>CAJFCV020000001.1:0-1333767 GCA_904066235.2 Bursaphelenchus xylophilus
CCTAAGCCTAAGCCTAAGCCTAAGCCTAAGCCTAAGCCTAAGCCTAAGCCTAAGCCTAAGCCTAAGCCTAAGCCTAAGCCTAAGCCTAAGCCTAAGCCTAAGCCTAAGCCTAAGCCTAAGCCTAAGCCTAAGCCTAAGCCTAAGCCTAAGCCTAAGCCTAAGCCTAAGCCTAAGCCTAAGCCTAAGCCTAAGCCTAAGCCTAAGCCTAAGCCTAAGCCTAAGCCTAAGCCTAAGCCTAAGCCTAAGCCTAAGCCTAAGCCTAAGCCTAAGCCTAAGCCTAAGCCTAAGCCTAAGCCTAAGCCTAAGCCTAAGCCTAAGCCTAAGCCTAAGCCTAAGCCTAAGCCTAAGCCTAAGCCTAAGCCTAAGCCTAAGCCTAAGCCTAAGCCTAAGCCTAAGCCTAAGCCTAAGCCTAAGCCTAAGCCTAAGCCTAAGCCTAAGCCTAAGCCTAAGCCTAAGCCTAAGCCTAAGCCTAAGCCTAAGCCTAAGCCTAAGCCTAAGCCTAAGCCTAAGCCTAAGCCTAAGCCTAAGCCTAAGCCTAAGCCTAAGCCTAAGCCTAAGCCTAAGCCTAAGCCTAAGCCTAAGCCTAAGCCTAAGCCTAAGCCTAAGCCTAAGCCTAAGCCCTAAGCCTAAGCCTAAGCCTAAGCCTAAGCCTAAGCCTAAGCCTAAGCCTAAGCCTAAGCCTAAGCCTAAGCCTAAGCCTAAGCCTAAGCCTAAGCCTAAGCCTAAGCCTAAGCCTAAGCCTAAGCCTAAGCCTAAGCCTAAGCCTAAGCCTAAGCCTAAGCCTAAGCCTAAGCCTAAGCCTAAGCCTAAGCCTAAGCCTAAGCCTAAGCCTAAGCCTAAGCCTAAGCCTAAGCCTAAGCCTAAGCCTAAGCCTAAGCCTAAGCCTAAGCCTAAGCCTAAGCCTAAGCCTAAGCCTAAGCCTAAGCCTAAGCCTAAGCCTAAGCCTAAGCCTAAGCCTAAGCCTAAGCCTAAGCCTAAGCCTAAGCCTAAGCCTAAGCCTAAGCCTAAGCCTAAGCCTAAGCCTAAGCCTAAGCCTAAGCCTAAGCCTAAGCCTAAGCCTAAGCCTAAGCCTAAGCCTAAGCCTAAGCCTAAGCCTAAGCCTAAGCCTAAGCCTAAGCCTAAGCCTAAGCCTAAGCCTAAGCCTAAGCCTAAGCCTAAGCCTAAGCCTAAGCCTAAGCCTAAGCCTAAGCCTAAGCCTAAGCCTAAGCCTAAGCCTAAGCCTAAGCCTAAGCCTAAGCCTAAGCCTAAGCCTAAGCCTAAGCCTAAGCCTAAGCCTAAGCCTAAGCCTAAGCCTAAGCCTAAGCCTAAGCCTAAGCCTAAGCCTAAGCCTAAGCCTAAGCCTAAGCCTAAGCCTAAGCCTAAGCCTAAGCCTAAGCCTAAGCCTAAGCCTAAGCCTAAGCCTAAGCCTAAGCCTAAGCCTAAGCCTAAGCCTAAGCCTAAGCCTAAGCCTAAGCCTAAGCCTAAGCCTAAGCCTAAGCCTAAGCCTAAGCCTAAGCCTAAGCCTAAGCCTAAGCCTAAGCCTAAGCCTAAGCCTAAGCCTAAGCCTAAGCCTAAGCCTAAGCCTAAGCCTAAGCCTAAGCCTAAGCCTAAAGCCTAAGCCTAAGCCTAAGCCTAAGCCTAAGCCTAAGCCTAAGCCTAAGCCTAAGCCTAAGCCTAAGCCTAATCGCTAAGCCTGCGCCTACTCGCTAAGCCTGCGCCTACTCGCTAAGCCGAATTAAGACTTCCAAAAATCCAAGACATCGACGAAAATGAGAAAACTGCAAAAGTTTTGGACATCAAGTGGAAAAATCCAAAAATTACTTGCAAATTTTGCACATCAAGTGCAAACAGCCAAAAATTACGTGCAATCGGCGCATTGTAGCGCATGCACAACAAAAGGAAAAAAATCACCCCTTACCCCATCCTCCCAAAATACCCCACCCGCGCCGCACCCCCACCCCACCGCAAGCAACCCCGAAAGCTTGCAACAAACAAAAAATTCGAATTCCTTTACCCGAATCGCTAGTCAAGTTTCGGCTGGGGAAACGGCTATTTTTGGAGTTAATTCTCTCCTCTGCCGTCCTCTCTCTTCGCTATTCTCTCTCGCAAAAGGCTTAACTTTAAGGCCAAGTTTAACCATGAAGGAGATGAGCTAGAAAGACGGGACAAAAACCAAAAGACGTGAAATCGAATGTAGAACCTACAGCCAAAAAATCTCGAGTCCAATCACAAAATGGCCAAAGTTACGGCCAAAAAACGAGTCTAAAATACGCCTCAGGCAAAATTGACAAGTGGCACCAAAAAATTCGGAACAGCACGGCCAAACTGTGTATGAATCAAAAAAAAGTTCAAATATCCCAGAAATCGAAGCCTGAGTCTAAAGAATATATATAAGCCTAAGCCCAAGCCTAAGCCTAAGCCTAAAGTTACGGCGAAAAAACGGGTCTAAAATACGCCTCAGGCAAAATTGACAAGTGGCACCAAAAAATTCGGAGGTGCACGGCCAAACTGTGTATAAATCAAAAAAAATTTCAAAAATCCCAGAAATCGAAGCCTCAGTCTAAAGAATATATATAAGCCTAAGCCTAAGCCTAATGCCGGAGGTATAACTAAGCCTCACCATGAAGGAGAGCAGCTAGAAACACGGGACAAAAACCAAAAAACGTGAAATTTAACGCAGATCCTGGAGCAAAAGAATCTCGGCTCCAGTCACAACTTGGCCAAAGTTACGGCCGAAAATAGCCTGAGGCTAAATGTGCCTGAGGCTAAGTGCCTGAGGCAACTTTCTTCAAATTTCAAATTTTTCCCATCATCATGGGACAATCAGCTTTCGAACAAGCCCACTCCCGACCTTAACGGACGAAAATTTTTTTTAAATCCCTCAGGCATAACTAAGTCTCACCATGAAGGAGATCAGCTAGAAAGACGGGACAAAAACCAAAAGACGTGAAATCGAACGCAAATCCCGGAGCAAAAGAAATCTCGAGTCCAATCACAAATTGGCCAAAGTTACGGCCGAAAATAGCCTTAGGCCAAATTGCCTGAGGCTAAGTGCCTGAGGCAACTTTCTTCAAATTTTTCGAATTCGTCCGCTCCGCTGGTGTGTGGAGCACGCGTGTAGATGGGAAGGGGGGAGCGGAAAGGGGTAGGGGGTGCGCGCGAAGCGCGCCACCCAGTCCTCCGCGTTTTTTGGTCAATAACTTCCGATTTTTTCAAAAATGACGACTTTTTTGCAGCTAGCGACTCGGGACCACTTCCATCGGATGCGCACCGAAATTCTAAGTCATAAAAAATAGGTTTTGGGAGGGGCGATTGGCAGAGCGCGTGGCTGGAGCCGAAAAACCGCAAAATTCGGAAAAACATTTTCGGCCGTTTCTCGCCGATGAAGCGGCCGATCGGGATGGGGGTATTTTTGCCTCGTAGCCCTGTCGAAGCTCTCTCGAATCACACCACTCCCGACCTTAACGCACAACTTTGATTTTTCGGCCACGCGCAGGCCGCGCCCACTCTTTGGAAAAAAATTTTTCTATTTTTCCCATGATTAGTGGACGATCATCTTTCGAACAAGCCCACTCCCGACCTTAACGGACGAAAAAGTAGAAAGCCGGAAAAATGCAAATTTGGCCTAATTTGCATAAAAGACAAGGGTGTAAAAAATTTTTTCTATTTTTCCCATCATCGCAGCACCGAGCGCTTTCGAATGAGCCCACTCACAAGCTTAACGGAGCAAAAAAAATGTTTTAGGCTTAATAAACCTAAAAAAAAATTTTTTTAAACACCAAAACCACATACTTCCCGGAGGGCTAGAGCGAAAATTCAAAAAGATCCGTGAAATTCAGCCGACTGGCTACCATTGATTAAAAAATCAGAGTTAATTCCTCGATCTAAATATATTGAAAGCCTGAGCCTGATCGCTAAGCCTAAGCCTACTCGCTAAGCCTGCGCCTACTCGCTAAGCCTGCGCCTACTCGCTAAGCCGAATTAAGACTTCCAAAAATCCAAGACATCGACGAAAATGAGAAAACTGCAAAAGTTTTGGACATCAAGTGGAAAAATCCAAAAATTACTTGCAAATTTTGCACATCAAGTGCAAACAGCCAAAAATTACGTGCAATCGGCGCATTGTAGCGCATGCACAACAAAAGGAAAAAAAAATCACCCCTTACCCCATCCTCCCAAAATGCCCCACCCGCGCCGCACCCCACCCCACCGCAAGCAACCCCGAAAGCTTGCAACAAACAAAAAATTCGAATTCCTTTACCCGAATCGCTAGTCAAGTTTCGGCTGGGGAAACGGCTATTTTTGGAGTTAATTCTCTCCTCTGCCGTCCTCTCTCTTCGCTATTCTCTCTCGCAAAAGGCTTAACTTTAAGGCCAAGTTTAACCATGAAGGAGATGAGCTAGAAAGACGGGACAAAAACCAAAAGACGTGAAATCGAATGTAGAACCTACAGCCAAAAAATCTCGAGTCCAATCACAAAATGGCCAAAGTTACGGCCAAAAAACGAGTCTAAAATACGCCTCAGGCAAAATTGACAAGTGGCACCAAAAAATTCGGAACAGCACGGCCAAACTGTGTATGAATCAAAAAAAAGTTCAAATATCCCAGAAATCGAAGCCTGAGTCTAAAGAATATATATAAGCCTAAGCCCAAGCCTAAGCCTAAGCCTAAAGTTACGGCGAAAAAACGGGTCTAAAATACGCCTCAGGCAAAATTGACAAGTGGCACCAAAAAATTCGGAGGTGCACGGCCAAACTGTGTATAAATCAAAAAAAATTTCAAAAATCCCAGAAATCGAAGCCTCAGTCTAAAGAATATATATAAGCCTAAGCCTAAGCCTAATGCCGGAGGTATAACTAAGCCTCACCATGAAGGAGAGCAGCTAGAAACACGGGACAAAAACCAAAAAACGTGAAATTTAACGCAGATCCTGGAGCAAAAAGAATCTCGGCTCCAGTCACAACTTGGCCAAAGTTACGGCCGAAAATAGCCTGAGGCTAAATGTGCCTGAGGCTAAGTGCCTGAGGCAACTTTCTTCAAATTTCAAAATTTTCCCATCATCTGTGGACAATCGGCGTTCGAACAAGCCCACTCCCGACCTTAACGGACGAAAATTTTTTTTAAATCCCTCAGGCATAACTAAGTCTCACCATGAAGGAGATCAGCTAGAAAGACGGGACAAAAACCAAAAGACGTGAAATCGAACGCAAATCCCGGAGCAAAAGAAATCTCGAGTCCAATCACAAATTGGCCAAAGTTACGGCCGAAAATAGCCTTAGGCCAAATTGCCTGCGGCTAAGTGCCTGAGGCCACTTTCTTAGAATTTTGCGAATTCGTCTGCACCGCTGGTGTGTGGAGCACGAGTGTAGGTGGGAAGGGAGAAGCGGAAAGGGGTAGGGGGTGCGCGCGAAGCGCGCCACCCAGTCCTCCGCGTTTTTTGGTCAATAACTTCCGATTTTTTTCAAAAATGACGACTTTTTTTGCAGCTAGCCACTCGGGACCACTTCCATCGGATGCGCACCGAAATTTTATGTCATAAAAAATAGGTTTTGGGAGCGGCGATTGGCAGAGCGCGTGGCTGGAGGCGAAAAACCGCGAAATTCCGAAAAACATTTTCAACCGTTTCTCGCCGATGAAGCGGCCGATCGGGATGGGGGTATTTTTGCCTCGTAGCCCGGTCGAAGCTCTCTCGAGCCACACCACTCCCGACCTTAACGCACAACTTTGGTTTTTCGGCCGCGCGCAGGCCGCGCCCACTATTCGGAAAAAATTTTTTTCTATTTTTCCCATCATCAGGGGCTGATCGGCGTTCGAACAAGCCCACTCCCGACCTTAACGGACGAAAAAGTAGAAAGCCGGAAAAATGCAAATTTGGCCTAATTTGCATAAAAGACAAGGGTGTAAAAAATTTTTTCTATTTTTCCCATCATCGCAGCACCGAGCGCTTTCGAATGAGCCCACTCACAAGCTTAACGGAGCAAAAGAAATCTCGAGTCCAATCACAAATTGGCCAAAGTTACGGCCGAAAATAGCCTTAGGCCAAATTGCCTGAGGCTAAGTGCCTGAGGCAACTTTCTTCAAATTTTTCGAATTCGTCCGCTCCGCTGGTGTGTGGAGCACGCGTGTAGATGGGAAGGGGGAGCGGAAAGGGGTAGGGGTGCGCGCGAAGCGCGCCACCCAGTCCTCCGCGTTTTTTGGTCAATAACTTCCGATTTTTTCAAAAATGACGACTTTTTTTGCAGCTAGCGACTCGGGACCACTTCCATCGGATGCGCACCGAAATTCTAAGTCATAAAAAATAGGTTTTGGGAGGGGCGATTGGCAGAGCGCGTGGCTGGAGCCGAAAAACCGCAAAATTCGGAAAAACATTTTCGGCCGTTTCTCGCCGATGAAGCGGCCGATCGGGATGGGGGTATTTTTGCCTCGTAGCCCTGTCGAAGCTCTCTCGAATCACACCACTCCCGACCTTAACGCACAACTTTGATTTTTCGGCCACGCGCAGGCCGCGCCCACTCTTTGGAAAAAATTTTTCTATTTTTCCCATGATTAGTGGACGATCATCTTTCGAACAAGCCCACTCCCGACCTTAACGGACGAAAAAGTAGAAAGCCGGAAAAATGCAAATTTGGCCTAATTTGCATAAAAGACAAGGGTGTAAAAAATTTTTTCTATTTTTCCCATCATCGCAGCACCGAGCGCTTTCGAATGAGCCCACTCACAAGCTTAACGGAGCAAAAAAAATGTTTTAGGCTTAATAAACCTAAAAAAAAAATTTTTTTAAACACCAAAACCACATACTTCCCGGAGGGCTAGAGCGAAAATTCAAAAGATCCGTGAAATTCAGCCGACTGGCTACCATTGATTAAAAAATCAGAGTTAATTCCTCGATCTAAATATATTGAAAGCCTGAGCCTGATCGCTAAGCCTAAGCCTACTCGCTAAGCCTGCGCCTACTCGCTAAGCCTGCGCCTACTCGCTAAGCCGAATTAAGACTTCCAAAAATCCAAGACATCGACGAAAATGAGAAAACTGCAAAAGTTTTGGACATCAAGTGGAAAAATCCAAAAATTACTTGCAAATTTTGCACATCAAGTGCAAACAGCCAAAAATTACGTGCAATCGGCGCATTGTAGCGCATGCACAACAAAAGGAAAAAAAAATCACCCCTTACCCCATCCTCCCAAAATACCCCACCCGCGCCGCACCCCCACCCCACCGCAAGCAACCCCGAAAGCTTGCAACAAACAAAAAATTCGAATTCCTTTACCCGAATCGCTAGTCAAGTTTCGGCTGGGGAAACGGCTATTTTTGGAGTTAATTCTCTCCTCTGCCGTCCTCTCTCTTCGCTATTCTCTCTCGCAAAAGGCTTAACTTTAAGGCCAAGTTTAACCATGAAGGAGATGAGCTAGAAAGACGGGACAAAAACCAAAAGACGTGAAATCGAATGTAGAACCTACAGCCAAAAAATCTCGAGTCCAATCACAAAATGGCCAAAGTTACGGCCAAAAAACGAGTCTAAAATACGCCTCAGGCAAAATTGACAAGTGGCACCAAAAAATTCGGAACAGCACGGCCAAACTGTGTATGAATCAAAAAAAAGTTCAAATATCCCAGAAATCGAAGCCTGAGTCTAAAGAATATATATAAGCCTAAGCCCAAGCCTAAGCCTAAGCCTAAAGTTACGGCGAAAAAACGGGTCTAAAATACGCCTCAGGCAAAATTGACAAGTGGCACCAAAAAATTCGGAGGTGCACGGCCAAACTGTGTATAAATCAAAAAAAATTTCAAAAATCCCAGAAATCGAAGCCTCAGTCTAAAGAATATATATAAGCCTAAGCCTAAGCCTAATGCCGGAGGTATAACTAAGCCTCACCATGAAGGAGAGCAGCTAGAAACACGGGACAAAAACCAAAAAACGTGAAATTTAACGCAGATCCTGGAGCAAAAAGAATCTCGGCTCCAGTCACAACTTGGCCAAAGTTACGGCCGAAAATAGCCTGAGGCTAAATGTGCCTGAGGCTAAGTGCCTGAGGCAACTTTCTTCAAATTTCAAATTTTTCCCATCATCATGGGACAATCAGCTTTCGAACAAGCCCACTCCCGACCTTAACGGACGAAAATTTTTTTTAAATCCCTCAGGCATAACTAAGTCTCACCATGAAGGAGATCAGCTAGAAAGACGGGACAAAAACCAAAAGACGTGAAATCGAACGCAAATCCCGGAGCAAAAGAAATCTCGAGTCCAATCACAAATTGGCCAAAGTTACGGCCGAAAATAGCCTTAGGCCAAATTGCCTGAGGCTAAGTGCCTGAGGCAACTTTCTTCAAATTTTTCGAATTCGTCCGCTCCGCTGGTGTGTGGAGCACGCGTGTAGATGGGAAGGGGGAGCGGAAAGGGGTAGGGGTGCGCGCGAAGCGCGCCACCCAGTCCTCCGCGTTTTTTGGTCAATAACTTCCGATTTTTTTCAAAAATGACGACTTTTTTTGCAGCTAGCGACTCGGGACCACTTCCATCGGATGCGCACCGAAATTCTAAGTCATAAAAAATAGGTTTTGGGAGGGGCGATTGGCAGAGCGCGTGGCTGGAGCCGAAAAACCGCAAAATTCGGAAAAACATTTTCGGCCGTTTCTCGCCGATGAAGCGGCCGATCGGGATGGGGGTATTTTTGCCTCGTAGCCCTGTCGAAGCTCTCTCGAATCACACCACTCCCGACCTTAACGCACAACTTTGATTTTTCGGCCACGCGCAGGCCGCGCCCACTCTTTGGAAAAAAATTTTTCTATTTTTCCCATGATTAGTGGACGATCATCTTTCGAACAAGCCCACTCCCGACCTTAACGGACGAAAAAGTAGAAAGCCGGAAAAATGCAAATTTGGCCTAATTTGCATAAAAGACAAGGGTGTAAAAAATTTTTTCTATTTTTCCCATCATCGCAGCACCGAGCGCTTTCGAATGAGCCCACTCACAAGCTTAACGGAGCAAAAAAAATGTTTTAGGCTTAATAAACCTAAAAAAAAAATTTTTTTAAACACCAAAACCACATACTTCCCGGAGGGCTAGAGCGAAAATTCAAAAAGATCCGTGAAATTCAGCCGACTGGCTACCATTGATTAAAAAATCAGAGTTAATTCCTCGATCTAAATATATTGAAAGCCTGAGCCTGATCGCTAAGCCTAAGCCTACTCGCTAAGCCTGCGCCTACTCGCTAAGCCTGCGCCTACTCGCTAAGCCGAATTAAGACTTCCAAAAATCCAAGACATCGACGAAAATGAGAAAACTGCAAAAGTTTTGGACATCAAGTGGAAAAATCCAAAAATTACTTGCAAATTTTGCACATCAAGTGCAAACAGCCAAAAATTACGTGCAATCGGCGCATTGTAGCGCATGCACAACAAAAGGAAAAAAAAATCACCCCTTACCCCATCCTCCCAAAATACCCCACCCGCGCCGCACCCCCACCCCACCGCAAGCAACCCCGAAAGCTTGCAACAAACAAAAAATTCGAATTCCTTTACCCGAATCGCTAGTCAAGTTTCGGCTGGGGAAACGGCTATTTTTGGAGTTAATTCTCTCCTCTGCCGTCCTCTCTCTTCGCTATTCTCTCTCGCAAAAGGCTTAACTTTAAGGCCAAGTTTAACCATGAAGGAGATGAGCTAGAAAGACGGGACAAAAACCAAAAGACGTGAAATCGAATGTAGAACCTACAGCCAAAAAATCTCGAGTCCAATCACAAAATGGCCAAAGTTACGGCCAAAAAACGAGTCTAAAATACGCCTCAGGCAAAATTGACAAGTGGCACCAAAAAATTCGGAACAGCACGGCCAAACTGTGTATGAATCAAAAAAAAGTTCAAATATCCCAGAAATCGAAGCCTGAGTCTAAAGAATATATATAAGCCTAAGCCCAAGCCTAAGCCTAAGCCTAAAGTTACGGCGAAAAAACGGGTCTAAAATACGCCTCAGGCAAAATTGACAAGTGGCACCAAAAAATTCGGAGGTGCACGGCCAAACTGTGTATAAATCAAAAAAAATTTCAAAAATCCCAGAAATCGAAGCCTCAGTCTAAAGAATATATATAAGCCTAAGCCTAAGCCTAATGCCGGAGGTATAACTAAGCCTCACCATGAAGGAGAGCAGCTAGAAACACGGGACAAAAACCAAAAAACGTGAAATTTAACGCAGATCCTGGAGCAAAAAGAATCTCGGCTCCAGTCACAACTTGGCCAAAGTTACGGCCGAAAATAGCCTGAGGCTAAATGTGCCTGAGGCTAAGTGCCTGAGGCAACTTTCTTCAAATTTCAAATTTTTCCCATCATCATGGGACAATCAGCTTTCGAACAAGCCCACTCCCGACCTTAACGGACGAAAATTTTTTTTAAATCCCTCAGGCATAACTAAGTCTCACCATGAAGGAGATCAGCTAGAAAGACGGGACAAAAACCAAAAGACGTGAAATCGAACGCAAATCCCGGAGCAAAAGAAATCTCGAGTCCAATCACAAATTGGCCAAAGTTACGGCCGAAAATAGCCTTAGGCCAAATTGCCTGAGGCTAAGTGCCTGAGGCAACTTTCTTCAAATTTTTCGAATTCGTCCGCTCCGCTGGTGTGTGGAGCACGCGTGTAGATGGGAAGGGGGAGCGGAAAGGGGTAGGGGTGCGCGCGAAGCGCGCCACCCAGTCCTCCGCGTTTTTTGGTCAATAACTTCCGATTTTTTTCAAAAATGACGACTTTTTTTGCAGCTAGCGACTCGGGACCACTTCCATCGGATGCGCACCGAAATTCTAAGTCATAAAAAATAGGTTTTGGGAGGGGCGATTGGCAGAGCGCGTGGCTGGAGCCGAAAAACCGCAAAATTCGGAAAAACATTTTCGGCCGTTTCTCGCCGATGAAGCGGCCGATCGGGATGGGGGTATTTTTGCCTCGTAGCCCTGTCGAAGCTCTCTCGAATCACACCACTCCCGACCTTAACGCACAACTTTGATTTTTCGGCCACGCGCAGGCCGCGCCCACTCTTTGGAAAAAAATTTTTCTATTTTTCCCATGATTAGTGGACGATCATCTTTCGAACAAGCCCACTCCCGACCTTAACGGACGAAAAAGTAGAAAGCCGGAAAAATGCAAATTTGGCCTAATTTGCATAAAAGACAAGGGTGTAAAAAATTTTTTCTATTTTTCCCATCATCGCAGCACCGAGCGCTTTCGAATGAGCCCACTCACAAGCTTAACGGAGCAAAAAAAATGTTTTAGGCTTAATAAACCTAAAAAAAAAATTTTTTTAAACACCAAAACCACATACTTCCCGGAGGGCTAGAGCGAAAATTCAAAAAGATCCGTGAAATTCAGCCGACTGGCTACCATTGATTAAAAAATCAGAGTTAATTCCTCGATCTAAATATATTGAAAGCCTGAGCCTGATCGCTAAGCCTAAGCCTACTCGCTAAGCCTGCGCCTACTCGCTAAGCCTGCGCCTACTCGCTAAGCCGAATTAAGACTTCCAAAAATCCAAGACATCGACGAAAATGAGAAAACTGCAAAAGTTTTGGACATCAAGTGGAAAAATCCAAAAATTACTTGCAAATTTTGCACATCAAGTGCAAACAGCCAAAAATTACGTGCAATCGGCGCATTGTAGCGCATGCACAACAAAAGGAAAAAAAAATCACCCCTTACCCCATCCTCCCAAAATACCCCACCCGCGCCGCACCCCCACCCCACCGCAAGCAACCCCGAAAGCTTGCAACAAACAAAAAATTCGAATTCCTTTACCCGAATCGCTAGTCAAGTTTCGGCTGGGGAAACGGCTATTTTTGGAGTTAATTCTCTCCTCTGCCGTCCTCTCTCTTCGCTATTCTCTCTCGCAAAAGGCTTAACTTTAAGGCCAAGTTTAACCATGAAGGAGATGAGCTAGAAAGACGGGACAAAAACCAAAAGACGTGAAATCGAATGTAGAACCTACAGCCAAAAAATCTCGAGTCCAATCACAAAATGGCCAAAGTTACGGCCAAAAAACGAGTCTAAAATACGCCTCAGGCAAAATTGACAAGTGGCACCAAAAAATTCGGAACAGCACGGCCAAACTGTGTATGAATCAAAAAAAAGTTCAAATATCCCAGAAATCGAAGCCTGAGTCTAAAGAATATATATAAGCCTAAGCCCAAGCCTAAGCCTAAGCCTAAAGTTACGGCGAAAAAACGGGTCTAAAATACGCCTCAGGCAAAATTGACAAGTGGCACCAAAAAATTCGGAGGTGCACGGCCAAACTGTGTATAAATCAAAAAAAATTTCAAAAATCCCAGAAATCGAAGCCTCAGTCTAAAGAATATATATAAGCCTAAGCCTAAGCCTAATGCCGGAGGTATAACTAAGCCTCACCATGAAGGAGAGCAGCTAGAAACACGGGACAAAAACCAAAAAACGTGAAATTTAACGCAGATCCTGGAGCAAAAAGAATCTCGGCTCCAGTCACAACTTGGCCAAAGTTACGGCCGAAAATAGCCTGAGGCTAAATGTGCCTGAGGCTAAGTGCCTGAGGCAACTTTCTTCAAATTTCAAATTTTTCCCATCATCATGGGACAATCAGCTTTCGAACAAGCCCACTCCCGACCTTAACGGACGAAAATTTTTTTTAAATCCCTCAGGCATAACTAAGTCTCACCATGAAGGAGATCAGCTAGAAAGACGGGACAAAAACCAAAAGACGTGAAATCGAACGCAAATCCCGGAGCAAAAGAAATCTCGAGTCCAATCACAAATTGGCCAAAGTTACGGCCGAAAATAGCCTTAGGCCAAATTGCCTGAGGCTAAGTGCCTGAGGCAACTTTCTTCAAATTTTTCGAATTCGTCCGCTCCGCTGGTGTGTGGAGCACGCGTGTAGATGGGAAGGGGGAGCGGAAAGGGGTAGGGGTGCGCGCGAAGCGCGCCACCCAGTCCTCCGCGTTTTTTGGTCAATAACTTCCGATTTTTTTCAAAAATGACGACTTTTTTTGCAGCTAGCGACTCGGGACCACTTCCATCGGATGCGCACCGAAATTCTAAGTCATAAAAAATAGGTTTTGGGAGGGGCGATTGGCAGAGCGCGTGGCTGGAGCCGAAAAACCGCAAAATTCGGAAAAACATTTTCGGCCGTTTCTCGCCGATGAAGCGGCCGATCGGGATGGGGGTATTTTTGCCTCGTAGCCCTGTCGAAGCTCTCTCGAATCACACCACTCCCGACCTTAACGCACAACTTTGATTTTTCGGCCACGCGCAGGCCGCGCCCACTCTTTGGAAAAAAATTTTTCTATTTTTCCCATGATTAGTGGACGATCATCTTTCGAACAAGCCCACTCCCGACCTTAACGGACGAAAAAGTAGAAAGCCGGAAAAATGCAAATTTGGCCTAATTTGCATAAAAGACAAGGGTGTAAAAAATTTTTTCTATTTTTCCCATCATCGCAGCACCGAGCGCTTTCGAATGAGCCCACTCACAAGCTTAACGGAGCAAAAAAAATGTTTTAGGCTTAATAAACCTAAAAAAAAAATTTTTTTAAACACCAAAACCACATACTTCCCGGAGGGCTAGAGCGAAAATTCAAAAAGATCCGTGAAATTCAGCCGACTGGCTACCATTGATTAAAAAATCAGAGTTAATTCCTCGATCTAAATATATTGAAAGCCTGAGCCTGATCGCTAAGCCTAAGCCTACTCGCTAAGCCTGCGCCTACTCGCTAAGCCTGCGCCTACTCGCTAAGCCGAATTAAGACTTCCAAAAATCCAAGACATCGACGAAAATGAGAAAACTGCAAAAGTTTTGGACATCAAGTGGAAAAATCCAAAAATTACTTGCAAATTTTGCACATCAAGTGCAAACAGCCAAAAATTACGTGCAATCGGCGCATTGTAGCGCATGCACAACAAAAGGAAAAAAAAATCACCCCTTACCCCATCCTCCCAAAATACCCCACCCGCGCCGCACCCCCACCCCACCGCAAGCAACCCCGAAAGCTTGCAACAAACAAAAAATTCGAATTCCTTTACCCGAATCGCTAGTCAAGTTTCGGCTGGGGAAACGGCTATTTTTGGAGTTAATTCTCTCCTCTGCCGTCCTCTCTCTTCGCTATTCTCTCTCGCAAAAGGCTTAACTTTAAGGCCAAGTTTAACCATGAAGGAGATGAGCTAGAAAGACGGGACAAAAACCAAAAGACGTGAAATCGAATGTAGAACCTACAGCCAAAAAATCTCGAGTCCAATCACAAAATGGCCAAAGTTACGGCCAAAAAACGAGTCTAAAATACGCCTCAGGCAAAATTGACAAGTGGCACCAAAAAATTCGGAACAGCACGGCCAAACTGTGTATGAATCAAAAAAAAGTTCAAATATCCCAGAAATCGAAGCCTGAGTCTAAAGAATATATATAAGCCTAAGCCCAAGCCTAAGCCTAAGCCTAAAGTTACGGCGAAAAAACGGGTCTAAAATACGCCTCAGGCAAAATTGACAAGTGGCACCAAAAAATTCGGAGGTGCACGGCCAAACTGTGTATAAATCAAAAAAAATTTCAAAAATCCCAGAAATCGAAGCCTCAGTCTAAAGAATATATATAAGCCTAAGCCTAAGCCTAATGCCGGAGGTATAACTAAGCCTCACCATGAAGGAGAGCAGCTAGAAACACGGGACAAAAACCAAAAAACGTGAAATTTAACGCAGATCCTGGAGCAAAAAGAATCTCGGCTCCAGTCACAACTTGGCCAAAGTTACGGCCGAAAATAGCCTGAGGCTAAATGTGCCTGAGGCTAAGTGCCTGAGGCAACTTTCTTCAAATTTCAAATTTTTCCCATCATCATGGGACAATCAGCTTTCGAACAAGCCCACTCCCGACCTTAACGGACGAAAATTTTTTTTAAATCCCTCAGGCATAACTAAGTCTCACCATGAAGGAGATCAGCTAGAAAGACGGGACAAAAACCAAAAGACGTGAAATCGAACGCAAATCCCGGAGCAAAAGAAATCTCGAGTCCAATCACAAATTGGCCAAAGTTACGGCCGAAAATAGCCTTAGGCCAAATTGCCTGAGGCTAAGTGCCTGAGGCAACTTTCTTCAAATTTTTCGAATTCGTCCGCTCCGCTGGTGTGTGGAGCACGCGTGTAGATGGGAAGGGGGAGCGGAAAGGGGTAGGGGTGCGCGCGAAGCGCGCCACCCAGTCCTCCGCGTTTTTTGGTCAATAACTTCCGATTTTTTTCAAAAATGACGACTTTTTTTGCAGCTAGCGACTCGGGACCACTTCCATCGGATGCGCACCGAAATTCTAAGTCATAAAAAATAGGTTTTGGGAGGGGCGATTGGCAGAGCGCGTGGCTGGAGCCGAAAAACCGCAAAATTCGGAAAAACATTTTCGGCCGTTTCTCGCCGATGAAGCGGCCGATCGGGATGGGGGTATTTTTGCCTCGTAGCCCTGTCGAAGCTCTCTCGAATCACACCACTCCCGACCTTAACGCACAACTTTGATTTTTCGGCCACGCGCAGGCCGCGCCCACTCTTTGGAAAAAAATTTTTCTATTTTTCCCATGATTAGTGGACGATCATCTTTCGAACAAGCCCACTCCCGACCTTAACGGACGAAAAAGTAGAAAGCCGGAAAAATGCAAATTTGGCCTAATTTGCATAAAAGACAAGGGTGTAAAAAATTTTTTCTATTTTTCCCATCATCGCAGCACCGAGCGCTTTCGAATGAGCCCACTCACAAGCTTAACGGAGCAAAAAAAATGTTTTAGGCTTAATAAACCTAAAAAAAAAATTTTTTTAAACACCAAAACCACATACTTCCCGGAGGGCTAGAGCGAAAATTCAAAAAGATCCGTGAAATTCAGCCGACTGGCTACCATTGATTAAAAAATCAGAGTTAATTCCTCGATCTAAATATATTGAAAGCCTGAGCCTGATCGCTAAGCCTAAGCCTACTCGCTAAGCCTGCGCCTACTCGCTAAGCCTGCGCCTACTCGCTAAGCCGAATTAAGACTTCCAAAAATCCAAGACATCGACGAAAATGAGAAAACTGCAAAAGTTTTGGACATCAAGTGGAAAAATCCAAAAATTACTTGCAAATTTTGCACATCAAGTGCAAACAGCCAAAAATTACGTGCAATCGGCGCATTGTAGCGCATGCACAACAAAAGGAAAAAAAAATCACCCCTTACCCCATCCTCCCAAAATACCCCACCCGCGCCGCACCCCCACCCCACCGCAAGCAACCCCGAAAGCTTGCAACAAACAAAAAATTCGAATTCCTTTACCCGAATCGCTAGTCAAGTTTCGGCTGGGGAAACGGCTATTTTTGGAGTTAATTCTCTCCTCTGCCGTCCTCTCTCTTCGCTATTCTCTCTCGCAAAAGGCTTAACTTTAAGGCCAAGTTTAACCATGAAGGAGATGAGCTAGAAAGACGGGACAAAAACCAAAAGACGTGAAATCGAATGTAGAACCTACAGCCAAAAAATCTCGAGTCCAATCACAAAATGGCCAAAGTTACGGCCAAAAAACGAGTCTAAAATACGCCTCAGGCAAAATTGACAAGTGGCACCAAAAAATTCGGAACAGCACGGCCAAACTGTGTATGAATCAAAAAAAAGTTCAAATATCCCAGAAATCGAAGCCTGAGTCTAAAGAATATATATAAGCCTAAGCCCAAGCCTAAGCCTAAGCCTAAAGTTACGGCGAAAAAACGGGTCTAAAATACGCCTCAGGCAAAATTGACAAGTGGCACCAAAAAATTCGGAGGTGCACGGCCAAACTGTGTATAAATCAAAAAAAATTTCAAAAATCCCAGAAATCGAAGCCTCAGTCTAAAGAATATATATAAGCCTAAGCCTAAGCCTAATGCCGGAGGTATAACTAAGCCTCACCATGAAGGAGAGCAGCTAGAAACACGGGACAAAAACCAAAAAACGTGAAATTTAACGCAGATCCTGGAGCAAAAAGAATCTCGGCTCCAGTCACAACTTGGCCAAAGTTACGGCCGAAAATAGCCTGAGGCTAAATGTGCCTGAGGCTAAGTGCCTGAGGCAACTTTCTTCAAATTTCAAATTTTTCCCATCATCATGGGACAATCAGCTTTCGAACAAGCCCACTCCCGACCTTAACGGACGAAAATTTTTTTTAAATCCCTCAGGCATAACTAAGTCTCACCATGAAGGAGATCAGCTAGAAAGACGGGACAAAAACCAAAAGACGTGAAATCGAACGCAAATCCCGGAGCAAAAGAAATCTCGAGTCCAATCACAAATTGGCCAAAGTTACGGCCGAAAATAGCCTTAGGCCAAATTGCCTGAGGCTAAGTGCCTGAGGCAACTTTCTTCAAATTTTTCGAATTCGTCCGCTCCGCTGGTGTGTGGAGCACGCGTGTAGATGGGAAGGGGGAGCGGAAAGGGGTAGGGGGTGCGCGCGAAGCGCTACCCAGTCCTCCGCGTTTTTTGGTCAATAACTTCCGATTTTTTTCAAAAATGACGACTTTTTTTGCAGCTAGCGACTCGGGACCACTTCCATCGGATGCGCACCGAAATTCTAAGTCATAAAAAATAGGTTTTGGGAGGGGCGATTGGCAGAGCGCGTGGCTGGAGCCGAAAAACCGCAAAATTCGGAAAAACATTTTCGGCCGTTTCTCGCCGATGAAGCGGCCGATCGGGATGGGGGTATTTTTGCCTCGTAGCCCTGTCGAAGCTCTCTCGAATCACACCACTCCCGACCTTAACGCACAACTTTGATTTTTCGGCCACGCGCAGGCCGCGCCCACTCTTTGGAAAAAAATTTTTCTATTTTTCCCATGATTAGTGGACGATCATCTTTCGAACAAGCCCACTCCCGACCTTAACGGACGAAAAAGTAGAAAGCCGGAAAAATGCAAATTTGGCCTAATTTGCATAAAAGACAAGGGTGTAAAAAATTTTTTCTATTTTTCCCATCATCGCAGCACCGAGCGCTTTCGAATGAGCCCACTCACAAGCTTAACGGAGCAAAAAAAATGTTTTAGGCTTAATAAACCTAAAAAAAAAATTTTTTTAAACACCAAAACCACATACTTCCCGGAGGGCTAGAGCGAAAATTCAAAAAGATCCGTGAAATTCAGCCGACTGGCTACCATTGATTAAAAAATCAGAGTTAATTCCTCGATCTAAATATATTGAAAGCCTGAGCCTGATCGCTAAGCCTAAGCCTACTCGCTAAGCCTGCGCCTACTCGCTAAGCCTGCGCCTACTCGCTAAGCCGAATTAAGACTTCCAAAAATCCAAGACATCGACGAAAATGAGAAAACTGCAAAAGTTTTGGACATCAAGTGGAAAAATCCAAAAATTACTTGCAAATTTTGCACATCAAGTGCAAACAGCCAAAAATTACGTGCAATCGGCGCATTGTAGCGCATGCACAACAAAAGGAAAAAAAAATCACCCCTTACCCCATCCTCCCAAAATACCCCACCCGCGCCGCACCCCCACCCCACCGCAAGCAACCCCGAAAGCTTGCAACAAACAAAAAATTCGAATTCCTTTACCCGAATCGCTAGTCAAGTTTCGGCTGGGGAAACGGCTATTTTTGGAGTTAATTCTCTCCTCTGCCGTCCTCTCTCTTCGCTATTCTCTCTCGCAAAAGGCTTAACTTTAAGGCCAAGTTTAACCATGAAGGAGATGAGCTAGAAAGACGGGACAAAAACCAAAAGACGTGAAATCGAATGTAGAACCTACAGCCAAAAAATCTCGAGTCCAATCACAAAATGGCCAAAGTTACGGCCAAAAAACGAGTCTAAAATACGCCTCAGGCAAAATTGACAAGTGGCACCAAAAAATTCGGAACAGCACGGCCAAACTGTGTATGAATCAAAAAAAAGTTCAAATATCCCAGAAATCGAAGCCTGAGTCTAAAGAATATATATAAGCCTAAGCCCAAGCCTAAGCCTAAGCCTAAAGTTACGGCGAAAAAACGGGTCTAAAATACGCCTCAGGCAAAATTGACAAGTGGCACCAAAAAATTCGGAGGTGCACGGCCAAACTGTGTATAAATCAAAAAAAATTTCAAAAATCCCAGAAATCGAAGCCTCAGTCTAAAGAATATATATAAGCCTAAGCCTAAGCCTAATGCCGGAGGTATAACTAAGCCTCACCATGAAGGAGAGCAGCTAGAAACACGGGACAAAAACCAAAAAACGTGAAATTTAACGCAGATCCTGGAGCAAAAAGAATCTCGGCTCCAGTCACAACTTGGCCAAAGTTACGGCCGAAAATAGCCTGAGGCTAAATGTGCCTGAGGCTAAGTGCCTGAGGCAACTTTCTTCAAATTTCAAATTTTTCCCATCATCATGGGACAATCAGCTTTCGAACAAGCCCACTCCCGACCTTAACGGACGAAAATTTTTTTTAAATCCCTCAGGCATAACTAAGTCTCACCATGAAGGAGATCAGCTAGAAAGACGGGACAAAAACCAAAAGACGTGAAATCGAACGCAAATCCCGGAGCAAAAGAAATCTCGAGTCCAATCACAAATTGGCCAAAGTTACGGCCGAAAATAGCCTTAGGCCAAATTGCCTGAGGCTAAGTGCCTGAGGCAACTTTCTTCAAATTTTTCGAATTCGTCCGCTCCGCTGGTGTGTGGAGCACGCGTGTAGATGGGAAGGGGGAGCGGAAAGGGGTAGGGGGTGCGCGCGAAGCGCTACCCAGTCCTCCGCGTTTTTTGGTCAATAACTTCCGATTTTTTTCAAAAATGACGACTTTTTTTGCAGCTAGCGACTCGGGACCACTTCCATCGGATGCGCACCGAAATTCTAAGTCATAAAAAATAGGTTTTGGGAGGGGCGATTGGCAGAGCGCGTGGCTGGAGCCGAAAAACCGCAAAATTCGGAAAAACATTTTCGGCCGTTTCTCGCCGATGAAGCGGCCGATCGGGATGGGGGTATTTTTGCCTCGTAGCCCTGTCGAAGCTCTCTCGAATCACACCACTCCCGACCTTAACGCACAACTTTGATTTTTCGGCCACGCGCAGGCCGCGCCCACTCTTTGGAAAAAAATTTTTCTATTTTTCCCATGATTAGTGGACGATCATCTTTCGAACAAGCCCACTCCCGACCTTAACGGACGAAAAAGTAGAAAGCCGGAAAAATGCAAATTTGGCCTAATTTGCATAAAAGACAAGGGTGTAAAAAATTTTTTCTATTTTTCCCATCATCGCAGCACCGAGCGCTTTCGAATGAGCCCACTCACAAGCTTAACGGAGCAAAAAAAATGTTTTAGGCTTAATAAACCTAAAAAAAAAATTTTTTTAAACACCAAAACCACATACTTCCCGGAGGGCTAGAGCGAAAATTCAAAAAGATCCGTGAAATTCAGCCGACTGGCTACCATTGATTAAAAAATCAGAGTTAATTCCTCGATCTAAATATATTGAAAGCCTGAGCCTGATCGCTAAGCCTAAGCCTACTCGCTAAGCCTGCGCCTACTCGCTAAGCCTGCGCCTACTCGCTAAGCCGAATTAAGACTTCCAAAAATCCAAGACATCGACGAAAATGAGAAAACTGCAAAAGTTTTGGACATCAAGTGGAAAAATCCAAAAATTACTTGCAAATTTTGCACATCAAGTGCAAACAGCCAAAAATTACGTGCAATCGGCGCATTGTAGCGCATGCACAACAAAAGGAAAAAAAAATCACCCCTTACCCCATCCTCCCAAAATACCCCACCCGCGCCGCACCCCCACCCCACCGCAAGCAACCCCGAAAGCTTGCAACAAACAAAAAATTCGAATTCCTTTACCCGAATCGCTAGTCAAGTTTCGGCTGGGGAAACGGCTATTTTTGGAGTTAATTCTCTCCTCTGCCGTCCTCTCTCTTCGCTATTCTCTCTCGCAAAAGGCTTAACTTTAAGGCCAAGTTTAACCATGAAGGAGATGAGCTAGAAAGACGGGACAAAAACCAAAAGACGTGAAATCGAATGTAGAACCTACAGCCAAAAAATCTCGAGTCCAATCACAAAATGGCCAAAGTTACGGCCAAAAAACGAGTCTAAAATACGCCTCAGGCAAAATTGACAAGTGGCACCAAAAAATTCGGAACAGCACGGCCAAACTGTGTATGAATCAAAAAAAAGTTCAAATATCCCAGAAATCGAAGCCTGAGTCTAAAGAATATATATAAGCCTAAGCCCAAGCCTAAGCCTAAGCCTAAAGTTACGGCGAAAAAACGGGTCTAAAATACGCCTCAGGCAAAATTGACAAGTGGCACCAAAAAATTCGGAGGTGCACGGCCAAACTGTGTATAAATCAAAAAAAATTTCAAAAATCCCAGAAATCGAAGCCTCAGTCTAAAGAATATATATAAGCCTAAGCCTAAGCCTAATGCCGGAGGTATAACTAAGCCTCACCATGAAGGAGAGCAGCTAGAAACACGGGACAAAAACCAAAAAACGTGAAATTTAACGCAGATCCTGGAGCAAAAAGAATCTCGGCTCCAGTCACAACTTGGCCAAAGTTACGGCCGAAAATAGCCTGAGGCTAAATGTGCCTGAGGCTAAGTGCCTGAGGCAACTTTCTTCAAATTTCAAATTTTTCCCATCATCATGGGACAATCAGCTTTCGAACAAGCCCACTCCCGACCTTAACGGACGAAAATTTTTTTTAAATCCCTCAGGCATAACTAAGTCTCACCATGAAGGAGATCAGCTAGAAAGACGGGACAAAAACCAAAAGACGTGAAATCGAACGCAAATCCCGGAGCAAAAGAAATCTCGAGTCCAATCACAAATTGGCCAAAGTTACGGCCGAAAATAGCCTTAGGCCAAATTGCCTGAGGCTAAGTGCCTGAGGCAACTTTCTTCAAATTTTTCGAATTCGTCCGCTCCGCTGGTGTGTGGAGCACGCGTGTAGATGGGAAGGGGGAGCGGAAAGGGGTAGGGGTGCGCGCGAAGCGCGCCACCCAGTCCTCCGCGTTTTTTGGTCAATAACTTCCGATTTTTTTCAAAAATGACGACTTTTTTTGCAGCTAGCGACTCGGGACCACTTCCATCGGATGCGCACCGAAATTCTAAGTCATAAAAAATAGGTTTTGGGAGGGGCGATTGGCAGAGCGCGTGGCTGGAGCCGAAAAACCGCAAAATTCGGAAAAACATTTTCGGCCGTTTCTCGCCGATGAAGCGGCCGATCGGGATGGGGGTATTTTTGCCTCGTAGCCCTGTCGAAGCTCTCTCGAATCACACCACTCCCGACCTTAACGCACAACTTTGATTTTTCGGCCACGCGCAGGCCGCGCCCACTCTTTGGAAAAAAATTTTTCTATTTTTCCCATGATTAGTGGACGATCATCTTTCGAACAAGCCCACTCCCGACCTTAACGGACGAAAAAGTAGAAAGCCGGAAAAATGCAAATTTGGCCTAATTTGCATAAAAGACAAGGGTGTAAAAAATTTTTTCTATTTTTCCCATCATCGCAGCACCGAGCGCTTTCGAATGAGCCCACTCACAAGCTTAACGGAGCAAAAAAAATGTTTTAGGCTTAATAAACCTAAAAAAAAAATTTTTTTAAACACCAAAACCACATACTTCCCGGAGGGCTAGAGCGAAAATTCAAAAAGATCCGTGAAATTCAGCCGACTGGCTACCATTGATTAAAAAATCAGAGTTAATTCCTCGATCTAAATATATTGAAAGCCTGAGCCTGATCGCTAAGCCTAAGCCTACTCGCTAAGCCTGCGCCTACTCGCTAAGCCTGCGCCTACTCGCTAAGCCGAATTAAGACTTCCAAAAATCCAAGACATCGACGAAAATGAGAAAACTGCAAAAGTTTTGGACATCAAGTGGAAAAATCCAAAAATTACTTGCAAATTTTGCACATCAAGTGCAAACAGCCAAAAATTACGTGCAATCGGCGCATTGTAGCGCATGCACAACAAAAGGAAAAAAAAATCACCCCTTACCCCATCCTCCCAAAATACCCCACCCGCGCCGCACCCCCACCCCACCGCAAGCAACCCCGAAAGCTTGCAACAAACAAAAAATTCGAATTCCTTTACCCGAATCGCTAGTCAAGTTTCGGCTGGGGAAACGGCTATTTTTGGAGTTAATTCTCTCCTCTGCCGTCCTCTCTCTTCGCTATTCTCTCTCGCAAAAGGCTTAACTTTAAGGCCAAGTTTAACCATGAAGGAGATGAGCTAGAAAGACGGGACAAAAACCAAAAGACGTGAAATCGAATGTAGAACCTACAGCCAAAAAATCTCGAGTCCAATCACAAAATGGCCAAAGTTACGGCCAAAAAACGAGTCTAAAATACGCCTCAGGCAAAATTGACAAGTGGCACCAAAAAATTCGGAACAGCACGGCCAAACTGTGTATGAATCAAAAAAAAGTTCAAATATCCCAGAAATCGAAGCCTGAGTCTAAAGAATATATATAAGCCTAAGCCCAAGCCTAAGCCTAAGCCTAAAGTTACGGCGAAAAAACGGGTCTAAAATACGCCTCAGGCAAAATTGACAAGTGGCACCAAAAAATTCGGAGGTGCACGGCCAAACTGTGTATAAATCAAAAAAAATTTCAAAAATCCCAGAAATCGAAGCCTCAGTCTAAAGAATATATATAAGCCTAAGCCTAAGCCTAATGCCGGAGGTATAACTAAGCCTCACCATGAAGGAGAGCAGCTAGAAACACGGGACAAAAACCAAAAAACGTGAAATTTAACGCAGATCCTGGAGCAAAAAGAATCTCGGCTCCAGTCACAACTTGGCCAAAGTTACGGCCGAAAATAGCCTGAGGCTAAATGTGCCTGAGGCTAAGTGCCTGAGGCAACTTTCTTCAAATTTCAAATTTTTCCCATCATCATGGGACAATCAGCTTTCGAACAAGCCCACTCCCGACCTTAACGGACGAAAATTTTTTTTAAATCCCTCAGGCATAACTAAGTCTCACCATGAAGGAGATCAGCTAGAAAGACGGGACAAAAACCAAAAGACGTGAAATCGAACGCAAATCCCGGAGCAAAAGAAATCTCGAGTCCAATCACAAATTGGCCAAAGTTACGGCCGAAAATAGCCTTAGGCCAAATTGCCTGAGGCTAAGTGCCTGAGGCAACTTTCTTCAAATTTTTCGAATTCGTCCGCTCCGCTGGTGTGTGGAGCACGCGTGTAGATGGGAAGGGGGAGCGGAAAGGGGTAGGGGTGCGCGCGAAGCGCGCCACCCAGTCCTCCGCGTTTTTTGGTCAATAACTTCCGATTTTTTTCAAAAATGACGACTTTTTTTGCAGCTAGCGACTCGGGACCACTTCCATCGGATGCGCACCGAAATTCTAAGTCATAAAAAATAGGTTTTGGGAGGGGCGATTGGCAGAGCGCGTGGCTGGAGCCGAAAAACCGCAAAATTCGGAAAAACATTTTCGGCCGTTTCTCGCCGATGAAGCGGCCGATCGGGATGGGGGTATTTTTGCCTCGTAGCCCTGTCGAAGCTCTCTCGAATCACACCACTCCCGACCTTAACGCACAACTTTGATTTTTCGGCCACGCGCAGGCCGCGCCCACTCTTTGGAAAAAAATTTTTCTATTTTTCCCATGATTAGTGGACGATCATCTTTCGAACAAGCCCACTCCCGACCTTAACGGACGAAAAAGTAGAAAGCCGGAAAAATGCAAATTTGGCCTAATTTGCATAAAAGACAAGGGTGTAAAAAATTTTTTCTATTTTTCCCATCATCGCAGCACCGAGCGCTTTCGAATGAGCCCACTCACAAGCTTAACGGAGCAAAAAAAATGTTTTAGGCTTAATAAACCTAAAAAAAAAATTTTTTTAAACACCAAAACCACATACTTCCCGGAGGGCTAGAGCGAAAATTCAAAAAGATCCGTGAAATTCAGCCGACTGGCTACCATTGATTAAAAAATCAGAGTTAATTCCTCGATCTAAATATATTGAAAGCCTGAGCCTGATCGCTAAGCCTAAGCCTACTCGCTAAGCCTGCGCCTACTCGCTAAGCCTGCGCCTACTCGCTAAGCCGAATTAAGACTTCCAAAAATCCAAGACATCGACGAAAATGAGAAAACTGCAAAAGTTTTGGACATCAAGTGGAAAAATCCAAAAATTACTTGCAAATTTTGCACATCAAGTGCAAACAGCCAAAAATTACGTGCAATCGGCGCATTGTAGCGCATGCACAACAAAAGGAAAAAAAAATCACCCCTTACCCCATCCTCCCAAAATACCCCACCCGCGCCGCACCCCCACCCCACCGCAAGCAACCCCGAAAGCTTGCAACAAACAAAAAATTCGAATTCCTTTACCCGAATCGCTAGTCAAGTTTCGGCTGGGGAAACGGCTATTTTTGGAGTTAATTCTCTCCTCTGCCGTCCTCTCTCTTCGCTATTCTCTCTCGCAAAAGGCTTAACTTTAAGGCCAAGTTTAACCATGAAGGAGATGAGCTAGAAAGACGGGACAAAAACCAAAAGACGTGAAATCGAATGTAGAACCTACAGCCAAAAAATCTCGAGTCCAATCACAAAATGGCCAAAGTTACGGCCAAAAAACGAGTCTAAAATACGCCTCAGGCAAAATTGACAAGTGGCACCAAAAAATTCGGAACAGCACGGCCAAACTGTGTATGAATCAAAAAAAAGTTCAAATATCCCAGAAATCGAAGCCTGAGTCTAAAGAATATATATAAGCCTAAGCCCAAGCCTAAGCCTAAGCCTAAAGTTACGGCGAAAAAACGGGTCTAAAATACGCCTCAGGCAAAATTGACAAGTGGCACCAAAAAATTCGGAGGTGCACGGCCAAACTGTGTATAAATCAAAAAAAATTTCAAAAATCCCAGAAATCGAAGCCTCAGTCTAAAGAATATATATAAGCCTAAGCCTAAGCCTAATGCCGGAGGTATAACTAAGCCTCACCATGAAGGAGAGCAGCTAGAAACACGGGACAAAAACCAAAAAACGTGAAATTTAACGCAGATCCTGGAGCAAAAAGAATCTCGGCTCCAGTCACAACTTGGCCAAAGTTACGGCCGAAAATAGCCTGAGGCTAAATGTGCCTGAGGCTAAGTGCCTGAGGCAACTTTCTTCAAATTTCAAATTTTTCCCATCATCATGGGACAATCAGCTTTCGAACAAGCCCACTCCCGACCTTAACGGACGAAAATTTTTTTTAAATCCCTCAGGCATAACTAAGTCTCACCATGAAGGAGATCAGCTAGAAAGACGGGACAAAAACCAAAAGACGTGAAATCGAACGCAAATCCCGGAGCAAAAGAAATCTCGAGTCCAATCACAAATTGGCCAAAGTTACGGCCGAAAATAGCCTTAGGCCAAATTGCCTGAGGCTAAGTGCCTGAGGCAACTTTCTTCAAATTTTTCGAATTCGTCCGCTCCGCTGGTGTGTGGAGCACGCGTGTAGATGGGAAGGGGGAGCGGAAAGGGGTAGGGGTGCGCGCGAAGCGCGCCACCCAGTCCTCCGCGTTTTTTGGTCAATAACTTCCGATTTTTTTCAAAAATGACGACTTTTTTGCAGCTAGCGACTCGGGACCACTTCCATCGGATGCGCACCGAAATTCTAAGTCATAAAAAATAGGTTTTGGGAGGGGCGATTGGCAGAGCGCGTGGCTGGAGCCGAAAAACCGCAAAATTCGGAAAAACATTTTCGGCCGTTTCTCGCCGATGAAGCGGCCGATCGGGATGGGGGTATTTTTGCCTCGTAGCCCTGTCGAAGCTCTCTCGAATCACACCACTCCCGACCTTAACGCACAACTTTGATTTTTCGGCCACGCGCAGGCCGCGCCCACTCTTTGGAAAAAAATTTTTCTATTTTTCCCATGATTAGTGGACGATCATCTTTCGAACAAGCCCACTCCCGACCTTAACGGACGAAAAAGTAGAAAGCCGGAAAAATGCAAATTTGGCCTAATTTGCATAAAAGACAAGGGTGTAAAAAATTTTTTCTATTTTTCCCATCATCGCAGCACCGAGCGCTTTCGAATGAGCCCACTCACAAGCTTAACGGAGCAAAAAAAATGTTTTAGGCTTAATAAACCTAAAAAAAAAATTTTTTTAAACACCAAAACCACATACTTCCCGGAGGGCTAGAGCGAAAATTCAAAAAGATCCGTGAAATTCAGCCGACTGGCTACCATTGATTAAAAAATCAGAGTTAATTCCTCGATCTAAATATATTGAAAGCCTGAGCCTGATCGCTAAGCCTAAGCCTACTCGCTAAGCCTGCGCCTACTCGCTAAGCCTGCGCCTACTCGCTAAGCCGAATTAAGACTTCCAAAAATCCAAGACATCGACGAAAATGAGAAAACTGCAAAAGTTTTGGACATCAAGTGGAAAAATCCAAAAATTACTTGCAAATTTTGCACATCAAGTGCAAACAGCCAAAAATTACGTGCAATCGGCGCATTGTAGCGCATGCACAACAAAAGGAAAAAAAAATCACCCCTTACCCCATCCTCCCAAAATACCCCACCCGCGCCGCACCCCCACCCCACCGCAAGCAACCCCGAAAGCTTGCAACAAACAAAAAATTCGAATTCCTTTACCCGAATCGCTAGTCAAGTTTCGGCTGGGGAAACGGCTATTTTTGGAGTTAATTCTCTCCTCTGCCGTCCTCTCTCTTCGCTATTCTCTCTCGCAAAAGGCTTAACTTTAAGGCCAAGTTTAACCATGAAGGAGATGAGCTAGAAAGACGGGACAAAAACCAAAAGACGTGAAATCGAATGTAGAACCTACAGCCAAAAAATCTCGAGTCCAATCACAAAATGGCCAAAGTTACGGCCAAAAAACGAGTCTAAAATACGCCTCAGGCAAAATTGACAAGTGGCACCAAAAAATTCGGAACAGCACGGCCAAACTGTGTATGAATCAAAAAAAAGTTCAAATATCCCAGAAATCGAAGCCTGAGTCTAAAGAATATATATAAGCCTAAGCCCAAGCCTAAGCCTAAGCCTAAAGTTACGGCGAAAAAACGGGTCTAAAATACGCCTCAGGCAAAATTGACAAGTGGCACCAAAAAATTCGGAGGTGCACGGCCAAACTGTGTATAAATCAAAAAAAATTTCAAAAATCCCAGAAATCGAAGCCTCAGTCTAAAGAATATATATAAGCCTAAGCCTAAGCCTAATGCCGGAGGTATAACTAAGCCTCACCATGAAGGAGAGCAGCTAGAAACACGGGACAAAAACCAAAAAACGTGAAATTTAACGCAGATCCTGGAGCAAAAAGAATCTCGGCTCCAGTCACAACTTGGCCAAAGTTACGGCCGAAAATAGCCTGAGGCTAAATGTGCCTGAGGCTAAGTGCCTGAGGCAACTTTCTTCAAATTTCAAATTTTTCCCATCATCATGGGACAATCAGCTTTCGAACAAGCCCACTCCCGACCTTAACGGACGAAAATTTTTTTTAAATCCCTCAGGCATAACTAAGTCTCACCATGAAGGAGATCAGCTAGAAAGACGGGACAAAAACCAAAAGACGTGAAATCGAACGCAAATCCCGGAGCAAAAGAAATCTCGAGTCCAATCACAAATTGGCCAAAGTTACGGCCGAAAATAGCCTTAGGCCAAATTGCCTGAGGCTAAGTGCCTGAGGCAACTTTCTTCAAATTTTTCGAATTCGTCCGCTCCGCTGGTGTGTGGAGCACGCGTGTAGATGGGAAGGGGGAGCGGAAAGGGGTAGGGGTGCGCGCGAAGCGCGCCACCCAGTCCTCCGCGTTTTTTGGTCAATAACTTCCGATTTTTTTCAAAAATGACGACTTTTTTGCAGCTAGCGACTCGGGACCACTTCCATCGGATGCGCACCGAAATTCTAAGTCATAAAAAATAGGTTTTGGGAGGGGCGATTGGCAGAGCGCGTGGCTGGAGCCGAAAAACCGCAAAATTCGGAAAAACATTTTCGGCCGTTTCTCGCCGATGAAGCGGCCGATCGGGATGGGGGTATTTTTGCCTCGTAGCCCTGTCGAAGCTCTCTCGAATCACACCACTCCCGACCTTAACGCACAACTTTGATTTTTCGGCCACGCGCAGGCCGCGCCCACTCTTTGGAAAAAAATTTTTCTATTTTTCCCATGATTAGTGGACGATCATCTTTCGAACAAGCCCACTCCCGACCTTAACGGACGAAAAAGTAGAAAGCCGGAAAAATGCAAATTTGGCCTAATTTGCATAAAAGACAAGGGTGTAAAAAATTTTTTCTATTTTTCCCATCATCGCAGCACCGAGCGCTTTCGAATGAGCCCACTCACAAGCTTAACGGAGCAAAAAAAATGTTTTAGGCTTAATAAACCTAAAAAAAAAATTTTTTAAACACCAAAACCACATACTTCCCGGAGGGCTAGAGCGAAAATTCAAAAAGATCCGTGAAATTCAGCCGAAGCTAGGACCTAAGAATCTGCCGAAGCCTAAGCCTAAGTCTACAAGCCTATGCCTAAGCCTAAGCCTAAGCCTAAGTAATAAGCCTAAGCCTAAGCCTAAGCCTAAGCCTAAGCCTAAGCCTAAGCCTAAGCCTAAGCCTAAGCCTAAGCCTAAGCCTAAGCCTAAGCCTAAGCCTAAGTCCTAAGCCTAAGCCTAAGCCTAAGCCTAAGCCTAAGCCTAAGCCTAAGCCTAAGCCTAAGCCTAAGCCTTGAGCTGAGGATTAGACTTAGCCTAAGCTAGGCTAACAATCAGACTTATCCTGAGCTGAGGAAAAAGCAACACAAATTTAAAGCCGAGGCTTGATGAATCATAAGTTCGCGCCTTAGGTCCTATGCTTGATTTAAAAACATGCGGATAACAAGTCAAACTCACATATGGAAAAAGACTCAAATTGCTTACGTCTTAAGGGTCTGCTGAAGCCTGAAGGGAATAAAATATTAATTGAACTGATGGTACTGATAAAAGACTGGGCTGGTGTTAATCAAAACCAGAGCAACTGCTTTTTTGTTCTGCCAAACAGCGGTAATCAGTCTTTCACCTTGCTGAGCAATACCGACATTTAAAAGTTGATATCGCGTCCATAAGACAGTTTCCTTCAGTATACTGGAGGACATGCAATTTGGTTTTTGCAACCCCTATGCCATCACAAGCGGTAAAGCGGACTCCGGCTCGACTCCAAGCGCGCAGACAGAATATTTGCTAAGGGCGTTCGTGTGCCTCTAATAACAAGTGGTGTACGTAACACTGTGCATTTTCGCGGTAGTACAAGCAAAATCGATGATAAGGTCGACATAAGTCTCATAAAAATCTACTTGCATGCGTTGAAGAGACAATTGAACAAGGGGGCCTGATCGTGTATAAATATATCATGATCGCCCGACTGACTTTGGCCAATCGTACATGGTTACAAACGTATATGTGTAGTGTATTATACAAAAACACCTTAAAACAAGTTTTTTTAGCCGTGCAGAGGGTACACGAAAATTGAAATTGATTCAATTATCTTAAAACTTGGCAAACTGTAGCCGCATGTGTTGAAATGAATGTGCATCCGACGCACCGAGAAAAGTATCAGCTTTGTAGTTACGCTACGGTCCAGTGAAGCCACAGCGAACTCAGGTGAGGACAAAAGATGCGTCGTTGCTTTTGATATCCTTCCTTTAATGTTTCTGCGTATCAAACAAGTACCGCAATTTTCTTGACTGTCTTCCGTTGTCTAGTCTGCTCCAAACACTTCTTTCCGCACGTTCGAGTCGGATATGTTTGCGTGGTGGTTGTGCTTTTCATCGTCTTGCTAGATTCCACGTTATTTCACGTAAACCTTTATAGTCTTCAAAGAAGGAAGTCGTCAGTTAATTTCAATCTCTTTTTTTGTCGCTCCCCGAACCGTCAGATGGCTTCGCCTTTTGCGGGTTTCCAATTGCTTTCAGAACCTGAAAATGGTGTTGTTTTTTTGGAACGGGGTTTTTGGTAACCGTAAGTAATAACAAGACCTTTCGCCAATGGTCTCAACTGACTAGTGCTCTGTTCTAACCGACTTTTCTACATGTATATATGTAATAAAAGTTTCAAGTGTGCGCATCCATGCCTTCTTATTTATCCGGTTGTGTGTCTTATTGTTAGGTTTTTGACAAAAGTTTTTAAGGTCTCTAAATAAATCGCAATTTAACAAATCATCGTTGTAGTTTAGTTTAACTTCTTTTTCTGTGTGAACTCACAAAAACTGCCAAAGTAAATTAAACAAGCGCGCTTTAAAGGGTAAATAAGCCAAAAGACGACTTATCAACGGTTGCGTCGATGATGGGCTTACTCTACGTGCGAATACACCGACAATTAAAAACTTTTTTGTTTTGATGAGAATAATTAGTTACTGAGCGTTGGTGATAATCGATTGAACCTTTTCAGGAATACATATTACCTTTTGAGTTGTTTATCAACTTACAGGGAATGTACTCCAAACGCGACGATCACATTTGAAAATTTAGATTCTACTTTAAGATATTTATATGCGGTACTTTTAGTTCGTGTTTTGCAGAAACGACCGAGGCTTTTAGATTAAAAATTTGGGTTTAAAGATTTTATTTTTTTTTTTTTTTACATACATAGAGTATAATGTACATACATAGAGTATAACGCCTCCACGAAAAAATATTTTTTTCCGCACAAAACTGGCAAAGCTATGGTGAAAAGGTATTTTTCTGTGTAACGGCTCTCGATTTTTCGCGTACACTCTCGGCGGCAAACAGTGTTGAATATCTCGGCTGCCACTGAAAAGCGCAAGCTATAACTTTCACGAATTAATGAGCGATTTGCAAAAAAAATTTTCTTAAAAAAAAGCAATTTTATTAAGCCGAGACATCGGCAATAGATTCCACAACAATCACTAGTTTGTAAAATCTTTTGCCTCTTGCTTCCGATATCCTTGTTTTGTCATCTGCAGTTTCTGCGTGCCCACTAGACTACAACGTTCTCTTTTCCCACAAACGTTTTATTGGGTATGCTTATTACAACCGTTGCGACTGGAACTTCATGAATTATGGGGGGAAACTTTTGCTTTCCGCAATTTCAAAACTATTGATCATTTGACATTGATATTATTTTGATCGTGATTTCTAGAAAAGAAGGTTAACACTTGGAAAAGGAATGCGTTTAGCTTGACTTTTAGTTCTACTCTTTTCGAGCGCAAAATGTTGTGCATCAGATGCATCATAGCTAACTTATACCTGCTACTGTCTAATCCTCGCTCGGCAAAAATTATTTTGAAAAAGTATGTGAGAAAACCGTTCCTCCATAAAACATCTAATACGGTTTCTTTGTCTTTACAATGTTTGAGGCCTGTTTCGTCGAAATTCGCAAGACAACCGAGTCATTCAACACTGAATGAAGATAATTTCAGCATGGACAACCCACTCACATACGAAATTCAACGGATAAGGAAGGAGAAGGAAAAGAAGGAGTTACCCCCAGACTTTTGGTACTGTCTATGTCACACTCATGTACATGTAAGTCTCTCGACGTTTACATCGTGGAATACCATTGCTTTGTGGCTAGTTGTGACGCAAAAAAGTTTATGCAAAGCAGATAATTTTTTACTTCACCTAACGCCTAGCTTTTAAAAACATTTTCAACAAGTTTTTGGTCATGTTTTATCCGTAATAACATCTGCGACGCTTAAAGAGACACGTAACTTGGCTCTCTGTTGACGTAACATTTCAGAAAGGCTCATTTATTTGCGGGATAGTTGGCATTGTCGTGACAGTGCTCTACTTCCTGTACGTGTGCTGGGACACAGACAGTTGGGAGATGACTGCACTCGCATTACCCAGCGTCTTGGCTTACTTTCTTCTGATGCTCGGGCAGAGATACGAAAAACATGGACTGTATTGGCCTCATCTTATAATAAACGTAAGCCCAGTTTTTAGCGGTTTCAAATCGGTAACTCTACCCCTCAATTTAAGTCGCTCTACTTGCTGGGATACTTGACCTTTATTGTGCTATTGGGTCTACAAATTAACGAAGCCTATGGTACCGTTTTCCCTCCGGATATGCCCCCGGAACAGGTGGCCTACTTCAAGCGGATCGGCCGCATCTTCTACATCAAACATACAATTGCGATAGCTGTAACTACGATCTTGATGGTCATCACATGCTACTTGTTGAAAGTTGCCTATCGGGGATTTCGATATATCGCTGAAATCATTAAGCCATCAAAAGAGCTGCCGCCTGAGATTCGAGTGAGTAACTGTTGAAGGGGTCGTAGCCTTACGCACATTCTACATATATTGGCGGTATCTCCGGTGGACCCTGACAAGGGCTCGGCAAAACCTCGCCCCTGGTTTCTTCTTGAAACATACACCATTTGAAAGAGCGCAAAAAACTGGTCTAGGATCACCTTCAATTAGCTGCTAAGATTCTCTTACGTGCTAGCTAGCGGGCGTTTTTTAAAAAATCCCAATTAGATTTTGGGACTCTTTTCTTCTAAGAGGTCAGCGAGATCGAATAATCACTTTTCATATAAATATTAGTCACCTAGGACATTGAACGCTTCCACCAAGTTCAAAAAATATAAAATTTTTATCAAGCTTGAAACTCTCAGGTCGATGTTCACAATGACTGGTTACGCGATGTTTTAGGTCCTGTAACCCGAGCAAACTAGGAGGTTTTAAACATGTTGACCGTTTTCAGACTCGTTTTTCATGTGCTTTCCATAAATGAGCATTCCTAGTAAAAAATTTTAAAGCCGTTGAAAGTTTCGTCCATCTTGGGTTCCCACTGCAGTACCAAGTACCCCCTATATCAAAAAAAATCGAAAAAAGTTGTCGATGTTTCGTACAAAACAAATCCATAGTACCTCAAAAATCAATTTGAAAATTAAAGGCTGTCTGCTAGCCCTGCTCATTCATAATAGCCAAAAAAATCCAAAAATTCAAAAGGGGATTCGAACCTGGTCTGCAGGTCCTCCTTGTACAGCGCCTTACCCCACTAGGCCACCGAAGCACTGCTCCGCTGTGCTTTTGAAATCGATCGCCTTTGTTTTCTCGAAAGAAGGGTGAACTAAAAAATGCTCGCTAGCTAGCACGTAAGTGAATCTTAGCAGCTAACTAAAGGTGATCCTAAACCAGTTTTTTGCGCTCTTTCAAATGGTGTATGTTTCAAGAAGAAACCAGGGGACGAGGTTTTGCCGAGCCCTTGTGAGTGTATTTTATGGCATTGCTAAATGACCACTCACTCAAAATAGGTCTTTTTCAAATTTGAAGTGTTACACGCATGAGCTGACAAGGGAAGTCACTTTTTTCGCAGATCGATCCATACTGGTGACCTAGTGGACTGTGAAGGCCTCAGGCTGTGTAAGAAGAATCTGGCGTCCAAAAGTGTTTACGGGCCCTGAGGACAGAGTTATGGCTCATCAAAGTTCGCGCAAAAAGGGTTCCGAAAAGACCCTCCAAAAAAACGTGAACGGAGAAGTGAGCTTCGGTAGCAGAGTGGTTCGCAGATTTTTCTTTTGTCTGGAAGGGCCAAGGTTCGATTCCTCTTCCCGGCAATAACTAAAAATAATATTGTAAGAGTAGCGTAAGTTACAAAAAAAATTGTTTTGAAATATTTTTTGAAAAATGCTATTATCCTGTCGTTAAAATTTGGGGAAGTCGTTGTGAGCTTGGACACAGTGAGGGATGCGAGGGCATTTTTCCACCGAGGATCGCATTCAATTTCTGGAGTAATGCGGCGATTACGGTGGATCAAGACGCCGTATCAATGGAGAAAACTGCGGGAACTTTGGCGTAAAGGTAGGACTGGGATTCTCAATATGCATATCTCTAACGTTTTAGAAGACGCCCTTGGTGATCGTGATATCATGGAAGCGCTTGACTCAAACGCTTGCTGTCTGGGCATATGATAAATTTAGTGACGATATCAACAAAATCGTCATTTTTTTAACGACAGGATAATAATATTTTTCAAAAAATATTTTAAAATATTTTTTTGTAACTTACCCTACTCTTACAATATTATTTTTATTTATTGCCGGGAAGAGAAATCGAACTCTGGCCTTTCCAGACAAAAGAAAAATCTGCAAACCACTCTGCTACCGAAGCTCACTTTTCCAGCTCCGTTTTTTGGAGGGTCTTTTCGGAACCTTTTTTGCGCGAACTTTGATGAGCCATAACTCTGCCCTCAGGGCCCGTAAACACTTTTGGACGCCAGATTCTTCTTACACAGCTCGAGGCCTTCACAGTCCACTAGGTCACCAGTATGGATCGATCTGCGAAAAAAGTGACTTCCCTTGTGAGAGTTTTTGCCTTTGGGTTTGACAGCACCTTAACCCTACTGCGGTGCGATAGTGTAATGTTAACCAGACACAGTTAAGAACGCCAGAGGGATAGCAAGAAAAAGGAATGAAAAACTTTGTTGCCAATCGCGTATTGACTACATTATCATATTAATGCTTGGGCTAGCTACGTAATAAACAATTGTAGAAGAGGATTTTTAACTCGTTGTTTTAGGCCCAAGTCCGCGACTTTGCGCGCCGGCAAGAAGAGGCGTTGGATGCTCCATCGCCGACCAGTCTAAGCATTTCCGTCGGTGGATCAGTAGATGCACCCAACTCAACTTCCACTCCAATGGCATCCCCTCAGTCACGGCATAATTCCCACTCATCGCCCGCTGTCTATAAAGTTTGAGTGTTTGTACAAAACCTGATAGCTGTTTATTTTTATGGCACTTGACTCAAAACATAATAAAATCAAAAAATATAACATGTGCATTTCAACCTGTGTTTATTGCAACTTTGACTTAGAATATAATTCTAATCTACCAAGCCCTTTTATTGACTCTACGTCCAATATGTATATTACTGCAGAGCGGAAACGAATTTCAATAAACGCTCTTCGCTTTTTTAATATTTGACCTTCCATTAAAGATGTTTTCGGGTCGATTGAATGGCCGATAACGGAGACAAAAGGGTCAGCTGTCTTGGAAATGAAAAGAACAATAAAAACCCTTTCGGGATTTTCGGCTCCAAAATTCGTGGATTGCGACCGAAAAGGCCCATCACAGAACTACTATGATTTCCGCAATACACGTAATTTGCTTGGTATTTTCTGTACCGTACGTACCAGTTTCGGCCGGCCCTTTGATTATTTCCACGTGGGCAACAGTGGATTTCAGTCGAGCGGCGCAGAATGCATGGGTGGCCCTGCGGAATGGCCAAAATCGACTGGAATCGCTGGTTCAGGGCCTCGAAACTTGCGAAAAGCTGCAATGTGATCGGACCGTGGGCTTTGGAGGGTCTCCTGACGAGACCGGCGAAACCACGCTGGACGCACTGATTATGGACGGGCCGGGCCAAGAAATGGGGGCTGTTGGGGACTTGAGAAGGGTAAAGTCAGCGGCTAGAGTGGCCTGGAGTGTCATGAACTACACGACTCACTCGTTTCTGGCGGGAGATCAAGGTTGGTTACGGAAAATTAAACCCCAGTTATTACGGTTGTTCTGATTACTGGTAGCTCTTAGGGTTGACAACGGCTTCTTAATTCCAAGTTTTTTAAAACCATTCGTATTTCAGCCACTCGTTTTGCGGTCGAGATGGGTTTCAAATTGGAGAACCTCACAACTGAGGAGTCTGCCAAAATGCATCAACAATGGCTCGACCAAAATTGTCAGCCGAATTTTTGGCGAAACGTTCAACCCAACTCCAAGACTGGCTGTGGACCGTATAAACCCATAAAGAGCAGTCTCCTAAAGGTTGCGCGTCCTAGAACTTTGATTCAAGAGTTGGAGAGGTTCTCGCAACGAAGTCATGACACATTGGGGATGGTGGTTGTCGATGAAAACGGCGATATTTCAGTTGGCACAACAACAAATGGGGCAGGTCATAAAATCCCGGGGTAATTTTTGCTTGCAAGATTGGAAATTGTCCTCTGCAGAGCTCTGTAATGGGAAATTTAGCAAGCTAAATTAATTCGTTTTCAGTCGAATCGGAGACTCGCCCATTCCTGGGGCTGGCGCCTATGTTGACAATGATTTCGGAGGAGCCGCAGCCACTGGCGATGGCGATCAAATGATGAGATTCCTGCCGAGGTATGTGTAGCTGGAACTTTGCCCACACTTTTTCATCCCATTACATGTCTTTTTCTAGCATGGTCGCCGTGGAGCAACTTCGAAACGGGATTTCAGCCAGAAAGGCAGCGCAAATTGCAATTTTGAGGATAAAGAAGTACTATCCCAACTTTTTTGGAGCCATTGTTGTGGCATCGAAGAAAGGAGACTATTCGGCTGCTTGCAGCGGAATGTCGAGGTTTGCTTATTCCGTCCCGTCGGATAGTGGTGTTCATGTCGAAACTGTTAGATGCGAATAAGTCGTGTATACCAAATAATTGTATGGCATTAATAAAATTAGTTCGTTGTGTGCTATTTATAAATATGCTCTCCATGTAATATTTGGCCAATGTTTTGCACAATTTAATCACGTTTACCTAGCAATTCTTTTGAATTCCCATTTTTTACGCGAAATTCGCATTCGCCATGGATGCTTGGCATTCCGCATCATCGCGTTTCCCGCTCGAAAAAGGAAGAACAAATGTTTTTTCGGGCGTTCACGGAGTTCAAAATTACCTGTTTGTTGCCGGTGTTGGAGAATGGAAGTCGACAGCGATAGAGACTGTTTTCCTCAAGAGGTCCGGCTGATTCCCTGCGGAAAAACGTTCTTTGGTGGAAAAATACCCTTCCAACTGTACAAATCGCCTTCAAATGGACTTCATTTGGGGATTGCAAGAAGTAATAGCAAAGCGGTGGATGTGAATGTCACGTTGGGTAAGATTTTGATTTCTTTTTCATGTGTTTTAGGTAATGGTTTGAAAATTTTTGGCAATGCAACGGAATTTGTGCGGAAAATGGAAGATTTTTTGGTTTCGCTTTTGTGTCTGAGTTTGCAAGGCTGTTTATGAGGCAATTGCCCGAGAAAATTGCTCTAGCGTCCCCTTCGAGGACCAGTGTAACTAAATTTTTGTTGTTTAGGTAATATTGTTGTTTTTTAGCGACAGATCCCGGTTATGGTGATGGAGTTGCTCTGGCGACAGCAAAGATGTCGCTGCTTGGAGGCCGTTCATGTTCCTCGGTCAATTTCATTCCGCAACTTGCAGCTAACTGTTTCTGCCCAAATAAACGAACTTTGATAAACATTTCTCAGGTAAGCGCTTGTTTTATTTTTTCTTGGCTTTTAGGTACCTACCATCTGCGGATAACTAAAACCCCGCTTATTTTCGCTGAATTTTCTCATCTCATTTGCTATTCTTTAGAGTCACACATCATTTACATTCCGAACTCTAAGTGAATCTGCATTTCTGAACTTTCTCACCGCCTTGTACAGCTCGCTGCTGTTTCCCGAATTTACTGACGAAAAGTTTCTCAACGAAATCTACAAAATCGCCGAGTTTTCGCACGAGTCCGGATGTTTGTTTGAGGAATTGTTGGGCACTGAGCATCATTTGACCAAGCTGATGGATGAACAAAAAACTCGGATCCTGTTCGAAGAAGCCTCGTTGCTGCGAGAATGTAAGTTCAGTTTCGGCTCTCTCATCAGTTATTTTATATTGCTTTAGCTCCAGTTGGTTCCTGCAATTCGGTTCGGACTTTCCTGACCTTAGACTCGATCAAGGCATTCCATTCTCAATATTATAAGCCGTCCAACATCTTCATTACGGTTGTGGGCAATGTGAATTCGTACGATATTCCCTTGTTCAACTCTTTGACGTTCATTCCGGATCCAAATCCAATCGAGAGGCCATTTTGTAATCTGGAAATACCAAATCCGTCCTGTCACTACGAGAATGTTACGAAGGTTGCGGGTTTGTCACAAACTGGCGAACCTAGTGTTGTTCTGGGATTCCTGGGCGGAAATGCGAGAGTAAGTGGGCCAAATTTTTGATCAGGAGCTGAAAATTAAATATTTACTTTTTTTCTCAATATTTACTTTTTTAATTTTAATGGCTATATTCTTTGTTTTTTTACAGGACATAACTACTCTAACTGCTGCCGAAGTATTTGCCAACTATCTTTGCAAGTTTTCCTCGCTTCAATCTGAGTTTTTGCCGGAGTACGCCGCTTCGATTGAGGTGAAGTTGAAGGTTCTGCCAAGATGGGAAATCAGCGTTGAATTCGATGGTGTTCCTTCGGAAAAGACGAATATGATCGCTGAAAAGTAAGTGTTTTTCTGTCCAATGTAAGCGTAAAGTTCAGATTCTTAGGACTGGTCAGAGCTCGTGAATTCATCGATCACTCCAGAATAGAATTGGCAGCACTTGATCTCATCCACGAAAATCAACAACGCATTGCCCAGGATACCTTCCAACCCGAACTTTTCGAGAGGATCCGACGATTCCAACAGTATTCGCTGGCGATTGATGACGAATTCGCGCTGGCGAGGAATTTGAATCCGCATGTCTTTTACGAACACCACGCCAAACAACCGAACGAAGCATGGACCGAGTTTGTGACTGAATGGTTCAACGAGAACTGCGCTGTGCTGGTGGGACTGCCAACGAATGCCTCCGAAACTAGGATGGACCCGTGTTTTCAGGTAAAAGGAAAATTTTAAAGGTTTAATTTTGTCTGTTTGTGACTTTCAAGGCTTTGTTTTCATGAATTATAGGAGCATATTCGAATATCATGTGAAATGGAAAAGTACGCGAATCAGTCCGAGATTTTCGAAAAGGCTGAGCGCGCCGAGATTCATCTGCTTGAACATCACGCTGGTCCCAACGAAAACGTCAAAACCAGCGTATTCCCAACTCAACTTCCGTTCAAAGCACACAAAACATGGATCATTGAGGCGGACACGAAAAGATTGCCAAAGGGAATTGAAGCCTGGAAGAAATTTTTGAACGTGCAGAGCATTCCGACGATATTCCATGAAATTGAGGAGAACAAGAGCGGGTTGAGTGTAAGGAATCTCTGCTTTTCTATCTTGTCCATGTTGATTCGTTTGAGGGAAGCTGCCGGTTTCTAATCCACTCTTGAAAAAGACATTCTCATTTTTTTCACCGGGTCCGGAATGAAAGTTTTTTATCACTTTCTTTCTGCAGATTAAAAAATGATAAAATACAGAGTCTTGCAAAAAACATGTAGGAAATTCGGAGGCTATTACCTTCGGCGGTGGCGGCGCAATGACTTCGTAATTGGAATATGTATTTTTAAGCGACATCTCTGGTTTTCGGGGTTAAAATGTGCTACTTCAAAAGGTCGTGGCGGCCTCAGTTTGTCTTTTAAAATCTAGTCGTCTCATAGAGAAAAATTGATGTCGTTTGAGACTACGTGTGGCAGATACGAAGTCTCTGCTCCGCAGGATGTTGTAGCCTCCAACTCTTCGCGCTTTTTTAAGACCCTGTAGTGTTACCAAAAAATGTTTCAGGCTTGCTTCAATATCAGACTGGACGACTTTGAACCAAATTTGTTGAATTTTGTCCCACTTTTAATAAAGTTGCTTCAAAATTCAGCGGTCTCAACACCGGAAGGGCGATTACTCAAAGAAGAAGTCCTCAGAATACGACTGGATGAGCTTCAGTCATGGTCGACGAAGCTGGTCAATCATGGGAAAATGGGAATGGTGATGATCGAAATAAAACCAAAAGAAAATAACATTGAGCTTGTCTCAAAGTGGTTCCATCACACTTTAATTTACAGTGTTTTTAGTCAAGACGAGGTGAGATTTTTTTGTTTCTCGTTTTTGTTTTCTTTTTTTTTAATTTAACGATTTACGTATATTTCAGGTGAAATCCTCAATCCAGCAGCTCCTCTACGAGTCCGTAAAGGCATCCAGCGATCTGAGTGCACTCAACAGCGTTATTCTAAATCATGTGCAACTTGATTCCGACGATGTCCGACGACGATTCAACCCCGTTTTGTTGGAAAACTTCCATCTGACATGTTTGAACCGAATCATTGACGAACCTCAGGCGCTTATCGACGAACTGGAGCTGATTAGAAAGAAGGTTATCAACTCACCCATTAATCTGCATATTATTGGCGGTCTTGATGAGATCAAATTGGAGAAGAAGATGGATTTTGCGGATTTTTTGAAGAAACGATCTGATAATTGCGAAACTGAAGTACTTCAGGTAGGTGTTTTTATTTATTGTTGGTCCATTCGCCGTTCTAGGTGCGGTCTGAAGAATATTTTTGCCGTTTTCAGATGCGTTTCCCTACTTCAACCCCATTTCACTGGGGTCCGACTTCCGAAACGCGGCTTTTGGCCAAAGACAACTTGCCAGCCCGATCCTCCCTCTTCGAACGAGCCCACTACAAGACTGAGAGGTTCTCCGAGACCCACGCTGCCATACTGATCGTCGCCAATTACGCTTCAATGCCTGGAGGAATTTTCTGGACGGAGTTGGTCAAAATTGGCGCAGCGAATGCGTTGGAGCTCAAATATTCCGTAGAAGACGAATGTCTAGAATTGAAGATTGAAGGGAGCTACGAACTCAGAGCGATCAGAGAAGAGGTTTCGGAAAAATTGGTAAGAAATTTTCATATTTTTGTGGGAAACATGAAGACTTGCCGGAATATGATTTCTTTTTTTATGATTTTTTAGAAGCGTATTTGCGAAGGCAGGAACGTGGATGAGTTTCTCTTTGAGAGCGCCAAGAAAACGTCGGTGACCGAAATCATCGAGAATTACTATGAAAATTACAATGAACAATTGATAAATGATTTTATTAACAACATCAAGGAACACGACCTACTGTAAGTATTCCGTATCTGTTTTATTTTAAGCATGTTTGAGACTCTAGAAAATGGCTAATTGTCTTGTTTCAGGGAATTCATTTCCAAGGTCCTCTCCATGGAGCGCTCGCAGGCCACAAGGCTGGCCTTCTCCGCCATGTACAAGATCGTCCTGGCCGACAACCCGAGGTCGGTGGTATGCGCGGAATGGAACATCAGCAACGAGGATTGGACCTCGAGAGGAGCCTTCCGAACAACGGCATCAAAAATAGATATATCCGACTTGTTATGTTAAGTTTGTTAAATTATTTGACGGGTAATACGAGTAAATGGAATGTATGATTCAAATAGCCTCTGCCAAGTTCGATACGTTGGCGTTCTTGTGAGGGCTCTTGTGAGTTCTCGTCAGGGCCTCGACAACACAAACTTTCTTCGGTTCGTATTGTTTCTGATATTTTTGCCGAACCAATGAAATTGCGAAAGAATCAACGGGTATTTACTGTTTTCTCACATGTTATTTTCCGCTATCAAAGGACGCTGAATTGTGGTTTTGAATCGCACAAAAAAGTTTGGGGTTTGCACGATAAATACAAATTTTAAAGCGCAATTAAAGAGGTCAAACGCCAAAACATTCGAGCGGAATTTCTTCGATTCTAAAGTCCAATACTGATGAATGCAGCAATGTTTTTCCTCGGCAGAGCATGGCAACTGAACCCTGATTTTATGAAAAATAGTGATTTCATGAGCTCGGGGGTTTGTGATGGATCGTAGAGCGTGTTCCATTCGAAAAGTGATAAGAAGTATGTACTTTCCCGCTCCTTTGAGGCCCTCCCTGTGCAACAGATACGTATGCTCCAGCGGGACTATATAAGTCGGAGCGGTGGCTGAGCAGTTTATGCTTTTGAAGGGAACTCTCTGATCAAAAGCAATGAGTAAGAAAACAGTCTGCGTTATTGGCGCCGGAGTCTGTGGATTGCCTGCGGCAAAGTAAGTAGGGGAAAAAATTCATAGAAATTCTTGATTGAGGGGACCACTGCAGCTTTTAGGATGTGAGAGCAAAATATCGATAAAGTCCTTTATGTCTTGCCGTAAAAACAAAGGCGGCAAGATTGTAAACAGTAAAATAATGACAAGAAACCACGTAGAATGTCACTATAACTGTTTCCTGTCGTTATTGCCAGTCAATTATCGGATTTATCGACCAACGACGCTCAGATCCCGTCAAAGACTTTGTCGAATTTAGACAAAAAAAAATTCGGTCACAACGCACGATTCTTAAGTCGGGTTTCAGTTCCTCTAAATGTTGTATTTAATTTGCAGATGGGCAGTCCAATATGGATTTGAACCCACAGTCCTGGAAGCCCAATCCCAGCTCGGTGGACTATGGAATTACAAGGAAGAGGAGACCGAGTTCAGCACGGTCATGAAGCAGACTGTCATCAACACGTCCAAAGAGATGTCCGCTTATTCGGACTTTGTTCCAAACCCCGAGGACGCCAACTACATGCATCATTCCAGTAAGTTTCCGAGGGAAGGAGCGAATCCTGTCTTTTAGAACTGTGGAAGTATCTGGATCGATACGCTGAGGTCAACGGGCTGCGGAAGTTCATTAAATTCCGGCACTACGTGAAGAATGTTGAAAGGGCAACGGATTACGACCGTACTGGAAATTGGGTCGTGCATTTTACGGACGAGTAAGAATTGCTTTGTCATAGAATGACTTCACGTTTTATCAACGATCTCGTAGTTTCGAAGCCAACTGAAAATTTTTTACGAATCCTTTTTCCAGCAACGGCTCATCGCAGCAAAAGACGTATAACTTTGTTCTTGTCTGCACTGGCCATCACGCTACTCCTCACTTCCCGAAGCCCTGGCCGGGGCAAGAGCAGTGGAAGGGCCGAATTGTCCATTCCCATTCCTACAAAAAACCCGTTGGCTATGACGACAAGACAGTCCTGGTGGTCGGGATCGGGAACTCAGCCGTTGATGTGGCGTGCGAGCTTTCGCGCAGTGCCCAACAAGTATACATTTCAACGCGCCGCGGGGCTTGGATTAACGCAAAACACACCAAGAACGGGTATCCCAACGACATGGCTTTTAATCGGCGCTACATCGGGCTAATTAAATGGCTTAGTCCCGACTTGCTGAACAAAATGTCGGAGAAGCGCTTTACCGAGTTTTTCGACCACGACGAATATGGTTTGAGACCGAAACATAAAGTGCTTGCGCAGCATCCGACAATATGCGACGAAATTCACAGTAAGTCTTGCGGACAGAAATAGAATACAATAAAACAACCCAACCTTTGTAGTGAAAACTATAATGTTTGTAAGCGCTAAATCTAATCACTAAGAATAATGATAAGCATTTATGGTTGTCTGAAGGAGCCACAACTAATGTAGTAAACGAACGAAAACGGCTTTTTAGAAGGTTTTCTTGCATGATTCATTGGGAAAACGGCAAAATTATTCTTCGGTTAGGATACCAATTTTTTTCACCATCTTTTTGCAAATGTTCGAGGTCGGTTATTTTCTTCGCGCAGACCTTGTCATTCCAGCTTAGAAAAATATGGTTAAGGCTTTCTTCCAATTTAATACAAGCACCGCTTTCCTAATATTGTTTATCGACTGTTTTCAGACAAGATTAGTTCCGGCACTGTGATTGTCAAAGGAGACATTAAACAGTTCAATGCGACCGGAGTGGTCTTCGAAGACGGTAGCTTCGCCGATGTCGATGAAGTCGTGCTTTGCACTGGATTCTCATTCTCTTTCCCGTACCTGGACAATGGAAATTTGGTTCCAGTGATTGATAATCGCGTAGAACTCTACAAAAAAATGTTCCCTCCGAACTCCGCGGATAAGAACACACTGGCCTGCATTGGGCTGGTCCAGCCGATAGGTTCCATCATGGCTCCGGCCGAGATGCAAGTTCGCGTCTTCTACGAACAGGCGTTGGGAAATTTGCAACTTCCCTCCAAAGCCGAAATGCTCCGTGACATAAAGACGAGCAACGAAAACATGCTCCGCCGCTACATCAACGTCCCACGACATACCATTCAAATTGATTATGTGGATTACATGGATGAAATGTCTTCCATGATTGGGGCCAAACCCCCGTTGACCAGGTTGTTCTTCACCGACTTTGAGCTGTGGAACAAGTTAATTTTTGGCCCTAATGTGCCCTACGTCTATCGCCTAGCTGGACCCTTTCCATGGCCGGAAGCGCGAGAAGCGATAATGGGTGTGGAAGAAAGGAGGATCAAAGGAATCCACAAACGGGAAACGCCCAACGACCCGCTGAAGCCCCTGCGCAAAAGTGACGGAGCCAGTTTGTACACATGGGCCATTGCAGTTCTCGTAGTTTTACTGATTGTTTGGTATTTCAGAGGACTTGTAAATAAATAAAACTCGCATTAACTAAAAGTACAAATTGCGTAAATTCTGTTTGACCTACGTTATAAACGTAAAAAATTTCCATTTCACGAAATCCCAGTTGGTTTCATAAAAGACAGGGTGTTTTATAACCCCCTCTTTCGTTTTTTCCATCTCACTGAAGGCATTCCCCTTCCCCTTTTCCTTTCTTGGCCGAGATACTGGCCCAGCACCAACCGGCCGCATTCTTCGGCCACCCGCAGCGAAATGTTTGTATTGAACGTGCTCGGCGTGTCGTCCTCGTCGCCGTGGCCGCGCGGAATTCATGTGTCGGTGTAACAACTACACCGCGGTGTAGCGTCCTCCGAGTACGACATGATGCACATGCCCAAAAAACGTCTCCGTTAAACGATGCGTGCGGCCGTCGGAATTGCGGCGCCGGTCTTTGTCGGAAAAACGCCTTAGGCCTTTTGCGAAAGGGGGAAACGACGAGCAGAAACCCAAGCGCCACCCGCTTTTGACGGCGCCTTTGGCCAAAAAAAGGGTTTGCCGACGAGGCCGTTTTTTCGGTCCGACGCTGCCTCAAAAATGCTTTCGGAAGCTGAAGGAATTCGTTTTTTTTCAAATATTAGGCCACCCGCATGGGCGTGCGGACCCGTAGCGGCCGTCTGAAGCATGCCAAAAATTCCTTTCTTTGCGTGCAGTCCAAAAATTCCGAAGCCCCTCTCCACGGCACGTAAAGCCGAAAAAATGGTGGGATTGAGGCAAAGGGAGATTGATATTAAAGCCGTGGGGGGCAAGTAAAAAGAAGAGCCTGGCGGTGTGAAAGATATAAATATAGCGAAAACGCTCAAAATGATTTGAACCATACTGGAATTACGGTCAATTTTATATTAATTTGTCGGAAAAATAGTGGCGGGTCGTCGCTGCTTGGAATTGTCCATCGCCGCTCTGCGACGGCTAGCCGCAGCTGGAGGTTTGGACTGCACCCTTTCTTCCACGGGGCGAAGGATTTTGCTGCGACGACCCGCCACTATTATTTTCCCGACAGACTGATAACGAAAAACTTGGTAAGAAAAATGCTCTGAAAAATGAATTATTGTCGAAAAATTACCTTCCACACTACAAACGCCTCTTTCGACAAGGTTAACCTCCTTCTTCTGTTGGTGTTATAGGCTAATTATCTAACGCTATGATTAGAAAAAAGCGTCAAAGCCTTATCATTACCAAAAAAGAGTATGTCGGATTGAATGCTCCACATTCCTATTCTTTTCGTTCTTGCAACCATTCTCTATTTTCGGGGGCAAAACCAATGGACCAAAAAGAAGGAGTGTCGCAGGTAATAATTGAATCCAACTGCAAAGTCTTACCGTCTTTTCCGGGCCAAGAAAACGCCGATTCGCTTGCTGATGTTTCAAAAACTCCCCTTTTACTACCCAAAATGTGGCATCAAATTCAATCTTTTCAAATCCGAATGGAGTTGGTTATCTTGGCAATAGCAATATGCGACACCGCCAGGATTGTGATTACCCCAACATTGATGGAGGACAAAGTCAAACGCGTTTATGTCCCAACAAGCGATGTGGCCAACGACAGCGTGTTGTTGAAAAAGTTTTACAATAAAAAAATGGTGGAATGGGATCAAAATTACAGTTACGTCAACATGCCACTAGCCGTGATGGCTACCATTTTCTTCGGTGAGCTCAAACATTCGTTGCACGTACACCCGGTTTAAGGCTCATTCAGCGACAAACACGGGCGTAAAGTCCCAATGATTGCGGGGCTTCTGGGGATGTTCGTCGGGAATATGATCTACATTTTTGTTTGGTGGGACAACACCGATTGGCCATTGGCGTGGCTCTTTCTCGCTGCGGTTTCGAATGGGATTACCGGAGGTTTTCGGATGGTTACGTCCTCCGTAAACGCATATCTATCAGATCAATTCGAAGTGAAGAGGGTGGTAAGTTCATTGGCAAAGTTTTCGTTTCTGAAAATCCTCGCCGTTTGCATAGCTTTTTCAGCTATCAATCCGAATGATCATCACCTACACTATTCTCAATGTCGGCGATCTTATTGGCTCTCAACTGACCAAACTTTTATCCCATCAGTTCCACGAAACCACGGCGGCCTTCGTAATGCAAGCCATCAACCTCATAGTTCTTTCCTACGTCATTTTCTTCGTTCCGAATATCAAAGACCAACCAAGGGATTACCGCTTTGCAAGGATCGCAAAAGACGGCTTACTTTCGATGTGGGCATCGGTAAAGGTGGTAATCAGACAACGTGAAAACTACAACCGAACGTTGTTGTGGCTAACATTCACTTGCGTACTCTTGAATCGGACGGCCTTCAATGAGGAGAAGGATCTTATTGGAACGTACACTAAACTGGATCCGTTTCACTGGACAACCGATGATTTTGCCGAATATAAATCATACCGGCCTTTCACACGTAAGTTTTAGCAAGAGAACCACTCTAAAAATATGGAAGGTGATCTACAAACTTTGTTTTTCAATCCAGTCAGAAGCGGCAAATTCAGTCCGGAGTTAACTTTGCACTGAATTTTTGTCTGAACTGAAAAATTTAAAAATCACCTCCCATATTTTCATTATACTGATACCGTCGAAGCGTGGACAGTGCGTGACAGAGATGGAGCGGTCAAAAGCGCCTCCGAAAGCATCCAAAAAGCCTTCTGAATACCTCTAAATACCTCTCCTCCAACAGTACAGTGGGGGACCTGATCCAGTTGCAAAAAACGTACCATTTTGCATCCGGCAAGGATCAAAAATGTGGCAAAATGCTTCCCTCTCCAAGTGAAAAAACTTCGTTTTGAACGGCGCGCCCTTTCCCTCACAAAAAGAGCGGGCGCGCTTTTGAAATCGGAGTTTTTTCACTTGGAGAGGGAAGGATTTTGCCACATTTTTTGATATTTCCCGGATGCAAAATGATACATTTTTACCACTGGATCAGGTCCTCACTGTAGCGCTCTTTTGAAGACAGAAAGCGACATTAGGCGCTCTCGTCAAAAGAACGGTATTTTTGGGGCCACAGAAAGAAGTATTTGGCGGGTTTCGGAATGCTTTATTGATGCAATGGAAAACGACTTTGAGCTCGTCGATTTATCACATCGTATTTTCATAGCAAAAACAGTCGATTTAAGAAATCATTGGTCTGCTCTTTGGCTTATTTATCCTCAAAAAACTGCTAAAACTCAAGGATACAACGATCGTAATTATTGCAACCGTTTCCATGGGGATTGATTCGTTATTAATTGGACTAGCCACAAGTTCTTTACTGATCTACATCAGCATGGCGGTCGGTTTTATGCATGCTCTTACCAACCCGCTGATCTTCACTTTGTACAGCTGTTTAGTTGATGGACAAGAGGTAAGAACGTGAAGATTGAATTGACGAAGCTATCTTTTTATAGACAGGAAGAGTATTCGCTTTGGACTCTATACTTCAGCAAGTTGCCTCTTTCCTCAAAACCGCGGTTTTGCAGACAATTTACACCCACACTTTGAACTGGTATCAGGTGAGGGTAATTTCAGCGTGTACTCGAGCGCTCAAAAGTCCTGACAATTTTCGCACCGTGCGAAAGTTCGGGTTTTAGACGTCGCGCCCGCAAATTCGGGTTTGACGCAAGCAAACGTGCACGTCGCACGTCAAACTGAGGAGTCCGGTGACCGGAATAGACTCTTCGCTATCGGTTTTTTACATTTCGTCTTGATTTCCAGAGAAAGAGAGAAAAAAAGACACGTAAAAACGTACTCTCTCGCCCCAAAAATTCCCCATTTCTCCCCCGACAAAACGTTTTTTCGCGTCTTTTTTTGGCAAATTGCCAATCTATTCACCGGACTGTTTTAGCTTATCTCAGTTTGACGTGCGTCGCTAGTGCAAAAACGGGAAATTACGGCGACAAATGCGAAAAATCCAGCGTGCGGATGGAATTGAAAGAAGAATGCACGGTGCGAAAATTCTCGGGACTTTTGAGCGCGGGGTAAGAAAGTTCGCGTCCCCACTTTTCGGGTCGACGACAGTTCGAGTCAACATAAAAACCGATCGACACGCTGCGTAGGGCATGTGGATGCATAAAAAGGGGTTGTAGAAAGTGGCTACGAGGCCTGGCAAAGCCGTTGTACGGTCGGCGGACGCTCCGCAAAGGCTTGACGAAGGCTCTGCTCACTTTTTCTAATATTAGCTATTTATCACTAACGTTAGTTCTCTTTACCCTGAGTTATTGTAACATGTAAAAGACCAAAATTTGCGGCAAAAAACGAAGATCCGTAACTTTTATCCAGATATTACCGAAGTGAGTATTATGTAAAATACCTCAATAGGTAATATGCCATTCTAGGACCCGATCAATCTTATTATTTCCACTAACTCAGCCTCCTCCTTCCCTCCCCCATGCATACGACGACGAACCGAGGCGGTCCATAGTATCGTTGACCCGACTGTCGCTGACCCGAAAAGTCGCAGCGCCAAAAAGTTTATCTTGGTCCCCTCAACCATTTTACCCTTCAGGGATTCATCTGGATAATCCTCTCAGTTATGGCCATAATATCCGCAATTATTATGACCGGTATCCACGTTGTTCTTCACAAGTCAAACCCAGATATTGCCATCTAACTTGATCATCGGAAGAACCTTCTCTCTCTTTCAAATTCACAAAAAAAAATTTAAAAGGTATCAAGACGTTAAATAACGTCACCGAACATCTATAACGCATCATTTATAAAAATTTATGAACTGTAAAAACATTATTATAACAACAAAACAATAAACATTTCGTTAGAATAAGCGGTAATTTGTACTCAGAATCCGAAGCCGATCATCTTCCAGCGTTGTGACCATACTCTCGGAAAAGAAATGGTGCATCCCGTTAACAACAGAAACATTTCCAGTCACGCAGATCAAAAACTTGCCTGGTTGGGTCTGAAGATGTTGTGGGGATAATGAAATCATTCTGGAAAGAACATAGCATATAAGGCGCGTGCGTTCTACTTCTCTTCGGACTTCCTCGCAGAAAACCCGCATTTCTTGTCTGTGGGCCCGCTAGACAAGAAATGCGCAATTCTTGGCTGAGCAGAGAAAAAAAGAAAAAAATCTTCACGGGGAGAGAGCAGAAAATTGCGCAATATTGCGCAATGTTGCGCAATTTTAGACAAGAAACGCGCATTTCTTGTCTAGCGGGCCACGTCGTTTTTTTCTGCTAATTATGGTTTGTATCGCCACGAAAAACAAGCTTTTGGCGTAATGCTTTAAAATTTTTTTTGGCTTGCGAAGCTAAAAATTTTTGCCGGTTGCACCACAAAAACATTTTTTGCCAAAAAAATGTGGCATTGTGCATTTTTTATAATTTTCCTTTTCTTGTGGCCACATGCATAAAGTGATGTGTAACAGCATAAATAGCGTCATATTTAACAAAAAATACATGAATATATATTTAAGGAGCGTCAACAATACTAATAATCTTATTAATCTGATATTCGGCGATACCACCTCTTAGTCCAACATAATCCGGGAATTGAAAAAAAAATCGCGTACAGAAAATTCTGAAACTGAACACATATTTTCTCTGGATTCTTCTGCATCAACTGGCATATCGGGTATACCCAAGTTTCGTTGGAACTGCGAGATATGACCGAATGTTTAACAGAAACACCCATGATGTTTTAGATGAATATGGAAAGGCTAAGATGATAACAGATGTCATGTTGATTCTTAAAGGAGCTTAGTCCATCGAAATTTCAGAAAATATCATTCAATGAGTATGTGTGCCGATGGTTTTTGCGTAAATTAGGTTGTGGTAAATTAGAATTTTCGGCGCTTCTTCCCTCTTTTTTCAATCAATAATAGCGCCGTCCCGTTAAAAAAACATTTTCCAATTACGAAAGAACGATGTGCGGGCCCACAGACAAGAAATGCGGGTTTTCTGCGAGGAAGTCCGAAGAGAAGTAGAACGCACGCGCCTTATATTGTTTCTGAAATCCATCTAAAAGCCTGCAAAGACTTGATTATCCATCAAACCGCAAAAAAATTTTTTTAGGTAACAATCACATTTTTGTATGCATGAAATGCCTGTAACTCCACGCAACACCCATCATTGCCACAAATGCGATGTGAAACGTTGCGTTTAGAGTGATAAGAAAATAGCCTTTTGCAAAATTTTGTCAATTTCCAACAAAAAATAAAACGATCTTACTCATGCTCAGTATCCCCCAGAAGATGCAGGAACCCTTGAATTTGATTGGCGCCAACAACATGAGTTCCATTGAATGTGAAGGCTGGATACGTTGCCATTTCGTTCTCCATGGCTTGGAACAGGTAGATCAGCTTGTCTCGACGAGAATCGAAGGCTTTGTAATAAGTCTGACAGAACTTTCGGACCATTCGATCGTCTTGAATAGTCATGGCACCAGTCATTACGAGGTTACGAAGCGTTTTTGCGAGCCAATTTAGTTCTGATGGGAAGATTTGCCTGAAAAATACTAGTAAACAAACAATTGTCTTATTCATGAGAAAAAAAGTAAGTTTTATTTCTGATACCGCGAAAAGGTAATAATCCATCTGATAATCCGAAATCACGCTAGCGCCTTCTAAACCACAGATCCGACACTCTGGTTTCGCAACTCTTGCAGAAGCAGAACAACTCGTCCCAATTGCGGGTCAACAGTTCTCTTCTTGGGTCGAGTGTCTCTCTGTTGCCAACTTTGCTCGAAAACGTCGTTTCTTCGAAGAAAAGCTTCTCAAGATTTCGCGTTGACACGTTGCGACACGTTGCGTTTCATCTGCTCAGGTTATGACGGTTTCTATGTTGAATGTGGTTTACGCATTCTTACGAAGGACATTATAGTTGATTTGAATAAGAGGTTTTGTTTTTTTTACAATCTATGTTGGTTTTAGTAGGACTAGATAGGAAACTTAGGCTATTTACAATTAGTTGTTTTGTGTTGGGCTGATATTTCACAAACTTTGAGTTTGATGCTCGGAATTTGTTATTCTTGTTTTCGACTACGGCATCGGGCCATCGGAAGCAAACTTCAAAATTCGCGTTTGGTAAAAGAAATTTGGATAACACTTTGTTTTCAGATGAAGAGGTATCTTCCGGCTCCACTAAACAACGTGATTTGTCAAGCTCAAGATCAACCGAATGCTCCTCGCGAACGAATCCAGTCCTCCCCGCATATCAGAGACGATGAAATGGAAATGGTCGATCGAATGGCCCGATCCTTCGATGAAACTGGTCTGGATGAAATCAACGAGATTATCGACCACAATTACTACAAGGACGAAGATACGCCGAAGATTGTAAAAGAGGTAAACCTTTTTCTTTTTGTTTGTGTTTTTGATACCAAATCGTACTAAAAATGGATTTTATTGCTGTTTTTTGCAATGAATGATACCCTCATTTTTTCAGCACCTCAAATTCTCCAATGACGACACGGATATTGTTTTTACTTTCGAAGATACCTCTTCGAAGACTCTTTCTGAGCAAGACCGCCAAAAGGTCGCGACCTATCCGCTTCCTCCCTTTTGCTCCACAGCCAACGACGTTCCATGGAAGCGAACACACCCTGGACGGGCTGGATTGATTTTCCACCCAGTTCCAGTCCGTGTAACATCCAATTCCTTGGGAGAAGGTAGAAATAACATTTTGGATATTGGAAGGAAATTTGGACCGCTGGGAGAACAGAACTCTTATAATGGAATGGTAAATGGAATTATTAGACGAGTCCAGAACTTGATTCACACACCAAACCAGATGGGATCCCCTGGATATGAGGAGACGTAAGTTTTGGGCCATTTTTGTTGTTATTGGGGTCTATTTTATAGTTTTCAGGATTGTTTTTTGATGGGGAAGTTTAAATTCAGCGTCGGATGATTTTTGCAGAATACGTTTGACATGTTGATTTCAGAGCACGTCGTTTTTTCGCGGAGTCTCGGTATCCATCAACAGAATCGAGCTCGAGTGGCTCTTCGAGCAAGGAGAACATCCCCAAGTTCCAGAATTCAATCCCCAGAGTCCAGAAGCTGAATCTGACGTCCGATTTTGGCCCCAAGAACAGAGAAGTTCGGGATGTTGGTCCAGTGAGATCGTTGGCTGTATTTTCCCAGTCACTTCCATCTAATCCCAAGGTGAATATCGACGCTGTCGGCCCTTGCGCCTATTGTTTGTCCACTGGACAGAGGAAGACCATTGCCTATTCGCATTCGAAATTTTTGTGCCCAATCCTGTCGTCATTGAGACCTTGCAAAATCTGTGGCGCTCGTGGATTGGATAATCATACCGCAATGTAAGAGGACTTTTGGTAGCAGTCTTATTTCCTACGAGTTTGGAAAACCCCGGCATTATTTAAGATAAATAATGTTTTAAATTGTACAGTTGACTTTCAGGCACTGCCCCCGTCGTCAGAAAGTTCAACTGACCCTAAACCGAGTCCAAACGAAGATTTTCTCTGAACGGGACTTGCCATTTATGAAGGTTCTCCCAAAAGGCAGCTATAATATGCCGAAATGGACCTCCGAATGTTGTTGAACTGTAATTCTTCATTGTTTTCACGCTTTCCAACCTGTCTTCTCATTTTATATTGTCAATTATTCCCCTAATAAGTGTACATACAATAGCAATGCATTCTTTTTTAGATATTTTATAACTACTGTTTTTTAACTTCTTCTTGAACCTAACGTTTTTGTTGTGATTTTTCTGGATTTTCTAACCTTCTAAAGGACATTTGCGTTGTGTTTAATAATAAAGAATCGAGCTGAGGGTTCAGTTCTAGTGGTTTTTTTGATGGATTTCGTTGAGACGAGTGAATATTTGAAATAGTTTTTTGAAACAATGTTTTTTACATAATTTTGATCATATTTCGGAGGTGTAATTGTATAAAACACTTGTTACTTATAAATTATAAGGAACGGTTTCAAAATTCGACAAGAAATTGTTTTGGGTCAACTGTTTCCCTCTATCAATTGACAGAAAAACGTGGATTTTTATTTCGTTTTTTACAAATATATGGGTTTTTTGGGACAAAAAGGTGCTTCAAAGAATAATTTTTCAGTGTTTTAACAAAAAATTTACCGGAATTTGCTTCCAAATGAAACGATACCTCGCAAACTCAACGAGCGACAGGGTTTATAAACCTCAGGATCAAGCGAAGACCGCGCGCGAACGAACGCAATCCTTCCTGCATATCAGAGACGATGAAATGGAAATGGTCGATCGGATGGCCCGATCCTTCGACGAAACTGGGCTGGATGAGGTTAACGAGATAATTGACCACAACTACTACAAGGACGAAGATACGCCGAGAATTGTCCAGGAGGTAAATTTTTTATTGTTGGTTGTGTTTTAGATACAAGAGGGGTAAATGTGGATTGCAAAACAGGCTTCATGGAAACTCGACAGAGCAGAATTGGACAGGGTGAAATTCGACAATTTTTTTCGGTGCAAAAAATATGAAAAAATTCAATGGCGACATTTTGTACGATTGCAGTAAAAAATCTGTCGAGTTTCCCTCTGTCCAGTTTCTCCCCGTCCAATTTGGCGCTACGACTTTTCGGGTCAGCGACAATTCGGCTCAACGATACGATGGGTCGCGTGAATTCGTCGTTGTATGCGTCGGGGCGGCTATTAGAAGGCTTAGTTAATTCTTAAAAATAATAAAATTGATCGGATCCTAGGATAGATTATCACATATTTTAAGGTATTTTACATGTAGTCACACCAATAATATCTAGATAAAAGTTACCGATCTTCGTTTTTTGCCTCAAATTTTGGTCTTTTGTGTGTTACAATAACTCAGAGTAATGAAAATCAACGTTAGTAATAGCTAAAATTAAAAAAAGGTGGACATATTTGTTGTATTATGATGCTCTTCAATCATGCTCGCGTCTCATTTCAGCACTTAAAGTTCCCCAAGGACGAGACGGATATCGTCTTCACCTTCGAAGATTCTCCACCGGATTCAATGGCTCCGCCTGAAGCGGAGGTCCAGAAGGTTACACCTCAAGGAAGTCCGGAAAAGAAAGGCATCGAATTGAACCCATCCTTGTCGCTGAAACAAAAGGCAGCGATGATCAAGCGCCTCCAAGAGAGTGGAATTGAATACGTGGATGAATCGCCCAACTCAAGCCCAGAGAAGAATATGGACCAAGAAATGGTAAGGATCAAAGAATTAGCTCTTTTTTAGATGTTGTTTTGAAATTGAAATTTTTGATCGAAATCGAAGCCTTTTTTTCTTCAGCCTCTCCATTTCACCCCATCGAAGCGCCAGCAGACCCCTCATTCTCAACACAGCACCCCGAAGAACAGCCCTCCACGCTCGCAACCCGATCAAGTTGTATTTCACCAGGTGGTCTGCAACAACACTGGAATGCAATTAATTGTCCCATACGAAATGGATTTCTATGGAAGATACCAGCCTGGAATTCCCTACCCAGTCGTTCCTCTGTACTGCACAGCCAAAGACATCCCACCGGAACTTACGCAACCGGCTCAAGATAACTTGATATTCCCGTCGGTTCCAGTCCCTGAAAGTGCCCATTCTCCGGCAAGCCAAGACCTCAATGCCAATAAACTGTATCCAGCCTCACACTTGGTTGAAGAGACGATCCATTCGGAAATAAATAGGGGATATTCTACGCCCTTTTTTAGCATGGAAGAGTTTTATCGCCTTTTTGAAACACAAGGATGTGTACAGAATACGGCCCAGCAACAGGCGCAGCCAAAAATCAAATCGAAAGCCCGAAGAAACTTGAATTTCGGCCCAGAGGTGGATCAAATGGAGATAGAACGAATAAACGAGAAGACTCACAATTTGTCTGGAGAGCCTTTAGATACGAAGATGAGAAGTCATGAGAAGCCGGTTGAATGCGATCGGGAAGAGAAGGTTCAAGTTCAAAGTAAGCTCGATTAATTTTTGTTCCATATTGTTTTAGGCGAATCCCAGCGCGAAAGAAGACCCTCCACTTCGTCGGATAAAAGAAAGGACGAAGGGCCGTGTGGATATTGCTTATCCACCAACAAAGAGATGATCGCATACAACCATTCCAGAAGAACCTGTCCGACCCTCCAGAAAATGGAACCTTGCGGCATCTGTGGCGCCAGCGGAGAGAACAATCATACTCAAATGTAAGGGTTAAGAATTTGAGGTTGATTTGTAGGAACTCCTCGGGATCTGTATTATTTTTTGATTTTTTTTTATTGAATGACGTTAAAATTTGAATGACGATAAAAATTTTTACGGCAAATTTCATTGTAAAAAAAGAAAAATCTTTGGAAATAAGACAGATTCCGAGGAGTGCCTGCATGCTCATTGGGTTGAATGGTATCTCATAAAACATAAAAGACGAAAACAAAGCTCGGGCGCAGCTTGGACTTTTTTTTGGAATTTGCCGTAAAAATTTTTTTGTCAAATATCAATATAAAAAAATAAAATTCCGTATTTCCAGGCACTGTCCAGCGAAGAAACCGGTCTGGTTGGAACGTACCCGCATCCAGGACCGCCCGTGGTGGGGATTCCCACCTCCAGTTGTCGCCCCCAAAGGGCAGTACAAAGAAGACGAAGTTCCGGCGGAATGGATGTGCAATCGCCAGGCTCAGTTCCCAGTCGAGGTGTTCAAACACATTCCAGATGGTAGGCACGGCTCTGAGAGAAGCAACTAGACGCATATTATTGCCGAAATTTTCGTTTTCGTTATTTGTTTTATTTTCGAAGGATTTTTATAGGATTTCAACCTAAAACAAAAAATCTTATGTCTATAGTCAATATTTTTTTGAAGTCATATTTTTGCGGATGTTTTTTTTTATTTTATGGTTTTTGTCCAACAAAAATCTGCATTTTGACTCTCGTTTTACACCTTGGGTATATTGGCTTGCACCTTCCAGGGCTCTCACATTTTTTGTTTATTGTTATTTTGTCGTAATAAACTTGAAGAAAATTGTATGCGTTGTATGAAAAATGGTGCCATTCGTGAATTGAAAGTTTTTTATTGATCACGGCGGTTTCAAAGGTATCTTTCGTGGTGGGAAAAAAATAAAAAACGCGCAGCTTGCAGAGGAAGGTATACGATGAAACATGTTTAGTAAGAAATCGTACAGTTTCATCAGAAGTGTGATGTAATTGATACTAAAAGGATAAAAAAAAATTTTCTTGATCTTTTCAGACCAATAATTAATTCAGAATTCACATTAAGATTTCTAAAATCATCAAATGAAGTGACGGTTAACATGCTTACTTAAATGAATATTAAAACAGCAATCAGGCCGTATTTTAATTAAATAGAGGAAGCAAACCCGTTCAAAGATGTAAAGGAAGCATTAGAACCTATGGGACCAACAAAAACCGAAACTTTTTTTAAACGCTGCTTACCGGCAATATTGTACATATAGTGGCATACCCGATGAACACCAGCTGTGGTTATATGAGGCTAAAATAATTGTTAAATGTTTAATTTATAAACATAAAGATGGAGGAGCACAGTCTAAGCGTAATATATGGTCTTTTATTGGCTTAAGCCTTGATAGTTGAAGTGGATACGGTGATGGTGGGTACTATACCACAAGTCCTCGCTAATGCAAAATCGACGCTGATTCTAAACGATTATTGCTTACTGAGTTGTAGTAGCACCCTAACTCCTCATAACCACCTTTGCATTTGTCTCACGATCAACTTTCACCTACTACAACATGACCAATGTACTTTCGGCCACAGAGAAGTCTCTTCATTTGATCACCTACTTAGCCATGCTGTATACCAAAATATAGCTAAGACAAAGTAGTTTCTAAATCCCTGGTCGATTTTTGATCCGACTGTTTGTTCGAAGGATACTGTAGTTTTTCGAAATTGCCAAAAATCAGCATGTTTTTTGGGTGTCATAACTTCTCGCTCAGTCAACCTTTTTCGACGTTTTCGGTGTCTATCGACTCGGAATCGTGTATTTACATATCCACTTCTTCATATCAAGTTCCCATTTTGACTTTTGGTTTTGATACGGTATCCTCAACATAGGCAAATTTAGCGCCACAGACAATTGGTCTCCGTTTCCACAATGTGTTTAATACGTCATTAGATAAAAGACAACTTCTATTTTCTAAATCCCTGGTCGATTTTCGATTCGACTGTTAGTTTAAAAGTTACAGTAAAAAAACGTCATTTTTTGCCTCCGCGAGCTGCGCCCCCGCTTCAAAAAAGGACAAAACGAAGTTCCCGCTTTTCTGTTGTGTGAAACCGCCGTGTGCACGAAGGACGGAAAGGTCCGCTGTGCGGAAAGGTCCGCTGGACGGAAAGGTCCGCTGTGCGGAATGGTCCGCTGCGGAATGGTCCGCTAAAAAAGGAAAAGGGGGGGAGGTTTTCGATGGCGCGGGTTTCAAAAATCGTATCCATTTTTTCTGAATTTTACAATTTTGCTTAGGCAGGAGTGTTAATTAGTAATTTTTTAAAAATTGTTTTGAATAATGGATTTAGAGGTTTTCGAGGGTGCTGATCTCAAAAATCGTATCCATTTTTTCTGAATTTTACAATTTTGCTTAGGCAGGAGTGTTAATTAGTAATTTTTTAAAAATTGTTTTGAATAATGGATTTAGGGGTTTTCGAGGGTGCTGATCTCAAAAATCGTATCCATTTTTTCTGAATTTTACAATTTTGCTTAGGCAGTAGTGTTAGTTAGTAATTTTTAAAAAATTGTTTTGAATAATGGATTTATTTAGGGGTTTTCGATGGCGCTTATGCGAGATAACAATGATTGATTTTTCTTTCTTTGGGTTTTTCCGATGACACTTCGCCGATTTTCTTAAATGCTACATTTTGGAAAAAAGGTGTTCTTAATTGACCGCTCAATGCCTTCCCAACGTTTAGAAAAATTATTTTGATGAAAAAAGTTTCACACGTAGCGACGTAGTCAGGCTACATCCCAACGCAGCTTGTATCTAAATTACAACATCAAATAAGTAAATGGAAAACACCCGCATTTACTAAAGTTAAAACCACCGTTACAATTAGCACAAAATAATTCATATTTCACAAGGCTGGTAGCCGATATTTTCTAACAAAATGATCTTTTCCAGCTGTATACAGATGATGTTCGTTGACTGCAAAGTCATAAACGGGTTGCAGATAGGCCTCTGTAAAAAGGCAGACTGGCTTTAGAGTTTGCGGCTCCCTCTTGCAAAGAATGACTGACCCTTAGCTGAAATTGATAGGTTTGTAGCAAGTGTAATATAAATTATATGTCGTAATAAATAAAAGGAATTGCCACGTCACTTACCAAAAGAAAGCAGCAGGCCTTCGCAATAGATTTGAATTTAGTGAACTCTACCTCCATTTGTCGATCGATAGAACTTCCCTAAAGCAAGATAAAACATTTAAAAAAACTTACTTTGATCTCGATGGTCAATGTCGAGCCATTAAAGACAGCAGCCGCAGTAATTCCTTGATCTTGGTCAAATGATACCTAAAATAAGATAAGTTACTATATAAAGCAAATTTTTGATGCCTGAACAAAATAAAAAGCATTGACTTACAACCTCCTCGAATTCAGCGGATACTAGTGTGATCTGGCCTTTATTGGAAGTTATCAGCCGGACTTTATCCTTTTCATGTCAACTTAGACTTCTCAGCTCTGAATATTCGTGAACAATCTGCCCAACGGACTTTCCAACCGCACAGTTCCACTTATTCAACGATCCATCAGCTCGAGAGACAGAACTTCAGCTCCTTTATCGATAAATTCGAGACCAGTCACACCTAAAAATGAAAACACCAAGTAGAATATAACTTACGTCTTTTATGACCAATCATTGTTATCTCGCATAAGCGCGATCGAAAACCCCTAAATAAATCCATAACTCGAAACATTTTTTTAAAAAATTACTAACTAACACTACTGCCTAAGCAAAATTGTAAAATTCAGAAAAAATGGATACGATTTTTGAGATCAGCACCCTCGAAAACCCCTAAATCCATTATTCAAAACAATTTTTAAAAAATTACTAATTAACACTACTGCCTAAGCAAAATTGTAAAATTCAGAAAAAATGGATACGATTTTTGAAACCCGCGCCATCGAAAACCTCCCCCCCCCCTGTTCCTTTTTTTAGCGGACCATTCCGCAGCGGACCATTCCGCACAGCGGACCTTTCCGTCCAGCGGACCTTTCCGCACGGCGGACCTTTCCGTACTCAATCCGCCGTGTGATGTTGCCGGCGATTTTAGGGGAAGTAGACTTTTAAATTTTTTCTTTTTATTCGCAGGCTGCAGGGAAACCAGGGCGCCAGCTGCGAACCGCCGGGCCTGAAAAGGAAATTTTTCTAAAAATTCGGCGCCATCAAAAGTCAATGTTTTGTATTTTTTGACCCTCCGAGAGACACTCTTCGTATGTTCCTCTCCTTCGCAAAAAATACCTGGTTATTATGCAAATGACGCGTTACAAAAGCGAACGGGTCGAGTGCGAGGAAAACGGAGGGGTCAGCCGAATGTTTTGGGTATTTTTGAGCTGGGAAACGGGGCATTTTGGGCGAGGAATCGAAAATAATGTTGTATAAGAGCCTCAAAACATCATAGAATTTTTTAAGGCATGGGTTGATTGAGTTCCGTGGTAGAACGAGCGATTTTCAAAGCGTTTTAGGTGTTTCGATACCTAAAATTTTAGATTTTTTAGTGAAAGTGGCAGGAAGCCAGTTTTGTTTGGTATCTTTAATTCTTAATAGCGTTTCCGGATTATTTTTATGTGTTTTACAGCGTTTGGTAATCGAAAAAATGATTTTAGGTATACTAACATGGATTCGGACCGCTACTCTACTTCATCTTCCTGGAGCATGACGGTTGATGTGTACTCCATTGATGATGATCAATTAAAATGCCCAATTTGCGGATTCTTCTTCAGACAGGTGGGATTTTTCAAGAGAAATCAAGATTTTTTTGGGTATATGTATTACCTTACAAGTTTTAGGTAATATTTTGGTGAACATGAGCAAAAAAATCCTTGAAAATAAGTTAACACCTTAGAGTTGAATTCGGTTTGATATTGAGAATGTTTTCAGCCCGTTAGACTTGATTGTGGACATTCATTTTGCAAAAACTGCATTGACAAATGGCTCCGATCCTGCAATTCCTGCTCCCTTTGTCGACAACCCACTCTACAACCGAGGAGAAATCAAGATTTGGAAAGAGTAAGAGTTTTGTTTTGGAATTGGAGTGTAATAACTGTGAGATTCGACGGATTTTTCGTTTTTTGGGAGAGAACATTAAATTAGGGGTCTATATTTTTCTCCCAGAATTAAAAATATTTTTCCCCAGAAAAGAGCATTATATCAGTCTGTCGGAAAAATAACGGCGGATCGTCGCAGCAAAATGTCTCGCCTCGCCGCTATCGCGAATCAAATCCCAAGCCGCGGCTTGCAGTCGCAATGCGATGATGGGCGATTCCGGGGCGCGACGATCCGCCGTTATTTTCCCGACAGACTGATAGAAAAACTCCTATTTTCTCCCAGAAAAAATATATTTTCTCCCAGAAAGAAAATATTTTTCCCCAGAAAAGAGAATTATGAAAAAAATGCTATTTTCTCCCAGAAAAGAAACTATTTTCTCCCAGAAAGCACAATTTTGTAAAAATAAAACACGGAAGTAGTAAAAATTGATGAATAAGTAACTTTACTAGTAAAATAAATTAAGTAGTAGTGTAAAACAATATTTGCAGTAAGTTTTTGAGGAAATACTGGAAATCGATGTAATCGACGGTGCTGATTTCGAAAATGATTCTCCTTTTTTGTGATTTTTACTTTTTTGTGCTCAAAGAGTGCATTGATGTGTACATCGACAGCATTTACAATAAGAGAATCCTTATACTCATCGGGGAAAAAAATACATTCAAGAATAAAACATGAGAGATATTCAGAAATTTCTACCTTCTAAACGATAGTGATGTCGAAGACGTAGAGAGACCCTAACGACAAGTCAATATGTCAGTTATTTTGAATCCAATATTATGACTTATCTGGGGCCCATGCATCGTATTTTACATTACTACTTACAATAAAGTTGGAAATCCCACGTTTTTCCAATCTTTTTCAGATTTTCAACTTCCAGATGATATTACTTTAGACGAATTCTGAATTGAGTTTAAAAAAAAGTAAGATAACGATTTATACAAAGACATGTATGAATGAATTCTTTAATGGTTTATTCTTGGATATCTTTTGTTCCCAATGGAAATAAGGATGGGTTTCTCTTATTGTAAATCTGAATGTTCTTCCTGGCGCAGAAGACGACACAGACAGGATGTCAATGCACTCTTTGAGCACAAAAAAGTAAAAATCACAAAAAATGAGAATCATTTTCGAAATCAGCACCGTCGATTACATCTATTCCCAGTATTTCCTCAAAAACTTACTGCAAATATTGTTTTACACTACTACTTAATTTATTTTACTAGTAAAGTTACTTATTCATCAATCTTTACTAATTCCGTGCTTTATTTTTACAAAATTATGCTTTCTGGGAGAAAATATTTTCTTTTCTGGGAGAAAATAGCATTTTTTTCATAATTCTCTTTTCTGGGGAAAAATATTTTCTTTCTGGGAGAAAATATATTTTTTCTGGGAGAAAATAGGAGTTTTTCTATAATGCTCTTTTCTGGGGAAAAATATTTTTAATTCTGGGCGAAAATATTTTTCCCTTAAATTAGGCCGTCTGAGGTTGGATAGTGAAATTTGATGTGATTTTAAGTTGGTTTCGCGTTTGAATGTTGAGCTCTAAGGTTTAAACAGATTTGATATGATATTTGCCTACTAATTCTTACAATTTAGATAATGGAAAAGCGCAAACCGACCTCGTCTGCATCTACAACTTCATCCCTCCTTCAGCGAACACTCCTCCCCTTCAGGCAGCGGTTCTTCAATAAACCCAAGAAAGAGGTACGCCAGTTGCAACGAGAGAGCATCAGAGCCAGTATTCGAAGGACAAAGAAGGTCAACCCCGCAATGATGTACAAAATCGTCGAAGATGATCAAAAGAGCAAGGAAAATGAAGAAATTCAGCCGAATATGGAACGAAACATGCTCAGAAGAAGCGTCAGACGTCTCAAGAAAGCAATTATAGATAGATCCTAGATAGAATTAACCATTGTTGTTTATAACTCCCGTTATTTGTACATAGTTTTACTAGCAAACACCACCAGTTTAATATTATAATATAAAGTGATTGTTATTAATGATTGATCTCGGAGAATTATCTGTCAAACCTCGTCTTTATTGAGAATAAACTGATTAGCTCGTTGCAACGCGTTGGCCAATTCGGTGCAAGATTTCGAGAGTGATGGATCGGGAGGAGGGTGACGCTGTCCCACCGCGAAAACAACGAACGCCGCAAAACTGCTTGGCATTTCGTATTTTTCCCTCCAAAATTATTTCGATGCGTCAAAACAATTTCGACCGAGAATTGGATAAAATGGCGAATGCCGGGGAGTTTTTGGAAGCCCGACAGGCAATAAAAGGACTAACGAAACGACCTGAGGAGCTGATCAAGTTTCTAAATGGACAACCATCAAGATTGTGAGTGATTTCGGCATTTTTTATTATCTTTTTTTTAGAGATAATGTGCAAAATGAAGCAACTATTATTGCCATGGAATGTATCCGAAAGTTCTACAGGAATCTCAGGGTGAGTTTTGATATTATGTTGATGCTGTTTTTACTTTAGAGAGAGATTACAGTTAACGATGGAGTTCTGGTGGACAAATCTGACTGCCTAAGGTTCTTTGAACACGATCCTGAAGAGACATGCGATCATCTGGTCAAGCGTCATGGTAAGTTAGGTTTTCTCTTCGAATTTGTTGTTTTAGTCGACGAGTATTTGGGCATTGAGAAGAAAATGAAGAAGAAGTTCAAAAACTCCAATAAGAAGAAAAAGAAGAAGGTTAAGAGCCCGGAATTAGTTAGTGAAGACAGTGAAGGAACCTTGAATGAAAGTAGCGTGACGATAACAATCAGTGAACTCGAAGAAAACGACGAACCATCTACATCAAGCAGTAGTCAAAGTCGAAGTGCAAAACAGAATGCCAGAGTCCGGCGTCAGGTTTGTTTTCAGCCTATGAGTGTTCTCATTTTGTTTAGAACCTATTGAAACAACGAGAGGAACCGTTTTCGCCTTCCGAGGCTTCAAAACCGTATGCTAATGATGATCCACCTCATCAAGATGAGGAAAATGTTAAATATCAAAGGCCAGCGGTTCACCAGGTCGATAGATCATGTAGCCCCATAGGAGATGATGAGTTGTTTCAAGGACGACGAGGATTTCACAGTCCTGCCGTGGTTTCGCAGGAAGAAAAGCAAATTCGGCCAGCTGGAGAGAGGACACTCGAACTTCATTCGATTGAAGTCCAAACCGAAGTGGAAAGAGTAAAATATGTCCTTATATCCAAACAATATTGAATTTAATTGCAGATAGATGCCTATACGATCACCTCGCATCAATCCGTCCAGGCGTCGCTGCAAGGAACGCCGAATTCGTCCGAGTTCTCCTCTTCGAAGACCAGCTCCTCCATATTCTCCTCCGAACATTCAGTCGGACAGATATCGCTGAGTCGTATTAGATCAACGCGTTTTAATATTCTGACAGTTGGAAGAGATGGGAACGTTCATGCGAACGGGCCTTCTCACTTTGCAACTCCAAAATTGGCCGGACGAAGAATCAGCGAGTTGATTAGTAACGTAGGTCGCAAAAATGGGGCGTTCTGGGTGTTGTAGGGATTGGAAGCGAATTAGAAAAAACAGAAATACGTATCGAATTTGGTGTTCGTTTTTTTAATTTGCGAAGACGAGTAAATGTTATAGGAATCAACACGCACGCGAACAGTAGAACCTAACTTAAATCTCCACCTTCAAAGCCACACGGAATCACCTCTTGTGGTTCAAGAAGAGTCGATTCGAAGCGACTCGGAACGACGGCCAAGGATCGTCGACTTTGATCAAAATAATGATAATATAGAAGAATTCATAGAACGCCAAATGGAAGAAATGCGCGTTTCCAGCAAAGAGGACGAGGATGAAGACCTAAGCACTCTAAATCAAGTCTCTCCCCTTCCGACGACGGGATAATTTGACCTTGTTTTAGTCTCAAAATGTCTTGGGTAGTTGAGTTCAATGACAATTGCGGCATATATCAATATAATCAATGTAACTCGTGTTTAAGTCTCACTCGTTGGAATTCATAGCTGAATTTGATGTACGTCTCGCAATGGCTCTTATTATGATCATATCATTACATGAACAAAATTAAATCAGAATCAAATAAATAACTGATTTGAATGTCAAAGTTGAGAATCAAACCTTGTGTTCTCAAGCCTTATCTTTTCCATTCTGTTTCTATGGAGATTGAAATTTATGTAATTTTGGCAATGGTTCATAACGGGCACACCAAAATGGATTTTTGTAAGTGTAAAATTTTGGTACAACTGTAAATTTAAAAAAGTGTCATGTTGAAGAAACAATTTTGCAGACTGAGCTTTTGACAACCTTATTCGGTCAAAATTTATAGGTTTTCAGAATTACACTTTTTTTAAAAAAATGTGGGCTTTCGTACTTTTTTGATTAGGTTTTTTTTACAAAGAAATGAGGGTGTCTGTGACATTCGAACGGGTTCTCGAAGTCCGTTTTGGACTGCCCATTATGGTTCTAGTCGTTATGGGCGGACACGGTAATTTTATAATCAAAACATTTCGATTTTTTTATGGATTTCCAAAAACTTATTTGACATTAAATGCCGGCAAAATTTGAGGATGAAACTCTTGTTGCTGTGAAATAAACATTTTTAGGGGAAAAATTTTTAATAAAGGGCAATATGACAACCTGAAACAAAACAAACAATCGTTATCAGTAAAAAGAGTCAATTTTGCATCAGACCCTGAGAAATAAAGAGTCGGAAACGCCTCGGGGATTACAATCTTTTTGATGACTAATCTTCGGGACGAATTTGTTTTATGATTTTTTTTAAATTCAAAATTTTTTTTTATTTCTTTTCATTGAAGATGAATATTGATGAGCAAATTTGCAATAGTTTGAAAAAAATATTAGTTTATTTAAATCTGTATTCAAAAATAAAAACTTTTTTGATTACTTTAACATTAAAAAATCAACTCGTCCTTGGAAGATATGCCTTCGACTTCTTCCGATGAAACTTTGAAGGTCAAATGGTTCATTCTTTTTTAGAGAAAGTCGAACGAATATTCTTCGCCATTTCTTTCGGAGGTTCATTTGTATGATCACTCGGAAAAATTTGTATTTTCCAAAAAAATCTTTTTCCTTGAACAAAGAAATTCTGGTCAAATTTGGCTGAAAATTTTTTGAAGTTTTCTTCAAAAAATATATTCGCGTCATCAAAAACAACATACTTTTTTCTCTCGCCGACTCTCATCGTTTGTATGTCCGTGGAAAATGAATTTTTAATGTCTTGACTCTCGTTGAAAAATGATTGCTAAAACTTTCAGAGATAGGTGGTGCCCATTTTGAGATTGAGAGAGAAAACTTTAGTCAATTCATGAATGTTTGTTCGCTAAATATGCAAGTAAAGAACCGAAGAAACGTTTCATAATTGGAAGAGGGATTTTTTGATGTGGGAAAGCTTGATTTTCCAAAAGAAAAAACCTTGGTCGGAAAAAACAATTTTTCCGACCTGCCCCGTCTTTAGCCTGTGGCGAAAAGGAAAAATTATCTGTTTTGAGAGTGGGTCAGGTCACGGAATTTTTTCCTATCGGAAAATCGAACTACCCCACATCAAAATGTTCGTCTTAAGAAACGGTTTCCAGTTCTGTGATTGCTTATTTAGCCAACAAAGAGCTTATGAATTGACTACAGTTTTCTCTCAAAGTCTCCAAATAGGCCCCACCAATCCCTCCACGTTTTCGCAATCATGTTTTGACGAGAGCCAAGGTATTAAAATTTAATTTTCCACAGAGACTATAAAAATCTATGAGGGTCCGAGGAAAAAGAAGTCTTATTGTTAGTTATTTTTTGAACATAGAAATAATGAGTTGACAGTTCATGTAAACAGTTCATAAATCTCAACTTTCAATTGAATTTCGAGAGCCACTTGACTTGAAAAAACGAACGGCAAGTTGCTCTTTGACCTGTTTTCGAATACCAAAGTATGTCTATAACACAATTCTCTCGTTTTATTTTGATGATTGTTTGTGCAGCCATGTTGTTTCGGAGCGTATTTTTGTTCAATCTGCACTTTAAACCAGATTTTTTCGGGTTTTGCGGTTATTTTTTGCGCTTTAGATTCATATTTATTGTTCGGGTAATGCTTTTCTTCCGGCGTAAAACAATGACGTTTTACTGAACTTTTATGGTGAAATTTACTATGATTTATTTTTTGATTTCGAAAAACTAGGATCGAAAATATTGGGCTTCCACTTCTTTCTGCGGTTTCTTCTGTTTATAATAAATTTCGCTCCAAATAAAGCCGGCGGAAGCAAAAAGAACGTAAATATTCTCCCTCTTTTTTGTGCCGTTTTGTCCGGCGGCCTTTTCGAATGACGTCATTGGAGAGGGAAGCCCGGACGTTTTCTCTTTCTCTTTTTTAATTCGACAAGAAGGGAGTGGGGGACAACCGTGAACGTTGAAAATTTCTTCAACTGAAATTTTCAACTCTCCTTTGACGACATTTTTAAGGTTGAAAAAGGGGAGATTTCTTCTCTTTTCGGACTTATTTGTGAGTTAAAACCATTTTTTATCGAGTTTTGCTCAATTTTGGCTCTGTTTGTGCCCTAAATACTTTCTGTTTTATTTGTCGTATCGCCTTATGTACGTTTTGTTTGCCCTCTAATATTTTACAGTGATTTTCTGTTCTATCAAAAGGTTTTTTTTGCACTTCCGGGCCTATTTGACAAATTGTTACTTTTTTATTTTTTCAAATTTTCATTTTGTTTTCAGATGCGGTGGTGACCTTGGTTCTCCATTCTCTACGATTTCTTTGTCGTTGTTGTAGAGCAACTACGATGACCGCCGAGATTCGGACTCGTCAGCGGCCAGTGGAAAGTAATGGAGTCAAGACGGAGGAAAATGTGGAAGAACCGGCAGAGATTTCGCCGCATGAAACGAACTGTGGTGTGATTAAGTGAGTTTTGAATCGAAATTTAATGTCCTCAGTTTTTTTCTCGCATTCTTTTGAGCCTGATATTTTCCTGTTTGACTTTTTCCAGTCCGTATATGAATGCTCGAGCGAAGCCCGGCCAAGCCTACGAGCCAACCCGCCTCGAGCATGTGGCTAACACGCTTACGCACGGGATTGCCATTGTTCCGTCGTTGCTGATCACTAGGGTTTTGATCGAAGCTGCCTATCGGGACCTACAACAACATCTGATGGTAATTTATGGCTTCTTCACCACTGTAAGTAGGACTTTTTTACGTTGAAAATTTTAATTTTGGTCGAAGAATGCGGTTTTTATATTGGAAATTGGCGAATTGGCCTGGCGGATGAGGTGACTCAAAGTTCAATTTTTGGGTCAACTGTTCCCAGGTCTTTGTGTACCGTGGGCTGAACACGGAAAATCGCATACTGATGTTTTTCAGCTCCTTTTCACCGCATCCACCACATACCATCTTGGAGAATTGCTTTTCCGGCCGGAAAAACGCACTTTGCGATATTACCTGCACATCACGGACAGAGCCGTAATATACTTCTTTATTGCGGCTTCAGCCACGCCTTGGCTGACTCTAAGACATCCGGAGACCACCGGCACAACTCTCAAATGGGTGGTTTGGGCATTTGCAATGTTTGGAATCGGTTATCAACTGAAGTACCATGAGAAATACAAGACGGTGGAGACCTGCTTGTACGCAGTGGTTGCTTCGTTACCATATGTGGGGATCCTCACAATGCACGACCGGAATGGAATGCCTCTGATGGTGGCGGGAGGATTGGTTTACGCGATGGGAGCAGTGTTCTTCAAATTGGATGGAATCGTCCCTTTCGCACATGCTATCTGGCACATGCATGTGGTTGCAGGTAAGAGTTTCGCTTGATTTGGGCTTGAAGTTTAGATTTCTATGGACGGTGTAGGTGTAGCGCAAAATTTATTGAGGTGGCCGTGGCATTTTTAGTTTTGGTTCTAAATTTTTTTCTCGAGGGGGCCGAGCCTAAAATTTCCAGACCTAAAAATCGACGCTTCTCGGGTCTACAACAGTTTGGGTCAGCTCAAAATCAATCGATACGGGTAGGGCAGGTGGACACCCAAAAAAGGGTTGTGGGAAGTGCTTACGCAGCCTGGCAAAGCCGTTGCATGATCGGCGGAGACTTGGCGAAGACTTGCAATATGGCCACGTTTTTTCTAATTTTAGCTATTACTTACGTTAGCTTTATTTACCCTAAGTAACATATAAAAGACCAAAATTTGCGGCAAAAAACTAAGATCCGTAACTTTTATCCAGATATTATTGATGTGAGTACATGCAAAATACCTCAAAATAGGTTATAAACTATCCTAGGATCCGACCAATCTTATTATTTTTATTAACTAAGCCTTCTCCCAGTCTCTCCTATGCGTAGAACCATGAACCGACGCGATCCATAGTATCGCTGACACGAAAAGTCGTAGCGCCAGAAAACTCTGCCCGGTCTTTTTCGAAATTTCCGAAGCCCGATCTAAAATCTGGGCGTTGCTGGTCAAATTTTTCGCTTTTTAAAAAATCTTATTCGATTTGTTTTTTACTTTTTTCATCTGCTTTTTCAGGAGCTTCCATTCATACGTACGCAGTGTACGCATCTCTGTTGGGCCCGGACCGACTCAACCCATTGCCAGATGTTGAGTTTGATTAGTGAATTCCAATGCTTTTGCATTTTTAGCCGAGTCTTTCCAAAGTTCAGTATTGATTTTGTTGGGTGTACAGCGGATTTCTAAAGATAGGTTAGGTATTTCATTCTTTTTCGTATTTGTAATCTAGTTTTTATTTTCAGAGATTCTGTTTATTATCGTAATTTTTGGGTATAATTTATGGTATTTGCTATAAAACGGGTGAAATAAACAGCTAATTTTGTAATACAAATGTAATTTTTAATCCCATGAGGTGTCATGCTATTTGGAATATTTATTAAAAAATAATACGAATTTTTCGGAAAAAAACTGGGATTGGATGGGGCTTTTTGTACAAATAGGTGGTGTACTTTGTCAGCAAAGGACTCGATCCATGGCCACGTAAAACTTTTCCACATCACTGGCATCGCGGATCTGCCAAACTGCCAGGTTTAGCTGAAATTTCAGATTTTTTTCAGTTTACGGTACAAATTGAAGGGAAATAAATGTTATATGTCCCAAGATTTTCTTTACGTTTTCCTTGCCTGGATACGTCGACAATTGGGGAAAATGAAATAATTTTTTGGCTAGCTAAAACCATACGTCGCTATCTTTGAAATGAAGATTTTTAGAATGAACTAACGAAGTATGGGTTTGCCTAGCCAAAAAAGCGGTCCGATTTTGCCTACAGTGGGTGACCTGATCCAGTGGCAAAAAACGTACCATTTTGCATCCGGGAAGTATCAAAAAATGTAGCAAAATGCCTCCCCCTTCAAGTGAAAAAACTTCGTTTTGAAGGCGCGCCCTTTCCCCCACAAAAAGAGCGGGCGCGCTTTTGAAATCGGAGTTTTTTCACTTGGAGAGGGAGGCATTCTGCCACATTTTTGATACTTCCCGGATGCAAAATGGTACGTTTTTTGCCATTGGATCAGGTCCTCCACTATACGTACAAACTTACGGCTTTGGCGGTCTGAACAGTCTCCGGATTGGCCGTAATGATGACAATCGGCTCCTTCTTGAACTTCTGAATAACCTTCTCCAGGACGACGGCTCTGTCATTCCTCGCGGCGCTGTAGATGTTCTCCACTGCTACCAATTCCGCCGCTCTGTTCAACAAGAGCCGCGCCAAACTGCAAGGCAGCGTTTCACGGCCAACAACAACGTTCGTATAGAGTGTTGAGGGGGTGGACCGTTCGATGGCGAGCTTCAGGCATTTTTTGTAACATCTGCGCGTGTCCATGGCCTCGATGGAATCGAACCAACTCAACATTAACTTCGCGTCGTCTCCTAATAGGCCTGGAATGTGTTTGTAAGTGATAAAATCGATGGGTTTCTTTCGAATGAAAGGGCCCAAGACGTTGCGCTTATTGGCAGATTTACTGGAAATCCTGATGATCTCAAAAGTGCCTAAGCCTGTCATCAATTCCGAAAAAAAAAATCTGCGGAAAGTGTTCATCGATTTCTGGGCGCTCAACTAAGATATTGAAAAAAAATCATTCTGCAGGATAAAGAAGTAGATGGGTAAAACTCTTCGCGGGATTTCTCAGGACACTATACTTCTCCTGTAAACTTGCGCTAGGTTCCCGAAAAAATCCGGCCTACAGTTTTCCACAGTATGGTCATCAATAAAAGCAAAACTCACCGGAGATATTGGCTCGATATTGATTATAAATCCGTTTCATATTCTGCTGCTTCTGCGCAATTTTCTAAAACAAAACGTGTCAAGAAATTTCCAATCTTCCTCACTTTCAAATTATCGACCGCCGCTGCATTCGAACTGGTCGAACTCTGGACTTGGCTCGAACTTAACTCGCTCGACTTGTCCTCGCTGCTGTTGAAGCTGTCCGTGGAATTGTTGTAGAGTGAACCGGTCTCGTTGAAAATATCCTCCAAGGGCCCGTCTTCAATGTTTATATGATCGTATTCTTGGGCTTCGTAGCTGGTCAGGTCGAAGTAGCCCTTGAGCAATTGTTCGATTAAGTGAGTCAGCTGGGTTTGAACGGTCGGAGGGATTAAGTGGGTGTTGCAGAGTTCGTCGAGCTCCCAGATGAACACTCGTTTGTAGTTTTGCTGGATTTCCGCCGGAACTAAGGGCTTCTTCCGTTTTCGAGTCTCTGAAAACATGGGGGTTTTAAAACAGTTCTCAACTTCTCATTGTCACCGTCGGCCTTCATGGTAACGATTTCAATGCTGGATTCGATCTTACAATTCTACTTGGAAAAATTTTTTTGCGCAGGTTTTGCTTGACAAGGAAAGTACTTTTATGGGGGCTCCTACTTTTTGACCGGACATATCTCAAAAAATCAGAAAAAATGTGGTGATCAAGGATATATATTATAAATCTTAGCTGCCCATTTTAGGTCTTTAGGGGTTAAAACTCAATCGGAAGTTGACTTAAAGTCCTATATGAACCCCTTTTCGCTTAATTTTTCACAGGTTTACAATTTTTATTTTGACTTAAAATGATGTTTATTGAGTTTCTAAGACGTAATAAATCAGTATTGGCACAAAAATTTATTTTTCCGACTTTCATCTTCAAAAAAAGTTGATTCGGCCCAAAAGGGAAATCGAACCCGTGCGGCGTTCCCCCTCTCGATTCCCAGACTACGGCACTAGCCACTCGGCCACACCGCTCTCTTCCGAAGGAAGAGACCGAATGCGCTTTTTATCGTTTCGAATGCCTGCATCTTTTGATTTTTGAAACCATCTTTTGATGATGTCTTTGGCAGTTTTGTCCGAAGAAATTCTTTTTTTTGGAAGCATTAAAAAGGCCGCATTTTTGGCAACTTTTAAAATCGTGGTAAATCTCGCATATATCCAACCAAAAATTATTCTAAATTTGTGCCAAGTTTCACCAAAATACATGCGTCGCGAGTGGAATACTTCCACTGTAAACACATATCTGCTGACTTATAATATAAGTAATATATATAATTTAAAAAAATCTTACTGCTTTTCTCGGATTTGTTGGTGGTTGAAGTGACCGTCGGATCAAACGGTTGAGTTGTTGAATTGGGACTCAAGTTCATCGAAACCGGAAAGGCATTTGTTGACATCAGATTCCTCTGAAATATCAAATTGGCAAGAGTCCTTGTTTTACACTTGAGGCTCAAAAAACACAACCTTACTCGGTAGTTTTGCTGAATAGTGGAGATGGGGCTGGTCCGGCTTGTGGATGTGTTCAAGTAGGGCATGCCATAACCAGTGTAATTGTAGTCGAATGATGTTGGGTACGACGTTCCTAGAATTCAAATTCAACACTAGTTTTGGCTCAACAGGGAATCTTGGAAAAATTCAAATCTAAAGAAAGGCGCAACGACTTTTGTGTCAGCAATAGTTTGGGGTCAACGATACTATGGATCGCATCGGTTCGCCGTTGTGTCTCTCGAAGAACGCTTTGTTTGTAGAAATAATAAGATTGAACGGGTCCTAGGATAGCCTATCTCCTATTTTGAGGCATTTTACATGTTCTCGCATCAATAATATCTAGATAAAAGTTAAGGATGTTCGTTTTTGCCGCAAACTTTGGTCTTTTACAATAACAATTATGTGTTGACCCGAAGTCGTCGACCCGGAAAGTCGGGATTCGAAATTCTCTACTACTGTTGATCGAGCTAATTTTGGGTGTCCCCGCAAAGTTATCCTGGAAAAATACATTGCAATTTCACCCCACTTAGCGTCTAAATCAAGACCTCCCGCAGGGCACTTTCTTAAAATTTTTTTTCAAATGTTACCGTATAGGCTCGGATTGCCCAAATACAATCCGTTTCGAAGATGGTAGTACTGTGGGTTGTACAAGTTGTATGCCTGCTGAGTGTAGGTGGTTGAGTTGTAATTTGAAAGTGGGAATTCTGAAAAAACATTTTTATAATAGGATGTTTTTGCTGAATTATAAACACATACATACGTCCAAACGCTTGCATATCAATATGAAAAATGGTTCAAAAACTTACCTTGAGACATGGTCATACTGGGTGCTGCTGGATCCGAAATCTCAGTCCACTCTGGTTTTGTGTCCTCAGGCATCTAAATCGACGCACAATTCAAAATTGAAAAAAAGCCAACTCGAAATTATATGAAATAAAAGAAATCGGGAATTGAAAAAAAACAAACTGTACATATTTATTAATACTATTATTAAACAAATCAAGAGTCAAAGAATCTCCAAAGCAGTCCAAAAAAATTTCGGCCAATCGTTGGGATTGGCGGGAACGCTGGGAATGTGTCTTGCGCCCACTAATTAGGCTCCTCAAAAGTGGGGAAGCGACAAAATCCGGGCGGAAATATGAGATTTTTACGGAATTATTCGCCAAGAATGCTTATAACGGCTTAATGAGGGAGGCGGAGCGCGGGTTACTGTAGACAAAATGCGAAATATTTGGCTGTTTTGGTGGTGGAAAAAAGTTTTGCGGAGGAAATTTACTGTACACTCCAATTTTTTCGAAGTTTAAGTATTACAACTCAAGTCCGAGTCCCTAGAAGCGTGATGTAACGGTAAAATCCGCAAAAGCAAGTTGTATTAGAGTTCAGAAAATTGAAATTGAATATTATTTTTCGCCGAAAAAAAGTTTTTTTCCACATCAAACTGGCAAAGACATGACCAGAAGGCTCTCCGCGTCTCTGTCCGCCGCAAAGACACTATAAATATGCCCAAAACGTTTGTGAAATTAAAAAAAAATTATTGTCACACTTGGAGTACTTCCCTTGTAAGTTCTGACCCCTAGGCCTCGGAAATTTCCATAGTATACCAACTCGGAATCTCGGACACGCCTTGGAAAGTATTGACCGCGATTTTTGCCAAGCCTCAGCAGTATATATATATGACTCTAGTCCGCCAAAATATAGCCCCCCTTGAACTTGTTGCGTCCATCTCTATGAATCCCTTAAATTCCGTCTCCTCTTGGCCAGGTGTGACCGCGCATTGCGCAAGGAGGGATGGAGTTTGGGATGACTTCAAGGGTTCGGCTCTTTTCTAACGCTTATTGACTTCCGCTTCATTTAAGGATTAATTCCTTTGCGGTCAGTTAATTATCAAACCGTCTGTGGGTAAACATAGATGAGCTATCGGAGTAGGGTTTGAGCAAGGGTTGGAAAAACTTTTTGGCGTCGCATACTTGCAGTGATTTGAAAATAATCCTTAACTTTTATTATAAATACGACAATAAAGCCGTCTTGTAATTATTCGATCGTAAAAAAACCGGATATTGGGCAAATTGGTTGTTAAAAAAAATTTTTGCGTACAAGATGGCTTTATTATCGTTTTTATAAGGCGAGAATTAATTTTAAAGGCACTGCGAACGTGCTAATGATTCCAGCTCCCCTTTGTTTTGTCTCTAAATTTGGGAAAATTGCGCATATTAATTTAGACCTTACGTAATCGGCGATTTGCTCTTCCGATTGACCCCAAAATCGTCCATCATTTTCGGCGCTCTCTTCTCGTCCCCCCGCTCTCTCGCTGGATCTGCCGTTTTATCCGAAAATCAGCTGGATGAAAACAAAAACAACTATACTGTAATTACCAGTTTATTGAAGACGAAAGGAGGCACACCTGTCGTTGCAGAGAGTTTTGCTATGAACTCTATTGTAGAGAACCCTTACTCCAAGAAAGCCTGGACTTAGCAAACAAGACGATACTAAGCACCGTGGAATCCCCGAAACAACAGCAAACATAAAATCCACAAAATTACACAAGAGTTGCATAAAGCAGCCGGTTATAAACGTCTTTATTTTTTTATAAAATCCCCTTTCTCAGCATTTCTCTGTCCATATTCCGTTTCTCTAGCACCCTCCCGCTTTCCCGCCAACTTCGACGGCTTTCATTCCGAAAATTCAAGACCGCCGGAAATTCGAGCCCATCCCCAGGAGCGTCGAATTACCTGTGAGGGAGATGCAAGGAGACGCTAAAAGCCTGTGCACTGTGCGAGCACTGGCCGAGATAGACGGAGCGGTTTTACATAAAATACGCAATGAATTTTCGGATTGTCGTCGTATGCATAGCGGGGGCTAGGAGAAGGCTTAGATAGGAGATATAATAAGATTGATCGAGTCCTATTATAGCTTATCACCTATTTTGAGGCACTTTACAGGTACTCACATCAATAATATCTAAATAAAAGTGACGGATCTTCGTTTTTTGCAGCAGTTTGAGCTGACCCGAACCGGCGTCAACCCGAAAAGTCTGGACGCGGTCGTACGCACCTTGCAAAAGTTCACTTTCTCATTAACAAGGGAAGTACCCCAAGTGCGACGCTCAGATTTTCTTTAAATTTTGCAAACACGTCGGGAATAGACTAAATATCAATTCCTGAAAGTTTTAGCTCGCGCTTTGCAGGCGCCGCCGAGATATCGGACGATTTATGCCGCCGAGAGAGCACGCTAATCGTGGAGAGCGGTCAGGGAGAAAAACGTTTTTTGGCCATAACTTTGGCAGTTTCGTGCGGAAAATTTTGATTTTTTGTAGAAACATTATTCTTTACGGTAGAAATAGGCATGAAACTTTTCGTGCCGAAATTCGGCAAAAAGTCCTAAATTTTCGCTGACTTTCGATTTAAAAATCTTGGTTGTTTCTGCAAAGCGCGAGCTAGGATTCTCGCATATATCTTAGAAAAAATTATTCTAAATTTGTGCCAAGTTTCATGAAAATCTGAGCGTCGCACTTGGGGTACTTCCCCTGTAAGTAGATTACAAAAAAATCTTATTTTTGGCCGACCTCAAACCCCTTAAAAGAAATTTTATTTTATTACTGAAAATGGCAGTTTGAGGCATGAAAATATTGCAATTGCAATCCATCGTAGATTAAAATATTACACAATTTGTTACATTATTATGAACCTCTAAGAATTATCCAGCCAGCGAAGTACCCCGTGCGCAACGCTCAGTTCTTGTGGAAAGTTTAATCAGAATCCGAGCGTCGAACCTGGAGTACTTACGCCATGAAACAAATTTTGAAAATTTCGATGAGAAAAAATTTGCACATAAAAAAATTCTGAGAGAATATTCAAATTAACGAGATTTGAACTTGATATTTCTATGCGTTGTTGATTAGAGGAGCGTCGTAGGGATAGATGTCGCCAGCATCCGGCGACCCACCGTAGGCTTTGTCGTTTTCCGGCGCAATATACCAATCGTTGGCGTTGTAGGCGGCGCCGCCGAAACGGATGTCGCGCTTCTGCTCTTCCAGCTGTTTGTAGGCCCTAAGGTGTCTGCAAGAAAAGGACTGTCTTAAAGCGCACGAAAAAACTGTTTTGAAGACCGGACTATCTGCTTACTTGTACAGTTTCCAAATAATGTAAAGGAAGAAACATTCCAGGATCGCCACGGCCAGGTAAACGATGATAATCCAGACGCCGAGGACGCGAGTGGCTGAAAAATGGGGCAAATCAAATTTGATCATATGCGACTTTAATATAACTCCAAATTATGCCTTCAAGAATTAAAATTTAGAGAAAATCTGAGCGTTGCACTTGTGGTACTTCCCGTGTTAGCGGACGTGTTTTTTAGTTTGTACATATATACCTGACACGAAAGCCACCACTTTTACCGTGCCCGCGGGTGGAACATGAGCTAAGGAGAAATGAAGAGAGCGGTCAGAAAAGAGCATCAGATTTGTTCAGCGGTTTTGCAGAAAAGCTGATTTGAAAGATTTTCCCACATTTATAGGGCAAAGAAAAATCGCCGTTTTTTTGCGAAGCTGGGACTAAAAAGATCGTTTTACAAAAGGTTTTTACATTCACCAACGACGCGTCAACGCCGCAGTGTGCAAATTATCAGGGCTTTTTGCGCCCTGTAAAGTAAACCTTACAGGAATCGCTCATATGAAAGCCGCCATGCCCAAGAAGCCGTCGAATTCCGCGGTACTCTCCCAAAATCAGTAGAATCGCCGTGACCAGCGCCACAATAAACAAGAACAGAATCAAAAAGATTTGAGCGCTGAGATGCGGCAACAGCCAGCGCGGCTTCTCCTTCTGAATGGCGTAGAACAGGATGGCGATGGCGATGAGGATGATTATAATGCTGATGATTCCTGCAAGTCAGATATTTGTATGGCAAATGAGGCAAGGAACAAGTAGCCTTTGCTATTCATGAACATACCAACAACGAACCAAAAGAAGTAGGACATTCCGAAAAGATGAAAGTTGCGGAAAAGGCCGTAAACCGCCAGAATACAGAGGAGAATCTCCACCAACCCAACGACATAGCCGGCTGTCTGGAAAAAGGTATTCAAACAAAGATACAACCGAGACTTTTGGCTCGAAAATTGGCCAAGACTTGAAAGTTTTAGTGATTTTATACACAAAAAAGTTCAGCGCTATTTCGACCGCATAAAACAAGTTTTTGCAAAAAAATAATTTTTCCGAGCGTTTTCTGCCCGCATTTGGCGTACTCTCTCGGCAGTAAAGGTTGTTGAATGTCTCGACTGCTCTTGCAATGCGCGAGCTGAAAATTTCAAGACTTGCCTACGGCAAACTCTGCAAAATCAAAAGAAAGATTGGCTGTTGCGCTCGAGGCAGTTGTCAGCAAAATCTGCAGCAGATGTTACAGAATTCAATGGCTTAGGAGGCTGGTCCAGGTTTGTGAGTAGAATATATTCACAGGGGAACTACCCCAAGTGCGACGCTCAGATTTTGATGAAACTTGGCACAAATTTAGATTTTTTTTCTAAAAAATATGCGAGAATCCTAACTAGCGCTTTGCAGAAACAACCGAGATTTTTAGATCGAAAGTTGGCGAAATTTTAACACTTTTTGTTGAATTTTGGCACGAAAAGTTTCATGCCTATTTCTACCATAGAGAGTAATGTTTCCACAAAAAATCAATTTTTTCCGCCCGAAACTGGCAAAGTTATGGCCAAAAAGTGTTTTTCTCTTTGACCGCTCCCCGTGTTTAGCGTACTCTCTCGGCGACAAAAATCGTTCAATATCTCGACGGCGCTTGCAAAGAGCGAGCTAAAACTTTCAGGAATTGATATTTAATCTATGCCCGACGTGTGTGCAAAATTTAAAGAAAATCTGAGCGTCGCACTAGGGGTACTTCCCTTGTCAATTGTGATATGACGCGAAACCTCATCTATGGCCTACCTTTAAATTGCAACAGCAAATTCGATTGGGAGTCGTCTCCTCCGGCTCTTTTTTCGCTTTGGCGACCATCTCTCTAAAAATGAAACTAAATTTGTTTGTGGTTCCAGTTAATTAACGCGTTGGGATGAATTACACACAAAAAAACGGAGCCGCCGTAAATTACATAAATGAATCCGGAGGTTTTAAAAAATAAAAATATTTGTCTTTTGCCCGTAAAGTGTGCAAAGTTTAAGTAAATTTTTAGCGTTGCAATTGGGGTGCTTCCGTTGTTAGTCAAATAGTAAATGCCAATCCTGTGAAAAGACCGTCTTCAAAATTTCTCGAAAGTTTCAAAAATTCATTTTCTACGCTTGCAAGTTTCGGGAATGCGAAAGCAATCTGGGAAATAAAAAAACAGACGTAATATCATAATAACAATCGAAAAAATCGCATCGGAATTCCTCCTCGGGGCCCCCAAGAAGCCGGACGGAATCATTTCGAGAACGAAAAAAGTAAAAGAAAGCGAAGAGATCGTTCCATGCCCTGAAGGCCCACCACGCCTGTTCAGCCTCCCACCCGTGGCCCCAGGCGATTTTTCCGTGCCAAATGTTCTCTCGGCCTCAATCGAACACACTCCTCGCTTGTTGGGGCTTTGTATGTTGGCAAAAAAAAAATCTGGACAAAGCCGAATGAACTGAAGGATGAAAAATTCATCGTACAGTGCAAAATCGATATTGCCAAATTTTACAAAGACTGCAATAACCGGAGGGTGTTCTACAAAGCTTGTAACATAAAAACACGAGTTTTTGTCAAAGATTGAATCTTTACAATAAGAGGCCACAGAGGTCTGTTTAAAAATATTTTTGCTGACATTGAGTGGTTTTTTGTGCAAGAATTGCTCTTCCCGCTTTCAGTAGAGCATGCATTTTTCACATCAGAAATTATTTTTGACATAAGCGTCAAAATTATTTTTCGCATAAGGGATACTACGCAGATTACTGGAAGAAAGTCGTAATTCTAATCGAAAAACGTCGGCTTCCCGGCGAAGTGGTTGCCCGCAAGTAATCGCCCGTTTTTGACCCAAGGTTTCCAAAAACAGTAAGTTTTGCGAATCCAAATTTACACTTCTTGTCACAAAAAATCTCAAGCTAGCCGACGTATCCCCACGTATCGGCATAGATCTCTTTTTCAATCTCCGTGTCCATTTCTCGTAAAAAACGTTTCTCAAGCCCTTCTTTTCGATTCCATTGCATTTCCGTTCCGCAAAAAAAAACGCGAACAAAAAATATTACTTTATACAATTAAAAGCGGGGAGAAAACAATCTTTAAGCAGGCGGCCGAAAAAGTGATTTGTCCATGTGGCTAGTGGAAAGGTGGTTTCAAGAAAAATAGATCAGATTTTGTGTAATAAAAGCCAGTCAAATTTTGCACTTCCGAAAGAAAACGGGGTTTATGAAAAGTGAGCTGGAAATGTCATTTATGAATGTCACTTGGGGAGTGTCGTAGGACGACTTTTTGAGGTTTTTTGCATCATAATTGTCGCGGAGATCGCTAGCAAATATTTAAAATATGAGATCTATAAAGTGTAAATAAGAAAAGTTTGTAGTTTGAACGCCGGTTTAGCCAATTCATCATAAATTCGCGTAATAAACCTAGTTTTTTTCGCTGAAGTTTTAACTTAAAAATCCTATTTTTTTGTTTAAAACTTTGCACGAAAAATTATATTACTACATACATATAATTTTTTGATACGATTTTTTTCATCATCAACTTCTCCGTTAGTAATTTTATTGTCAAATATTCAACGAACAAAGATAAATAGTCAGTCTAGATCATGATAGATTCGTCCTTGTGTTTCGGGTCTTGCTTTAGATCCACCCTCATGTCCATGCGAGATTCCTCTCTTTTGGGTTCTTCTTTGGACGGCGATTGGGTCTTTTCCACTTGAAGATCGGGTCTGGCCATAGTTTCAGCGGTCCGACAGTCGACCGTCTTGACCTCATTGGTTTGGGAGTCGGACTGAAAATAGGAATGGTTTCGTGCTCTGATTAGACATGGCTTTGGGGCCGGACTGGGCCGGGCCCAGCGAGTTTGGAATTCCAATTACCTTATCTTTTTTAAAACAGTTAACTGTGGGTTTGATAAAGAAATACGAAATCAAGATCGTCGCTCCCAGAAACGTGATATTGAACAGCGTTCAGGAGGCGTACGTGACCGGTAAAGGCGATCGAATTCCGACTAATAACTATGATGAGAATTATCTCCAAGCACTCAGTGTTGTCTTGCATGCAATTTGAGGCCGTGAAGGAGTGGGAGAAATTAATACATATAATCATTTTTCTAGATACACCCCAAACTGGTTCTCGCCACTTACCATTGGGAATGCGGGCACGCGCACACACGGAACGTCATCCATTTGCTGCGCTGTCTTGGTGGAACAGGCAGTGACCACCTCTTTCGGCGCCTTCTTTCCGCAGAAGATCTCGCTCAACGTCTCGTTCTGATATCGTACTCGGTAGAACAACGAGATGGCAGCAAGTGCTACCAGCACCAAATAGAAGAGTCCAATGCACGCTGAAGCGCAATCATTTTTATTTATTAAAAGTTACAAGACTCTTGAAAAACACATCTTGTCTTACCAATCGATATCCATAACCCCAACACTTTCTGCTCCTTGCTCAATGCGGGTGGTTTCGTGGATTCAGTGCCGTAAGACGTAGTAAATAATTCAGTTGAGGCCGTAGAATTAGTCGTAGAATTATCAACGTCCATTCAAAATTTTAGGACAGTCGAATGGAGAATCGACCGGTCGAGAGATGTGGGTGAAATAAAAAAAATAGAATTTCTTCATACGTGCCTGTTCGATATCAATCGTTCATCGCAAAACATAAAAACAAATGCATTTTTTATTGGCTCAAGTGTCCGAAAACAATGTTACATCGCGATGCATCGGAGATATTAGTTTTTACACATGTTCCACTTGTACATCGTCAGGACTCCTTCCACTTTGACGGCCTTGAACTGCATGCAAAACGACATCGAGTGCTTGGAGATGATTCTCAACATCGCTTTTACTCGGTACTGCTCGATTCGATCGCCTTTACCGGTCACGTAAGCCTCCAGAACACGGTTCAGTCCCACGTTTCCGGGAGCGCTGACTCTGGCTTCGTATTGCTTTATCAAAGCATTGGTTAATTGCTAAAAGGTAAGGGAATTGGAGTAGGGAAATTTTCGAGGTTCGGCGTTTATATCGGACTTTGGGCGCTACCGCTTTTTCGGTCAGCGACAGTACGGACCAACGACACTATGGATCGCATTGGTTCGTCGTTGTATGCATGAGGAAGCTAGGAAAAGGCTTAGAAGAAATAATAAGATTCCTCGGGTCCTATTTTGAGGTATACTCACATCAAATGATGTCTAGACAAAAGTCCTTTGTTTTTTGCCGTAAATTTTGGTCTTTTGTATGTTACAATAACCCGAGGTAAAGAAGCTAACGTTAGCGATAGCTAATACCGTGGTCTTCCGCAACCGATCACGTTCTACCAGCGGGAACACCTCGCTTATCGCCCTAATCCAACTTACAATAGTCTCCGGGTCATCGGGATTCATATAGGTGGGATATTGCGAAAGCACGCCAACAATTAGTAGGAGTGTCAAAACTACAGTCTTCATTGTAAAAATTTAAAGCCGCGAATGGATAGAAAATTGATATTTCGGATTTTTAATATTTTCACATTACATCTTCAGCCCGCCTAATGGGCTGATTATTGCTGAAATTTTGAATTTTAAATGGCTAGACGCGAAATTACGTTTGATTCGTTTTTGCGATAGTTCCGGCTTTGAAAAGGCGTTGATACTTTTGCGCCGTTTTATCAACAGCCAACTGATTTCTCGAACCTTTTGTTGCTCAAGCCGTGAAACCGCAACCGCAACTTCAAATTTGCTGCACTGCCCTCTTGAATTCCCCTAAATGCCCACGCCAGAGTCCGCCTGGTCGACCGCACTTTGCACTGCGCATTTTCCATTCGGCCTTTTTCACTGCTTTCCAAACATGGCCGCAGAATCTCTGTGGTTCTTCCAGCTTCCCGTAATGTGGTTGCCCGCAAGTGCGGACCTGCCCAAAACTCCATCCGCGTCCAGCCGTCGAAAAGCGATTTCCAGGGCAAATCCATACGATTACCCCGACAGACTCATAAGCATTCACGTCCCCGAAAATGTTTGCTTTTTCAATTTATTACAGCTCCAATCAAGCACGTTATATTAAAAAATTTCTTAAAACCGTTGTAAAGTCGAACTTCTAACACATATTCCACGAGTACAAAGTCAGGGTTCCGTCAGAGCGAAGGGCATAAAATCGCGTACAGAAGGTATGTGATCCGTGCATGGTTGTCACAAAGGCTTTGATCGTGTACTGTTCGGTCCGGGTTCCTCTTCCCAACACCATCGCTTCCTCCACTCGGTTCAATCGAAGGCTTCCCGGAGCGTTAATTTTGTCTGCGTATTGCCGCGTCAAATCATTCGCTATTGCCTGAAGGGAAAGATAATTGAAAGGGGAGAGATACAAGTCTCATATCTTCTTCAAATTTTGGGAAAGGATTCTGCATAGGTCAATTTTTCGTTTCGTAAAAATTGCAGCTTCGTAAGCAAAGCCCATACGTGGTAACCCGTACCTTTGCTTCTACTTATACATAATCAAACCCACAATCACCAAAAATTGCGTATTGTCCGCCAAGCGTCCGCCGAGCATCCAACGGCTTTTCCAGGCCTTGTGGGCACTTTTTACAACCTTTTATAGGCATCCACCTTCCCTACGCCTCCTAATTGCCGTTTTCCGCAACTGATCACGTTCTGCAAGCGGGAACACCTCGCTTGTCGCACTAATAGGACTTACAGTAGCCTCCGGGCCATTCGGATCCAGATACATGGGAGATTGCGCAAGCACGCCAACAATTAGCAGGATTATCAAAACTACAGTCTTCATTGTAAAAATTTAAAGCTGTGAATGGATAGAAAATTGATTTTTCGGATTTTTAATATTTTCATATTACATTTTCAGCCCGCCTAATGGGCTGATTATTGCTGAAATTTTGAATTTTAAATAGCTAGACACGAAATTACGTTAGATTCGTTTTGGTGATAAGTCCGGCTTTGAAGGCGCAGCTAATTTTGCGTAGTGTTATTTACGGAAACTTCAAAATATCCTCTTGTCTTCTGCCACAAAGGAAGAAGGCAATTGCAAAATAGTAAAGTAATTTTTAGTACACAAGCAGAATGTCACAGTTCCTGTAATCATTGGCACAACAGCCAACTAATTTCTCTGACATTTTGTTTCTCAAGCCGTGAAACCGCAACTGCAGCTTCAAATTTGCTGCACTGCCCTCTTGAATCCTCCTTAATGCCCACGCAGAAACATTCACGTCCCTCAAAATGTCTGCTTTATCAATCCAATACAACTTAAATCAAGCATGTTTTATTAAAAAATTCTTAAAGCCGTTGTAAAGTCGAATTTCTAACACATATTCCACTTGTACAAAGTCAGGATTCCGTCAGTGCGAAGGGCATCGAACCGCGTGCAGAATGACTGTGATCCGTGCATGGTTGTCACGATGGCTCTGATCATGTACTGTTCGACTCGGGTTCCTCTTCCCAACACGGTCCCGTCCTCCACTCGGTTCAATCGAATGCTTCCCGGAGCGTTAATTTTTTCTGCGTATTGCCGCGTCAAATCATTCGCTATTGCCTGAAGGAAAAGAGAGTTGAAAGGGGATACAAGTCTCATATCTTCTTCAAATTTTGGGAAAGGATTCTGCATAGGCCACAATTCGGCTAGTAAAAATTGCAACTTCGTAAGCAAATCCATATGTTGTTTGCGGTACCACAAGTGCGACGTTCACATTTTGATATAACTTGGCACAAATTTCGATTAACTTTTTCCAAAGTATATGCGAGAATTCTAGCTCGCGCTCTGCAGAAACAACCGAAATTTTTTTGGATCGAAAGTCGGCGAGAATTGGAAACTTTTTGCCGAATTTCGGCACGAAAAGTGAAAGTATACCTATTTCTACTGCTGATTGTGAGGGTAATGCTTCCGCAATAAAACAAGTCTGTGTCCGACTCTGAGCGTCGCACTTGGGGTACTTCCCTTGTCGAGTACTCCTCAAAAGCCAAGTTAATCATCTCGCACGCCCTTTATGGCTAGACATGGCCCCGGGTCGAGCCGAAAATCCCGGGAGTCGTGTCTACTTATGCAGTTTTGGCATAAGTTCGACATCTTTCGTGTCGTACAGGGCCCTTCAGTTTTTGGCTTCGTTTCACTTACGAGGGTCTCAGGAGCAGATATATCCAAAACCTGAGGCTCTTGTTGAGAGGCGACACCAACAACTAGGAGAGCCAACACAATTGCAGTCTTCATTGTACAGATTAAAGTCTTGAATAAACCTGAAAATTGATATTTCGGCTTTTTAATAATTTTGTATTACCTTGTCCGCGTCTAATGAGGCAATAACCAAAATTTTGAATTTTAATCAGTTTTAAGTCGGAAAAGATATTATTAAAAAAATTATTGTAGGCCATTGATGTGTGATAATAAGCAACCAATATTTCAGTCATAGGGGTAGCTGTTAAAATGCATCTTGAGTAGTTGAAGCTACGTTTTATGAGGTATAGCAAAAAAATCTAAGCAAAAAACTCATTTTGATGCCCCCTTAGAGTTTACCCCTTTACCATACCATTTTTCGGCGAATACTAGACATGGCTCAGGACCGGGCCGTATTGGAAACCCCAATTCTCGCTTTGAGACTCAGAATTTTAGTCATTGGGAGGCGGGGGCCCTTACTATATGTAAAGTTAACCAGGCATTTTTAAAGACTCAGAGAACATTTTTTGAAAACAAACTCCCATAGGTTTAGAAGCGGTTGATGCATTCAACCAGAGAGTTGCCAATGCAAAAATTCTATCATACCACGAGATTATTGGAGGAAAGTCGTAATCGTAATCGAAAAATGTCGGTTGCCCGCAAGTGTCGCATTTTTGGCAAATCAATAAAATCATTCTCTCAGAATCCACCTTGATCCCCCCTTGATAACAAAAGCTTCCAAAAAAACTGCATAAAGATCCAATTAAAAAATTTTTTGGAAAGTGGCGGTTTCTGGCGAGTCGCTCGGTCGAAGTGAAAACAACTGCACCGAGCGGTCGTTTTCGTCGAAGTCTTGTAAATCCGATACCTGTATTTTTGCTCCTTCACAATGGGAAAGTTCGTTATTCTGTCGGCGCTACTGATCACTGCAATGGTGTTTGCGGATTCCTGGGATAACTGCAGCCGTCCCATTGACGATTTTGCACCTGCCAAAAAATCTGAGTACGAAGTGAGTCAACCGGTTTTTCAAAGTAACTTTATATAGCGAGATATATAGCGAGAAGATCAAAAAAATTTTCTTTAACTATGTATGTACGTATATGAGTGTCATTTGGAACAGAATAGTAAACTGAAACTGCGTTCCAAATTTCAGCCCATGTTGACTATTTTGCGCGAAGTTATACGTTTTGGCCAGAATAAGGAACTTTTTCCCAAAAATTATTGAAATTTACACTACCTAGCGTTCAAACCAGTGCCTTTCCGGCAATTAGCCTCCAATTTTTCAGTGGATCAGCCGCACCGCATTGGAGCTTTTCAAAATGAACTTTACGCACTCCGAAGATTTCGTTATTGACGAAGTCTTGGACGCGGGACACAAAACCAAGCCGGATAGCACCTCTGCCTACAGGGTCTCCATGTTCCTCAACACCACCGATCCCGACCGGATGTTTCAGCGTCTCTGCACCAGACTGTATATAAATTATGTTTCCGACAAGGCGGTGGCGCAAGACATCCTAGGTTGTTAAATAAGAGTTTTTTACAGTTAGTTGGGAAACAAACTTTTATATGAAGGCTTTTTGCACGACAGTAACTCAGGGTAAAGAAAGCTAATGCTAGTCATAACTAAAATCAGAAAAAGTGGAGATACATATTGCAAGTCTTCGCCAATTCTCCGCCGAGCCTCCGACGAGCCTTCGCCGATCATCCAACGGCTTTTCCAGGCCTTATAGCAGCTGAAACGAAGCCACACGCTCAAGTCGCCAAGGGCTTTGCCGGCTTCTTCAATGGCCTTACCGATGAAATCAAGAAGATTCTGCTAAAACAAATGGATAACATGGATGAGACAATGAAGAAGGTCCTTGAAAGAGCAAAGAAGTTGAAGTAAAGGGCTCCGAGTTTCTTGTTGATACTTTACTCTCTCTCTATAAAGTGGTTAAAAGGGGATCAAGTTTTAAAGCACAGATGCGTTTGAAACGCGCTTTTCACAGCTTCAGTAACAAAATGTCAAAAAAATTTTTTATTGTACTGCCGCGAAGACAATGCTTGAAAGTGCCCTCCAATTTACACAAAAATCAAGTTTTTTTAAGCCTTTTTTATGCCTTCTACTCAAACATATATCGCAAAAAGTAGACCAAGACGAGTGTAAACCAGAATCCTTCAATTCCAGAGGCCGAGTTCCCATAGCGTTTTAATTGCTCCACCACCAGAGGGGACTGGATGGTCAGCAATGGGACCATGGCGATTCTTTCTCCTGGTGCGTCGCCGACAAACGTCTTCAAGTCGGAGGGAATCTCGTATTCTTCGCCGCTGAAAAAAAAATTAAAATTAGAAAAAATAAAAAAAACTGACGTTAGCAAATTGGTGAAAATGCAGAAACGTTTGCTGCATTCCCATGGAACCGAGAAATTGAAAGCTCGGTACATGTAGAAAGTCTTTCCCTCGGATTCATCGAACGTTTCGAGCTCTCCAGTGTCTCTGTCGATTCCACAGGTCTGAAAAAATAAAATTATATACATACATAAGTTATAGTTATACGTATGTGTGTTGCATATCACATGGATCGGCTCCTAGGACAGATTACCGTCTATTTTGAGGTATTTCACATGTATTTACCATCTACAGGGTCTTACAAAAAACGTGAAGGAAAGTGGAAGGCTTTAACTTCCGGCGGAGGCGGCGCAGAGACGTCGTATTTGAAATATGTATTTTTAAAAGACATTAGTTTTTGTCTGCAAAATAACGAGTTTCAAAGTGCAAACTGAGGTCGCTACGACCTTCTGAAGTAGAGGCATCTCTACCCCGAAAACCAGGGTTTTTCGGTTGAAAATGATCGAGAAATTTCGGACATTTTCGATTGAAAATCACCAGGAATGCCGGATTTTTTGGGGGGTTTCGATATGGGTGATGTTGAAAAAGAGGAGGAAAGTGCCAGCACTTGCAAATTATGCAAAACAATCTTCGTTTTTCGCCTCAAATTTTGGTTGTTTATATGCTACAATAACTCACGGTACAGAAAACTAAGGTTAGCAACAGCTTAAATTAGCAAAATTGGACATATTGCAAGGCTTCGCCAAATCTCCCCGAACCTTCGCCTAGCGCCTGCCGACCATCCAGCATCTTTTCCAATCCTCGTAGGTACTTCCTACAACCTTTTTTGGACATCCTGCCCTACGCCCCGTATCGATCAATTTTGTATTGACCCTAACTGTCGCGCGTAATTTTTATACTGATTACTTACGATTTTTTCCCGACCGAAGCATTCGGTTTGAATTCTCCCCAACGTTTTATTATCCGGAAAGTATCCGGGCAATTCCATGTTGGAGTCATCTTTTCGCTTAAGTGAACGAATGAATGGATTTGATAAGAATCGCCAAATGGGGCCAATTTTAAGGCCGGGTTGACTATCTCTCCTCCTCGCACCTCTACCGATTCATGCGTTTGGAAGACGGAGAGAGACTCGTTGTAGGCTGAAAACATGATAATAGAATTGGTAAAGCTTCATATACGTTCGAAACTACACCTTTGCGAATTTTTTTGGCAACTGTAAGCTAAAAATTTTTGTCAGTTCCATTCTCCAACCTGCAAAATTAAGAGAAAATTATTTCTGTGCCGTAAAACGAAAGTGTTTCCCAATATAAAAAAACGTATAAAAATTGAAAATAACTTACTAGTGAGGGCGAAATACAAGTCTCCGTTACTGTCATTGCTGAAAAAAGTCAAAAATTTTTCCGAACGCAACTTACCCACGCGACTTAACAAAGACCTCAATGAAATGTTTGATCTCGCCTTCTTTAATTTGCATCGCATTAATTGCCGAGGAGAGAAGACATGGCCACAAAATGACAATCAACCGCCGCATTTCGATAGAAAATAAGCGAGAAATGATGGAAAGAATTTGATGGCCGCATCCAAATTTTTTTCTATGACCTTTCATTTTTTGGGTTAATTGAGGTTGTTTTGTTTTTTTACCGAAGCCCAATTTCTTATCAAATTTTTGTTAAAATAAGAGTATTTTACAGTTAGCTGTAAAATAAACTTTTTTGATACATTGCAATCAAAAATACATTTGACCACTGTATCCCGTTCCGCAGTGTAGTCCCATCCTCTTTGAATTAAGGAAACTTTATTTGTAACAAATCATTATGGCGACGGTGACAAAAGGATTTTCGTTTATTGGAAGTCTTCTTGATCTTGATCTTCTTGATCTTGGTTGTCCGGAATTAATCTCCTGCCCTTCTCGAGGAGATCGTTTGTCAGTTCATCAAGGAAAGCCAGGTCCTTCTTTAACGATTCTCTAAATTCGTCGCTCATTCCATTGAAGAAATCTTGGAATCCCTCACGAACCTGAGCCCGAGGTTTGCCTTGAGAGTCCTTCACCAATTGTTTTAGCTGGTTTTTTTGGCTTGGATTTAGTTTGTTGAGGACGTTATCAATAGGTCCCGCGACAACGAGGCCGATGACGACGAAGAGAACAAGAAATTGAGAGTTCATGGCTCTGAAAGGATTAAAAGGCCATGCCTTAAAACCTGCGACACTTACCGTGAGTAATACAAGACTTGAATGAAGTCGATGAGGTGATGATTGGGCTGATTAAGTCGTATTATATATACCAATCCTGTTTATGGTAGTGTCTATTTCTAGTATGAGAGTGTAAATAATCTTTCAGGTGTGCAAACGCGAAGGTGTTGAGCCTTTGGCCTGCAGTTGAAATGTTGATGAAGTTCGTTGAACAGACCACAGATGGGAGCAAAATGAGCAGTAAACTCCATTTTAGAAAACGTCCAAATATGAATCACTCTGCGTTCAAGCGTGAGGCTGTAGGCGTCGGTGAGGCCACGGCCGCCGCAACAGAATTCGACCCGTCGCCGCGTATCGCCACGAATCCCAAAAGGACGTTCATTCCGCCGCAATTGACCTAGAAGTGGATTTTGGAAGTAAGGAAGATCAGTCTGGAAGTAGTGGTCTGAGCGAGCGGTTGACCATTAGAGCGCTGAACAATTCGTGAAGAAACAGCGGGGTGAACGGTCGGCAACTCGTGCTAGAGGATATTGGAATCTATTGTCTGTATTGCGGCCATTCACTCGGCCATTCTGTGTTGTGATATTTGAGAGGATAACGAGAGGATATAATGGAAGCTGTTTCCTGACCAAGATTTAATCAAAGTAGCGTTTTGCCTCGAATAAGGTGAACTCTATTTGAAACAAATCCGCCGGTCTTACGGACAGTGTTCTTGCAAGCGTGAAAGACCCAGCCAGATGAACAAGCTGTTGTTTGATGTCCATCTCTGGCAGATATTTTACATATTTCTATTCATGCTGCATGAACTCCGAACTCTGTGCCCACAAGTTTGTAGTTTAGGCGGAAAGGGCGGTGAAAATCGGCAATATCCGCGGCGTTATCGGAAATTGTTTGCACAGTTGCCGCAGAAATAGTGACTAACGCTTTTTCTGATCAAAATATCAATCTGGCGCTATATATATAACACCCCGATGTGCAAAAGTTTTCCATTTTTGGGCACTTTTAAATCCAATTGTTACTGTAAGTTTTCTTTAGACATTTTGTTATATAATCAAGTCGTATGCGCTTGACAGCCACGGCGCATTTTTTTCAGAAATGAAAACACATATCGTTGTGGCCTTGGCCATCGTTGGCCTTGTCCTCTGCATCACCCATCCATACGAGAAGTTCTACGATAAATTGAACAACAATCAGAAGACGCAGCTCGTCCAGATCATCAAGGACGCCAAGAACAAGCCGAAAGAGCAAGTCATCAACGAATTGGACCAGTTTATCCACACCCTTCCCGCCAACTTGCAGGACCTGTTGAAGAAGCCGGCGGACATCGACGACATGTTTAACGATATCCTGGAGAAGCACAAGAACGAATTTAACTTTGATTTTGACAAACTGAAAGATCAATAAACATATTTTTGAATGGTGTCTGTTTTGGTAAAAATTGCCGTCGTAAGCATTTCATTGCGGATAAATTAAAAATAAATTAGAATGAAAAAAAAAATAAAGACAAAGATTACGTTGTTTGAACAAGTGTTGGGGGCAACCAAGGCAGTCCGAAATATTATCGATTTTCAAGTAAAATTTTATTTTTATTTTTATTCACTAGGCCTTCCAAAAGACCCCTTGACCTAATATTAAAAAACGCTACAGAAGATTGCGGAAGACATTTCCAGTAAGTCATGGTATTAGGCGAACTCGTTCGCGATTAATCTTTAGAACCCTGGGGCCGACCTGTCCAATTAATAGTAGATTATTTCTAATAAAAAATTGGACACTTCTTGTTGTGAGGAGGCCATAAATCTATGCGACATGGAAAATTGGTTCTGCAAACATTTTTTACAGACCAATGAATGTGCTATTCCTCTATACGGTCGCTTCTCTGGTCGCATCGGCCGAGTGCATAGCAAAGTTTGGTGTTTTTCTGCAAGAGTTGAAACCATCGCAGAGAGAGGCTTTTCGGCTGATTGTCAAAGAAAATCTCGGCAAGCCAAAGAGCCAGCTGCGAAGGGATCTCGACAAGTTTGTGCTGACCGTTCCGACGCCGCTTCAAGAACTGTTCAACTTGCAGCGACAAGCCATCCAACACAGATCAAACACCCTTAAGGCAGCGGAGAAAATACAATTTTTAAGTCCGCAAGCTGAAGTTATTTTTAAGCAAATTGTCGACTACCATGATGACAACAACTTATCCGTTGTGTCGACGTTGCTGAAGACACGGCACCTTATTGAACAAACGAATCAAAGCTTGGTCAATGAGCTTGAAGACTTAGTTTCATTTCAAGACGTTTACTCGTTTTTTTGAACGTCTCAAATTTTGTTTTTCTTTTTGGGGTTGAAATAAACATACATATTTTAAGGTTCAGAATTATTTGTATTTAACAAAAAAGTCTGAATTATTTGTATTTAACAAAACAATATGTGTCGACGACACGTTGACCAACCGGACAGACAAATATGAGTTTGGGAAAACTATTATACAAGGTAAGTGCTCCTATATAGTGTGACATTCGCCGGCGGAAGCCGTTTTGGATGGTTGGCGAACGCTTGGACCCAATAGGGTCCATTTTCATCAGCCTACACAAAACTCACGTCGATGACTAATTAAACTATTTTAGGAACAATCCAGCGGGTGTGAAATCGCGATAAAAATGTAGCCCATAAGGGCAGACAATCAACGGCTGCTCAAACGAATTTTTGTAGTGTTAGGTTCGCCGAGATTGCCGAAAAATTTTCCACAACACGTAGCTGTATGTATTTAACCAGGTGCGGAGAATTTGCAAGTTCTATGAAAAGATTAACGCTAGGTCACAGCGGACAGTTTGAGTATAAAATGGAGATGAACTTCCGTCAATTCATTATTCATTTGTGCCCGATCAACTGTCTTCTCGGTAAGTTCGAAGGAGAAAATGTCGTAGAAAATCTTGTAGCCATCCAAAAGTTGTCCTCTATGTAAACGTTTCCTTTTATAGCAGTTGCGTTGCAAGAGCTAAAAAGTTTAATTAAAGTAAAGTGTTTCACTTTTTAGCGCCATGAAGTACCAAATCCTCATCATCCTGGCCGTCGCCGGCCTTGTCGTCGCCGGTCCTTTCCAGCAACTCAAAGCCAAACTCAACCCGCAGCAGAAAGAACAGCTGAAAAAACTGGTCAAGGACGACGAAGACCAGCCCGATGACAAGAAGCAACAGGACTTTGAAGACTTCTTGGACGGACTTGACATCCCGGAGCAGTTGAAGGAGATGTTCGCAAAGCACAAGAAGATCATTGACGATCTGTTCGAAGAGGCCGAAAAGGATTTATAATATAAGAATTGTTGGCTTCATTTCTTTAAATTGGCTGTATGTAAATGACTTTAACATCACCATAATTTTGTCGCAAAGATAATAAATATTTACTTTAATTTCGAAGTTTTGGTGAGCTCTTTGTAAACAATTACATTTATTATACGCATTTAGTTTGAAAGGCTTTCTTAAACCTCATTTGTAACGGTTCGATCAACAAATCGATGCATCAAATTTATTTTCCACAAATATCTTTTTTAATTTTGCCCACTTTTTAAGCATTTCGGGCATTGAAAACATCAGCATTGATCAATTCTCTCAACGTTGTGCGATCCGCGGTTCGGCAGAGATCGTTGATTCTGCTTGTGGCTTCGCGGAGACTTATTCCTTCATCGTTGTAGATCTCCGCATATTGTCGGTAAAGGCTCTGCGCGTTGGCGCTTAACGCCTGAACTCGTTGTCTGGCGGCTTGAATCGAATCATCGAGACGCTGCCTTTCCTCTGCTGCCACATCTTGCAGCTCTTGCGGCAAAGTGGCGATGTATGTTCGCAGGTTGGCATTTAATTCGGTTCTTGGACTATCCAGGCCATCTCGAAAGATTCTCCGAAATTCCTGCGACTGCTCTTCGTTTAGCCGCCGTTGCAGCTCACTGTAAGGCCAGTTTGGAGCGGAGAGCGCAATGGCAAGAAAAGTCGTGAAGATTAGAAAACAAGCGTTCATTTTCTGAAAAAACGAATCTAATGAAGTTGGCTAAAATTATTTTCAACGGGAAAGCTGCCGACACAAGGTATGAGACGTTGGTGTTCCAGTTTTGATTTGACCTTGTTGAAAAAATCAAAGTGTCGGAGCCTTACAGAAGAACCCAGAGAGGGTTTTCTGAAGCTAATAGAGACCAGCCCTGGGCTTAACCTGGTCAAGCATAAGCCTGAACCGAGACAAGAACGCTACATATTCCGGGATATCGCATGACGGGCGGAAAGCTTTCTTCTATGTGGCCACCAAGTCTGTAACAGAATCCCCAAGAAAATACGAGTATATCAGTTGTTTCTCAATAATGAGCAACACCTAATAGGTGACGATGTGTCGCTTCTTTTTGTTCAGCTTGGCCGACCTTTTATATAGCTCCATTAGGTCTGCGACTTCAGGACACGGTGCCGAATTTTGTCGCTAAACTACGCAGTTGCTCAAATAAATTAATGCAATTCCTCAGAATTCCGCAGAAAATACATTTGCTTATGGAATTATGCTATTCAAGGATTCGCTGGGCCTTTCCGTAGTTTTTAGTGTAAAATTGCAGAATCTTGAGGCGTGAGTCAAGCAGTTGAACAAACCCGTTTTTAACCCTTTCCGGACGAGTCGGCACCTCCATGCAGAAATGAAAGAGGGTACCCTACTGAGTAACGGCATAATAGTGGTTCAGCCCATCGAAGCGTTATTTGGGACTTATGACAAAAAATGTCCTAAAAAGTACCCCCAGTTGACATAACCCTTATAAAATTTTGCTAACGACCTGTAAATTAGAAACTACCGCTAAGTTAAAGTCTAACACTCCTACTACTGTTACATCCAAGAACTGTCCAAATCGGACCACTACGGGATTAGTTATCGACTTTTGGAGATTGAATTTTAAACTTCGACCAATTTTTGGCCCAAAATTGAGTATATCTTCCGCCGGAATCAACCATTTCAGTCTAAATGTGGTTTTTCTGAATCTAGAGTGACGCTAGCTTCTTCCCAGAATGTTTCCAGAAAAAACCTATAGAGCACGTTTCTGTAAAAAGCAAAAAAGTTGAAAACGTAAAGGTTTCGCCGTATAAAATGTCGCCGCAAGCCGAAAAGGGTCGGGCGCAGCTCGAAAGGCGAAAATAATATTTTTCTTCGAAAAATATTATTTTAGTGTCGACAAGCTGAATTCAGATGAAATACAGACAGACAGAGCACGCAAACATTAACTCAATGTCATTTTAATATTTTTAATGCGTTTTCAGGCAATTTCATTGGATTTTGCTTTAGTTTCACACTAAAATAGTATTTCTCAAAAAAATATATATTATTTTCGCCTTTCGAGCTGCGCCCGACCCTTCTCGGCTTGCGGCGACATTTTATACGATGAAACCTTTACGCTTTCAACCTTTTCGCTTTTTACAGAAACGTGCCCTGTAGGTTTTTTCTGGAAACATTCTGGGAAGAAGCTAGCGTCACTCTAGATTCAGAAAAACCACATTTAGACTGAAATGGTTGATTCCGGCGGAAGATATACTCAATTTTGGGCCAAAAATTGGTCGAAATTTAAAATTCAATTTCCAAAAGTCGATAACTAATCCCGTAGTGGTCCGATTTGGACAGTTCTTGGATGTAACAGTAGTAGGAGTGTTAGACTTTAACTTAGCGGTAGTTTCTAATTTACAGGTCGTTAGCAAAATTTTATAAGGGTTATGTCAACTGGGAGTACTTTTTAGGACATTTTTTGTCATAAGTCCCAAATAACGCTTCGATGGGCTGAACCACTATTATGCCGTTACTCAGTAGGGTACCCTCTTTCATTTCTGCATGGAGGTGCCGACTCGTCCGGAAAGGGTTAAATAGTTTTTTAGAATGAGGTGATTAAACTAGGAGTTTTGTTTTAGACAGTTCGGGTCAGCGGCGGCTTTGCCAGGTCTCGTAGGCATTCTCTACAACCCTTTTTTTGTCCGTATCGATTTTGTGTTGGCCCGAAAGGTCGGGACACGTTTTTTCTGACCTTCAGATGAAAAGTCTCGGTTGTTTCTGCAAACCCTTTGTGAATCTCGAATATCCTTTAGAATAACTCATCCAAATTCGAGCGAATTTTCAATAAAATCTGAGCGTCGTATGAGGAAGCAAATGTGAAATTATTACAAATAAAATTTCGCACGAATTGCCACTAAATCCTCAATATTGCACAAATATTTATTACGAGCAAAAATATACACTAACGACAATATATTATTTACTGCACATTATTCGTCCCTGGGAAGAAAAATATAATTTCAAATCAAAGAAGGCGTTAGACTAGACATAAGTGAGATAGCATCGAAAAATCCGACGAGATAATTTGATGTGAGATCAAAACAGCCAAAAAACAAAACTAGCATAAAAATTTTTTACAAATTTCACAAGGAAAGTGCTTCTATGGAGTGCGGAGTTACAGGTCGAGACATACATCAAAAAAATTGCAAAATTTTTCTGATTCAGAATATGTAAAAATTAGACGCCTAATTTTGGTTTGTAAGGGCGAAAAAATCCTCAGAACTTGTCTCGCAACATCACGCGCCTTTTTGATCAAGTTTTTACCAAATCATAAGCTTGTTTTTGAGCTAAAGTAAACCCTGGTATCTTGACAAGCCTTACAATATCAAATTTGATAAATAATACACCTTAATTAGTAGTTCCAATATAAAAAAGGGGCACTTGCGTGGTGCTCCGAGAAAAGTTCTGAGGGGTTTTCACCCTTACAGACCAAAATTAGGCAGCTAACGTTTACATATTCAGAATCAGAAAAATTTTGCCGTTTTTTGGTGTATGTCTCGACCTGTAACTCCATGCCCCATAGAAGTACTTTCTTTGTCAAAAAAAAGTTGTGAAATCCTTTGAAAAACAAGGTAAAATACACGGCAATTCGTCTACGCAAAAAATGGAAAAACTGTTTGGCGAAATCGGTGTTTCGTCAAAATCGACATGCTTTTGCTTTAGATCCTCTTCAAGTTTCGATAATTAATACTTTTAGGCATGCGCTTTCAAAATTTTCAAAATCCTATGTTTAGATTTTGAGAAAATTTCGATTTGATTTTTTTCAAAAAACAAATTGGCGTGTAAAACATAATTTACATCCAAGTTTTTCAAGGGCCCCACAAATTTAGTAACTATGACAAGAATAAGACCAAAATATAAGACACTGTCAGAAAAAAGGCAAAAAACTGTAAAATATTAATATAAAATATAAGTTTGGAGGGTAAAAAATAACCCTCTACGTGAGATCTGATAATTTTAAAGCATTGACTAGACATAAAATGCAATAATTTGCAGAATTTTAGGCATCATCTATAAAAATCAAAAAAAAATCAAAAAAATAAAATAAAACAAAAAGTAATTCCAGGCTACTACAATATCCTTGCTACCATGCCTGTTGCTTTCCATTACTCTTCAAGGCCTAATCCTCATCTGAATTGTCCAATTTGATCTTCACGACCTCATCTTCGCTCTCAAATCCCATTTTTCTCGCCCAATCCGGCTGATACTTCTGTCGACGGCGGGCGTTCATGAAAAAGTTGCTGACGGTGGCCGGTTCCAACGACAGATGTTGCGCGATGGTGTGCTGCATTTCCCGACTGGGTCGCTGGGTTTCGCGGAAGATGGCATGAAGCGTTCGCTTTTGAATTTCTGTGAATACAAATCGGGACTTTTTGGGGATGGAGGCCCGCGCTTTTCGACGACTCGCAGCTTCACTGATGACGTAACGAGCAGGACGGGGCTTCTTTTGGACTTCTGAAAGAATTCCGTTTACAGTTACCGACTAGGGCTCGAGACTTCGCAGCCTGCGGCTGCTCACGTCTCTCGGGCAACCCTGCGCCCGGTTTCGCTGCTTTGCGCACGATTTGAGCCATTTTTGAAGATAAATTGTGATGAAAAGTCGCTTTTGCGGAAGAAACGCTCGCCAAAGCTTTGCCGACGGCCTCCGGCCGCGGCAGAAAAACGCTACGCGTTAGACTGAGCCTAGTAGCAACTTTCGGCGTTCAAAACGCCAAGCCGACCTTGTCTTAGGTCAAAAAGTCCAGATCGCTAAGCTTACCCTAATCGCCAAGTCAGTCCCAGATCGCTTAGCCGGGTTAAAGAGCCGGCATGAGGCGACGGCCTACGGCCGCCGCGAGACTACATTTTTTTACCTAAAACAATCTTCCTTCCACCAAAACTTGATCAGAAGCTCATACAATAAGGAAAAATCAACTAAAACCTCGAAAAGATAGACTCAGCACTCAAAATTATCCAAATCCAATATTTTTCCCGAAATCCCCGTCAAATTTGGCCCTAAAACGGCCAAATCCCGAGAATCCAGGACCAAAAAAATAATTTTACAAAAATTCTCAAAAAAAATCCAGAAATTCCCGTCATTACGCGTCACGATGACAGTTTCCGTACCACCCTCCTCACACTCAGCACTCTCTCCGTCTTATCTCTGACCGAAATCGAAAGAGAAAACCTTTGTCTAATCACCCTCCACCCCTTTCTCACTCTCTTTTTTCTCCCGCCAAACGAAGAAGGAAACAGTTCTCTGCCCGCTCTCTCTCTTCGCCGCGCTCTTTTCTTGTGTTTTCGGTCATGGAAGTGGGCGTTCTTTCAAAACTGGCACTTGTTGCACTAAAAGTACCGGGAAAAAAGATACGACTATATCCAAAATGACGTGGAGATTCCGAATATGTAACTTTTAGACGAATTTTGGTTGGAAATTTTTGAGTTTTGGTCGATTTTGTGATTATGTTAATTTTGAAATTTTTTTTTCGTTCCAAATATCTTACCAAAAAGTTGTATGTTACAACTGAGGTTTTGCATACTTCTCCGAAGTCTAAATACGAAGTGCACCTGAGAGCGGGATTTTTCGATTTCGACCTTGTTTTTCAGATAATGTAACTTTCGCCAAAGTAAGCAAAATCCAAAAATTTTGTAATTCTAATATTCCTCTCGCAGCTTGGTCGTATTTTAGAATTCGATTGTCGTTTCTATAGCAGTTTAACCTACTGAACCCGGCAGAACAAATAAAAATTCAAAAAAATTCCATCTGAAGCCCTGAGGGCCGAAATTCGGCCAAAATTTCGAAATTTTTTTTGATGACCCAGTGCACAGCGAATACGGAACGCAGCGACCTGAAACTTGGCATGATGGTAGTTTGGTTTGTCTACTATCACATCCAGGAAGTCAAGTTTTCAAACATCGCTTGTTGCCCTGAGGGGATCTTTTTGAAAAAGGTGCCCATTTTTCGGCCGAAATTTCCGGCCGCTCTGGGGGCCGTAATTCGAGAGATACGAACGTGGTGTAAGCTTGTAAATTGTAGAGCTCTTCGAGCTCTACAATCTATAGTTGGGCACTTTTGACATTGTTGTTGACCGTCCGGGGTAAAAATTTGAAAAACTGAAAATTTGAAAAATTTGAAAAATCGACTTTTTTTTGGCGAAACTGGTTCTGAGAGATGACGATGACTACAGGTCCAAAAACAATTGAGGGCAATCTTCGGGCAAAAAAAATAAGATTTGCGAGTGATTTTTTTGAATTTCGACCTGGGAGCCGAGAACCATTTTGTCGAACTTTGCACTGTGCAAATCGTATTTTCTACAGTAAGCCATGGCTAAAATACGAAGTTCACTACAAAAAAGAAAGGCACGACCAAATACGAAGTTTGGTACGTAGAATTTAATGGAATTGAAAAAATCCAGAAAAAATAGCCCGCCGGCATGAGGCGACGGCCTACGGCCGCCGCGAGACTACATTTTGTTACCTAAAATAATCTTCCTTCCACCAAAACTTGATCAGAAGCCCATACAATAAGGAAAAATCAACTAAAACCTCGAAAAAATAGACTCAGCACTCAAAATTATACAAATCCAACATTTTTCCCGAAATCCCCGTCAAATTTGGCCCTAAAACGGCCAAATCCCGAGAATCCAGGACCAAAAAAACAATTTTACAAAAATTTCTCAAAAAAATCCAGAAATCCCGTCATTACGCGTCACGATGACAGTTTCCGTACCACCCTCCTCACACTCAGCACTCTCTCCGTCTTATCTCTGACCGAAATCGAAAGAGAAAACCTTTGTCTAACCACCCTCTACCCCTTTCCCACTCTCTCTTTTCTCCCGCCAAACGAAGAAGGAAGCGGTTCTCTGCCCGCTCTCTCTTTTCGCCGCGCTCTTTTTTTGTGTTTTCGGTCATGGAAGTGGGCGTTTTTTCAAAACTGGCACTTGTTGCACTAAAAGTACCGGGAAAAAAGATACGACTATATCTAAAATGACATGGAGATTCCGAATATGTAACTTTTAGACGAATTTTAGTTGGAAATTTTTGAGATTTGAAGACTTTTCCGATTCGGGATTTTTTGGGACCGCCGCTTCAAACACGATTTCTGATCATATCTCTCGGAATCGTATCCCAGCTTCTGGTTGCAGAATCCTTATCAAATTGTCTATCATGTGTCGGGCGGGATTTTTGAATTTCGACCTTGTTCCCGAGCTATAGTAACTTTCGTCAGAGTAAACAAAATCCAAAAATTCGGAAATTCGAATTCTGCTCTTTCAACCTGTGCGTATTTTAGGAATTAATAACTGTTTATGTAGCAGTTCAATGTGCTGAATACGATGGTGAAAGTTAAAATCCGAAAAAATCACGTTTCAAGCCCTCAGGGCCGTATTTTGGCCGAAATTTCGAAAATTTTTTTTGACGGCACAGTGCGCACGAAATATTGAGGATAGAGATGTGAAACTTGGCACGATGGTAGCTTATTCTGTGCCCAATAGCCCCTGAGAGATCAATTTGTTCAACTCCGCTTATTGCCCTGAGGGCGATTTTTTTCGCACGGTGCACCAAAAATCGACCGAAATTTCCGGCCGCTCTGGCGGCCGTAATTTCCGAGATACGAAGACGATGTAAGCGGGTAATTTGTAGAGCTCTTCGAGCTCTACAATCAATAGTTGGACGTTTTTGACATCGTTGTTGAACATCAGGGAGAAAATTTTTAAAAAGTCAAAATTTTGAAAATTTCGAAAAATTGCGTTTTCAAGTATGTAGATGTTCTGAAGCGATGGTTATGTAGAATGGTCTGAAAAAATTTAGGGGCAATCTCCGGGCAAAAAAACTAAGATCAGCGAGCCGTTTTTTCGAATTTCGACCTGGGAGCCGAGAACCATTTTGTCGAACTTTGCACTGTGCAAATCGTATTTTTTACAGTAAGCCATAGCTAAAATACGAAGTATACTACAAAAAAGAAAGACACGACCTAATAGGAATTCGGGTACGTGGAATTCAATGGAATCGAAAAAATCCAGAAAATCCGTCATCATGACGGGGTTTTCTGGAAGTGTAACTTTGTACATGGCCGTATCTACACATACATTGAGATATCTCTTAGTTATGAATTTGCTTTCCCGATATGGACCTGTAGAAGCTTGCATTTCAATATTCTTCTTGCTAGTCAAAGGTTACGAAAAAAGGTCATTTTTTGGGATTTTTTCCGAAAAATTTGAAATTTCGAAAAAATCTCGACAGTGATTGTCCCATTATGTACCATACGCGATGGAACCAAAAATCAAGTCGGTAGCTGTAAAATGGACCGAGATACAAAGACTCAAAGTTTCGACTTTTCATGACGTCATAGGCCACTCAAAATTGAAAATTTCAAAAAATTTTTTCAAATACTCAAAGAGCGCATCTAAAAGAACCCCCATGCCAAAAATCAGGTCAATCGGAGCAAAAGAAAAAAGAAACCCCAAACCCTATTAATTATTATATTTTAGACTAGGGCTCGAGACTAACGCAGCCTGCGGCTGCTACCGTCTCTCGGGCGGCCCTGCGGATAAAGGCAACTTTGCGCGCGATTTGGACCTGTTCAACGTCGAAAACAGCACAAACGCTCGCCAAAGCTTTGCCGACGGCCTCCGGCCGCGGCAGAAAAACGCTACGCGTTAGACTGAGCCTAGTAGAAACTTTTGACGTTCGAAACGCTAAGCCGCCCTTGTTTTAGATCGAGAAGTTAAGATCGCTAAGCTTACACTAATCGCTAAGCTCAGGTCAGTTCCAGATCGCTAAGCCCGGCTAAAGAGCCCGCCGGCATGAGGCGACGGCCTACGGCCGCCGCGAGACTACATTTTGTTACCTAAAATAATTTTTCTTCCACCATAAGCTGATCAAAATCGCATAAGCAAAAATCAACTAAAAAAGTGGACTCAGCACTCAAAAGTATCCTTAGATAATATTTTTCCCGAACTCTCCGTCAAATTTGGCCCTAAAACGGCCAAATCCCGAGAATCCAGGACCAAAAAAATAATTTTCTAAAAATTTCTCAAAAAAATCCAGAAAACCCCGTCATGACGCGTCACGATGACAGTTTCCGTACCACCCTCCTCACACTCAGCACTCTCTTCGCCTTATCTCTAACCGAAATCGAAAGAGAAAACCTTTGTCTACCCATCCTCCACCCCTTTCTCACTCTCTCTTTTCTCCCGCCAAACGAAGAGGGAACCGGTTCTCTGCCCACTCTCTCTCTTCTCCGCGCTCTTTTTTTGTGTTTTCGGTCATGGAAGTGGGCGTTTTTTCAAAACTGGCACTTGTTGCACTAAAAGTACCGGGAAAAAAGATACGACTATATCCAAAATGACATGCAGATTCCGAATATGTAACTTTTAGACCTACTTTAGTTGGAAATTTTTGAGTTCTGGTCAAATGTAAGATTTGCGAAACTTGGTATAATTTTTTTGCGACCGGATAACTGTTCAAAACTTTGGACCATCTCCACCAAATTTGGGCAACATGTTGAGAGTCCAAATACGGAGTGCAACTGAAAGCGGGATTTTTCGATTTCGACCTTGTTTTTCAGATAATGTAACTTTCGTCAAAGTAAGCAAAATCCAGAAATTTTGTAATTTGACTACTGCTTTGTCAGCTTGTTCGTATATTAAAAGTCGATACCTGTTTCTATTGCAGTTTGCCGTGCTGAATATGATGGACGAAATTAAAATCCGAAAAAATTCGATTCCAAGCCCTCAGGGCCGAAATTCGGCCGAAATTTGGAATTTTTGTTTCGGAAGCACAGTGCACACGGAATATTGAATGTAGAGATCTGAAAATTGGCACGATGGTAGCTTATTCTGTGCCTAATAGCCCGCGTGAGATCAATTTTCTCAGTTCCGCTTATTGCCCTGAGGGCAACTTTTTTCGCACGGTGCACTAAAAATCGACCGAAATTTCCGGCCGTTCTGGCGGCCGTAATTTTAAAGATACGCAAAAGATGTAAGCGGGTAATTTGTAGAGCTGTTCGAGCTCTACAATCTATAGTTGAACATTTTTGACATCGTTGTTGTACATCAGGGAGAAAAATTCGAAAAAGTCGAAATTTTGAAAATCTCGAAAAATTTGCATTTTAAGTGCCGTCATGTTCTGAAACGATGGCTACATAGAATGTTCTGAAAAAGTTTAGGGACAATCTTCGGGCAAAAAAAATAAGATTTGCGAGTAATTTTTTCGAATTTCTACCTGGGGGTCGAGAACGAATCTTTTGAAATTTGCACTGTGCAAATCGTATTTTTTACAGTAAGCCATGGCTAAAATACGAAGTGCACTACAAAAAAGAAAGACACGAACTAATAGGAAGTCTGATACGCAGAATTCAATGGAATCGAAAAAATCCAGAAAATGCGTCATCATGACGGGGTTTTCTGGAAGTGTAACTTTGTACATGGCCGTATCTACACATACATTGAGTTATCTCTTAGTTATGAATTTGCTTTCCCGATATGGACCTGTAGAAGCTTGCATTTCAATATTCTTCTTGCTAGTCAAAGGTTACGAAAAAAGGTCATTTTTTGGGATTTTTTTCGTAAAATTTGAAATTTCGAAAAAATCTCGACAGTGATTGTCCCATTATGTACCATACGCGACGAAACCAAAATTCAAGTCGATACCTATAAAACGGAGCGAGATACAGAGACTCAAAGTTTCGACTTTTCGTGACGTCATAGGTCACTCAAAATTGAAAATTTTGAAAATTTTTTTCAAATTCACAAAGAGAACATCTAAGACAACCCCCATGCCAAAAATCAAGTCAATCGGAGCAAAAGAAAAAAGAAACCCCAAACCTTATTAATAGATATATTTTAGACTAGGGCTCGAGACTTCGCAGCCTGCGGCTGCTCACGTCTCTCGGGCAGTCCTGCGCCCGGTTTCGCTGCTTTGCGCCCGGTATTGCTGATCTTCGCGCGATTTGGACCTGTTCAACGTCCAAAACAACATAAACGTTCGCTAAAGCTTTGCCGACGGCCTCCGGCCGCGGCAGAAAAACGCTACGCGTTAGACTGAGCCTAGTAAAAACTTGTGTCGTTCGGAACGCTAAGCCGACTTTGTTTTAGATTGAGAATTTACCCTAATCGCTAAGCTCAGGTCACTCCCAGATCGCTAAGCCCGGCTAAAGAGCCCGCCGGCATGAGGCGACGGCCTACGGCCGCCGCGAGACTACATTTTTTACCTAAAATAATTCCCCTTCCCCAAAAGTTGATCAGAAATACTTTCAGCAACCAAAAATCAACTAAAAAACTCGAAAAAATAGACTCAGCACTCAAAATCAACCAAAGCCAATATTTTTCCCAGATTCCCCGTCAAATTTGGCCCTAAAACGGCCAAATCCCGAGAATCCAGGCCCAAAAAAATAATTTTACAAAAATTTCTCGAAAAAATCCAGAAAATCCCGTCATGACGCGTCACGATGACAGTTTCCGTACCACCCTCCTCACACTCAGCACTCTCTTCGCCTTATCTCTGACCGAAATCGAAAGAGAAAACCTTTGTCTAACCACCCTCCACCCCTTTCCCACTCTCTCTTTTCTCCCGCCAAACGAAGAAGGAAGCGGTTCTCTGCCCGCTCTCTCTCTTCGCCGCGCTCTTTTTTTGTGTTTTCGTCCGTGGAAGTGGGCGTTTTTTCAAAACTGGCACTTTTTGCACTAAAAGTACCGGCGAAATGTATCCTACTGTATGCAAAATTACCTGGAGATTCCGAATATGTAACCTTTGATTGAATTTTAATGAGAAAATTTCGAGTTTTGACGGTTTTAAAGGTTTGGAGTTTTGTCACCAAAATTTTTCAAAAATGATCTGGCCTTAGGGTCGAAATCAAAAGGCTGGATTCAAAGGGTTTCGTCAAGCCAGTGAAATTACCGAGGGAACGCTAGAGCCGGATTTTTGAATTTCGACCTTGTTCCCAAGATAACTTCACTTTCGTACGTTGAAGTAAAATTCAAAAATTCGGAAATTCGAATACTGCCTTTTCACCTTGTCCGTATTTTAGGAATTGATACCTGTTTCTATAGCAGTTCAACGTGATAAAAACGATAGAGGCAACAGAAATGCGAAAAAATTCCGTTTCAAGCCCTCAGGGCCGAATTTTGGCCGAAATTTCGAAATTTTTTTTGACGGCACAATGCGCACGAAATATTGAAGATAGAGATGTGAAACCTGGCACGATGGTAGCTTGTTCTGTGCCCAATAGCCCCTGAGAGATCAATTTGTTCAACTCCACTTGTTGCCCTGAGGGCGATTTTTTTCGCACAGTGCACCAAAAATCGACCGAAATTTCCGGCGGCTCTGACGGCCGTAATTTTAAAGATACGCTGAAGATGTAAGCGGGTAATTTGTAGAGCTCTTCGAGCTCTACAATCAATAGTTGGACGTTTTTGACATCGTTGTTGAACATCAGGGAGAAAATTTTTAAAAAGTCAAAATTTTGAAAATTTCGAAAAATTGCGTTTTCAAGTATGTAGATGTTCTGAAGCGATGGTTATGTAGAATGGTCTGAAAAAATTTAGGGGCAATCTCCGGGCAAAAAAACTAAGATCAGCGAGCCGTTTTTTCGAATTTCGACCTGGGAGCCGAGAACCATTTTGTCGAACTTTGCACTGTGCAAATCGTATTTTTTACAGTAAGCCATAGCTAAAATACGAAGTATACTACAAAAAAGAAAGACACGACCTAATAGGAATTCGGGTACGTGGAATTCAATGGAATCGAAAAAATCCAGAAAATCCGTCATCATGACGGGGTTTTCTGGAAGTGTAACTTTGTACATGGCCGTATCTACACATACATTGAGATATCTCTTAGTTATGAATTTGCTTTCCCGATATGGACCTGTAGAAGCTTGCATTTCAATATTCTTCTTGCTAGTCAAAGGTTACGAAAAAAGGTCATTTTTTGGGATTTTTTCCGAAAAATTTGAAATTTCGAAAAAATCTCGACAGTGATTGTCCCATTATGTACCATACGCGATGGAACCAAAAATCAAGTCGGTAGCTGTAAAATGGACCGAGATACAAAGACTCAAAGTTTCGACTTTTCATGACGTCATAGGCCACTCAAAATTGAAAATTTCAAAAAATTTTTTCAAATACTCAAAGAGCGCATCTAAAAGAACCCCCATGCCAAAAATCAGGTCAATCGGAGCAAAAGAAAAAAGAAACCCCAAACCCTATTAATTATTATATTTTAGACTAGGGCTCGAGACTTCGCAGCCTGCGGCTGCTCACGTCTCTCGGGCAGCCCTGCGCCCGGTTTCGCTACAATGCGCGCGATTTGGACCTGTTCAACGTCGAAAACAACATAAACGCTCGCCAAAGCTTTGCCGACGGCCTCCGGCCGCGGCAGAAAAACGCTACGCGTTAGACTGAGCCTAGTTGAAAGTTGTAGCGTTTTTAAGACCAAAAAGTTAGGATCGCTAAGCTTTCCCTAATCGCTAAGCTCAGGTCAGTCCCAGATCGCTAAGCCGGGTTAAAGAGCCCGCCGGCATGAGGCGACGGCCTACGGCCGCCGCGAGACTACATTTTGTTACCTAAAATAATCTCCCTTCCACCCAAACTTGATCAGAATCTCATACAATAAGGAAAAATCAACTAAAAAACTCGAAAAAATAGATTCAGCACTCAAAATTATCCAAAGCCAATATTTTTCCCGAAATCCCCGTCAAATTTGGCCCTAAAACGGCCAAATCCCGAGAATCCAGGACCAAAAAAATAATTTTACAAAGATTTCTCGAAAAAATCCAGAAATCCCGTCATTACGCGTCACGATGACAGTTTCCGTACCACCCTCCTCACACTCAGCACTCTCTCCGTCTTATCTCTGACCGGAATCGAAAGAGAAAACCTTTGTCTAACCACCCTCCACCACTTTCCCACTCTCTCTTTTCTCCCGCCAAACGAAGAAGGAAGCGGTTCTCTGCCCGCTCTCTCTCTTCCCCGCGCTCTTTTTTTGTGTTTTCGGCCATGGAAGTGGGCGTTTTTTCAAAACTGGCACTTGTTGCACTAAAAGTACCGGCGAAATGTATCCTACTGTATGCAAAATTACCTGGAGATTCCGAATATGTAACCTTTGATTGAATTTTAATGAGAAAATTTCGAGTTTTGACGGTTTTAAAGGTTTGGAGTTTTGTCACCAAAATTTTTCAAAAATGATCTGGCCTTAGGGTCGAAATCAAAAGGCTGGATTCAAAGGGTTTCGTCAAGCCAGTGAAATTACCGAGGGAACGCTAGAGCCGGATTTTTGAATTTCGACCTTGTTCCCAAGATAACTTCACTTTCGTACGTTGAAGTAAAATTCAAAAATTCGGAAATTCGAATACTGCCTTTTCACCTTGTCCGTATTTTAGGAATTGATACCTGTTTCTATAGCAGTTCAACGTGATAAAAACGATAGAGGCAACAGAAATGCGAAAAAATTCCGTTTCAAGCCCTCAGGGCCGAATTTTGGCCGAAATTTCGAAATTTTTTTTTGACGGCACAGTGCGCACGAAATATTGAGGATAGAGATGTGAAACTTGGCACGATGGTAGCTTATTCTGTGCCCAATAGCCCCTGAGAGATCAATTTGTTCAACTCCGCTTATTGCCCTGAGGGCGATTTTTTTCGCACGGTGCACCAAAAATCGACCGAAATTTCCGGCCGCTCTGGCGGCCGTAATTTCCGAGATACGAAGACGATGTAAGCGGGTAATTTGTAGAGCTCTTCGAGCTCTACAATCAATAGTTGGACGTTTTTGACATCGTTGTTGAACATCAGGGAGAAAATTTTTAAAAAGTCAAAATTTTGAAAATTTCGAAAAATTGCGTTTTCAAGTATGTAGATGTTCTGAAGCGATGGTTATGTAGAATGGTCTGAAAAAATTTAGGGGCAATCTCCGGGCAAAAAAACTAAGATCAGCGAGCCGTTTTTTCGAATTTCGACCTGGGAGCCGAGAACCATTTTGTCGAACTTTGCACTGTGCAAATCGTATTTTTTACAGTAAGCCATAGCTAAAATACGAAGTATACTACAAAAAAGAAAGACACGACCTAATAGGAATTCGGGTACGTGGAATTCAATGGAATCGAAAAAATCCAGAAAATCCGTCATCATGACGGGGTTTTCTGGAAGTGTAACTTTGTACATGGCCGTATCTACACATACATTGAGATATCTCTTAGTTATGAATTTGCTTTCCCGATATGGACCTGTAGAAGCTTGCATTTCAATATTCTTCTTGCTAGTCAAAGGTTACGAAAAAAGGTCATTTTTTGGGATTTTTTCCGAAAAATTTGAAATTTCGAAAAAATCTCGACAGTGATTGTCCCATTATGTACCATACGCGATGGAACCAAAAATCAAGTCGGTAGCTGTAAAATGGACCGAGATACAAAGACTCAAAGTTTCGACTTTTCATGACGTCATAGGCCACTCAAAATTGAAAATTTCAAAAAATTTTTTCAAATACTCAAAGAGCGCATCTAAAAGAACCCCCATGCCAAAAATCAGGTCAATCGGAGCAAAAGAAAAAAGAAACCCCAAACCCTATTAATTATTATATTTTAGACTAAAAAGCTCAACTTTCGAACAAAAATTGGACCAAACATCGAGATTCTTTATTTTTTTGATTCCATCAACTTCCAATCCTAAATTCAGAAAAAATAAAAAAATGATTACCTAGTTGCACTTTGCCTTCGCTCATCCCAACCATCGCCAACCTTTGTGCCAACGGCTGGTTCAGCCATGAATACATTCTTCTATACGTATCTCTCCCGGCCTTTAGCTCTTCCCATGGCTTGGGGTTGCGCAACAAATCTGATAAAGTGCCCTGGGATCGATCAATGACCTTTTCCGCAAAAATCGTTTGCGGAATGCAGCGATGCTTCAACTCGGTAGTGATTTCCTTAGCCAACTGGGTCGTATCGATATAAATATCATCATCGTACGGATTCAACATCTTAGACGTGGTGGAATTGCTGCTTGAGACCGAGGTCGACGGGAGGGCCGAGGAATAATGAGGAGGGTCGGTAGAGTAGTCGCTGAACTCATCGGTGGAATTCTTTCGCTTTTGGCGATTTCTCTGAAATAAAAAAGTTCGTCACATCCACCATACCTAAAAACCAAAAAAAAGTTAAAGAAAAACTCACATGCAAATAGGCAGTGCGGCTTTGCACGGGCGGAACAGCGTCGTAAGAAATGGGATCACTTTCATGTTGGTATATTATGATTGTAGGTTGATGGTCGTAAAGTAAATCGTCTTCGGGACTCACAACATCCACAAATTCCTCCGAATCCTGCCAAGGTTGAATTTCGATCATCAGATTCTCAATGGGCTCCTCTTCATATTGGAGAAAATCGTCCTTGTCCGGCTCGGACTTGATAACCTTAGACATGATGACTAGACTAAAACAAAAAATTTTAGTAAAATGTTGGCGACTAACACTCACGACATTTGCACGACCTGTAGAATAAAAACTATCAATAAAATAATATCGAAACATGTCTAAAATAAGGTCACAGCCCCACAAAAAGCTCTCGAACAAAGTAAACTACGCAATTATAATATTCCGAGCTCTTGGAGAGGGTGAGGAAGTCATAAATCTTAAAAATTCTGACAAAATAAAACCGCAAAACGCTTACATGCCAAATTTTAGAGAATAAACCTCTAGTGCAATATAATGAATAAAAATACCGATAAAAAATGTCAAAAAATTTTAAACAGTTAAAGAAGGTCCTTTTGAAACTTTATTTGACATCGGATTCAGTTTACATAAGCTAAAAATACCTTTCGCGTAAATCATGAGCGGTTGCCAAGTGTACCGTTGAACACAAGCGTAAAACCGTGTAAAACGTGACGAAACAAGGCGCGAAAGAGGCAACTTTTATTCTAACTTGGGAAACACAAATTAAACGGCATGATCAGCAATAAACAAATATTTCCCCACCTTTACCTAAAACAATATCTAGTCTTCAAAGTATAAAAAAAAACAATTGTAAAACAGGGCCAAACGCCTCTCAAAGCTAAAACCTTCCCCCGGACTAGACATGGCTGGGGGGCCGGGCCGGGCCGAAAATCGCGGCCCGGCCCCGGCCCCCTTCAAATTTTCTCGGCCCGGCCCGGCCCCTTGGGGGGCCGACCGGGGGCCGAACTGTAAATAATACAAAAAATGCAAATTAGAGTAAAATGACCCCCGGCGTTTTAGCTGAAACCCCCCAGTTTTTTACCGTCCAAATTCGTTCTTGTGGTTCAGGCAACGATGATCGTAGCAGAGAGAACCCAATCCCGAGTAGGCGCTTCAGATTGGATGAGGGGGTTTGTGCTGTGCCATGGGGGGCTGAACTGGACTGGGGGGTTGTACTACCTTAGCCCCCATTTTTTTGTTATAACAATAGACAATAAGTTTTTGAAACAAAAAATTACCAACCATTGCCTAAAGTGCTTCAAAAAACCCAATCGGTTCTTGGCTCTGCGTTTTATTTTTATTGGCAACTAATTTTCGCTTTGAAACTGGGAATTTTAGTCATTGGGGGCCGATTGGGGGCCTGGCGGGGGCCCCCGGTCGGCCCGGCCCGGGGGCCGGAAGAGGTCGGCCCGGCCCCGGGGCCTTTAAAACTCGTTCGGCCCGGCCCACTAGCCATGTCTACCCCGGACGAGCTATACCGACCACAACTCTCATGAAAATGCATCACAAGACGTTCGAAAACATAAAATTGTCGGAAAGTACCTAAAATAATATAAAAATGAAAAAATCATCAAAGTCCCCCGAGTACCATCCCTAACTTCTTTCCACTCGGGTTTTAAAGCCTTTCTGGTCGACTTATTAATCAAACAAATTAGAAGCATGCCTAATCCGACTAACAATGGGCGAAAAAACGAAACAGCCGGCAGAAAAAAGGCGAATTACGCGGGGCCAACGGCCCAAAAACGCAGCCATGGGGATGCGGGAGGCGTATGGAGGAGGAAGACGAGTGTGCCGTCGTCTTTATTCTCCTCGCTTACCCTGCGGCGCTCCCATTCTTCGTGTGTGCCGCAAGAAAAGCCGGCAGCGAGGATTTTTGCCCCGAAAAAGGAAGAGAGAAAGTCTCGACTCGAGGTGTCAAGTATTTCTCTCACGGGAAAAAGGCCGCAATTGAGATGAACACGGAGATTACTGTCGGTTTAGGTTCGCAATAACGCACGCACCCACTTTCTGACCATTTTCAAGAATGTCCAAGCAAAGATTTTTAAGTTTTATTAGCTTCATCTATTATAATATATATTATGTTTCAATATGTACAAACGGCAATAACTGTCGACATAGTAACAAAGCATGACTTAGCTAGCCAGTGCATGTCATCTCTGATATCACTTGTCCATCGAAAACCCATCCACCTTCGCCACACTGAAGAGTTATTTGACCCTGTTGGCCGGTCTCAATCGCTCCGTTGTTGAACTAAAATTAATGTAATTTATGGAAAACTTTCAACAGTTCCACAAAATTTGCTAATCTCGAGATCGAATATTAACCTACACTAATGGTACGCTGCGGTGTTGAGCAGTATAAAGTTAATTGATTACAACCGTCAGCATTGTCGGTGACTGTGTGGGTCCTCACAAAGAGGAATTCCAGGCCTTCTGTTGGGCAGGTTATGCAGCCTAAATAAAGATGAGATTAAAGCGTTTTGAAGGCAGTTGCAAAGAAGATTTTGAATTTTTGTGGAGTATAATACACTCTAGTAGTAACTGATCCTAAATTTTTAAAGTTAAAGTTGGAAAGCAGTGAAAATTTGGAGCAACCTTCGCTAAAAAAATATCGGCGGTATCTGGAATGCGCGAGGTAGGAATTTCCCCTAATTTTAAAAATACTTTGCTCTAAATATACGCCAAGTTTTTTTTCGAATCTGTTTGTCCCACGTCAAGGACGTTAAACTTACCCATCGGAGTAGGCGGAGTTGGCGGTAGATGCGTCACGGTGGTACTGGTACAGGCCTCAACAAGGCCGAACTCTAAAGTCCGTATCATCATTGCTAGCATTATCAGGTAGCGAGCCATTATGACCTAAAATCTGAAAAGGCCTTGGAAAAAGAGAAAGAATAAAAAATCGATATTTCAAGGTCGTTAACCTTTTGAGTATATAATCAATAGCTTCGCTTTGAGTCGGAAGTATTATATCTTTATATACAAGAAACAGTCATAGCAATCTCTACCAAATCATTGGCATTCAAGGCATTTGACCGAAGTAGAAAGCAATTACGACAATATAAATACGAGTATTATGTACAAGAAATTGTCATAACATAGAAAAATACTATTGATTACAGGTAATCGTATCTATTGCAGCGCCATTATAAGTAAATCCATCGGATCCACACATCAAAGTGGCTAATCGATTAATCTCCTCGCCGTTGATCTAACAATCGAGAAAATGTGTCAGTAAAAAGATTCGAGAACTCACAAAGTAATTGTTAAAACAGTACACAGACCAGACAGGGCATTGCGTGTCAAAATCTGTGGTTACTGTTGTTTGAAAGTCAGGGCTTCCCAGGTCAAAAGTGTTGCAAGTGTAAGGACAAACTGGAAAATAAAAAAATTTCATATTTTTTCAAGGTCAACGCTTTCGTACCTAACGGATCTTGCACTGTTGTAGTTGAGGTACAAGGCGACGCCATTGGAAAGATATCCAATATAAGTAGCGTCCAAAACAAAATCATCCCGAAAATCTCAGCGGATCGAACCTCAAACGTACCATTACAAACCAAAGCTTCTCGGACCACTTTTTCCGGTTACCGTTTCATAATTACCTTTCTCGCGTATGCCTTGTTGCAGTCCGTGTATTGACTTTTGTTTGCGCCGCTTTGTTGCGCTTGCGAATCTGGCGGAAGGAGGGAGGGAGGGAGTTTAACGTAACAGCTGAACTCTTGGATTTAGCCGTATTTAGACAAAGTATAGAATTTTCCTTATAGGAACCGTTCCGACGAAATTGTTCTGTGTCAATTCTCGTGGAAATTATGGGCAAAAGTCTGGCATTTTCTGGTTAGGCTACCCCCCGTTTTTCCTCGACGAAATTTGGCCCGGTTCACGGTGATACGATGCAAAATGATACACTACATCCAATCGGGCAATGGCACCTTTAAGTTTGCATATGCGGGCAAAACGTTGCACACTAGCAGCATAAAGGTCTAAACCTTTAACAGTAGGCGTTCATTGGGGCGCTGGCACACCCTTTATGAGTGTGTTTTCGCGTCTGGAGTCGTAGACAGGGAGTACTTGTCCCAGACGAGAAAATTTTCATTTTTTAAATTTCTTTGTTTTGGATAATTATTCCGCAGGCGGAACCGAGCTTCAGCCAGCGCGATGTGCGTCTTGGGCGGTGGCTGAGTATTATATAAACTTGATAGTGGCTAAAAGACAAGATGCGATAATAACTGTTAATTACGACCAGAGATTGCCACGGTCAAAATTTTGGCTCCGGCTCTTAGCTCCCAGAGCCGAGGCCAAATTTGCAGCTCCGGCCCCGGCTCTTGGCTCCGTGCAAAACTTAAAAAAGGCCTCCGGCTCCGAATCTCGGCTCCTATGCAAAATTTTTTTTAAAAATATTTTTCCAAAAATAAAAGTTATTAGTGCCAGAGATCATACAGCCAACGTTTTTGCAGTCAAGTCACATCCTCCGCAGTGTTTTTTCAAGCAATTTGGTTTAACAAGATCGCGAAATTTTTACTTTTCTGACCGCTGGGAAGCCTGGCTCCAACTTTGGGCTCGGAAGCCGGAGCCGACCCCAAAAATTTCCGGCTCCGGCTCTGAGCGGCCACGGCTCCGGAGCCGTGGCAATCTCTGATTACGACTCGATAAAATAGCTGAATATTACTTTATTCGTCTACTAGTATGTACAACAAAATTGCGGAGATCAGTTGCAAAGCTTTTATGGAGGTGTGCATGTCGCTTCCGTTACAACTTGACCATCATACACCCATCCCCCATCACCGCATTGAAGAGTGATTTGGCCAGTCTCCGTGGCGTCGATTGCTCCGTTGTTGAACTGAATAGAACAATTTTAGTTTATGCGAAGGAAGAGAGAAAAAAAGCCAAAAGTTTACCGAGATTTCTTGATCGGCCATTCCGCAATATATTGTGAGTTGATTACATCCGTCAGCATTGTCCGTTATCGTTGTGGTCCTTAAAAAAGGTTCGTCTGGACACGACTTGCAACCTTAAAAATGGGAAGATTAGATTGAATCTGTGTCAAATTTCTAACTGATCAGCTGTTATATTTATTAATTCTGTTCCGCCAGCCGGAAAACCCTTCAGACTTACCCATTGGGGTGGGTGGAGTTGGTGGAATGTGGTTAACGGATGTGCTGGTACAAGTCTCGGTTGGACCAATATGAAAATTAAACAACACAATCGCCGCTACGACCTGATATAGGGTCATGCCGCTCTAAAATTTAAACTAATAATAATTAGCAATCTCTACATTGGTATTCAAGGCATTTGACCAAATTATAAAGAAATTGCAACAATTTAAATATGATTATTATGTACAAGGAGCAGTTATAATATACAAATAGTAACTATTGATTGCAAGTAATCGTATCTATTGCAGCGCCATTATAAGTAAATCCGTCAGGTCCACACATTAATGTGGCTAATCGGTTAATCTCCTCTCCGTTGATCTAAAAGTTTACAGTGAAATCAACAGTGAAAGAATTGGAGAACTCACAAAGTAGTTGTTATAACAGTACACAGACCACACAGGGCATTGAGTGTCAAAGTCTGTGGTTACTGTTGTTTGAAAGTCAGGGCTTCCCAGGTCAAAAGTGTTGCAAGTGTAAGGACAAACTGGAAAATAAAAAATTTCGTATTTTTTCGAAGCCAACGCTTTCGTACTTAACGGATCTTGCACTGTTGTAGTTGAGGTACAAGGCGACGCCATTGGAAACACATCGAATAGAAGTAACGTCCAAAACAAAATCATCCCAAAAATCTCAGCGGATCAAACCTCAAACGGACCAGGTATTATAACCGAGGGCTTCTCGAACCACCTCTTCCGGTTACCGTTTCATAATTACCTTCCTCTCGTATACCTTGTTGCTGTCCGTGTATTGACTTGTGGTTGCGCCGCTTTGTTGCGCTTTCGGATTTGGCGGAAGGAGGGAAAAAGAGTAAAGCGAAACAGTTGAACTCTTGAGCCTATCGTGAAACTGTTGGTGTTCCTGAGCGATCGACGTTTCGATTTTTAAGGGGAATGCATAATAGTTGCGGGAAGTGGATGCCATGGGAAGGCCAGGGGCCAGCCGAGGCTACCGGGCGAGTCCAAGTTTACGTGGATATAAACGAATCCCGTTTTTGATCGACTTCTCTTCTACCAAAACTATCAGTCAAACAGTGCTTTCGGATATATCGGGCAGGAAATGGAGAGCTAAAATTTTTTGTTCGTTTTGTGAGGTTTAGATTTGATCTTATTAGTTGTCACTTTTTATTTAACGAGGTACCTCCTTATGGCCAAGATGCCCGCCGTTCGCACGGATATCCCGGCAGAGTTTGCTCCTCGCAACGGCTCAAAGGGTCGTGCCCGGGGCGTTGGAAAGGGGTAATCGTGGACTTTATTATGTGAATGTACAATAAATGTTATACGAAACCTTGATAAAGCCCCGCAGGCTTAAACATTAATATTTTACCCGGCTTTGCTTTCATGACAGGACAGAAAGATTTTTTTACATTTTGTTTCCTATGAAGTGAATAGGTTCAAACGCAGATGTACTGGTTCATTACATTTATTTCCTAGCAACAATTTGCACTTTGCATTCTTCTTTTTTTGTTAGCTACCGTCCGCGCTTTCCCGTTTCGGAATCGTAATTCTACTCGGAAAACGTCGGCTACCCGCAAAGTGGGTGCCCGCAAGTGTCGTCCCGTTTTTATAAACTTTCTTTTTCTCTCTCTCAGCTACAGTTGGCATGTGATTTTAACTTTATTCGTTGTCTTCAATATGTACAGCAAATCGTTTGAGATATCTTTATACAGGCGTGCATGTGGCTTCCGTTACCACCTGCCCATTATACACCCAGCCTCCATCGCCGCATTGAAGGGTAATTTGTCCGCGTTCTGTCGCATCAATTGCCCCGTTGTTGAACTAAATCGATAGTAAAAATTGCGGTTTGTAAAAATCAAAAAAAAGAGGATAGGAGTGAAGAAAATTACCGAGATTTCTTGATCAGACATTGCGCAGTATATTGTTATTTGCATGCATCCGTCGGCGTTATCCGTTATCGTTGTGGTTCTCAAGAAAACATCCGCTGGGCATGTTTTGCAGCCTAAAAAAAGCGTTTGTAGTGCATCAGTTCAGTCAAGTCTCAAAATTTGAGCGAGGGGGCAGTTTCTAATTTACAGGCCGTTAGAAAATTTTTTTTAAGGGTTATGTCAACTGGAGGTACTTTTTATAACATTTTTTGTCATAAGTCCCAAATAAAGCTTCGATGGGCTGAACCACCATTATATTATTTCCGCAAAGGGTTAAAAAAAGCTATTATATTTATTAATTTTGTTCCGCCAGCCGGAAAACCCTTCAGACTTACCCATTGGAGTGGGCGGAGTTGGTGGAATGTGGTTAACGGATGTGCTGGTACAAGTCTCGGTTGGACCAATATGAAAATTAAACAACACAATCGCCGCTATGACCTGATATAAGGTCATGTCGCTCAAAAAATCTAAAGAAATAATTAGCAGCCTCTATAAAATCATTGGTATTCAAGGCATTCGACCGAATTACAAAGCAATTACGGCAATATAAACATGACTATTATGTACAACAAATTGTGTCACATAGAAATAGAAACTATTGATTGCAAGTAATCGTATCAATCGCGGCGCCATTATAGGTAAATCCATTCGGTCCGCACATTAGATTTGCTATTCGATTCACCTCCTCGCCGTTGATCTAAAAAATCGACACATGCGTCGGTAAAAGAGCTCGCGAACTTACAAAGTAATTGTTGAAACAGTACACGGACCACACGGGGCATTGGGTCTCGAAATCGGTGGTTACTGTAGTTTGAAAGTCGGTGCTTCCCAGGTCATAAGTATTGCAAGTGTAAGGACAAACTGGAAAATAAAAGATTTTTTGACCATTTTACGCTTTTTTTGCAGAACAAGTTTTGAATCCCAACAATTTTTAGGCTGTCTTTTAATTTCCAAAAGTTCGAGGACATGTCACAAAATTTATGGGTTTTATCACCGACTTTTTTGTTGATTAAAAGATGCCCTTAGTTGAGATTACTTTCAGATGTCTTCAAATCATGTATTTTAGATAACGCTTTAGATGTAGGGTCAAGATATTTAACAATCTTTTAGTGAGAGAGCATGTAAAATTAGGAGAGTTGCAAAAACATGGTTATTTTTTTCCCATTTCCCACCTTAAAAATCTCGGTGGTTTCTGCAAAGCGCGAGTTAGGAGTCTCGCATATTTTAAAAAAATACTCTAAATTTGTGGCAAGTTATACCAAAATCTGGTCATCGTATTTAAAGACCTTGTAAATTTCCTAAAAAATTCGACTAATTGCAATAAAATTTACAACTCAAAATATTGGTAACTCCCCGATCCTTTTCCGACGGAACGTCGTCAATTGGGGAAACTGAAAAGTATTCTTTTTCATCGCTGTAAGTTTCAAAATTAGGATAATCTATGGCTCTGATTTCGAAATTATTCTTTTTTTGATTGTTACCTTTTTCATTAAATGGGGAAGTACTCCAAGTACGACGCTCATATTTTGATGAAACTTGGCACAAATTTAGAATAATTTTTTCTAAGATATATGCGAGAATCCTAACTAGCGCTTTGCAGAAACAACCGAGATTTTTAGATCGAAAGTCGGCGAAAATTTGGGACTTTTTGCCGAATTTCGGCACGAAAAGTTTCATGCATATTTCAACCGTAAAGGATAATGTTTCTACAAAAAATCAATTTTTTCCGCACGAAACTGCCAAAGTTATGGCCTCTGACCGCTCTCCACGTTTAGCGTGTGCTCTCTCGGCGACAAAAATCGTTCGATATCTCGGCGGCGCCCGCAAAGCGCGAGCTAAAACTTTCAGGAATTGATATTTAGTCCATAGCCGACGTGTGTGCAAAATTTAAAGGAAATCTGAGCGTCGCACTTGGAGTACTTCCCCTGTAAGTTTTAATACTGTAAAATTGTATTCTTTTTTGAATTTTTTTTCAAAAAATTACTATACAGTACTAATTAAAGAAACATTAAAAAAATTAATGGCGTTTTCAAAATCAGAGCCACCGATTATGCTAATTTCGAAAGAAAACAATACTCTTCAGTTTCCCCAATTGTCGCTCCCCGTTTTCCCACCTACCTAACGGGTCCTGCACGGTCGTCGTCGACGTGCAAGGCAACGAAACACGTATTGCAGAGCCTAAAACAACCAGCCATAGCAAGATCATGTTGGTTTGATCGGATTAAGCGGTTCAATCTACCCAAAACGACCTTGTAATAGCCTCCTTGAAAGGTCTTTTCCGGTTACCGTCTCATAATTATTGCCGCTGTTGCAAACCATTTTCGCCTTCGCCGCTGGCGGCAGGTAATTCAACTTGAACCGGCGAATGTTGCGTTAGAGTTGAGTAAATTTTTGGAAAAGGGTCAAAAGGTGGGGGTTTTTTGTAAACTGTCTAATTTTTTCACAATTTTTTGATGAAATATTTTATATTCGACTTTGCCTTACATTGTGGCCACTAACTTTTTATTAACAAGCAAATTTTGAACAATATGCTGTTTCAAATCAAAAAGCGTCTTATCAATTTTTGACTTGCATCCCACCACGAAAATCTTAGATGCAAAAAAATCTTGGCATTCCGTTCTAGCGGTCTACTTCTTTTCTCCAACGTCAATCAAGTCGACGATATAAGAATTTTACCAACATACAACAGTGCACATACTTCAATTTATACGCGAAATAATTTAGTTGTGGGTTAGGTATCTGGGGGTGGCCGAGAATTTCGCGTAGACCTTGATGACTTTGTTGACGGCTTCGAGAAAGTCCTTTTCCGTGGCCATCTTTCTGCGCGCGCGGATGGCGAACATGCCGGCTTCGGTGCAGACGGATCGGATCTCGGCTCCAGTCGCGTTGGGGCACAACCTGGCCAGCAGATCATATCGAATATCCCTCTCGACGCTCATTTGTTTGGCGTGGATTTTGAAGATGTTGGCGCGTCCCTCCAGGTCGGGCAAAGCGAATTCGATTTTGCGGTCGAGACGGCCTGGTCGGACAAGCGCCGGATCCAACGTATCCGGTCGATTGGTCGCCATCAAAACTTTGATGTTGCCTCGCGGATCAAACCCATCCAACTGGTTGATCAGTTCCAACATGGTCCTCTGCACCTCGTTATCTCCTCCCATTCCATCGTCGAATCTCGCACCGCCAACCGCATCAATTTCATCGAAGAAAATGAGGCATGCCTTCTTGGTTCGTGCCATTGCAAAGAGCTCGCGGACCATGCGAGCACCCTCTCCAACGTATTTTTGGACCAATTCCGAGCCAATCACACGGATGAAACAGGCGTCGGTGCGATTGGCGACGGCTCGGGCGCAGAGGGTCTTACCGGTACCAGGAGGACCATAGAGCAACACGCCCTTCGGAGGCTCAATTCCCAGATTGACGAAGCGCTCGGGCTAAAACGACGGCGTTAAAACTGACTTGGTCGAAATTTCAATCCGCTTTCATGTCAAGAAAAAGGTATTTTTAGTTTCTAAAATTCGAAAAACAAATATCAAAGACTTACATGCAACAGCGGGGTCTCAACGACCTCTCTGAGCTTCTCAATCTGCTCTTTACATCCACCAATGTCGGCATAAGTGACATCTGGCTTCTCCTCGACCTGCATCATCGTGACAGTCGGATCGATTTTGGTTGGAAGAGGAAGATGGATCTATAACTCGTCAAATAAGACAACAAATGGAAACATTCACTCTTAATTTACAGAAATTTAACAATTTGTCTAATTTTGTTACCTAAAATAATATAATATTGCGACGCGAAAAAGTCGGGAAAATCACATTTACCTGGTACTTATTCCTGTCCACACCAACTCTCATGCCCTCCTCAATGTCGGTGGGTGCAACAGTGTCGGCCAAGTCGACAACAAACTTGGCAAATTGCTTGACGTTGATCAGATATCTGGCATCCTGTCCTTCGCCTTTGATGATCTTGGTACAACGCGCAACCTGCAAAGGCTGCTCTTGTTGCATAGCCTGCTTGTCGGCGGCAATATCCCACAGAGCTGGCGGAGCCAAACCCGTGTCACTCTCTTTTACACCACAAAGTTCGTTGACCCGCTTCAGACAACTTTCAATGTTATTTTCAAGGTTTTTCAATTGCTCCGCATAAGGCCCTTGTCCATATCTCTTCAGAATGGCAATATCTCCCTCATCGAGCGCTGTAAAACGTTCATTAGCTTTTGTTTAAATTTACACGCAATCTTTACCTAATTTTAGGTAACAGATCCTAAACGCAGACAAAAAAAACTAAAAATTACCTTGAAAAGTCTTTTCCTCCTCTTCTTTAGTGGGATCCTTTTTCTGTTTGCGTTGATCTTCTCCGAGGTAGTCTGGCATTTCAAGTTTCGATCAGTTTCCGGCCAGATCCAACAAAGATCAACCAATTTTTGGGAAGGACTAAATTCAAATAGTACACAAAAAAAAGCGAAACCAAATCCAAAGAAACGACAAAATTTACATAAAAAAACTTGTTTGGGTCTAATAAAGCCGCTCAATACATAAACTCGTTCTGTTGATGCAATTGATGATACTGACCGAATGCCAAAAAGATTGTGCACTTTCGTGGCGGAACTCCAAATGGAACGTGATGTTCATGGAAACTTTACGATTTTTGAATGAAATTCGGTTGAAAAGGTGGGAAACAGACTGTAAGATACTTTGTAGCATCAAATGACAAAATTTAAAAACATTTTGAGAGATTTCTTTCAACACAGGGAACTCAAAATCACTTATAAAAACTTTTATTTACTTATAAAAACTTCAAGTTTTTATAAGTAAATAAAAGTTCTTATAAGTAAGAGCGAAGGAATAAGAATTTTTTCTCGAGCTCGAGAATGTTTGCTGGATTCGCTACCAATTTCGAAAAGTAGCGAAATGATCTATTTGCGACGTGGTCTCGGTAGCGAATCCTTCTTTTCGCGACCTCCAAAAAAAATCGGTCGCGAATCGTCGTTTTCGCTACCTCCGCGAGAGAGGAGGTAGCAAAACGACGTTTTTGCGACGGCGCGGAATTGGGAGGTAGCAAATCCGTGGATTTGCGACCTCCCAAATTGACTCCGCCCACTCCGGCGGCATTTTTTTTTCTAGCGCTCCGGTTTGCCGTTTTGAATATATTTCGAGTGTATAAAGCACTATTCATACTCCCATACATTTTTCTTGACAATAACAATTTATTAAAACTAATAATCCAAAAAATAACAAGGCGTAAGAGAGGAAACAGAGATATTTTACATTAAAACCGGTATAAAATAATTCTTGCTACTAATTCACAACTAAATAAATAAAAATACAGCCTCTTGGGGACACACAGGTAAACAATAATAAAGCTTAACATATGGCCAATAGAAAGACTAACAACATCTCTAATAAGTATGATATGGCCAGGGATGAAACAACAGAGGATACAGCATTGAAATCACGGTGTTCTGGACAATACTGCAAGTCCGTGTGGAGACATGGCCCTGGAACTGCCGGGGAGGTCCTGGATCTGCTGGGGAGTTCCTGGGACCTGCTGTGCGGGGTTGAACGGCTAAGACAGACGTAGCCGCGGGGTTTGATGGGGCCAGTCCTCCTTCTCCTAAAGCAAGAAAATAAAATAAAAATGTTTCTTACTATCTTGTAGACCCACGATGTAGACCCAATTCTTGACAGAAACCAATTCGTGCACATATTAGATAACTATCCTCATGTGGTCTCCAACATATGGCCTTCTGCGCCGGGTGTAATGGACAATTCTGCCTTCAACGACTTTTCCAAACGACTCGTCGATGCATCGATCTTCCCACACTCCATTCTTTTCGAGTTTGATCAAGACACATCTCCAATTTGACGCATCCCGCTCGGACCATATCTTATTGATAAAACCAAAACATCCTGATCCTTGTCGTTATTACTAAAAAAATAATAACAAAGAGCAAGGCTTACATAAACTACGTCCAAACATTGAAATTCGGCCTTCGGAGCAATCGGCTTCAACAGCTCTTTCAAAAGGTTCGACTGTCCAAAAGACGGCAGACTCTTTTGATAAGACCGAGGAAATCCTTGTTATTCAACTAAAACAATAACATACCAAGAATAAAGCTTACGTAATTGTCCAACCCGGAATTCGGCCCTCGGTTGCCTTCAATTCGGATCGAATGAACAGAAATCCCACGAAAATTGGACCTAAAATCCGTTCTCGGACTGCGTGGCATTTCACAACAATTAATCCCAATTGAAAAGCGCTTTTTTAGCTAATCTTCTCAATTATTGATTGAAATTTTTGAACACTTCGTTACAAAAACACGGTCCAACAAATATTATCGCCTCTCACTTTTGAGGACATCGGGTGATTGGGTGAATAGTAAATAAGAAAGAGGGAATAGAACTCTATCTGCACCACCTAAAATAATTTTTGCAGTTTTTACCGTTTGCAAGATATAGCCACCTTAAGTATTCAACAATTGCAATCTTTCCCGTGGTCTAACCGACTTATAATAACGAAAAATCGCATGAAACTTGGAAGTCAACATTGACACATTCTTATCAAACAGTATGCAAAAAATCGCGGCACATTTACTACTCGGCTGAGGAGTTATACATCAATCTTTCCCCATAACAAAAATCAGTTCCCGGCTTTTTGGCACTTTTTGGCATTCTGCAAATGGGAAAAATAAATATAAAAAAGTCATGAAGATTTATATATTTTATCAATTATAGTGTCTTTATGTAATAATTTAGACTTTGATGGTTCATACTCATGTCTTGGCAACTTGCCGACGTCTAAAGGAACTTTTGGCTAGGAAACGGGACTTGGAAGGCGAGAAAATCGTTTTTATAAAAAAAATATTCTTTGGAAATTCTTTTATTTTGCAGAATGCCAAACCCCTTTTCATTTTCGTGGTGAGACAAAACACTGCAAGCGAGATTAATTGTTGTGTTTCGTCTTCACGGGCCGCGAAAATATTCGCAAATTCTTTTTCCTTTTTTTGTTTCCTTTTGTTGAATTGGCCAAATAGATGCAGAGAAGCTGAATTAGAAGACAACCCGACTCAAGGTGATCGCTATACCCACCGGGGACGACAAGGCTTTTTGTCTCCATGGTAAGCTGTTTTTTTTATTATTTTTTTATTTTGGACGAGATTTCTAATTTTTTCTACATTATTCATGGCAAGAGTCTAACAAATCTTTTTCAGGAGGCAGAAACATTGAAATCGGACAAAGGAAAAGCCGTGTGGTAGTTGCCAAAGGAAGTAAGATTTGATTTAAGTATTATTACTTTGTTTTTAGGTAATTTAGAGATTGAAATTGTTACCTGGAATCAATTTCACTCCCATCGGCCGTATTTTTGCACAAGACTATCTCCATTTCGATGCTCGGATGCTCGGAAGACGCATGCACTATGAGGTATGTATGAAGGTCTTTTTTTCTAAAAATGAGAAGGAAATGTTATATTGCTTTTGATTTCCAGGAAGATCCATATCCGACCATGTTCTGCAACCCCAGTCATTGACTCTTGGGCCATATCTGGACAATATTGTGGAAAAACAAATTTTCTTCAGCCCCATCCATTGACTCTCCGGCCATATTTGGACAAAATCGTGGAAAAAATAAAATATATTCTTCATAAAATGTACGTCATTTTACAATAAATGTTTTAACGAGTCGAGGGACCTTTTTTCTTTCATGGTATCGTAAATGTACGATTTGTAAGCTAAATTTTTCACCCTAAACGGTGTTTTTTCGTCAAAAAAGCCAAAACGTGATGGCTGAAAAACTGAGGGGGCGGGGCTTATTTTGGGACGTCGCAAAATGGCCGATTTGCTACCTCCCAATTTTGCGCCGTCGCAAAATGGCCGATTTGCTTCCGACGCATTTTTTGGAGATTGCAATTTGAGGTTTCCGCTACTTTTTGAAATTGGTAGCGAATCCAGCAAACATTCTCGAGCTCGAGAAAAAATTCTTATTCCTTCGCTCTTAAGTGATTTTCAAATCACTTATAGGTAATTTTTATTTTCGGCGCCCGGGAAATTCACTTATAGGTAATTATAAATACTTATAGGTAACAGAAAATTATGCACAGTGCAGGATAGATAAAAATTTATTCAAACAAAGTAAAAAACAACTTGACTGATATATTACCGGTTACACATGTGGTTAGCGCATCTTCTGTGTCCTGAGGGGCAAGGATTGTTTCTGTGCGGATTTTCTATGGGCACTCCTGCGGCTAGATGCACTGAAAATAGTCAAAGATAAAGAAAAAGTAAATAAAATTGTCGGAGATAGTTTATTATGAGCTGTCCTTGAACTCATTTTTTTTTGCTTTCCCATCCCAAAAATTAGTTTGAGGATCAGAAATTTGGCAATGATATTTTGAGACATCATGTTTTTTATGTTGTACTAGGTCTAGGTGAATATTATCGACATACCTGAGGCATCCGAGAGTCATTTTTTCCAGACATTGTGTACACGTTGTCCATTTACTTCCTCCACGAACATTTTGTGATTATCTGAAATAGTGGGTTCACCTGGACCTAGTACAACGTAAGAAAACTATGTCTTGAAAAGTTTCTGGCCTTCTGAAATGTGGAAGCAGTTTAAAACACCTACCAAAATCGAGGAAAGAGTTCTCCATCCAAATTCTTGATTGATCATGCTTGTTCCTAGATCTTCCCAGGCTGTCTGCTTTTCCATTTTGACTTGTTTCCTAATCGGGAAGTTTCTTATGTTCCGGATTTTTCATCTACCCACTGTTTACAGTCCTGTAAAAGAAAATAACTCACTAGAAACACCTTACCTTGTTCCATCCAACGTTTAAATACCCTCTTTGACCAGTACTGCTACGCAAAACTTAGAATTTCTAAGTCTCGCCCATGCGTTCAAAAAGCCAAAAGCGTCTTTGGCGCTCAACTGTTTTCTTTTCGGAGTCCTTATTGGTAATTATAAGTAAATAAAGGTTTTTATAAGTAAATATAATTTCTTATAAGTAAATCAAAATAGGCTCCGCCTTTTTTTAACTTATAAGTGAATTTTTGGGAAATATTTTTACCTATAAGTAAATAAAAGTTTTTATAAGTAAAAACGAATCCCCTGTGAACCTTTATATTGTACTTGACAAAAAATCCCGAAATTTTCTAGTCAGTAGTTAATTTTCGAAACTAAACATAGGCCTGACCGCTGTAATTTTATTTTTTCCAATTGTCGTTTTTCCCAATCGTCTTTTTCTTTACTGATTTTCTGCGAGCTCAAATTTTATTCACAGCAAATTTTGTACAGTATGTATTTCCTTGTGGTTTAGAATGTCATCGCTTTGTTGGATTTGTTTGCACCTTTGCGCCTGCAAAGAAGGACCACTGCTTTACACAAACGGTGTGGAAAGGCATGGAATGGTATTACGTTGTAAAGTGACCAACGAGAGCAAGACACGCAATCCAAAGGTCAATTTCTTTGGCGAGCCGCGGCTCAAAATACACTGCAGTGGCGTTCAATCGAGGGAAAAGATACAATTGTGGGCGCCGATGAAGGAAATGTTTGTCTTGGGTTTTCAAAACTGCCCCGGAAACCCAAATTTCCGTCCACTTCACAAGTCATCAACGATCCGCAATATCCCCATCTTAATCAATCCGCCTTCGCGCAAGAAGGAGCTGCCGGCTCGCACAGAAAGGTGCGATCAGGCTGACCTTGACTCCATTCCGAAACTGTGTCGAGCCGTTTTTTCCATGTCGTTCCGCTATCAGAAGGGCCGGCGGCGAAGGTTGTGGATCTGAAAAGCAGTTCCGAATTCGTTGAAGTACCGTCGTGACGGAAACATGAGGTTTCGGCTTTTGCTGATTTTAGCAAGTCTTGTGGTTGTTGAAGCGTCGTTGAAACGTAAGTTGCAATTGTAAATTGTCATCGAAAAGATACTTTGCCACCAAAAAGGTACTTTCCTTGTTAGTGACACTTTTGGGTAACCGCGACGTCGGCGTCGCAACCACTTCGCGGGCAGCCGATATTTATCGATTAGAATTACGATTTTCCTCCCGCAATCTACGTAGTATGATAGAAATTTTGCATTGACAGCTCCCTTGGACTGTTAAGTTTACGAATCTCCTTGGTTCTTCTCTATGCCCGCAAAGTGGTTGCCCGCAAGTATGGGCCCGCCGCTACGTCCTTTCGGTCTTAGGTCGTCCAGAAAGTTCGTTCGTTTTTTTCATTCCTAGTTTTACGAGGATTGTTTGTTGTTTGGCAAAGGGTATATATTTATTTGATACAGCCAGTTTTGTAGAGGAGAAAAAGCTGTATCAAATATTAGGTTGGGGAATAAGTTCGTAGAGCTTTTTATTGTTTTGTTTTGCAAGGATTGTTTGTTGTTTGGCAAAGGGTATATATACTTTTTGATACAGTTTTTTCTCCTCTACAAAACTGTGTTTTTAGTTTTTTTTTGAAAATTTAATTTTTTATAATTTTTTGGGCTTAAAAAGTTTTTGAGGTCCTCTTCGCCATCGAATTTTTCACCTCGGATTTGGTTTGACAGAAAGCGGAAAAGGTGGTAATCGGTTGGCGCAAGGTCCGAGAGTATGGTAGATGCTAAATAGCCTCCCATTCGAACTCATGGAGTGCGGTTTTGACGACTTGTGCAACATGAGAGCAAGATGACTCGTGGAGCAAGATGACTTGGCCTTGATTTCAGTCGAATAGCCCGATTTTCGAGGTGTAGTTGGGCATCATAGAGCTCCTTGTTGACAGTGGCGTTCTTTTGAGGCATGTCCCAATGCACCATGCCTTCCCAGTCCCCCCAAATGCAGATCATGGCCTTTTTGGGTGGGGATCTTGCTTGACTGTCCCCTGGGGCCACCCACTCCAGGAAACAGTCAACATTTTGCTTTATATTGACGTACAGACACGATTTTCATCCCCGATGATGATTCGATACAAAGACCGCCGTTTGCGTCCACGTGCTGCTCGGCGAAAAAAGCAGGTGTCGAAAACGCAAATTTTTGCCTCCTAGATGGTTCACTTTTAAGCCCAAAAAATCATTAAAAATTAAATTTACAAAAAAAACTAAAAGCACAGTTTTGTAGAGGAGACAGAACTCTTTCGAATGCATATATAAACTTTTCCAAACAACAAACAATCGTTGCAGGACGAGGCAATAAAGAAATCGTTGCGGACTTATTCCCCAACCTAATACATATGTTCCATTTGCCGAAGAACAAACATTCCTTGTAAAACAAAGCAATGAAAAAACGAACCAACTTTCTGGACGACCTAATAAAACTGTCCCGAAACAAAATTTCCGTCATTTCAGCCACCGTATTCGGTGCGGTCAACCGAAAACGCTCCCCATCGGCACCAGTGAGTCCACTGAAACTAATCAGCATCGAGACGGTCTGCAAGGCGTCGGGAATTTCGATTCACATCCGCACTGAGCGCAAATTCACGGGCCACATCACAACGTTGCTGGATCCCGTTGTTTTCCGTCACGCTTATCACAATGCGGACGAAATCAACTTCCATTTGTGCCACTTCCAGCCCTTCGACAATGGAGAGCAGTTTGGGTTGAGGGGGCAAGACGATCCGAATGGAGTCCAATCGGACGGAAGCTTCAGCCGCTTAATGCATGACGTTGATGTTTTGCCGGATGTGCGCACGCAAGATATCGATGGTCAGCTGAATGTGCCCGTCTGTGATTTGTACTTGGAGAAGGGCAGTGGTAGGTTGAAAGTGACTAGCAAACACAGCTAGGCCAAACACGTCGCTGACATTACGCAGTCCCCTTGTTGACGCCAAATTTCAGCGTTCGGAAATATTGTCGTTCCCGGCTCCTATCGGGCTCAAGTCGTCCTCCAAGCACACGGACTCAATGCGCCCGAGATTGTGACTCATCAAGACCAGATCATCCAAGTGTCTTGTGACTACACCGAATTCTTGAGGAAGCATTACTTCAACACGACGGACCGCTTCATCCCCGAGGCCTTTATCGGCGGCTTCAGTCAAGTTTTCCCCAACGTCGAGGGCGGAGAGAAAATTGAATTGGGCGAGAAGAAAGTCACGGCGTTGGTGGACGACTTGGCGGAGGCCCGCTTCGAGTTATTACCGCCATTGGAGGAATATGACTTTGTGATTACCAGGCTGACAACCAGCGCGTTTTGTGACAACTTGGAGGTGATCAAAGAGGGGTAGGTTTACACATAGCTGATAGAAGAAGTGCTCCAAGTGCGACGATCAGATTTGATGAAGTTTGGCACAGATTTAGAATAATTCTTTCTAACGCGCGCTTTGCAGAAACGATCGAGATTTTTAGATAGCAAGATGGAAAAATATGACAATTTTTGGTGAATTTGGCATGGAAACTTCCATGCTTATTGGTACCACAGCGAAACCGGCAAAGGTCGGGCCCAAAACTGTGATTATCTCTGACCGCGCTCCGCCTTTTGCGTACTTTCTCGTCCGCAAGGATTGTTGAATATCTCAATCATGCCTGCAAAGGGCAAGCTAAAAGTTTCAGCAATTAATATGCGGTCTATGCGCGACGTGTGTGCAAAATCCAAAAATAAATCTGAGCGTCGCGCTTCAAACAGCTGGCTCGTATGAGAAAACAAATTCCAGTTGCCCAATCGCCAACCTCAGCAACATTGCGTATGTCGGCGAGATGAACACGGTAACCAGGACCGTAAAAACCTTCAACCTTTTGCCCATGGATTTCCTGTGCGACACCAAGAACGGGATCGCTGTCCATTACGAATACGTCGTTTGCAAGGGAAATTGTCATCGGCCGGTGTGCCCGGGTCAGAATGAAGAGGAGTTGGAACAGAAACGTAAGTGTTGGGCGGAATTTAAGAGCCCGGTTTATCCTTTTGATTTTGACTTTTTATATACTGAATAAAAAATATAAGGGGCGTATTCTTGGAGCTTTCAGAGCTTCCCGTTGAATTGCTCTAGTTATTTTTTGTTTAAATGCCCTCATGAATTTGGAAAAGCAAAATGTTTAGGGCTTGGCAAAAATTGTAAAACGACATTCCAAAAAAAGGAAAAGCAAAGAAAAAACAGTCGTATTTTCAGCGGAAATCAAGTTATCCATCCGAAAGACCAGCCAGGTCCGTCCGACCCAACCGGACATAAAAATCACCCAAGACGAAATTGAAGTGGTCTGCCGGAACGACGGGATCCATCTGAATTTCAAAATGGACAAGCCCTTCTACGGAGAGATCCATCTTGTCGATTATTATGACACCTGTAATTTGGGAGTGGTCAATGAGACCCAATTTGAATTTAATTTGGGGAAATTCGGAAGGAGACGGCCATTCGGCGGACAGATGACGGACGAGGACTTTGATCACACTGGAAATTGCAGTCTGAGGTGGGTTTTGAGCCGAACAGAGGTAACAAATTGGGATATGGTTCCAAAACTCAACAAAGTTGAGTATGTTCTCACCTATTTATTAAGTGCATGGACAGTTTTTCGTTTTTGTTCAAATCTAATGGAAGTCGCCACGACTTTTCGGGTCAGCGACAGTTCGGGTCAACGATACTATGGATCGTGTCGGTCCGTCGTTGTATGCATGGGGGAGGCTATGAGAAGACTTGCCAGTTTGTAGAAATAATAAGATTGATCGGGTTCTAGGACAGTTTATCACCTTTTTTGAAGTATTTTACATGTACGCATCATCGATAATATCTAGATAAACGTTGTGGGTCTTCGGTTTTTGCCCCAAACGTTGGTCTTTTATGTGTTACAATAAGTCAGGATACAGAAAACTAACGTTAGTAATAGCAAAAATTAGAAGAAGTCGACATATTGCAAATCTTCACCGAGCCTTCGCCAAGTCTCCACCTTTCATCCAACGGCTTTACCAGGCCTCGTAAGAAATTCCTACAACCTTTTTTGGGTTCTTTGTGCCCGACGCCCCGTATCCATCAATATTGTTTTGACCCGAACTGTCGTAGTCCGAAAAGTCGGGACGCAAAAAAAGCCATTTGCATTGCGTAAATGTTTGAGCAAAACCGCGGCGACACGGTTAAAAAAACTGCTTGATAAAAATATTATGAAAACAGTGTGATTAAGCGTCAGTTTCATGACATTCTAGATGGTCCCTCGGAGACGTTCCCTTCTTCACCGGGCAAATCCTCATCTCCCAGAACAAGCTTCGAATGCCCGAACTGATCACTTCCATGGATCAAGTCTTCAAATTCACTTGTGATTACTCCGAAGCGGCGCGTCGCAAGTCGACCACTCGACGTGGACTCGGCCGCGTTTCTCAAGTTTTCCCGTCACCCGACCGCGCGCATTCCCCATTCTCCCAACAAATGGTCGACTCGAACGGGGAGCTGAACGTGGATCTTGATGAAATCATTGAATTGAATTTCGAAATGGTCGAGACCACCCCCGAGTATCAGGACTTTTACATCAAGGAGTGCACCATCGGAAGGAAAAGCCGATTACGATATGTGGAACATGGGTGAGGAAATGCGATGATTTTTGGGGGTTACGTTCGTCTAGGGTTTTATAAGGCAGTTGAGAAAGAAAGTCTTGGCAAAAACATGATGAAAGTCGGAGGATTCGAACTACCTAAGAAAAAGTGCCTAAAGCAATATGAAAATGCCCAATGCAATATGAAAATTTTGTCTGTTCCAGCTGCATTAGCCCAACCTTCGAAAATAAGCTGGTTCATGGCGAGATTGACAGTCAATACAAGCGACAGAGGAGTTTCAAAATCCAGCCTTTCCTGTTCATGGACGACTCGGACCACAGTGCGTTGGATGTGGAGTGCACTTTCGAATACTGTGTGGGGGCTTGTGAGCAGCCGGATTGTGCAGCCATGGCTGAGGAGGAGAAGGAGGCAGAAAGGCGTGAGTTTTTTTATTACTGCCATAGGGGATGAATGTTTGTCGATTTAAGTCATGCAGGTTTCATCGTATAAAATGTCGCATTTAAGTTCAAAAAACGCAAGAAAAACGAAAGAAATTTGTGTTCACATGCTCAGGTTGAAATCTACTATGTTTCGAAAATTTTATTTTTGCGAAAATGCGTCATCGTGACAGGTTTTTCGGAGATTTTTGTTTTTTGTCATCATCGTATAAAATGTCACCTTAAAATAAAAAAGTGTGGCAAAAAATAAATTTTTGCTTTTTGGCTGTCTTGATAAGTCATCTTCGGTATTTTTTACAATTTTTTTACTTGGAAAGAGCGTCATCGTGACATGTTTTTGGAAGTTTTTTGAAATTCCATTCCTTAATTTTTCAGCCACCGTGACCATCAACGTCAACAAACTCAGTATGGCCAAAGAAGAGACCACAGCACCCGTGATCCCCACACACTTCATTCAAACACTCTGCACTGGCAACGGAATCCACGTGGAGGTTCGAGACCGAGAACCATTCAGTGGAAGGTTTTACGCGATGAGGCGCGCTCACGATTGCTATCAACATTCAGAACACAGTGGAGTCATCAACATGTTCTTGGGTGAGTTTAGCGGGGTTTTCAGCTTTTTTTTTGAAGAAAATTCTCTTTGCACATTGAAAAAGTTTGGAGCCTAGGAGAAGGCTTTGTTAGTAGAAATAATAAGATTGATCGGGTCCTGGGATGGCTTATCACCCATTTTGAGGTATTTTACATGTACTCACATCAATAATAGGTAGATAAAAGTTACGGATCTTTGGTTTTTGCCGCAAATTTTGGTATGTTAGAATAGCATAGGACAAAGAAAACTAACGTAAGTAATGGCTAAAGTTATAAAAACTGGAGACATTGCAAGTCTTCGCCAAGTCTCCGCCGAGCGTCCGCCGGACATCCAGCTGCTTTGCCAGGCCTCGGAGGCACTTTCTAAAACCTTTTTTGGGTGTTCACCTGCTCTACGCCCCGTATCGATCAATTTTGTTTTGACCCGAATTGTCGTTGACGCGCACAGTTCTGCCTCAACAATTACTCATTTTTACACTGCATTGTGCTTTTCGATATATTCGTTGAAAGTTTGAGAGCGTTACAAAAAACAAAATTAAATTTTTTTATCCCAAAATAATTCCAGGACTTCCCCAAAACTTCACTCATCGCGTCGAACAGCCCAATTGCGATATTCGAGAGTTCGAGAACAACACCCTTGGCCAGTTCTTGATCTACGAACCGGACAACAGCAAGCTAGATGGGCTTCTCACACCGCTGGACCGGATCTACTGGATCAAGTGTAATTACAGCGGCTATGTTCATCAAGATTCGAATGGTGTGAAGAGTGTGGAGGAATCGATGGAACCGTTCTTCGGTAAGTATTGTTCGACAAAAAAAACTTTTGTCGGATTTTTTTATAATAGTTTTATTTGGCGGCGTGGCCGGTTCTGGATCGTCTAATTCCGACATACTCCTTAGGTCTTTATTAGATATACCAAAATGCAAAATACAATAATAAACATAAAATAGAACCCCAAAACCACGGAGTGCCCCTCGGCCCCATCCTCTCGGAGGGCCTAAATATGCGATCCGAGGGTCACCTCCCTCTAACCTCTCGGTCACATCGACTGGCCAACCGATCGGGCATTCGCCTCGATCGGGCCGTTGACCTAGTTTCAAGATCGAGTAAAGGGGCGGAGTCTGAACCCTTAACTCCTCCGGGCCTTTTAGAAATTGCTTGTCCTCAAGCAATATGTACGGGTACTATATGTGACAAGACGATCTCTTTCTTGAGCACTTATTATATCTCAAATATATAGACTGGGGACAATAAAAATTGGCAGAAAGACTAGATTAAATCGTAACAATCTATAATACAAATTATGAATATGAATTACATCGTTATCCGAAATGTTCCGATGAAATTCCTTGATGACGCTGAACTGAGGGCTGGCTGGCTGGTTGGTTATACTTTGCTCGGCCACCATCGGTCTGGTCTGTTTGCTGTTGAATTCAGTTGTCGATGAAATGGGTCGAATAGTTTTCCAACGTTCCTTTCTGCGGGGTTTTGGAAAATCATCGTCCTCGATGATCCAACGAATTCTTCCATGTATATTCAGCTTTAAACGTAGCTATACGAAAAACAGCTGGTGGTCTTTGGATAAAGATTTAATTTTCTCCAAAAACTCTACCACTGAACTAAATTTTGGCATCTTCAATTTCTTTCTTTGGTCTATTATGACACACAAGCTAGAAATGGATGCAATATCAATTGGCACACATGTTTGCTAGTGTAGGTGGAACTTGTCGCAATCGGTTGCTTGCACTTGCGAAACCATGAAGCCACTTGATTTATAAACCTGAGTTTCCTCTTTTGGACATTTTACAACGCAACGGTTCCGGGAAACGCTTGAGGTTGTTGTGCCAAAGGGTTACTAACGATTTGTTTTTTTTTATCCATGATCCAATTGATTGTCTTTATCTGGTTTTTTTTTTTGACGAATTATTTTGTCATGAAACACCGAACAGACGCATCAACTAGGATTCTGGCCAAGCCGGCTAAAGCCGTGCTCGACTTGAGATTCCAACTGTCGGCCCCTTCAAAAAATGGACCGATAGATGGCACTCTTATAGCTTGCCTCTTTCTCGGTCGTGAAGACCGGGGGCAGCGGATCGTCAATTTCAATTTTAAATTTAGAATTCATGACTACACGGATAAAATTTTTTTGGATTTTTTTTTGATAGATACTAACTACACTAAAGAGAAAAGAATAGACTCAGAAAAATAAACAACAGTGAACCTGAAAAACCTACGAACTCAATAGCTCAACTATGTGCAGCAAGCTGCCTACTATTAAACTGGGTTTAATAAATAGTTTACTTACCTGGAGTTTCTTGAGGGTATGGTTTCCTTGGCAGCTGATGATATGAAGTCACGTTCCACGAGGTGTTGGTGAGTAGATGTGACAATTCTCCTGAGCCTTCCTCTTCTTTGGCCTTCCGTCTGGTGGCCAGGTCGCGTCTTTGGCCTTACGGATTAATGACTTAACGGGCCGCGACCGTATTTTACAACCCCAGCAGAGGGCAACTGCTGTTGCGCTGCCTCTCTGTCGTAAATCGGGCGAATGGCTCGCCAAGTGGCGACCCAATTTTAATACGGGCAGAGGGTACCTGAATTTACAGCGCCTCTCTGTCGTAAATACCGACAGAAATTTTGTCGACCAGATGCGGCTGGCCAGGGACACTACCGTAATTGAGGATAAAGAAAATTTTGAAATTAAAGGTATATCTAACTAAACCTAAGAAATATGAACACCTACAACCCATCCCATGACCGGTTGGGATCTAGCGAAACGAGGCCCCATTTAGAAACCGCCATAGACCGGCATTCGCGACTACCGGCTATAATAACGGCCTCATCTCCCCCGCTCTCTACGTGGCTGGAGGAGCTACCGTTGAGGACAGCTACTGTCTCGACAATGGTCGAGAGCCGCGAAGACTAACTGAAGACCTCGCAACCTAGTCATCTTCCAACCGGGCTGGGTTACCTAGAGTTGCGATGTGGAATAGACGGAACCACTCTGAGCTACCAGTTTTATTTGGCGGCGTGGCCGGTTCTGGATCGTCTAATTCCGACATACTCCTTAGGTCTTTATTAGATATACCAAAATGCAAAATACAATAATAAACATAAAATAGAACCCCAAAACCACGGAGTGCCCCTCGGCCCCATCCTCTCGGAGGGCCTAAATATGCGATCCGAGGGTCACCTCCCTCTAACCTCTCGGTCACATCGACTGGCCAACCGATCGGGCATTCGCCTCGATCGGGCCGTTGACCTAGTTTCAAGATCGAGTAAAGGGGCGGAGTCTGAACCCTTAACTTAATAAAATGCAAAAAATTTTTTTTCAGGAAGTACGATACTGGTCTATCCTCGAATCAGTGATCAAAACGAACCGGATTTCCAAATTTTGGAGAACCAATTTGTGAAAGAGACCTTCAACATGGAGCTGTTGAATGGAGACAAATTAATTGATGTAAGTTTATTTCCAATTTTATCGGAAATGCTCTCGATTATACGGCCCTAAGATTTCACTGTACATCGAATCTTAGGCGACATTTTATACGATGAAAATCAAAAATTTTGAAAGTTTCTCCCTAATACACGTTTCATCGTATAAAATGACCCCAAAAACCAGAGCTCGGCGTAATCAATTCGCATAATCGCAGTTTGAGTGAATTCTGAGTAAATCCCATTTTGTAGGTCTTCCCCACCGAAACGCTCCAAATCGAGTTCGAAATGGCGCCAAACCCGCGATACGAGAACTTCATGGTCACCGACTGCTGGTTCGGCAACGACCACATGCCTCGGGACGAGAAGCTCCAACTCGTCACGCAGGAGGGCTGCCCCAACCCCTACTACACGCCGTTGATGGGGGCGGAGCCCATTCATCGGAGCAACCTCGACCGGAAGGTGGTGCTGAATGTGCACGCGTTCATGAACCAGAGCACGTTGCTGAAGCGCGCGTTCGACTTCGATTGTCAGCTGTGGTTCTGCGAGAAGGAGTGTCCGGTGCAGGATTGTGCCAAAACCGCCGCGGGGCTGTTGCATCCGCTGCACGGTGCGATGGAATTCTTGAGCGAAATGTTCGAAACCAAATAGGGCAACTTTCATGAGATGAAAAAATAATGTCTACGGGATTTTAAAACGCCTCCGGCAACTTTCTTATTCTCAAATTTTGCTTGATTTTCGAAAATTCCAAATTTTGTGAAATTTAAATTTTAAAAATTTTTCTTCCCAAATTTATTGCCTCAGGCTTTACATCGCTATTCTAACCATTGTAAATACCATTTCAATTATTATTACATTGCTTTTCAAACACATTTCATCACCAAAGAAAGGTTTATTGTTGTTTCCAGTAAATTGTTACCAAAAGTTCTTATATCGTGAAAATACAATACTTATAATGACGGAGAAAAATCTCGTTTACTAGGTTTTCTTCTTAGAGCTTGACTGGCAATCACAAAGGCAGGTCCTGAAAAAAATGCACTTTGCTTTACCGCGATATAAACGTTAGGAATTTTGAAATAGTCTGGCATGGTGCATTCTACATACATGTTCTCAGAGGCTTACTTTTTTAGGAGCTGTTCATTGTGTTCGATCACGTGGCTCAAAATTTTTTCATCGATCAATTTCCCATTCCCTTTGGAACAATCGAGTTTGATCTGGCGTTCCAGCGTCCACTGCCCCTTGTGGTCTCGCTTCAGCCGGTCCTTGACCATCAGTCTGTCTTCTGGGACTTTCAGTGCCTGAGAAGGATGCATAATGTAGGGCCAGGGGATGATATCCGAGGTTGTTGTGTCCGAAATCAACGATTCTGGAGTTCCATCCAGACTAGGGTCGTAGTAAATGCGTGGTGGGCGCCTGCCCTTTAACGGAATCTGAAAAATTGACGCATATTTTTTGAATCTAATAAAATTCGGAGGGAATAAAAAAATCCAAAAACAAAACTGCAAAAACGTTTCATCGTATAAAATGTCGATTAAACCTACAGTCAAGGCCGGCTTCTTCTGTTCGGCTTTCTTAGCTTTTGCTACAGGACTTCCTTGCCCGGGGGCATCATAAATGACCTCCTCGGAGCTCTCCTCGTCCTTCTCGAGTTTGTTTTTATTCTTCTCCTTTTTCGAAAACACCGAATCCTCGGAGCTAATCGTATCCTCGTTCGGCAGACTCCGAGGTCTTGGAGTGCCCAGCCTATCGGCTCGCAAGACGACGTGGTGCTTGCAGTGCTGAAAAAATGATTTAAGAAAAATGATTTTTTGGGAGAGATTGGGTGGAGCTCAGGCATGGCTTCGCGCCGGGCTTTCCAAAATTTTCCGGCCCGAGCTGTGCCGAACAGTTTTGCGGCAATTTTCAGGCCCGGCACGTGGCCAATACGCTAGCTGAAACTTGGCTGAAGTTGACCGAAAATGATAGGGCGCAGCTCGAAAACAAGCTGAAACTTGCAAAATTTTTAAAAATATTACAAGGGAAATACCCCAAGTGCGACGCTCAGATTTTTGTTAAATTTTGCACACACGTCGGTCATGAACTAAGTATCAATTCCTGAAAGTTTTACCTCGCGCTTTGCAATCGCCGCCGAGATATTGAACGACCGTTGCCGCCGAGAGAGCACGCTTAAGCGGTCAAAGTAAAAAAACCTTCTTGGCCATAACTTTGGCAGTTTCGTGCGGAAAAAATTGATTTTTTGTGGAAACATTGCCCTTTGCGGTAGAAATAGGCATGAAAATTTTCGTGCCGAAATTCGTCAAAAAGTCCTAAATTTTCGCTGGCTTTCGATCTAAAAATCTCGGCTGTTTCTGCAAAGCGCGAGCTAGGATTCTCGCATATATCTTAAAAAAAGTTACTCTAAATTTGTGCCACGTGTCATCAAAATCTGAGCGTCGCACTTGGAGTACTTCCCTTGTGAGTTTGAAATGACATTTTTTAATTTTTTTGAATTTTTTGTGGAAAATTGGAGATTTTTTTCATTTGAATCAAAAAATTTAATTATTTTTTTTGAAGTTTTGCCGCCGAGATATCGAACGATTGCCGGAGCACGCTAAACGTGGAGAGCGGTCAGAGAGAAAAGCGCTTTTTGGCCATAACTTTGGCAGTTTCGTGCGGAAAAATTTGATTTTTTGTAGAAACATTATCCTTTACGGTAGAAATAGGCATGAAACTTTTTGTGACGAAATTCGGCAAAAAGTCCTAAATTTTGGCCGACTTTCGATCTAAAAATCTCGGTTGTTTCTGCAAAGCGCGAGCTAGGATTTTCGCATATATCATATAAAAAATTATTCTAAATTTGTGCCAATTTCATCAAAATCTGAGCGTCTCACTTGGAGTACTTCCTCTGTTAGCTCCGACGATTTGCGAAAATTGTGGCCCTTATATACGCCCGTAGAATATTTTTTCTTATCTTACCCGATGCCTGTGCCCTTGCTTCTCCATTTTGCTGTCTTCTTCGGGTCTTTCTCTCAATTCCTCCAAAAAACTGCCGGCCAGCAGTGGACTGAGCACAAGGAATGAGGTAAACAAAATAAAAAAAGACACAATAAAAATAAAAACAGTAAAAAAAATTTTTTATGCAAATTTCAAAAGTCCATACTAGCAAAAACAATCTTGAATTTCATTTTTACTCGTGATGTTGTCGACCGGTCGACCACCTTCTCCAGCCAGTTGTTTGTCAGGATCGCAGAGGAGCGAGAGTTTTATACAATCCCCGCTGTCGTCGGGCAGGAATGAGGTAGGTATGGCGAAAGGGAGGGGTATCTCATCCGTAAATGCTTTTGTCGAGGGAGGCCTGAGCATGGTTGCAATCCGGATCGACCCAAACTTCTACGCCTAGCCCGGGCCTGCACAATTTCGAACCCCGGCCTGGTTGGCCCGGGTAAAAGTTCTTGTGTAATTGTTTGGGTTTGGAAATGTTTATTCTGTTAGCCGGACTTTCTTGGAAGCCAAGAAACTCTTGCTATTCCGTCTGGGAAAGACCAGACATTCTTTGGTCTCCTTGATGTAATCTTGCAATATTTTCGAGCGATTTTTTATGAAATTTCCCCATTCTTTTGTGCCGTCCCTAGAGGGACCTACATTGAAGTTGGAATGAGTGTCACAAAGTTGCAAATGGCGGCTAAATTACAGTGGAGGCCTGATCCAGTGGCAAAAAACGTACCATTCTGTATCCGGGAAGAATCAAAAATGTGGCAAAATGCTGCCCCCTTTTTCCTCACAAAAAGAGCGGGCACGCTTTAGAAATCTGATGTGAGTTTTTTCACCTGGAGAGGGAAGCATTTTGCCACATTTTTGGTACTTCCCGGATGCAAAATGGGACGTTTTTTGCCACTGCATCAGGTCCCCCACTGTATTATTTTTTCTGGGCAATTTTTTTTGCATTTGCTTTAAAAATCACATTGATTTTTCATTTTTGGTGGCCAATCTGCGGGGTTCTTTCTTCTATGTAATCCTTTTTTAATTTTCAGTGTTCTCTACGAAAACGGATGATATTGGCTCCTCGTAGAATGGACTCTTCCGATTCGTCGGAGTCCAGTTCGATTGTTTCCATCAGCTCTGAATGCTCGTCTGAATTCGCAAGCTCCTTTGTCATGTCGGACGAAATTCCCAAGAGCGAAACCATGGTTTTTGGTCATAAAGGTGCTGATGTAAGGTCTTTAAACGTACTTGTCGCTCCAAGCGAAAAAACGCATTTTCCAAGCTGGGCCCAGGCTTGGAAAAGATAAAACTTGTTCTTAATAATGTTCAAGGTTTTTACTCGACATTCAGAGCCGATTATTTTTGGGAAAAATAGCAGTGAAAGTCGGTTTCGAAAGCCCAGCGCGCAGCTCGCGGAAAAAATTTTTGGAATAAGCCAGCAACAAGTTTTGCCGACATTTTTACGCTTTCAGCATTTGAACCGAGCCCCGTATTTTCACGGACTTTTACCAGTTGAAGACGCGGTGCTTTTACTGGAAGACGACGGCGATTTTCTTGTCATAGCGGACCCGCGAACCGACGAAAAGGATCGAATTGTTTCGGCGGTCCTGAAGTTGTTCTACCAACATAACGGAAAGATTTGGCACGAGGAGTTTGTTTTTCGTCCATATGGCGTTACATTGGACCAAGAGGAAGTCTTTCCGACCATTGTGGAATTGATCAGGTCAGCTTTGACTTTTCACGCTGCGGTTTTTTGCTAGCCTTGGGGGGTATTCTTTTACTGTCAGAAATCTTTATTTTTATATTATATTGCTAAAACAAGTGGTTCCTGTCGGAAGTTTGAATCAAATTCTTTTCAGAGCCCACCGCGCAAAGAAGCGTCGACTCCGAACCGGCGCTCTCCTGATCAGCCCCGTTGGCCGTCAGCCGTGGGAAGTGAAACGCTCGGAGCTGCGGATTGGACGATTCCTGGCCGGCGACAAGCTGAGCAAACTGAACGTGGGATGGCTGAGCCGGCGAACACGGCAAACGCAGCCGGTGGCCGTGGTGTCGGCGTCCTGCGGTTGGGGCACAGTGCTGACGAAAACGTTTTGGGAAACAACGATGAAGCGGATCAGGGTGCAGAAGTTGATGAGCCATCCGAATATCATGGCCATTTATGGTGTCGCGTTCAACAGGGCGCCAATTTTGGTGGGATTTTTGACTCCTCTTAGTATTTAGAGAGTTAGTTTGGAGAGGAAACTTTTAGATTTCAAATTGAAAAAGCTTTTTGCCTCGAGCAATTTGTTTGTGAAAAAAGCAATTTTTTGAATTTTTCAGGTCGTTTCCGAATATATTGACAGCGAAAGTCTGGAATCATTCTTTAAGAATTCTCCGAATACGGTAAGCCATTCATCAAATTGCCGTTTTGAATCTTTGTCCATTCGTATTACGGTATTTTTTTATTTATTTTAGCTCTCAGTTGCCATGAAGCTAGCGCTTTGTTTCGACATCGCTCTGGCCATGAATTATGTTCATGTCTCCGGGTTTTTGCATGGAAGTCTAGATCTGAGCAATGTGCATATTTTTGAGTCCTATCCGCTGGCCAAGATTGTGGATCTGGGCGTTATGGTGGGAAGAGGAAATCGATTGGAAGATGAGGCGGAGGATCGATTAATGGCTCCAGAAGTCGTCGAAACTGGGGTTGTCAGCGAGAAGTCGGATATTTGGAGTATTGGGTGAGCAAGTTTGTCGAGCTTTGTCTTATTTTGGCGACATTTTATACGATTGTTTTGCGAAAATTTGGAAAACTTTTGAATTTATCGTATAAAATGTGGCTCTACATACGGAAAATTTTATTTTTAGAAGTCTCCAAATGACATGTAGTATTTGCGAAATTTCAGCTTGGAAAAATTTTTAATAAATTTTTAAAGAATCTAAAATACTTTTCATCGTATAAAATGACTCTCGCGGTTTCAGAATGCTCTTCAACGCCATTTTCAAGGAAGGGGATCCATATGGAAAGACCTCGAAGAGAAAGATCCATCGACGTTTGGCGGAACAACGAAATTACGAACCCGATTTTCCATACGGAATTCCAAGTGAAATGATGAAAATTAACCGCGAATGCTGGGAATATAAGTCAAAGAACAGGCCCAATGCAGCGAATCTGGCTTTCCGATTGAGTAAATACATGGAAATTGAAAGGTAAGAAGCGTTTAGCTTGTTATTGGGATTTTCTGAAATTGGACGAAATGTCACAAAATTTATTGATTTTTTGAAGTTGGACGAAATTTCAACAAATTTATTGATTTTATGAAGCTGGACGAAATTTCACAAAATTTACTGATTCTCTGAAATTGGGCGAAATGTCACAAAATTTATTGAATTTTTGAAGCTGGACGAGATGTCACAAGATTTATTGATTTTTTTGGAGCTGGACCACATGTGATTAAAAAGAGTTTTTAAACTTAGAATTGCCAAGGTGATTGATGATTTATTGTAAAAAACTATTGCTTTTATTCAGATTCCGTAAGAACGACGAGCTCTATTCCTTCTACCGGAAATACTACGAGGTTGGTGACAAACCGACGGTTCATCTTCCTCGATGATTCTAAATAGAAATTTATTTAAAAACGCAAGAAGTTTGTGCGAATAAACCTTGGAATTCTTTGTTTTCATTGGAAATTTATGGATAACCCTCCGTTTCCTGACACTCGCTAAAAGAATAAGTTGTCCTTCTTTTTCACTTTCAAAATCAAATAAATTACTGATAAGACAATATTGCTCTTTGGGGGCCACGTATTGACAGCCGGCAAACTTCAAAGTCAGGGCACTTGTTTTGAGGACCAATTATGCGGCTAATTGGACAATTTACGAGCTTCTCAAAATTTGGTGAACTTGCGGAACATGTTTGATCAAATAAATGTTATCGAAAGGCGATAATAATTCTTTGACGGCTTTATGGGACACTCAAGAAGTCCGCTGACATAAGAAATCGATGGGTATATAAAGGTTGGACGGGAAAAGGAGGACATTGGAGTCCTTGCAAAAGGGCCGTTTGCATATTATGGAACTGAAAGTGCCGGGTCCCGACTTTTCGGGTCGACTATAGTTCGGCTCAACACCAAATCGATTTATACGCGGCTTAGGGAAAGTGGATACCCAGAAAAAGGTTGTAGGAGTTGCCTACGAGGTCTGGCAAAGCCATTGGAAGCTCGGCGAAGGCTCGGAGGAGGCTCGGCGGAGACCTGCGAAATGTCTTCTTTTTCTAATTTTAGCAATTACTGAGGTTAGTTCTCTTTACCCTGAGTTGTTGTAACCTATAAAAGACCAAAATTTTTAAGGCTAAAAACGAAGATCCGCAACTTTTATCTAGCGATTACTGATGCGCGTACGTGTAAAATACCTCAAAATATTAGGTTTAGAAGTATGACTTTGCCGTTTTTTTCTGCTGATTGTTTTGATGATAGCAAAAAATTTTTACACTAAACCTTATCCAATTTTATATTCTACTATTAATTACGAGGTGTTTCCGTAATTTGGTCAACTTTTCAATCCACCAAAGAAAAATTTTGGCTGTTTTGAAGCCGTCAAAATATCAATCCAATTTTTGGCATCATTGTGTTTAGCGAAGCGCTGCTGCCTCAGATCGTGAGCTATCGGTGGAAATAAGTGCTTATCTGAAAGTGCGTTGTCAGTAGAGTATAGCGGGCGGGGTAGGGCCTCCCACCCTAGCTGTTCTGGGGTGTGCTTGACCAGTTTTTCAACATGGGTTCTAGCGTGATCATGCAGCAAAATAAAAATTGGTCATTCCGACCGCTTTAATCATAGCTCTCCGTTCAATTTCAACGAACACTGTTGTCAACGGAGGCCAGTAACCGTTTTACCGGGTTTTAAGAGCCTACAGCGAAGAACATCTTGTTTCTGTCATCATATACAGAGCAAAGCTTTCTTACCGGTAATGTTAGACTATGCGGTCGCTTGCACTTCGGGTTCTCAAAATCGCTCCGTTTCTTGCCTGCGGTCATAAAACGATGCAAAAATAGCTTCCTTTCTGTCTGTCTATCAAAATTTCGCAAGTTCTCCATATTGTTTTAGGTCGATCCATAAGACACCTATGTCCGTTCTCTCTGGATCTTTTCCATTCGTTGAAAACTGAGTGAAACCGTGGCACTTTGAGCATCACGGCTAACTTTTTTTGTGTATCGGCATCGCTTTGTACCCAATAACCTTCTATTTCAATTTTTTTAGATGGGTTTGGAAATCACGGGGCTAGAACCGTTAAACACATTCCCCACGTATTTTTTCTCACTAAGCACAACTAGCGTAAGCTTCTCTAAGCATCCGATGCATTAACGACGTTTTCCCTCGCATTACACGTGCAGAGTAAAATTTCCCGCAAATGACGATTTTCCAGGGACGAAGTTGGTCATCTTTGAAGCTTCATAAAAACCGCTGTGTCAAGCCTTGTCACACAAAAAATATATCAGTAGATAGCGTTTTCAAAGTTCTTTCAGAAGATCTTAACAGAAATTTTAAAACCATACGGCAACCTGTAAAAAAATGCAAAACAAAAAAACGGCGGAGTCATACTTCTAGACCTAATATATAGGTGATAAACTACCCTAGGACTCGTTCAATCTTATTTTTTCTGCTAAATCAGCCTTCTCCAAGCTTCCCCATGCATAAAATGACGAGCCGACACGACCCATAGTATCATTGACTCAAACTGTCGCTGACCCGAAAAGTCTTGGCGCCGAAATTTCGATGCTCTTTCGAAGGCGCTACGGGACTTTAGGCCTGGGACGTTCGGTTTGCGAGTTTTTTTATGTCCTAATGTCTCAGATAAGGCTTAATAAGAGCTGAACTTTATGAGAAACTTTAAAGACTAGTAAAAAAAATATCAGGCCAAAGCTAGGGCTTAGTACGGAAAAAATTGTTCGAATCCTTCACAGCAGACGCAGTTACCTTATTTTCCTCGTATTCCGACCACACAGATCGCTGCAAATTCATTTCCATAAAAACAAAAATAAAAGTCGATTTTATATCCTTTTATGGGTTTATCCACAGTTACAAATATATCCAGAAACTCTTTTTTTATTACGTTTTACTCCGCCATAAAACAAACTACAAGTTGTTAATCGTTCCAGTCTCCCCTTTCCGAACCTTTCCAGAAAATGGTTTGATTTTTGACACGTGTTACCGTCATTCGCGTCTGAACTCTGTAGTTCACTCCTCTCGCCCATTTACCGTAGGCAATTTCGCGCTCTGTGTGGTCGCGTGGATTAGCCCGCCGAAACGTTACAAAATGGGGTTTTTATGCGAAACTTGGGGTTTTGACAAACTGAATTAACAACTGTTCCGCTGAGAAGACCACCTTTAACGGTTGTTAAGGTTGCGGATGCAATTTTGGACGGAAAGGTCGGAGTTACGTTTACAACCCGCAAACAGCGGCCTGTGAAATTCTTTGGCCCTCGGCTCGGCCCCGAGAAAGTGGGGCCTGTGTTTCGCAAGTCCGGCCCGGGCTGGCCCGGCTCTCCATCCATGTCTGCTCACGCTATAAAAAACGTATTGCTATATGGAGGTATTGACGAATTCCTCGATTACAGTCCTTTCAAAACTCGACGTTCCTTGTAAACCGTCTTTTCAAAAGTCGGCGATCTCGGTTTGTGTTTTGAAATTTACAAGCTTCAAGAGCTGCCTTCAACTCAGATTTACAGTCGCCAATTTTTACTCTGGTAAACAGTAATTCCGTTTTAGTTTTATGAATACTTCAAAAGGAAACAAACTTCGGATGATTTTTCTTTTACATAATTGAAACATTGGCGTTGCCGTTAACAGGGTATAAATAGAGCGCCTTTTTACGAACTCCATATAGGATCGGTAGAGCTATTTTTGAATCACGGATGGCTTCATTGGTACATTAGGAAGAGTAATTTTCTGAACATTTCGTCTCAAAACCCGTAAAATTCGCGATATGGAACTGGTCCTTTAAGGTTGACGTTCGTTACAAACCTTGATTTTTTGATGGATTCCATTATTTCAAACCAGTTGCCAAAATTTCAGTCAAAAGCCATGGCCAAACCCGGCCCTCGTTGCTTCTTATTTCACCAAATCGACTGTATCATCAAGATTCTTTGGTATTGGTTTGTCTCAATCCTTGTGAAGCTCACTCCCTCGTGTTTTTGGCGAGAGAAGCCGATCAAAGGCAAGACCGTCCTAATCACCGGCTCCGGTCGTGGGCTCGGCAAGGCGTTGGCGTTGGAATTTGCGCGGCGTGGAGCCAACTTGGTCCTGTGGAGCCGTTCGGCGCCTCCGTTGGCTGAAACCAAAGCGGAGATCGTCGCGCTCGGCGTGAGGGTCGAGACTTATGTGGTGGACGTGGGGGACAAAGATCAGGTCCGCTTGGCGGCGGAACGAGTGAAACGAGAGGTGGGGCAAGTGGATGTGCTGATTAATAATGCCGGAATTTGCTGGCCCCATTGCACTTCAACTATGCCGAATGATGAGCTGGACTTGTTCATAAGGTAATGAAACCAAATTGAACGCCGTTTTTGACTTTCTAAAGACCAAGGCATTATGCCCATGCATTTCAGGACAAATTTTTTGGCACAGCACTATGTGAATCACGAATTTGTGCCGGAGATGATAGAACGCGACGAAGGGCATGTGGTGGCGATGTCAAGTGTCTCCGGCATTATCAGCATCCCTTTTCAAGTAAGTTGCGTCGGCAAAATCTGAACGTTGGTTCGGTAAAACTTGAATATACCATACAACTTGCAACAAAGCATGGCAAAATCCATTTCAGGCCGCATATGCCTCATCCAAACATGCAATGTCATCCTACATGGCCTCTTTGCACGCTGAACTGCAATTACTCGAAAGCAATGTGAAAGTCACTGTATTATCAGCATATATCGTGGAGACCGAGATGACCAAGGGCTTTAACGCGTCGACGTAAGAGAACTACGCTTTTCAGCTGGGATATGGAAATTTGAAATTTTAATATTTAGTACTCCATGCCTTCTGCCAAACTTGAAATTGAACTACACCATTCAACGATTTGTTCATGGAATCTTGACGAATGAAACGGAAGTAATCTTGGGACGATTCTGGTATTGGATCAGCTGGTTTTTGGCGTAAGAAAAGTTGAAACATAGGTTTGAGATTCAATAAATTGTGACATTTCGTCTCAAAGAATAACCATATAAATTTTACATGGTTATTCTAAGTTTTTTACTGTAAAAATTCTCAAAATTTGGCTTTTTACTTTTTTCTTTGATTTTCGAAAATCCAATAAAATCTGTGACATTTCGTCCAAAAAATCTTAAAGGTGCTTTTAACTGTTTTAATAAAATGTTGTTCCAAAAACTTGTGTTTTGAAGTGGTTCAAACAACTTTTAAAAATCCAATAAAGGCTGTGACACTTCGTCAAAAGCATCGATTTATTTCAGAAGTGCTCCATTCATGTCGGCTTACCATTTTATGCGTTTCGTTGGCCTGGATCGCGTGCTACGTGGACTGGTGCAGAATCGAATCCCCGAGAAAAGAGCGAATAGAAACCTGTTGATTGGGAAGCCATGAGGATCAATGATCACCTGAAAAGCAGGAGAAAGGAAGTTCTTTTGGTCGACTTTTCGGGTCAACGATACTAAGGATCCTGTCGGTTTCTCGTTGTGTGAATTGGGAGGCTTGTAGAAGGCTTAGTTAGTAGAAGTAATAAGATTTATCGGGTCCTAAGATAGCTTATCAACTATTTTGAGGTATTTTAGACGTACTTGCATCAATAACATCTAGATAAAAGTTACGAAGCTTTGTTTTTTGCGGCAAATTTTTGTCCTATATATGCTACAATAGCTCACGGTAAAGAACATTAACGTTGGTAAATTAGAAAAACTGGACATATTGCAAGTCTTCGCCAAGTCTCCGCCGAGCCTTCGCCAAGCCTCCGCCGACCAACCAAGCCTCGTAGGCACTTCCTACAACTTTTTTTCGGTATCCACCCGCCCTACGCCTCGTACAGATCGATTCTATGTTGAGCCGAGCTTTCGTCGACCCGAAAAGTCGGGAAGCGAATTCTTTCGTCTGGCTTTTCCTCGGACCAAAAGCCAACTTGAAGAGTTTCCTTCTCGATTTCTTTCGCTTTGTTTATACTTGATATCTGCATTTTCAAAATAAAGATTGTATAATATTGGAGCGCCCCCCTGTAAAGTTATAGCGTTTTTACTCCTAAAATTCGAAACTTAAAGCTTGATTTTCTTTTCTCGTTTTCATTATCATTATGTATCGTTGTAATTTGACTGTAATTTGATTAGCATAATTAACCATTTTCTCCATCGGATTGATGTCTCTGAGACTCGAAATTAAAAGCAATCAAAATCCTTTATAAAATTTAGTTTGTTTTTGACCATCATGACAAAACACGTCTCTGTAGCTCGGATTTTCACATTGCTATGCGTGATAAACTTGGCGGTAGCAATCATTGAAGAGGCTTGTCAAGACTGTCGACATTTGGTTTTTATCCACAACACCGCCATTTCTATCGTCAAAGACGAAAGGGGAAGTGTTAGTGGAATGGATCTGAGACCGTGGGAAGAGGTAAGTGGAACTTTGGAAAGATGCCTGAAGTAGGATACTGCGACTTCCCTAGAATTCGGTGAGCCTGCTATTTACGCCACATTATAACGCCTCAAAATCTTAATCTATGCCTCGCGTTTTTTGCGATAGAGGCACTAGAGAAGGTGGAGGAACGATTTTTACTATCGTTAGCTAGTAAAAATCGGGGTCCTCAGCTTGCGTTAAGATTATAAGAATATGAATATGCGAGGAACTAAATCGGCGAAACAAGATCGATGAGTTGAGTTCTTCTCGTTCATATTGCCCTGTAGGCAATATGAAAGAGCCACTGTTTGGTAGGGAGCCACCCATAAACTTTTTGGCCATGTCAACCCAATCTTGTCTCGACCCCAAATCAGTCGCCCAAGAACCAGTACCGAACGTACTGTTTTTATTTTTGCTTATGGATTTATGGATCTTGCACGTCAAACTGAGGAGTCCGGTGACCGGAATAGACAATTCGCTATCGGTTTTTTACACTTTTCCATGATTTCACAGAGAAGACAGAGAAAAGACGCGCAAAAACGTACTCTCTCGTCTCAAAACTTCCCCATTTCTCCCCCGACAAAAAGAGTTTTCGCGTCTTTTTTGGGGAATTGGCAATCCATTCACCGGACCGGACCGTTTTAGCTTACCTCAATTTGACGTGCCTTGGGCTGCACTAGAAGACCGCTCTGACTTTTTGCTGCGGAAAATTTCAACTCATACTTTCAGCGTTTGGAGGCTTGTGATCGTCACTTGAAGGAGTGCCCAAAGATTAGGAACCTGATCGACGGCTTTAAAGACAGCCAACAGCATTTAGACTTCATCTACTACAAGATCTACTGTGCGACTGATTGCAATATTACATAATTTCGGTTTTACTACAAATAAAGCTTATCCTCGCTGGTCAGGAAATAACGTTCAAAATCTTAAAAAGCATCTAAATTTACGCCTATTCCTTCACAACCTGATCGTGACACTTGGCGCGTCCCGACTTTTTGGGTCGACGACAGTTTGGGGCGTTGGGCAGTTGGATATCCAAAAAAGCTGTTGGAAGTGCTTACGAAGCCTGGCAAAGCCGTTGGATGCTCGGCGAAGGCTCGGTGGAGGCTTGCAATACATTCGCTTTTTCTAACTTTAGTCATTACTGACGTTAGTTTTCTGTGTCTTGAGTTACGGTAACATAGGAAAGGCCAAAATTTACGGCAAAAAACAAAGATCCGTAACTTTTATTTAGACATTGAGGACATGGAAAATACCTCAAGATAGGTGATAAGCTATCATAGGACTCGATCAAGCTTATTATTTCTATTAACTAAGCCTTCCCCTAGCCTCGCCATGCAGTGCAACGACGAACCGAGGTGATCCATAGTATCGTTGATTCGAACTGTCGCTGAGTCGTAGCGCCGCACTTTAGAGCACTTCGTCTGTCAGAGAAGGGTTAATTAGAAAAGTTGCTCGCTGTTTAGGGACTGTCTTTGTTGTTTCGGAATTCGAAAGGCTCTCTAAAATTTTCCGTTACTTTGCTGACTTTTCCTTGTTAAAAATTCAATTTTCACTTTCAAAACTGTACGTTCAAAACCCATTAAGAGCATTGCGTCGGGGCCCGCATTTTAATGAATTCCATCTCATAAACGGAGCGAAATTGGTTCGAAAACGATTGCGAAAAGATAGCTTTTGGAGTTTTTTCAAAACAACAATCAGACAGGACATGTTAAACCCCCTCTACAAAGTTAAACTCACTGCTTCTAATTTCGGGAAAGTCGACTGTAAAATCTGTCTGAAGACGGTTGTATTCTAGGCGTCCGCTTTTTTCGGACGTTACTTTTAGAGTCAGTGTAACCTCATTTGCTGTGGTCTGCGGGAAAGTGGAAAGGTTCTTTGCTGAAGAATTTGTATTTTTTCTGTAATTTGTGGTAGAAATGATGAACAGTGATGATGAGAAGAGAAGGCCGCTAATATTCATTCTTGGCTTCATGAACAGCCAGCCAAAGCACTTCGAAACGTTGAAGAGGTTCTATGAAAATTTTTGGTGAGTTTTGTTTTGTACAGCATGCTGCAGCTTCCTTTTTCCAAATTCTGAGTTTTCGATTAACAAGGGAAGTACCCTAAGTCGCTCAGTTTTTGACGAAACTTGGCACAAATTAAGAATGATTTTTTCTAAAATATATGCGAGAATCCTATCCCGCGTTTTGCAGAAACAACCGAGATTTTTAGATCAAAAGTCGGCGAAAAGTTGACACTTTTTGCCGAATTTTGGCACGAAAAGATTTATGCTTATTTCTACCATAGAGGGTAATGTTTCTACAAAAAATCAAAATCCTTGTAAGCAAGCTAAAATTTTGAGGCGCTCATTAGTTTTTCGTATGTCGCGGCCTGCGACGCTGATGACGTAAGTCGGCCACCGTCTCAACCCAAGTCCCAGCGCTTCAATCAAAGTCGTGAAAAGCCCTGAAGACGTTTTTGAATAACACATATTTCTAGTGAAGAAGTGATTGTTCATATCGGCGAAATGTACAACGAATATGTCTGGCCCAGTGGGAGTGAGGGCTACGAGTTTATCAAGGAAATTTATCTTCCGAAAGTCGCCGAATACAAAGACCATCCCGTAATAATTCACAGCTTCAGTCAGAATGGCGGACGGCTTTTCTATTATCTGTGGCGATCATTGAACTACGAACAGCGAAGTCAAGTCAAAGGAATCATCGGCGATGCGTGAGTTTAGGGTTGTATATTTGAACGCCGACAAATCGCGGGAAAAAGGTTTGAGAATTTATCGTGGTCTCGAATTCTATCGTACTATGAAAAAAATGAATTGTCGCTGCAAAAAACACGAATCGCGCGAGATGTAAGGCAAAAAACAAAAATGTGCCAAATGGGTTTTTTGGGTCAAAAATGCACTGTACAAAGCAAGATTTTCTTTAAATTTTGCACACACTTTGGGCATAGACTAGATATCAATTCCTCAAAGTTTTAGCTCGAGCTTTACAAGCGCCGATGAACGATCTTTGCCGCCGAGAGAGTATGCTAACCGCGGAGAGCGGTCAGAGGCAAAAATTGTTTCTGCAAAGCGCGAGGTAGGATTTTTGCATATACATATTTTAGAAAAAAATATTCTAAATCTGTTCCAAGTTTTATCAAAATCTGAGCATCACCCTTATGGTAAATAAGGGCGACGTAAATTAAACTTCCTCTCATTTATCACATTTTCAGCGGTCCATGTGAGCTCTCTTCCATTCCCTCTTATTATTTCAACCAACGCTTCTCCAGTTGGCCACGGAAAGACAAAACAACGCGAAACTTTTGGCTCAAATGTGTTCCTCAAAACCTTGTCAACGCCGCCATAACATGCCCGCTGATTTTCTTCGGCCTGTTTGGTCATTACACTCCAGAGTTGCGGAAATACGATCTGCCGGAGAAGCAGCTCTACCTCTGCTCCAAGAGCGACAATGTTGTTCGCTTTAAGAACTTCCGCGACTACGCCATCGAGCAGTTGGACAAAGGGAAGACGGTGAAATTGAAGACATGGGAACAGGGAGGTCATTGTATGCAATTCCGCGAGCACCCCGAGGAATACTTTGAGGAATGCGAGAAGTTTGTGAGGGAATGCTTGGCAAACGATGACTTCTGGAGGAAACGAGCAAAATTGTAAATAGTAAATTGTAAATTATCAAGAATAGTGAAAATTATGTATTAAAAGGATGACTAAAGTTGTCGTGTCCGACTTTTCGGGTCGACGAGAGCTCGGCTCAACACTGAATCGATCGATATGGGATGTAGGGCAGGCGGATGCCCGGAAAAAGTTGTAGCAAGTGCCTACGAGGCCTGGCAAAGCCGTTGGATGGTCGGCAGGCTCTCGACGAAGGTTCGGCGGAGACTTGGCAAAGACTGCCCACTTTTTCAAATCTTAGCTATGACTAACGTTAGTTTTCTGTACCCTGAGTTATTGTAAAATGGAAAAGAACAAAATTTGCGGTAAAAAACGAAGATCCGTAATTTTTATCTAGACGTCATTGATGTGAGTACATGTAAAATACCTCAAAATAGATGATAAGCTATCCTAGGACCCAATCAGTTTTTTTATTATATTTCTATTACTAACTAAGCCTTTTCCAAGCCTCCTCATGCATAAAATGGACGACCGAAACGATCCCTAGTATCGTTGACCCAAACTGTCGCTGACTCGAAAAGTCGTAGCGCCAAAGTTGCATAAATGGAGTAAGACTACATATTGATCAACGGCTCTCTCTTTCTACCGTTTTTAAGGACTTTTTACCGCTTCCGAGGACCACGCTTAAATTTGCATTAAACTTTACACACACGTAGAACATACATCCGTTCTTGGACGAACAGTTGATCGGTCTCATCGTTAAGGCGGCGAATGCAGCTCTTCTTATTTTACAACAGAATTACACTGTTGAGAAGTCGGTGGCCGTAATGATTTTAAAAAAACACATCTTTGCGGGGAAGTTCTCGCTCAGCAACATGGCTTACCCGTGGAGTTTATGTATGAAAAATTACAACTTTATTTTTTTGGAGAGATAAGAATGTCTTCAAAATAACCTTTGTTTCTTGCAAGCTGGAACGATCGGTTTAAACAAAAATTGGAGGATAAGAAAATAAAAGGTTGAAAACTGCTTTGCTTTCTGGCAACCTGAACAAGCCACTCTTCGTTAGCCTTACAAACACTTTATCACATGCGAGAAATGTTAGTTGATCCACCTAACTTCTGAAACATTGATAAGAGAATGGTTAATTGAAATAGGCCAGAAATAGCGCGTCCTCTTGAGGTGAAGGTCGTTCAATATAAACGTGGTCACAGAAGTTCTTCCATTCGATCTTCGCCGATGAGGCGTAAACCACTGCAAAAATCGATGTGCAGCAATTTGGAAAACCCAGTGTCAACAAACTTGCGAATCTGAGAAAAATCAGTGCGGACTTAATAGCCCTGCACTGATTTTCAGAATTCAGTGCATTTTTAATAAGTCAGTAATGATTTTCTAAATTCAGTGCATTTTTAATAAGTCAGTAATGATTTTTGAAATTCAGTGCATTTTTAATAAGTCAGTAATGATTTTTCAAATCCAGTGCATTTTTAATAAGTCGGCACTGATTTTCAAAATTCAGTGCTGAGTTTAGAGAAGCTCCGCCCCCCTTTCTGCAGCCAATCAGGAGGCAGCTCTAGAAAATTGTCTCCGCCTTCTTGAACTAGGCCTTGCACCATTCAATTTTGAGGTTAAATTAGTCGTTTTTTTTTGGGGTTTTCAGATATTCAACATGGTAAATATATAATTTTATCCTTCTAAACAACAACAATCAAAAAACGATTTCAAAAATATATAACGAGTTCCCAAAAACAAATAATAAATAATTTAACGCTATAAAAAGAAGCAACTACACTAAAAGTTCTACCAGAATTGAATTCTACTTAAGAGATCTTCTAAATAATATTAAATGGAACGACTGGTTGAAGGGGCAGCTGACGTACGGGTACCATCGGATGTTCGGGCTGTGTCTTTTGGCTGGTTCCTGGTAATTGACTGGGACGTATCCCCGTGTGTACTTCTTCTTCAGTCCATTCAGCGACCAGAAGTCGGGGTGCACCATCACATTATTCTTCGATGCGGGGACCAGGTTGTTGTTCAATGTGTCGCCTAAAACCACATTATTTTAACGGTTACCACTTACTTTCTTCTTTGCCTATTGTCGATCGAAGAACATTGATTTTGAGCCAAGACCTCTTCCACGAGCTGTTTTTGAGGAGAAATTGCGATTTTCCGAATGGCTTCTAGCTGTTCTGTAATTTCTGAAGGAATTTCGAGTTTGTTCACATCATTTTCAAGAAGTTCTTCGGCTTCTTCCGACGGATTTTCCTAAAAAAAATTGAGATTTATTGCCAAATCCAGTAATTTCTAGGTCACTAATGGCTGATTTCCACTTTTATTAAACTTCAAAAGCTCAAGGCTTTAATTTCACGCCTTATACTAGAGCATCAACAAACTTTTCTACTTCTTTTTCAATTTTCATACCTAAATTTCAAGAACAACAAGAAAAACATACCTGATCGTCGCTGAAACCCAACTCAACGTTCAAACTCGCTTCAATTTGGTCCTCAAAATCTGATGTGTCGTCTTCCGTGCGCAGGATCTCGTCGGATTCCACAGGGTCAACTGGGTTGTTCCATCAGCTACCTAAAAAATAAGAGCTAAAAAGTTATATTGTGGTAAAATTTGCCACGAAAGTCGTAAAAAAATACTCTGCTTGTTCCATCAGCTACCTAAAAAATAAGAGCCAAAAAGTTATATTGTGGCAAAATTTGCCACGAAAATCGTAAAAAAATACAAGTTTTGGGCCTAAAAATTACGAAATGATCCGCAAGGACTTGATCCGTGTTTTGTGTCTCGCAGGGAAATTACAGGATTTGTTTGAATCAGACTCTTTTCTTTTGCTGGCTTTTTTTATCTTTTTTCGCGAAGTTTTGTCGCTTGGGTCCTCTGACTGATTTGGGTATTATTTTCAGCTGGGAATGATTTTTATTGGTGTTGATTTGCTCCGTCTGCTTTTACTGCATGCGACAGATGAATATTTGCGCCCCATTTTGTCTGTTCAAGGTAAGTATTTGAATTTTTCTTCTGTTTTTAGGCTTCTTCGAGGAAAACTAACGATAAATTTAGCAGAAAAAATATTTTTTGGTCGGCAGACACCTAAAATATTTGCTTTCCAGAAACGGACGAGATGCAATCGATTATGGAAATATTATGCGAGGTGCGTTCGAAGCGGGCCCGTCGTGGATCAGACATCGCGGATAATTCTTCAAACAACTCGTCAACTGCAATGTTTTCATCGCTCAACTCGGCTTCTGTTGTGAGTATTTCGTCTTCATGGCGGACAATTTGGAGGATTTCTTCCGGGAGAATGTTGGTATCGTCCTTCCAAAGTCCGTCTGGATGGTTTTCATCTGCATTCCGGTGCTGGGCTTCTGTTCCATTCGAAAGCTCTCGAAATTGGGGCCATTCGCAACCGCAGCCAACGTGATTTACTTGGGCGCAGTGGCGATTGTGGTATATTTCTTCTCCAGCAACCTGAAATCGACGGATGAGCTGACGAAATGAAGAGAATTGCGGGATTTGCCACTGTTCTTCGGCACTGTGATGTTCGCCTTCGAAGGTGTTTCGGTGGTAAGTTGGGTTTGAAATTTTTGATTCCGCCTTTAGATCATCGAGAATCGAATGCAATGCCGGCAGAATTTTATTCAGTGGAATGGAGTGCTGAAACCTTCTTGAGGAAGCCACAATCGGAGAAGTGAATAAAGTAAGTCATTAATTTCCATTTTATTATTGCTTAGGTTCAGTTTTTGCATAATGATGTCGTATTTTAGCAGACTCCAATTTTGGAACCATTTGGAACCAGTCAACGACCCACACCGCAATCTTCCAACAGTGGACTTGGAAGCAGAAACCAGTTTGGAGAGCGTCCTCGGTTCCAATCCTCCAATCCAATGTTTGGAGGAAGCCGCCCATTGGAAACCGATCGTCCATCCACGTCGGGACATCGCCAACGGCCAACGACGCAACCCCAACTGGAAGACGATGTGTTTGATGAGGAGAAAGAACGATGGAAACCGTAAAACATCTTGTATTATGTCTCGAAGATAAACTTTCTATAGGATACGGGTTTATTCTTTACATTAGCAACTGGTCATGATTCCAGTAAAGAAAACATAGTAATCATCTTGCTTCCAGTTTCACTTTTGTTGATTCTCCTTCCAAGGATGGAAGTTGTCAAAAAATCTGGATTCTGTTTTATTTGAAAGTATAAGGTGCTTCATAAACCTCATTAGTGGCTACAACGGAGCACGGAGTGAAATCCGCGAAAAAACGGCGTTTTTCTAACGCATTTTGCGTTCATTTTGAGAGCTGTTACCTGATTGGCTCCAGAAAAAGGGGGCGGAGCTCCGGGTCTAAGTCAGCACTGAATTTCGAAAATCAGTGCCGACTTATTAAAAATGCACTGAATTTGAAAAATCATTACTGACTTATTAAAAATGCACTGAATTTCAAAAATCATTACTGACTTAAAAAAAATGCACTGAATTTGAAAAATCATTACTGACTTATTAAAAATGCACTGAATTTGAAAAATCATTACTGACTTAAAAAAAATGCACTGAATTTTAAAAATCATTTCCGACCCAAAATTAACCCTGCACTGGGTTTTCCAAATCACTGCACATCGATTTTTGCAGTGGTTTACGCCTCATCGGCGAAGATCGAATGCAAGAACTTCTGTGACCACGTTTATATGTCAGCTGCACTTGCAAGCCGCGGGGCTAAAATTGTTGAATACTGACTGCCGTTACCAGATCTATTTCTACTCGTTGTTCCATAAAGTGCGTAAACTTGGTCACCCTGTATGAGTGTATGCGGAAAATAACGAGCGCAATTGTAATGTTTTATTTCATGACGCAATCTTGCTGAGGGCACAAACTCTGAAAAACGCGCTCATTTTGCTTCCAAACAAAAGGTGTTTTCTTCTGAAATAAGGTACCCTAATAATATCAGTGTTGATAAAATTTTCCCAACGTCTAACCTTTATTTCTCCCCAACAATGGTTATCAAGAGAACTGCAGTGAAAGGATCAGCGAATATCTCAGTGCTAGCCGAAGCCCTGAGGTTTAAGACCTCAGGGCGAGTAGCGAAAAATCGGTTTATGAAGGTGAGAGTTAAAAGCAATATTTTTTGAGACTTTTAGGCCTCTCTTTCCGAATATATCTCCACATTTGACAAGTGTAATGTCGCAATTACTGGGCATATTACCCCAACGCTTCATAATTTGTACGAAAAATGGGGCCAAGGAGGATTCGGCCTTGTCCTCACTGGCACCATCATGTACGATCCATATCATCTGGAAGCGGCGGGGAATCACGTCCTTTGCAAGGAGAATTGGTCCGACAAAAAAGGGGATGAATTGCGGTAAGAAAAGTTTTGAGATTAGAAAGGCGGAGCACAGTGTTGCTGCGCCGATCGCGTCTCCGAAGGGAAAGGCAACTTGATTTTCTCTCTGCGTCCCTAAAAATGCCCTTTATAGACGGGTTAGTACCTATGTTTCTTTCCGGGACTCTCCGGGATTCTGAAGTAAAACGATTCCACTTATTTAACGGCATTTTCGCAATTTTTTATGCTGTGATTAAGGCATTCCGGCGGCGAAAATCCTTGAATATCTTGGCTGTATCTGCAAAGTACAACCTTAAACCTTTAGCTCACGATTTATAGCCCTTATAGCGCTTACATGAAAAATTTGAAGGCAGAGTGACCATCTCATCCTAGGGAAGTAAACATTCGACTTTTTGCAGTAAATTAGCCACCGCCATAAAGGCGGACGGCGCATTGGCGGTCGCCCAACTTGGCCATGCCGGTCGTCAAACTCCCCTTCACTTGAATCCTCATCCGTTGGCGCCGTCGGCCGTGCCGTTGGCCGGAAAGCCCTTTGGCAACAGCTACGGGTTTCCCGTTGCCCTGACCTTGGAGCAAATTCAAACCGAAGTCATTGAGCGAATAGTTTTTGCGTCCGAGAAATTAAGAAACGCCGGCTTTGACGGGATCCAACTTCATGGAGCTCATGGCTATCTTTTGGCTGAATTTATCTCTCCGACGACAAACTTGAGGACCGATAGATACGGTGGAAGTGCGGAGAAACGGGCGCAGATTCTTGTGGACGCATACAACGCGATTCGGTATGGGGAAACGGGCATATTTATACAGGAGAAATGCTCCAAGTACGAAGCTCAGATTTCGATGAAACATAACACAAATTTGGAGTAATTTTTGATAAAACATGAGCCATTTTCTGTCTCTCGCTGTGCTCAAACGACCGAAACCTTGAGCTGGAATGTTGGCAAAAAATATGAAACTTTTGGCAAACTTCGGTATGACAATTTTCGTACTTAAACCTGCAGTAGAGAGCAATGTTTTCACAAAAATGTATGTGGCTTTGTTTTGACGTGTTCACTCGTAAGTGCAAACAAAATCTGAGCGTCGCACTTGGGAATTAATTGATGATTTGCAGGAAAAGAATCCCAGCATCCACTGGGTTCATTATTGGAGCGAAGCTAAATTCTGTTGAGTTCCAGAGCCACGGTCTGGGCCTTGAAGATGCCATTACAACGGCTAAGATTGTGGATGTAATAATATGTTTTATGGACGTTTGGCGCAAATGAAGATTAGCGTATTTATGAAGGCCAAGCGTTTTATTTTATGTTCGAGATTTGTCACGTATAGCGCGCCAAAAATTTCAACTTGTTTCTTTCAACTCGAACTGGAATTTTACCATCATTCTGTCGGGAAAATAATAAGCATTCAGTCGCATGGAAAATCGCAGCCGCGGAGAAATTAAACCGTGTTGCGGCAGATTGCTTTTCATTTCAGTGATGCAATCGGCTCAGCGATATTGCTCACGTTATTTTCCCGACGGACTAACACTATTTATTAATATTTTTTGACTACAGACAGCAGGAAATGACTCTTCTTTCAGCAAACAGGCTTCGATTTCATTGAGTTCTCCGGTGGGACATACGAGAAATTCGGCTTCGATCAAAAGGAAACGACCATAAAGAGGGAAGCCTTCTTTATCCAATTCACCGAGGCGATTAAGCCGCATCTCAAGAGCGTCGTGGTCTACCTTACCGGTGGGTTTCGGACCGCTGCCGCAATGGTCGACGCGATCAAGAACGGGGCCACGGATGGGATTGGCCTCGGACGCCCAACCACTGCGGAGCCGGATTTGCCAACAAAGATTTTGAGTGGCCAAGCGCTGTCGACGGCGTTCAGCCCGGTGGAGGCTGTTTACGACCAAGGATTCGCGATTTCGACCACTCAAATGGGCCAGGCCGGCGCCCTGCCGTACTCCGCATGTCATGCCGATCCTTGTTTTGGGATAATGGATCAAAGCGATGACAGGGAGTACAAGGAATTTGTGACCGCCTACAAAAGGTATATACAGGATAAGCGAAGCCGGCTGGCGAATGGAGAAATCCCTGTGGGAATCTGCAATTACAAACCACGTTATTTGAAGAGCTCGTTGTAATTTTTTCAAACGGGATATTACATAGTATTATTGGTTTAGCAGCTGTTTTGTCTTGAAATAAAAAACCACCATCGTTGCCAGTCTGTCAGGAAAATAGTGTGTATCATGAGAAACAAAAAGAACAAAAGCTTGCCGGATAAAACTGTTTATTGTACTTGAAAACATCACAAAGAGGGCCTAGATTCCTCGTCAATACGATCAGACTTTGGGCCTCCCAATACGCTGTCCTAGACCAGCTCTCACAAACTATTACAATTAGCAATGACTCGTTTATCCTCCATCACAAACACACAATAGATCCCAATACCTCAAACGCGAGTAGCCGGCCGCACACTCTGTTGCTTCTTCACCAATTGTCCACACGCTCTAATTGCAAGGGAAAATTGCTGGCTCAAGCCACTACAGTGAGGGACGTGATCCAGTGGCAAAAAACGTCCCATTTTGCATCCAGGAAGGAACCAAATTGTCGCAAAATACCTCCCTTCCAAACTGACCTTCCTTCAATTCACGTCGCGGTCGATGGCGGCGGAACACCAATTTCCTTTCGGGTTTCGTGGCGATACGTGGCGACGGGTCGAGTTCTGTTGCGGGGGCCGTGGCCTCGCTGACGCCTACAGCCTCACGCCTGAACGAAGAGTGATTCATATTTGGATGTTTCCTAAAATGGAGTTTACTGCTCATTTTGCTCCCATATGCGGTCTGTTCAACGAAATTCATCAAGACTTGAACTGCAAGCCAAAAGCTCAACACCTTCGTGTTTGCACACCTGAAAGGTTATTTGCACTCTCATACTATTATAGAAATAGACACTACCATAAACAGGATTGGCATATATAATACGATTGAATCAGCCAATTATCACCTCATCGACTTCATTCAAGTCTTGTATTACTCACGGTAAGTGTTGCAGGTGTTAAGACATGACCTATTAATCCTTTCAGAGCCATGAACTCTCAACTTCTTGTTCTTTTCGTCGTCATCGGCCTCGTTGTCGCGGGACCTATTGATAACGTCCTCAGCAAACTAAATCCGAGTCAAAAAAACCAGCTAAAACAATTGGTGAAGGACTCTCAAGGCAAACCTCGAGCCCAGGTTCGTGAGGGATTCCAAGATTTCTTCAATGGAATGGGCGACGAATTTAGAGAATCGTTAAAGAAGGACCTGGCTTTCCTTGATGAACTGACAAACGATCTCCTCGAGAAGGGCAGGAGATTAATTCCGGACAACCAAGATCAAGAAGATCAAGATCAAGAAGACTTCCAATAAATGAAAATCCTTTTGTCACCGTCGCCATAATGATTTGTTACAAATGAAGTTTTCGTAATTTTAAGAGACTGGGAGGACATTGCGGAACGGGATACAGTGGTCCAACGTATTTGCAATGTATCAAAAAAGTTTATTCCCAGCCAACTGTAAAATACTCTTATTTTAACAAAAATTTGATAAAAAAATTGGGCACCGGTAAAAAAATAAGACAACCTCAATTAACCCAAAAATGAAAGGTCATAGAAAAAATTTTGGATGCGGCCATCAAATTCTTTCCATCATTTCTCGCTTATTTTCTATCGAAATGCGGCGGTTGATTGTCATTTTGTGGCCATGTCTTCTCTCCTCGGCAATTAATGCGATCCAAATTGAAGAAGGCGAGATAAAAAATTTCATTGAGGTCTTTGTTAAGTCGCGTGGGTGAGTTGCGTTCGGAAAAATTTTTGACTTTTTTCAGCAATGACAGTAACGGAGAGTTGTATTTCGCCCTCACTAGTAAGCTTTTTTTTAATTTTTCCGAAGCGGCCAGGCCGGCCCAGGGCTTTTCAAATCTGCTCAGGCCCGGCCCAGCCCGATTGCCACCTTTAGTTACAATATATGAAGCTTTACCAATTCTACATATTATTATGTTTTCAGCCTACAACGAGTCTCTCTCCGTCTTCCAAACGCAGGAATTGGTAGAGGTGCGAGGAGGAGAGATAGTCAACACGGTTTTAAAATTGGCCCCATTCGGCGATTCTTATCAAATCCATTCATTCGTTCACTTAAGCGAAACATCCATCACAATCTACTCGAATAATCCGTAGTAAGTAAAAAGTAATTCTTCCGGGCTAATTAGAAAACTTGAAGGAAATCAAAATTTGGGAAATTACCTTTATTTTTTTACGGCAAAGTTAATAAAGATGGCATCTTTGTAGCTTCGATTTGAGCCTTCACCCGAGGATTAAAATGCCGAGGACTGGCTAAAAACGATGAGTTAGTCAAGACTAGGGTACAGCTAGGACGTTAAACCCACCGATTTTTTAAATTTTCAGCGAGAAGAATATCTCTCGACGCTTTGATCAACCGTCCCCCCAGTCATTCACCTACCGGAATTTGATCTTCGTGGACAACCTGAAATTTTACAAATCGCAGGATATTCAGTTGGAAAACTTCAATTACTATTTATATGACATTGACTCCAACGTGGAATTGCCGGGGTATTTTCCGGATAATAAAACGTTGGGAAGAATTCCAACCGAATGCTTCGATCGGGAAAAAATCGTAAGTGTAGAAATTACGCGCGGCAGTTAGGGTCAACACAAAATCGATGGTAGGGGGCGTAGGGCAGGCGGATGCCCAAAAAAGGTTGTAGGAAGTACCTACGAGGCCTGGAAAAGGTGTTGGATGGTTGGCAGGCGCTAGGCGAAGGTTCGGCGGAGACTTGGCGAAGACATGCAATATCTCCAATTTTGCTAGTTTAAGCTGTTACTAACCTTAGTTTTCTGTACCTCAAGTTACTATTATAAAAGACCAAAATTTGAGGCGAAAAACGAAGATCCGTAACTTTTATCTAGACATTATTGAGTACATGTAAAATACCTCAAAATAGGCGGTAATCTGTCCTAGAAACTGATCCATCTTATATATAGTATACATATATACGCATAACAATAACATATGTATATAAGTTTATTTTTTAGACCTGTGGAATCGACAGAGACACTGGAGAGCTCGAAATATTCGATGAATCCGAGGGAAAGACTTCCTACATGTACCGAGCCTTCAATTTCTCGGTTCCATGGGAATGCAGCAAACGCTTTTGCAATTTTACAAATTTGCTAACGTCAGTTCCTTTTTTTTATTTTTTTCTAATTTTTATTTTTTTTCAGTGGCGAAGAATACGAGATTCCCTCCGACTTGAAGACGTTTGTCGGCGGCGCACCAGGAGAAAGAATCGCCATGGTCCCATTGCTGACCATCCAGTCCCCTCTGGTGGTTGAACAATTAAAACGCTATGGGAACTCGGCCGCTGGAATTGAAGGATTCTGGTTTACACTCGTCTTGGTTTATTTTTTGAAATATATGTTTGAGTAGATGGCATAAAAATTAAAAAGAAAAAACTTTATTTTTGCTTACAACGGAGAGCACTTTATGTGTAAACCGACTTTGTTTGGGACATTATTAGATTGAAAGCGCAACCTTTCATTTGGCGTTTGATTATCTAAACAAAGGAGCTTACTCCGTGTTCACACCGGAGAATAGGTCGCTCATAACCGAGCTCACGACCTAAGTCATGTCAAAGGTCAAGAAGGTTGCCTAAAATTACCCGAAAAATGCTTGACTATGGCATTCAAGGCCCTTTTTTTAGGTCAGCTCATCACCAAGCCCACGACCAAGGCCGTGGCTATAATCAATGTGGTTGTGACCTAACCTAACTGATATGCCAATGCTGTCTGCGACACCTAACTAGTAGCATTATTCAGACGATTTTTGACATTAATTGTGACCCAGGTCACGCCCTAGGTTGTGAGTTCGGTGGCAACCGAGCATAAAAAAGTGTCTTGGCTATCATAATCAAGGACCGGGACTATAGCCGCGAAAATCGGCTTCAAAGTTTGGACGAAAGTCAACGTATAGGGATCCCGGAAAAGCAGCCATAAAATTTGTGAAGTAGCAGATAGTGCCTCGCTTTTTGCGCGCATCTAACTAGCCAAAGTCGATCTTCACATAAAGTGCATCCTTGTAAGTACACATTTACTTTTTATCGTACAAAATGTCGCTTTTTTTGAAATCCTAGGAAAAACGGCTGATTTTGGGTTCAGCCTAAAACAAAATATAATATTTTTTGCTTCTGTCTGTGAAATAGAACATAAAAGTTGGCCCTGGTTGCCATGTCTGACCCAAAAAATGAAAAGTCAATGCAAACTGCGCCCAAGAAATTAGGTACGCGCGTAAAAAGCAGCTCAAGCCTAAGCGCTAGTCCAGGCATGGGCTAAGTCAAACTAAGCTGAACCTAGCCATCTTTTCATTCGCTAAAGTCTCCTCCGCAGCTCATTTTCCCATGGTTTTTGATGTTGTGGCCAATCCGGAGAGCCTTTACCAAAACGTTTATTTCTACCAAACTTCCGAACGAATGCGGTGGTTTCACGCGCTATTAGGCCTCCTCCTTGTGCCTACGATGTCCGATGGAAGAGTAATCAAAGAAGGAGAAGTCGCGCATTACATTGAGGTATTTGCATACCACCGTGCCGAGTAGGTTTTTGCAGGAATGTCGGTCCTTCCGCGAGTCGTCTGACTGAAACAGGCGACGGGCACTGTGAGAAAGTGAAGTTTGCTTTGCACAGTAAAAACGCCAAAAATCACTCCGGCGACTTCATGGACGAACTGTCAGTCTGTCGGGAAAATAATAGGCACTCTGTCGCATCCAAAGTCGCATCGCCGCGGAGAAAGTGAATGACAAAAACAAACTGCTTTTCACGGAAAAAATCCTTTTTCTGGCCCCGCGCTTTGCAGCTTGCGCCCTGGTTTCCCTGCAGACTGCGAATAAAAATAGGAAACAGCCTAATCGCTAAACTAAGCCTAAGGCTACGCCTAACCTGATATTCCTTGCAACCGGAATTGTTCGGGCGCAAACTGCAAAACCTTCGCCGGGGCCAGAAAAAGGAAGTTTTACACTTTTCACTTCAGCGACGCGATTCGTCCAGTGCTCATTATTTTCCCCATAAACTGCTATTATTAGGTGCTATTTTGTAGTACTAGCAAAGTTATGGCCAAAAATTTGTCTTTTTTGAGCGTCCCACTCTTGTGACTTTGAAACTTTTAAATCGACACAGTTTCAGGCAAGATGACAGAATACAGTTTGCAATAACCAGTAAGTTTGTTGATGCTTTTTTGGTGGCCTTGCGGGCAGTTTTTGGTAAAAACCCGGTTTTTGTGACAAGGAAAGTACTTCTGTGTTATCGAATTAGAGACATACATTGAAGACTTTGCAATTTTTTTCTGATTCAGAATATCTAGAAATTAACTGTGGAATTTTGGTTTGTAAGGGTGAAAAAGTCCTCAGAACTTTTCTCGCAATACCACGCAAATACTTTATGTCTCGACCTGTAACTCCATACCCCATAGAAAACTTTCCTTGTGAATAAAGTTCAAGGACCGAAAAAAGTTGCAACTTTTTCGTTTTGATGTCATCGAATTTATTTGCAGCTTTCAACGAGCCCCTTGAAATCATTGCCCATGTGAAGGGTCGCGTCGATGAAAACATGACAATTATTCCGGAATTTAGATTGTCGCCACTCGGAGATGCCTTTCAAATCCATTCCTTTGTCAGATTCGCAGCAAAAGCGACCCAAATCATATCGGAAAATAAATAGTAGGTTTGGGGGGTACAAAAAATTTGGGGGAAACATTGTCCTGTGCGGAAATTATTGGGAATTTCGCACAGTGTAGAAGTTATATCAGCTTCAAAATTTGTACGGTGCAAAAATTTAAATATGTTTTTCGCACTGTGCAAAAAATATTAATTTTCGCACCGTGCAAAAAAATATTTTAATTTTCGCACTGTGCAAAAAAATATATTTAAATTTTTGCACTGGGCAAAAAAAAAATGTTTTAATTTTCGCACTGTGCAAAAAAATATATTTAAATTTTTGCACTGTGCAAAAAAAAAATATTTTAATTTTCGCACTGTGCAAAAAAATTTATTTTAATCTTTGCACTGTGCAAAAAAAATATTTTAATTTTTGCACCGTGCAAAAAAATAGGGGCTTTGGTAGTTCAGCCCCCCACGAAAGGTAGTTCAAACCCCCACTGTTTTGTCCATTTCACACCCCCATAATTAAAAAATTATAATAATACAAAAAATGCAAATTAGAGTAAAATGACCCACGGCGTTTTAGCTCAAACCCCCAGTTACCGTCCAAATTCGTTCTTGTGGTTCAGGCAACGATGATCGTAGCCGAGAGAACCCAATCCCGAGTAGGCGCTTCAGATTAGAGGGGGTTTATACTGGGTCAAGGGGGGCTGAACTGAACTGGGGGTTGTACTACCTTAGCCCCAAAAAATATATTTCAATTTTCGCACTGTGCAAAAAAATTTAATTTTACCGTAATATTTTTTCAATTCTCGAAAAAAAATTTCTGGTTTATTTCAGCGAGCCCTCAATTGCGACAAACCTTGAAAACACCCCCGATTTCCAACAATCCTTCACCTACCGGAATCTGGTCTTCAAACGCGGCCGGTTGTTCACGTCGCAACAAATGCAAAGCAGCTCCAACCCCAAGCCTTTCGTCTTCTCAATTGACGAGAATGAAGCGTTCCCTGGCTATTTCCCCGAAAACAACACCCTGCTCACGATTTTCGGGCATTGTTTTGAAAGCAATGTGGTGAGTTTTGCATAATATTTTGAACTGGAATGGGAAAATGAAAAGTGTTTGAACAGTATTACAGTGAGGGACATGAGCCAATGGCAAAACACGTACCATTTTGCATCCAGGAAGTATCACAAAATGTAGCAAAATACCTCCATCTCCAACTAATAAACTCACAGGGGAAGTACTGCAAGTGCGACGCTCAGATTTTGATGAAACTTGGCACAAATTTAAAACAATTTTTTCTAAGATATATGCGAGAATCCTATCTCGCGCTTTGCAGAAACAACCGAGATTTTTAGATCGAAAGGCGGCCAAAATTTAGGACTTTTTGCCGAATTTCGTCACGAAAAGTTTCATGCCTATTTCTACCGTAAAAGATAATGTTTCTACAAAAAATCTAAATTTTCCGCACAAAGCTGCCAAAGTTATGGCTAAAAAGCGCTTTTCTCTCTGACCGCTCTCCACGTTTAGCGTGCTTTCTCGGCGGCAAAAATCATACGATATCTCGGCGGCACCCTCAAAGCGCGAGCTAAAACTTTCAGGAATTGATATTTCGTCCATGCCCGACGTGTGCGCAAAATTTAAAGAAAATCTGAGCGTCGCACTTGGAGTACTTGCCCTGTCAGTTGTGAAGGGCGCGCGCTTTCCCTCACAAAAAGAGCAGGCGCGCTTTTGATTTATTCTCATTTTTTCAGACCTGTGGAATCGACCGAGACACTGGAATTCTCGAAATGTTCAACCAATCCGGGCTAAATCAGACCTCCTACATGTATCGAGCCTTCAACTTCTCGGTTCCATGGGAATGCGGCGAACGTTTCTGCATTTTTACCAATTTGATGACGTCAGTTTTCTTTCTTTATTTTATTTTTTTTCAGGGGTGAACACTACGAAATTCCCTCCGATTTGCGGACCTTTTCCGGCGAGCATAAAGGCCGAAGACTGGCTTTGGTACCCTTGTTGACAATCGAGTCCCCACTTGTTATCGACCAGTTGAATTTACAAGGAAGTTCGTCGCCAAATCCGGGAAACGCGTGGAATTTTGTGGTTGCTGTGGGATTGGTTTTGGGTTTTCTTTGAAAATTTTGTCATGAAAGATAAATATTTTATCGTATTTGATGTGTGATTTTTGAAAAAAAAAGTTGGCCAAACCTTTCTAACGATTACTTTTACAAAAAATTTTCTTTAAAATTCCAAATCGCCCTCAGCAAATTTCCTCTACGATTTTTTTGGGTTTTGGTTTCAATTTTTTTTCATCAAAAAAAAGTCCGAGGTTTTTGCGTACTTTCTGTCGCACCCTGAAAAAAATAATTTGTCGCTGCGAAAAATGGGAATCGCGCGCGACATAAGGCAAAAAAGAAACGAAAATACGCCGTGCAAAATGTGTCTCTGGGTTGAATGCGCAATGCAAGGCATTTTTTTTGCAGTGACGCCCCTATCTGCATTGTGAAATATTATCGCGACTTTTTGTCTAGGGTAGGATATAAGATGGAAAAAGATTTGGGCTGAGCCGGGGATCGATCCCGGGACCTCTCGCACCCTAAGCGAGAATCATACCACTAGACCACTCAGCCACGCGACGGAATTCTCCCGAAAATTGATGACTATTCACATCCATTATATGAAATAAAAAAAGCAAAAAACAGAAAAGGGATTCATTTATACAAAAGTTTATACAAAAGGAAAAACTTGGGCTGAGCCGGGGATCGATCCCGGGACCTCTCGCACCCTAAGCGAGAATCATACCACTAGACCACTCAGCCACGCGATAAAATCCTCTCGAAAATTCTTGATTCTTCATAGCCATTATAGAAAATGAAAAAAATGAAACTCCGAAAACGAAGAAACATTCTGCATGTACAAAAGATAAAACTTGGGCTGAGCCGGGGATCGATCCCGGGACCTCTCGCACCCTAAGCGAGAATCATACCACTAGACCACTCAGCCACGCGACAAAAACCTCCCGAAAATTTACAATTATTTACGTCCATTATATATATGTAAAAAACTAAAAAAAATCCAAAACAGAAAAAGGGATTCTGTATGTACAAAAGGAAAAACTTGGGCTGAGCCGGGGATCGATCCCGGGACCTCTCGCACCCTAAGCGAGAATCATACCACTAGACCACTCAGCCACGCGACGAAATTCTCTCAAAAATTGATGATTTTCACATCCGTTATACGCACAATACAAAAAAAAAATCAAAAAACAGAAAAAAATATTCTGCTTGTACAAAAGGAAAAACTTGGGCTGAGCCGGGGATCGATCCCGGGACCTCTCGCACCCTAAGCGAGAATCATACCACTAGACCACTCAGCCACGCGATAAAATCCTCTCGAAAATTGTTGATTCTTCATAGCCATTATAGAAAATGAAAAAAAAATGAAACTCCGAAAACGAAGAAACATTCTGCATGTACAAAAGATAAAACTTGGGCTGAGCCTAGACTTGGCTCTCGGGCCGGCCCGCGGGCCGGAAGAGGTCGGCCCGGCCCGGCCCGTTTCAATTTTTCTTCGGCCCGGCCCGGCCCAGCCCGCAGCCCGGCCCGGGCCGGCCCGAAAATTGAGAAGAAGTAAAAAACCTTAATTCGCTATTAGATATGACATATTTTTCTTTACTATAACAACTCACAGTACATTTTTAAAGCAAAAAATTACTTACCAACGCATTGCCTTTTTAAAATTAATCAAAAAATTCCCGAGATCCGTTTTCAGACTATTAAAAATTGCCCCAAGACCAATTTTACAGATTCAGCAAGGGTGGAACCACGTTTAACAAGGTTTTCAACTTCAAGATGATAGTGTTGCTTCACACGACTTCTTAATTGTGTTTTTAAGGATGTCGGTTACGTTTATTTTGAGTTTTTGTTCAAAAAATTACTACAAACACTAGTATACATTAGTACTTAATAGATTTTACTAGTAAAATTACTTATTATTAGCAATTTTTCAGTACTTCCGTGCTTTATTTTTATAAAATTACGCTTACTGTGAGAAAAATATAAACCCCATTCTTGGCTTTGCGTTTTAATTTTATTGGCAACCCAACTTTTCGCTTTGAAATTCAGAATTTTAATTTTGCCGGGCCGGCCCGGGCCGAAAGTTGCGGCCCGGCCCGCGGGCCGGAACAGGTCGGCCCGGCCCGGCCCGTTTCAATTTTGCTTTGGCGGTTTTTTATGAAATCTGGGTTTTGCCCGGAAAAAAAAGGAAAAAATAAGCTTTTTCGATAAAATTTTTCATTTTTTCGAATGTACAAAAGGAAAAATTTGGGCTGAGCCGGGGATCGATCCCGGGACCTCTCGCACCCTAAGCGAGAATCATACCACTAGACCACTCAGCCACGCGACGAAATTATCTTGGAAATCGATGACTTTTCACGTGCATTGTGTGTAAAACACTAATAAAAAATAAATCCCAAAAACAGAAAAAAGATATTCTGCTTGCACAAAAGGAAAAACTTGGGCTGAGCCGGGGATCGATCCCGGGACCTCTCGCACCCTAAGCGAGAATCATACCACTAGACCACTCAGCCACACGTCGTAATCTTATCGAAAATTGATGACTCTTCAATCGCTCAATCTTTTTCGTAATACATAATAAAATGAGGATTTTTGAACGATTTGAACACGAAAAATTGTTTGCAAAACAACGTATAATTTTCAATCTTTTTTCTTTTCTTATACAATTTGACAAATACCATCACTTTGCGAGTAGTTTTGTCCAGAAAACAACATGCCCGTTCTATTCTTGATATCCAATATAAAAAATAAAAAAAAACTCCAAAAACATAATTTTAGTAAGTTTATAAAACCACCAAAAATCATTGTCAAATATATCTGCAAAAGTTATTGTAAAAGTAATCAAGAAGCAGTGATCCGTATAGCTGTTTGGGAATACATGTTTTACCCGTCAAAGTCTCCGTGATGTGGTTCTCAAACTTCTTCCGCAATCTCCACCATTTTTTCTCTTCGCGTGTTTTTTCGGCTCATTACAACGGAGGTGTCATCTCGCCACGTACTCATATCTGCAAATGTAATTAGAGAAGTGGAAATGGGCAAAAATGTCAGGCATAAAATAACGTTTGTGTTAAAAAAAAGAATTTCCTCATCTTAAAAATATTTTTTAATTTTTTTTTTATTTTACAAAAAAAATTCAAATAAACCTGCTCTCTTGTTTCCGCGAGGAATGGGCAAAACGTGGACAAAAAACCCCTTTTCTCTTACATTTCTCCTCATTTCTTGCGATCTGGAACGATCGGGGTTAAGAAAAAATTGGGGATGATAAAAAATGAAAAGTTTAAAACAAAATGATCGCTTTGATTTTTGGCAGCCTTAACAATGTAAAAGTCCAAAATTTGGGCAAAAAACGAATACCCGGAACTTTTATCCAAATATTATTGATGTGAGTACATGTAAAATACCTCAAAATAGGTGATAAGCAATCCTAGGACCCGATTTATTATTCTTACTAAAGAAGCGTTCTCCTAGCCTCCCTATGCATACAACGATGAGCCGACACGATCCATAGTATCGTTGACCCGGACTGTCGTTGACCCGAAAAGTCGTAGCGCCAAAGTTGCATAAATGGAGAAAAACTACATATTGATCAACGGCTCTCTCTTTCTACCGTTTTAAGGACTTTTTACCGCTTCCGAGGACCACGCTAAAATTTTCTTTAAACTGTACACACGTAGGACATACATCCGTTCTTGGACGAACAGTTGATCGGTCTCATCGTTAAGTCGCAGCACAAATTATTCTGATCCCACCAAGGCAAGACGTTCAAAAATTTTTCAAAACCCTCAAAACCCTACCACTCACCTTTCAACGGCCGTTTCGAACATGAGAACAGCCACAATCTCAGCAGACAAATGGCCATGCAGATCGAGAGCGGGACCACAAAGATGAGGACCAGCTCCTGCAGCAGGCTCATGCTGGAAAAGTGCAGAGTCAGCGAGGCGGCGCTCCGATTGGCGGGCATCATAATTCGAGAGCCGGCCGACGATCTCGTTAGGACGCGCGGCCGGTGCACATATCGAATTTGGGGCACGAAAATGGATGTCATAATGTGGTAGGGGGTGTAGAAGGGAAGAGGGAATTAAAAAAATGCGCGCTCTTATAAGTAAGGCAATTTTGGAGGCCCGAATTTTCGATTACGGAAGTTCAGCGAGGCCCAACGTAATGAACCGCATCACGTGGCATTACATAAAACAAGGGAGGGAAGGGCGGATTAACGGTGTGGCGGACAAGTTTGAAGGGTAGCTTATAATACAGCAGAAAAAATAGCAGTCTGTCGGGACGATAATGACCGTAATGTCGGCAACCGTGTCGCTGAAGAAAAGCAATTTGATTTTACCGCGACACAATTCATATTCGTCGCGACGATGTGATTTTGAAAGCTCATTATTATATTCATATAATATTTACAATTAGTTTATGAACGCTTCATTAAAATTCGAACTTTGACCACATCCGAAATCTTCCTTGAAAGTAAAAGTGCACCCGCTCTTTCGTTCGTTAAGAAAACCCCGGGAATAATCCACAGTTTCTCCGTCTAATTCAATCACCTTTAATCACATCTTACCCATCAATCGGCTTGTCACAACATGACATTAGTGCAGCGAGCCGGGTCAAACAGATGACCGTAATTTGGAGTAATCGGGTTTGTTATGCAGCAAGGAATAAAAAGAAAATGGGACTTTCAGGGTCGAACGGCTCCGAAGTTTATCTCCCTCTGAAAAGCCGGAAACAGGGCTGAATCGTTTTTAATTAAGCCACGGGTTTCGGGTCGACTCGAAAAAACGGGATTGAATAATACGCGAAGATTGGGACGTCCGGACCGACGTTGCAGCGTTTACAGAAAAGTCCATAAAGTGAGGTTACGACCAGAGATTACCACGGTCAAAATTTCGGCTCCGACACCGGCTCTTAGCTCCCAGAGCCGGAGCCGAGGCCAAATTCGCAGCTCCGGCTCCCGGTTCCCATGAAAAATTTAAAAAGGTCCTTGGCTCCGAATCCCGGCTCCCGTTCAAAAAAAATTCTAAAAATATTTTTCCAAATAAAAAGTTATTAGTGCCAGAGATCATTCACCTAACGTTTTTGCAGTATGCATCACATCTTTACCAGTATTTTTCAAGCAATTTGGTTTAACAAAATCATGGAATCTTTACTTTTTTGAACGTTGAGAAGCCTGGCTCCGACTTTGGGCCCGGGAGCCGGAGCCGTACCCAAAATTACTGGCTCCGGCTCCGGCTCTGGCTCCCGGCTCGGAGCCGGAGCCTCTCCGAGCCGGAGCCAAGAGTCGGCTCCAGAGCCGTGGCAACCTCGGGTTTCAACTAGTCCGTTCGCAAAGTCGCTGGAGTGATTTTAGCGACATGCACAAACGAAATTTCACTTTGCACTTTGCAACTTCTTGCTTTATGCACAATAGGCTTTATGTCGCATGGCCGCCGAGAATATGAATTGTATCGCGATAAAATCAAATTGCGTGTCACTTCAGTGACGTGATTGGCTCAGCGACAATGTGTTCATTATTTCCCTGATACGGACAAAAGATGTTTTGCCCGTATCATCCGCAGTCGGCGTCGCGAAGATTGTTGAATATCTTCTGCCTGCAAAGAGGGAGCTAAATTTTCCAAAACTGACATGCAACCTATGATCTACTTGAGTGGGAAATTTACAGAAGCACTCGACACCCTTTTCCTGTAAAATACAGTTCTATTTTTTGAAACCTCATCATTCAGACTGAACATTTCCAATTTTCTCCACTAAAATTATGATCACAGAATACAGGGCGGGGCATCTTTGTAGCCCGATTTGAATTGGCCATAACTTCTTTAGTTTTTGGCCAAATCTTAAAATTCTTGTTTCCCTGAATCCACGTTCAACCCCATTTTGTTTGATACGAAATATGTTATACATATGTAACTGTACAGATTCGGATTTGGCGGGCCTAAACTTGCGGGCAGCTAGAAGAACCGCGGAGATTGTGCGGGCATCGAAGTCAGTCAACCTTTGCTTACAACAGGAAAATCTATGGATTTGGCAGTTTGGTGCTGCGAATTAAGTTTCCAGGCGTAAAAGTGGCTTGACTATTTATCATAAGGGTAGCCAGGCATTTTTTTTATTTTTTTTCAAAACAAACTCCCACAACTTTAAACCCGGCGGATGAATTCAATAGGTTCGTGTACTTATCAGTACCAGGAAATTGTAAATGCAAAAATTCTATCATACTGCCTAGATTACGGTAAAAAATTGTAATTGTAATCGGTAAATCTTGGCTGCCCGTAAATTCGTTGTTCGCAAGACCCGCGACGCCTCAAAATTTATAGCACTTTTAATCCTGCCCTCGTATCCTAGTACAACTACGGTTACAATGAACATAACTTTGTATTCGAAATTACTCCTTCCATTATCCGGAGAATAAAACAAAGTTCGGAGAGAAAAATCCCGAAACATTTTCAGGACCATTATCTAAAGCCTCACAGGATTCCTCTCATCGCAAATTGGCCTTCGGAAAGCTAACGTTGCGTAAGAGGGCGTGTAGGATTACGTGAGAATGGGCCGGGGAACGGGAGATTTCCGGAACGAAAAATTGTCTCCTCTTTTTTCGATAACGCTACGAAAAATGTAAATTATGCACTTTGGAAATGGGATTTAGGAGCAAGTGGAAGAGGATGTTATAGTATCAGGCTGACGGAAAAATAATCAAAGCTCTGTCGTATTGAAAATCGCATCTCCGCCGAGGAAATGAATAGTGTCGCGGCAAAAGCAAATTATAAGCTTTTCAGTTCAGCGACGCAATTGGCACATAAAAAAAGCGCGACGCAACATCAACTATTAGAGCAAACAAAGTAATGCTAAATGTTATAATTTCCAGACCTTTTTTATACTAATTGCCTGATATAAGAGCGAAGGAATAAGAATTTTTTCTCGAGCTCGAGAATGGTTGCTCGATTCGCTACCAATTTCAAAAAGTAGCGAAATGATCGATTTGCGACGTGGTCTCGGTAGCGAATCCTTCTTTTCGCGACCTCCGAAAAAAGTCGGTCGCGAATCGGCGTTTTCGCTACCTCCGCGAGAGAGGAGGTAGCAAAACGGCGTTTTTGCGACGGCGCGGAATTGGGAGGTAGCAAATCCGCGGATTTGCGACGTCCCAAATACATATAAACTCCGCCCCCTGAGTTTTGCAGCCAACCACCGCGTTTTGGCCTTTTTTGACAAAAAAATACCATTTATGGTGAAAAATTTTGCTTGTAAATCGTACATTTACGAAATTATGAAAGAAAAAGTCTTCTTCGTTAAAATATTTATTAATAAAAGACGTACATTTTCGTATAAAATATGCGTTTTTTACAACATTGTCCAAGCATTACCGGAGAGTCGATGGATGGAACTGAAGAACATGTTTTGCCAGATATGGCCGAAGTCGAGGGATGGATCATGGCCGCCAAATTACCTTCCTGGAAATCAAAAGCAATGTAAAATTTCCTTATCATTTTCAGAAAAAAACACCTTCATTTACCTCATATTGCATGTGTCTAATCCGAGCATCGAAATGGGCATAGCTTTGAGCAAAAATATGGCCGACGGGAGTGAAATCGGAATTCCAGGTAATAATTTGTTACCTAAAAACAGAATAAGAATACTTAAATCCAATCTTACCTCCTTTAGCAACTATCACTTGGCCATTCCCTTGTTCGATTTCATTATTTCTGCCGCCTGTGTACGATTTATAAGGCTCTTGCCTAGAAAAAAATTGGAAATCTCGTCTAAAATCAAAAAATAATAAAAAAACAACTTACCATGGAGTCAAAAAGCCTTTTTTGCCCGCCAATTTCGTCCCCGATGTTTATGGAGATCACCTTGAGCCGGTTTGTCTTCTAATTCAGCTTCTCTGCATCTATTTGGCCAATTTCAACAAAAGGAAACATAAGAAAACAGGAAAAAAAGAATTTATGAAGTTGCGAATGTTTTCGCGGCCCGTGAAAACGAAATGCCACGCAGTCCGAGAACGGATTTTAGGTCCAATAACAAGGATGTCCTCGGCGTTATCAATCAAATCAACCGTTTTTTAGCCATGGTAAGCTGTTTTGTTATTATTTTTTGACTTTAGACGAGATTTCCAATTTTTTTTTAATATTATTCATGGCAAGAGTCTTACAAACCGTTTTCAGGAGGCAGAAACAACGAAATCGGACAAGGGAAAAGCCGTGTGGTAGTTGTTAAAGGAGGTAAGATTTGATTTAAGTATTATTATTCTGTTTTTAGGTAATAAATTGTTGCCTGGAACTCGGTTTCACTCCAGTCGGCCGTATTTTTGCTCAACATTATGTCTGTTTCGATGCTTGGATTAGACACATGAACTATGAGGTAACAGAAGGCTTTTTTTCTAATCAGAAGGAAATTTATATTGATTTCGATTTCCAGAAAGATCTGTAAGCGGCCATGTTCTTCAACCCCATCCATCGACTATCCGGCCGTATTTAGACAATATTGTGGAAAACCCGCATATTTTACATGAAAACGTACGTCTTTTATTAATAAATAATATAGCGATGAAGAGGGACGTTTTTATTATTCATAATTTCGAAATGTATGATTTATCAGCTAAGTTTTTCACCCTAAACGGTGTTTTTCCGTCAAAAAAGCCAAAACGTGATGGCTGAAAAATTGAGGGGGCGGGGCTTGTTTTGGGACGCCGCAAATCTATGGATTTGCTACCTGCCAATTTTGCGCCGTCGCAAAAGGGCCGATTTGCTACCTCCCAATTTTGCGCCGTCGCAAAATGGCCGATTTGCTTCCGACGTCTTTTTTGGAGGTTGCAAATTGAGGTTTCCGCTACTTTTTGAAATTGGTAGCGGATCCAGCAAACATTATCGAGCTCGAGAAAAAATTCTTATTCCTTCGCTCTTATATTGCACAACGATACGGCAGATCGAACAAGGCAATTCCAAAAACAAATTTAAATTCCAGGTGCTTTCTCCCACATAATTATTCGCCAAAGGGCAAAGGAAGCGTACACTTTTGTGCCGCTTTTTTTAGACGGACAAAAATTCGCCGAGCCTTTGCAAAGTCAGCAAACCGTGGAGAATAAGTGAAAGCCATAGAAAAATTGTGCGTAATGGGCTAATGGCCATAAGTTTTTATTATAATTATGTTATACATGGCTCCTTTGCCATCAAAAATGAAGGTAGTTTTTTGCACATAAATTAACCAAATGATGGTCAAAGTAATCTGAGCACAATGTCGAGTTGAAAATTGCGATTATGTTTTGCGTCAAAATCTCAGCGCACTTTAAAAAGAGCGAGGTATCAGTCTGTCGGGAAAATGGTGTGCCCAATGTCGCTGCATAAATGGTGTCACTGAATCGAAAAGCAAGTTGATTTTGTCGCAACACAATTCATGTTCATTGAAAATGGCATCTCCGACGAGAACATGAGTTGTGCCGCGACAAAATCAAATTGCTCTTGACTTCAGCGACGCAAACAGCGCAGCGATACTGTGCTCATTATTTTCTCCATAAACTGATATAATGGAACGGGAGGTTCAGTGTGCAGTTGAAATTTATTGCTCTTGGATTCACTTTGCTCTGTCGTTGTGAACATCGAATTTTAGCATCCCCGTCACCGTATAAGATTTTTTTGCGCTCCGTACAGACGTGTCAAGACTTTTTGGCTCGCCTGTTATGAATGTGCAATATTGTCTTGCAAGCATGTTCCTACAGAAACCTGAAATAGTACTAGTCCGTTCGTAAAGTCGCTGGAATGATTTCGGCGACGCGCACTGTGCACGAAAACTCAGGGTGCGAGCGACAGTCCAAAAAAGCCTATTGCACTGTGCGAAAAGCCAAAAATTGCACAGTGCAAAGTGAACTTTCGGTTTCGCGGAGTGCATGTCGCCGAAAACATTCCAGCGACTTTACGAACGGACTAGTATGTATTTGGAGTTGGCTTTGTAGACAGAGAAAATTTCCATACCAAAATTGTCTGCAATTTCAACATCTCATATATTCGAGTGTTAATTCGATGAGTGTGCACCTGGAACACCTTACATCGAAAAGCGTTTTTGGTCTGCATGCAAAACAAATTCCGAGAACTACTCATTTATTAGTGGTTGATTGTAGCTTTAACCTATTCAAAATCGCTGTAAACTTGATTACTGTAGGAGACAAAAGTCTACTGTAAACCTTCACAGTAATTTCACAGAGGTCTACCGTAAAATTTTCACTCTAATAAAACACTGGGATTCCGGGCAAGGTGATGTTGTTGGCTTTGAGTTCGTCGCGGACGGCGTTCGGAGCCAGCGTAATCAACTGCTTCGTTTTGTTGTACTCGTCCTCCAGCGTCAGGGAACCATCGTCAGCCACCTTTTTGATTTCATTGTAGACGTTTTGAGCGCCAGCACTCAAACCCTTAATCTTCGATTCGCTCTCTGTTTTGTTCTTCTCGTACTTCTCGCGTTGGGTCTTGGCTTCGGCCTGAAAAATGGTTACTTTGCGGTGAGGTTCATTCTTGCAAATGACGCTATCCTATTCGTTTGGTCAAGTGACTTTTTTGGCGCTAACGCTGTGAGAAAGCAGTTTGTTGTATTGCTCGGCGAGATTCACTGTGCAAGAACAAAACCTCACACAAAACCGCACGTCGTCAAAATCCCAGCGATTTTTCGAACGGACTATAATAGTATCATTCTGTCGGGAAAATAAAGAGCACAATGTCGCATTGCCGCCGAGAAAATGAACAGTATCGTGGGAAAATCAAATTTTTTTCAACTTTCGCGACGCGAACAGCGCAGCAACATTTTACTCATTATTTTCCCAACAAACTGATCTTTATTCAAGTCTTTGAACAATTCCAAATCAAAAAATTTCGTTTACCTTCAATGGATCGCTCAAGGTCGCGACAAACGCGGCGATCTTGCTCTTGGCCTCATGCCTCTTCAATTTCTTGGCTTCAGCAAGAGCCGCATCCAACTTGGTCTTCTCGTCGGCGCTCAGCTTCCCATACAGAAAATGCAACGGTCCTCCGGGCTTGTTCAACACCATCTCGAAGTACGAAGAAAGAGAGAAACAAATGACTTTTACCGACAAATTTTGCTTTTATATCGAGACCTTAATGGACCGGAGGCCATTAAATTTGAGGGATAATTTGATGACGCTTCTAATTAAATTGCGCAAACTTTCAAACAGTGGAAAAAGAAAAGACACATGCCGTTAATTTTCGTGTAAACTGAAAAAAGAGGTAAAATGAAGAGAGGAAAACATGCAGTCTCAAAGTTTTGTAAACAAGTTTCTATTTTGGAAACCGTTGTCTCTGTATTTTTGAGTTAATGAAATGTTGCACTGCGCTCATAAAAACGGGTCAAAAAAGAGGCCATTTTTAGCGCAAAACTATGGTCAATAAGTGATTTTCCCCGTGGCTGATTGGACCCGTTTTTCTCCCCACTTTTTTTATTTTTTGTCCCTCGGCCGGTCTTGTCCCCATGATGGTTCTGTCCCCTGGCCTTTTTTGTCCTGAATGCTTTATTTTTCAAGATTTTTTGACCAGTTAGCCATTGAGTTAAAATCACAGTCAAATTTTTTAAAGGATAGCCAGAGCTCTTGATCGGGTTGCCAAGCTGTCAGATTGACGTTAAAGCCTCAAAAAAGCTAGCTGAAAATTTTGAATGGGTGTCACAAAGTTGCAAATGACGGCTAAATTATCGTGGGGGATTGATCCGGTGGCAAAAAATGTCTCATTTTGCATCCGGGAAGTATCAAAAATATGGCAAAATGCTCCTCTCTCCAGGTGAAAAAACTTCGATTTCAAAAGTGCTCCCGCTCTTTTTGTGAAGGAAAGGGCGCGCGCGGCAACCCGAAATAGAAGAAAAATGTTTCCCGCCCACTTTTGAGTTTCGTCCAAACGAAGTGTCAAAATCGACAAAAAAAAATAAAATAATTTAGAGAAAAGCATTTTTCGGCCGGAAATCCCACGAAAAATTCTTTTCTGACATTTCGTTTGATTTCAACCAATACAAAATGGGCGAAGAGTCGAAAGGAGCCAGGAAACACTTCGGGTTGCCGTGGCGCGCCCCTGAAAACGAAGTTTTTACGCTTGGAGAGGGATGCATTTTGTCACATTTTTGAAGCTGCCCGGATGCAAAATGGTATGTTTTTCGCCACTAGATGGGGTCCTTCACTGTGTTAAATTGGCTAGTAAAAACCTGGATCCAACCTTTCGGCTAGCTTTTTGCACGGCTATTCCGACACATGGACTAGCCGATACAGGTTTTTGGCCTTGTTTTGCGTATCCTCCGGGCTGCGCGTGAAAATCCCGAGCCAAGGTTTTTTGGAATTGACATGTTGACTGTGTGCAATACAGTGGGGGACCTGATCTAGCGGCAAAAAGCGTACCATTTTGCATCCGGGAAGTATCAAAAATGTGGCAAAATGCTTCCTCTCCAAGTGAAAAAACTTCGATTTCAAAAGCGCTCCCGCTCTTTTTGTGAAGGAAAGGGCGCGCCCCTCAAAACGAAGTTTTTACGCTTGGAGAGGGATGCATTTTGTCACATTTTTGAAGCTGCCCGGATGCATAGTGGTACGTTTTTCGCCACTGGATGGGGTCCTTCACTGTTCATAAAAAATACAGCCGCTTGTGGGATTTTGTTAGTTAACCTTTATTCCAAAAAATCAAAAGAATCAAAAATTACGGGACCATATTACACCGAATAAAACGCTAGCTGAATGACGACTGGGGTTTGTACACGCGGATTAATTAGTGGTGATAAAAGTTGGACGAGGTTTCATGACGAGGGAGTTGCGGCAATCATCGAGGACGCGGAAGAAGTGCTCTGGGAGGGCTCTGTAGTCCGTGGCGGCCATCATTAAACGCATGGCGTGCTTGATGAGACGGCCGAGGTCCTGAAAAGAGAAAATAGTTCAAGTTTTGTTGGAAGCAACCGAAGAAAATTGATCAGCCAAAATAGCTTATTTTTCGAAAAAATAATCTTGCAAAAAATCTGACCTGCAAATCCGCGATCAAAAATATGATCTGTGCGATTCGCTCGTCCTCATCGCGTCCATTTCTTCGCACGTATTTCCCCAAACTTTTCAAGGTCCCGTTCCGCAGGTAGGTCAGATAATCCCTCGTCTTTTGTTTCACACTCTCAAAGCATCCGTGCCGCGTCATCAGCAGCAAAACGAGCGCCGACAGCTCGGTGTCGTCGAGGTTCGCGTTCGCCATGGCCTTGCCCACCGTCTCGGCCATGGCCAATTGCACGCGATAGACGTATTCCATGGTGATGTCGAAGATGCTGTCCTGGTCGCCGATGATGTGCGAATAAATGTAGCCGAAGTGGCGGCGGGTGTGCTCCATGGTCAGGGGCGCGTACGAGCCGTCAATGTTGTAGAGGCGCTTGTGCTCGTGGCCGTAGTAGCGAATGGTCGTGGAGAGTTGTTCGGTCAGCGACCACCACATTGAGTATTCCGTCATCTTGAGGGTGTTCTGGAAGGAAAGGAAGTTATATGGGATATTGAAAGAATTCCGGATGCAAAAAGGAAAAAAAGATCTCAAGGCCGGGCGCAGGTCGGAAAAATTATATTTTTTCAATTTTTTAGGGCAAAAAAGACTATTTTACGTCCAACTGGATCAAAAAAAATACTTTTTTTTTATTAAAAATTAGGCTAAACAAAAATTCCAAGTCAAAGGTAGGGCGCAGCTCGAAAAAAATTCCAAAAGCAGGACAAAAAAATAAATATTTCGGGATAAAAATCGGTTATAAAACGAAATTTTTTCAGAAAAATTTCTCAAATTTAGCTAAAAGCAATTTGAAGTCACAGATCGGGCGCAGCTCGAAAAAAAGTCATTTTTTTGTATATCGCCGAAAAATTTCTTTTTCGAAATTCGTTTCAAAATAGCCTACCCAATCATCCCTGTCAATCTCATTGAACAAGTTGTCCGTATTTGCGATGATTCGATTGAAAATGGAGTACTCATCCAGTCCAACCTTCATGTCATGCGAGGCGCCGGCCGACAGCTGCGACTCAAACCGATGACTGTACATTCGGTTCCGTTCGTGGATAATCTGCTTCTTCAGCGTCGTGAAACGCGAGAGAACATTGTCCGTGTCCTCGTCCAAATACGTGGTGGAGGTGGGGCTGGTGAGGAGGAATGGCAATGGGAAATCGAAGTTTTTGGTCGACTCCATGAGACGGGTGGTCATTCGGACTTCTGCAAGCAAATTTTGAAAATCTTTATACATGTCAATAAGAAAAATTTAAAAAAAAGAACCGAAAACTTTGCTTTTTAGAACATTAAAAAAAAAGTTTTTCCAGGCTGCGCCCGAGAATTAATGCGCCCGAGAAAAATTCGCAAAACCTCCTTTATCTTTGATTTGTTGAATAGAAAATTTGGTCTTAATTTTTCTAGAAAAGAGCTTTTTCAAAAAAAAACATTTTTTCCAAGCTGCGCCCGAGGTTTTTTAAAAGCATTTCTTTCCAAGTTGCGCATGAGAATTCACCTTAACCTTTTTTATTGGCAAAGAAACGGGTATTGACTTACTTGCATCCAACATTCCCGCATCGATACATCGCTGGAAGCGGCAATATTTGCAGACTCGACGGTTCGGAACCACTAAAAATAATTTTTTTATAAACCATTTCCTTTTTTGGTATTAATTTGGTGCTAATTTTTTTCAGCTTCATTTTGAAGTTTTTTAAAACCAGAAAAATATGATTTCTTGTTTTTTTCTAACCTCGTGATATTTCGTCCAATCCCCAAAAAATCCAATATTTTTTGCCATTCCGTCTAATGTACGAAAACATCAGTAATTAGTTTTCAAACTATTATTTGATTTTAAATTTCAACGCTTTTTCAAGCGGAAAATCGACTTTCAAATATTGTGACATTTCGTCCAATGTCAAAAAAATCCAATAATTTTTTTGACATTTCGTTTAAAATAAGCAAACTCACACTGATTCTTTCCGCAAAGCCTCGAATTCAGACACTGATACTTCTTGCTCTTCTTCACAGACCGCCGGAAGAAGGCACGGCATCCCGAGCACACCGAGACCCCGAAGTATGTGACAGCCGATGCTTGAAGTTTGCAGATCTGACAGGGCACCTTATCCACCAACGGTTGTATCGCCATCGCTTCCTCGGCATTGTCCGGAATGTCTGAAATCATATTTCTCACTGATTTGGAGAATAGTGATCAGATTGCGGAGAGAGAACTGTAAGGAAAGGTATGGTTGTGTCGAGGATGACTTTATGCGTCATTTTTGCAATCTTTTTGGTTACAAAATCGACCTTTCTTCGAATTATTATGGTTAGTAGAAAACGCCAAAAAATAAGCAATCGTTTTCAGCGGCCCAAAGAATGCAGTTTGCAGCAGCTAGACTGCAAAAAATATTTTTTATTTTTTTAAAAATTGTCCAAAAAATTTTTTTCGAAGTTGTAGAAAAATTACTGGATATAACAATGAATCATGAGGTATTACAACTTCCCTTTTCAGCATTTCTGTCGCTAAACTACAAAAATCATTGTTGTTTCTCTCCCTTTTTATCGGACAAATTTTCGAAGTAAAGAGACAAAAAAGTAATCATGAAAATTGTAATTTTACATTATTTTGGTCAAAAATTTTAAGGGAAGGTATCATATTTGCAAAAAAGTGGATACTTATTTCTACTGTAGAATGCAAAATCGCATAAAATTAAGTTCGGCTTTTAAGCTGGATACCCAAAGAAAAGGTTGTAGGAAGTGCCTACGAGGCCTATTAAAGTCGCTCGATTCTCGGCGGACGCTCGGCTAAGGCTCGGCGGAGACTTGGCGAAGGCTTGCAATATGCCCACTTTTGCTAATTTTATTTAACTATTACTAAAATTAGTTTTGTTTACCCTGAGTTATCTAAAATGTAAAAGATTAAAATTTGCGGCGAAAAACAAAGATCCGTAACTTTTGTCTAGATATTTTTGATGTGAGTACTGGTAATATACCTTAAAAAAGTGATACACTAGCTATATGTAAACATATCTCTGCAAAGCTGGTAGCTAAAATTTTCAAGAATTTATTTGTGGCCCATCCCGATGTGTGCGCCAAAATCAACGGAAATCTGAGCGTCGCACTTGGGATCTTGCAGGAAATCCTTGAAAAACTTGAAATTAGCTCCGAACTAACGCCGCGAGCAAAAAATCATTCATCAACTGTGTGTTTGAAGTTGAGGTTTCAACTGTTTCCAGGGCGAGTCAAAAAAGAATTTAGATGAAAATATATAATATAATATAATAAAATTGATTGAAAAATTTTGTAACCAGTAATCCAGATGAAATCATCGGATTATCCGGTTTGCATGAAAGAGGAAATAGAAAAACGGAAGCGTAATAACAGGTAAGACTCCGTTTTCTGGCGCACTCCAAATTTTTTTTTCCAAGCTGCGCCCGAACTTTGAATACTCGGTTTATTAGGTCCTTTAGGAGTTTTTTCACTCCTTTAATTCACCTTTAAATTAAAGTTTTAGTACATTTTTTATTTTTTTTTTATAATTTCCTCTCCTTTTACTACAGTAAACTTTCAAAATAAAATTTTCTTTTCAAAAATATTCAATTTTTCCCTCAAAAATCAGCTCTCCCGCCAAATTCACCACCCCCAGAATTTGCACAAACGCACTTACCGTGCGGTGACATTAAGTCGCCGTTGGACGAGCAGCTGGACAGCGATGGGGACGCGGAGGACCCGATTGACATTCTGCGCGCTGAAACACGACCCGTGAAGTGTGTGTTAACGTCGGAATCGGAAAAGGGAAAACTGATCGAAATCGGGAAACGGCCTTCAAAAAAGGAGCCCCCAAAACACGGGGCTCTCAAAGAATGGGTAGACCGTGGCAGAGAGGTGGGTAGAGGTTCAGTTCTGGGAACGGTTGGGGGTAATTAATGAGAAATCGATTTAAAACCAATCAAAACATTGCCAAAAAATTTTTTGTATATGAAAAAATGGAAAGGTGTTGATAACTTCTACGCAAAAAATTAAAAAATTTTAAAAAATTTTGTAAAACAATAGCTAAAAAATAAAATGAAGCAGACAAAATTGTCGCAGAAAATTCTGTATAAAAAAATTTTTTTTGAAAAAAAATAAAAATTGCAGCGTGCAAGGTCTAGTCGCAAATAAGTTTAAACCAGATTTTTTGGGAAATGTAAAGTTTTTCACTGGCTATTTCTATGAATCTGCGAGATTTTCAAGTCAAAAAAATGCAATCGTTTTCTTGCAGGCACACAAAATACGGGGTATAAAAATGCATCGTTTTTCCTCCGCCGAATCTCCTCATTTTTTAGACGTCTTGCGAGACGACCACTTTGCGGCCGAGATTTACCATTTAGAATTACGATTTTCCTGTTAGCCTTGTGCTAACTATTCAAGCCACTTTTACGCCTGAAAACTTAACTCGCAGCATCTAACAGCCAAATCCATCGTTTGGATTTCCTGTTGTTCGCAAATGCTGGTTGATTTCCAAACATGCCCGCGGAAACTCCGTGGTTTTTCTAGCTGCCCGCAAAGTGGTTGCCCACAAGTTTGGGCCCGCTCACCGCTCTCTCAAAGACAAGTCTTTAGCTTCCCCAACGGACTGTTATATCCGCTATAAACTTCATCCCAAAGTTTTCATTTTCTCATCATACTTTCTTTCCCATACAAACACTTCAAACAAAAGTCACAGTATTCCTCCGTATCCCCCGTATTTTGTGTGCCTACAAACTTTCGAACTGTCGCTTTGCCTCCGAACTCTCCAAACCTCTTGACCTTTGCGATTATCAATTGACGATCAAGGCTGCATCACGTGTGAATCAATGTTCGCCGCCATTCATCATGTCTGTTTTTAAAATCCGTTTTTCGGTCTTAACTTTCCATTTAATGAGGCTTTAAAAATCAGAGAAAACAACCCGTCATTTGACCTTCAATTCAGTGATATTGAATGGTCTTTATAGCTGAAAGAGAACGCTAAACGCGAAGAGTGGTCAGAAAAAAAAACACCCTTCAGCCATAACTTTATTAACTTCGTGCCAAAAAAAAATGATTTTTTTGTGGAAACATTACCTTTTACGGTCGTAACTTTCGTACCCGAATTCGGCAAAAAATCTTAAATTTTCGTCTATCTAAAAATCCCGGTTGTCTTTGCAAAGCGCGAGCTAGGATTCTTGGATATGTTTTAGAAAGAATTACTCTAAATTTGTGCCAAATTTCATCAAAATCTCAGCGTCGCTCTTGGTGCAGTATGTTTGCAGTAACCCAACAATAAATATCCCAATAGTAATCCAACTCAATTTTTCTACAGTAATCCCCACTTGCGCCACGTTTAAATCAGAGCGGTTTTGGGGATCCCGAAATCGGCGGCGGCACCGGCAAATATGCGTTATCTAATTAAAAATCGCCAAATTTACACTCGCAAGTCTCCAGAAGTTTTTGAAATTTGTTTTACGGGCTAAATGGAGTAAACACATAGCATAGAAACCCGGGGAGAAACGGTGGACAAATTGAATAAAAAAATTAACGTATTTGTACCAAGGAGTTGTCAATGCAAAATTTCTATCATACTACATGGATTACGGTAAGAAAATCGTGATTCTAATCGAAAAATGTCAGCTGCCCGCCAGATCGGCGACGCCTTATACATACAACACGGTGAGAACACTAACTCAGCAAAAAAAAGAAATCGAAATTTGGCTTTTCTCTATTCGTTCTCCACGGTTCGCGTACTCTCTTGGCCACAAAGGTCGTTCAATATCACGGCTACGCCTTCAAAATGTAGGCTAAAATTTTCAGAAATTAATATGTTTCCGTTGCCCAACACCTAAAGGAAAATCTGAGCATCTTGCTTGGGACTCTTCCCTAGTAAAATCAAAACACTCTAGCGTCTATTTTAATTCTACCATAAACCCCGAATATGCCCTTTTTCCAGCCCGCAGAAACTTTTGGAAACTACTCGAGAATGGGGCGAAAAAATGGCTTCGACGGCGGCGGAGGGTCAGGCAATCAGATAATCGCCCAATTTGCACTCTCGAATGAAACTCGACAGTGGCGAGTCTTATCTGATACCATCGGGTCATGCGGAAGTCTACTACGAAGAAAGGCCTGAACCTCGGGATCAATGAGGAATACCGGCAAATGGTAAAGGCCCAACTCTTCGCATTTCGTGAGCTCTCTCGAAAACAATACCGTTGAATCTATAGACCAAAAGCGCTCTCGATCAATGCACATATAGATATAGATATAGCCCGCTAAAACTTTCGAGGATTGAGCCGTGGTAAGTACAAGTCCCATGAGCAAAATTGAAGAAAAAATCTGAGTGCCTCAAGACTTTACACATCATTTTTTGTGCGCCGAATACTAGTCCTTCCGGAAAGTCGCTGGAGTGATTTTTGCGACATGCATTGAGCGAAAACGGCACATTGCACTTTTTTGCTCATTGCACCGTGCAATAGGCTTTTCTCGACTATCGCCCGCACCATTTTTTTGCACGTTGCGCAAGCCAAAAACTGTCCAGCTACTTTCCGGAAGGACTAGTAGACAATCCTCAAATGAAGCCGCCTCAACGGAGTGCCCACCTCGAGCCTCATTAAAATGATGATTTGATGAGATCCCGACCTCATTCCCCGCGGCATTCCGGTTGGAAACGCAACCAGAAACAATGCCGCTTATCTCCGGCGAATCGCAAATCCCTTATATTATATGAGATTTTGTCGACCGCGTCGTCCGTTTTTTGAATGTCGTAGGTGGCACGACAATGGGGAGAGCTACTATTATACTACGCCGTTTCAAAAGTGCGTAGAATTTTTGTCGCAAGTTCTCAAATTTCTTTTTCTTTAAAAAAACTAAGAAGTATGACATTTAAAAAAATTTAAATTTTGCAAACTAATTTGTCCCCAGAAAATAAGGAAACCTATCCATGTCTCACGTCACACATACCACAAAACTGATCGCCTTCTTCGCCAAAAATTGCCTTTTATAAGGCCGACCTGGCCGTAAACTTACCAATTATGACATCAAAAAGAAAAAAGGACACAATAAAATTCAAAAAAAACTTGCCCTTTTAGCGAGGCAGACAAATAAACAAATTCTTTCCGATAACTGTAGTCTGTTAAAGTGCATTCGGTGATAACGTACATGTGGTTGTTTACGGAAGCAAATGGAATTTGCGAAGATTTTCAGAAAATTGGGCGCAGCTCGGAAAAAATGGTCGGGTACGCCATCACCTTTTTTGAGGTATTTTACATGTACTCACATCAATAATATCTAGATAAAAGTTAGGGATCTTTGTTTCTGGCCCCAAATTTTGGTCTTTTATATGTTACAATAACTCAGGGTAAAGAAAAATATCGTTAGTAATAGCTAAAATTTGAAAAAGTAGTCATACAGAAAGTCTTCTCCAAGCCTCCCCGAGTCTTCGCTGTCCGTCCACCGAGCATCCAGCGACTTTACTAGGCCTTGCGGGCACTTCCTACTACCTTTTTCTGGGTGTCTACCTGCCCTACACATTTCGCAAGTCTCCGTTGAGCCTGAGTCTTCACCAAGTCTCGGCCAAGCCTTCGCCGAGCATCCAGCGACTTTACTAGGTCTCCTAGGCACTTCCTGCAACCTGTTCCGCGTATCCACCTGCCCTACGCCCCGCATCAATCAAATTACTTACCAACGCATTGCCTTTTTAAAATTAATCAAAAAATTCCCGAGATCCGTTTTCAGACTATTAAAAATTGCCCCAAGACCAATTTTACAGATTCAGCAAGGGTGGAACCACGTTTAACAAGGTTTTCAACTTCAAGATGATAGTGTTGCTTCACACGACTTCTTAATTGTGTTTTTAAGGATGTCGGTTACGTTTATTTTGAGTTTTTGTTCAAAAAATTACTACAAACACTAATATTATACATTAGGACTTAATAGATTTTCCTAGTAAAATTACTTATTATTAGCCATTTTTCAGTACTTCCGTGCTTTATTTTTATAAAATTACGCTTACTGTGAGAAAAATATAAACCCCCTTCTTGGCTTTGCGTTTTAATTTTATTGGCAACCCAACTTTTCGCTTTGAAATTCAGAATTTTAATTTTGCCGGGCCGGCCCGGGCCGAAAGTTGCGGCCCGGCCCGCGGGCCGGAACAGGTCGGCCCGGCCCGGCCCGTTTCAATTTTGCTTTGGCCCGGCCCGGCCCGGCCCGAACACCGGCCCGGGCCGGCAGCCATGTCTAGCTGCGCCCTAGCATTTTCAGCCAACTTCTGGGCAGACCCGGTCCTAGAGCCGTATCTATTTGCACCCTGGTTCTTGTTCACCGAAATGCACTTTGCGAACACAAGAGATCATTTCAGCGGCTTTCGGGGTCGAGATGATAAAAGGTTATGTACGGTAACGAGATGATAAAAAGTCGATAACAAGGGTGAAATGAACTTCTGATGCTTGAAATGACATTGTAAACAATGAATAACATAAGGAATTAAAAGTAAAAATTACATGTTTTGGAATGAGCGTACAAAATTTAGAGAGCGGTCAACAGCATAGCGACCCAAAGTTTCACTGTGCAATGTGCAATAGGCTTTTTTTTTGAGCTGCCGTTTGCACTATGGCTGTTTCTGCACATTGCATGTCGCACGTCAAACTGAGATAAGCTAAAACAGTCCGGTGAATTGATTGGCAATTTGCCAAAAAAGACGCGAAAAAACGTTTTGTCGGGGAAGAAATGGGAAATTTTTGGGGCGAGAGAGTACGTTTTTGCGCGTCTTTTCTCTGTCTTCTCTGCGAAATAAGACGAATTGTAAAAAACCGATAGCGAAGAGTCTATTCCGGTCACCGGACTTCTCAGTGTGACGTGCGTCGTCACTCCAGCGACTTTACGGACGGACTAGTCTCACTTCGTCGAGAAAACAATGACCACAATGTCGCTGTGCCAACTGCGTCACTAAAATGAAAGGCAATTTGATTCTGGCGCCACCGCATTTTCTCGTCGGTGATGTGACGCGGCAGAGTGCTCATTATTTCCCCGACAGACTGAAATATGGCAAAAACTAAAACAAGACTTTTTGACCAGCTTAGTAAAAGCAAAGAAACTTCAGCAACCCCTCGTTATCACCCGTTTGAAACATTGCAAGCGTTGGAAAACAACGGGTCAGCTGTACCGCGCTTATCGTTTTATACGCTCAACCTTATCACCGTGTACTGTGTACGAAGCAGCAACTACGATCATATGCCCGAACGAATATTTTTGCAGCCGTTATCAGAGAACACCCGAACGTTCCGCGGATTGACGGCCGCCGCTACCGCAAAGGGAACGATGGACCGAACGTTTCGGCGCCATGGGGAAATAAAATTTGAGAAAACGTTGTAAATAGCTTGTTTTGTGACCGGAATATTGCAAGGAAATCCGAGTCGACGCTCTTTCATGTGAGTCTTTTCATTTACGACCGTCTTTGCAAGGCTTTGCAAAAGAGTTTTTTTTTGGTAGGCAACTTTTTCAAAGTTTGGTAGGCAACTTTTTCAAAGTTTGTATTCGAACAGTTTGTTGTGAAGCCGAGAAAATAAAGTTATTTCGATCAATTTACTCAACAAAAATTATGCGAAAGTTTCCGGCCAGCGGCCGATGCGCTAACGGAAAGTTTGCCAAAAATCATAGGGCGCTGATCATAGGGGGCCTCGCGTCTTAGGCGCAGCTCGAAAACAAGTTAAAAGTTGGCTCGGGCAAGCTGCGAAAGCTTCTTTTCCGAGCTGCGCCCTACCATTTTCAGCAAACTTTCAATTAGCGTATTTGGCCCCAGCCCAAAAAACATTTCTCCAGAGCTGCGCCCGAGCCTTGTCTTCATGCCTGCCTTTTTTCTCCTCTGGATTGGGTACGGAAAGGTCCGCTGCGGAAAAGTCCGCAAAAAAAGGATAGAGGAGGGCGGGGGGGAAGGGTGGGGGGAGGTTTTCGATGGCCCTGATTTCGAAAATCATACCAATTTTTATCTGAATTTTACAATTTTGCGTAACAATTTTCAAAATCAGCACCACCCCTAAATCCATTACTCAAAAAAAATCTAATTAACACTACTGCTTAAGCAAAATTGTAAAATTAACAGGGGAAGTACCCCAAGTGCGACTCTCAGATTTTGATGAAACTTGGCACAAGTTTCATGCCTATTTCAACTGTAAAGGATAATATTCCTACAAAAAATCAAAATTTTCCGCACGAAACTGCCAAAGTTATGGCCAAAAAGCGTTTTTCTCTCTGACCGCTCTCCACGTAAGGCGTACTCTCTTCGCGGAAAAAAATGGTTCAATATCTCGGTGGCGCTTGCAAAGCGCGAGCTAAAACTTTCAGGAATTGATATTTGGATGATGGCCGACGTTTGTGCAAAATTTAAAGAAAATCTGAGCGTCGCACTTGGGGTACTTCCTGTAAGAAAAAATGGATATGATATTCGAAATCAGCCCCATCGAAAACCTCCCCCTCCACCCGCCCTCCTCTTTTCTTTTTTTAGCGGACCTTTCCGCAGCGGACCTTTTCGTCCTTCGTGCTACTCCCTGAGGTCCGAATTCAACAAAGAAAACTTGCCAAATCTTTCGATTTCCACTAAAAACATTCAAATGCAGGGCGCAGGCCGCAATAAAATATTCCACAAATCACAATAAATATAAATAAATTATTTATTTCACACCAGAAGACCGATAAAAAAATTACCTAACTGTCATATGGATTAGGAAGAGTATCAAGTTTGCGTAGTTCATAAGCGTTCGAAGCACAAACCATGACTTCATAGTTGTCCCAGCAATTGGACATGCATCCTTCCTGGGTGGCGGGAGGGTCATGTGAATGCGGGCAATTTTCACATGCGGTGTTGAGGATGTCGACCATAACCGGGTCTTCCTTCAGCTTCTAGAAATTTTTTAAATAACTGTTAGAACATGGCAACGAACTTTTTTGGATGAAAACTTGGTTTTAATTTCACAGAAACTGTTTAGTCCAAGCGCTTATATACTTGACGCAATCGCATTGACTTTTCATTTTTTGATGAGGTCCTTACACTGACAGGCATTAACTGAGGGTAGTTTTTCCTCAAAAAACACTTTTTTTCCGCTCGAAACTGCAAAGATATGGGCAAAAGTGTCTTTCTCTATGGCCACCCTCCGCTTTTCGCGTGCTCTCTCGGTCGCAAAAAGAAAACATTACCCCCAAATTCGCCCTCAAAATTCATCCCCATCCAAAATTCCCCGCTGAAAACAATCTCCTAGTCAAAGCTCGGGCGCAGCTGAGGGAAAAAACATTTTCGGAAACCAAAACCAGGAAGTCAATAAAGTGTCTTAAAAAACAATGTTAAAAAACTTACTTCACATTTTTCCTTGTTAAATGGCGGTTTTTTGTCAAACTTCTTCTCCTGCGCGAGACGGAGATGACGCATGTGTGCGCGCATTGCGCCATCCACACCAGCAGCCGCGAAGATGACCAAGAACAGAGCGATCAGCCTCAAGTCCATTGCGAGAACGATGGGGGAGGACGGCCGACGAAGAGACGAAACGCCAACGAGGAACAGCGAGTGAACACCGAGCTCCAGAAGCAAAAATTGTAAAATGGCTTCCGCAGAGCACCCTTTTATAGTGGTTTTGGCTGCGAAAACTCACGGTTTATGCAAACTTGTGGTAAAATTGAGGTCATTTTGAAAAAGGCCAAAAAAAGCAAAAGACGCAACCGGCGTGGGCGTTTTATACAATGATAAGTTGGCTGGCTTAGGTTAGGCCGACAGGGGAAGTACCCCGAGCGCGACGCTCAGATTTTGATGAAACTTGTCGCAAATTTATAATATTTTTTTCTAAAATACATGTATGTGAGAATCCTAGTCCTTGAACATTGTATAGAGAACCGGGATTTTTAAATCGAAAGTCGGCGAAAATGCACCATATTTTGGCGAGTTTCGGCGCAAAAAGTTTCAGGCCTACTTCTACCCTAGAGCATAATATGTATATTTACACAGTAAAGTTCGTTTTTCTTGCCCTAACAAGGGAAGTACCCCTTGTTCATTTATGGCATCCGCAAAAAAATTATTTTTCTCAAGCTGCGCCCGAACTTCGGCTTTCAATTTAGTTTCTAACGAGGGAAGTACCCCAAGTCGGGCATGAACTAAATATCAATTTCTAAAAGTTCTAGCTCGCGCTTTGCAAGCGCCACCGAAATATTGAACCATCTTTGCCGCCGAGAGAGTACGCTAAACGTGGAGAGTGGTCAGAGCGAAAAACACTTTTTGGCCGTAACTTTGCTAGTTTCGCGCGAAAAAAATTATTTTTTGTATAAACATTACCCTTTACGGTAGAAATATGTATCTTTCGTGCCGAAATTCGGCAAAAAATGTCAAATTTTCGCCGACTTTTGATCTAATAATCTCGGCTGTTTCTGCAAAGCGCAAGCTATTATATGATTCTGGCATATATATTTTTTAAATATTCTAAATTTGTGCCAAGTTTCATCAAAATCTGAGCGCCGCACTTGAGGCACTTCCCGTTAGTTTAAGGGACAGGAGCTTCGATTAACATTTGTGCTAGGGCCAAGGCAGCTTAGGTTATTATATATAATACTACTCTTCGATGCACTCAAATTCTCAAATTCCAGACTTACCAGGCATTTCCGAGTGTATTTGAACAATCTGCAATGCAGATGACACAACCTAGGACGGAATGCTGCATCAGCGGGAGTGAAGATGAACGTGAACAGAGCGGTCAACTTCAAGTCTATTGAAAGAACGATGAGGAACAATATTCAACGGAGAGCCAAAGGGCCGACGAGCAACGGAATGACCACCGAATTAAAGGGGTAAAAATGGTAAATGACCTTTGGGAACCTACGCTTTATAATGTTTTGAGGTCTCATGGCTTCTGGTTTTAGGCAAATTCGTGGGAAATCCGGAAAATTTTGGGAAAACCGAAAATTTAAAAAAAAAAGTTCGGGCGCAAGTTGGAAAAAAAACTCCTGTTTTAATAGAAGTGCTCAAATTTTTATACAAAAACCAATTTCAAAATATTTATTCCACGTAACCATTGACACATCAAATAAGCACGATTACGGCGGCTCGCCGTAATAGAGCTTGTTGCATCTGTATGCGGTGCCGCTGGCGTAGCAGCCGAATCTGCACTTCTTCATGTAGTCCTTGTCGTCCGTATACCACCGCGAATGGCATTGGCGGCAGCGAAGCTCGGCCTTCCACCGATCTGTTGCGTCTTCGCCATGAAAAAAAAAATTTGAGCTTTTGTTTAAAACACGATTTCTGAGTGAGTGTAGCAGCCCTTGACATAGAAAAATTCGATCTCGGGTTTTTAGCTTCAATGTAACCGTACCCGTCCTAAAAAGCTTGTGGCGAAACATTTTTGCCCATTTCGGCCGTTAACACAGTTATTTTTACAATTTATTAGTTATACAGTAATCCCCCATAAATCTGTAACGAACTCACAGAAATTCATGGAATTGTGAGTACTTATGTTTTCGCACTCGTAGATTTCAAAAAAAGTGGTTTTGACTCATTCGGATTACTGTAACATACCAAACTGCTGGTTCGGCCGCATAAAATCGGCCATAAAAAGTTTGTTTCTGAAAACCCGCAGCTGAATTTTACATATGTTAATCAGCATAAAATTCTGATATATAAACGTTAAAAAAAAGTGCAAAAAGTGGTGCGGCATTTTTCATGGTGTAGTGGTTTTTGGTCAGAACTAGTAATCTGACGTCCCGGGTTCGAATCCGCCTGGATGCAAATACCACAAATTAGACGCAAATTACCTTTAATGTAGTCTTGAGGTCTGTATGAGGGAGACTGAGTAATTTTAGACCTACATGATATCTCTATTTAAGGTAAAAATGGATTTTATATAATTTTTGGAAGATGAATACGTGAAAAATAAAACGTCTTCAAATCGTTTGAAATTGATAACAGATATTCTAGGGATAATTATAAGGAACTTTTCTGTTGGCTTTTTTTGATAGGTTACTGTGTCATGGATTACTGTAACATAAAATCCCAATTTAATTTTTCATATACCACAGAGCGCAGAGGCATCGGACTAGCACTTTTATCATAGGAATGGTTGAGAACAGACATGGCAGGGGGGCCGGGCTTTGGAAATTTTGAAAAGGGCCGGGCCGGGCCCAACGTTTCGGGGGCCGGGCCGTGGGGCCTGGGGTTGGTTTTTCGGGCCGGGCCGTGGGGCCTGAAAAAATTTGGGCCCGGCCCCTTCAAAAAAAAATTTTTTAATTTTTTGTCTTGAAACGAAAAATTGGGGTGCCAATTTTTTTGGCATTCTGTTTTGAGCAAGAAATTTTTTATTTTTGGCAGTAAAAGCGGTTTGTAAGACAGGAAAACCTCATTTACTATTTAGAACCTTACTGGCAATGACAAAATACATCGAAAAAGTTTTTAAAAGTTAACTTTTAGTCAAGTTTGAATAGTGTTTCACTATTTTTCGACTAATTTTGCCTAAAATATTTTTTTCATTACAAATCCCCGACATTCCATTGGCTTAAACCTGTATGTTCATAAGGATATTGGTATGTTCTTTGTTATAAATGGGCAACCGGCTCAATTTATGACCAATAATGATGAATAATTCGAGAATTTTTATCCAGATGTCATGAATAATATAATTTACCTTCTCAAATGCTATACATTGGTTTTTCCTGGAGTCTGGCGATGGATTTGACAATCAAATGGCCTGTCTGATGTTTTCAATTTACTTTCACGACCTTCTTATCTGTGATTCAATTTTCCATCTTCCAAAAAATCATTAGAACTATTTGGGGTAGTTCGTGAGGATAAGGACCCGAGGATCTCCTAGAAATGGCTCGCCAAACACGTCCGAGTGATAAGTTTATCCAAACCAAACGATACAACTGGGGAAAATACCAAAACAAGAATAAACAAGTCAACAATAAAACCCCAAGACCAACTGTATCAACTGATAATACTCGGGCTAACGCTCTCGCGCGTCCTTCTTCTGTCCTCCTTCTGGCCGTCTCCAACCTCTGACCTCCTGTCCTATACCTCCATCTATCCGTTATCCAATGTGCTCTGAATTCCTCCTTCTTCGTGTATCCTATTGTAGTTGCTGCAGAATGCCAATAAGTGTTTCCGTGGTGAGACCATTTCCGGGTATCCATGCGGGTTGCTCTTGATGTTCCACTGGCTCCAAGAGTGTTGACGGGCTCCAAATGTGTTTGAACTCGTGGTTGCTTGTCAAGGTGCTGGTCTAGGTCCTACTTGCCACCCTTCTTTGAGATACGGTCCCCGTATCTGAAAAATAAAAAATAAAATTGAGTTCTTAAAACCTAAAATTAACTAAATATCTCAATTTTCTAAAAAGCTCAAATAAAAACCCTAAAATAATGTTTCTGTTCCCTAAGTCACCTAAGTCCACCCCACTACTCTACTAAACGACGTCCCGGCGTTTCAGAATTTGCCATCGAGGTCTGCGAGTAAAGTCAATGTAAACAATATTTGACTTGGGTAGGAAAAAAACAAGTAAACAGAGTATTTACGAACCAAAAATAGAAATACCTTTAAAATAATACAAGATACTACAATAAAATAAGGTAATTCCATAATTAGATAGCGGTTCACGATCAAATTCGCCGTAAAAATTAGCATAATTCCCAAATTTTTAAATTTTGCGCCCTTTCCTTTGATTTTCTGGTAAGATAAGGTGATATTCGTCTTAGAGTTTGAGTGTAAAGTGTTTGCATTCCTTTTTTCTTCACCGGAGTTCATGATTTTTCCGTTTGAGAAATTTTTGTTGTAACCAAAATCATCCAATAATCCTTTAAATTTGCATCCTTTGCCTTCAATTCGCGAGTAATTTGATAATTCGGCCGGGTTTCTTTGATCCAATAAGTCATTCGAACCTTGATTTTGTTGAAGAAATTTAAATTTACAACCTTTTGCGGGAAGAAACGAGTTCGAGAAGCCATTTTCGTATTTAAATTTATCGAAATTCTGAATATTCCGAATATATTTCCGAATTCAAGAAAGAAATAGGTAAAAAATCACCTCAAAATCCAACGGAAAGATCGCGTCCAACGTCGCCGAAGATTGTGGAGTGCCGGTGGTCGCCAATTAGAACTATTTGAGGGATAGTTCGTGAGGATAAGGACCCGAGGATCTCCTAGAAATGGCTCGCCAAACACGTCCGAGTGATAAGTTTATCCAAACCAAACGATACAACTGGGGAAAATACCAAAACAAGAATAAACAAGTCAACAATAAAACATAACTTCTTTAGATCAAAAAATCGTGTTTTAAAAAACACGATTTCTGAGTCAGTGAAGCAGCCGCCAGTTAGGCCGTGACATAGAAAAATTCGATCTCGGGTATTTTGCTTCAATGTAACCGTACCCGTCCTAAAAAGCTTGTGGCAAAACATTTTTGCCCATTTCGGCCGTTGACACAGTTATTTTTACAATTTATTAGTTATACAGTAATCCCCCATAAATCTGTAACGAACTCACAGAAATTCATGGAATTGTGAGTACTTATGTTTTCGCACTCGTAGATTTCAAAAAAAGTGGTTTTGACTCATTCGGATTACTGTAACATACCAAACTGCTGGTTTGGCCGCATAAAATCGGCCATAAAAAGTTTGTTTCTGAAAACCCGCAGCTGAATTTTACATATGTTAATCAGCATAAAATTCTGATATATAAACGTTAAAAAAAAGTGCAAAAAGTGGTGCGGCATTTTTCATGGTGTAGTGGTTTTTGGGCAGAACTAGTAATCTGACGTCCCGGGTTCGAATCCGCCTGGATGCAAATTCCACAAATTAGACGCAAATTACCTTTAATGTAGTCTTGAGGTCTGTATGAGGGAGACTGAGTAATTTTAGACCTACATGATATCTCTATTTAAGGTAAAAATGGATTTTATATAATTTTAGAAGATGAATACGTGAAAAATAAAACGTCTTCAAAACGTTTGAAATTAACAACACAGATTCTAGGAATAATTATAAGAAACTTTTCTGTTAGATTTTTTTGATAGGTTACTGTATCGTGGATTACTGTAACATAAAACTTTTTTTTCTTAACTGTTGTTTTCTTCTAAATTCTTCTATGAAATTTTGATTTTTTTGGTTAGCTTCTTTGAACGGTTGAAATCATGGATGAAACATATTTAAAATAAAATTCCATCTCTTTTCCAGTGTGTATTCGTATCATCGTCGATTGGTGAAATTGCCAGATCTTTCTCAGGTCTTTCGAATCCTACGGCCATGAAAAAATTTTAGTGTGCCAACCAACTCGTTCTCAACCAGACATGGCAAAAGGGGCCGGGCCGGGGGACCCCCGGGCCCCAGGCCCGGCCCCCGAAAAGTTGGGCCCGGCCGGGCCCTTTTCAAAATTTTCAAAGCCCGGCCCGGCCCGGCCCTGAAAGGTCCTAAAGCCCGGCCCGGCCCGGCCCTTTTTTCATTACTCTAAATTTTGCATTTTAATTGCTATTTTTTTGTTTTAAGATGTTACCACGAAGTTTTCGGTGTCTTACTTGATACAAACGGCCAGCGGTTTTGGCAATATTTTGGCATAGTGTTTCCGGCCATATTTGACCCCTTAGGGCAAAAACTAACGTCATAACTTGGCTCGCAGTACTCGAATTAGTCCAAATACTTTTTTAAAATCAAAAATCGGTCAACTTATGCCTGAGATATGGTTTCCAAAATGTGCCCAGTAGTTACTATAAGGATGAAAAACCGATTTTGAAGGTTCAAAAAAGGAGTTTTTGGAAAATATAATCTTCAATAACTCTGGTAGCGGTCGATGGATTTGGATGAAACTTGGCGAAATTATAATTCACGGCATGGAAATTCTCTGTGCAATTTTTTTAAATTTTCCGTTCATCATACCATGAGTTACCGTAGTAGATGGATTACTGTAGAAAAATCAAAATTTTAATTTTTAGTGGGAAATGTCCAGCAGTCCTTGGGGAATGAGAATATGTGCGACTTAGAACTATTTCTGAAGCTTGATATTGATTTTTTGACGATTTTCTGAGTTTTCCCCGATATTATCCATGATGATTTCGTCCGAGCTAGGACGAATTGAGCGGCGTAAAAAGTGTTGACATGTTGAAAATGTAATAAGAATATGAGAAACACAAGAAGATTGACAATTTAAAAATAATATTCATGTTTTTTACACGTTTTTGAGATTTTTGATGATTTTTTGGAAGATGGGAAATTGAATCACTGGTAAGAAGGTCGTGAAAGTAAATTGAAAACATCAGACAGGCCATTTGATTGTCAAATCCATCGCCAGACTCCAGGAAAAAACCAATGTATAGCATTTGAGAAGGTAAATTATATTATTCATGACATCTGGATAAAAATTCTCGAATTACTCATCATTATTGGTCCTATATCGAAACCGCTGGCCGTTTGTATCAAGTAAGACACCGAAAACTTCGTGGTAACATCTTAAAACAAAAAAATAGCAATTAAAATGCAAAATTTAGAGTAATGAAAAAAGGGCCGGGCCGGGCTTTAGGACCTTTCAGGGCCGGGCCGGGCCGGGCTTTGAAAATTTTGAAAAGGGCCCGGCCGGGCCCAACTTTTCGGGGGCCGGGCCTGGGGCCCGGGGGTCCCCCGGCCCGGCCCCTTTTGCCATGTCTGGTTGAGAACGAGTTGGTTGGCACACTAAAATTTTTTCATGGCCGTAGGATTCGAAAGACCTGAGAAAGATCTGGCAATTTCACCAATCGACGATGATACGAATACACACTGGAAAAGAGATGGAATTTTATTTTAAATATGTTTCATCCATGATTTCAACCGTTCAAAGAAGCTAACCAAAAAAAATCAAAATTTCATAGAAGAATTTAGAAGAAAACAACAGTTAAGAAAAAAAAGTTTTATGTTACAGTAATCCACGATACAGTAACCTATCAAAAAAATCTAACAGAAAAGTTTCTTATAATTATTCCTAGAATCTGTGTTGTTAATTTCAAACGTTTTGAAGACGTTTTATTTTTCACGTATTCATCTTCTAAAATTATATAAAATCCATTTTTACCTTAAATAGAGATATCATGTAGGTCTAAAATTACTCAGTCTCCCTCATACAGACCTCAAGACTACATTAAAGGTAATTTGCGTCTAATTTGTGGTATTTGCATCCAGGCGGATTCGAACCCGGGACGTCAGATTACTAGTTCTGCCCAAAAACCACTACACCATGAAAAATGCCGCACCACTTTTTGCACTTTTTTTTAACGTTTATATATCAGAATTTTATGCTGATTAACATATGTAAAATTCAGCTGCGGGTTTTCAGAAACAAACTTTTTATGGCCGATTTTATGCGGCCGAACCAGCAGTTTGGTATGTTACAGTAATCCGAATGAGTCAAAACCACTTTTTTTGAAATCTACGAGTGCGAAAACATAAGTACTCACAATTCCATGAATTTCTGTGAGTTCGTTACAGATTTATGGGGGATTACTGTATAACTAATAAATTGTAAAAATAACTGTGTCAACGGCCGAAATGGGCAAAAATGTTTTGCCACAAGCTTTTTAGGACGGGTACGGTTACATTGAAGCAAAATACCCGAGATCGAATTTTTCTATGTCACGGCCTAACTGGCGGCTGCTTCACTGACTCAGAAATCGTGTTTTTTAAAACACGATTTTTTGATCTAAAGAAGTTATCGTCGATTTTTATCGACCGGATTACAGTATGACCATGTTACAGTAATCTGACGGTAAAAATGCTACGATTTTCAGATTCCAGGGTGTCAAAAACCCCTGTATGCCAGGTTTGATCTCTGTGGTCGGATCACATCGGCCTCCAGAGGCTTTGAAGTGTAAAAACGTATTTTGTAAAAAAATATGCCTTCCGGGCAAAATTGGGCAAAAATATTTTTAGCTTTTTATTGCGCCCCGTGCAATAAGTCAGTAAAGTCTAGTGGTGAAAGAATAGTCCAAAAAGGTTATACACAGTAGTTTATTTGAATAGAACGAGCGTATACAATTCCAGAGTAGAGGAATATATCTTACTTCAGTTTTCGTAGGCGACTCTTCCCAAGGTGCTTCACTTTTCCTAGGCGACTCCTCTTTTAGATGGCTCGGGCCGGGTTTATATACCGGTGGGGTTAGTGTGATGTAAACATTATTTCATAACAATTTCGAAATTTAGACAAATATGTCGTGACATAATTCGTTTCTAGAATGCGATAGATTTGTTTCGCAATAATTTCTGCGTTATAAAAAAGCGAAGAGAGTTATTTTCGCGTTTCGCGAAAAGAAGAGAAAAATGAAGAGACTTTTTAGTAAACAATTGCGAGAGAAATGAAGAGTAAAGAACGCTCACAATTTTTCCCTTTACAAACAAGAGGAAAGATAAAAATAATATAGTTGCAAAAACTTTTTACAATTCTTTGCGAGTCGAGTCGCAACACTCCCGGCCCTAAGGAAGAAGAGATTCCGTCAAACCTGGTCGTGTCTGATCCTCGGTCCGAAATGGTCTTCGAATGTGTAATTGAGGACTTCCATGCACTGAGAACGTCACCATTTCCATGGCCTGTGGCTGTGCCGGAGGTGGGTTTTGCGGTTGTGGTTGCCGTTGCTTGTAGTAACCCAAGATTGCGTAGACAGTTCCATATGTTTGGAGTACACACGAGATTGTCACCCATACAAACCATACCATCTTTGCATAGTACCATATTGTCCAAAGTAATCCCCAACTGTCGAGAATTTCCGACCTTAAATCATGGTGCTCGAGCACGCTTTGGTCTTGGACCAATATTTCTGACTCCGTACTAACAGCTTTCTCCATTTCTTCCAAGATCTCTTCTTGGAACACGTTGCTTTTGTGGAGTATGATGTCTTTGAAGATGTATTGTTGGTCCAGAAAATGCCATTGGTCCTTTTCTTCAAGTTTCACTTGCTTAGCTTGTTCTTTAATTGGCGTTGTCTTTCCCGTCATCCTGTTGTACTCGTAGACTTGGCCGTCGATGATTACATTCATTGTAGGTCCACAATTTTCTTCTTTTGCAGTTTCCTTTGAACGGTGGAGAATTTGCGTGTGACGATTTAGGAACAATGTTGTGTTGTATTGGTTGATCCTGATGGGTATTACGCATTCGTCGGGACTGGGTTTGAATTGGTACTCCTTCTTGTTCAGACTGTGGCACATCTCAACTTCAACGATATCGTCGCTCAAACGGTTGGCTACAATGTTCGTCCGGTTCAGCAGTCTCTGCATAGTAACAGTCGGATTGATGGATATGATTTCTCGAATCCTCGTTGAATGTTCACGCAGCATGGCACACATCGCTCTTGCCAGATGTCGCATTTGCTTGAGGGTGTAGTATTCGGCAAACTGCAAATCCGACGATTCCTCATCGGATACATCCAAATTTGCTTGTCGTGACCATCTTGGCTTCATTTTAGCGAGGAAATTGTCAATGGTTTCCTCGTCGTATCCTTTTGCCATCATGTCCTCCTTGGTTGCTCCCCTTAGCAACTCCATTAAACCAAACATCTGTGAAGGATTTCCAGATCCTTTTCCAGTTGTAGTTGTACGAGTTGTCTTCGTTGTCGTTGTACGTGTTGTTTTCGTTGGTGCTGTCGTTGTAGTTCTTCGCGGAGGTTCTGTACGTATTGGGGTTGTCCGTGTAGTCGTCGGTCGACTCGTTGGCCGAAGTGTAGTTGTTGGCATTGTTGGTAGATCCTTTGGCTGGATAAACGGCGCCGGCGTTGGTAAGTCAGGAGTCTCGTCTTGAATTCCACGAATTTTGATTGGGGGACCGATACGAATTCCAAGTCCTTGATCTGTTGGGATTATTGTTTGATTGCAATCCAATTTCGAAATGGTAGTGTTGAATGTGACCATGGCGTGCAGATCTTCGATCACAGCAGACTTATCGGTGACCACGCCAACTCCTTGATAAGCCTTTACAAATTCACACCTTTGCGTTTGGTTGACTTTCCACACGAATATTTCGTTTTCCTTGGTACGGCATATTCCAGCGGAATAAGTGCAGCTAGATAGGTCTCCCATTGCCGACGTTGCTGATGGGCTCCCGTAGTGGGCGAATACTTTTGTTTCCAGCAGGAGGCAGTTTCTCTTGACATCCACTTTTTCTCCATTTAAGAAGGTCATGATTCTGTTTGGTGGGTCGATGCTAACTTTGTTGTGAGTCCGGTAAATCGACTTCCCTTTTACTTTTTCTTCTCGAACCTCTGGGACGCCGTTCAACAGCGTCTGTTGCCTTACGGTCATTGCCTCCAAGCGGCATACATAGGCCGGAGAATGAAATTCGATTGTGTTTCTTTTGTAGAGTTCTATCCGTCTTGGCTTCCCAACGTCGCTGTTGACGGACAAGTCGTAATCACAACTGGCCACATCTGGCATCCTCCATAGAACTCGGGTCTTCCCGAGACACAACTTGGGCTGATTCGTTTGACCATTGACGCCTCCAATGACCAATGTTATCAACATTAATAGAGGGGTGTAGTCGATTAATTTGTTTCGCCTTGGACGTCCACATCTAGCCGGAACAGGTTGTTTTTGCTCTCTCTCCAGGTCCTCCTTCGTCTTGTAGTCCAATTCTTCTCCTTCAACTTCTCCTCCTATTTCTAATGGATGTAATAAATTGACTGCTCGGATTGCAGTCTTCCGATTAGGCAGGATGATCTCGCAGTTTCTCGTGATCCCATCTTTGGATTTGATTGCTCTTTTGATCCGGGCCATTTTCCATTCTCCTCTCGGTTGTTCTGGCTCTTCCAGGATCACAAGTTCTCCTGGTTTCGGAATGAGAGTTTGCTTCTCTTGATAGTTTCCACGATCGGCCAATGTGTCCAGGTATTCCTTTCTCCATCGTGCCCAAAACTTGTCAAGCCTTTCATTGAACTTGTCGTAAAGTTGTCGTAGCTCATTGATTTTGTATGCCTTTATCACGAAGTCTGGATCGCTTGATTCGTTCGCTGTATCACCATTTTCATCGTACCTGGTTCCGTTTGGTCGTAAGAAGTCCACTGGTCGCAGTGCTTGAAAACTGTCGTTGTCGTCGTATAACGGAAGCAGAGGACGATTGTTAAGAGTTCCTTCGATTGCGATGACAAGGGTTTCCAGTTCTTTGTATGTAGGTCGTGATCGTCCCAGGGTACGTTTGATTCCTTCTTTTAGACTTCTGTTCAATCTCTCATAGGTCGCTCCGCGCCATGGAGCGTTAGGTGTGGTGTGCGTCCATGTGATGTTTTGAAGGTGTCCATATTTTTCCAAAAACATTTTTCGTCCAGCGACAAAGTAGGTGGCGTTGTCGCTTAGGATATATCGCGGAACTCCTCTACGAGCGCAAAATTTGGTCATCGCATTAAGAATGTCTTCTGTCTTAATGGAGTCCGTAAGCTCCAAATGTACTGACCTGGTACGAAGACAGGTCAGTAACAGTACGTATGCTGGTCCATCCTTTGTTCGTAATGGTCCACAGATGTCCAGTCCCGTTGATTCGAATGGTGTTCCGGTAGTTGTTCTACTTGTTGGTAGTGGAGGAAATATTGGAGTTTCGTAAGGACGAGTGTTGTAGATGCGACATCGGATGCACCTCTTAACCATTGTTTTGACATACCTGTAAGAGACGTAGAAATTTTCTCTTATTAGTGATGTTACGGCCAACGCCGATTGGTGATGGTTATTTTCGTGATGGTATTGAACGATCTTTTGGGCTAACGGACTCTCCACAGGTAGCCAGATGGGGTTCTTTGCATTTTCCGTTCGTTCTGCATTCGCCAGTCTGGTGTCCACTCGCCACGTGCCAATGTCATCCTTGTAGAGACGTCGTCTCGTTTGAATTTTTGGGGTGGGGGGATAGATTTCTTGCTCGGCTCTGACGAGCCGCCTTCCCGCCTCTTGAGGAGTTTCTGGTATTGGCGTACGACTTGGGCGGCATTTGTTGATGAAGCAGATGATATGTTTGGTCACATTGATCAGCTTTTTCCAATTCATGTCTTTTGTGATGAGACTGGCTGGTTCGTCGGATTTCGCGGTAGCTGTTGTCGTCGTCTCGGTGGGAATGCCTGTGAGGTTTGGGACAACCATTGTTGAAGGCCATTCCGTGATGTCCTGTAGTAGAAATTCTGGTCCTTTCCACCATAATTCGTTGTGCATAAGCTCAGTTACTTTTGCTCCGCGACTTGCAATGTCAGCGGGATTGAGTTTTCCATCGATAAAGCGAAATTCCATCTCCTTTCTGTAGCTTTGAAGTTCGCGTACTCTGTTTCTGACATAGATGGTTTGATCGTCTTCATATAATAGCTGTTGAATGGCCACTTGACTGTCTGAGTAGATGATGACGTTCTTGATTTGCGGTAGTCCCTTCATGAGAAATTTGGCCACTTTTGCTGCTGAACTTTCCAGTTTCCATAGATATTGTAATTGGTGATCCAAGTTTTCATTGTCTCCAGTGATTGCTGGTTTTGTCCATGTTGTAATTCGTTCAGGTTGTGGTTGATGAAGTATGATGGTTCCCAAATCGGTCTCAAACTGTTTCAGATTTGGGCCGATGCAGGTACTGTCGGTCAATAATTGGAACATGTAGTCCGATCCAATTAATAAATCTGGTGTCACAGTGCGAAGTTTATGCGATCCATCAGGTTGACGTTCGGCGTACCCAACTTTTCCGACCAGTGTTTCCGTAGCGAATAGAGTCACTGGTAACGTATGATTCACCGTCGCTTCCACTACGTCCACTTTCTTCCTTTGGTTCATTCCCGCAAGTCCTTTGATGTACAGTTCCTTCGTTCCTTTGTTTTCCAGGCCAAGTTTTTGAGCTGCTTCTTTCCTGATATAGCTCTTTTCCGAACCGCTGTCGAGAAATGCCATCAGTTCCAGTTGTTCTCCACTGTCTTCATTCGTTAATCTAATCGGCACTACAGGTAGTGTCGGCTTTTCTTCCTTCAGAGATGGCGCAGTATTGAATGCGCAGTTCACCGCTGTCTCTTGACGTTCTTCGTCCTGGCAAGTGGTGGTGAACGTCTTAACATTTTTGATTGGTGTGAAGTTGGGGTTCTTGGGATTATTGAACCATGGTCGAGGCTGTTGCTGTGTTGCCATCGGGATACTTCCAGGTTTCTGGCCGGTTCCTCGATCTTGCTGAAATTGACGAGCTGGAGTTGGTTGTCGATTTCCATCGCAAATGAGTTGGTTATGGCTTCCATTGCACTTTCTACAAGTTTTTCCGCAGTTGTGTGCTTTTTCGAATGGCTGTAGGCAGCGGTAACATCGATGAAGTTCTCGGATTTTATCGCGCCGCTCCTTGACTGTGGGACAGGTGTGGCATTGATAAGAACGATGCGATGACGAATTGCAGAACAGGCATGGTAACAATTTTGCCTTTGGAGGATCCGCGGATTGAATAGTATATGATCGAACAGGGAAGGGGTTCTCCTTTCGCGTCTTGGTCATTTCTTCTTCTTCCTTGATCATGTCGAATAGCTCATTGGTAGCAATGTCGTTGTTCCACTCTGAAGTTATTCGTTTTCGGTCGTGAAGTTTGTATACGAGGTATTTTGGTATTCTTGACTCTATAAGGTACCAGTATTGGTCTTCTCCGATGGATCGTTTGTATTGTTTCAATTGATTACGAAGTTGGTCCATTTCGAGCAGGTATGCCTTGGTGTGATGTATTGATGTTCCTTTCGGTGTCAACGTGTTCAGTCGTTGAATAAGTTGATTTACAATGACTCTGTCATCTCCAAACCTTTTTTCTAATGTCTCCATGACAATAGAATAATTTTCATCTATGATTTGGTACCCTTGTACCATTTTCTTTGCGTCTCCTTCCAGAAGTCCAATGAGATAATTGAGTTTGTCGACATCATTCAAGTCGTTCCGTCGGTGGATCGTTCCACGGAACCGCTGTATGAACTGTGGCCATGCAGTTGGTTCACCGTTGAAAGTTGGTAGTGATAGCGCCGGGAGTTTCACGTTAGTGATTGGGATTGCCACCGAGGTTTGAGTCGCTGTCAGGTTTGCGGTGCTCGCATTGTTTTCCATGTTGAATTTCAATTCCATTTCTGCTAGCCGAGCTCTGGCTAGCTGTTTCTGTGCACGTAGTAAACTCTCCTCGGCTTCCTCCGGGAGAGTAAGCATCTTCGTTTTTTCGTGAAAAACATCCATTATCTTCTTCTCCAGTTCATATTGCTCCAGGCTGGCCCGATCTAATATGGCCTTCCATTGCTCGATGTAACTGTTAACTCTTTCCAGTGTTTTGGTAAGGCTCTGTGTGGGGCCTTCAAGGTCAATGATATATTCCTTCGTTTTGAGAAGTCTTGATCGGGTTTCTCCAGTAACCACATCGAAGTCGCCGATTGAGTCGCATGTAGCCTTATGTTTTTTCAACGTACCGAGTGCTGGTCCAAGCAGTCGTCGCAAGTGGCTCGAGAGGCTTTGAGTTTTTTCTTCAACCATTTCCTTAGGGTCCATCGTTTTCCAAGTGTGAGTTGATGTGTTTGTTGCAGTGGCTTAGGTTTTCCAGTTGTAGCTCCAAGGCAGGGAGCAGTTCGATTTGCAAGATGCAGTAGCAGTAGTAGTACAGTAATACAGTTCACAGTTAAGGCTCACCGGCTGAGCCCCCAAATCTTATTGCGCCCCGTGCAATAAGTCAGTAAAGTCTAGTGGTGAAAGAATAGTCCAAAAAGGTTATACACAGTAGTTTATTTGAATAGAACGAGCGTATACAATTCCAGAGTAGAGGAATATATCTTACTTCAGTTTTCGTAGGCGACTCTTCCCAAGGTGCTTCACTTTTCCTAGGCGACTCCTCTTTTAGATGGCTCGGGCCGGGTTTATATACCGGTGGGGTTAGTGTGATGTAAACATTATTTCATAACAATTTCGAAATTTAGACAAATATGTCGTGACATAATTCGTTTCTAGAATGCGATAGATTTGTTTCGCAATAATTTCTGCGTTATAAAAAAGCGAAGAGAGTTATTTTCGCGTTTCGCGAAAAGAAGAGAAAAATGAAGAGACTTTTTAGTAAACAATTGCGAGAGAAATGAAGAGTAAAGAACGCTCACAATTTTTCCCTTTACAAACAAGAGGAAAGATAAAAATAATATAGTTGCAAAAACTTTTTACAATTCTTTGCGAGTCGAGTCGCAACACTCCCGGCCCTAAGGAAGAAGAGATTCCGTCAAACCTGGTCGTGTCTGATCCTCGGTCCGAAATGGTCTTCGAATGTGTAATTGAGGACTTCCATGCACTGAGAACGTCACCATTTCCATGGCCTGTGGCTGTGCCGGAGGTGGGTTTTGCGGTTGTGGTTGCCGTTGCTTGTAGTAACCCAAGATTGCGTAGACAGTTCCATATGTTTGGAGTACACACGAGATTGTCACCCATACAAACCATACCATCTTTGCATAGTACCATATTGTCCAAAGTAATCCCCAACTGTCGAGAATTTCCGACCTTAAATCATGGTGCTCGAGCACGCTTTGGTCTTGGACCAATATTTCTGACTCCGTACTAACAGCTTTCTCCATTTCTTCCAAGATCTCTTCTTGGAACACGTTGCTTTTGTGGAGTATGATGTCTTTGAAGATGTATTGTTGGTCCAGAAAATGCCATTGGTCCTTTTCTTCAAGTTTCACTTGCTTAGCTTGTTCTTTAATTGGCGTTGTCTTTCCCGTCATCCTGTTGTACTCGTAGACTTGGCCGTCGATGATTACATTCATTGTAGGTCATTGAAAATGTAATAAGAATATGAGAAACACAAGAAGATTGACAATTTAAAAATAATATTCATGTTTTTTACACGTTTTTGAGATTTTTGATGATTTTTTGGAAGATGGGAAATTGAATCACTGGTAAGAAGGTCGTGAAAGTAAATTGAAAACATCAGACAGGCCATTTGATTGTCAAATCCATCGCCAGACTCCAGGAAAAAACCAATGTATAGCATTTGAGAAGGTAAATTATATTATTCATGACATCTGGATAAAAATTCTCGAATTACTCATCATTATTGGTCCTATATCGAAACCGCTGGCCGTTTGTATCAAGTAAGACACCGAAAACTTCGTGGTAACATCTTAAAACAAAAAAATAGCAATTAAAATGCAAAATTTAGAGTAATGAAAAAAGGGCCGGGCCGGGCTTTAGGACCTTTCAGGGCCGGGCCGGGCCGGGCTTTGAAAATTTTGAAAAGGGCCCGGCCGGGCCCAACTTTTCGGGGGCCGGGCCTGGGGCCCGGGGGTCCCCCGGCCCGGCCCCTTTTGCCATGTCTGGTTGAGAACGAGTTGGTTGGCACACTAAAATTTTTTCATGGCCGTAGGATTCGAAAGACCTGAGAAAGATCTGGCAATTTCACCAATCGACGATGATACGAATACACACTGGAAAAGAGATGGAATTTTATTTTAAATATGTTTCATCCATGATTTCAACCGTTCAAAGAAGCTAACCAAAAAAAATCAAAATTTCATAGAAGAATTTAGAAGAAAACAACAGTTAAGAAAAAAAAGTTTTATGTTACAGTAATCCACGATACAGTAACCTATCAAAAAAATCTAACAGAAAAGTTTCTTATAATTATTCCTAGAATCTGTGTTGTTAATTTCAAACGTTTTGAAGACGTTTTATTTTTCACGTATTCATCTTCTAAAATTATATAAAATCCATTTTTACCTTAAATAGAGATATCATGTAGGTCTAAAATTACTCAGTCTCCCTCATACAGACCTCAAGACTACATTAAAGGTAATTTGCGTCTAATTTGTGGTATTTGCATCCAGGCGGATTCGAACCCGGGACGTCAGATTACTAGTTCTGCCCAAAAACCACTACACCATGAAAAATGCCGCACCACTTTTTGCACTTTTTTTTAACGTTTATATATCAGAATTTTATGCTGATTAACATATGTAAAATTCAGCTGCGGGTTTTCAGAAACAAACTTTTTATGGCCGATTTTATGCGGCCGAACCAGCAGTTTGGTATGTTACAGTAATCCGAATGAGTCAAAACCACTTTTTTTGAAATCTACGAGTGCGAAAACATAAGTACTCACAATTCCATGAATTTCTGTGAGTTCGTTACAGATTTATGGGGGATTACTGTATAACTAATAAATTGTAAAAATAACTGTGTCAACGGCCGAAATGGGCAAAAATGTTTTGCCACAAGCTTTTTAGGTCGGGTACGGTTACATTGAAGCAAAATACCCGAGATCGAATTTTTCTATGTCACGGCCTAACTGGCGGCTGCTTCACTGACTCAGAAATCGTGTTTTTTAAAACACGATTTTTTGATCTAAAGAAGTTATCGTCGATTTTTATCGACCGGATTACAGTATGACCATGTTACAGTAATCTGACGGTAAAAATGCTACGATTTTCAGATTCCAGGGTGTCAAAAACCCCTGTATGCCAGGTTTGATCTCTGTGGTCGGATCACATCGGCCTCCAGAGGCTTTGAAGTGTAAAAACGTATTTTGTAAAAAAATATGCCTTCCGGGCAAAATTGGGCAAAAATATTTTTAGCTTTTCTTCCACAAGTGCTACCGACTATTTTAAGCCAAAAATCTCAAAATCGATTTTTTCCTAAGACCGGGCCCCACTACTGGCTGACGCAGTGACTCAAAAATCGTGTTTTAAACAGGGTCAAAAGTTGACAAAAATGTGGCCTTTTTTTGCTAAATTTTGAAAAAAAAAAGTTTCCTACTTTTTTCCAATGTAGAGTGTAATGCTTCCAAAAAAATTTATTTTTTCTTCGTGAAGTCCTTTCCTGCGCACTCGGGTTCGACTAGGTTGCATTATGATTACGCCCCGCTATGACTTTTTGTGTCAGCGACAATTCGGCTCAACGAAACCATGGATCATGTCGGTTCGTCGTTTAATGCATGGGGGAGGCTAGGAGAAGGCTTAGTTAGTGGAAATAATAAGATTTATCGGGTCCTAGAATACACCTATTTTGAGGTATCTTATACAGGGTGTTTCAAGAAATTCCCCGGAAAGTAATCGTCGATTTCTCGGCGCTCAGTCAAGATATGCAAAAAAATTTTTTTGCATATTAAAGAAGAATATGGGCGGTTTTTTGCCTATGAAAATCATTTTCTCCGCCAACGCGGAAAGCAGTGAATTCGGCGGAGACTTTTGGGCACTTTTTTGGTCATCACACCCATCTTAAACGCTTATTTGTGGTTTCTGATGGTTGAAATGAGGATTTTTGCCAATGTATGTGAGTAGTAATAAGAGGTAGTTTCTGGCACTAAATTTTGCATCCACTGGAAAAGGGGGGAGGAGCCGGCGCGGGGTGCCGTAAATGAGAGAGTGTGGGATTGGAGGAGAGTGGGGAGAGAGGTGAGGGAATTTTTATGGTATGGTAGTACTGTAAAGATGAGAGAGTGTGGGATTGGAGGAGAGTGGGGAGAGAGGTCAGGGGAATTTTGCGGTCAAATTTCAAAAAAGATGAGAGGGTGTCGTAATTGAAAGGACGCGATGAAATTGCGGTAAAAAATGAAAAAGATGAGAGAGTGTGGGATTGGAGGAGAGTGGGGAGAGAGGTCAGGGGAATTTTGCGGTCAAATTTCAAAAAAGATGAGAGGGTGTCGTAATTGAAAGGACGCGATGAAATTGTGGTAAAAAATGAAAAAGATGAGAGAGTGTGGGATTGGAGGAGAGTGGGGAGAGAGGTCAGGGAATTTTGCGGTCAAATTTCAAAAAAGATGAGAGGGTGTCGTAATTGAAAGGACGCGATGAAATTGTGGTAAAAATGAAAAAGGGGAGAGAGTGTGGGATTGGAGGAGAGTGGGGAGAGAGGTCAGGGGGATTTTGCGGTAAAAAAAAAATTGAAAAAGGGTGAGAAAGTGGGGAAAGGAGGAGGATTGCGGGTTGTTGCGCAACCTAGAGGTTGCGGGAGGGCAAGAGGTTGCGGGGTGTTGCGCAACCGAGATGTTATGAATGTTGCGCAACCTAGAGGTTGCGGTAGGTTAAAGAGTTTATGATTTATGTCTGTGATTTTTTTCCGGAAAAAGCGGAAGGATCAAGAGTAAGTCTGGTCCATCAATAAAGGTTGATGACCCTTCAATAAACTTTTCGACTCAATGATGATGAAATAATTTTTACCCTTTTCAAAAGGATTAAGAATCCAATAACTTTTATTCGTTTATTCAAAAAAAAAATCTTTTAAATATTTGTATAAAAAATAAGATCAGATTGAGGGACTTCAGTGTGACGTTTGGTAACAGGTGTTAAATAAATTTGAATTTCATCTCCGTCAAAGAGACATCTAGTGTCGCTCTCACATCCATCATCTTTATCGTACAGCGAAAAGAACCACAGCTTCTCACCGCATTTGCTTTGAACAGGTTTCAGACGACAAATCTTACGCCCACGGAATTTCATGTAAAAATTCTAAAAAAAAAAAACATAAAATATATGATATTAAAAACTTACACTAAAATTTATTAACTTCAAAGTATTGATATCGACCCCATCAATGGACACGGCGTATGTCTTCCGGATATATTCGTTAAGGGTAATCGAAATCATGAGGGCGGAGCTAGAAAAAGATTGGGGCTAAACTCCACGAGGCGAAAATAAGCAAATGACCTCATTTGCTTATTTTGTCTCCTCGCGATATGGCTGCGCCTATTATGACGGAGGAAGAGAGGACGCGCGCCTCTTTTCTGATCAACCCAATGATGGATACGACAACATCCAAAACTGTAGTCGTCCAGGTCCTCAAGACCTTCAACAGCGAGGAGTCCAGGACAATTTGTGCAACTGATTGCTTTAACAATCACATCACTTTAGAATGGCCGTTCCCTGATTTTAATATGGGAGGTGAGGCAATATATCCGGGCACACTTCTGAAGCTGGATAATACAGAGGTCCAGAAAAATTTGGCCGAAAAGGTAATTTTTGTTGATGACACTACTGTTGTAAAACATCTTGGAGGAACCACAAAGAGAAGCGAGTTTTATGAAATGTGCCAAAAAGCACGTCAAGAAGATAAGTAAGTTACGATTTGTATAATACAAGATTTTTAGGAATACGGAGACGGTTATCATTCTGAGAATTTGGAAGAACAACAGACCTGCTGACGGAGGTCCGGATATGGTAATAAATGGAGCTGACATGTTCAAAAGACCGATTGTAATATATGTAAATGCACATAATAACGTCTCAAAGTTCTCGCCTCTACGAGAAGGACATGTTTATGATCTTAAAAATGTGGAGAAATTTCCTCATAATGCCGACGATGTGCATCACAAAATAACTCCGAATTCTATGATCACGGTTCTGGGAATCAAAAATTTCTCTCGTCAATTGAACTGCCAATGTATAAATGGCGAATGGAAGATGACTGAAGTCGTCTTTCCCCATTACGTAAATAAACTCCCGGACTACGATGAGAAAAACAAGGAAAATGTCACACCGAAAAGAGCGAAAATGCCTCTGAAGCAGAGAAAACTTTAATTGTCATATATATATATATTTTTTTAAGGAATCGTGCTATAAATAAACATACTTTTGTAAATTTGGAATTATAGCTGAACCCAAGAATTTTTTGATGAGGGAAATCCAATCCATTTGACAAACCCTTCTTTAATGCCCTTACGCAATCGTGTTTTGAGAATCTTTTCGATTCGATATTCAGTATCTTCAGAAGTCAGCGAAAGTTCTTCGGTGTAAAATCGGCCCTCAATCGGTTCGCCTTCCGAGTCAACAAGTTCAAAAGTAATGGGGTTAGTTCTATTAATTTTTGTAATCTTGAAAATTTCATCTGTAAAGGTAGTCCAGTAGCCCTTATCAAAGTCCCCGGCCTGCCGTGAAATCCTGACCCAATCCCCCACCTTGAACTTGGGCTCTTTGGCTTTTGGGGAATCAGATTGATAAATTTTTTTCCAAATTTCGAACCAGTTTGAGCTATTAATATCCTTAGGTTTCAAGCCTGTGCTCCTACACACAGTATTGTTGATGGCGTTAATAAACTTGTCCAGCACACCAATCCAATTCAAAGTGTTTTGTGCGGAAAAGTATTTGTATAAACGAGATTTTAAAGTTCTAATTCCTCTCTCTGCAACTGCTGCTTTGATCTCCGCGTTTTCTCCATGGCGAAGCTCCAAGTTTTTTGAATCCAAAAAGTTTTTGACATCTTTGGCAACAAACTCTTTGCCCTTATCCGTAAAAATCACCTGGGGGATTTGCGGCATTTTTCTGAACATACATTCGAATGCTTTGAGCATATCCGAAGACTTTTTGGAGAGAACAGGACAAGCAAAGAACCTGCGCGACATTACGTCAACCCCCAATAAACAATATTTGTAGCCCTTGTTGTATTTTGAAAGAGCCTGAAAGTCCGCCAAATCCATTTGCACATCCGTCATGAACCCTGAGGGGATAGTCTTCAAACGATTGAATCTTCGACGTCTCGGTTTATGGAGACTATACGAAAAATCACGTGCCAAGATCCGCCGAACATCTTCGTATTTTAGCTTCTTTGTTTTTGCCAAACGAGAAGGCCCTGTGTATGCAGAGGGATCGTCTAGATCACGAAAGCTTTTTAAAATGCTCATGATCTGTGCACAGTATATAAATGTTTCTTTTTTATAGTAGAAAAAATATTATCATGGAGTTGTTTAACTGTACCTCAACATCAGAAAGTTCAATCGGTAACTATTTTTCATATTCTGCTTCGTACGAGACAAAGAAACCCCGGAATGCAACTGTTCGAAATATTGAAAGGCTTGTAAAAGAACTTGTAGACAGATACTCAAAAGGTTGGAGACTAACTTGAATTATCATATTGTTATAGGTTTCAATTACATTACTATGCACATTTCTGGGGAGATGGATCTCGATGAGTTTAAGGTGGAGGCATTGCCATTAAAAGATTTCAAGCCTTCAGATGTTATTAGAGCCTTTTGTCATGCTTACAGCTGTACGAGAACTTTCACGAATACTCCCTTTAACTTGCAATTATTATTTATTAAACAATAAATTTAAAAAACCGCCAGAGGTTTGAAACATAAAGTTAAACAAGTAATGCCATAATCAAAAGGGCATAAACGTCCATCTAGAGTTCTAATTTGAACATGTAATACAGAGATCTCCCTTGCTCTAACAGGTATCATTAACGGTTGATCGTAAATCTGTTCCACAACATCCCCCGGTTTGCCTTTTACTGTAACCATACGAAGCATAGGTGTTTGAAAACTGCCGACAATAACCTGTTCAACTAAATCGTCAACGTATACGGCTAGGTTCTTGATGCCACCACTGAGATCAGGAGAGAATGGAGCGACAGTTTCGTTTACAATTTCCCCATAATCCGAAAACCCTAGAGTGTACTTTAATTGGGGTGAGAACTCAATCTTCCCCACTACTTCATGATTAACATGTGTTTTCACACGCTGAATTTTCTTGTCGTATAATATTGCGAAATCGGAAGATCTTAAAGGTCTCAGGTTATACATTGCTTTGATTGGCTCTTTCACCGTTTTATGAGGGCGGTTCAATTCATAGACGGGGACCTTCAAAGGTTCAGTCTCAATACGTCTCGTGCCAACCAGGGCAAGGGGGCGTGACATTCTGGGATACTCAACATCCATAAAACCAATCGCAGGATTGTGCGTAGGCAGATGGTCGGTCGAAACCGGGGAGAAGGAGGTCGCGCCGCTTTTGTTCTTGGCAGATTGGGAGTTGTTGTTATTCGGGGCCTTTTTTTCATTTTCGAGAGATAAATTGCCTTTTTGTATATTATTGGAAAGGTGTGATGACGAGGCCTTTGAGGATGCAGAGGGAGCGGTATGTTGTGCCCCTGTTAGTGTTGTTGTAGATGGAGTAGCTATGCTAGTAGTAATTGGATTGCTAAGAGTAGACGGTTGTAAAACAGGCGGATTAGAAGGAGGCAAAGGGCTAGGTTGAGCAGCACCATGAGGAAATGTAGTACTTTTAGCAGTATCTCTAGTAGTATTTCGAATACCCCCCGGATTATTTCTAGTACCAACATCAGCAATATTAGTATTAGAAACGTTTGGAAGAGAAACATTTTGTACCGCGGCTTTTGTCAAAGGGATTGGATTTCCCTCATCAGTCTTCACAGACTTCTTTAATGCGACATCCATCTTTTTACCCTTTTTTAAAACCTTTGGCTCTTCCGGAGCATTTCTTTTACGACGCCCCTCTCCCTTCTCAAGCTCTTCTTGAACCACCGAATTCAAATATGTCACCAAACTCTCAATTGTATTAAAACTCCCTTTAGGGATGTGTATTCTCAAGATTGCGTAAGCAGTTGTAAGATCGATATATTGCCCATCCAAGGTCCCGATAGAAGCCCATGAATGAGGATAGACAATGCTCTGTAAACCACATAAATAGGGGGCGTCAAATGTCAAGGGTTTAGGCAACACGATTTTGAAATCAGCAGGGGTATTTTTCCCAAAGGTGTTACTAGGATCGTTGCTGGGAAGCACAATAAAAAATGACGAACGCATATCTAACATACAAATCACTAACCGTTTTGTTTTTATAGTGACATGGAGCGTTTGACGTGCCCCTTTCATACAGAGGCGGAGTTGATAGAAGATTTTAGATGTGGAGATCTGATTTGCCCAGAGTGTGGCGTCGTTGTCGGCGAACGGATCTTTGACGTCTTAAATGATGTGCCTTTTTATACCACAACACCTACATCAAAAATGTCTGAAGAGAATACAAAAATATTACAAGAGATGACCAGTAAAGGACATCTGCCCTCAAGCATTGAAAAGGATGTTTCAATCCTATTTGACAGAATCAAAGACTATGTAAAAAACACTAGTGACAAACATGTTTTAGCCACTTGCTTGTACATAACATGTCGTAAAAATGGGGTTCCACGGAGTTTCAAAGGTTATCAATGACCCAAGCGTTTCATTTTTCCCTTTTTAGAAATCTCAGAATTGTCGGCGGTTAACATAAAGAAGATCTATAAATGTTTCAAACAGATCCCCGGAAATATTGCCAATGCAAACAAACCGATTGGAGTCGAGGAATATGCAAGCAGATTTTGCGCTTATCTAGGGCTCTCCTATAAAAGACATGCTCAACTAGTAAAAATGGTTCATACAGTTCAAAATAAAAGTGTGCTGACGGGGTAACATATATCAATCTAAAAAATAAAAAATGTTCAGAAATCCTCTTCTTTCAACTATCGCTGCAACTTTATACTACATGTGCAGAGAAGAATACACACTAATGGACATTTACAGGGCAACAGATGTGAGCAAGAATACACTTCGTAAACTACAGAAACAGATTGAAAAAGTCTTCGAGGAAGAAAAATCCGACTGACCCCCTTTTATCGTTAAATGTTCCCCTTATCCTTACACCTATTTACAATGTTTTGATTCCCTCTTATTATCATATATTTTTCGTGAACTGTTGGCGTGTTATTATCGTACCTTTCTTAATTCAATTAATAAAGAAAAAAATTTTTTAGATGACTAACGAAATAGAACAACCACCTTCCAAGAGAAGGCGTCTTACACCCCTGAGGGACTTATCGAATATAAGAGACCCGGCCGTCGATTATCATAGATCGGCTCCCAATTTTCGCCAATGCTCGGAAACCATTATGGAAGAGCAGACAAACTCCAATCATCCACCTTCCAAGAGAAGGCGTCTTACACCCCTGAGGGACTTATCGAATATAAGAGACCCGGCCGTCGATTATCATAGATCGGCTCCCAATTTTCGCCAATGCTCGGAAACCATTATGGAAGAGCAGACAAACTCCAATCATGAAGAATCAATAAAAATGACAACCCAAGAACAAAATAATACATTGTCCCTTGAAGACATTCTCAGGCCCGACTTTAAGGTCTTAGGGCCCGCAGAACTCATGCAGTACATGCAGCTACTCGAAAGGTATCTCTTGTTTTTTTCTCTGATTCATTTTTTAGTGATGATCTCTCAAACATCCCATCGAGTTCTTCACATAATCCCCGCGAAATGATGATGCAAAAACTTTTGGAAGATCTCGACTTTTACAAGGAATTCTCAGAAAAATTTTCCTCGTCAAGATCATCTAGAGAAATATTGGTTTCTGATCCGTGCTTTGACATGGCAAGGTTTTTAGGAGGCACAGATACCCTCCCTGAATTTGACGATTTTTTCAGACCTCTCCCTCAAAAAGGTCGGGGGTAAGTGCAATAATCGTATAAAAAAGTCAAAAAATTTTATTATAGAATACAATTCTTCCGTGTCGGAGCCTCTCGAGTTAAAACGTCAGAGAGATTTAAATGCTACTCAAGAGAACAAAAGTACCATATACACATTAGTGAAAACATGAGTGATTTTGAAAAACGTTTCAATCAGCTTGTAGAACAATCAGTCAACGAGTGCCTCAGAGAAGGTAAACACTTTAAAAAAAAAATCAAATTTAATTTCTAGTTGAAAGAGGAGGATCAGAAAGGGCCATGTATGTAGGTGTGAGAGTATCGTCCGATAACTTAACGAGACCTCTAAATCATTTCTCCAAAAGAAATGTTTTCGATCCTAAACATCTTTACACAAAATTATTCAAAATTGCACAGTCATCCAAAACTCCAAGCTTGTTGGGGAAACCCTTTGTACTCAACATAACAGTTCTATATGGCAGAATCGGTGGCGCTCCCCCGACACGACAGACAACTAGATCCTTTTTGGAGACAAGTACAGGCATTTTCCATGTTAACACTCAGAAGAATGATTGTCTTCCTGTATCCATAAACATCTCTAGGCTTGCAACTACCAAGGATCTTCCGGGCCATAAAAAATCTGAACGAAAATTGTACAAGGCTCGAAAATTTACAAAACCAACAGAATGTGCTGAACTAAAAGAAGCATACAAACATTTTAAGGCTGCAAGTTTAACAGGAAAGGAAAGCATCGAGTTCACGGTTGGCCTCTGGGAAGCTTTCATGGACCAAAAATACCCAGAAGCCGCTCCACATAAAATTATAGTTTTTGATCGGAGATCTTTTGAGCACGGATGGAGTTACCCGAAACTGGAGAAGGATGAGATTTTGGATGTAAAAACTCCAATTATGCTTTATTACCACGACAATCACTACGACTCCATATGGAGTCCCACTGCTTTCTTCGGAGTCAGATCTTTCTCCAATTTATGTTTCAGTTGTCGGAAATTGATGAGAGAATCAATCGATCATACAGCTAGATGCCAGAAAAAATGCACCAAGTGTTGTCGTATAGGAAACGACTTTCCTTGTAAGGATGATGGCTTTGAAAAGAAGTGCGCCGCATGTACAAAAAAGTTTTTAAACAAGGATTGCTATGAACACCATCTGAAGAAAAACATTTGCTCTTATTACAAAAAATGTGACAAATGTGATCAGGCATATTCAAAAAAGAATGGGCATTTATGTGGATTAAGTTTTTGCGTGTCATGCCGAGGCTTTCACGAAGTCGGGAGTGAGTGTTACGTCAACCCCATACCTGTGCCTAAAAAACCTGTCAACTACAACTTGTGTGCCTTTGACTTTGAAACTACCACCACTCCTTTGAACGATAACTCGAACAGAAGTCAACACTCTGTAAATTTCGCATCAATTCACAAGGCCTGTACAACTTGTATGGCAAACGGTAAATGGAGAGACGAAGAGACTCCATGTGAAAAATGTGGAGAGCATCTAAAGACGTTTAGTATTCCTCATGGTGACTCCGAAAATGTTGTCAAAGACGTATGGGAGTATCTAAAAAGTTGCGCAAAAAAGATACCAGTCCTCGCAATAGCACATTTCGGAGGCAAATTCGATTGTCATTTGCTCATGAAAGAAATAAACAAAGACAAGAGTAGGTCATTGCAACAAATTCAAATATTTTTTTCAGCCATCTCCAAGATCGATATGATCTTGACAGGGGCCAAATATTACACAATTAATGTCGCTGGAACTGCTGGAGCTTTCACAGAGGTCAAATTTACAGACTCTTTTAATTACCTCCAAATGCCTCTCGGATCGATGCCAAAGGCTTTGGGTCTTGAAGTTGATTCCAAGGGGACATTCCCCCATCTCTTTAACACTCCTGCTCACTATCAAGCTGACCTCCCTCATCATCCGGATATTCAATATTATTGTCCAGACAGTTTGAATGCGAACAAAAGACAAGAGTTGCTTGACTTTTACGAAGAAAATCGGGATAAACCTTTCAACTTCAAACAACAGTTGTACGATTATGGAATTCAAGACACCAGAATCCTGCTGCATGCCTTAGTAAAGTTTAGAAGTATGATTCAAGAGCATTGTCCTACGGACGATGTATTATACTACTGTCCAACCCTTGCTTCTTCATGTCTGAGAATCTGGCGAATGTTAGACCTGGAGGAAAGGACCGTCATCAGAACTCCTACTATTGGGTTTGGAGATTTTATACAACAATCAAAAGTGGCATTACTTTTCTTCAGATGGCTGAGAGACAAAAAGGACATGAAAGATCTCCAATTTAGGGATAATGGGGAAAAAAGGTTAGAACAAAAACAAAAATAATAAAAAATTTTTATAGAGTTGAGATTGTCATCGACGGAAAGGTCCACAAAATCTCGATAGATGGGTTCTTGGAAAGGCAGAATGAGAAACCTTTGGCATTGGAGCTAAATGGTTGCTATTATCACGGGTGCAAAGATTGTTGTAAAGATCTCGGAGACCGTTTGCCCTCTGGAATATCTGTAAAAGAAGGGTTACTAAAAACAGAAAAAAGAGTAAAAGCTCTCGAAGATTTGGGATTTGAAGTCCTTGTTTATAAGGAATGTGAGATTAGGAAAATGTTACAAGAGGACGACGAAATGTCTGCTTATTTTGAGCAGAGATTCTTTTCGGCGGGTTCTATCAGACTCCGAGATGCCTTCCATGGTGGACGAACTGCTACGCAATGTCTCAAATTTAACGCTAATGAAAGGAAAGGAATAGGATACACAGACATTCAGAGTCTTTACCCTTATATCATGGCGACCTATGCAATGCCCATAGGGATACCTACACCCTTATACATTCAAAATTATGATGTGAATTGGGAATCTGAAGCAGACATTGAGCATGATGGGTTGTATAAAGTTGTTGTTCTTCCTCCTCAGAATCTCGCGCTTCCTGTCCTCCCGATTACCTGTAACAAAAAGTTAATCTACCCTCTATGTTATTCATGTGCTCAGGAGAATCAAGGAGCCAGCTACAACAAAAACTTGGTATGCGAACATGGAGAGGAAGAGAGGTCCTTTTTGACAACTACAACATCAGTTGAACTTAAAAATGCCCTCAGGAAGGGATACAAAGTCAAGAAAATATTCGAAATTTTGAAATTTAATGAAATGTCGGACGCCCTATTCAAACCCTATGTATATAGGTTTTTAAAAACCAAGCTTGAGGCTTCGGGAAAACCTTATGATGACGAGGCAAAAAATCAACAATTCAAGGAGGAAATTAAGCGAAGATATGGGTTTGAAATTGACGAGGGCAAATGGTCTAAAAATCCTGCTCTCCGAACAATCTCCAAGTTGTATCTCAATAGTTTATGGGGAAAATTGAGTATGAGAACGGATCTTCCCAAGGTAACGAATGAGCACATTTTTTGTAATCTGATTTTTAGACTGTGGTATGTTCCACTGCCACCGAGTTCTACAAGATACTCAACAACTCCACCAATGTGATCAAAAGTGTTGATTTGGTGGAGGATGATAAAATATACATTAGCTTCAAGACCTCTGAAGAATTCACAACCCCGCTGGAGTTTTCAAATCTGTTGATCCCTACATGGATCACGGCCCAAGCCCGGACCTATCTCTACTCGTTCTTTGAACAGGTGGAGAGTAAAGGCGAAAAAATTCTGTATTATGATACAGGTAGGTGTGCATGCAAAACAACAACAATCTTTCAGATAGTCTGATCTTCACCTTTGATAAGGCTTCGGGTGAGTATCCTCTGAAGACTGGAGACTACCTTGGAGATATGGAGTTGGAGAAGAAAGGGAAGGATATCCTCGAGTTTCTTGGACTTGGTGCCAAGCAATATGCCTTAAAATATAGGGACGTTGTGACTGGGGAGTTGGAATATGATCTGAAACTCCGCGGAATAAGTTTAAACGGAAAAACATGTTCGATCATTAACTATGACTCCTTTTCTGGTCTGGTTGACCGAGTTATTTTGGATGGATATCAAGAATCTTTAACAGCTGTCTACGACGAGATTCGCGCCATTAAGAACGTTGGAGTTTTCACTACAAATGATAAACAAAAAGTTTATCAAGGTGTTTGTGATAAGGGATATATTGCTAATGACGACGTCACTATTCTTCCATTCGGTTATGTACAATGATTATTTATTTATTACTTTTTTTATATAATATTATAAATCATACATTTCTTCTTGTAAATAAATTATTGTTATCAAATGACGTGAAGATCCATTATTGTAAAATACATACATGGCCCAAGATTCGTTTGGGACTATTTGGACTGAGAGGAATGGCCCCGAGGGCGTCGGATACACGGTAGTACTTGAAATAAACAAAAAGTTTTAAAAGATACTTACGTTTTCTGACCCAGATCAGTGGGGATACCAATAAAAGACGAACCACCCTCCTCAGAAGAAGACATGACGTTTTTTTTTAGACGTTAAATGTCTTTTCTAACCAGAACTATCACTTTTATACTCCCCATTTTCCCTCGAGGCGTCTAATCACATTCCTCAGTTGTTTCTCACTAATATGGGAGAGTGTACCATAAATTGATGTATCCGAAAAACCTCTATTTTTGAGGATCAAATATGCAATACAGTAATGCCCGCAGGCTGATGAAAACAAGGATTGGACAGGCTTTTGCCAGTAATTTGTATTTGGAAATTTACTTGTAATTTCGTGTGGTGGCGGATCTCCAAAACTGTCGAAATAGAACACTCTTTTTTGAGAATCACCGTACAAAGCGACCCAATGTGAACCTGGCTCATAGCTCTTATCGAGATTGTATATGACACTAAACGGGTACTTGGGGGAAGACTGACTTGGTCTATCGAAAGCACGTCTAAGAAGCTCGAAGCTAGCGAGGGCGTCAGCTTGATTATTCTTCGGATTTCGTTTTCGTCCATTTATAAGTCCGTGCACAATAAAATATACAAACAAAACAATAGTGTAAATTATGCTTACAGCACAAAAAATGAGTTCGTTGTAACGATTGCAAGAGTCGGGAAGTTCAGGAACTGAAACATCCATTTAATGCCTTTTCAAAACTTTCGGTGTGCTTTTATACTTCCACGAAAGAACCTTGAATCTGTAGTGTCTTCTTTTCAATAAAACTCCTCGGGCTACTTGCTTTCTCTCCCTCTTTGTCCGTCCGCTCATAAGTTGATGAATCATATCCTTTGTACCTTCATTCTTGTACATTTTATTTAGAAAATCGATGGGAACGGTGTCAGCACCAACAACAGGATTCTTGGCCCACTGTTTGAGAAGAGCTTCAGCATTAAAAGTCGTTGCTTTTCCTTTTTTATCTTTTAAGAATCCCTTTTCTGATATCCCAAACGTATCTGGGGCCCGTCGGAGTTTCCCTTTTAAAGAATTTGCAATTTCTAAGGCTTTGGAAGGAGTGATTGGAGGAAGGGCTTTCCAACCCGTAAAGGGTTGGCGTTCACTTTTTGGAGTCGTATTTTTTGGGGTTCTACGGCTGACAGGTGTAAAAAATTCATGGCCTTCTTCGTTTTCGGGGTCAGGGGATTGTTCTGATTCGAGGTCGGGGATTTGTTCTGAATTGGGCTCATGTTCTTCTTCCCAGTTCTCAGAATGTTTTGGGACAAACCGACGTTTTATTTTAACCCTCGGAGTTTTCCCAGCAGTTCTCTGAACTTCCTTATAAATTTTGGCAAACAGTTCCTCGTATGCTCCATCATCATCTACTTTTGAGATTGATTTTCCCGTTTTGGCCCCTGTCGATCCATCTTCAAAAGTAACCTTAACAGGTTTATTATCCATCTCTCTTTTTCTGCGAAGATAATCAGGCATTTGTTGATTATATTTCAAATACTTTGTGCCCACATTGCCTTTTTGATGCAAGGTCTTGTTGACATTTGATTGAGAAAAATCTTCAGAGGTTGTTGTGTTTAGAATATTATTGTAAAAATCCTCTGGCACTAGGAAAAATTTTTTCATTTTAGGAATAATCTCGACGCTTCAAGTAGTGCAGGAATAATTAAGGCAGCAAATGGAAGACCGGCTCCTTTCTGAAGATGTTTAAGCCCCGAGGCGGTAGACCTTTTTCGACTCAATTCGCGAATAAAGGTAGCGTATGGCAACAACTTTTTCCTTTGGTGGGGAGTTAAATGGATGTTCCCTTGAACAAGATTATAACAGATCTCCACAATTGCTTGGACTTGTTCTGGAGAGCAAGAACTTAAAAACAATTTTCGACTTTCAGGACTCTTGAACGACGCCAATTTTTTTAGAAACAAGACATGCTTTTGAATAAGCTTCATAAACTAGATTTTTGGTTGTTCTCTTTGCTATTTATACTTTGTACACCACCATGGAGTCTGTCGAAAAAATGTTTGTACGTAGTCTCAAATCAACAGGTGTCTTTGGATGTAGATCGATTAAAAGATAGCCGAATTGTTCCTTTGTTGCATCACGATATGCTTCCATAAATCCCTTTTTACCGGGGAAAATTTGTGAGCCTAGTGTTCGTACTTGAAGTTCAGCGTTCGGAGCTCTCATTAAAATGATATATTGGGAATTTATGCGTGGAACACGGAGTTTTGGTTCGAAAATTGATTGACTCAATGTAATCACACCCAAGTTTTGATGATGCGCCTTCTTTGTGTAAAGCTCTGTGAGGTACTGAGGGTCTATCGATGTAATCAGGTCGTCCAACACAAGGAGCAAAGGTTTTTTTGAATTTTTTATTAGCTCATCATCCGGGAGTCCTGAAACAACTTTAATTCCCTGTTTTGCTAGATGTGTAACATGTTCTCCAAACTCTCCATAACAATAAACCACATCCTTTGGCGGGGGATCAAAAATTTTACGCGCATTTTCTATAATTTGGAGCATTAAGGACGTCTTTCCGCTGCCTGAAGAACCTCCTAATAAAAGACCAGATGGTAGGTGAAGTTTCAACTCCGTAGCAGAGAAAGCCATTGTTTAGCCCGAAATACAAAAATTTTTCTGTCTTAAATACTTTTTCTGCTCCGTCTAACGCTCGTTTCTTCAAAATGTCTCTGAGAATTCAAGATTTCTTGAGGACCAATTGTACGTGTCCCAACAACTTTGACTGTTATCGTCCTTTTGGGTAATTTTTTGCATTAATGATTTTTTAAAATGTCCTTTTTAAGGTATCTGGAACCCCTTATATGCTTGGATTCTAATTATAATGTTGGAAAGACGCTCGATGAAAATTGTTTCTTGAACTTCTCCATCAAATTCTGGCCCTTGGCTAGCTTAATCCTTGGAATAGTTGCTTTCTTCTTCACTGTAAGATCAAATTCAATATATCATTTTATACCGATTTTAGCTTCTAATCCTCATTTGCTCAGGATTAATTGGGGTCCGTGTGAACAAATGTTGTCAATGTCGTAGCAAGGTCATTGAGGAGATCGATATCAACGAATAAAACATTGTGGGTTTTTAAAAAAATATTGTTGTGTCCAAAACAAAATGTTAATCATCAATAAAAATTTTTGTAATCACTAGACTTTTGATTCTGGTTTTGTCATAGATCTTACAGTTGAGGTGCAAGCAGATAAAAGTATAAATACGTATGTTTTGACTTATTTGGACACTAGATATGGTTCTTGTACCCTTTGACTCTTCGAAAATAGTCGACTTTTCGCCTCAGGGCAAGACTCAATACGGTAGAAGTTTTCAATATGGTTCTGGATTTTCTTCATCTCCCTTTTATGCGGGAAAAATGTTTCATCGCGGGATGGGAAGAATACACAGAGGGCATGGCTTAGGATCAGTTCTTGGTAATGTGTGGCGTTATTTTGCTCCTGTCTTGAAAGCTGCGGGGCAGAGTTTGGGAAAAGAAGCCTTGGAAACGGGGAGTCGTATTCTCGGAGATATGGCTCAACCACAGAGTGAAGATTTGAAGACCATAATGGTTCGCAACACCTCACAAGGAGCTCGGAATTTGTTGCGCAAGGCTTCAAATAAATATTTGCATAAAGGGGAGGGAAGGAAACGAAAGGCATCAGGGCGCAAAGGAATGATAAAGAAGAAAAGGACCGATGTGTTTGGCATGTACTAAACAGTATATAAAGGAACATTAGGCCTTACTGCTTCATTATTAACATGTCGTTTAAGAAGATTGATGCTCGAAGTGAAGAGAGTGTTTCGTCATCTCTCGATGTTTTCAATGTCCCCGAAACAAATATATCAGCGTCTCATTCCCAATTTAGTGAATATTTAACCCTAAACCCAATTTCTGAAACTCCTTACCAATTTAAAGTAATGCCTGGAAGCTCTTTTGTTGATTTGACAAAAACTTTTCTTATGACATCGATGAAAATGCAAAAATCATCAGATAATGGTCAAACTTGGATAAATATTGAAGCCAATGATAAGGTCGCTCCTATCCAAGGCATTGGGGCAACCTTTATTCAAAATATGAGACTACTAATAAACGGCCAGGAGGTTTACCATTCAAATTCTTTACAAAGCTGGAGAACCTACTTTGACCTTTTGCTTAATTTCCCCTCAACTGCCAGTCAAACTTATCTCTCCTCTCTGGGATGGTATGATAGTGTAAAATTTAACGATGAAACGGACTCGGGGTTCCAAAAGCGCCGCGCAATGTTTGTGGGAGGACAGGAAGCGCACTTTGTAACAAGGCTTTTCTGCGAGCTCGCAAATGTTCCAAAATTAATGCTTAATCACACGGATCTTGTGTTGGAGATTACGCCTGCAAAGAATTTGTTTTGTATTGAGAGTAATGTGACAAATCAAGCAACGCAGTTCCGTCTTACCATAACCTCCTGTAAATTATATGTGAAAACTGTGGATTTAAACGATGGTGTGGGAATGGGATTTGCCAATACTTTAATTAAAAATCCCGCAATCTATCCAATCAGGAAAACGGATTTGAAATCCTTTTTCATTTCTCAAGGCAGACAAGAATATGTTACAACCTTAAGTACAGACCAGGTCCCTCGGAGGGTTGTTTTTGGTTTAACAAATCACCCTGATGTCCAAGACTCTTCGAAAAAGTCTCCCTTTAATTTTGTACACAGTGACCTAAGATCCGTTACTCTCTCTGCTAATGGTCAACAATTCCCTTGCATCCCTTATGAAATGGATTTTACAAAAGATAATTTTATTAGGGCCTATCATGATTTTAATGAGGCTTTGGGTTTCGCATTTACCGATTATTCATGCACTATCGATAGGGAAATGTACAAAAAGGGTTTTACGATCTTTGTCTTGAATATGACAACAACCTTAGAAGATGACAACTGCATGGACTTGATCAGAAACGGACCTGTTTCGTTAAGACTTGCTTTTAACACTCCCGTCGGGGAATCAGGTCTTAGCCTGATTGCTATGATCGAATATGACGCCACAATGCTTGTCGATAATAACCGAAACGTTCAAATGTCCTACAGCGTATAAAAAATAGAAAATGTTAGTTTGAAAATCCCTCGGAATTGGCAACAAAACTTTTTTATGGCATTGTGTCTTTTTACCGCAAAAAAAAAATACAAAGAAAAAAATGTCGAGAAATAAAAAATGTTTTTTTTTTTTTGTTGTCGCGATTCATTCGGTTATCTTATAATTGTATTATTTTTCAGTGAAACATACTCTGGTCGACACCGGATACTGAGCGCTTCATGAGTACCCGTATGGTATGCTGTTTTCGACATTTTTATTCTGTTTTCAGATCAAGTTCAAGGGGGATTTAAATGGCTCCTGTGGTATTTCGGGTCCTTGTGAAGAAGATGAAGACTGTATGTCTTTTGCCCAAAGACCGAATTTGGCGATAACATGTTTGCCGAAAAATTTTGAAGGATTGGATACGCTGGTTTCGAAGAATAACAATTTGGTGATCGTAATCTGGGTGCTGCTAGCTGTTATCGTGATCCTCATCCTTTTCAATTTTTACATTTTTTATCGAAGAAGGGGAAGTCATAAGAGACTCTCCGAGGATATCTGAAAATGCATATCTATCTCTCTTTTTTCATTTGTTATGGATAAAAATTTTATATGAATTGATCTCGGTTATTTCTTCGTTGAATCTGTTGGAACTTTACGCAACATTTAATCTTGACGGTTTTTTTTTTGAATAAACGAATAAATGGGAGGGTTTTAGCATTCCGTGGAAAGATTGCGATGCACGTCAAGATTTTGCGCTCAAAGGGTTATCTTTCAACACATAAGTTGGCGTTCTGTTCCCTCTTATGAAAGTGTCCAAAAATCACTCTTAATGAAGGTTTCTTTGGAAGGGGTCAGACGAAAGGCGAAATATTGCGTAAAATGAAGAGACTTTCCGTCTTGTTCCAGACTTTAAAAGATTTTTTGAATAAACGAATAAAAGTTATTGGATTCTTAATCCTTTTGAAAAGGGTAAAAAGTATTTCATCATCATTGAGTCGAAAAGTTTATTGAAGGGTCATCAACCTTTATTGATGTACCAGACTTACTCTTGATCCTTCCGCTTTTCCGGAAAAAATCACAAACATAAATCGCAACCTCTAGGTTGCGCAACATTCATAACAGGTTGCGCAACACCCCGCAACCTCTTGCCCTCCCGCAACCTCTAGGTTGCGCAACAACCCTCAATCCTCCTCTTTTCCCCACTTTCTCACCCTTTTTCAATTTTTTACCGCAAATTCCCCCTGACCTCTCTCCCCACTCTCCTCCAATCCCACACTCTCTCACCTTTTTCATTTTTTTTTTACCACAATTTCATCGCGTCCTTTCAATTACGACACCCTCTCATCTTTTTTGAAATTTGACCGCAAAATTCCCCTGACCTCTCTCCCCACTCTCCTCCAATCCCACACTCTCTCATCTTTTTCATTTTTTACCGCAATTTCATCGCGTCCTTTCAATTACGACACCCGCGCATCTTTTTTGAAATTTGACCGCAAAATTCCCCTGACCTCTCTCCCCACTCTCCTCCAATCCCACACTCTCTCATCTTTTTCATTTTTTACCGCAATTTCATCGCGTCCTTTCAATTACGACACCCGCGCATCTTTTTTGAAATTTGACCGCAAAATTCCCCTGACCTCTCTCCCCACTCTCCTCCAATCCCTCACTCTCTCACCTTTACAGTACTACCATACCATAAAAATTCCCTCACCTCTCTCCCCACTCTCCTCCAATCCCACACTCTCTCATTTACGGCACCCCGCGCCGGCTCCTCCCCCCTTTTCCAGTGGATGCAAAATTTAGTGCCAGAAACTACCTCTTATTACTACTTATGTGTTTATCAAGCGTTCGGCGAAGATATGGCAGCTGCTCGCCGTATCTTAATTCAGCTATGGACAAGAAATGGCCCAACACAATTCTTACGGTCTGGCAAGCATTCTCTGCAGGTGTCGTAAACCCTCAAAAATTTTGTCGCCAAGCCTTGTTAGACGTTTAGCCATCGAGAAACGACATGGTTCACTGGAAAACAACAAAATATTTTTTGTTCAAATTTCCTTTTGCCTTGCTGTTTCAAAAATCCGCACGGTGCGCTCCGACTTTATCAACGTTGCAGCGACTCCACCGTGCAGTCGCAAAATCGGATCGCATAGCCGGCCATCTGAAGCATTGTGCAAAAAATTTGAAGACTTTCTGGATGCTTCAGTGTCGCAATAAAGCATTAAAAATTCGTGTGATGACCAAAAAAGCGCCCTAAGGTCTCCGCCGAATACATTGCTTTCCGCGTTGGCGGAGAAAATGATTTTCATAGGCAAAAAACCGCCCATATTCTTCTCTATTATGCAAAAGAATTTTTTTGGATATCTTGACTGAGCGCAGAGAAATCGACGATTACTTTCCGGGGAATTTCTTGAAACACCCTGTACATGTACTCGCATCAATAATATCTAGAGAAAAGTTAAGGATCTTCGCTTTTTGCCGCAAATTTTGGTCTTTTATATATGATAAAATAACTCAGGGTAAAGAGAGCTAACGTCAGTAATAACTAAAGTTAGAAAAAGTGGACATATTGCAAGTCTTCGCCAAGTCTCCGCCGGGCCTCCGCCGACCATCCAACGACTTCACCGGGCCTCGAAGCACTAACTACAACCATTTTTTGGCTATCCAACTGCCATACTTGTATCAATCCATTTTGTGTTGTTCCGTCGACCCGAAAATTCGGGGCGCAGAAAATTTGTATTCAACATGATAACTTGGTATTTGACAAATTATTCAAAGACTAGGTCTTGAAAATCCACGGTTACCTTCGTACAGTCGGCCAAATCAACATCAATGACCACATTTGTGAGTCGATGACGACGCAATTGCTGATGGATTGCGGAATCGGTGCCGGCAGCCATGAGGATGACCAGGAACAGAGCAATCGGCTTCATAGCCATGTAGAAGTCGATGAGGGACCGTAGCGAACAACGGAGATAAACCGCCGATGTGGAAGAGCAACGAATGACGAGGAGCGAAGGGCGGAAAAGGTGAACGGCACTTGGAATGCGCCTTTTTATGGCATTCTTTGGCCTCAAATCTGTTTTTAGGCAAATTTGTGCGAAAAGCGGATCAAAAATTGGGAAATTCTGAGTAATTATATTTATAATATTTTCTGGGAGCAAGGACAATTTACTAATACACATCAAAACACAATCTTCAAAAACACACCCGTGCGGGCCGATTTCCGATCTGCAAAGTTTAGCGAACATTTTGCATGGCGAAAGCGAAGAGCGCAGGTCAGGGAAGAAAGTGGAAATTTCATTTATGCCATCCTGAAAAAAATTATTTTTCCCAAGCTGCGCCCCAACTTCGGCTTTGAGCTTAGTTTTACAAGGGAAGTGCCCCAAGTGCAAACGCTCAGATTTTCTTTAAATTTGGCACACACGTTGGTCATGAACTAATTATCAATTCCTGAAAGCTTTAGCACGCGCTTCGCAAGAGTCGCCGAGATATTCAACGATCTTTGCCGCCGAGAGAGCATGCTGACCGCGGAGAGCGGTCAGAGAGAAAAACTCTTTTTGATAATAACTTTGCTAGCCTCGTGTGGAAAAAATTTATTTTTTGTGAAAAACATTATGGCAGAAATAGGCATGAAACTTTTCGTGCCAAAATTCCGCAAAAAATGTCAAATTTTCGCCAACTTTAGATCTAAAAATTTTGGTTGTTTCTGCGAAGCGCGAGCTTGGATTCTCGCACATATCTGAGAAAAAATTATTCTAAATTTGTGCAAGTTTCATCAAAATCTGAGCGTCCCACTTGGGGTACTTCCCTTGTCAGCAAGCCTTGGAGTTCTGAGACCTGAAATTTTCCTTGGAAAGCTTCTAGCGTTCCACTGAAATTTCCAAATTTGCGTCTTAATTTTTTCCTTTTATTCGGCAGCCGGCAAAAAAAGCTTTTTTACCAAAAAATAAAAAAAGTTGAGTGTGTGCCAGAATACTGCAGAATGGGGCCAGTTTGCGATTTCAGGTTGGATGGAAATGGTTGGGCTTCGCCCCGTTCGACCCGCAAAATTTTCAGCGTATTTTCAGACCGGACATTGGAATTGCCACTCCAGATCAAGGCTCGGGCGTAGCGTGGAAAAATCCCCTGTGACGCAAGCAAACAACAAAACCATTAAAAAACGACAACCAACAAAAATACAGATAAAATTTATTCGGGATACGACCTTCATTGGTTATTTTTCATCAAGTTGATTATTTGTCATCAAGTTGATGGTTTTCCCTAAGATTGTTGAAGCAGACGGTGACGTCGTCATTGTCGAAGCAGTTCTGCACACAACGGTGGAAGAATTCAATGTCATCCCTGAAGAACAGGCCGCAGTTAAAGCAGGCCCTCAACATGTACATGTGGTCTTCCTCGTGACCTTCCAGCTTTCCCTAAAGTACGAAAAACTTTACAAAGAAAAGTAAAAGTTGGTTTTTAGCCTAATTAACTTTTCAATGTATAAAATGTCCTCCGCAAGTCGCGTCCCTTCATTTTCTCAAAAGTTTTCTTTTTTAGGAAAACTTCCGCAGACTGGCCACCACTCAAAAAAAATCAAAAGACTCGGGGAAATGACAGGGGGTGCGATCTGCAGAAGACATTTTATACAATGAAAAGTTTCCTGGCTTAGTTCAGGCTTAGCCTAAGCTTAGATTAGGGTTGGGGCTCAGGCTTGTATTTTTAACTGGGCGCAGCTCGCATAGACTTTTCCTGATAATGGCCAATCAACAAAGTATGTAATAACTAGTATATTTTTTTTGCAAGCTGCGCCCGACAATGACAAAAATTATGACTTGAACGCAGCTTGCCAAACATTTCCCGGAATTTCCCCCAACTTACATGACAGTCCTTGGGATCCACATCCTCCATTTGAAACTGCTTCAGCTTCAACGCCTTGTTGGGTTTGGCCACAGCAACGGCCAGACAGAGGGCCAGGAACAGAGCGATCAACTTGAAATCCATAGCGGGGGAACAGGGGAACACGCTTGACGAGCAAACGAACTCGCGGGCAGACAAAAACACAACTGATCGGGCGGCTAAAAGTTTGGCTAAAAATGAGAATCGACCTTTGATTTATTCAAATTTTTTGATTTCAAAATTTTGAAAACTTTGGAAAAAAATTAAAATCATTTCCACAATCATGACAGCCACTCGACTTTTTTCTGGTCGATTCCGGATTTTTTTTTCTTTTTTTTTAGCTGCGCCCGAGCCTTTTTTCATTGCATAATATGTATTTTCGCACTCTTTTAAACAAAAACAATTTATTTATTGAATATTCTTCAACCTTTCACGGGAGATAATTCTTTCAGACGGCGTTGCACGTGTGCCACACATCTGGCCCGGTTCTCGTTCTCGTGACAACTGGACTTGCATCCGGCCGCAAAATCGGGCTCGTCGGGGAAGAATGCGGCACAGGCGTCGCAAATGCCGTCCATTTGGGCACTTATTTTCGGGTCGCGCAATTTTGCCTGAAACAAAAAATTTTTGGGAAAAGTTAGGAACAATTTTAATTTCAGAAACCAAAAATAAATTTTCTTAACAAATTTGGAAAAAAATTTTCCGAGGTGCGCCCATGTTTGGCTGCAGAGAGCAGAAAGATCAGAGCACTCCAAAACGTGGGCCAAATTTCAAGGCTTACTCTTTAGGTCGGCCAGAAAAAGGAATTCCTTGAAAGTTCTAGCGCAGCGCGAAAAAAATTTTCTGTGATAGGCCAGAACATTTTTATTGTGCGAAAAACTTGAACACATCAATTCTTTAACTTAAGATTCAACTATATAAAAACCAATCCCAAGTAAAGGCTCGGCGCAGGTTTGAAAAAATATACCTCCTTTACAGACCGGAAGCCGATTTCTGTCTAAAAGTTGACTGGAAAGTTCATCTTCCTAACAGTAGTCAGCCTGGGAAATATCGAGAATAAAAGAAACAATAAACCGTCAACGGCCCGTTTTTTTTGATCTGCGCCCGGCAATTACGAATTTTTCGACCAAATATGATCCAGACCGGGTAACAAAACAAAAATCGCCTCTTTAGAACCAGCTCACGTCACATTGATCAGGACCCGCTTCAACGCCGATGGCCAAGAAGATGACCAAGACCAGAGACATCAACTTGAAACCCATCGCAGGGAACGGGGAGAGATTTTATGACCACCGAACTAACTCGAAGAAACACGAAAAACGACTGGTCGGAGGGGTAGTCTCCGTGATGAAAATGATTTCCCAATTTTTACTCAAATTTTTGGAAGTTGAAAGAGCCGAGGGGTCTCAAGAACATAAAATTTATGGAGGGAAAATAATACAGGGTGGGGCATCTTTGTGGCCCGATTTGAATTGGCTATAACTTCTTTAGTTTTTGGCCAAATTTTAAAATTCTTTTTTCCCTGAATTGTCAGCCAACCCCATTTTGTTTGATACCAAATATGTTATACATAGTAAGTGCATATCTACAGTTATTGGATTTATTCTTGGAGTTCATTTTTTCGGTCGTTTTTCGGTTGTTTTTTGGTCTTTCCCGGTGTGTCCGAAAATGGAGTAGGGTGTGGAAGAAAAATACGGTGGAATTTCCCCTCCCGAAAATCGACGATGAGAATAAGAACAAAAAGTGAAGATCAACCTCCAGAGTTCGTCGAATGGTCCTTGCTGAAGGCATTCCCTCGGTTCTGGCCAAGCTTCGTGTACGATATGCGGGTTTTTTCGGAATTTTGACAAAACTTCTTAAAATTTCAGCTCCGTTCGAACTCATGTTTCCTGCTTTTTTTGTTTCCTGTTAACGCTGCCAGTCTCAAGGAACTTATACCACGAACGTCGAATTGTCTTGCGATCTGGAGGTTAGGCATTACGTCCGTATTTCATGCGGTATCCCCGTTTGAAAATTTATTGCCGAACCGTACTTGCTATACCAAACCACAGACCAAGCTTTTTCTTCCGCACCGGACTCCATTTTCGGACACACCGGGAAAGACCGAAAAAACAACCGAAAAACGACCAAAAAAATGAACTCCAAGAATAAATTCAATAACTGTAGATGACACTTACCTATGTATAACGTATTTGGTATCAAACAAAATGGGGTTGGCTGACGATTCAGGGAAAAAAAGAATTTTAAAATTTGGCCAAAAACTAAAGAAGTTATAGCCAATTCAAATCGGGCCACAAAGATGCCCCACCCTGTATATTCCTAGCTCACTCAAAAAAAAATATTTTTTCCAAGCTGCGCCCGATCTGAGCCAATCAACCTTCATTGTACAAAATGTTCTCTGCAGGGGCCAATGCGCTATCTGAAAGTTTGCTGAAAATCATAGGGCGCAGCTCGGAAAACTGGCATGGGCGCAGCTCGCATCTCGGGCGCAGGTCGGAAAACTGGCACGGGCGCAGCTCGCATCTCGGGGGCAGCTCGGAAAACAAGCTTTCGCAGCTCGGCGGAGCTAGGTTTCGGCGTGAAAATAGGAGTACTAAGCAACAGAACAACACCACTAACGCCTAAAGACCAAATTTTTACCTTGTACTACATAGTACCAGACAGTACTAAACAGTACCAATTATTTAAAACGTGTTTTTGAGGAGTACCAAGCATCAAAACAACACCATTAACGCCAAAAGCCACATTTTCATCTCGTACTGTATAGTACCAGATAGTACTATAAAGAGGAAAGCTAACATGATTTTCGAAATCAGCACCCTCGAAAACCCCTAAATCCAGAATTTTTGGAAAAATTCCAAAAAATTACTTTATAACACTACTGCTTAAGGAAAACTAGTAAAGTTCAGAAAAAATGAACCCGATATTCGAAATCAGCAACCTTGAAAACCCCTAAATCGAGTATTTTTAGAAAAAAATCGAAAAATTACTTTTTAATACTACTACAATCAGAAAAAAAAATAACAAAATTTTTGAGATTAATAACAATAAATCCAGTCAGATGGTTCAGATGGCAGGTCTAAGCCTCATCTTTGATTTTTCCCCGGTTCCGGAAGTGTCACTGTTCCGCCATTCCGGAAGTGTCACTATTCCGCCATTCCGGAAGTGTCCAAATTCCGGAAATGTCGTGGTGCCATCCTAGGACCCGACCAATCTTATTATTTCTACTTACTAAGCCTTCTCCTAGCCTCCCACATGCATAGAATGACGGACCGTATCTTCCTTTCCTCAAGGCGATTGAGTACGGAAAGGTCCGCTGTACGGAAACGTCCGCTGCGGAAAGGTCCGCTAAAAAAAGGAAAAGAAGAGGGTGGGAAAAAAAGGATTTTTTGTGAAAATTGTAAAAAATTGAAATGTTTTCGCTTCGGGACTGGAAACAAAAGGATTTTTTGTGAAAATTGAATAAAATTTGAAATGTTTTCGCTTCGGGGCATGAAACAAAAGGATTTTTTGTGAAATTTGAATAAAATTTGAAATGTTTTCGCTTCGGGACATGAAACAAAAGGATTTTTTGTGAAATTTGAGTAAAATTTGAAGTGTTTTCGCTTCGGGACTTGGAAAAAAGGATTTTTTGTGAAATTTGAATAAAATTAGAAATTTTTTCGAGCTGACTGAGTATGAACTGACTGAATATGAAAACTGGGTTTCTGTTACTTTACTACCTTTAGGGATTCTTTTTGAAATTTTTTCGACTTATAACACTTTTAGACGTTAATGGTGTTGTTTTGGTGCCTAGTACTGCTTAAAAAACACATTTTTAACACTTGGTACTAAATAGTACCAGGTAGTACTATTTAGTACGAGGTGCAAATTTGGCCGTAAGGCGGTAATGGCGTTGGTTTGGTGCCTAGTAGAACCCAAAAACACGTTTTATCACTTGGTACTATATAGTACCAACTGGTACTGTTTAGTGAGAAGTGAAAATTTGGCCGTAAGGCAGTAATGATGATGGTTTGGTGCTTAGTAGAGCCCAAAAACACGTGGTACTATAGAGTACCAGGTAGTACTATATAGTACCAGGTGGTACCATTGGTTTTAGACAAAATTTTAGTGCTGGCGGCACCACAGTTAATATTCAGTCAGACACCCTTTTTCTACTCCCGATGCGAAAAGATTTCAAAATTTTGTTGAATTTTTCAAACAATTCTTTTTTTTCTCAGTCCCGAAGCGAAAACATTTCAAATTTTTTTCAAATTTCACCAAAAATTCTTTTTTTGATGTCCCGAAGCGAAAACATTTCAAATTTATTCAAATTTCACAAAAAATCCTTTTTTTCAAGTCTCGAAGCGAAAACATTTCAAAAAAAATTTTTTTCGAGACTAGTCACACCTAAAAATCAAAACACCAAGTACAATATAACTTACGCCTAAATCCATTACTCAAAAAAATTTTTTTTAAAATTACTAGTTAACACTACTGCATAAGCAAAATTGTAAAATTCAAAAAAAAATGGATACGATATTCGAAATCTGCGCCTTCGAAAACCTCCCCCTCCCCGCCCTCCTCTTTTTTTTTAGCGGACCTTTCCGCACAGCGGACCTTTCCGCGCAGCGGACCTTTCCGCACAGCGGACCTTTCCGTCCTTCGTGCCTCAAGGCTGTTGATTTTTTCGGGCTGTGCAGGAATTTTGCCCCAATTTTTTCTTTGATTTCAGCGTGCCCTGTCGAGAGTGTGGTACGCCAAGTACTTTGAACGCATGTGCGATTTTTGCTCGGAGGTATTCGGCAAAAAAGAGGATCCAGATTTCAAAAGAGGATGCGCACAGGACTGCTGGAATAACCCGTATATCCTGGCTTGTTTCAAGCGGTACAACGAACAGTATCGTATCGTGACCAAGCTGAACGACAAGTCCAAACCGGAGAACTGTCTGGTAGGTTGCTTTTTCTTTTTTTTTTCTCTTTTTTCTAGGGAAGGGGCTTTTCTTGGTTCCGAAAGGCTTTTTTCCGAGCTGCGCCCAAGGTTTGGGCGGGAATTCTTTCGTTGCAGCAGAACTCTCCCCTTTTCTGAATTCTCCCCCAATCTGAACTCTCCCCTTTTTTCAACTCTCCTCCTTTCGAACTCTCCCCCTTCTTGAACACTCCCCCTCATTTTTCAAATTGAAAAAACAAGGTGTGACATGTTATACGATGGAAATTTTTTTCAAATTGAGAAAAATTAGGTGTGACATCTTATACGATGGAATTTTTTTTTCACGTTGAAAAAATAAGGTGTGACATCTTATACGGCGAAAGCTTTTTTTTGCAATTTGAAAAAAAATCTATCGTATAAAATGTCCCTCGTTTTTTTCAATTTTCAACATGGGCGAGTGTTCAAAAAGGGGGAGAGTTCGGATTTTTTTGGTGAAAATCAAAAAAAGGGGAGAGTTCAGGCTCAACCGAATTTTTTATTGTACTTACAAGAGAATGAAGGGGAATTCCCCTCGGTGCGATCCTCTGATTTTCTTTTAATTTTTCGCACACGCCAGGCATTTGCCAGGTATAAATTCCTGAAAGTTTTAGCTCGCGCTTTGCACGGAGAGCCGAGATATTCAACGATGTTTGCGGCCGAGAGAGCATGCGAAATGTGGAGGACGGTCGGAGAAAAATTAGTTTTTGGCCATAAATTTGCCAGTTTTGTTCGGAAATTTTTCATTTTTTGTAGGCATGTTACACTCCGCCTTAGAAATAGTCATGCAACTTTTTGTCCCAAAGTCTGCAAAAAAAATCGCATGGTTGCCAACTTTTGACCTAAAAATCTCGCTTGTTTCTGCAGAGCGCGAGCTAGGAGTCTAGCATACGTCTTGGAAAAAATTGTTTTAAATTTGGGCCGTCTTTTTTACTAAAGGATTATTTTAGATTCAACGTCCCGCCGAGTGGGAACTTCATGTCGTCATTGACAGAATTTGCGCCGTATGTCATCAAATGTTCAGCGATACGTTGAAGAACCTGCACTTTGATTGTCGAAAGAATTGCTACACCAGTCCGGATTTCTACAAGTGTCTTTCGGTTTTCCACAACGAAGATTCCGCTAAGATTCCGTTTCCGAACAAATAAATATTTGAATAAATACCCGTCGGCTTTTTTTCTGAATCAAGGAAAAATAAATTCAGTCTCTAATACTCTCTAATATCACATTAAATTTCAACTCGGGCGCAAGCCGCGCTTTTATGTTTTCTGTCCATCGTATAAAATGGACCCGCAGTCTGCAGGTGAGATTTTGGTGTTCGCGGATGTCGGATGTGGAAAACTTACGATCCAGATGGTCCGAAAGCTTCTTTGCGACCTATTTTGGCAATTTCCTTGTATTTCATCGACAAAAAATTGTCTTTAACTTGCCTTCTTATTACTTCGTATATTGCAACTCGAAAAATGATCGATGTTTTCTCTCCGAGGATTGATCCCGAATCTCGGAGTTTTTTCCTACGCAAGATGGCGTATTTGCTCTCAACATTGCGCATTGTGGCTCGCTAAATTCGAGTTGATTGTTATTTTTTTCAAAAATAATATTTTCAGACCACTGTGGACGTGATGAATTCGTCCGCGGACCTCGTGGACGCCCACGAAGACACTCGCTTTTCGACCCTGGAGGAAGCTTTCGAGTCTTCGATCTGTTTCCCACCCAACGCCAATCGTAAAATTGTCAATTTCCGGCGAATTATCTGGGAAAACTGCCAGTCCAGCCATGATTTCCGCGAGAAGAACGAGGCTCACGAAAAGATGTTTGAAAACATCTTCAATGCTAAGGAAAACGATGTCTTGCAGCTGTACCTCATGTTTATGGACTTTGTTATTTGGATCAACAAACTGTACGACTCGGAATTTGTGCAGAAAAAGGACTACAACGACTTCAATTTGATGTGCAACACATGTATAGACGCCTTTTGCGCGACGGTCGATAAATTCGACGAAAAGGAGATGGAAAAAGCCACAGAGGAGCTTTGTACAATCCGGCCCTTGGTAAGTTAGGTTTCTTTTGTTTCTTTGTCGCTTTAGATATCCATGCGACATTGCGCATCCACCTATACCTAAATCAATGTATGGAAAAATCTTGACGTGAAAATTATAAAAACGTTTGTGATGAGCTTTTTTACCCTGCTCTTCTTGTTTCTCAACCATTTTTGTATTATCTCCCGTTCTTTTTTGTTTCAAAATCGATCAGTTCATTCTTCTGGGGCCTAAAATAATATAACTTGGAGGGTTTGATCTATGAACCTTCAATTTTTTTCAGGACCGCTTTCTCTATTGCATTTGCCGCTCAAAATGGTATCGACTATACACATTAGCCTTTAATTTTAGCGCCTTCAATGATGCGTTTAACCGATATTTGGGAGTAAGTATCACTTTCATCGCAAATGTAAATCTAGGCGCTGAAAACCTTCTACAAACGCGGAAAAGACTCGTTGAGATGGATTATCGAGATGAAATTCTTCTCCAATCATCATCCTGAAAGAGTAGGTTTTTATTTTCGTTTTCTGTGTTTAGATGTGCCCATCTCATGGATAATGTAATTTCTCTGTGGGTTTGATATTCTGGCGGGGAGGAATGAAGTAAGATGGTGTGTTGTGCTTTTTTGCGCTGAAATATGCGAATGGATCTCGAGTTGACTACCCTGCTTTTGTTGGTTTAGATTTCAAATGGGGTGGACAAGACAAAAATTATTTTCATGGGTTTCATCTTTAGTTGATTACTCTGGCATTGATCGAGAACATGTTGCCAAACCTATTGCCTCATTACGAAGAGAAAAAGAAAGATATGAAGGTGAAGTTCGAACTCGAACAAATGGTTCTTTTCCTGGACCGCGCGTTGGTGAGCGCTCGGAATCGTAGATGCTATCTTCGGCCGAATTTCGACGTGGGGTTTGACAAAATGTCTACCGATTGTGCGGAACGTCTCCTGCAAACGGTCCGTGAGTCCACTTTGACCAGAACCGTGTTCTTGCTTCGGAAAATGTTCGATTTACCCGACGAGTACTGCAAATTTTCGACGTTCGTTCGGCACCTCACCGCGTTCTTCACTGCGGTCCGCGACTACCGCATCTCCAGCGCGAAGGCCGAAAACGAGGAAGAGGGTGAGTTTGCCTTCGATATTTTCCAACAAAGGGTCCACCACCACTTCAAAGACAACTACTACATGAGATACGCCGGCCTGGTCTACATCATGGACGAATCGGTTTCGGAGGCCCTGTTCTTCGCTTATTACAACGACATCCCGAGAAGCGATTGGCCGCTGAAATTGAAGAGAGCGGAGACCGAAGAAAAGCGAAATAAAATCTTGCCATTAATCGATGAATAGTGGGTTTGGGGATTGAAATAACTTTGTTTATTACTGAAAGTATTTGAAAGTTCGGGGATCGAAATTGGGGAAGTTGACAACTGGGGAAAGTCATACTTGGGGAAAATTAAAAATATTATTTTTTGCATGCGATTTTCGAACTCAGGATAATCGATGGTGTTGATTTGACCTGATCCAGTGGCAAACAACGTACCATTTTGCATCCGGGAATTACAGTGAGGGACCGGATCCAATGGCAAAAAACGTCTGATTTTGCATCCCGGAAGGGACCAAAATGTCTCCAAACCCTTCCCTTCTCTAAGCTAAAAACCCCGCTTTGAAGAGCCCGCCTTGAAGGAAACGCTTTTCAAAGCGGAGTTTTTAGCTTAGAGAAGGGAAGGGTTTGGAGTCATTTTGGTCCCTTCCGGGATGCAAAAGGAGACGTTTTTTGCCATTGGATCAGGTCCCTCACTGTATCAAAAATGTGGCAAAATGCTTCCCTGTCCAAGTGAAAAAACCGTTTTGAAGGGCCCTTTCGCTCACAAAAAGAGCGGGCGCGCTTGAAATCGGAGTTTTTTCACTTGGAGAGGGAAGCATTTTGCCACATTTTTGATACTTCCCGGATGCAAAATGGTACGTTTTTTGCCACTGTATCAGGTCCCCCACCGTAGTACTGTAAAATAGTAACTTTTCGAATTTTTGTCACAAAAAAATTTGGGGGTTTTCGATGGTGCCAATTTGTTTTCCCAATGTCTTTTTCCCCAATTATATTGTTTTAGTGACCGACGGATTTTCACGGAATGCGAATCCGTGAAGAATGGCTTTACCATCGATAATGGACACAAAGTTTTGCTCGTCGACTCCGAAGAGCGTCTCAGTCTTTTGAACCAATTTTGCTTGAAGTCGAAGGAAATCGGATTCGATGCGGAGTGGGATCAGAGTTATTCGGCCGAAATGGGAGTGTAGGTTTATCGGGGAAGGCAATTTTTTAGTCGAGGGGGAATTTTTACCGTTTGAGGAATTAATCGTGCCATGGGTAATATAAAATTTTATTTTTTCTCTTCAGCTTAGGGCTCATCCAGCTCTCCTCGAAAGCGCAGACAATGCTCGTGGATATCGAAGCCTTCCGAAGAGCCAAGTTTTCGAAAGAAAGATGGCAGGGTTTGTTCAAGACCATCTTTGGAGGCCAGAAACGAATTTTCGGATTCGCATACGAAAGCGATTTGAAGACGATTGTTCACAACTTCCCGTGCATCGAGGAGATCATCAATGACTGCATGGGGAACTTGGTCTGCCTCAGAAACGCGATGATTGCGATCAGCAGCAACAGGACCGCGGTTGATGCGATTTTCAATGGTAATTTGACTTTTTTTTGATTTTGTTGCGTTTTTAGGTGAGATAAATAGATGGGAAGCGTCAAATAGTTGATCCTCTGTGAGTGTGAACTTTATGCACGGGTATTTTTTGGACGAAATCGTTTTAGGATAAAAAAATCGGATTTTTGCACTGTGCGACAAAAAAATTTTTTTGAATTGCCCAAAATATGGGTAGATCCGTCTGATGATGTAATTTATGGCGCAATGGTTTCAGGAGTGGTCCCAGAGCGCCAGAATCTTCAATCTTTATCCGTCGATTTACTGGGATGGAAAATGGAAAAAATGGAACAAGCCAGTGTTTGGACCGAACGCCCCCTCCGCAAGAGACAACTAGTATATGCGGCGAAGGACTCTCTGGCCTGTCTTCTTATTGGTCAACTCTTCAAAGAGAAATTGGAGTGGGTTTTGCACAATGTTGATATTATTTTAGACAACAACTCGAAGCATGTCATATTTGATAAAAAGTTTCAGTTTTAAGGGATTTTTTTGAAGTTTGTAGTTTCAGAGGGATAGTAGATGATGTCGATGAGCTTTTCCCACCGTTGAGAGTGATTTTCAACCCGGAAAAGGTGAAGGAATCGAGGATTGAGGGCATCAAGAAGTATGATGCTTTGCTGGCCGAAAATAAAACCCAATCCGGAAAGAAAACGAAGTCCAATCATTTCACCAAGAAGGAACTGGTCGATCTTGTCGAGGTAAGCGACATTTCATTTTGTTTTTGAGTTTTTAGACCATCAACGCCGATCTGAAGTCTCGATTCCCCGCGGAAGAGTTCATCAAGCCGGATGGTCTGCGATTATGCGCCGACCCGATGTGCACTCAAGTCTCGTTGCTGCTGAGAAGGTGCGGGATCAGCGTCATGACCGAGGAGACGGACAAAAATTACATGCGAGTGCACGCCGACCCGACCGTAAAGGTCTTAACCACCGGCAAATTGGTTGCAAAGTACCCTCCGGCCCAAGTCATCGACCTCCCCGCATCCGTCGCCACCCTCGACAAGCAGCTGGCGACCTTTTTGGAGACCCAAAAGGTAGTGATTGACACGAAAAAAATGGTCCCAAGATGCTGCAAATGCAACGCAAGGGACCTGCTGTTTGTCCCAACACCCGTGATGAGGTACCTGCATTGCGCATACGCCATCGCCAACGCGCACAAAATGACCCATTGCTCGTATTCGACGGAAGATTTGAGTGAATATAAGACACAGTGCAAGGCAATGCAGCCTCGGAGCAAAATTGGAATCGGCATGTGCATATTCGGAGGCAAAACAACGGTTTATATGGGACAAAATGGAATGATCGATATGAAGTGGGTTTATAGCTAATTTTTTACCTTATTTTGACATTCAGGAGACTAGGCATTACCAAAACGGAAAGGGGACGCCCAATAAACCCGATCCAATCCTCCGCGAACAGTCTTGGCGCCCCAACCAAAGCCGTCTACGTCCTGATCTCATTGGCCGTCCATCTCAACCTCAAGGAGTTGGAAATCCCCGCTGGAACCTTCCACGCAATCTGCACTCACTGCGGAAAAGAAAACGTCGAAGCGGTCATTCATGCTGGGAATTACTGAAAATTTTTGGATTTTTGGTTATTTTTTGTTGTTATTGTTGATTTTTATGGTTATTTGGCATGTAAATTGATTGTTGTTTGAGAGTTTGGAAGGCCTAGAAAACGTTGTTTGATCGGGAACGTATTTTTTATAGATTTGAATGGTTTTGTTTTCGTCTGCACCGTGCGGAAGAAACAATTTTTTTTGCACAGTGCGAAGAAGTTTTAATTGAAGAGGACTCGTAAAAAGACGAGAAAAGGAGCGAAATTTCGATTCCAATTTTGAAATCGAGAAATTTGAATAACAAAGGTCGATTCTCATTTTCAAGCAGCTCTTTGGTCGTTTGATCAGTTGTGTTTTGTCTGCCCTCGAGTTCGGTGGTCGTCAAATCTCTCCCTTCTTGCCCGCTATGGATTTCAAGTTGATCGCTCTGTTTTTGGCCATCTGTTTCGCCGGCGCTGTGGCCATAGAAATAAAACTTCCGGAGCCGGAGCCAATCGAACTTCAAGAGGAGTGCAAGGTAGGATATGGACTTTATTTAGAGTTTTTCAGGATTTTTGATGAGCTTCTTGATTGTAAGGTTTAATTCAAGATTTGTTTTTCGAAATTTTTATTTGTAAAATTGTGGTTTTTAGCATTTTTTTTGTTTCCTTCTCCATTTTTTCCTTTTAGGACAAGTTTGAAGAGCAAAGAGTCCACGAGCTCTTGGAACGCACGTGCGTCTCCTGTGCCCAACTCTTCAAGGAGGAAGACGATTTCCACGCCAACTGTCGCGCCAATTGCTACAAAAACAGCCACATGACTAAGTGCATCCTTGCTGCTGATCCCGCCAAATACCGTCAGTAGATAACGCGTCAATTAGATTACCATATGCATTATTTTTTATTTGAAGTACAAAAATAAACCGATTTATTTGGTATTTGAAAGTTGATTTGGCATTTCATCAACGGATTCGAACAGATTTTGAGTTTTTGTGTTTCAGCTGGCGAGTTACTGTAGCATCCCAGATATTTTTACAGTCTTTTTGAGGGTGAACAGGTGGGAATACATAGTGTTTAGAAAGATATAAGGATGACCCATCTACGCATTATGGACCGTGCCGAATTTTTTTTTGTTTCTCAAGGCGCGGGCTGATATTTTGAGTAATTGATTTGTGATTTATAGAGGTTGTTTGTGAGAAAAAGGAGAAAAGATCTAAACGCCTAATCTTGAGCAGTTTCGTATTACTTGACCGCTTGAAGTCTTGGGCATAAACTATAAAACAGTTTGCAAGAAACTGAAAAAAACTGTTTTAACTTCTGACGTCATCAAAGAGTAATTTGAACCGGTTTTCGCTGAGCACGCTCAATTCTTGACCAAGTGGAATGTTAAAAGGAAGGCCATTGCTTTAAATGTCACTTATTATTTAAACCCGCTTTCTGATTGTTTCTCATTTTGTAGCTAAAGATGACTAAATTAATAGTTTTGGTGGTTTTGTCTGTTCTGCTTTGTGGATATGAGGGTGTCCTCCATGGAATTGAATAGTAAGTTTGAAATAAAACTTGGCTCTGAAAAGATTAGGAAATAACTTGTAATTAGAACCATTAGTATTCAAGGTTTTTATTGAGATGTTACGTAAAGTAAGGAGGAACGGATAGACGAAAAAATTTTGGTTATACATACTTTGAAAGTTATGGCCAGCCGAGTTTTTTCTCTGTCCATCTATGCAAACTTAGGTGATCTTTCGTGTGTGTAATACCTCAGCTATGACTATTTAGAAACTGGGAACTAAAATTTTCTGGGCTTGATATGCGACCTATAAGGAAGAGCTCTTCAAATTTTCAACAAAATCGAAGCGCCTCTAGATATCCCGCTCGAGATATCGGTTTCCCCTAAAATTCATTTTTTAAAATAAATTTGACCATATTTCCTTCAGCATGACTGTTCCTCACTTTATCGAGCTTCTTCAACACGCTGAATATCTTGACCGGCCACTTGGGCTGCCCGAAACAGAGCATTCTCAAGTCAATCCGGCGATAAGAGTGGATCCAAATTCTCGACAAGTCCTCACCGAGCTTCATACTCTACATTGATTCCGAAATCCACAGTGTTGGTACATATTATGCAGTTTAGCTAATAAAGTAGCATTTTGGTAAAATTTGAGCTTCGAATATAAAAGCCACGGCTATCCCTCTTTTCTGTCTTTTTTCATTTTTACCGAACTCTGTGGCGCGGTCTGTTCAGCTCGAACAGCGAAGAGCACAGATGGATCTCACGGCGATTGGTGCACTGGTCAGTTTTTTGACACGAGAATAACTACAGTGAGGGACCTGATCCAGTAGCAAAAAACGTACCATTTTGCATCCGGGAAGTATCAAAAATGTGGCGAAAAGCTTCCCTCTCCAAGTGAAAAAACTTCGTTTTGAAGGGTGCGCTTTTGAAATCGGAGTTTTTTCACTTGGAGAGGGAGGTATTTTGCTACATTTTGTGATACTTCCTGGATGCAAAATGATAAGTTTTTTGCCACTGTATCAGGTCCCCACTGTAGTATTATTTTTTCTTGCACTTCGAAAAATATTTTTCCAAGCTGCCTAACCTTGATTTAAATTTTGAATAAGGGTTTTGGGGTTTTAGCAGATTTTTTCGGGAGCAGCTCGATTTTTTTTGAGTATGTCCAGAGAAGTAATTTGTATTTTCAGTTGTGGCTCAAATATGAGTACGGCTTGGGTTTAAACAATTTTGACGACGAGGAACTCACACCTCTAAAGTAAGTTTAATCAAAAAAGATTGGAAAATTATGCTTGCGAAACTGTCATTTTTTTTGCATTAATTTTTCCCATGCTGTTGCTTTCCTTCCGGTACAGATTGAAATATTTTAGACATCCCAGACGTGCTTCAGCTGATGACGAGGAACTGGAGTCGTCATTTGATCTGCTGGTTTGCATTGGCGTCGTTGTTGGGGTCATGATATGTTTTATCAACATTTTTATCATCGCGATGCGGTGGTTTTGTGTATGTTTCAAGAAAAATTTTGAATGCACTGCAATAAAAATTTTTCGGGTTTGCAGAGTGAAAAATGTTTTTTACCGCACTATGCAACCAAAAGTCTGGCTTACTTTTGCACGGTGCAGTCAGATTCTTATTTTATTTCGGGCTGATGGCTATTTGATCCAAATTTTTGGATCCTCATAGGCGTTCTACTGCACTTTTTTGATTAAATTTTGTTCTAGCGATATAAAAAGAAGCAATTTGGAAGAGAAGTGGAGCAAAGGGCCATCCGAGAAATGGAGGTCATGTACGGTTTGATGGGGAAAAGGAAGGCGGCCCGGAGCACTGTCGAGGAGCGGGTTGATGCGTACGTCAACGGGCTAAATTTTTTTTTTTATTTTATTTTATTTTTTTTTTTTTTTTTGATATTTTTTAGCTAGAATTTTTTTTATTTTTTTGTATAAAAAATTTGATTTGGGGAGGGTATGTTACCCCGAGAATAGGTTACCCACCGGATAGGTTACCCCAAAAAACACATAACTCGGAGGATAGGTTACCTCACCGGATAGGTTACCCCATGGATAGGTTACCCCACCGGATAGGTTACTCCACGGATAGGTTACCTCTTACCAAAAAACGAAAAAAGTTTTTTTTTTTGAAATGTTTTCGCTTCGGGAGTTTAAAAAGAAGGATTTTTTTGTGAAAATTGAAAAAAAAATTTAAATGTTTTCGCTTCGGGAGTTTAATAAGAAGGATTTTTTGTGAAAATTGAATAAAATTTGAAATGTTTTTGCTTCGGGACTTGGAAAAAAAGGATTTTTCGTGGAATTTGGATAAAATTTGAAATGTTTTCGCTTCGGGACTTGGAAAAAAAAGGTTTTTTTGTGAAATTTGAATAAAATTTGAAATTTTTTCGAGCTGACTGAGTATGAACTGACTGAATATGAAAACTGGGTTTCTGTTACTTTACTACCTTTAGGGATTCTTTTTGAAATTTGTTCGACTTATAACACTTTTAGACGTTAATGGTGTTGTTTTGGTGCCTAGTACTGCTTAAAAAACACATTTTTAACACTTGGTACTAAATAGTACTACCTGGTACTATTTAGTACGAGGTGCAAATTTGGCCGTAAGGCCAAATTGTGCTGGCGGCACCACAGTTAATATTCAGTCAGACACCCTTTTTCTACTCCCGATGCGAAAAGATTTCAAAATTTTGATGAATTTTCCAAAAAATTCTTTTTTCCCCAGTCCCGAAGCGAAAACATTTGAAAATTTTTTCAAATTTCACAAAAAACCCTTTTTTCCAAGTCCCGAAGCGAAAACATTTCAAAATTTTTTCAAATTTCACAAAAAATCCTTTTTTTCCAAGTCCCGAAGCGAAAACATTTCAAAATTTTTTCAAATTTCACAAAAAATCCTTTTTTTCCAAGTCCCGAAGCGAAAACATTTCAAAAAAAATTTTTTTTTTTCAGGTAACCTATCCTCGGGGTAACCTATCCTCCGAGGTTACCTATCCGAAACTTGGGGTAACCTATCCGGTGGGGTAACCTATCCGCTGGGGTAACCTATTTGTTAGGGGTAACCTATCCTCCGAGAACGAAAAAATTTTCGTCAATTTTAGGAAAGTTCTCGTCGATACTGAGCTGGACGACCTGTCGATTGAGTCCGTGACGCCGGAGAACTCTGTTTGGGAGGAGAAATTTCAGATCCGAGTGCCCAAAACCCTCAAAAAGAAGGACAATCCACCGGCGATCGTGGATCCCGACGAAGAACTCTTGGGCGCGGAGGGGGAGCGCAAGAAGGGCGGAGAGGATGCTGATAAGAGGAAGGAGAAAAGGGACGGGACAGATGCATTCGAAAGGATGTGGGGATTGGAGGTAGCGGATTCGAAGGAAACGGCTTCGAAAGAAAGGGATTCACAGATAAAGCCTTCGAAAGAAAAGGATTCAAAGGACACGGCTTCGAAGGAAACGGATTCAAAGGAAACGGCTTCGAAATTAAAGGATTCGAAAACTGATTCCAAGCAGAAACCGGCCGAAAAGAAGAAGAAATCGCACGAAAAGCGCAAAAAACGCCGAAGGAAGAGGGGAAACCCGATGATTTACAAAATGGTGGACCGAATGGGCGATGGATCGTTCGGAGTTTTGTACCGCTTCAAGTGCAAGGACACCAAATTTGCCGTGAAGTTTGTGCCAACCGCCGATCCCAAGGCAATGAGGAAAGCCAGAACTGTGTATGCCAACTTCAAAAGGATCCATTGCCGAGAAAAAAGGTAGGGTTTTGAGTGGTTTTGCGTTGATTGCACGCATGCGCGAATGTTCAGAGAGCTGATCATGCACTTTGTCGATATTGGCCGCACTTTGGACACAACCTACTTGATCATGCCGTGCCTTGGAAGAAGCATGGACACGAAGAAGATTGAAGGAATGGAACTCAAGAAAAAATTCATCCTCATCTACCATTACCTTCGCCCGATTGCTCAGCTCCAATCCGTCGAGATTGCTCATTTGAATGTGAAGCCGAAAAATTATTTGAATCGGCCGGGAACTCCTCATGTAAGTTTTGAAATTTGAGCTGTCTTCACTGGTTTTTTTTGGAGTATTTACCGTAAAAAAATTAAGGAAATAAACTGTTTAATGATTTTTTTCCAATTTTTTTTCTTCCCTCAAAATTTGTGAGTATAAAAAATACAGTGACGGACCTGATCCAGTGGCATAAAACGTACCATTTTGCATCCGGGAAGTATCAAAAAATGTGGAAAAATACCTCCCTCTCCAAGTGAAAAAACTCCGTTTTGAAGGGCGCGCTTTTGGAATCGGAGATTTTTCACTTGGAGAGGGAGGCGTTTTGCTACATTTTTTGATACTTCCCGAATGCAAAATGATACGTTTTTGCCACTGGATCAGGTCCGTCACTGTATTTTTTTTAGCTCGTCCTCACCGACCTGGGATTGGCTCGCCGCTACGGCTACCGCCGAAAGACCGTTCTGGGAGCGCCGGCCTACCTCTCGATCCCCGCCCATCGCTGCGAGCCGGTCAGCATGGTGGATGACATGCAGTCGTGGTTCATAATTTGCACAGAACTCCTGGAATACCCACTGCCGTGGAGCGACGTCGCCGATACCGGAGAGCACGGCTACAGGAAGACGCTGGAGATTAAGGAACGAACCCTGAGTTTGATGAGCCGGTCCCCGAAGCATGGCGCGTTTTTGACCGATTTGAGGAAGGAGATCTGGGACAAGGGAGCCAGAGACACCATTAATATGGAGAGAGTCGCTGCTCTAGTGGAGGATGTGAGTTTGTCGATTTTTTTTGATTTTTGAATTTTTTGACGGAAAATGGGAAAATTTGAGAAAATTGAATTTGCAAGAAATTGATTTTTTTTTTGAGATTTTTCTGATTTTTTTTCGAAAAAATTGGAAAATAAAATTTTTTTTGGCTTTCCAAAATGATTTTTTTTAAATTCGTCCTGATTTCAGCTCCAAACCATTTACCAGTTCCGCTCCACCGATGCATGGGAATAGAAAAGTCCGCTCTTCACTCAAGCATATAAAATTTTTTGTTGATTGTCTTGTACTGCATGTTCTTGAAAATAAATAAAATATTCAATTTGAAGTTAATCGTTTTATTTTTTTATTTTTTTTTTGAGGCAAGACATTTCAAAGCCGACCCTACGAAACCTCGAATGTTTCCACGTCGAGTCTCGCGGGCGGAATTCGACTTTTTTTCCATCAACATGCAAATCCAAAGGTTAGAATCGCATGGAATCGTCAACAAGCCCTCTTGACTTCTCTATTACTACCGCTTTTGGGCCGACTTTTGGATGTGATGTGATTGCATTTACTTTGGAACACTTTTCCACTTGAACTTCCACCAAAATTTGATTGTATTTTTGCGGAAAACTATGGCGAAGATTACGGTAAACCGACGGAGTTTTGTGGTTTTGGTAGTAGGTAGGTGTATATCCCGACCTTACCGAAGTTGTGATCTTCATTTTGCATTTTTTTTATTCCAATTTCAAAGTTTTTGACCGCACTGTGCGAGAAACATTTTTTTTATTTTTTGCACAGTGCAGTCTAGCTTTTGGGGAAAAAAGTTGAGTGCACTGTGCAAAAAATATTCCACAGCGCACTGTGCAAAATCACAAACTAAAAATTTCTCGCACATTGCAAAATTTTTGCAAAAATATTTTCTCCGCACAGTGCAATCCAAATTTTAAGAAAAAAATCGACTGCACTGTGCAAAAAAAATTTTTTGAAGGCCATCACACAACTTTTTTACCACAAAAAAATTAATATTTTTTGATTCCAGCACTGGCAACCTTCCTAACATGGACAACATTTACTATTCTCTCCCCGAACAAAAGTATTTTCTCTTCGAAAGGGAGTTTTTTCATTCCCCCGGAGGGCTTGATGCCCGGCTTCGGAATTAGTGGCGAACGAGGGCTGGAGAAGTCCGCGGAGGTCGTTGATAAGCCATTGGAAGCCGAGGTTCGAAAGGAAAAGGAGGATTTGGGGGAAGGATCCAGGGAAATCGGGCATTTGGATGGGATCGTCAAGGTAAAAATGAAATTCATTTGGTAAATAATCGGGATTTTTTGATCGAACTTTATCTCAAAAAATTTGTGGGGCTTTTTTGACGAAATTTCACCAAAAAATCTCAATCGTTTCTGCGAATTGTGTGCGAAAAATCCGTTTAAAATCGGATTTTAAGTTCTCAAAAAAAAAAAAAAAAAAAAAAAAAATCAGGACTCTCGCGTCGTGGCTGAAGGTCAAAATGAAGACGACACAAACAGAGAACAACCCGCAAATGCCCAAAAAAGGCCTACAAACGATGCCAACGACAACAACAACGATCAAAATCAGCCCTTCGAAGTTGCGAAGCCGATTGCCCCGCCAGACCTGGAAGAGAAAAAGAATGAGCCGAAGCCGGCCGAAACTGTAAAGAATCGTGGCGTTGAGGACCCGAATAACCCGCTGATTCCCGACGCCCTCGACTCCGAAGAGCACGACATTGCGAATCCCGAGGAGGACAGCAAAGAGCATGGTCAAGATGTCGACATCGCGAAAATCACCGGTAATTTGCAGCGCTTTTACTCCACAAGAACCTCGGAAATTCCCAATTTACTTTCAGAACTGAAAGCAGCCCTCCATCAATTCGCAAATTTAACCGCCAACCTGACTCATCTGCAAAAAGCATCGGACTTGAAGGACAGCTCGCATCCAGAGGTGTTGCCAATGCCGGATAGGGTAAGAAAAATTGGTTTTTTGCTACAGTGACGGGCCCGATCCAGTGGCAAAGAAACGTACCATTTTGCATCCGGGAAGCATCAAAAATGTGGCAAAATGCTTCCCTCTCCAAAGTGAAAAAACTTTGTTTTGAAGGGCGCGCTTTTGAAATCGGAGTTTTTTTCACTTGGAGAGAGAAGCATTTTGCCACATTTTTGATATTTCCCGGATGCAAAATGGCACATTTTTCGCCACTGGATCGGGCCCCCCGCTGTATAAAATAATATTTTGAATATCGATCGGAAAAGATTGATTGTTTTTTCAGCCCATCCGTTCTCCCGAGCAAGAAGCCTTCGAGGCGTCCCTTCAAATGGACCAATTCCGCCTGAGGCTAGCCAATTTCGAATTGGATTACAAGCTCTTGAAACCGAACGACACCAGTCTCTGCAAGGGCAAAAAAGCGCTGGTCATGGTGATGTCGGTCGCGAACAGCGACAAGGCCAAGCGTCAGCGTTACGCCCTCAGGGAGATTCTGCAAAATCAGACCAACTCCAATATTATTTTCAAGTTTATCGTGGGCTATCAGAAAGACATGATGGTGGATGTGTTGCAGCACGAAATTCGGGATTACAACGATATTGTGTACTACGACGCGGAGGATACCTATTACAATAATTTCATCAAGTGGTGGGTTACTGTGTGTTTTGGGGACTTTGAGCAATATTTAAAAAGTGTAATTCTTCGATTTCTCAAATTTCACAGACTCCAAATAGTCTATAAATGGATTCTTAAAAACTTTAGTTCGCGGTTTGCGGGCGCATCCGAGATGTTCAACGAACTTTACACATTCCGTTACAAAAGTATACATACCCCATGGAAAATTGCAGTATCTAAGGTCTGGTAAGAGCTATCCAAAAACAGCAAAAAGCATTTGAAAGCGCATGTCGAAGAACTTATTACAGCATGGAATCAGAGCAGCCGGGGAAAAAATTTGGTCTAATTTAAAAAATTAATATCAACCTCATGTACAAGATCAAAGATGACCCGCAAAGGCAATACATGGGTAATGTGCAACGGAATGGAATGTAATACACTTTCTAGTACTATGTAGAACACGATGGAATGAAATGGGGGTAGGCTAGATGAAAACCTGAGCCAGATTGGCCAAAAATCGTCAGAGGTAGGCATACTCTTGAAACGGTCAAAAATATTAAAACAGTTGTCAAATCGACTAAAATATTTTTCGCCGGCAGATTCCACGCGGTAATAGGTTCTTCAACATGCTCTTTCAAATGGCATTAGCGGTTTTTCGATAGCTCTTACCAAACCTTAGATACTGCAATTTTCCATGGGGTATTTATACTTTTGTAACGGAGTGTAGAGAGCACGTGAGTTGAAGAGGGACGGTCAGAGAAAAATTTTTTTTTTAATTTCGCATTTTTTACCATTTTTCAGGTACGTCATGTACGAATGGCAGCAAGCCTACTGCAAAGACGCCGAATATTTTGTGAAAATGGACGATGACTCGGTAGTGTTGTTCGACCGCCTTTTCAAGTGGGTCGACCGAAATTTTGACGGCAAAACGACCAATAAAACGGACTATGTGATCTGCCAAATGGTCTTCCGAAAAGGGCCAATTAGGAATCCCAGGAGTAAATGGTAGGAGATCGAAGGCCGAAATTTTCTCATTTTTAGGTACGTCCCCGAGTTCGAATACCCCGAAGAAAGATACCCGGACTGGTGTACCGGGTTCGTGGCGTTTATGCCATCCACAACGGTTGGGAAATTGTTCGAGGCCTCGCATTCGGCCAACAAACTGCATATCGATGACGTTTTGTTTACTGGGATTGCTGGCCGAATCGCCAAAGTTCCGCTCATCGATTTTCAGGGCGCAAGGGAAAGGGTGCGTGTGAATTTGGTTTATAGGGGAAGTATCCCAAGTGCGACGCTTAGATTTTGATGAAGCTTGTCTTTATCCTTGCTCGCACTTTGCAGAAACAACCGAGATTTTTAGATCGAAAGTCGGCGAAAATTTGAAACTTTTTAACGAATTTCGGCACGAAAAGTTTCATACCTATTTCTACCATAACGGGTAACGTCTCCACAAAAAATTGTTTTTTTCCTCACGAAACTAACAAAGTTATGGCCGAATTCCAAACAAAAAAAAATTTCTTGCAGCTTCGAACCAACTATCGTTGTACGGAGGACGGACTTCCATATCCATTTGCCACACATTACAACAAAGTTCCCTACACTTTGATGAGATCCTACAACAGGCTACTCAACTTATGGTGCAAACCCAAAAAGCCTGTGGAGAAACCGTCGTAAAGCCTCTCTTTTTTTATTATTTATGGTTTTTTGTTTTATTTATTTACTGTACAATAGAACTCAAAAATCGCCGTTTTGAACTTCCCATTTTTTGTGTCACCGAAAATTAAATAAATTTTTCTTTGGATGTGTTACTTTGACAATTTCGGCCATCTTTTTGGTTCCTCAAGCCCAATATTGCACAAAAAAATCAGTTTTCCGACTGCACAGTGCGAATTTTGCCTTGTGTTTTTCGCACTGTGCAGTCGGAAAACTGATTATTTTTCGCACCGTGCAACATGAAAAATGATTTAATGTGCGCAGTAAATCGTTTTCCAGGCCCAATAAACCCAGCTCTCCACAATAAAAATCATCATTTTTTTCTGCACGGTGCGTTTTCCCAATTTTTTCCGCACAGTGCAAAAAAAAAACAAATTTCGCACAGTGCGGCCAAATTTTTTTTTGTTTTTTGCACTGTGCAATCGCATGTGGGACGGTGGAAAAATTTCCCTCAAAAAATGAAAGAAAAAAGAAACAAATGAAGGTTCAATTATCTTCCTTTTTGTTCCGAATGACCATTCGGACGCTTTATTTCCCCAAACGAACGCTTCAAATTGGCCTCTTTTTCTTATCGCACAAACAGTTGGCGCTTTTATAAAGTGATTTTAAACTTTATTTTGGAATAAAACATAGTCTTCTTGATAAAAAAGATCAAAAAAAAAATGATTTTTTGGATTTTTTACAAATATTTTATATCTATTTTTTAAGCTTATGTTTCATTTTTCAGTCGACAAAAATGTCGAAAATCCAAAATCTTCGCCACTTCCTCCCCAAATACACCTTACACTATTACAAAACGCCTCTGATAATCGAAAAAGGCGAAAAACAGTGGCTTTTCGACGCGAATGGCAACAAATATTTGGACATGTTTGGTGGAATTGTCACTGTTTCCGTGGGGCATTGTCATCCGTAAGTTCGAAAATACGTCTAACCAGAAATAATCCAAATTTTTCAGAAAAGTCAATGAAGCGTTGGAAAGGCAAATGAAAAAGTTGTGGCACACAACCTCAATCTACATTACAGAACCGGTCTATGAGTACGCGCAGGCATTGACTAGTACCCTTCCCGGACATTTGAATGTAAGCCGGAGTCAAAAATTAAATATTTTTTGCCTCAAACTTTGACGCAAAGCTCGAGGAAACTATTCCGAGACCAAACTTATCTCTTGTAAGAAAGAAAAAACCTTATCTTACAAGAGAAGTAAGATCCCCAAGTGCGTCGCTCGATTTGCTTTTAATTTTGCACACACGTTGGGCATAGACTAATTGTCGATTCATGCAAGTTTTAGCCCTTTGCAAGCGCCACTGAGATATTGAACGATCTTTGCCGCCGAGAGAGTACGCTAAACGCGGAGAGCGGTCAGAGAGAAAAACGCTTTTTTATCATAACTTTGCTAGTTTCGTGCGGAAAAAAAACTATTTTTTTTTGTGGAAACATTACCCTTTACGCTAGAAATAGGTGTGAAACTTTTAGCGCCAAAATTCGGTAAAAAGTCTCAAATTTTCGCCGACTTTCGATCTAAAAATCTTTGAGGTTTCTGTAAGGCGTGTCAATTTTTCGCCAATTTTCGATCTAGAAATCTCGATTGTTTCTGCAAAGTGCTAGCTAGAATACTCGCATATACCTTGGAAAAAATCATTCTAAATTTGTGACAAGTTTCATCAAAACCTAAGTGTCGCACTTGGGGTACTTCCCCCTTCCCCAGTTAACTCGAATTTACCGGAATTTTCAAAGTTTTAAGTGCAAAAGAATGTCATTTTTTCAGGTTTGTTTCTTCACCAATTCCGGATCCGAAGCCAATGACCTGGCCTTGGAGTTGGCCCGACTTTACACTGGTCGATTCGACGTTCTCTCGCTTCGCAATGGATATCATGGAATGACTCAAGCGCTGGCCGGCGCCACCAATTTGGGAAATTGGAAACAGCCGTTGCCTCATGGGTTTGGGATCTTGAAGTCGCTTTGCCCGGATCCATTCAAAGGAGTCTACCGCTGCGGTTCTTGCAGGGACAGTCCAGTTCAGGTAAGCGAGTTCGATGAGCGCAAAATTTTAGACGTCTGCTGAAGCTAGACGTCTAAAATTTAATTTTTTTCGAACAAATTGCCTTAAAATTTTGCAACGACCCTCTATGAGTGACGCAAATCAATCCCTCAAAATTTTGGCCCGTGTTTTCTAAGCTTATCCGAGATATTCGACGATCTTGTTTTAGAAGGATAAGTTTTGTCATGGTTAGTATAAAGGTTAAGTTCTCGTCGTCGGACGCTCTGATTTTCTTCAACTTTGGAACTGATATTCTAAAAGAGACGCAAATCAATTTCTGAAACTTCTCTTTCTTTATTTCCAATCATAATGGACATATTCAGCGATTTTTGAGGGCCAGAGACTATGGAAAATGAGGAGAGATGGAAAGACTTTTCTTGGCCGTATCTTTCTGAATTCTATAGGGAAACATTCGATTTTCCATAGAATTCGCAAAGATAAAGCCAACAAAATTGTTTCACACCATCTCTCCTCATCTTCCGTAGTGCCTCGTCCGCAAAAATCGCTGAACATGGCGGCCGCTACGCTTGGAAATCACAGCCTAAACGTTTCAGAAATTGATTTGTGTCCCTTATACATAAATCAATTTCCAAATTTGCCGTTCCAAATTTGAAGAAAATTGGAGCGTCTCATGGCGAGAAAATGACCTTTAAATTAACCATGACAAAACTTAACCCTCTAAAACAAGATCGTCGAATATCTCGGCGAAGCTTAGAAAGCACGGGCCAAAATTTTCAGAGGTTGATTTGCGTCACTTATAGAGTGTCGTTGCAGAATTTTAAGGCAATTTGTTCGAAAAAAATTAAATTTCAAAATCCAATTTTCAGGTAAAATCCGCTCCCAAATGTTCGACCAATGAGTGCAAAGCGACAAGCGGCTATCTCGAGCAATTCGATCAAGTCTTGGACTATGATTTCCCCAAGGCAACCGGGCCGGCCGCCTTTTTGGCGGAGTCGATTCAAGGAGTTGGAGGGACAGTCCAATACCCGAAGGGATATTTGTCCGGCGCCTTCGAGCGGGTCCAAAAGCGAGGTGGCCTAGCGATCAGCGACGAAGTTCAGACCGGATTCGGACGCCTAGGATCCCATTTTTGGGGATTTGAGAGTCAAAATGCAAGGCCGGATATTGTCACTATGGCCAAAGGAATTGCGAACGGATTCCCAATGGGAGCAGTGGTCACCACAAAGGAAATAGCCGATTCGCTGGGCAAGGCGCTGTACTTTAACACCTATGGAGGCAATCCGCTGGCTACTAGTGTGGCAAAAGCGACATTGGAAGTAAGAAAAGGGGCAAAACTGGTCTAAAATAAGGTTTTTCTTTTTCTTTTGTTGAGAAAATCGGGATTTTCTCAAAATTTCGGGTCAAAAATTTGTGTCATTCTCGCCTTAAATTTTCTCTATGGTTTCAAGAGGCCCAACAGAATGACAAATGAGTCTCATAACCTCAAACACCCATAAAAATTGACTACAGTAACGGACCTGATCCAGTGGCAAAAAACGTACCATTTTGCATCCGGGAAGTATCAAAAATGTGGCAAAATGCTTCCCTCTTCAAGTGAAAAAACTTCGTTTTGAAAGGTGCGCTTTTGAAATCGGAGTTTTTTCACTTGAAGAGGGAAGCATTTTGCCACATTTTGACACTTCTCGGATGCAAAATGATACGTTTTTTGCCACTGGATCAGGTCCCCCGCTGTAAAATACATCAACTTTATATTTTACTTGCCAAAACTGCTATAAAGCAGTATTTTTCCATTAATTCACCCCTCGTTTTTCAGGTAATTCAAGAAGAAGGTCTCCAGCGAAACTGCGAAGTCGTTGGGACGCACTTTCTCCGCGAATTGGCCAAGATACCCTCCAGGCATATCGGTGATGTCCGCGGAAAAGGCCTAATGGTTGGTGTGGAATTGGTGGAAGAGGGTGTGAAACCACTCGCGATCGACAAAGTGGCTGCGGTTTTCGAGAAAATCAAGGATTTTGGAGTTTTGGTGGGCAAAGGAGGCCTAAACGGGAATGTTTTACGGATCAAGCCGCCAATGTGTATCGATAAAATCAATGCAGATCAATGTGTGGAGGCGATCTCGAAGGCTTTGAAGGAAATTGAGTGACAATAAAGTGTTTATTCGGATCGAAAAAAGTAAAAGACGGCCAGATTACAGTGGCGGACCTGATCCAGTGGAAAAAACGTATAATTTTGCATCAGGGAAGCATCAAAAATGTGGCAAAATGCTTCCCTCTCCAAGTGAAAAAAAACTCCGTTTTGAAGGGCGCGCTTTTGGAATCGGACTTTTTTTAGTTGGAGAGGGAGGTATTTTGCCACATTTTTTGATACTTCCCGGATGCAAAATGGTACGTTTTTTGCCACTGGAGCAGGTCCCCCACTGTACGTAACCGAATAAATCTTTTTGAATTGCCATATTTTTGCCGAAAAAGTTGAATTTCATAGATCTTGTATATTATTTATCCCTTAACAAGCTCATAGCCAACTTCACACACCTTCACTCAGCCATCAACTATCAATTTTCAACAAAAAATATGTTATCAATGACAACTTGTTTTCATAAATCTTATTATTCCAGTGTCACAATCAAACAAAATATTTCTGATTGTGCATACAACAATCAAAAAAAAACATCGTCAGACATAGAAACAAAACTTTTTATTCGTTAAAACTTATTCTTCCTGAGTCAACTGATATCAATTAGCGCAAAATATGCAATTTGAAAACAATAAAAACCAAAATTAGACGGAACTAGGGTTAACCTACACTAGAGGATTTAGACTTTATCCAACATACAAACTAAAACTTTGTCCAATATATTGTACTAGATAGATTCGGAAAGTTTAAACGGAGGAATTCGAAACCAACGAGCCGGCCGTTGGTCTTCACGCGGAATGTAAGACCACTACGGTTCTACTAAAAAGGTCAGAAGGAACAAAATAAATAGAAGGCAAGAAACAGCGATGAATTATGATGTTATTTATCTGAACAGGTTATCCAGACCACGAATCCGCTTGGCTAATGTCATATCACGATTCATCAGGGTGACTCGGCGAGCGTGGATGGCCAAGAGGTTACTGTCTTCAAAGAGTTGAGTTAAGAAGGCTTCAGACGCTTCCTGAAAACATGCTTTTATAAAATCAGGCGTTTGTCTAGTGTAATATAAAAAAAACGGCGAAAACTTCACAACCAGAACTGAGCCAAATTTCAGACGAATCCAAACAGCTTTCAAAAAATCATAAAGATTCCTAAAATACAAAAAGCAAAAGGAAAATCGTCTCACCTGCAATGCCATGACCGCTTCCACCTTATATCTCATATCCGTCGCAAATGACGCAGTAACTTGGCGGACGAGTCGGAGAAAAGATGCTCGCGGAATTAAAAGGTTGGTCGTACTCTGAAGGCGCTTGATATCTCTGAGGACTCCGTTTCGCTCTGAAAAAACAACACAATTAACCATAGACAGATCCAAGGATAATATAAGATTCTGGAATCACAAAATGATCTCAAATTTGAAACCAGCACTAATATTGGCAGCAAAAGGTCAAGACGTTGTAATTGAAATAGAGCCTCAGTTCACCAACATCAAAAATAGGAACAATTCAACCCAAACTTATATTACCCATCCAGGTCCGTGAAAAATAATTTCAATCTATACGAAAACTTCGCACTACGCCTATAAAAACCAGACTGAATACAATAAAGCAAGGAACTTTGATCTAGAAGCCGAACTACATCAATCTGAGCCATGATATTATCCATTCCGGGTTGATACCTAAAAACCAAACAAAAGCTACAACAATACTTACTGACGAGTCTCTTCGACGGTGCATGCTTCTTCTTCGGGTTGATGAGCTTCATCGTCTTCCCTGGCATTCGCTTCCTTCCGACAGCCATGCCAAACACAGGCGTGCTGTAGGAGCTGTCCTGGCTGGTTGGTCGCTTCCGAGCGACTTGCTTATCGCGGGCCATTTGCTAAAAAAATGGACGAATGAAAGAAAGCAAACTGAGGTCAAGATTATATACCAATTTCAGAAGCAATTCATTTGCATAGACCGCAGATCAAATTGAAGTTACTAAAGGTTTTATTTTAGGAGGTAAACCCCCAAAAAAATCAGTCGGAAAAAAGCAAATCTGTGACCCAAATAGTCGAAACATGAATTCGTTTCGTCGTAAAAAATCCGAAATTTACGAATACAAGGATTTATCGGACCGAACACCGGATAATCGGGGATTTCAAAGTAAAAAATATTGTTCTAGGTATCAAAAAGTTGACACTCCCGAAAAATGACTCAAACGCGCATTTTACGACAACGAAATTGTCAAAAAACAGGTGAAAACCCTAAAACAGAGTAGAAAATTACCAGCGAAACAAGAGAAAATATTCTCTTGCGAAAGAACCCTACGCGAGCTGCGCCCTGACTTCAGCGAGAACTGTGAGACTTTTGCGGGAATTCAAATGAGAATACCTCCATTCAGTCGATAAAGATTTGAGGCGCCATTAAAAACGATTTAGTAAACTATAAATCATTAATTAACGTTTATTTGACGTTGGTAACTAATTTCTTATATCAAGTATAATATATTTCAACTTTTGCCTATTCAATGATTGGTCTGAAGCAGGAACGAACCAAAAAGTCGTGGCTGATACAGATAGATCCTTCCGAACAATCGTCAGTCTTTTCGCAGGCTGAAATCCGATATTGTAAAGGTTACTAAAATATACCTTACTTTTTTGAACGGGCTCATAACACTTCCCTTGAAAACAGACTTGATTCAAAGAGGTGAAGCACTCGAAATTGCATGCTAAAACAAGTCCTGTTACAAATTTATGATATTTTTATATTGCATTGCGCAAATTTTGACTGCCTATTTTCTGCACCACAAGATCATAAAACTTGCGCACTGTGCAATTGACAAAAAAAGAAAAAAATTAAGAGTATGAAAAAAATTAGAAATATCGCATACATCGACTGTAGACTTCGGCGCCATCGTGCTTCCTCTCTTCCAGCAGCGTTTCCAATGCATTAAACAAGCTGTATCGATGTAATTCATCCAACCGTCGAGACAGGAAGCCTTCGGAGCCGAAGGAGAAAACGCTGAACAGCAGGACGAGCAACCGAATTTGAGAGAGCATTTTGGAAATAAAACTGATGTTTTGAAAATTCAAAATTTTGGTAAAAATCACTTCTTCAAGACGCACGGCATTCTGTACTTTTGGGACACAACCGATCTCCGCGACTTTTTCTATTTTTTCGGAATGCGCTTGCTTTCCCTCTCCATATCTCGCTAGCCGTTTGAGCTAGAAGGCTAAAATTTGGCACGGCAGTAGAGTAAGAAGCCGGCTTTCAGAAAATACAAATATTGTACGGAACCCCATCGCATAAACTTCGCAATGAGAATTAAAAAAAAATCATTCTTAAAACTTCTGCAACCCAAAAGTGCAAGTTGCATGATCGTATTTACAATTTTTTTAGTCTACGTGTGTTAAATTCGATTCTCAACAAGATGGCCAAATCTCTTCTTATTCGATGTGATTGCGTCTAGACGCAATCACAGACACTGATAAAGTCAGCCGACTTGGTTTTCTATTATGTATAAAAGGCGACACAATCGCGATGTATGCTAAAAAAAATCTTATCCTGGCTGCACAAAAAATTTAATGTTGATTTTTTGAATATTCTAAGATATCATCGTACGTAATCACTTCATTTATCGCATATTGAGGGATCTCGATTCCTGGCCATTTTGGTATGGCGTTCGGGTTCATGTTACCTTTAAGCTCCTTAAAGGTCAGTTCCTGAATCGTACTTTTTGTAGGCAATGGTAAACTCACCCTGTAAAGCACCTTGACTTTCGGACAGTTGACCACCTGGCTTTCGTTGACCGTAAAATTTGTGTCCTTGAGATAGATATACTCTAGTTCCGGAAAGTTTCGAATCGAGATGTTCTTTAAGAGATTGCCTTCCAAATCGATCGAGATCATTTTGGAAGTGTTCTGAAAAAGTTTGATTTACGATTTACACGGCAAGGTGTCATGTGAAAATTCTGTTGCTGTTCTTTCAGTCCTTCGGGAAACCCACGTTTATTTGCCGTTGCAAAATTTCTTTTGCCAGCCGAGACTAGCCGTTCAGAATGATGCTCGACCGTCCGGAAAGGGAAGTCGCTGGTCAGAAACAGGCGCCGGGAGAAAAAAGTTCACCTTGCGCTTTGCAATTTCCCGCATTTTGCACAGTCAAAAGCTTTTTTGGGTGTCGCTCGCATCATGACTTTTTTACGCAGTGCGCGTCGCCGAAAACACTCCAGCGGCTTTGCGAACGGACTAGTAAAGGTCACATTTGTTTCCTACGGCTGTTTCCTAGCTTAATTTCATTCCTAAGATACTAGTCGCGGAAAAAAGTCCTGGGATTTTCTCGCGCCCCCCAAACTCCATCGCGCTCCGAAAAGTTGATTTGTCGCGGGAATCGCGCGCGACAATAAGGCAAAATCAACAAAATTGCACTGTGCAAAAGCACTTTTCGGGTTCATGCACAGTGCAGAGTCGCAGAAAAATCCCAGGACTTTTTTCCGCGACTAGTATAGCTCCCGACTCCTGGGGTCTCGGTCGTCACTCCTCTCTATCTTCCCTACCTTTCCGTCCATTTCAAATGAACTCAAGGAATTGTTTGTCAAGCTAATGGCCCTCAAATTTGGCGCATTCCAGGAAGCCTCCGGACTGAAGTAATTGATTCTGCCATTCGCCAAACATATCAGTTCCAAGCTCGGCAAGTCGACAAAACTCGCTTCGGGCACCGTCTCAATCTGATTGTGATGCAATTGAATGTCTTTGAGTTCTTCTGCACCGGCAAAAGATTTGGTCCAGAGTCTAAACACACGGCAGTGGTCGATGAATAAATGGGTGATGGGCGCTTTGCGCAAGGCGTCTCTGAAGTGTTTGCGTCGTGAAGAATTTTGTTGCTTACGGTTCTAGATATCCAATTGGATTAGATGCCAAGCTCAGCAGATTAAGACTTGAGTAACCGGCAAGATCTCCGTCTTTTACCCAAGATATCTAAAACAGAATAACTGTTAACAAGGGAATGGACTTTATGTGTAAATCGATTTTGGCTTGGGACATAGTCAGATCGAAGGGTGTGTGGTAGTCGATTATTCACTTGGGGGGAAATCTCTGCGCGGGGCTTCAAAGCCGAGAAAATCGGCTTCAAAGTTTGGACGAAAATCAAAGGAAAAGGATAGGGATCCCGGAAAAGGAGCGATAAAAAGTGTGAAGCAGTGGCCGAGTGGTCAGTGCGCTCACTTTTTGCGCAAAAGGTCGCAAGTTCGAATCTGCTTCCATTCATAACTTTTTTAAACAAAAACTTCTATTAATTTTTTACCCTTGAACTCGATTATCGATTCAAGAAGTATATTTTAATCGCAACCTTTCCATTTTCAACGGCTTTGCACCTTCCCTTTACAGTTTTAGAGCGCAGGGCACAACATCAACCTGATGTATTCAAAAACAACTTTCCATTATGTTAACTTTTTTCTCTATACCACTTTTTTAAATGTACAGCCGGATTAGCACGAAGATAGCAGAAGTAAAAAACGATAATAATGATTTGAGCTTGGAAAGACTTGAACCTGCAACCTTTTGCGCAAAAAGCGAGCGCACTGACCACTCGGCCACTGCTTCACACTTTTTATAGCTCCTTTTTCGGGATCCCTATCCTTCGATTTTCGTCTAAACTTTGAAGCCGATTTTCTCGGCTTTGAAGCCCCGCGCAGAGATTTCCCCCCAAGTGAATAATCGACTACCACACACCTTTCGATCTGACTATGTCCCAAGCCAAAATCGATTTACACATAAAGTCCATTCCCTTGTAAGACGTTTCAGCGTTTTTGTAGTGAAAAATAGATTATCATTTTGTCGGGAAAATAATGCGGAATCTCCCTAATGAAACAATTTCATCAAATCTTGAGCATCGCAGTTCCTTTGCCCTAAAGTCTGCCAAAGCTTACACGGTTGTCCTCCAAGTAGAAAGCCTCCAGTTTTGGGAGATGGAATCTTGGCAAGTCTTCGATTTCATTATAATTCAACGATATTTCCCTCAGATTTGGTTGGTTGTGGAACATGTGTGGGGTGAGAGACGTTACGCCGCAGTGTTCAATAGACACATAGGTTAAATTTACATTGGGAGGGAAGACGGATTTTAAAGCTTTCAGAGGCTCGATGCAGGAGGAGAAATAAATTGATGAAATTTCGATGTGATTTGCGACCTGAAAAAAGGTACATGAATATGAACTGACTGAATAGGAGCTCTGGTGATGACTTAGAAAATTGTGGTCTATTTCAATAAAATTTGAAAATATGGCTATTTATCCGTACAGGGGAAATATTGGTATATCCGAAAAGCCGCTGAACCAATTTTGACGTTGGCACAGTGCGAAAGAAGTCAAGAGCGATAGCTCAAAATAGCAACTTGCAGGTTGAGCCTGAACTCTCCCCCTTTTCTGAACTTTCCCCCAAACTGAACTCTACCCCTTTTTTGATTTTCGCCAAAAAATCTGAACTCTCTCCCTTTTTGAACACTCCCTCATTTTGAAAATTGAAAAAAACGAGGTGTGACATGTTATACGATGGAATTTTTTTTTCAAATTGAAAAGAATTTTCATCGTATAAGATGTCACACCTTATTATTTTCAATTTTCAAAATGAGAGGGAGTGTTCAAAAAAGGGGAGAGTTCTGAGGGGGGAAAGTTCAAAAAGAGGGAGAGTTCAGAAAAGGGGTAGAGTTCTGCCGCAACGCACTTGCACGGAGCAAAAAGCCAGAAATTGCACAGTGCAAAGTGAATTTTTGTTTTCCCACAATGCAGGACTGAATTGTCTATGGCTTTTTGTACCGTGCAATGAGTTTTTTGAGCTGTCGATAGCACTTTTTTGCACAGTGCAAAAGTCAAAGATTAGTCCGGAGACTTCACTGACGGATCAGTAATCCGACTAGAAGGTGTTTTTTTTTGTTACATACGTACTGTAGTAAGCAAGAAAAGACTTACCAAAATCTTGTCCAAATTTCCTATCAAACATTCGACCTGTGGCTTTGACAAATTTTTACATGCAATCGAATTTCTTTCGTAATCACAGCCCGCTGGAGCGCAGTGACCGTCATAACATTTGTCGAGAATCGCAATTACCGTTGGGAACAACAGTGGATAAAGAATCGAAAAATTCATTTTTACAATGCATCAACAGTTTATACTCTTTATAAGCAATTTGAAAATTACAAAAAAGTTTGTTTATACTTTAACGACATTGTCAGCTGGCTGTTGTGAATTGAATAAATCGAAACATTTCAGATCAATCAAAAAAAGTTTTTGGATATACCACGCTGTGTTTCCCTAAATTTCTCATCAACTAGTTGCATGGGTTGACAAAAACTCGCCGCGAAATTGATAAGAAAGAACATTGAGAAGTTCGACACAACGATTCAAGGTATTTATTGCAACAACATGCTTAATCAGTACTAATAATGATGTCTCCAAGGATCAGTTTTCTGCTGTTCCATGTTGAACCATTGAGCGATTCCGCCGATGACGGCGACGGCTCCGATCAGGGCCAACAGCACAATCAAGGTGACAAACATCTTGGCGCAACACATTTTCGATGGAGTCGGGAAGTTTACATACGCCAAGTTCTTGGCACCGCAATGAGAGCAAAATTTCTGGCTGAATCTGGAAGTTTTCGATCAGAAGCTGTAAAAAATTTTCCATTTTTTTTGCTCGGGAGAACGCAAAATCGATCGATACGGGGCGTAGGGCAGGTGGATGCCCCAAAAACATCTTCGGAAGTGTCTACGAGGCCTGACAAAGCCGTTGGATGGTCGGCGGGCGCTCGGCGGACGTTCGGCGGAGACTTGGACAAGACTTGCAAAATGTCCACCTTTTTGTAACTTTAGCTATTACTGACGTTATCTTTCTTTACCCTGAGTTATTATTTATAACATATCAAAGACCAAAATTTGCGGCAAAGAGCGAAGATCCCTAACTTTTATCTTGATAATATTGATGTGAGTGCATGTAAACTACCTCAAAATAAGGATAGCTGTTCTAGGACCCCATGAAACTTATTATTTCCCCTAACTAAGCCTTCTCCTAGCCTGCCCATGCATAGAAGGACGCACCGACGCGATCCATAGTATCGTACCGAACTGTCGCTGACCCCAAAAAAGTCGTAGTGCCAAAAGTGCGAGCGAAGACTTTCAGGAGTTGGTATGCCTCTAGCTCGGAAATTGTACAAAAAAATCAATGTGTTACATGAAAAATTTCTTTTTTTGCTGTAATTTTTGCAAAGCTGCCAACTTACTTGACGGTCTGGCTACACTTGCTGCACTTCTGGTCCAGCCGGAATCCACAGTGCTCGCAGAAGCTGGGAACCTTTGTTGCGACGATGCTGTTCAAGCAATGCAGACACTTGTAGCGGGTCATAGGCTGCTCAACATCGTCATCAAAGCTGGCTGGAATGAAGACGTTTTTATGAGAACTTATATGTATATTATCTATCTGTGGGGAAAATAATGGACGCAATGTCGTATTGAAAGTCGCATTTCCGGCCAGAAAATAAATTGTGTAAAATAAAAAATTGCTTTTTGCTTCAGCGACGCGATGAGCGCAGCAAACTTTATGCTGTGCTCATGATTTTCCCGACAGATGGATAATCGATACATATACTTGTTTGACAACGACAAAAATTACCTTTCACTTCATAATCCGACATTTTATGAATAAAACAGCGTCTGAGATGAGATCTGATCAACACCGAACAAAAACAGGAGCCAAATGGAAACGGATAATCGAACGGTCCGGAAAGTCATGGGACGCGGATTGACAGAAAGGTCGCTTTTTGGACCGGATGCTCTGTTTTTTGATAGCTGCCGATCAGAAAGGAGCCTACCGTATTCCTGGCCAGAAAAGCCCGTCTTATCATTTTTTCCTTCGAAATTTTGCAGCGACAAATAAAAATTACAGTGACGGACCTGATCCGGTGGCAAAAAACGTACCACTTTGCATCCGGAAAGCATCAAAAATTTGGCAAAATGCTTCCCTCTCCAAGTGAAAAAACTTCGGTTTGAAGGGCGCGCCCTTTGCAAAAAGCTCTCGAAATCGGAGCCCCTTCACTTGGAGAGGGAAGCATTTTGCCACATTTTTGACAGTTCCCGGATGCAAAACTTTTCCCATAAAAGTGAAACAACAGCAGCAGAACTTTCACATGACGCCCTTTCCGTGTAAATCGAACTTTTTCAGAGCACTTTCAAAATGATCTCGATCGATTTGGTAAGCAATCCTTTGAAGAGCATCTTCATTCGAAACGTTCCAAAACTAGAGTATATTTATCTCAAGGACACAAATTTTACGGCCAACGAAGACCATGTGGTCAACTGTCCGAAACTCAAGTTGCTTTACAGAGTTAGTTGTTATTGCCTCCAAGGAGACGTACGATTCAGGAACTGACCTTCAAGCAGCTTTAAAGTACAACGGATCTGAACTCCAGACCAGGATGGCCAAGAATAGGCGTACCTGAATGCCGATTTTCTGCAAATTCAAAGAAAACCTGAGCCTCGCACATATGACTATTTGTCAGCAATTATCTCATTTCTCTTTTTTTTTCCTTATTTTTTGTTTTCCTCCCTCAATTTCGCTGGGATATACCGGTAAGTTCGGCGGAGTTCCGTTTTCTCTCGATTTCTCGCCGCGATCCCTTGTTCACGGCGGATCTGGAGAAAAAGACGACGAAACGACTTTTCGCGACGTCTCCCCACTCATCTTACGACCAGATCTATTTTTCTTTTCGTATTCCGAAAATAGGTTAGCTGTGGAGGAGTGGAAAATTAATGGGCTGTTTTATGGGGTTTCTGGATTAATTTGGGAGCGATTAGCGTAAAGTTCATACCGTATAGTCATCAAATATCCCGTCAAGAATTCTTGGCATTCTGTTTCAGCTTCATAATATTTTTTTGCTAAAATGATACACATGAAAAATTGGGTGGAATGGTGTTACCGCATACATAAATTTGAAGCTGGATTTCTGCTTGACCTCATCATATAGTATACAGAGTGGGCCACTCGAGGCTTCCCTCATTTTTTTAGATTTCTCCGCGGAGAATTCGCCGATTTTTCTAAAATTTTGGTTTTTTCTGGAGCTGAGACCCGCCATTTCCAACCAATGAAATTCCAATAAAAAATATTTTGAATTGACCTTTTTACGCCTTCAGTTTTTGAAATATAAGTTTTTGAAAAATATTTTCATGCCGAAACTGCTAAAAATTGTGCAAAAGTTCTTAACGTGCTCGGATAAACCCACAACATCTGATAATTTTACTGTAAAATAACTATAAGTTAGAATTACTCTTCTGAAGGTTCTGCTGTTGTCATTGCAACTTGATATTACCATCCTTGAGAGAACTTTTTTCCTTTTTGCGCCCCGATTTTCGCATAAAAAATCACCCGCTTTTTTATGAATCTAGTTCAGCCAACCGGCTGACAAAGCATTTTTTGAGGTGCTTTACATGTATTCGCATGAATGATATCTAGACAAAAGTTAGGGATCTTCTTTTTTGCCTCGAGTTTTTTATACACTCCGTTACGAAAATATATACCTACCCTATGGAAAATTGCAGTATCTAGGGTTTGGTAAGAGATATCGAAAAACTGCTAATACCATTCGAAAGAGCATGTCTGAAAACCTATTAACGCATGGAATCAGCTTGTGAAAAAAAATTTTTGATCGGTTTGGCAACCATTTTTAAATATTTACAATAATTCTGCGCGGCGCACTTTTTGAAAATACTACTAGTCTGTTCGTAAAGTCGCTGGAGTGATTTCTGCAACAACACTGTGCAAAAACACAATTTCACTTTGCAATGTGTAATTTTCGATGTTTTGCACCGTGCAATACGATTTTTTGGGCTGTCGCACCATTTTTTCTGCACAGTGCATGTCTCAAAAAAAAAAAAAAAAATGACTGCAACAACTTTACGGACTACTCACTATCACATCATTGCTCATTATCAAAATTTTTTATTTCATTTTCCCCCCGAAATCGCTCCATTTTTCTCGAACTCTCTCGCTTTCCTCTCTCCGACCCAGTTCTTTCGCCCCTCTGTCTTTCCATCTCCAAATCTCTTTCTTCTCCGCAGCCCCCCGACTTGATCCGAATCAACAAAACAGCGGGGAGTGTGGGAGACGGGGATTCGGGTGGAATTCAGAGCGCAGCGAGTTTTCGTCGCGCTGGCTGCTGAAGAGCGAAAAATTGGGGAAAAATGGGATTTTTCTTCCATTTTCTCTCGGTTTTCGAGCGGAATTTAGGCTAAAATTACTTTTAATTTGCAAATAATTTGTTCGTTGTCAAAGTACCGGCATTTTTGTGGTATTCAGAGGTTTATTTATGTCCAAATTTGCATTGCTTTTACCCGAAATTATCGATTTTCACGGATTTCCGCTGAAAAACAGGAAAAATCGATTAAAAAATTTCGTTTTTTGCTTTGTAATCAAATATTGTTTTTTATTTTGAATGAATCATAGTGCAGTTGACGTATAAATGATGAGAATTTGCTTCTTGGCTTCAAAAAACTTTGGAAATTTTGGAGAATTTGGAAATTTATCAATTTTTTGATGATTTTTTATTTTTTAAAAAATTTTCGGTAAATGCCGATATCTACGTACCTAATTAAGATACCTTGATGAATATTCTTCAGTTTAAAAGTGTCTACAACCAATTTCCAATACTAATTTTGCCACTTTTAATGTTTTTTGGCGATGAACTTTTTGCCATCTTCAACGATTGGCTCAAACTTGCTTATAACGTCAATTTGTTCGCTAACACGGAGAGTTTACAATGTAAACTTATTACTGGTCGATTATACATGCAATAAGCTTTATTCTCTCCAATTTAGACTTTTCCATCTCTTCTGGGGTTACTGTATCAACAGTTTTTTTTCAAAAAATCGATGATTATTTGTTGATCAAATTCAAATATTCGTTCCCATCGCGTTCCCATCCTCTTCTCCAATAGTTTCCCCAATCATTTACCCATGAGATTCTTATCGGTTCCAGCGCCGATTTTTTCTCTGATCGGAGAGATTATTGCGTAATCGTTTGACCTTTGGGAGAGATAGGAGTTGGTGAGTTTGAATGGTCATAACTGCTGGAGCGATGATTCGATTTACTTGAAATTTTGGCTTGGTACACTTAATAGGTTATGTTTGAAATCCTGGAAATTTCAGCTTATAATTTGCAAGTGGACTCAAGAAATTTAATCTTCTTTAGGGACACGTAAGAAGAGGAGAGTCGGTCAAAAAATTAAATATTTACTTTGCCTATGACTTTCCTGCAAATTTCAGCCAAAAAATAGTAAAAATAGCATATCATTATTTCCCAGCTCTCTTAATCCTCTTTCCTCAATCTCTGAAATTTACTTTGTGTGAGCGGTAAACAGTAACTAATCCGTTTTTCGCTATTTTCAGCGAGAAATCGAATATTCCATTAATAAATTAGAAAACACTTCCAGAAGGGTTTGAAATGGCCTCTAATCTGTTATAAATTTAGTCTTTTTTGTAAAGTAATGGAGTTCGGAATGTCAGCAAATGTCAAGGTTATTAAAAATTTATGGAACTAAGCTTTGGAAAAACTTAAAAAAAATTGTTTTTCTTATAAAAATCATGTTTGTAGACTTCAGATTTTGAGATAATTTGGCCCGAATCTACATTACAGTTTTTTAAGACCTATCTAAACTTTTCCGAAAAGTAAAAAAATCTCATTTTTTTGGTTATATTTTTTTTAAATGTTATGTGTTATCGCAAGTGTAGAGTAAAATATTTTCACAAACAAATCAATTTTTCTCCTTAAAATTCACGTAGCTGTAGCTAAAAAAACATATTTTTTCTCTGACCGTCTCTCCTCATTTTGCGTGCTCTCTCGAAAAGATAATTGCTGAATATCTCCGCCACGCTTGCAATTGAAAAGCTAAAATTTTCAGTAATCAATATGTGGCCAATTAGAAATATCCAAGGCAAATTTGAAGGGAATCTGAGAATATTTTTTTTGCTACATCCGCTCTAGTGCAATATAAAAAAATCTCAAAAAAATTGAATTTTTATTTGTCGCTTCCTGGTCAAATATTATTTTCTAGCCTTCTAGAGTGTATTTTACACCTAATTTCATCGACTTGAATTGAATTCCAATTAGGGAAAATTGAGTTTCCGCAATCTTTATTCCCTAGTTTGATTAGTTTAGGGGAATTAAATCAAATTTACCGCCTTGTGACTTCACAACTCGGTAATTTAGATAGCAAATTTGAAAAAGTCTTGTTTTTTTATGAAATTCAAAAAAATTCTTATCAAAAAAATTTGGCCTTTTTTGACCTTGTTTATTCAAAATTCCCTTCGAATTGACGTAGGCAGACGTGCCACCCCCAAATATTTGGCGAGTAAATACCCTATAAAGCCGGAAGAACTTCGGTCTGTCTGTTTTTCAGCCCTTTCTATGCACTTTTGTTATTCATGACATGAAACTGGAGATGTTTATCAGATTAAAGAGTACTGACGGGGCTCAAAGAATGCTTGGGAGTTTCACAGATCAATAATATTTTTTTTTTGAGAATTGGAAGTGAAATTATAAATTTGTGGATTTCACAAATCTGAACGGTTAAATTCAAAAAAAAAATTTTTTGATAAAAAACGATAAAAATTACAAGATTTTTTTTGCCAACTTTATCGACATCTTGACCTTGCCCAGTCAATGTCAGGCGAACTTTTTCGGGCAAAAGAAATCATCCAGCCAAAATTTGCAATCTCCAATCTCTTACATGAACTTTAAAGAACATTCAATACAGTGGGGGACCTGATCCAGTGGGAAAAAATGTTCCCTGTTGCATCCGGGAAGCATCAAAAATGTGGCAAAATGCCTCCCTCTCCAAGTGAAGAAACTTCGTTTTAAGGGGCGCGCCACAAACAGAGCAGGCGCGCTTTTGAAATCGGAGTTTTCTCACTTGGAGAAAGAAGCATTTTGCCACATTTTTCATCCTTCCCGGATGCAAAATGTTACGTTTTTTGAAATTGGATCAGGCCCCGGCTGTACAGCAATTAGTGTCTACACCGTATTTTGCGAAGTTTTCTAAGTACAACTTTTCGGTCAGCGACAATTTGGGCCGCCGATACCCTGGGTTATCTCGATTTTTCATTCTATGGGAGAGGCTAGGGGAAGGTTTTTTAGTGGAATAAATACGATTGATCGGGTCCTAGGACAGCTTATCACCTATTTTGAGTTGCTTTTCATGTATTCAGATCACTAATATCTCGGGAAAAGATACGGATCTTCGTTGCTTGCCGCAAATTTTAGCCTTTTATACGTTATAATAACTCAGGGTAGAGAAAAAGTATTTATACAAAAAGTCTTCGCCAAGTCTCCGCCGAGTCTCTGCCGCCCGTCAACCGACGGCCTTCAGAGGTCTTGTGGCACTTTCTACAGCCTTTTTTTGGGTGTCCATCTTCCCTACACTCCGTAACGATCGATTTTATGTTGACCCGAACTGCTGACGAATCGAAAAGTCGGGAGGCAAAATATTTCGGCTGCCCTTGAAAATTGAGCTAAAATTGTCATCAATTGATAAATTTGTAGTCTGCTCAGAGTGTGTAAGGAAAGTTTGAAGAAAATCGCAAACTCTCAATTTTTATTTGCCATTGGAAATTTTTTCCTGAATTTATTCATAATAGTCCCCTTTGTTGACCCGAATTATGTATTCAGTCGCACGTCTGACGTCCGAACGCGTTGGTTTTCAAATGCAAATGAGTTCACAGAAAACGAAGAGTTTGTTCAAAAATCGTCTGGGTTCGAAAGAACTCGTGGTTTAAAACATGCAAATATAAAATTCGCACAGTGCATTTTTTTATTTTTAAAATTTCGCACTGTGCGGATGTTTTTTCAAATACCGATAGATCGCACTGTGCAAAGAAAAGCCCGTTTTTTGCACTGTGCATTTTCCGCGACAAACTTTTTTAGACAGTGCACGGTGCAGTGGATGAAAAAGTTGGCTGCACGGTGCAGAAAAAGATTCTGCAAAATTCGCACAGTGCAATTTTTTCAAACCCAAATTTAGCGACTCTCTGTTTATTTTCTCCCAAAAAATCGGCATAGGAGTTTGAAATTGGATATAAACATTGGTTTTATTCGAGATTTTATGGCGTTTCGGCGGAGTGAAAATAAAACAAACGGGATTTTTATTGCAATTTGAGCCCGAAAAGTTGGTTTCAATTTTTTTTTCAATTTAAAAATACTTTTTAGGGAGTTTCTTTGCCTTTTTGAACTCTTAATTAATTCGATTCACTATCCAATTGTAAAAAAATCGGAAAAAACAAACTTTTTCACTCCCTTATCAAGTTCTACAATCAAAAGAGCGAAAATTTGCAAAGATGGAGAAAAATGGAAAAAATTGAAGAAGATGACGTCATTTTTTTAGCATTTTTTTGTTGGTGAAAAAGTGATAAAACTAAAAAATTTTTTTGGGAAAAAAATTTTTTAAGGTGAAAGTTGAATGTCTACACAACCTGGATCACTCTAATTTCCATTTCTTGATCTATTTTTTGTCGCTGAAAAATTACGTTTTTTGAAATTTTTTGTAATTTTTGCAACTTTTTTCGCGATTTTTCAATTGTTTTCTACTAAAATCGTTCAACCATTATATTCTATGATTTTCAGATGTGATTTCACATTCATTGAGCATTGATCGTCATGAAAACACAACGTATTTTAACCATTTTACGACATTGTTTCCCGATTTGCCCTCAAATTTTCCATTTTCACTCATTTCCCCGTTTTTTGCGGGTTCAACTTCCAAAAATACCCGTTCTATTTTCGTCGCTGCATTCGACGTGCCATAAACATGTCAGTTTTTTAAAGGATGCCTGCAAAAACACACGTTTCCAGCTGGAAATGCATGTCATTCGCAAAAATATTTATCAAAACAAAACACTGCTGACTGTCTAGCTCGAGATTGATCGGTAAAGTTGTTGATGTTTGCTGTAAACTAGATGCCATGGGGTTTCAGATGGAGTATTGAGATGTTAGATATGTCCACTAGCTGCTGAAATATAACAGTTTTAAACAGATGTCCATTTTTGTCGTCTGCACTGTGCGAGGGCTCAAAAAAAGCCCAAAATGCCTACGGGCATGCAAATTTTTTGACGTATTTGTGCTTCGTAGCTAATACTTTGATGGCAGGTTAACTATGGATCCAAAAACATGAGTTATGGGTTCAGACTCCGCCCTTTCCTCGATCTTAAGGAATAGGTCACACCTTACATAGACTCTTTGAATTTTAAGAATGTTACAGTACTCTCACCAATCAAAAATTTGTATGGAAAGGCAATAGAGGCCTTTGCAAAGTCATTGAAAAGATTATGGATGGCTAGCCTCAAGGGATTTCCGAAAAATTGTGTTTTCTCAAGGTCCGCATCTTATCTGTTTTCCATTTTTAAGCTGCTATAGTAATCGGATAGCGAAAAAAATATGTAAGGATAACTGACCGTATCTTTGAACTTTGTCATTGGAATGGTATGAAAATTACTAGGAATGTTGTTCATTATACCAATTTCAATTTCTGATAAAATATTCCGCCACATCTCCCAAGAAACTTCGAATATAGCCTCCGGAAATGGGACTTCCCTCATTTTCCCGCAATTTTATGCAAGAAAAAGAAAGCTCCCTGTGACGTCGCACAATATCATACTTCGTAAACTCTGCAGTACAAAGCATAGGCTAGCGCCTGGTCACCTCCAACATTGCGCAATCATTATAAAATATATAAATTACCAAGAGAAATCAGCAATATTATTTATGGGCTCCAAGAGATTTTTTTCGTATCAGAAACGCTACATCGCATGATTGGGTAAAAATTTGAACTTCTTGTATAGCCCGTGGAAATTAACATGTAGTGGGGTTTGTATACAGCCCAAAGGTGTTTACGTAGCAGCAACAAAATTAGCATAAAATTTGAACTTTTTGAAATGTCAGCAATTTTAACTTTTAGCACGATTAATGATATTTTTGCGACAAAAAGTGCTGCTGCCGGATTGATACTGCTGCATTAAACAAAATGTAGTGCAATCTACATACTGTAACAGTTGGAAACTTTTGGATTCTCACAAACATCAAGTTTTTGGCTTTTTGAACTTTCGGTTATTTTCGGCGGAGAACTGTCACAACCTCTTAAACTCTCGCATTTTACGCCCAAAAAAGTGCAGTAGTGTCAAATTTGTTTGGATTGTTACGTTTTGCTCTTAGTTTTGTTGCTGGAAACCGCTTACTTTTCTAAGATCATCCAATTTTCCTTGACTCTTTAGAGCCATTACTCAAAACGCTGATGACTAATCGCCCATTACTCTCAACGATCACCCCTCCTGATGTCTTGTGACCCGACCTCTGGACAATCAAAACCGAAGACATTGACGTCGGCGATTGCTCAAACAATCATCAACGTTCGTTTCAAATTTTTAATGGTCTCAGAAGCGGAGAGAAAAAACAGAAAAAAAACTCTGGACTTTTGACATGGCCGTTCCGTCTCATCGTTCCATTATTGCTTTTTTTTGTTCTTCACGTTTCTTGGAAACGATTTGAAAAGCGGAAAAAATGACAACGACCTGAAAAATTGGGGAATAACAGCTGCTACAGTACCCATAAGGCCACAAAACTGAGAGCAAAACATCGCAATCCAAACACTTTTGGCTCTATTGTAATTTTTTGGGTATAAAAGGGGAGAGTTTAAGAGGCTGTGACAGTTCTCCGGCCGAAAATAACCAAAAGTTTAAAAAGTCAAAAACTTGATGTTTTGTGAGAATCCAAAAGTTTTCCAACTGTTACAGCATGTAGATTGCACTATATTGTGCTTAATATAGCGGTGTCAATCCGGCGACAGCACGTTTTGTCGCAAAAATGCCATTAATCGTGCTAAAAGTAAAAATTGCTGACATTTCAAAAAGTTAAATTTTTATGTTAATTTTGTGCTGCTACGTAAACACTTTTGGGCTGTATACAAACCCCATTACATGTTAATTTCCACGGGCTATATAAGAAGTTCAAATTTTTGCTCAACCATGCGATATAGCGTTTTGATACGAAAAAAATCTCTTGGAGCCCATAAATAATATTGCTGATTTCCCTTGGTAATTTATATATCTTACAATGATTGTGCATTGTTTGAGATGACCAGGCGCTAGACTATCTTTTGTAATACAGAGTTTACGAAATATGATATTGCGCGACGTCACAGCGATCTTTCTTTTTCTTGCATAAAATTGCGAGAAAATGAGGGAAGTCCCATTTCCGGAGGCTATAATCGAAGTTTCTTGGGAGACGTGGCGGAATATTTTTATCAGAACTTATAATAGTGATAATGAACACCATCAACAGTAATTTTCGTACCATTCCAATAGCAAAGTTCAAAGATACGATCGATTTTTCAAAATTCCTAAAAGGCCGAAATTGTTTGTTAAAAAATTTTTTTTGAATGCTGACGTTATCGTTACTGTATAAAAAGACACCCACAGAGCAACCAGGTGATCTCCCACCGCTTTTTTCGTAGATTTTTTTAATTCCACCCCTTCTCTTCAGCCCAGTCCACCCTCGTAAATCTCTCTGGGAATTCGGGGAAAGATCGTCTTGTTTTTTTTTATTACAACTTGAACATAAAAAATCGTAACATTATTTCCTGTAGAGGGTCAAGTTTTTTTTAATTGCATCGTAAAAGTAAAATTTTTTAGAATTGCACTGTGCGGATTTTTCAACTTCAAATTTTCGACCGCACAGTGCGGATTTCTCCCAAATTTTTTGTGGGTGAAATGCCTGAGGCATAGTTATTTTATTCAATTTCTAATTTTACCTATGATTTCCGTTTTTCGAATTTTAAATCCAGTTTTTCTCATTGCACTGTGCAAAGATAAAAAATTCGAATTTCTCGGCGCACAGTGCAGATTTTTTCGAAATTTTTGTGTAGATAAATTGCCTGAGGCATTCTTATTAAATCGAAATTATGGGTTTTCTCACAAAATTAACCATACTTATTTTACATTCATTGTTTTCCACTGCACAGTGCAGCCGCCAAAAAATTCCATTTCCGGCCGCACCGTGCAATTTTCTGACAAAAACACACTTTCGGAAATTACAGTAGTTAAAAATAGGCAAATTACACTCCACTACGCTTCGTATTACGCCCATTCACACCTACAATTGAGTTGTTTTCGACATTAATTGTCCCCCAATATCGCCCATTTTCCGCCCCACCCTCGGCCCAATTTAATTCTCGGCCCCCGTGCAGAGAGCGCGGGGCCAGAAGAGAGCGGCGAGGTGGGCGAAAGATGTTTACGCCTCTGTTTTTTGTGACGCGATGGGGGAGTCATATGGAGAGGCATTTTTTCGTCAAGGAAGTCTCGAGAGAAGGGAAAGGAGGAGGTGGAGTGTTCGGTTTTAGCATAGGCGTTCCATTTTCGCCCCTTTCCGCCGCCGAAAATGGGCTTTGAAACTTGCAAGTTTTTTTGGTTGTACTAAATTTATGTTTCTGATGTTTTACTAGTATTTTTAGAGCAAGAAAGTTCCCTCGACTCTATTTTTAGGACCTTTCCGCTTTTAAAAGTCTCAGTTTTTGCTTAAAAACCCTATTTTATCCGTTAAAATATCCATTGCACTGTGCGGAAACATTTTTTTATTTTGCACAGTGCGCCCACTTTTATTCAAAAAATTTTCGCAAAGTGCAAGAAAAACGAAAAGCGAGAATGGTCGCACAGTGCGCCGGACAATGGGCTTTTGTCGCGACCGCACTGTGTAATCGATCTTTCGTCTTTTCCGCACGGTGCGGCGGCTTTTCTTTTGTGGCCGCACAGTGCATTCGAATTTTGTTTATTTTGCACTGTGCAATTGAAAAATTTGGCGATTTTTTGCACAGTGCGACGAAAGAAATTTTTTTTAAACGCGCACTGTGCGGATTCAGAAAGTTTTTTTGCACCGTGCAGTCTAAAAAAATTTTCCCAAAACAAAATTTTTTCGAATCAAAAAAAAAGTTTAGTGGTCAGCTCCCGAAAGGAACATGTTGTAAAGCCCATTCTACCGTAATCCCCTTCTGTTTAGAAGGCGAAAGGTTGGCGTAAATGGAAGAAACGATTGCTTTTTTGGTTGTAATGTTATACAGTAGGGTTTACAGCATTAATGACGTTGGAGAACTTATACTTTTCTTACTTTACAAAAGCCTCTTTACTGTCATTTATAGCGACATCAAATTTTTTGGGCGGTGCACAGTGCAATGGAGCAAGTTTAAATTTGTGATGCACTGTGCAGAGATTAAGAATGTCGACTGCACAGTGCGACAATTCAAAAGTTCGATTGCACAGTGCAGTCCAGTCAAAATAACAGTTCTTTCGCACAGTGCAAACGTTTCTTTCAAGAATTTTCGATCGCACAGTGCGAAACACATAAAAAATTTTGATCGCACTATGCAGTCAAAAAAGAAAAGCCGCCGCACTGTGCAACGGACAAAAGATGGATTGCACAGCGCGCTGGCGACAAAAGCGCATTGTCCGGCGCACTGTGCAATCATTCCCGCTTTTCTTTTCTCTTGCACTGTGCAAAATTTTTTGAATAAAAATGGGCGCACTGTGCAAAATAAAAAAAATCTTTTTCGTACAGTGCAATGGATATTTTAATGGGGAAAACAAGATTTTTCAAGATAAAAATGGGATTTTTAAAAGTGAAAAAAATCTAAAAATCAATCACAAGTATCGTTTTTGCCTAGAAATATACCAGCTTCATCAAAATCATCAAAAAAAAAATATTTTTTTTTTGAATTTTTTTTTATTTTCTGAACTTTGGTTTCCTTATCAGTCCCCCTTCTTAACCGACTATATGTCATGCATTATAAAAATAACCACTCGTAAAGCACTTTATTACGTGCGCTATCGGCGCTGATAAGCCCGCCTGACTTTTTTCTTTCTGTTTGATCAAGCGTTTTCTATAAATTTCTCGGTCACAAGATCACTAAAAGGGTATGTAAAGCCGGCGGCGATAAGCTTTTTCCCTTGTTTGTTTGTAAAGCGGAAAGAATTTCGGGGTTACGTCAGAAAATTGAAAAAAATTGTCAACCTGAATTGAGGGAGGGCCGGGAGGGCAATAAAAATAATCGTTTGCATATTTTCGAAATTATCCTCTGCGTTTTAATTCAATTTTTATTGCTTTATTTTTTTCGATTTTGCACCGTGCAAAAAACTAGGTCGCTTGCACTGTGCAAGGGCTTTTTTGCACTAAAAAACGGACTGCACAGTGCGAAATTTTGATGACATTGCACCGTGCGGGGAAATCAAAAAATATTTTTTTGATTGCACAGTGCGTTCAAAAATTTTATTCTTTCGCGCTCTGCAACACAATTTTTAGTGCAAAAAATGGGTCTGTACGGTGCGAAATACAGAAAATTCCGGGATTTTCCCGGAATTTCGACGATTTTGCTTCATTTTCAGTCCGAAAACATCTAAAATCACTAACCAATGAAGAGATCTCATCTCTCTCTGCCTTTACAGCCCCTCGATTGTACTTTACCGCCCGTTTACAACGCCCGTTCAGCCCGAAAAAGCGGCAAGAAGACGGTTTTCGCACGGGGAATGTCATCGTTACACAAGAGGGTCCCTTTTATAAATATTACCCAGAGTTTTGTCTCCCTTTTCATTCGACGATAATGAGAGGGGTTCCATTGTTCGCGGGAGGGGGAATGGGGGCCTCGGGGACAATCGACCTTGTTCTAGACCGCTTTTTTTCCGCCTGTATTCGACTATGGGGCTACGTGAATTGGGCTCTGAAAATTTCCATCATTCCTTGTTCTCGTATTTTACATCAAAAAAAATCGATGAATTTTTTGGTGTTCTCTCCGAAATTTCAATTTTTCCCCAATCATCGCTCCTTTTTTCAATTTTTGTGTCGATAACTCGTATTTTAGCTCGATTCATATTGCAATATAGACTCTAAAATGTAGAAATTGCCATATAAATTGTATTTTATATCCAAAATCCCCTAAATTTCATGATTTTTTGGCCGAAATTTCGATTTTTCCCTCGATTTTGATGATTTTTCCCAAAAAATCGCCGTTTTCAACAGTTCATCCTATTTTACCATCGACCAAAAACTAGATTAAACCATTGCTGTCTAGTTTCTGTATATCTACACCACTAAGACTCAAAATTTCCCTGATTTTTTATTAAAATCATCGCTGAAATTAACGCAAACCCCAATCTTTTTACGATTTTCATCCGTTTCAGCGCAAAAATCCTCTTTTGGCTTATGTTTCCCAACAAATTAATGGGAAATGCATTGAATTTTGTGTGAGAATCTCCCAATCTCACCTGCTTTCATCATTTTTTTCGCTAATCGCCGCTAAAAACCGACTCATCCCGAGTCTCGAACGCCCTAATCCGCTGCGAGCCAACGCTGGCCTCGCATTTTACAACCCCTCCCCGAGGGGTTATGGCCACTTTGGCGCGTTGCTAATGCGGTTAATACTTAATACCTGAGGGGAAGGTAGGGCAAAAGCTCCCGTCATCGCTATTTACGTATGCGCCGGAAGGATTGTGGGGGGATTTGCGGGATTATGCATCAGCTCTTTATGCCTCGAACCGTAAGCCGGCGGCTTATCGCCAAGAACCCCGAGGGCTTCCTTAATTGAGGGGCGGAGCTTGCGAGCGCACGGTGCAACGGGAATGTTTGGATTGCACTGTGCACAAATTGGGAAAAGAAGCGCACGGTGCGGTGGGAATGCGCGCGACGAAACTGCACTGTGCGATTTGATGAAATGTCGCATTGCACTGTGCGCTTTGAAAAATGTCGCATTGCACTGTGAGCTTTGAAGAAATGTCGCGTTGCACTGTGCACTTTGAAGAAATCTCGCATTGCACTGTGCATTTTGAAGAAAGGTCGCATTGCACTGTGCGCTTTCAAAAATGCCGCAATGCACTGTGCGATTTGAAGAAATGCCGCAAAGCACTGTGCATTTTGAAGAAATGTCGCACTGCACTGTGCGCTTCGAAGAAGTGTCGCATTGCACTGTGCGCTTAGAAGAAATGTCGCAATGCACTGTGCGATTTGAAAAACTGTCGCATTGCACTGTGCGCTTTCAAAAATGCCGCAATGCAATGTGCGATTTGAAGAAATGCCGCAAAGCACTGTGCATTTTGAAGAAGCGTCGCGTTGCACTGTGCGCTTTGAAGAAATGTCGCATTGCACTGTGCGCTTTGATGAAATGTCGCGTTGCACTGTGCGATCGTTTTGCCGGCCTTCCCGCCGCACTGTGCGATCGTTTCTCCGGTCGCACGCTGCCTCAAAACAGTCATGTCTGCTCGTTCAGCGCCACAGAACAGGGACGCTCCCAACAATGATTACCCTTTAATTGCCCTCGAGCGAAAATTCGAAGACGTCCCGCCGCACCGTGCGACCAAACTTTTTGTCTTATCAGGGCGAGCGGAGAGTACAAAAATGCGGCGATAAAGGGGCGAGAAATGGAAGGGGAAGAGAGACGAGACGCCGTCATGGCTGCCGGGCGGGGGTCGCGGATCGTTTCGGGGGTCACGCGATTCCCGGAGATTTCCATTTTTGGGGCGGACCGCCTTAGGCGGGGGTTTGGGATGGAAGAAATGGTTGCGTGAGATGATTGCGGAGTTGTATTGACATTTACATGCATTTATTCGGCCGGTTACTACGTAATGAGAGCAAACTTGTGCTGTTCCAGCCATAAATTTTTCGATTTTCATCATTTTTTATATTACTTTAGGGGAAAAAACCAATTTTTTTACCTTTGAAGGCTTGATTTTTTAAAAATTTTCCACCGACCATCCGTGTTTTTTACTTTTGTTCGCGTTTTCCCCCAAAAATCGCAAAATTTCCAATTTCAATTTCAGATCTCAAAATTTACCGGTTCCAAAAAATCGCCTCCTCCAATACAACGTGTCTACTCTAATATATCTCCCTAATATATTCAAATCAGAGACTCTTCTATTGTGCATTCGACTTAAGATTCAAGGCTTTTGAATCCATACCTCAACAAACAAATTCCCGCCCAAATTTCTCATTCCCCACCTGGTGCAATGCTGGTTGTCTACTCGGCGCCCCAACGGTCGTGGTTCACGCCGGCGCGTTGCGCGAGCACCTGTTCGTCGTCGGCGTTCGAGCCGATGCCGCCGCGGCCCTGCACCGACCGTCGCCTGCCCATCCATCCGAATCGAGAGGAGTCGCTGCGGCGCCTCGTCCTCGTCCACTCCATGGCCAAGAAGATCAAGGTGGTCCGCGAAGAGGTGAGCGATTCTCAGCCAAAATTTTTTTTTATTTTTTTTATGCACAGTGCGGTTGAAAATTTTTTCGCACCGTGCAAAGTGAAATTCATTGCACCGTGCAAAACTAGTGCTTTTCGCCTAAGGCAAGCAAAATGATTTTGTCAATTGAAGCCGGATTCTATTCAGATTCTGCACGCAAAATTTTAAATCATCCAGATGCGACACAACGATTTCATGCACGGTGCAATGAAAAGCCGATTGCACAGTGCACTCAAAATTTCCGCCGCACCGTGCGGTAGAAACTTGTTTTTTGTTTTCGCACAAAGCAAATTTTTTGCACTGTGCGAAAGGAAAAATATTTTTTGATTCTCCCCGCACTGTGCAATGGCATCAAAATTTCGCACTGTGCAGTCCGTTTTTTAGTGCAAAAAAGCCATTGCACAGTGCAATCGATCAAGATATTTGCACGGTGCAAAATCGAAAAAATAAAGCGATAAAAATCGAATTAAAACGCAGAAAATTATTTAAAAAAAAACAAAAAAAATCATCGCACAGTGCAATGCAAACATTATATTTGCACCGTGCATTTCCCGAAGCCCAAATTTTATTCAAATTTTTTGCAGGAAGAGCGCCAACGTCGGAAGATGGAGCAGAAACGTCGTGTTCAACATGTGAAACAGTTGAAGACGACTCGATCTCGCGCTCCTCATGAGGAAGTAAGCGTTTTTTTATATTGTACTAGACATCTGATGTCAAAAAAATAAAAAAAAAAAAAATTTAAATTTTAAATTTTTTCTCGATTTTTTTTCTAAAATACGTCTCATTTCAGCTGCTCATGCTCCCGAAACGCCCTCATTTGGAGGTGTCGTTGATTGAGGAGCTGTGCCGACCCTGCTCCGACCCGCTGCAGCCGCTCCTCCGTTCCAGTCCGTTCGAGGACGCCGCCTCCGACGACATGCCGCCGCTCATCCAGAGCGTGGTGGACTTCCTGATGGACGCCTGACTAGCCGCCGCCGCCGTCGCGCCGCAAGTGTAGCGAAATTACTGTATAGTCCGAAACAACAGGTGGTCCAATGTACAAATCTTCGTGTAGATGGTGCAGAATCGAACTCCTCTCCTCCTCTCCCTCCTTCGATAATATCCTACCCCCATTCGGAGCGGGTTTGTGGCACAAACCCGGCTCGAGACTTGTAAAAAATACCGGTTTTTCTCCCTCGCTATTTCCACCAACCCCCCAAAACTTCTCTTCGCGCATCAGGTTTATCGTGTAGAACAGGTGTTACATCGAAATTCTATTGTACATTGAAGAAGCAGAAGGCGTTCGGAGTGCTGTAGGCCCACGTTATGTGGGGTTTTCGGCCGCTTTTCGCAAAATCGGCCGGAAATTGTGAAATTTTAGGTAGAAATTTATAACTTCTGGGTATTTCCGATGGTATATGGGTAAAATACGGATTGATTTTTCTTTATCACGGCCTGTTAGTCGATTTCTAACACATTTCCGCCTTCTTCTCCCCAATTTTTGCAAAAAGTTCGGGCGCAGCTCGCCAATTTTAAAAATTCAAATTTCCCGCCAAAAACCGCAAAAATCGAAAAAATAAAAGCCCTGCAATTACTAGACTCTTCTACAGCACTCTCAGCCCCTTGGTCTTGTAGATATTCGCATTCGAATCCAGTTTTAATTCAAATCCGGGCCACTGTAAACAGACAGAATCAATATTTATACCCTCAACAAAACTCACCCATAAGTTATACCTGTAATATTATAGATGTCTATTTATAATATATCCGCCTTCACATGGGTCTACATATGCTTTTCGTTGTTCTCTCTGCCGTTTCAATTTTTCGTGTTGTTGACCATGGACGGCGCGAATTGCGGCGTTCATAACTACGGTTGTAATGGGAGTGGGGACATTATTTGCACACCGTTACAAAGCGCATGGCATGTAGTTTCGTACGCCTGTAGCGCTAGGACGGTGGCGTTTCAATTTTCCGAGATATGAGCGTTTCATTTCGACCTTATTTTAGAGATAAGATCTGAAATGAAAAGCTGAATATCTCGAAAAGTAAAAGCGCCACTGTTTAGCGGCTTACAGCGTACGAACTACAAGTCATAAGCTTTGCAACGATGACAAAATGTTGTCTCAACTCCCGCTACAGCCCGAGTTACAACGCCCTTTCGCGCCGCCATTCTTCGCAATTTCCCCTCTCATCGCTCCGCCGAACGTGTAATCGAACCTTGTTGACAATGTTGTATAGTTTGTAAATTATCACTGATGTTGTAATAAAGTTCTAGTTATGACTCAAAGGTGGTTTTCTCGAGACTTTTGCGCAAAAATCGCATTTTTTGACCTCAAAGAGACCAATGAGTAATGTAATTGATGATGTGACAGGGAAGCGATTTCTCAAAAGGGAAAATTGATGGATCGCCCATTCACCCACGACATGTTACACTGCTCATCGAAAAATGAAGATGTTTTATTTATAAATTGTTATTGTAAATTACAGTAGCCCTTGCGAAAGGATGATGAAAATGGGATGGGCAGCTGTTTTCTTGGCTCTCACTTACGGTATCTCTTTTTACAATTTTAGATATAAAATCTTCATTTTATTACCGTATTTTATACGGTGAAAAATGTCGAATTTCCCAGAACAAGCAATTCCACTACAATTTCTCACGTAATACGGGATAATTGTATTCGAATACAATGTAATTTGCCAACAAGACAGCGGGGATTGTGACAATTTTCCAGCCACTTCATTATTTCTTCAACACATTTCGAAATTTCGTTGTCAAATTTAGTTTTTTTTTAAAGGTTTCATAGGTCAACCTTTGCATAGCAGCTAACAAGTAGTCGTATATTGTATACGGCATCATATACCATCTTAACAGACCGTATGAAGCTTTTTGCTGACAGAAAAGATACATTTTTGGCCAGTTTTCTGATACAGGGTGGGCCACTCGAAACGGGTAAGTTTTTTCGTTGGATTTCTCCGCGGCAACTCCACCGATTTTCCTAAAACTTAGATTTTTCTGGAGCTGAGACCCGCCATTTTCAACAGATTGACTTTTTTTATGCCTTCCCAAAATTTTCAATCGACTTATTGAAAAGTTCACTCAAAAACTCAAAATTTTGAGTCTTCAAAACTTTGGGAAGGCATAAAAAAGTCAATTCAACAATATTTTTCTTGGAATTTAACCTGTTGAAAACGGCAGGTCTCAGCTCCAAAAAAATCTAAATTTTAGGAAAATCGGCGGAGTCTCCGCGGAGAAATCCAGAGAAAAAACTTACCCGTTTCGAGTGGCCCACCCTGTATCAGAAAACTGGCCAAAAATGTATATTTTTTGTCAGCATAAAGCTTCATACGGTCTGTTAAGATGGCATATGATGCCGTATACAATATACAAAACTTGTTAGCTGATAGGCAAACGTTGGCCTATGAAAACCTTAAAAAAACTAAATTTAACAGCAAAATTCTTCAAAATGTGTTGAAGAAATGACGAAATGGCTGGAAAATTTTAAAAAATTTTCTCAAAACTACTACTGACTACTTATAACCATCATTTCATGTCATTATTCGGCGAATAAAATAAAAATCTCGGTCGAAAAGCCGGTATTTTTCCATTATATTACACTTGACCCATCTGATCAAAAAAATAACAAAAACTTAAAAAATAGATATCGAATATGGATAAAAACAACTCTATATGCATCAAAAATTACATTCCATTCAACATACCGTTTATTTACAGCTTCACAACCTAAAAAATCCATACTTTTATACCTTCCACTAGACCAATCTTGTTCAATTTTTGAAGGTTTTCAACTCATCGCTGACTTTAAAGTTTGGCTCCACCGTCTCCAAGAGGTCTTCAATTGTGAGGTCTTCGCGGATTTCCACCAGTGTGAGTCCATTCACCGGGTCCACGTCGAAGACGGCCATTTCGGTGATGATTCGGTCGACCACGTTTTTCCCCGTCAACGGCAAGTTGCACTGCTTCAATATCTTTGGTTTCCCCTTGGCCAGATGCTCCATGGTGACGACTACGCGACTGCCGGGTGCGCCGACCAAGTCCATCGCGCCGCCCATTCCCTTCACCATCTTTCCGGGGATCATCCAATTCGCCAAATCGCCGAATTCGTTCACTTGGAGGGCGCCGAGCACAGTGAGATCAATGTGACCACTGAAAATAAGAAAAATGAGGGACAAGTGGATCTATCTATTCATAATTCCTTTGGCCAATACCAATAATATTACACTAGGCAAAAAATTTTCCAAAACCCCCTTTTTTCTGAAAAAAAATCTAGTTTTGGTCCTTTGGATTTATAAACCAGCCAACTACAAGTTTTATTTTCTGTTTTTAATTCAATTTGTATTGCTTTATTTTTTTCAATTTTGCACTGTGCAAAAACCCTGTTCGATTGCACGGTGCAACCTCTTTTTTGCACTAAAAAACGGACTGCACCGTGCGAAATTTTAATGTCATTGCACTGTGCGTGGAAAATTAAAAAAATATTTTTCCGATTGCACAGCGCATTCGAAAGTAATCGTGCTCATCGACTCTACTCTCTAATAAAACCAAAAAAAAATCAATTGCACATCAAAATTCTACAAAAACTCAAAAATTTTTCAAAAAAAATATTTTTTTGTGTTTTCAGACCACTTTCGACCGCTCAAAACTCTATATCAACAAAAATCCTCTTACCCTCTAACCATTGCGAAACTTTCGTCCGAGCCAAAGACAGCCGCTCCTTTCTGCAGAGTAATCGTTTCCTTGCCTGCATTGATGAGGTCCGGGTTTTCTTCGCCTTTCTCCGGATACGGCCCCACTCCAATCACTCCATTTTCGCTTTGCAAATGAACGTTCACACCCTTGGGAAGGTAATTCGGGCATAAAGTGGGGATTCCAATCCCAAGGTTGACTAAAAAATCGAAATTTTTTAGAAAAACCGAAAAAAATCCTAATTTTTTTTTTCAAAAAATCTCGAAAAATCCATTCGATATCGAATATCCAAATAGTCCCAAAAGAAACTAGATGTCATGGACTCACCATACATTCCATTCTTGAACTCCTTGGCCGCTATTTTCGCGATGATTTGACGCGTTTTCTCGGCCGCCGACTTGGGCTCACTCTCTTTGGCGGAACTGTCGCGAAGAGTCAATCTCTCAATTCTTTTTTCGTACTTCTCTCCCTTGATGATGCGCTGAACATAAACTGAGGGAACGTGCACTTCGTGAGGTTGAATTTCGCCGGGTTCGACCAGTTCTTCCGCCTCGACGATCGTGATTTTCCCCGCCTTCGCCATTGGGATGTTGAAATTTCCGGTTGTGTAACTGAAAAGAGGCTTTTATTTTGAATTAAATACGCTTTTACATCTACGTCTAATCATTTTATGCCATTTTGGATCCATTTCAGAAAGATTCAAGTCTTCGTGGCGGGACCCAAATTTTTTTTAAACGGTGGAGAAGACGATCTCCATTAAAATATGCCGCTATTATACACATTCTACCCACTTTCTCGACTTTTAAAGCGATTTTTAGAAAAAATCAAGTTTTCGTGGTGAGACACAAAAATAAAAAGAAAACTCGGAAAAATCGCAAAATAAACTGCCCATAGTCCTACGAGCTCCCACCAACCCTCAAAACATCATTTCCACCCCAATGCCTCAGGTAAAATTTCACTTCCTTACCGAAAAGCCAAATTTCCCAACGTATCAGCCTTCCAAGCTTTTATGAGCGCAAAATCTCCGGTAATTGCCTCTTCCAGCACGTAATTCACATCGTTGATGGTCCTGGTCTCCTTCCCACTGCTCGCCAGCTCAATCTCTCCCTTCTTTTGCTTGCTGTATCTGATCGGAGCGCCTCCCTCCTGAATCAATGTCCCATATCCGGTGGGTGTGAAAAAGGCCGGCACTCCCGCTCCGCCAGCGCGAATCCTCTCCGCCAACGTGCCCTGCGGCGTGAACTCGAGCTCCAGTTCGCCGGACAGGTATTGGCGCTCGAATTCCTTGTTCTCCCCGACATACGAGGCGATCATCTTCTTGACTTGGCCGGTCCGAAGCAGTTTGCCCAGTCCGACGTCGTCAATACCCGCGTTATTGCTCACACAGATCAGGCCCTTGACTCCGGTCTTGGTGAGAGCGTTGATTAGGTTTTCCGGGATCCCACAGAGACCAAATCCTGGAAAATGTGGGATTTTAGCGAAAGATTTGCAAAAAATCTCAAAATTTGGGTAACATCCGGATACAATATGCTCGGAGACGCATCTAAATTCAAGAACAAAAAAAGAGAAAAAAGACTAACCTCCAACCAACAACTTTGAGCCATCCTCAATGTCCTTTACGGCCTCCAACGCATTCGGATATACCTTTTTTGATGAATAAAGTCGGCGACCAAGGAAAAGATGGCTCTAAAATAAAAATAAAATGATAATCAGACCTGAAAATCTGGATCGTTAACAAAAAATAGCTAAATTACTGAAAATAATTAAAAGAGTTTCGAGATTTCTATCTAATCCCCAGTGTAATATAAAAATAGACAAAATTATTCTTTAAACTCAAGGAAAGCAGCGATACAAGCTGTAAAATGCATCGATGAATCCTGCAACAGCTTTTTAGCAGAAAATCGAACTCAATTTTGACCAAAAGGTGTTTATCAAGTACAACATCGGCAAGTTCAAATAATTCGATCCTTCACCTCAATTATGACCTAAACGCAAAACAGAAGGCTAAATCCTCACCTTGGAACCATTTCTCACAACCAGAGCCAAATTCATTCGTCTGATCACCATGTTTTCTTCGTCTTCGCATTCAACGGGGAAAAATTAATGTCCGCCGGAGGTATTTTGATATAAATAGCGGACAAACAACGTGTTGAATGTTCTGTAATCGACAAGCGACCGAAAACTTTTGATAAACCAGCCGTTCAGAGGTTCTAACAACAAAACAATAATAAAAAAAATTATTTTCGTAAAAAAGTCAGACTTGACATTTTGGGTCAAGTGTTCCGCTGGGTCCTAAACTCAGGGGTGCACGTCAATCCAGCGCATTTCCTGAACCGTTTCGAAACTTCGTACCGTTTTCATTGGTTTAAAAGAGAGACGAAATGTCGCGAAATTATCGGCACTTTTTCTCGCCCGAAATAATTGTTTTTTTCTCGAAAAGGAAGAAGAAAGATAAGAAAATGCGTTTTATCGGATTTTGAACGAATCACCAAAAAAGGGGCGGGAAATTTTTTCTTCTATTTTGGATTGACGTGGGGTGGTCAGTGGGCCGGCTCAAAAATGGAAAATTACAAACGGGCCGGGCCCGTCACGGCCCGGGCCGGGCCGCGGGCCTGGGGTTTTTTCCGGCCCGGCCCGTCTAAATTACAATGCCAAACCGTTGGCATTCATTGTTTTCGCGCCGGGAAAATTAATTGATGTTGTTATAGTTGCTGTTTCTCAAGTTCTAAAACGTTTACAAGTCTATAGTTCCATTATAAAACCACAAAACTATCACATTGATCCTTTACTAGCTATATCAACGCCTTTTTTGCCTAAGTTTAGATCCCAAGCTTGGGCGCAGTTCGCAGAACCCTCTATAAACGGGCCTGCACGGGCCGGGCCGGGCCAGGCCCGTCACGGGCCGGGCCTGGAAAAAGACTAGACGGGCCGGTAATTAGACGGGCCGGGCCGCGGGCCGAAAATCGGAAAAATAGGGTCCGCTGACCACCCCTGCCTAAACTGCTCCAGAATCCTCGGATCGGATGTTTTACAAGTTGAGAAGCACAAAATAAAATTCCTTATCCATTTTTACACCAAAAAAATGACGACTTCATTTACTTATTAAACATTTATTCGAATATTATAGGAAGGTTTATATAACTGACTTGAAATTGAAAGAAAAATGGTAGTAATAGCAAATATGGCACTTAAATTAGGTGAATAAATAACCAATAAGAATCCCCGTAGATCATCGATACCAAAGCAGGCCGTATTTCTCAATCTTAACCGAAAAATTTCTCAAAAATTCCAAAAAGTTCAAATTTTCCGATATTTTTGGTAAAAACTCGAAACAAACGCCTATGGTTCACCACAAAACAACACGTAATTGCTGGGAGAGTACCTCATATACAATGTACAACAAGATTATTTGCGTTTCTCGTCCTTCTTCCCCGCTTTTTGGGGCTGTTTCGGCTTTCGGCGGCCGGGTTTCGGGCCTTGGCCATTCGGTGGGCCCGGAATGTTCAATGGGATGGTGGAAGTTGGTGGCGCCGGGGGTGGTGGGGCTCCGGGGAGGGCGACCGGCTTCGGGACGGGTGAGGTATGGCGGTTGGCAGTGGGCGGGGTAGAGGTCGGTGGGGCTGTGGGGGTGGGGAGGGCGGCCGACGGATCGGTGGCCGAGTACGGCGGTGGTGGTTCCTGGAAAAAATGTGAATCAGTCGTAAAATTAAAATTATAAAAACATATTTAATATCAAATCCCCAACTAAAATTCTGAAACTCAAAAAAAAATGAGACAGCACTGTGCAATGACTAAGAACCTCATTTTTATGCTTCAAAAAGGATGCAGAAAAAAATGGCTCCAAAAATCACACTCTTCTTCGCCAAAAAATCCATTCATGTCCACAAAATCCAAACTTTTTCCATTGCACCGTGCAAGAATTAAACATTCTTTTCCTGCACAGTGCAATGGATAAAAGTCAAGTTTTTGGCCTCTAAACACTCGACAAAAATATTTTTTCATTCCCAATCCTCTTTACTTCTCCTAAACGTTCTATTTCAACAATCAAACCCACCAATTTCTCTGTCCGCACAGTGCAATTTCAAAAAATATTTTCTCGCACTGTGCATTGACCAAAAATCCAATTTCTGGCCTCAAAAATGCCCGAAATGAAAATTTCTTTCCTTAAACACTCTCTCCATCCTCTATTCTCTCCATATAAATCCCCTAACCCATTCATTTCCACCTCTGCACAGCGCAAGATCAAAAAATTTCCCATGCACTGTGCAGTGACCAAAAATCCAATTTCTGGCCTCAAAAATGTTCGAATTGCAAATTTCTTTCTGTAAACACTCTCCTCATCCTCCATTCTCTCCATCTAAATCCCCTAACCTTTTCATCTCCACCTCTGCACAGTGCAAAATCAAAAAATTTCCCATGCACTGTGCAAAACCCCAAAAAATCTTCGAACCTACCGTAGCCGCGGGCGGTGGGATCAATGGTGGTGCGGTTAGGGTTGGAGGTACTCTGCTCTGTGCTTGACTGGTTTGTGGTTCCTGTCGCTGGTCTGAGCGATGTCTTCGCTGTCTATTTTGTCGATTTGAGGGGGCTGTCGTTCCCCTTGGCCGTTGTTGCCTTGCCGTTTCTTCCGCGACCGCATAGGCTCCATTTCTCGGCCTTCCTCTCCTCAACAACGTTCCCGGATGCCGGAGGGTGTCCGAAAAATGTTGAGCGGGCAGTTTGTTCGGATTGGTGGAGGGCGTATGCACAGCGCAGCACTTTACGAACAGCGCCATCACAAACAGGACCCCAATTCCGATCAAAATGCAGGCCCACCAGTTCTCGCGGCTCCATTGGGAGACGGTTTGGATGGTTTGCTTGTTGAACAAGAGGTTCTTCAGTCTTGCCAGAGGGCCATTCGCATCGACCGAGCGGCATTTCCGGAAGATATCACAATAACCCTTGTAATTGTTGCACGGGGATCCTGGATGCAGTAATAAGCCGGGCCGGCCTTCTCTGCTCTGTTGATGGAACACTCCGGCGGCAAATTCGGGGAGCTCAAGGGTCGAGACACATTCTGAAAAAAAATAAAAAATAAAAAAACAAAAATTTTTCAAAAAAATCATGAAAAATGCGAACAAAAAACAATGTAGGGCCCTCAAATTATTTCCATTTATTTCCTAATCAAATTCCCTCCAAAAATCTGCAAACATTCTTAAATTTTTTAAACTTATTTTCACTGCACTGTGCGATGTCTTTTTTGCACTAAAAATACGACTGCACAGTGCAGAACAAAAAAATTTGATTGCACTGTGCAGACAAGAAAAAATACTTTCTCTTCGCACGGTGCAAGAAAATTTTCGTTCTTTTTGCACAGTGCGAGCCCACTTTTAGTGGGAAAAATGGGCTGCACGGTGCGGAAAAAAGGACAATCATAAAAATTGCTAAAACTTCTCAAATTTTTCGAGGAATTCGAATGAAAAGCAACAAAAAAGAACTTCCAAAAACAAAACCTTGGTCTGTTCTTCTGTTTCAAACAATTTTCAAAATTTTTTTTTCAAAAAAATCGAAAAAATCCAAAAAATCACTTACTTCCATTCTTTTCACAAGCCAAGTGGCACAATTCATCCGGCTTCCCTTCGGTCAGGAAGCAATCTTTGAGGCCGACATGAGCACAAATGGAGCCATTGCAAGCGCCGGCATGGCAAACTTTGGTCGCGTCCTGGCACGGCAGACCGTCTCTTTTGGGTTTGCTGTCCGGGCACTCCGGCTGATAGCCGTTGCAAAACTGACTGTACAGACATTCCGACTCTTCGCGGCACTTTCGTTTCGCGACCGCCGAAAAGAATCCGCACGAAATCGGATCGCAGCACTGGCCCTCCGATGGCGAGCAACGGGCTTCGGGTTTGCGTTTGCAGGCGCCCGCAGAGAATACGCCTTCCCGTTCGTGGGGTTGGCAGCAGCGGTCGTTCATTTGTTTGCAGTCCAGGTCCGAGAAGCCGCAGTCGCATTCCTCGCCCGGCTCCTTGATCTGGTTGCCGCAGAAGGCCGAGGTTCGCTCCTGGAAGGAAAAAATAATACAGTATAATTACAGTATACTGGGACCTTCTGACATCACGGTGAGGGACCTGATCCAGTGGCAAAAAACGTGCCATTTCGCACCCGGGAAGCATCAAAAATGTGGCAAAATGCTTCCCCCTCCAAGTGAAAAAACTTCGTTTTGAACGGCCCTTTCCTTCATGAAAAGAACAGGCGCGATTTTGAAATCGGATTTTTTAACTTGGAGAGGGAGGTATTTTGCCACATTTTTTATACTTCCTGGATGCCAAATGGTACGTTTTTTGCCACTGGATCATCCCCCACTTTATATCTCCTATTTTAAGTCAACCTCATCAAAAAAAATATTTTCATTTTTTCGCACAGTGCAAATCAAAAAATTGCGCAAAAATGACTCTGCACCGTGCAAAAAAAGACAAAAATATTTTTCAAGCTGAAAATCCAGAGATAAAAAAGCGCTCAGACGCCTTTTTAATTTACTATTCTACTGCACTTTGCGAAAAATCCTGTGTTTTCCGATTGCACAGTGCGGTTTTGAAAAAAAACCAAAGTCTTCAGAAGCCTTTTGAATTTACTATTCTACCGGACCGCCCAAAACTTTACAATTTTTCCGACTGCACAGTGCGAAACTTCGCCTGTTCAAAAATGCAATGTGCAACGAAAAAAAATCGTTCGAAATCATAAAAACCAATAGTTTGAAGCCGTTGAAGCCATTCTAAACTGGTTTTAAACATCAGTTTCGTTCCTACTTCCCATAAGAATAAACTTTTTTTCCAGCGCACCGTGCAAATTCCACAAATATTTTCTAATCCGCACTGTGCATTCAAAACTCCTCCCCAACCGCTTCAAACCAACAAACCTGGAAGCAATTCCTCTTCTTGCTGCTCATCATCAAGTTTGAGAATGCCGGATTCACCGGCGGCTGCGACAAAACCTCATACAAGACCACACTCATATTGGCGATGGAGCACTTCGAAAACCGCGCATTGTTCGGCTTGTCGCCGGAGGTGGCCGACGAAAACATGATGTAATTTCCGTCAGGGAGACCGGGCTGACATTCCGATGGGTAATCGTGCGGCGAGCCAAAGTTGTGGCCGATTTCGTGGGCCAGAGTTAGCTGTGAGACGCGGGCCGGAACTCGGTTGCCGTAGTTGACCAGAGTGACGATTCCAGTGTTCAAGGAGCGAGAGACCATTCCTCGAGAGCCTTCGTTGTATTTCTGGTAGATTTGACAAATCCCACCGGCAGTATCTGCAAAAAAATGTTTTTTCGACATTTTTATTGCACTGTGCAAAAACTAAAAGCTGAAAATCTCCTCTAGATCAAAATTTCTTTTCGGAAATTGTCTCAACAGCTCCTCATAGGCTCCATTAAGCCAAATTCTCTCTAAAAATCAAACAAAAATATCAAAATCTTACTGTAATTGGGGCTGGCGACCCAAGCCAAGCCCAAAGTTCCGCCGATGAAATCTCTGAAAGTTAGAGCGTATGCCAAACAAAATGAAGAGTGATTTCGTTGGGAATTCAAGTTCAGATAGTTGGATACGTCCACATTGTCGGCGCAGAATGGGTTGTCCGAATTTTCGGTGGGCTTTCCGCCGGAACAGGTCTCATTGGTGTAAATCTGAAAAAAATGATTGTAAAATACGATCAAGCACATGTATTCAAAATTTCTATTGCATTTTACAGCTAAATACATCTAAATTTTTCCTAAAATACGGATTTCTCAAAAAAATTTTTTTTTTCAAAAAATCACAAATGATTGTAAAATACGATCAGGCACATATATTACAAATCTATATAGCATTTACAGCTAAATACATCTAAATTTTTCCTAAAATACGAATTAAAAAAAAATTTCCAAAAAACCAAAATCGTATTTTAGCGCAAAAAATCATAAAAACACCTTCCATAAGCCCCAAAACTCACAGTAGTTCGCTGGATGACAAAATTCAGCCCAGTAATTCCACCAAAATTCGTATTTTCGTAGATATGATTCACAGCTTTGATATGATTATAAAATAATGATACGATCTCCTCTCGGGTTCGGATTGGGTCATGGTTCCCTTCCTTGTGGAACACATGCACATACAACTTCTGATCCGCCTGCATGTAAATTGAGCATGTTCGGACGGAGTAAATTTTGCGGCCATTTACTTCCAGAATTCGCTCGGGAAGTGATCTTTTGGTGCGGTTATTGAGGCTGAAAAAGGGTGGAAATAATTTTACATCAAGCCAAAATAAGAGTCAGTCCTTCATCCTTCTTATTTTACTCAATCAAACCACAAAACTTGACCAAAACTCCACATATGTGCCTAAAACAATATAAATCCAAAAATTTCTCCCCGAAACTCTGCGATAAATCCCTTCCTTACCGATCATCCATCAAGTCAAAGCTCAGATGAGATTTCCTTCTAATTGTTTCGTTATATTCATTCACCGGTTCGAACTTGTACGCGGCCGAAGTTTGTATCTTCATCATCGCGGCTTTGGTCTCGGAATTCAATCCACACCCGTGATCGGCTAAAAATATTCTCGGTAGAGTAAACCAACTCCATTTGCTTTCAATTTAACCTAAAAACCAAACAAAGAACAGTAAAATCTTACCATCTCCATCTGAATCATGATCATGCCCATCTTTACTCTCATGCTCTTCCGGAACGTCTCGTTTTGGCCGAAATTTGTTGTGATTGATCTGTTCGTCCTTGTAGATGATCGAGTGATAGTTTTCGGGCCTCGAATCGACATCGAAATATCTGGCCGCCTTCTCAACCGTAAACGTCTCTCCGTTGCCAAGAATAATATGGCCATCAAAGAGTCCGTCCAGCAGAGAACCAAAGACTTTTGAGCGTGGATCACCGACAACATGACCCTCGTACAGAAATTGCGCCGGTCGAATCAAATGCGATTGATATTCTCCATTTACGTCGAGAAAATGGTCATCCGAGAAGATATCATTGGAATTTTCAGAGATCGGGTATAATTTCAAATGGAATAGCCTGAAATTTTATATAATTAGAAGGCCCAATTACTAATCCAGCCTCTGACAACCAAATTCTACAAAAAAATCTTTGTTTCAAAAGAAAAATCAATTTTTTCCATCGATTTATCAAGAAATCCAATAATTTTGGGAAAAAACCAAAAATATTTCAATTTTTTCAAACACCCTAAGGGACTTTGTTGTCTCAGAAGCCTGAGGATTCCTACACAATCTTTCTAAACCATTCCAGACTAAATTGAATCAATACTTTACAGAAAACCATCAAATTTTTCAGGAACAACATTCGAAATCGAAGACATTTGGAAAAAAACTCGTTTCTTAAAAATTTGAAGGAACTCGGTGTATATCTTAGTTTACCTAGCAGCCAGAGACCTTATTCTAAATTTCAGACACAAAAATTGCAAAGAACATACCTGTTGTGACTCTTAAATCTGATCGAATGAGATCCGTCGGTATCTCGTTTCCTCCGGTCCAAGATCGGTCTGTAGCTCAACGTCTCAAAGTCGTCCACGTACTTGTTCAACGCCACAGCTAAACGACTTGATTACCAAGCAGAAAAGCGAAAAATTCAAGAATAATATCGAAAAAACTCACCATTCTGCAACAAACTTAGTGCGACCACTAAAAAAACGACATTTTTGGACATTTTGAGGCAAGAAACGGCCTGGAAGGCCGGCAGTGTCGCGCCGCTAATGCTACCCGAATTTTGAAAGACCCTGAAAATGCGGAAATAAATCAATTTGCCCATAAAATTCGCGAAATTCCCGTCAAAACTCGATGTTATCCATGGCAGTTCAGGTGGAAACGCGAAATTCCAATGAAAATCGAATAAAGTCTGGGATGGAGTAATGAGATTTAGTGGGCGGACGAAGTGGAGTGGACAATGCCTCGGAATTGGCAAAAAAGAGAAAAATCTCGCGCACGCGTTGAGACGGAATGCCAAGAGCCGCGAATTTCGCGGGAAAATCGGAAATTTGAAAATATTTTCGAAAAAAACGTTGGAAACTGACAGGAATTGTGTTGGAAAAGGTGGAATTTAGAGTGAAAATTATAATGGAGACATTTTTTTGCCATCTGGAGGGGTTTTCGGCGATCAAAAAGAAAGATAAACAAAAAAATGTTGATTTTAGCGGGAAAATTCGAAATTTGAAAGTGCAAAAGGATAAACTAAAGCGATCAAAAACTCACAAATGATGTACTGACCATAATCAACGTACTAATGTTAATTTACAGCCTTAAATTTGACAAAAATAACTCAAAGTCGCAAAAATTTCAAAAAAATCGTCATTTCCTCTAAACTTTTGCTAATTTCCGTAGTGATAAATTGCAAAATTAAAGAGCGAATCGTATGAAAAACATTTCGTATACATTTTGAGTAGTATTCCGCAAAAAAATTTGAGGGGAAATCCGCTTTTGTCAAAACGCCGAATTCCCGCGGGGAAAATGAATTCCACAGCCTGAACGGAACGTCATTCTGACATCCAGAGTAATTGAGGACATTCATAGTCTTAGACAGAGGATTTCTGTGCATTTTGAGATAGCATTTCGGATAAAAATTTGGGTTTAATTTGTGCCTAAAATAAGGTAATTTTTGCGAGAAGTGGAAGAAAAATGATGATAAATGGAGGTATGAACCAATTTAAGTTTAATTAAATTCATTTTCACACAATTTCCATATACAAACACCTACTATTTTCAAAAGAATCATCAAAAAAAATTTTCGAAAATTGACTAAAAATCCAAAAAAAAAAAAATACCAAAAAACTAGTCTGAAAGCAAGTTCGAATCCAAAATTCTTGCTCGAAAAGTCAACTCGACATCCCGAACGCCCAAAACGCACGAGATTGGCGCGAAAAATGACTCATCGTCCGCAAAAATGGAGCGTTATCCACATTCAGTGAAGGTTAATGTCGGTTAAATGGATCGAAACGCGGTTTTGAGGTCATGTGCGGCTAAGCCGGTGCGGCTCGAGACTCCGGAAATTACGAAAAAGGAGACTGGAGGTTTTTATGAAAAGTTTAAAAAGTAAAATTTTTGAGAAAAAAGTTTACAACGTCGATTTTGTAGTAATAAAAGGGTCGAAAAAGCGATAAAAATCAAGGAAACGACGACACAGTCAACAATTTTATAGGGTATTTCGAAAATCCGATTTTTTTTTTACTTTTTGCACTGTGCATTCAAAAATTTCGCACCGTGCAAAAAAATAAAAAATTTTTATTGCACAGTGCGCTCTCAAAGTTCCAATGGAAATTTCGCACAGTGCAAGGAAACCAAAAACTCAAAAACTTTATTGCACAGTGCGACGTTTATCGCGAATGCACGGTGCGAAAGAAGGCAAAAGGTCATTTGCACAGTGCAATCATTTTTTCATTTGCACCGTGCAAAATGTTTGCCTGCACAGTGCGACGTTTATCGCGAATGCACCGTGCGAAAGAAGCCAAAAGGTCATTTGCACAGTGCAATCATTTTTTCATTTGCACTGTGCAAAATGTTTGCCCGCACAGTGCAAGGTTTATCGCGAATGCACAGTGCGAAAGATGGCAACTGTATTGCACAGTGCGCTCTCAAAGGTCCGATGGAAATTTCGCACAGTGCAAGGAAACCAAAAACTCAAAAACTTTATTGCACAGTGCGACGTTTATCGCGAATGCACGGTGCGAAAGAAGCCAAAAGGTCATTTGCACAGTGCAATCATTTTTTCATTTGCACTGTGCAAAATTCTCTTTCAGGAATTTTGCACAGTGCAAGAAACAAAAAAGTTTATCGCACAGTGCGCTCTCAAACTTCCATGCACGGTGCGAAAATGAAAGTCCATTTGCATAGTGCGGATTCTTCAAAAATTTTGCACGGTGCGAAAAATTTCAAAACCAAAAACCATGCTCTAGCTGACAAAGCTCGTTAAAGACAGTATTTCCCAGACAAAATATCGCCAAATGAACCCTTGGAATAACGAACGCCGGACCCCAAAGAAGATGTCTGTTTTACAATACGGGCGTAATAAAAGAAATCGGATCGAAAACGGGAAAAGGGGATGAAAACAAAGTTGGGGGAAAAAAGGATTGATCCGCTCTTACTACTTTTAGACGTCTGGAAGAGAGAGGCTTCTTCAGTAAAAGGATCGAGGAGAGGGTGACATTTTATACGAAAAATGGGGAAGAAAGAAAAAAAAGAAAAATTTTTTTAAAAAATGCAAGGTAAATTGGGAAAAATTTAGAGTAGAATTTTCTAATTCGAGAGAAAGATTCTTGACCAGCGGTTTGCAGAAATTATCGAGATTTTTTTAAATTAATTAAATTTTTTTTTTTTTTTTTGAGTTTTGCCACGAAAATTTGACAGTCCGTAGCAAATGTTGAGTAAAAAATTACCACAAAAAATCAATTTTTTCCACGTAAAATTAGCAACGATATAGCCGAAAAAAGTTTTTCTCTGACGCTCTCTTCAATTTCTGCGCTCTCTCGCGAAAAAATATTGTTCAATATTTCGGTTGCTTCTGTAAACAGCGAGCTAAAATTTTCAGGAATTAAAATACGATCTATAGAAAATATCTATACCAAGTTTGATGCAAATCCGATCGCGCTGCGTTGAGAAATGGACGCTTTAATTTTAAGACCATTGCACTGTGCAATTGAAAAATTAATTCCAGAACCATGGGAAAGGCGAGAAAGCGGGGTGTAGAGCGACGAGAATAGGACAAATGCGATGCAATTTTATCATTTGAATTTCAAATTTCGGAAATTTGAGAATTCCACAGCAAAAATTTTGAGTATTAGCAAAAAAAAAACATTTTTTCAATTTATAAAATACGAATTTGGCTACTATTCCTTAAACAGATATGAAAAAAACGTTCCCTAGTTTGTGTGCTACAAGGTATACACGGAATATCATCGCTTTTAAACTAGACGGGCCACTTTTTGGTCTCTCCAAGGACTTTTTTTACGAGAAATGTACATTTTTTTCGGTTTTTGTTCATTTAAACACGTGTCAGATTAACAATATAAAAGAAGGATTGTTTTCAGAAGTTTTCAGAGCGAAATTTAGCCTTTTTACAAAATAAAACGTTTTCGTGCCGGGACCGAAAAATTTTTCTGAATTGAAAAATTTGCCTTCTGCGTGGCAAACAACCAAAAAATTGTTATTTCTAGGCAATTTTCGGTGCGCAGAAATTTTTTTACCCGGGTTATATCGACTTTTTTATTCATAATACCTAAAATAAGGTCAAACTGAATTTTTTTCTGTTTTCCCACAATTTCCTATCTCTGGCCTTTCGAAGAATGGAATGAAATCACTTTTTCTCTCATTTTTCTTCTTCATTCAACTTTTTTCCGTCTGTCTCCATAAATTATCCCGGCCTTTTTTCCTTCAGATAGCCTAGAACAATGTCCGAGCCCATTCTCTACTCGTTTTGGCGAAGTTCCTCTGCATGGAGAGTGCGAATCGCATTGGAATTGAAGAAAGTCAAGTATCAGCAAGTACACATTCACCTTTTCAAAGAAGAACAAGTAAGTATACGAGTTTTGGAGACATGTTATACGATGGAAAGTTTTTTGCGTATAACATGTCGCCAACTAGAGCTAAAAGTTTGTACAATAGATATTGTGTTCTTAACGTCACCGGTTATGATATAAGAAGCCAATTTCGCGTGTATATCAACTAGGAACCCTATGGGGACATTTTATGCGATGAAAAGTTTCTTTCGTATAAAATGTCGCTAAGACGAGCTAAGACGTTCTGTTATAAATTTATTATATATTTTCAACAAACCATTGGCCATGACTTCACGAAGAGTAGGTCATTTTCTACTAGCAAGTGGCACTTTATACGATGAAAAATTTCTTTCGTATAAAATGTCACCCAAACGAGGTAATAGTTTTGCCACAAATTAATATTTTGTCGTCACGCTATTGGCCGTGTTTTCTCGAAAATTAGACCACTTTTCACAGGCAGAAGACATTTTATATGATAAAAAGTTTCCTTCGTATAAAATGTCATCCAAACGAGGTCACAGTTTTACCGCTAATTAATATTTTTTCATCACGCTATTGGCCGTGATTTCTCGAAAAATATTCCACCTTTTACCGAACGGTGACATTTTATACGGCCAAAAGTTTCATTCGTATAAAATGTCCCCATTTCTTTTCAGAACAACAAAAAGTACTTGGACTTGAACCCAGCCGGATTTGTCCCCCTTTTTGTCCACGATGGCCATGTCATCCCCGAATCTTTGGCCATTTTGGAGTACCTTGATGAGGTTTATCCGCAAGAGCCTAAACTAATCTATGGAGATGCCGCTCATAAAGCGCTCATCAGAAGCTTGGCGCTGATTGTAAGCTGGCATTCTTCGTTTTGTTTGACTAATAAAATTGCAAAAAAACCTTGTTTTAATTTTCAATTCTTCCCGAAATTCCTGTCAAAAAATCGTTTGTTTAGATTATAACCAATATCCAGCCATTTCAAACGTCTCGCGCTGTCAGCCAGCACTCAGCCGATCCAGTAAAACAGGATGAATTTCCCAAATTTTTCATCGAACGAGGCTTCGAGACGCTGGAGAAACGACTCCAAAAAACGGCGGGGAAATTTGCCGTGGGCGATAAATTGTCGCTGGTCGATGTTTGTATCCCTCCACAGGTCTATCAGAGTGCCAGGTAGTTAATTTGAAAAGTTTTCATTTTTTGATTTTTGCACGGTGCGGCCTGTTTTTTAGTGCAAAAATGCGGTTGCACAGTGCAGTGAGGATTATTTTTGTTGAAAATATGTGATTTTTGAATTTTTTTCAGCTGAAATGAATTTGAATTTTATTTAATTGGACTATGGAAATGATCAGGCCGATCTTTTTTTCTCAAAAAAAAAAAAAAATTATTTTTTTTTTCAGATTCAATGTTGACATGAACAAGTTCCCAATCATCAAACGTATCAACGAAGAGCTCAGTAAAATCCCAGAGTTTGTCAAAGCCGATGGTCTCCATCAACCAGACACTCCTGATGAGCTTAGACCCTGAGGGCAAAAGTTTTAAAAAATAAAAATTTTTTTGATGACAATATTTTTATCAGTTAATAAATATTATTTCTACAAGGTATTTTTTATTTTTTTGATCTTTTTTTTAGCATAAATCTACTGTGATTAAAAAATTTTCCGCACCGTGCAGTCAACTGTTTGATTTTTTCTTCGCACCGTGCAATCAAACTCAAATTTTGATTGCACAGTGCAAAAACAAAAAAATTTTTTTGTTGAATTTCTCTCTGAAATTGGTTGCCAACCAATGCAAAGCATCTGTAGACCTTTACTTTGCACCCGAACGCCCACAAACATCACAAGTTTTCTGCGATTTTGGTCATTTACAGCCACGTGTCGTCAAAAATTGTTTACAAACGGAAAATAAACAGAAAAAGCGGGTGTTTAAAAGGTCAGACAGACCTTTGCAAGGCTCTCAATCTGTCTGCTTTTCATTTTGTATCGCGCTTTTTATCGATTTTTGTCTTGCGATTGTCCAAGACAATGTCCGAACCCATTCTCTACTCTTATTGGCATAGTTCCTGCGCATGGAGGGTTCGAATCGCATTGGGATTGAAGAAAATAAAGTATCAGCAGGTCCATAAGGACCTCGTGAAGGATGAACAGGCGAGTTTACGAGTTTTGGAGACATCTTATACGCTGGGAAGTTTTTTGCGTATAAAATGTCGCCCGATAGAATTTCTGTTTCCGTTCTAAAACGTTCACTTTTAGTGGCTATTGGAAAATTTTCTCAGGCCCATTCTAATTCTTATTTGTCAATTTAAAAGCCCTGGCGACATTTTATACAACGCAAAGTTTTTTTGCGTATAAAATGTCAACCAATCAGGTTAGAACTTTTCGAAATACAGTAGAACGCTCTAAATACCAATAGCTATGATTAGTGTTAATAAAAACCGTTAGCTACTAAAAAGCGACAGTTTATACGCTGAAATAATTTTTTCGTATAAAATGTCCCCAACTTATTTCAATGTTCTTCAGTGTGAACAAAAGTATTTGGACCTGAATCCAGCTGGGTATGTGCCCGTTTTCATCCACAATGACCATGTCATTCCGGAATCTTTGGCCATTTTGGAGTACATCGATGAGGTCTACCCGCAAGAGCCTAAATTAATCTATGGAGATGCCGCCCAAAAAGCCCTCATCAGAAGTCTGGCATTGGTGGTAAGGGACTTTCTGCAATTTCGGATATTTTCAGACAATTTTCTATATGGCATTGTCAAAAAAATTTTTTATTTTTCGCCAAATTTCGCCGAAAAATCGCTTTTTTCAGATCATAACAAATATCCAGCCATTCCAAAACTTCCGTGTCACCTCCAAACATTCGGACGACCCAGTCAAACAACATGATTTTACCAAATTTTTCATCGAAAGAGGCTTCGAAACGCTAGAGAAAAGGCTCCAGAAAACAGCGGGGAAATTTGCCGTAGGCGATCAATTGTCGCTGGCCGATGTTTGCATCCCTCCTCAGGTTCATTGGGCAGGAAGGTGGGGAATTTTTAAAAAACATTTTTTTTTTTTGAAAAATTGAAAAAAAAAATATTTTTTAAATTGAAAAAATACTTTTTTTTTTAAAAAAAATGAAAAATATAATATATATATTTTTTTTAAATATTTTTTTGAATTTCTTTTTAATTTTTTTAAAAAATATCTTTTAGGCATCACGTGGATATGAGTCAATACCCGACAATTCAAAAAATCAACGACGAGTTGAGTAAAATCCCCGAATTCATCGCGGCCGATGAAAAACATCAACCAGATACGCCAGAAGAGAAAAAATACTGATTAAAAAAGGGTTTTTTCTGGAAATCTTTTTTATTTTTTTTACATTTTTTAAAACTTTTTTTGTAATAAACATTACTTTATTTTATTTTTTTATTTTTTTTTTTGAAAAATTCTGGAAAAAAATTTTTTTATTTGTTTTACATTTTTTTGATTTTGTTTTTTTAATAAACATTACTATTTTATTTTTTATTTTTTTGAAACAGTCTGGAAAATTTTTTTTTATCTGTTTAAAAAAAACTGATTAAAAAGGGTTTTTTCCGGAAATATTTTTTTATCTGTTTTACATTTTTTTTAATTTTACTATTTTATTTTTTATTTTTTTTTTTTTTGAAAAATTCTGAAAATATTTTTTTATCTGTTTTACATTTTTTTATTTTTTTGTAATAAACATTACTTTATTTTATTTTTTATTTTTTTGAAAAATTCTGAAAATTTGTTTTATCTGTTTTACGTATTTTTTTTCTTTTTTTTTAATATTTTATTTTTTTTATTTTTTTTAAAAAGAAATATTAAAAAAATCTTCAAAAACCCCCATAGTAATTTTAACGCCTCCCCCGGCCTTGATCCCCTCTCAACGCCCTTTATTTCCCTCACAAGGAAAGTACTTCTATGGGGTGTGGAGTTACAGGTCGAGATATATATCAAAAAATTCGCAAAAATTTTCTGATTCAGAATATATAAAAATTAGCTGCCTAATTTTGGTCTGATGACATGTTTTTGTCCTCAGAAATTTTCTCGCGACACCATGCAAGTGTCTTTTTGACCGTGTTTTTACCAATAAAAAATTTTTGTTTTGTGCTAAAATAAATTCTGAGGCCTTGACAAGCCTTAAAATATCAAATTGGATTACAACTACACCTTAGAAGTAGTTCCAATGTAAAAAATGGGTTCTAGTGTGGCAAAACGAATCGAACCCGTTCCCTTCGGATTCCCAATCTAGCGCTCTAACCACTCGGCCACACCGCTCTCTTCCGAAGGAAGAGACCGAGCGCGCTTTTGTTGCCGCAGATTTTTTCCTCGAGAAATACATTTATTGATAAAAATCGTTGATAGACCAAAATTAGGCAGCTAATTTTTATATATTCTGAATCAGAAAATTTTTGCGAATTTTTTGATATATATCTCGACCTGTAACTCCACACCCCATAGAAGTACTTTCCTTGTCAAAAAAATCCCATATTAGCCATTATTCCCTCCAAAAAACGTCCTCTAAAAACCCATCGTTTCTTCGAAAATCCCGTTCCAAAACGGCAGCACGAGATGGAACGATCGTCCAAAAAAGGCGAGAAGGATTGTAAACGCGACCTTTCGCGTATTTTTTTCTCTTCCACCCTTTCGTAATATTGCTTTTGGAAGGGAGTTTTACAAATGTTGCGTGGAAAAGAGCTGGGAAAAGGGTAGAAAATTAACACAGCGATTCTATGAGTACATCGAATTTTCGAGAATTTGGCTTTTCTTGAGAGATAAATATTCTAATTAATTTTCGCGATTTTTTGAAAAATATAATAATAATATTTTCGGTACGAAAAAAATAAAAAAAAAACACCAAAAAAATCCCTAATAAAATCGGAAAAATTATATTTTGATATTTTTGGAAAAAATTTTAAAAAATAAAAAACATCCCTAAAAAGTTGGAAAATAATTAAATTAATCTTTGCGATTTTTCGAAAAAAAATTAAAGAAGTTTTGGGCAAGAATTCGAAGTGAAAACCAGAAAAAATCAAAAAAAAACCCCTAAAAAATCGAAAAATAATTGAATTAATTTTTAAGATTTAAAAATGAAATGTTTTTTAAATAATCTTTGTCCAAGAACTCGAAGCGAAAACGAAAAAAGATTGATTAAAAAAATCTAAAAAACCCCTAAAAAGTCGAAAAATAATCAAATTGTTTTTTTTTCAGATTTTAAAAAAAAAAATTTTATTTTTAGTCTAAAAATTCAAAGAAAAAATCAAAAAACCCACAAAATAAATAAAAAAATTTTCCGACTCTCTCCAATATTCGAAAGCGAAACCCCATAAAGCCAATTACCAGGCTCATAATTTGCATGTGAAAACATCCCACGAACAAAAAATCAAGTTTTCCGAGCGCATTTGTCAAACAAATGGGATTTTTTGGTTGGGTATGTTAATGGGAGCAAAGCCTAAAAAATTTTTGCGAGGCCTGTCGCGTCAATTTTAGGGAAAATTAGATCTATTTTAAAGGCAAAAATCAATTTTTGCTTTTCCGTGCACAGCCCAAGCAAATTTTTTTAATTGTTTCGACCCGTACAGTCCGGGGATTTTTGAAAAAAAAATTTTTTTTGAATTTACAGATCGTTTTACGTAAATTTCAAGAATGTCAATTTCACTGTGCAAATTTTTTTTTTCAAATTGCACTACGCAATTTTTTTCTGAACCTGCACAGTGCAAAACATTTTTTCTAAAATTTGCATCATGCAAACATTGCCTTTAACCGCACAGTGCAAAAAATCTTTCTCAAAAAATTGCACACTGCAGAAAATTTGTTTTAAGATCTGCACTGCACAGTGCAAAAAATCGGTTTTCAAACCTGCACTGTGCAAAAAAAGTTTCTCAAAAATTTGCACAGTGCAAACAAAAAAAATCCCAGGAAAGAAACTACTAACCCGATTCCCAAACACGCAAAACAAATTGTTCTTACTCGGTAATCCAAAGTGCAATAAGGTTACTCTATGGAAGAAAATTCGTCTCTTCCCGACCTTACTTTAGTCTACCAGGCATTTAAGTGGGTAATCTAACCATTCTCGGGAGAAGACCTTGAGAAAAAAGAGCGCGAAAAATTACCTGCAGTGAACAAAAAAGAAATTTCGAAAACATTTTTTATATTTTGGAAATTTTTCGAGATTTTTTATTTTTTCGAGGTAAATAAAATAACGGAGAATTGACGAGAACAAAAATTCACGAGGAGAAAAGAAGAAGAATGGTCTGTAAAAATGATGTCTAAACTTTTTTTTACAAAAGGAAAAATTGAAAAATCATCGATATTATACTTGACATTTGTCTTCAAAAAAGGTCAAAAATCAATGTTTTTCAGTTGAAAAAAATCAAAATGGCATGGAGAAATATTGAAAGGTCATAAAATCAAAAAAAAATTTGTGAAATTTTGGAAAGGTGACATTTTATACGAAAAATTTGTTAAATCTCAAATTTGATTTTTTGACAAAAGTTGATGCTAAAGTAAGATAAAAATAGCTAGACAAAGCTCTTTGTGGCATAAACCATCAATTTCAAATATAAAAGTTTGAAAAATTCTCCATTAGATGTCTACTACAACATAATTTTTGTTCCGATCCTTCCCAGAACCCCTAAAACAATATATCTCCTGCTTTATAAAGGATTTCCTTTCACTTCTAACCCCATAATTTCAAAATTGTGTCATAAAACCAAATAATTTGCAAGAAAAAAGAGAAATGGATCAAAACTTCAGCTAATAATACCCTCAGGCAGTCTTTTCTAATGAATCAAATCAAGTGCGGCGAGAGGCGAAGACAAATACTGGTCGTAATGAAGAAGAAATGAAGAAGAAACAATGGGAGAAAAAAAAATTATTTTCATTTTTTTTTCATGTCTGCACTGTGCAGATTCTGAAAAAATTTTTGCACAGTGCAAAAGAAAAATTTTCGTGCGGGAAATAAATCTTTGTTGAAAAATCGAATTTCCAGTGGATGATAGAGACTGTGAGTGGTGTTTATAACGGGCTGAGTCATCAAATTTTTCGGCGATCTTCAGAAAAAAAAATTTTTTTTTTGAAAAAAATAAATATTTTATTTGAATTTTTTTTGAAAATTTAATTTGATATCTACAATATTTAGACCCTCATAACATCCAAAATGCAAAAAAAAATATTTTTCCACTAAAATTATTAAAGTTATTTATAAAATCCCCCCTCCCTTCGCCTCAAATTACCCTGTTTTCGCCTTCAAAGCACGTCTGTTTACTCGCACTGGTCGGTAAACAAAGATCTAGCGGTTATTAAGATTATTTCAGACGCTACCTCGCTGCTCCGCGGCGTTAGAAACGTTTGACGAGGGGAACGAAACGATTATTTATGATAAGACCGGGAAATTGAGGGGATAAAAAGTATAAAAGTGGAAAAATTTGGGAATTTTATGCATTTCAAAGCTCAAAATTTTGTACTGCACGGTGCGGTTAAAAATTTTTGACTGCACCGTGCGAAATTTCTATTTTTATTTCTGCACCGTACAGTCAAACTTTTTCACTGCACAGTGCAGGCAAAAATAAAATTGCACTGTGCGAAAGGTTGTCGCAAAAAAATGTTTGTTGCACAGTGCAGAATTTTCCATTGCACTGTGCAATTTCTCTATCGCTTGCTTGCACGGTGCAATCAGATTTTCCATTGCACAGTGCAGTCAAATGTGAAGTTTTGCACAGTGCAAAAGGTATGTCGCAACAAAAAAATTTCGCGGCACGGTGCGGCACAATTTTTCTCTGATCGCACAGTGCAATGAAAAATTTGCTTTCGCACAGTGCAAAAAACTTTTCCTCACGGTGCGGTCAAATTTTTGACTGCACTGTGCAGGCAAAAATAAAATTGCACTGTGCGAAAGGTTGTCGCAAAAAATTTTCGTTGCACAGTGCAGAATTTTCCATTGCACTGTGCAATTTCTCTATCGCTTGCTTGCACGGTGCAATCAGATTTTCCATTGCACAGTGCAGTCAAATGTGAAGTTTTGCACAGTGCAAAAGATATGTCGCAACAAAATAAATTCGCGGCACGGTGCGGTCAAAAAATTTTGAGTGCACCGTGCAAAGTCTTTATTTTTATTTTTGCACCGTGCGGTCAAACTTTTTCACTGCACAGTGCAAGCAAAAATAAAATTGCACTGTGCGAAAGGTTGTCGCAAAGAAATTTTCGTTGCACAGTGCAGTGGAAAATGCAAAAACTTTTCCGCACGGTGCGGTCAAACCTGTGTTTTTGCACCGTGCAAGAGCGAAAAAAAGTTGTCGAAAAAGTAGGAAAATTTGGCCCATTGAAAAACTAGTGCAAAAACGAACCCGTTTTCTTTCAATTTATCCAATTTTCCCCGCTTCAGGCTGATTAAATGGCCTAAAAAACGGCCGAAGAATGCGAGTTTTTGGGGGCCGAACGGGAAATAAATTAAGCGCCTGAGAAATGGTCCCAGGAACACTTTGGAAGAGTAATTTAGCGCCTTTCGACCAGTGTTTAATTTAAAAATTCAAAAAAACAAAAAAAGAAAAAAAAATTTTTAATTTTGAAATATTCTTTATGCTGATATAGCGTCGAAAAATCTCTGAAAACACACTTTAAACGTATTAAAAGCAGGTGTGTGAAGCCTGAAATACCGCATGGTCATCGGATTTCCAACAAAGCGGCATTATTCCCGCTCCGAAAAAACGATAATAAGCTCCCGGGGTAGGGAGAGAAAAGGGCACAGCCAGGTGTGGAGTTCATTTTTTATGCATCCGGTTGTTGGAAATCCAAAAAAAAATTTTTTTTCAAAAATTCCGAAAAAGGAAAAATTTAAAAAAATCAATGTTTAAGAGAAAAATGGAGATATTTCCCCAGGGCAAATTAGCTAAAAAAAACTTCAGAAGCCCTCCAATGCCTTTGGATCGTCTTTTACAAAAAAAATCGGGAAAAACCTGCAATTTTAAGGGAAAATCAGAATTTTGCCTGAGGGCAAGAGACGAAAAATAATTGCATATCCTTTTTATGAGACCACAGAGTGTGCAAAATAAGAATAATAAACTTTTTTCCTCAATGTATATTGGTTTAGACATGAAACTTCGAGTTTTTCAAAATCCCTCGGCCCGCCAAAAAATCCCAACCAGTCGATTATCTCCGAACCCACCGAAAAATCCCGTAATTTCTGGTCCCATCCCACCGAAAGGGCCATTTATCCGCTGCAAAAAAACCGAGGCAAAATTAAGGCCTTTTGGTCACTAAAGCGCGACGAAAAAAGAGCGCCAGAAACGAGGAGACGCACAGAAGGGAGGGCGAAAAAGGCCAGTATAAGGTCGGGAAGAGAGCACTTGTTCGAGGGGTCACTTCGCCTTCAACTTTCACACAAAAGAAAGTCGAGAAAGAGGGGATAAATAATGGGAAACAACGAGAGGGAGACAATTTTCGGGAGTTGCGGCAAAAACCAGGTGGGATTTCGGTATTATTTTTGGTTAATGAGGTCCGTTGGGTGGTCTAAAAAAATATTATGACCAATCTAGCGATGTTGGCGATGTTTTCCGCGGAAATTTTGAATTTGAAAATATGGTGACATTAATGTCTAGAACAAGGTAAAAATATAAAATTTTGGTCGATTTTGCTAACTAAATTAAATGCATTTAATTAAGTTAGCAGAATACGCTGTGGGCTACCGGAAAACATCAAGGTAAGCACAAACAGCACTCAAATATCTTGTATTTACTCCAAAAATCGAAAATACGCATGAAATTTTCAAAAAATCCCGGTTTTGGAAGCAAAAACAAAGTCAGCAAGTGTTGAAATCACGCAACATAATAGATTAAGGACCGAAGACCTTCATAAAAACAAGGATTATTACCTTTCCTCAGGGCAAACCGAAAATTTTGCATTTTTCTCCACCTCCCAAGCCCCCGAAGACCCTCTGCAATGGGAGCCCGAAAATCCGTATAAGAAATATAGCCTTCATGAATATAACATCAAAATTAAACCCCCGATGTCTCCGCTTTTGTTCTCGCGGCAAGAGAGGCTGCTCGATGCAAAAATTGAAAGAGAAATACGCAAATCTTGGCTCGCCGAAACGAAAATTTAATTAAAACTCAAGAGAATAAAAGACCTCGCGAAAATCTTGAATGTTGAATAAGAAGCCTCATATAGATTCGTTATCGTTTTCAACCCTAAAATAGATAATTTTGCCATTTTTGCCCCGGGGCATTTAGGGAAAATCAAGATTTTTTTAGTAAAAAATGGGAAATTTGAGAAAAATTGCATGTTTTGCAACAATACAAACGAAAGACACGATTACATTCGGTGTAAATATGGCTACATTTATTATAAAAATAATAGAAAATCAAAAGAAAAACTTTTGGGCTGAGCCGGGGATCGATCCCGGGACCTCTCGCACCCTAAGCGAGAATCATACCACTAGACCACTCAGCCACGCTTCGCCATGCTCTTCTAATCGGTAGAGAAGAAAGTGGGCGTGGCTAAAAGGTGTTTGAAAAGATAAAATAAGTGTGCAAAAACGTCGTCATTATGACAGAATAAATTTAAAAAATTTTTTACCTTCATTTTTTTGTAACTGCCCGAAAAATTTTACATAATTTTTTGAGTTTTATAAAAGTTTGTGAAAAAATTAAATACCCCTGTCATGATGACACATTTATTGGAAAAGGTTAAACAAACTCTTTTTGATTTGTATAGTTTGACGGATGGAGAGAGAAACAAGTCTTTTCTCACTTCACGGGACATTCCAGGACGCGCTTTTCCAATAACAAGCGCCGAAAAAGTTTTTTTTGGAAGAAAATGGACAAAGCCCACGGTTTTTCGATATCTCCTTTATTCGCCTGGACCGAAAATTGATGTGCATTTCATTTCTGGCCATATTTTACATAAAAAAAAGAAAATAAAATTGCATTTACTTTCGAAAATTTTTGTCCAGAATATGCAACGTGAAGGTAAAATTTGGCTTTAGACGGCGAAAAAATAGGATTTCAGATCTTGGCCTTTCGTTTTTGGATCGATTTGGCCATAAATTCGGCCATTTCAGGGTCTTTGGCGCGCTGAATCAGGGCTTTCACCTCCTCAACGTGCGTATTTCTCCATTGAGGGCGGAGGTCGCGAACCATCAATTCTTTCACGGCCAGAACTGACTGAAAATCGTAAAAATAGGGTAAGATTACGAGCAAAAAACACATTAAAAATTTTATGAACAAAATTAATTTTTTTTTTTTTTTTTTTTTTTTGAATTTCGAGATTTTCTTCAAAGAATTAGTTGATTTTTACTCCAAAAATTACAAAAAAATTAATTTATGGCAATCTTTTAGCGTTTTGCACAGTGCAAAAAATTTTAAAAATTTCCCACCGTGCACTCTCAAAAATTTTTTTTGCACTGTGCAGACGAGTAAAAAATTGCACTGCGCAAAAAAAATAAGAATAACACACCACAAAAAAACGATCCGAAACTTACCCCTGGCGCCAAGGTGGTCAAATATTTCAAATATTTTTCGCACTCCTCCTTGAAATTGGCCTCGGGATAAACGTGCGAGATCAGTCCGGCCTCGTGCGCCTCCTTGGCCGACAATTTTTCGGAGAAGATCAAGTGCTTGGCGGCTTTGATGCGACCCATTGTGTGGACCCAATTGGTGGACGAAGTTCCTTCGGCCAACAAGCCCAGCTGGGTGAAGGGGAGGAGGAAGTATGCCTAAAGAAATGGAACTTTTATCTCACAAAATTTTTGGTTTATTGCACCGTACAAAAGAAACTTTTTGTGAGTTGCACAGCGCGAAAAAATTTTTGTGACTGCACTGTGCGAAAGGCAAATTTTGTGACTGCACTGTGCGAAAAAAGTATATAACTGCACTGTGCGAAAGACAAATTTTGTGCCTGCACTGTGCGAAAAAAATTGATAACTGCACTGTGCGAAAAAATTTTGTGACTGCACTGTGCGAAAGACAAATTTTGTGCCTGCACTGTGCGAAAAAAGTTTATAACTGCACTGTGCGAACGACAAATTTTGTGACTGCACTGTGCAAGAAACTAATTTTGTGACTGCACAGTGCTAACGACAAATTTTGTGATTGCACTGTGCTAACGACAAATTTTGTGATTGCACTGTGCGAAAGACAAATTTTGTGACTGCACTGTGCAAGAAACTAATTTTGTGACTGCACTGTGCGAAGGAGAAATTTTGTGACTGCACTGTGCAAGAAACTAATTTTGTGACTGCACTGTGCAAGAAACTAATTTTGTGACTGCACTGTGCAAAAAAAATTTATAACTGCACTGTGCGAAAGGCAAATTTTGTGACTGCACTGTGCGAAAAAAAATTGTAACTGCACTGTGCTAAACTTTTTTGATTTTTTTCACTGTGCAGCGACTCAAAAAACCTTTTAAATATTGAAAGAAATTGTCGTAAAAAATCACCTTCTCAGTCGCCAAAACTAAATCGAACAGTCCCAAAATTGTGGCGGCAATTCCGATAGCCGGTCCATTCAGCAGAGCGATTGCAATTTTCTTGTGCTCAATGAGTTCCGAGGCGGTCTCAATGTACTTCGGAGTGGCGTCGGAGACGCTGAAAATCGAATTTTAAACCAAAGAATCATAAACATTTTTCGCATGTTAAAATTTCTCACTTTCTAACTTGTTTTGCCGTCAGTTCTGTGCCAGCACTGAAGAAATCGCCGGCTCCTGCAAAATTCAATATGTTGTTTTGGAGTAAAACGTGATTTTCTTACCGGTAAGGACAGTAAAAATGATTTCGTCATCAGAATTTATTTGGCGCAGAAGTTTTGGGAGGGCGTCGTAGAGCTGAAAACCTTTTTTTAATGAAGTTTTGAAGCCTAAACGAGCAGCGCTAGGTTCTGATTGATTTTGATGAAAATTGGCATAAGGTTCGACTAATTTGTTCTAGAACACGTGCGAGATTTCGAGTTCGTTCTTCGTAGAAAAGACCGAGATTTTTAGCTCAAAATTTAGAAAGTTGTGACGTTTTTTGCGGTTTATTATACAAAGTTTCATCCTTATTCCTACTATAGAGCGCAACATTTTTCCACAAAAAGATCAACGTTTTCCTTAAAAAGTCCCAATTTTCGAAACCAATTTCCTCTCACTCACCTCGTCATTAATCGCGTTTTTCTTGGCCGGCCGATTCAGAGTGATGTAGAAGAAAGGTGGCTCTCGTCTAGTGATCAGTTCCGGCATTATTACAGAGTAACGCGACAAACAAAATCAACGTTCTTCCAGGTACAATCAACAGCGAAACAATCAAGAGAAACGGAAACCTTGATCGCTTTTGAGGACTACAAATCTCGTAGCAAGTGGGGAAAAAAACAAACGTTGGGCTTTGCGTATGCTTTTCCAAACGTCAACACAGATATGTTTAGCAGAAGGAAACATATTACAATTATTGTAGTTTGGCGCACAGAGCCAAAAAAATGAGGTGATATGGGATACCAGGCCTCGCTACGGAAGTGTACAAATTGACCATCATCAAATGGCAAGTGTCCGGTCTGAAAGTCAAAGCAGTTATTATAACGTATCAAAGACCAAAAGTTGCGGCAAAAAACGAAGATCCGTAACATCTATCTAGGTATTATTGATGCGAGCACATGTAAAATGCCTGAAAATAGGTGATACGCTATCAGGACCGATCAATCTAACTATTTCTACTAACTAAGCCTTCCTTTCCCTAGCCTCCTCCATGCGTAAAACGACGAACCAAGGCTATCCATATATCGTTGAACCGAACTGTCGCTGGCCCGAAAAGTCGCACGGCAACCCAAAATAGAACAAAAATGTCTCCCGCCCACTTTTGAGTTTCGTCCAAACGAAGTGTCAAAATTGGCAAAAGAAATAAAATAATTTCGAGAAAAATGTTTTTTGGTCGGAAACCCGCACGAAAAATTCATTTTTGACATTTCGTTTGAATTCAACCGAGACTAGGTGGGCGAAGTGCCGAAACGAGGCGGGAGACTCCCTGGGTTGCCGTGAGTCGTAGCGCCAAAGTCCGGGCTATTTCCGGCCAGGCCGGAAAATTTCGTAAGCCCCGACCCGGAGTCATGCCTAACTAGGGAACTGTAAAAACTGACTATCGCCAAACTTTAAGCGATATACACCGTTACAAAGCCCTTGAAAAGTAGTTCTAGTCTCAATTCTTGCAGAATGCCTCCGGGCGGAAAATTAAGAGAGAAAGAAATAGTTTGCGAATGGCCGAAGAGTATACAGTACATTCAGAATACTAGGCGGGCCAAAAAGTCTTGACATGTTTTCGCACCGTGCGGGCGCATGAATCCAGTGTCGCGACGAGGTGTCGCGCGATAAAACCTTTGGCGGGGTGCGAATGAAGAACGCACTGTGCGTTGTTTACCCTTTTCAAAACAATCTTTTTGCACTGTGCGGTGTCGCATTGCACCGTGAATTTTTCTTGTCGCCGCGCGACAAATTTCATGCACGACGGCGCACTGTGCAGACATGTCAAGACTTTTTGGCCCGCCTAGTACCTGACATTTTTAAAACGCAAAAAAATTTGATTTATTTCCAAAATAAATAATATTTTACTCCAGAATCATGGGTTCGGAGCCACTATTTGTTGCCCCGGCTGGGTTTCTGGCTCGACTTTTTTGTCCTCCGAGCCTTTTAGGCTCGGTCTTCTTCTCGTCTAACTTCGCAGATTCGGCTTTCTCTTCTTCTGGTTTTGTAGATTCGGCCTTCTCTTCTTCTGGCTTCGTAGGCTCCTCCGTAGAATGGGCCTTCTTCTCTTCTCGCTTCGTATTTTCGGCTTTCTTCTCTTCTCGCTTCGTATTTTCGGCTTTCTTTTCTTCTGGCTTCGTAGATTCGGCCTTCTTGGATACCGCCTTCCTTGCTCCGGCCTTCCTTGAAACGACCCTCTTTTCTTGCGGCTTCACAAGCTCGGCCTTGTTCTCTTCTGGCTTCATTGGTTCGTCACGAGTCCCTGCTTCCGATTCCGTCATGGTCGACTTTATCTCGGATTTCACGCCGACCTCCGTGGCCACTGACTCGCCTTTGGTCGTCTCTTCTGGAGGAACGTCCCACCACGGATCCATGTAACTGAACTGGAACTTTATTTGGAGCTGAAAACAAAAAAAAATTAATAAAAAATAATCTCAACATTCCAAATTTTAATCAAAAAGACTCACCTCATCCAAGGTCTTCTTGACCGCGTTCATATCGATCGTGTCGCCCGGAGGCTTGTTCCAAATCAATTCCCTGAGCGTTCCAATGATTTCGCGGTCCTCAAAATCAGTCCGAAACCGCGGCACACCTTCGAGTTGGGCCTTCAGATATGTCTGCACCAACTGCTGATACGGAAGGTCGCGATTCGTCGGCGGCGAGTACGGAATGCCTCCGCACACGACCACGCAATAAACATAGAACCAGGAATTCAAATCGTCCACCATGCTCACCAGGTCACCCCTGAGCGCCGTAATCGGCATGAATAATAAAGTGCCACGGCCGGGCAGCCGCTTCGATCCGAACTTCTTCGCCATGCCGAAGTCGCAGAGGACGATCTGCAAGAAAAAAGCGTAAACCCTGCAGTGTAAAAAAATGCGCAAAAATAAACTGCACAGTGCAAAAAACGAAAAAAAAGAAAATCTGCACAGTGCGGCAACTCACTTTGTTCTCAGTTCGCCTTCTCTGCATATAGTTCGCCGGCTTGATGTCATTGTGCGCATACCCCAAGCGCTGCAGGTCCAGGATTCCCAACAGCATCTGGTAGCAGGCGTTCAGCTTCTGGGCGTAGGTGGCGCGCCTCAAAATCCCGTCCACGGCCTCCTGCATGCACAGTTCGTACAAGGGCGAGACGAAAAAGACGTAGTTCGGATACTGGCCCACATCCAACACTAGCAAGACGTACGGATCGCTGAAAAAACGTTTATCACACAAGGTATTGGCCGTATTGTTGCTATTAGCATCTCCACATGGCGCATGCACAATTGTCGCAGCCTTTCGATGGCGCTGATTTCGAATATCGCATCAATTTTTTCTGAATTTTACAATTTTGCTTAAGCAGTAGTGTTAATTAGTAATAAAAAAAAATTTTTTTAGTAATCGATTTAGGGGTTTTCGATGGTGCTGATTTTGAAAATCGTATCTATTTCTTCTGAATTTTTGCCTTAATCTTCATCAGTTCGATACGATTTTCGAAGTCAGCGCCATCGAAAACCTCTTAGACACTACTGCTTAAGAAAATTCAGAAAAATTGATATGATTTTCGAAGTCAGCGCCATCGAAAACCTCCCTCCCCCCTCCCCCCGCCCTCCTCTTTCCTTTTTTTAGCGGACCTTTCCGTCTTCAACCTTTGACGTATACCACTTCGGGCGCAAAATCCCGCAGAAAGAATAAACAATCAACAAAAACTCACCTGCCGGCATAGAGGCGAATTTTCCGGATCAACATAAACTCCCCTTTGGCACGCTGCTTCTCTGTGGGAGTCGTGGTGGGTTGGAACTTGACGGCCACCGCGTCTTTGTCGCCGTGCTCCGCCTTGTACTCATGCACCGTGCCGTAGCTGCCACTGCCCAGGTGGCCGACATGGGTGTACCTGTGCGTGCCGAGGTCGATCAGGGTGGGAAGATCCAGCTGGAGACTATCGTCGTGAACGATTTCCCCCTCGTTCAGGGCCATGGTCGGCAAAGTGTCGAGGGGGTTTTCTTCGTCTTCTCTGAAAATGCCAAGCCTATTATAAAGCTCAAACAAAGTTATAAAGATCAGAGAAAAAGTGCAACACCAAAAAAAGAAAGAAAGTTTCAGAAGTTCCATTTATAAACCTACTCATCACCCATGTCCTCTTCGTCGGTAAGCTCTTGCAGAACGAAATGGGGTACTTCGACGTTGGGATTCACCTGTTTCTGCTCGGGCGTCTTCGGCCTTCGGAATCTCCTCGAACGGGCTGCCACTGTCTTCCGATTGAACTGAAGGAGAAAAAAGAATTTCTTCCACACATTTCATCGAAATGATGGACTTTCTGCCAAAAGACTCCATCAGTCCCAACTCACCCAATACGCCAGGACAATAGCAAGGAAGAGGAGGAAGGCGACAATAGACAACACGCCGATCGCAATGTACAACTGCTCCTCATACGTCACGCGACCGCTTCTTTCTGTCGATGGTGCCGGGGATAGGGATCTAAAAAGTTGTCCAAAAAGGCATACATTCCACTCACAGAAGGCTGACATTTTCGTAGAGGAACCGAACGTAGACGTTTTTGAGCTCATTTTTTGGGATAAATGACGCCAATTCGCAGTCGTGCATGACTTGGAGGTACTGCTGCAACTTGCACATGTAAAAACTTGGCATGAACCTTACGACATGATACCATGCGGACTCTTGATTTGCGACCAAGGAAATCTTGACTTTATTGCATGAATAGGGCGTCCAATTCAAAGCCAACGAACCCACGGGCATTTCCTGGCACTTCCCATCGCCGTCTTTGTACACATACGTCCCGCCGGCCTGGTTCAGGCCCAAGTTTCCGTCCACGACGACGGGTATTTCCTTCATTTCCATTCGTTCCCCATCCAGGTCAAAAATCGCTGCGACCTTTCGCCGCTTATTTGCAATGCCATAGAGCTTGTCCTTGATTCGGTACACATAAAAGTGGATACTACAGTCGTCGGGCGTGGTAACAATTCGTACTGCATTGGCGTCGCCGGCAACGGGGCAATGGCTGAAATATGTTGCACATAAATTGAAGAAAGGTTCAACTTACACCCGATTCCCGTCACTTTCTTTGACTGTGACCTGGCCGCCGAGCTCAATCGCATCTCCCTTCACCACCATCTGCAGGTTAACGCCCTCGATTGTTCCGTTGAACTCGATCGGCTTCCTGAAATAGGGACATAATTGACAAGGAAAGTACTTCCATGGGCTATGGAGTTACAGGTCGCGATATCCATCAAAAAATCGCAGTTTTTCTGATTCAGAATATGTAAAAATTAGCTGCCTAATTTTGGTTTGTAAGGGCGAAAAAATCCTCTGAACTTTTCTCGCAACACCACGCAAATGCCTCTTTTTCATAATGCAACCACTAATTAACCCGTAGTATTAATCAAATTTGATATTTTAAGGCTTGTCAAGATACCAGGATTTGCTTTAGCTCAAAAACAAGCTTCTGATTTGGTGCAAACTTGGTCAAAAAAACGTAGTTACGTGGCGTTGTGAGAAAAGTTCTGAGGGTCCCTTACAAATCAAAACTAGGCAGCTAATCTTTGCATATTCTGAATCAGAAAAACTTTGCGACTTTTTGATGTATGCCTCGACCGGTAACTCCATAGCCCATAGAAGTACTTTCTGTTAGCATTTTCAGCTAATTTCCAAAAGAACTGGCCTCGAAACCACGAAAAATAAAAAAAACGTCAGTCGAACGCCGAAACAACATTTCTAACAAGCCAACACGCCGTAGATTCATCCAAAGTTCCAGGATAAAGCGTGCGAAACTGACACCTCTAGAAACAAGAACAAACAAGGCTCCAACTTACGGTACAAGTCGTTCATTCCAGTCGAGCGTTTCCATTAGAATCCCGCCGTCCTTGAATTCGAATAGCCTCAGCTCAGCGAGGTTCGGCTGCGGACCCTTGAACAACGCGCTGCACATCAACAGCGACTTGACCAGCGCGCGAATCGCAATTTCTTCCATAGCATCGATCAAGGCGGGACGAGAAGCGGCCGCGGCCGGAGTGCGAAGCGACAAATGAGAGGAAATTCCAGAGAATCCACGCAAAAAATTATTCAAATATTACGCAATTTTTTGCGGCAAAAATATTCCAAGATATTGGAGTTCTCCCAGAAATTGGCATCACCAAGATCAATTTTCATCGGCGAACATTTGGAAAAAAGGTTTCTTGCGCGTACGCCCATTTGTTTTGCGAAAAAAATTTTCGGTCAAAAATCGGGCTGCGGCCCAGACTTCAAAAAACGTTAGTGACATATTATATGAAAGCGATTTAAAGCCAGTTTCTGTACTATTAGCATTTTCATAAAGTGCATGGACGGGTGCATGACTGAATATGAACTGACTGAATATGAAGGACTAAATATGAAGGACTGAATATGAAAAGGACTGAATATGAACTGACTGAATATGAACTGTGGAGCTGACTGAATATGAAATTTGGCAAATTTGGTCTATTTCAAGGACTATATAGTACCAAGTGCTATAAATGTGTTTTTGGGCTGTACTAAGCACCAAACCAACACCATTACCGCCTTACGCCCAAATTTTCACCTCGTACTAAATAGTACCAATTGGTACTATATAGTACCAAGTGCTATAAATGTGTTTTTGGGCTGTACTAAGCACCAAACCAACACCATTACCAGCCAAATTTTCACCTCGTACTAAATAGTACCAGGTAGTACTATTTAGCACCAAGTGTTAAAAAAGTTTTTTTTTAAGCAGTACTAGGCACCAAAACAACACCATTAACGTCTAAAGGTGTCATAAGTCGAAAAAATTTTAAAAAGAGTCCTTAATCGGAACCTAGGTAGTAACAGTAACAGAAACCCGGTTTTCATATTCAGTCAGTTCATATTCGGTCCTTCATATTCAGTCAGCACCCCAGTTCATATTCAGTCAGTTCATATTCAGTCCTTCATATTCGGTCCTTCATATTCAGTCAGTTCATATTCAGTCTCCCTTCGGCATGGACATTTGTCCACAATGGCGCATTGTGAAGACATGTCAAGACTCTTTGGCCCGTCTAGTACAAAAACAATGAATTAACATAAAAAATGGTCTTTTCATTGCATAAAGTGTCTTCCGCAGCTCGCGTCTCTTTCATTTCCCCAATACTTCGATTTTTTTAATAAAAAATTTTTATTTATTTCCTAAATAAGTGACACATATTTTGCCACAGAGTCATTGATTCGGATTGCCTATTCCTTCGGCTTGGTCTGCGGCTTTTTGGAGATGGCCTTCTTCTCTGATGGCTTCTTTTCTTCGGCCTTGTGTTCCTCAGCACGGTTTTTTTCCGGTTCCTTCTCCGACTTGTTCGATACTTGCGTCAGTTCAGGCTCCAAGTTGACGGGGGGCAACCAGGGGCCAGTGATATCCGGGGCTCCGCAAGCGACACCGACCTGAAATCAAACAAATTATAAAACTAAAAAAAAAACAAAAAAAAAACAAATTCCCTCCAAAAACTCACCGACTGAATCACAGCCCCAAAGTTGGTCGAATCGATCTCATCCTGGGGAGTCGCATTCCAAAAAGCCTCCTTCAGTCGACTGAAGGCATCAGCAAGACCCACGTATTGGTCAGGAAGACATTTCTCGAAGTGCCACTGCTTCTTCAAATCCTGCATTTTGTCCAAATCCTGTTCTTCGGCCCAAGGAAGGGGGGCAAACATCTCGAAACACATCATCAACCAGGACTGGAAGTCATCACATTGGCCGGTGGGTCTGCCAGAATGGGCGGCGATGGAAGCGTACTTCGGAGTGCCCATCGGGCTGTCCGATGGTCTGGAAGATCGAAAACGACGGGCCAAGCCAAAGTCGATGATCGTGAGCTGAAAATGGAACATGTAATGGACTGCAAGTACGCCAGAAGCATTTTTGAACCACCAAAAATCGTGCTCTTCTTATTTCCGCCACTTACAAATCCTGCATTACGGTTACGTTGAGTCATAAAGTGTCCCGGCTTGATGTCTCCATGACAATATCCCATATTCTGCAGGCCTCTGATGGTGAACCAAGTCTGATAGCAGATGCTGAGTTTGGCTTTGACGTCTAACTTGTGTGCATTCAGGATCACAGACAACGATGGGCCCTGCAGCAGAGTGATCGTAAACAGGCAAAGTTCCGTCTGGCCGTGGTCAATGACGCGCGGGAAACGCTGGTCCTTGCTGAAAATTAACTAATTATTGAGTTTTTCCATGCGGACTGCAGTGCGGAAAAAAATCAAGAAACCCCAAACTTACAAACCGCATGCCGATGCAATGTTACGGACAACAGTGAAATCACGCAAGATCTTCTCTTGCTGTTCTTTGCCTGTGTACTTCACCGCCATTGAACCCATTTTAGAATTGTAAGCGTAGAACACTGAGCAGGGGCCTCGAGCAATCGGCGTCTCACTGCACAGACAATAGCTTTGCATTTTGTGGATGTTACGCTGCAATCAAAAAAATTTATCACCATGAAAAAAAAGTCAGAAAACTTTTGTCGCACTGTGCAAAAATCGAAGTTGAAGCACAGCGCAAAAAAAAATCAAAAAAAAAAAGAACCCACCGGAATTCGGAATTTCAACTCCCTGTCTTCAAAATAATTCCTGGACACCGGATAGAGCACAAGCTCCCAAATATTGAACATCTTCTCGGACTCTGGTTTTTCACTCTCGTCCTCAGACTCCGTTACCTTGGACTCTTTCTTGGATGGTTCCTCCGGTTTCTTCGGTGCTGGCGGAGCGTTCATATTGGTCGGAGCGGGTGGAACCGCCGCTTTTACGGCCAACGCTGACTCATTATTGGTCGGGATGGAAGAAGCTTTTTGCACTTTTCCGCTCTTCTTGGCTTTTCGTTTCTTCTAAAATTTTCCTTTTGGTACAAAAGTACAAAAAAAAAACAAATAAATCGCAGTTTTTCTCGAAAAAATGAACACATTACAGGGTTGTTCAGCCGAAGCTTCCATCCTTATTTCACGAATTTCTGCGCCGATAATGCACCAACTTTTATAAAATTTATATCAAATTGAAGCTGCGGTTCCCCATTTTTTGTCTACCAAATATGGCATACCCAAGTTCAAGGATACCTCGTACTGACCTTTGACATTTTCATTCCAAATTTTGGAGCCCAAAATCGGTGAAACTTAGAAAATTTTTGGAATGATTTTCAATTCGAAAGAATGAAAACGAAAGCTCTTTTCTCGGGAAATCGAGGCCTTACAACTTTATCTTCAAGGTGGATTTCGTCATGCACATAGACAGTCTCGCCCATTTGTTCGTATTTTTTAAAATTTCGATTAACGAAGAACCTCAGCTTCATTTTAATATAAATTTTAAAACTGGTGCATTATCCGCGCAGAAACGTTCTCGGAGGATAGGTTACCCCTAGCCAATAGGTTACCCCGGCGGATAGGTTACCCCACCGGATAGGTTTTGAGGATAGGTTACCCTTTTCCTAAAAAAAAATTTTTTTTGGAACGTTTTCGCTTCGGGACATGAAACAAAAGGATTTTTTGTGAAATTTGAATAAAATTTGAAATGTTTTCGCTTCGGGAGTGGAAAAAATACTTTTTTGTGAAAATTGAAAAAAAAAATTGAAATGTTTTCGAGCTGACTGAGTATGAACAGACTGAATCTGAAAACTGGGTTTCTGTTACTCTACTACCTTTAGAGATTCTTTTTGAAATTTCTTCGACTTATAACACTTTTAGACGTTAATGGTGTTGTTTTGGTGCCTAGTACTGCTTAAAAAACACATTTTTAACACTTGGTACTAAATAGTATAATACTACCTGGTACCATTTAGTACGAGGTGCAAATTTGGCCGTAAGGCAGTCATGGCGTTGGTTTGGTGCTTAGTAGAACCCAAAAACACGTGGTACTATATAGTACCAGCTGGACCATCGGTTTTAGACAAAATTTTAGTGATGGCGGCACCACAGTTCATATTCCGCAGACACCCTTTTTTCTACTCCGATGCAAAAAAAATTCAAAATTTTGTTGAATTTTCCAAAAAAAAATTTTTTTCCCAGTCCCGAAGCGAAAACGTTTCAATTTTTTTTTTCAAATTTCACAAAAAATCCTTTTTTCCAAGTCCCGAAGCGAAAACATTTCAAAAAAATTCTTTCTTTGGAAAATGGTAACCTGTCCTCTAGGTAACCTATTCTCGGGGTAACCTATCCTCCGCAAATCGCGCAGAAATACTTGAAATAAGGATGGAAACTTCGGCTGAACCACCCTGTACGTGCGAGAACTAACTAGCTACTTTTTGCTCCACGATTTCACCAAAAAAATCAAAATTCTTCCAAGTATGGGAAAGTCAATTGAAAATCATTCCAAAAATTTTTCAAGTTTTAGCGGTTTCGGCTCGAAAATAATTCTTCAAAATTTTCAGAAGGCATAGAACGGTCAATTCAAAATATATTCTTTTGAAACTCGACCGATCGAGGTCCGCATGGTGCAAAAAATAATAGATTTATCAGAGCGAAAAAATAAACACATTACGTGCGAGAACTAACTAAATTTCGCACAGTGAAACTTTTCACGGTGCAGAAACTCAAAACATCAGGCCAGGCAGAATGTTTGCACTAAAGAATAAATCAAATAAACTCACACAGAAACAAACGCCGCCAATTATCGAGGCAATAATGCCCAACAATGATAACACTCCGCCAACAGAGCCTGCAATGACGGCTACATTTTTGTGCTCTGGTTCCGATTCGACAGTGGAGTTAAGTCTAAAAATGTCAAATTAAATACAAACAGCTTCGAAAAATGCGGTTATCACACGATTACAAAAGCTTACGGAAGTTTCGATGGAACGGTGAGGAATTTGACAAAAGTGTTGTCGACAAGGTTGTCATCGAGTACATTCGTCTCGTTTTCTGGATCTTGAAGGCTGCAGCCGTGAACATTCACCAAATAACGCTGAAAAATCACTGTTAACGCTTCTAAACAGGCAATTCCAAAAAAATTCGTAAACCCCAGTCTCCAGAAATCCAAGCTGCGCCCGAGCGTTAGCTTTACATTTTTTAGACTAAAACGAGCGCCAAATCAAGCTTGGTGAAAACCACAAACGACCACGAAGGCCCGCTGCGGGAAGGTCGGCAAAAAAAACTTCTGACGTTTTTTTTTTCTTTACAACCAAACATTAGACACTACTGCTTAAGAAAATTCAGAAAAAAATGGAGACGATTTTCGAAGTCAGCGCCATCAAAAACCTCCTCCCCCCTCCCCGCCCTCCTCTTTCCCTTTTTCTAGCGGACCTTTCCGTCCTCAATCGGTGAAAACATCCCGCTGGAGTGTTTAAAGTACAAAATTTCGGCCAAAATTATTTGCCAGCAGCGCCCCAGCTTGGACTTGTAACTCGAATTTTGACGCTTTTTGTGACTTCAACTTGATCCAAAAGTTTTCAGACTTACCATCGAGAAAGGACCATGTTTTTTGTTGTCTGCCGGAACCTTGAGCTTCTCCACCTCACACTCCTTCAATGGCCAGCCCTCCCTGAACTCAGAAAGCTCGACCATTTGACATTTCCCATTCTTTTGCAGAACAAGTCTCTTTCCGTCCATGTCCAGAGCAATGTGATCATCACAAGTCACTGTCTCAATATCTTGGGGAACTCTCGGGTTCTCAGGAGTCGCTACACCATCAACCCCGGTCTGAAATGATGGCAGTGGTTGGCAGGAGATCATGTAAACGTGCTCATCTGATGACGTGAAGTGAAAGCCCGTGACACACGTACTCATGTTTAAAATGCTCGGTAGTGTATCTGAACCTCTGACGGCACAACGCCTACAAAAAAAAGTAAAAAATTCAAGTCCAACCTACCTTCCATCCGGCAACTCCACATCACCCTTGGTTGTGATGTTGTCGCCATGTATCAAGAATTGGAATGTGACGGCCTTTAGGCCCAAAGTTCGGAGCGGGGTAACCGGCTCGCTGAAAAACAAATCGTTGGCTAAAAATGGATGCTCTCTAAGATAAAATCGAACCGTCAACTCACTTGTTGATCTTTCCAGTTCCTTCGTCATGGAAAAATCTCGCCAGCTTGCCGGTGTCATCGAATCCATAGGTCGTGATGAGAACGTCGGTGGGGCTGGGGTGCTCGAACATTGACCCGCACATCAACAAGACCCGAGTAATCGTAGCGAACGTTCCTGCAGTGTCCATATTGATCGCAGTCGCGATTCTTCCGGAGCGCTGTTTTCGACTGACCGACCACTGGATGGGAAATGACCGCAAATGACGCCCGGTTAGAGTTTGAACTTATTTTGATTTTCCCCACATGTCACGAGAGTCGTTATGCAAATTTTTATAGGAAAATCAAAAAAAAATGAATTTAGATTTTTTTCCATGGAAAAGCGACCGAACTTTTCGGCAAAATTTCGATATTTTTTGGAAAAACTTTGACTATGGTATGTTAGTGAGGTACCTTCTTTTTTACGTACCACCTTACCCTTCAAAAACGGCTGCAGCCTGTGATTTTACACTTTATACGATGAAACATGTCCGGAACTAAACTTATTGCCTCCGTATGGAACTAAATGAGTCGTCACAGCCTTCGTAGGTACCCTTTAAACTATAGAGCTATTATAGTAATTCAGTCCCAGCTAGGTCGAAGCGTTTTTTTCTAACTTTAGTGCCCAAGCTTGGGCGCAGTTCGCGTAGTACCTTTGTTGTGGCCAAAATAAGGAACTTTTTCCTAAGGGGGTCGCGACTTTTCGGTCCCCACACTTTCGGTCCCCGCCTTTTCGGGCCCGCCTTTTTGGGGTGGGAAACTTTTCGGTTCCAAAAAAGGAATTTTTACCAAGAGCAGGCTACCCCATTTGATTTTACGTCTAGATTGCGCGTTTTCTGGACGGATAACCCACCAAACTTTTAATTTTGTGAAGCTTGTTGCCTCATGGATAATGTAAGTCAATTTATCTTTTTTTTCGCTAAAACAGTGTAAAAGTGGACAGTTCTACATTTAGTTTTGGAAACTAGATTAATTTTACCGTGTAAATTCGGCTAATGTTATGAAAGACCAGTTTAACCTTGAGTACCAAGCACAACATAAAATTTAAATTTAGCTGTGTCTGGTTGGAATTTGGTGTTAGAATGAAGCTAACAACTTACTTTACCCTTAGAAATCATTAATCAGAACTTACATTGTCCATCGGGCCACACACTTCACAAAATTCCAACTTTGTTGTACCATGGATACTCTTAATTTGAATCAATCTGAATCTCAAAAACTAAGCAAAGCCAGAACTTGATTCTTTTTCCATAATAATCTATTGTCGTAAAGAACATGTTTGAGCAACGAACAATCACATTTCAGGTAATAAGTGTAAAATTGTAAATTGCAATTTTAGATTTCAGGTGCGCAGAAAATTTGGATCAACCCTGCAAAAAGTTATTTTGCTCGCTGAGGTGGTGGATTTTATTGTTGTAAATGGTGAATACGGACACTACTGGAAAAAGAATCAAGTTCTGGCCTTGCTTATTGTTAGTTTTTGAGATTCAGATTGATCCAAATTAAATGCGCGGAGTATACAATTAGACAGAATTGTAATACTTAGAAAATGCATACGACTCTTGAAATCAGCGATGTCGATTACCCTCTTACTTTCCCTTCCCCACCCAGCCGTTGTACCGCCCTTTTTCAGTGGTCCTCGAGGGGCCTAGACTTATACATTATACAGGGTGGTTCAGCTAAGTTCGCGGATGTAAAATGCTTATAACTTTTTATAGGATTGTTCAAGTTTTATAAGCAATAGCTCATTTTATTCCTTAGTCGTTGCCATTTTGTTTCAAAAAAAGATCATTAAAAACGATCAATCCTGCGTCGAGTTATGACCCTTCAAAGTCAAACATGCTTTTACACGTAAATTTTTGAAAAAATTTAATTTTCAAAAATTTTTGAATTGCGGTGTCACCGCTCGCTGGTACCGGGAAATGATGGTGAACAGAGCGATCCCAGCTATGCAAAATTGGACCAATTTTGCCAGTCTTTTGAATTCTTCCATAATTTGGCGCCTCATTTGTTCATCCTGGCGAACTCGTTCCAACTCTTCTTCGATTACGCGCTTCAATTCCTCTAACGTGTTTGGGCGCCAATCCCTGATGAAAATCCGCTGTGTTAAAAGCATCCAAATGGAGAAATCTAGCGGAGTTAGATCAGGTGAACGGGGGCCACGCAATTGGAGCTGATTAATAAAATGAGCTATTGCTCATAAAAATTGAACAATCCTGTAAAAAGTTATAAGCATTTTACATCCGCGAACTTAGCTGAACCACCCTGTACAGGGTGTTTCAAGAAATTTGGAACAAATGACTTGCTTATATCTTTGTGTTCTTTGCAGCTATCAACGAATTTCTTTTTGCTTCTAAAAATTGACAGCGTGCGTTTTTAGAATCTTAAAAAAAATTTTTTTGTCGGCGGAGGGCCCATTTCTCGGCGTAGAAAATTAGGGCCTTTTTTAAAAATCACAGCGTATTACGTGGCGGAAACGCCGTTGCAACGGCTGAAATCAAGTTTACGTTACACCTCCTTCGATTTTACGGTATGCATTTTTTTGTTTTCGATTTTACGCGCACCGCGAAGGCGCGGCGGAGACTTCAGATTTCGGCGGACGTTGTTTTGGGCCTTCGGCTGTTGCAATTCATGTTGGAAAAGAGGTTGGGGTGATTTTTTGTTGTCATCCAATGCACAGATGGCAAAAATTTCGTGCTTTTTTTCCCCGGCGGAGGATTCGGCGGAGGCTTTATCAAAGGGTCAAAGCTGTCTTACGAGTCCGGGAAAAATCTCAGCTACAAGAATCCATCAGAGCAGCATTGTCCTTCAAAGATTTTTGATTTTTTTGGTCCGGCGGACAAATCAGCGGAGTTTTGTTTTTACCCTTTGATAAAGCCTCCGCCGACTCCTCCGCCGGGGATAAAAAGCACGAAATTTTTGCCATCTGTGCATCGGATGACAACAAAAAACCACCCCAACCTCTTTTCCAACATGAATTGCAACAGCCGAAGGCCCAAAACGACGTCCACCGAAATCTGAGGTCTCCGCCGCGCATCCGCGGAAGTGCGTAAAATCGAAAACGCAAAAAAAGCATACCGTAAAATCGATGGAGGTATTACGTAAACTTGATTTCAGCCGTTGCAACGGCGTTTCCGCCACGTAATACGCTGTGATTTTTAAAAAAGGCCCTAATTTTCTCCGCCGAGAAATGGGCCCTCCGCCGACGAAAAAAATTTTTTTGAGATTCTAAAAACGCACGCTGTCAACTTTTAGAAACAAAAAGAAATTCGTTGATAGCTGCAAAGAACAAAAAGATATAAGCAAGTCATTTGTTCCAAATTTCTTGAAACACCCTGTACAATGAAAAGTTTCATTGTTTATACAGTGGAACTCTGGGAAAGTTTTCTTTTGTGACTCGGTAATTCAGCGACATTTCGTCAAAAATCAATGATCCGAGATTCCTTGTGGCATGTCTTCGCACCGTGCGGGTGCATGAAATCGGCGTTGCGACAAGGTGTCGCGCCATAAAGATTTGGCGGGTTGCGAATGAAGAACGCACTGTGCGATGTTTACCCTTTTCAAAACAATCTTTTTGCACTGTGCGGTGTCGCATTGCACCGTAAATTTTTCAAATTTCATGCACAACGGCGCACTGTGAAGACATGTCAAGGCCCTTTGGCAGAGTAAATTATCAAAAAGATGAAGTCTTTTCATTGCATAAAATGTCTTCCGCAGCTCGCGTCTCCTTCATTTCCCGATTTTTTTAACAAGGAAAGTACTTCTATGGGGTATGGAGTTACCGGTCGAGATATGTATCAAAAAATTCGCAAAAATTTTCTGATTCAGAATATATAAAAATTAGCTGCCTAATTTTGGTCTATCAACGAGTTTTATCAATAAATGTATTTCTCGAGGAAAAAAACTGCGGCAACAAAAGCGCGCTCGGTCTCTTCCTTCGGAAGAGAGCGGTGTGGCCGAGTGGTTAGGGCGCTAGATTGGGAATCCGAGGGGAACGGGTTCGATTCCTTTTGCCACAAAACCCATTTTTTACATTGGAACTACTTTTAAGGTGTAGTTGTAATCCAATTTGATATTTTAAGGCTTGTCAAGGCCTCAGAATTTATCTTAGCACAAAATAAAAATTTTTTATTGGTAAAAACGCGGCCAAAAAGACACTTGCATGGTGTCGCGAGAAAACTTCTGAGGACAAAAACATGTCATCAGACCCAAATTAGGCAGCTAATTTTTTTATATTCTGAATCAGAAAATTTTTGCGAATTTTTTGATATGTATCTCGACCTGTAACTTCACACCCCATAGAAGTACTTTCCTTGTTATAAAAAATTTTTATTGATTTCCTAAATAAGTGACACATATTTTGCCACAGAGTCATTGATTCGGCTCGCCTATTCCTTCGGCTTGGTCTGCGGCTTTTTGGAGATGGCCTTCTTCTCTGATGGCTTCTTTTCTTCGGCCTTGTGTTCCTCAGCACGGTTTTTTTCCGGTTCCTTCTCCGACTTGTTCGATACTTGCGTCAGTTCAGGCTCCAAGTTGACGGGGGGCAACCAGGGGCCAGTGATATCCGGGGCTCCGCAAGCGACACCGACCTGAAATCAAACAAATTATAAAACTAAAAAAAAACAAAAAAAAAAACAAATTCCCTCCAAAAACTCACCGACTGAATCACAGCCCCAAAGTTGGTCGAATCGATCTCATCCTGGGGAGTCGCATTCCAAAAAGCCTCCTTCAGTCGACTGAAGGCATCAGCAAGACCCACGTATTGGTCAGGAAGACATTTCTCGAAGTGCCACTGCTTCTTCAAATCCTGCATTTTGTCCAAATCCTGTTCTTCGGCCCAAGGAAGGGGGGCAAACATCTCGAAACACATCATCAACCAGGACTGGAAGTCATCACATTGGCCGGTGGGTCTGCCAGAATGGGCGGCGATGGACGCGTACTTCGGAGTGCCCAACAGGCTATCCGATGGTCTGGAAGATCGAAAAGGACGGGCCAAGCCAAAGTCGATGATCGTGAGCTGAAAATGGAACATGTAATGGACTGCAAGTACGCAAGAAGCATTTTTGAACCACCAAAAATCGTGCTCTTCTTATTTCTGCCACTTACAAATCCTGCATTATGGTTACGTTGAGTCATAAAGTGTCCCGGCTTGATGTCTCCATGACAATATCCCATATTCTGCAGGCCTCTGATGGTGAACCAAGTCTGATAGCAGATGCTGAGTTTGGCTTTGATGTCCAACTTGTGTGCATTCAGGATCACAGACAACGATGGGCCCTGCAGCAGAGTGATCGTAAACAGGCAAAGTTCCGTCTGGCCGTGGTCAATGACGCGCGGGAAACGCTGGTCCTTGCTGAAAATTAACTAATTATTAAGTTTTTCCATGCGGACTGCAGTGCGGAAAAAAATCAAGAAACCCCAAACTTACAAACCGCATGCCGATGCAATGTTACGGACAACAGTGAAATCACGCAAGGTCTTCTCTTGCAGTTCTTTGCCTGTGTACTTCACCGCCATTGAACCCATTTTATTAGGTTGATTCAAAAGTTTTTCCACATTTTTTTGAGACACTTCAAAATAAAATTCCTGGAGCCTGATTGAATGTACGTTAAAACTGAAAGCATAGATGTATGGGGCAGACCATTGCAAAATTTTTGATTCGTAGAATTTTATTTTCTACAAGCTTCCTTTCAGAATATTTCAAAAATACTAAAAATTTCTCCGTTTGTGTCATGGTGAATATCCCGGGCCCTAGCAATTTTCCAGCCCACTAAAAAGTCTCGGGTTTTGGGTTATTCGTACTGGGGATGACTGTAGTTTCTTCTGAATTTATTGCTCTACTTATATCTACACTGACGTTTTTTGTAGGATCCCATAAAGTTGGCCGAAGAGCCGAGCTACCGATCAAAAGCAGATTTTTACAAATTTTTTGAAAGGAGTTAGACTTTTTTGACTTGGCTGCCATTCAGGTTGTACAAAGACAGTATGCTGATGATACATTCAAAAAGTCACCAACTGAAATTGCCTTATAAGGTAGAAAAGTAGCATAAACTGCACTTTTAGGCGAATTTTTGTAATTTTTTTACTGGTATGGCAAGAGGACCTTCAGCTTAGCGCGTCTAGCAACTGATAGTGTATGTCAAGTAGGATCAATTATTTATTAAATAACTAGGATACCGGGCGAGAGTAATGAACAGAAAACGTTTTTGTAAAAATCCCCTAAATTTCGTAAAATATTGGTAGATTAGAAAGATTCGATTTTTCTGCCGCATAGCTAAAGCTAGCGCGAATGTTTAGCATTGGCGTTGTAGTGCTACTCATACACTACAATAACAGAAAGCGTTATCTCTTAGTGCTTCTAATAGCTGCGTCTACAGGGTCTACTTTTGCCAGATCCTAATTTTAGATTTTTCGCACTAAAAATTTTTCGACTAGCCCTATAGCAAATTGTCCTCGATGCCATAGAGATTACATACAGGCATACCATATTCTAGAATATTAAGAAGATACAGCCACTCGAGACGTAACGCCGGCGGTTTACTTTTTCTTCCTTCGAGTAGTTAAGGTTTAACACGGCGCTACTACTACAAATTGCTAAGTTGTAAAAAGTTATTAATCTACTATAATCTACAAACAGCCCTCTTTCTAACAAGATATATATCAGGCCCACTGGCTTTGGTCTAAATTTTTTAAAATTTTTTAAACACATGTGGAAAAACTTTTGAATCAACCTAATAGAATTGTAAGCGTAGAACACTGAGCAGGGGCCTCGAGCAATCGGCGTCTCACTGCACAGACAATAGCTTTGCATTTTGTGGATGTTACGCTGCAATCAAAAAAAATTATCACCATGAAAAAAAAGTCAGAAAACTTTTGTCGCACTGTGCAAAAATCGAAGTTGAAGCACAGCGCAAAAAAAATCAAAAAAAAAAAAGAACCCACCGGAATTCGGAATTTCAACTCCCTGTCTTCAAAATAATTCTTGGACACCGGATAGAGCACAAGCTCCCAAATATTGAACATCTTCTCGGACTCTGGTTTTTCACTCTCATCCGTGGTCGGAACGAGTGGAACGGCCGCTCTTACGGCCAACGCAGAGTCATTGGTCGGGATGGAAGAAGCTTTTTGCACCTTTCCGCTCTTCTTGGCTTTTCGTTTCTTCTAAAATTTTCCTTTTTGGTACAAAAGTACAAAAAAAAACAAATCTCGCACAGCGCAAACAAAAAAATATGTTCCGCACGGTGCAAAAAATAATAGATTTCTCAGAGCGAAAAAATGAACACATTACAGGGTGGTTCAGCCGAAGCTTCCACCCTTATTTCACGTATTTCTGCGCCGAAAATGCACCAATTTTTATAAAATTTATATCAAATTGAAGCTGAGGTTCCCCATTTTTTGTCTGCCAAATATGACATACGCAAGTTCAAGGATGCCTCCGTACTGACCTTTGACATTTTCATTCCAAATTTTGGAGCCCAACATCGGTGAAACTTAGAAAATTTTTGGAATGATTTTCAATTCGAAAGAATGAAAACGAAAGCTCTTTTCTCGGGAAATCCAGGCCTTACAACTTTATCTTCAGTGTGGATTTCGTCATCCACATAGACAGTCTCGCCCATTTCTTCGTATTTTTTAAAATTTCGATTAACGAAGCCTGTTACCCCAAAACAGAAGAGCAATGCCTTGAAGATTAATTAGGAGTATTCCGTTGACTACCGTCAATTTTTTCAGCTACCTCTAAATGTCTTATTTAGCCAAAGACTCCAATATTTTCCAAATACGAGAACTTAATTGAAAATCATTTCAAAAATTTTCTAAGTTTCACCGACTTCGGGCTTCAAAAGTTGGAATGAAAATGTCAAAGGTCAGTACGGGGGTCCTTGAACTTCGGCCTGTCACATTTGGTGGGCAAAAAATAGGGAACCTCAGCTTCATTTTGATATAATTTCGGATAGGTTAACTCGGAGGATAGGTTGCCTTTTTTCTGAAGAAAAAATTTCTTTTTGGAATTTTTTGGATTTTTTGCTTCGGGACTTGGAAAAAAAGGATTTTTTGTGAAAATTGAAAAAAAATTTGAAATGTTTTCGCTTCGGGAGTGGAAAAAATACTTTTTTGTGAAAATTGAACAAAATTTGAAATGTTTTCGAGCTGACTGAGTATGAACTGACTGAATCTGAAAACTGGGTTTCTGTTACTCTACAACCTTTAGAGATTCCTTTTGAAATTTCTTCGACTTATAACACTTTTAGACGTTAATGGTGTTGTTTTGGTGCCTAGTACTGCTTAAAAAACACATTTTTAACACTTGGTACTAAATAGTATAATACTACCTGGTACTATTTAGTACGAGGTGCAAATTTGGCCGTAAGGCAGTAATGGCGTTGGTTTGGTGCTTAGTAGAACCCAAAAACACGTGGTACTATATAGTACCAGCTGGACCATCGGTTTTAGACAAAATTTTAGTGCTGGCGGCATCACAGTTCATATTCCGCCAGACACCCTTTTTTTTACTCCCGATGCAAAAAGATTTCAAAATTTTGTTGAATTTTCCAAAAAAAAATTTTTTTCCAGTCCCGAAGCGAAAACGTTTCAATTTTTTTCAAATTTCACAAAAAATCCTTTTTTCCAAGTCCCGAAGCGAAAACACTTCAAAAAAATTCTTTCTTTGGTAAATGGTAACCTGTCCTCTAGGTAACCTATTCTCGGGGTAACCTATCCTCCGCAAATCGCGCAGAAATACTTGAAATAAGGATGGAAACTTCGGCTGAACCACCCTGTACGTGCGAGAACTAACTAAATTTCGCACAGTGAAATTTTTGATTTTAGTAAGAGCGTAAGCTACTTTTTGCCACGAAGGACGGAAAGGTCCGCTGTGCGGAAAGGTCCGCTGCGCGGAAAGGTCCGCTGTGCGGAAAGGTCCGCTAAAAAAAAGAGGAGGGCGGGGAGGGGGAGGTTTTCGAAGGCGCAGATTTCGAATATCGTATCCATTTTTTTCTGAATTTTACAATTTTGCTTATGCAGTAGTGTTAACTAGTAATTTTTAAAAAAATTTTTTTGAGTAATGGATTTAGGCGTAAGTTATATTGTACTTGGTGTTTTGATTTTTAGGTGTGACTAGTCTCGAAAAAAATTTTTTTTGAAATGTTTTCGCTTCGAGACTTGAAAAAAAGGATTTTTTGTGAAATTTGAATAAATTTGAAATGTTTTCGCTTCGGGACATCAAAAAAAGAATTTTTGGTGAAATTTGAAAAAAATTTGAAATGTTTTCGCTTCGGGACTGAGAAAAAAAAGAATTGTTTGAAAAATTCAACAAAATTTTGAAATCTTTTCGCATCGGGAGTAGAAAAAAGGGTGTCTGACTGAATATTAACTGTGGTGCCGCCAGCACTAAAATTTTGTTTAAAACCAATGGTACCACCTGGTACTATATAGTACTACCTGGTACTCTATAGTACCACGTGTTTTTGGGCTCTACTAAGCACCAAACCATCATCATTACTGCCTTACGGCCAAATTTTCACTTCTCACTAAACAGTACCAGTTGGTACTATATAGTACCAAGTGATAAAACGTGTTTTTGGGTTCTACTAGGCACCAAACCAACGCCATTACCGCCTTACGGCCAAATTTGCACCTCGTACTAAATAGTACTACCTGGTACTATTTAGTACCAAGTGTTAAAAATGTGTTTTTTAAGCAGTACTAGGCACCAAAACAACACCATTAACGTCTAAAAGTGTTATAAGTCGAAAAAATTTCAAAAAGAATCCCTAAAGGTAGTAAAGTAACAGAAACCCAGTTTTCATATTCAGTCAGTTCATACTCAGTCAGCTCGAAAAAATTTCTAATTTTATTCAAATTTCACAAAAAATCCTTTTTTCCAAGTCCCGAAGCGAAAACATTTCAAATTTTACTCAAATTTCACAAAAAATCCTTTTGTTTCATGTCCCGAAGCGAAAACATTTCAAATTTTATTCAAATTTCACAAAAAATCCTTTTGTTTCATGTCCCGAAGCGAAAACATTTCAAATTTTATTCAATTTTCACAAAAAATCCTTTTGTTTCCAGTCCCGAAGCGAAAAAATTTCAATTTTTTACAATTTTCACAAAAAATCCTTTTTTTCCCACCCTCTTCTTTTCCTTTTTTTAGCGGACCTTTCCGCAGCGGACGTTTCCGTACAGCGGACCTTTCCGCGCAGCGGACCTTTCCGTACTCAATCACTTTTTGCTCCACGATTTCACCAAAAAAATCAAAATTCTTCCAAGTACGGGAAAGTCAATTGAAAATCATTCCAAAAATTTTTCAAGTTTTAGCGGTTTCGGCTCGAAAATAATTCTTCAAAATTTTCAGAAGGCATGTAACGGTCAATTCAAAATATATTCTCTTGAAACTCGACCGATCGAGGTCCGCATGGTGCAAAAAACAATAGATTTCTCAGAGCAAAAAAATAAACACATTACGTGCGAGAACTAAAAAATTTCGCATAGTGAAACTTTTCACGGTGCAGAAACTCAAAACATCAAGCCAGGCAGAATGTTTGCACTAAAGAATAAATCAAATAAACTCACACAGAAACAAACGCCGCCAATTATCGAGGCAATAATGCCCAAAAACGATAACACTCCGCCAACCGAGCCTGCAATGATGGCTACTTTGTTGTGCTCTGGTTCCGATTCGACAGTGGAGTTAAGTCTGAAAATGCCAAATTAAATACAAATAGCTTCGAAAAGTGCGGTTATCACACGATTACAAAAGCTTACGGAAGTTTCGATGGAACGGTGAGGAATTTGACAAAAGTGTTGTCGACAAGGTTGTCATCGAGCACATTCGTCTCGTTCTCTGGATCCTGAAGGCTGCAGCCGTGAACATTCACCAAATAACGCTGAAAAATCACTGTTAACGCTTCTAAACAGGCAATTCCAAAAAAATTCGTAAACCCCAGTCTCCAGAAATCCAAGCTGCGCCCGAGCGTTAGCTTTACATTTTTTAGACTAAAACGAGCGCCAAATCAAGCTTGGTGAAAACCACAAACGACCACGAAGGCCCGCTGCGGGAAGGTCGGCAAAAAAAACTTCTGACGTTTTTTTTTTCTTTACAACCAAACATTAGACACTACTGCTTAAGAAAATTCAGAAAAAAATGGAGACGATTTTCGAAGTCAGCGCCATCAAAAACCTCCTCCCCCCTCCCCGCCCTCCTCTTTCCCTTTTTCTAGCGGACCTTTCCGTCCTCAATCGGTGAAAACATCCCGCTGGAGTGTTTAAAGTACAAAATTTCGGCCAAAATTATTTGCCAGCAGCGCCCCAGCTTGGACTTGTAACTCGAATTTTGACGCTTTTTGTGACTTCAACTTGCCCCAAAATTTTTCAAACTTACCATCGAGAACGGACCATGTTTTTTGTTGTCTGCCGGAACCTTGAGCTTCTCCACCTCACACTCCTTCAAGGGCCAGCCCTCCCTGAACTCAGAAAGCTCGACCATTTGACATTTCCCATTCTTTTGCAGAACAAGTCTCTTTCCGTCCATGTCCAGAGCAATGTGATCGTCACAAGTCACTGTCTCAATATCTTGGGGAACTCTTGGGTTCTCAGGAGTCGCTACACCATCTACCCCGGTCTGAATTGAAAAGATAGTAGGTTGGCAGGAGATTTGGTAAACGTGCTCATCTGATGACGTGAAGCGAAAGCCCGTGACACACGTACTCATGTTTAAAATGCTCGGTAGTGTATCTGAACCTCTGACGGCACAACGCCTACAAAAAAAGTCAAAAATTCAAGTCCAACCTACCTTCCATCCGGCAACTCCACATCACCCTTGGTTGTGATGTTGTCGCCATGTATCAAGAATTGGAATGTGACGGCCTTTAGGCCCAAAGTTCGGAGCGGGGTAACCGGCTCGCTGAAAAACAAATCGTTGGCTAAAAATGAATGCTCTCTAAGATAAAATCGAACCGTCAACTCACTTGTTGATTTTTCCAGTTCCTTCGTCATGGAAAAATCTCGCCAGCTTGCCGGCGTCATCGAATCCATAGGTCGTGATGAGAACGTCGGTGGGGCTGGGGTGCTCGAACATTGACCCGCACATCAACAAGACCCGAGTAATCGTAGCGAACGTTCCTGCAGTGTCCATATTGATCGCAGTCGCGATTCTTCCGGAGCGCTGTTTTCGACTGACCGACCACTGGATGGGAAATGACCGCAAATGAGGCCCGGTTAGAGTTTGAACTTATTTTGATTTTCCGCACATGTCACGAGAGTCGTTATGCAAATTTTTATAGGAAAATCAAAAAAAAAATGAATTTAGATTTTTTTCCATGGAAAAGCGACCGAACTTTTCGGCAAAATTTCGATATTTTTTGGGAAAACTTTGACTATGGTAATAGTTAGTGAGGTACCTTCTTTTTTACGTACCACCTTACCCTTCAAAAACGGCTGCAGCCTGTGATTTTACACTTTATACGATGAAACATGTCCGGAACTAAACTTATGGAACTAAATGAGTCGTCACAGCCTTCGTAGGTACCCTTAAAACGATAGAGCTATTATAGTAATTCAGTCCCAGCTAGGTCGAAGCGTTTTTTTCTAACTTTAGTGCCCAAGCTTGGGCGCAGTTCGCGTAGTACCTTTGTTGTGGCCAAAATAAGGAACTTTTTCCTAAGGGGGTCGCGGCTTTTCGGTCCCCGCCTTTTCGGGCCCGCCTTTTTGGGGTGGGAAACTTTTCGGTTCCAAAAAAGGAATTTACCCTCCTGGGCGAAAAGGTCGTTGAATATCTTGGCAGCCCCTGAAAGGCGCGACCTGAAACTCTCAGGAATTGATACAGTGGCAAAAAAGGCACCATTTTGCATCCGGGAAGCGTCAAAAATGTGGCAAAACCTCTCTAGATGAAAAAACCAATTTGAAGGGCGCGCCATTTTCCCACATTTTTGATACTTCCCGGATGCAAAATGGTACGTTTTTGCCACTGGATCAGGTACCCCGCTTTTTTGACTTATTGATGGATCATCGCAATGACACTTGGATTCTGAAGCCACGTTTGTTCACATTAACGGAGACCAACTCCAAATTGAAGAACGGACTTATACCACTCTCGTATATAAATGTAGCCTGTCATAGTTGTGCGGCTTGTTGAAGAACGCCAACAAAAAAGTAACAATATCGGCGTCTCTGGCTATAGCCGGCTAAACTTTATAAGCCCAGTACATGGCTAATGCAAGCTACAATCAAATCAACTGCTGACCCAAGTAAAGCAATGTTAGATGTCTTACAGAGATCGCCTTTTGCGGCGATTAGCACAAGCCGGGCCGCCCTTCGAGTTTTGAAACCCGATAATCCCAAAAATCCAGAACTACCTGGATGAATCTCTTGTGGTTCACGTTGCGAACTGCTGGAGCGTTATTAATAAATCAGCGTTTTCGCTTCTCTAGGTCAAATCAGGTGACACCAGCTTGCAAGATAAACCAGGAAGAGGTCGGACATCGGATTTCGACGATCAGGCACTTCTGGCAGCCGTGGAAGACGACGAAAGCTTGACAACACGAATGCAGTCAACGATCGTTAGACGTCTCAAAAAGCTTGGAAAAGTATGGAAATTGGCTGGATGGGTCCCTCACGAACTCTCCGACAACAGCAAAGCCGACTGCGCGATTTGCTGAAAAATGCCGGATAATTATGCATCAACCTAATACCTAGACAAAACAGAAAATGAATACGATTTTTGCAATCAGCGATGTCGATTGCCCTCCCTCCCCTTCCCCGCCGCTGTACCACCTTTTTTTCAGCGGTCCTCGAGGGGCGTAGACAACTTTTCATTGTATAAAATGTCTTCCGCATGTCGCGCCCTTTTCCTTTTCCCAAAACTTGATTTCTTTTTGAGTGGTGGTCAATCTGTGGAACTTCAGATAAAGGATTATATTTATTTGCTTAATAAGTGACACACATTTTGCCACGAAATCAATGATTCGGATCGCCTATTTCGGCGTGGTCTCTGGCTTTTTGGAGCCAGCCTTCTTCTCCGCTGGCAACCAGGGACCAGTGATATCCGTGGCACCGCAAGCGACACCGGCCTGAAATCAAACAAATTGTAAAACTAAAAAAGCCCAAAAAAATCAAATTCCCTCGAAAGGCTCACCGACTGAATAATAGCTAAAAAGTTAGCCGACTCGATCTCATCCTGGTGGGACGCATGCCAAAAAGTCTCCTTCAGTCGACTGAAGGCATCAGCCAGAGCCGCGTATTGGTCAGGAAGACATTTCTCAAAGTGCCACTGCTTCTTCAAATCCCGCATTTTGTCCAAATCCTGTTCTTCGGCCCAAGGAAGGGGGGAAAACATCTCGAAACACATCATCAACCAGGACTGGAAGTCATCACATTGGCCGGTGGGTCTGCGATAATGGGCGGCGATGGACGCGTACTTCGGAGTGCCCATCAGACGGTCCGATGGTCTGGGAGATCGAAAACGACGGGTCAAGCCAAAGTCGATGATTGTCAGCTGAAAATGGAACATGTAACGGACTGCAAGCATTTTTGAAGAACGTCCAAAAATCTCGAACAGTATAGATTTTAAATTTTTGACTTGCACCATTTTAGGTTTAAGTCTGCACCGTGGAAATTCCAACTTTCGGTCTCACACAGTTCAAAATCGAAAGTACGGAAGCAATTTGCACTTTCCAAAAGCTTGCTCCTGCAATTTCCGCCACTTACCGTTGCGGCAAAACTCTCCCCCTTTTCTGAACTTCCCTCAATCTGAACTCTCCCCCTTTTTGAACCCTCCCCCTTCAGAACTCCCCCCTTTTTGAACTCTCCCCCTTGAATGAACCCAACCCCTTTTTGAACACTCGCCCTCATTTTGAAAATTGAAAAAATGTGACATCTTATACGATGAAAATTTTTTAACGGTAGAATAGTATTTATTTTGCTAAAATCATATGTACTTAAGTGTTTATGGTGTATATCGCTTCCTTTGCGATGTCACACCTCATTTTTCTCAATTTGAAATTTTTTTATCGTATAAGATGTCCACCTAATTTTTTCTCAATTTGAAAAAAAAATTCTTCGCATAAGAATTTTGTCACACCTCGTTTTTTCAATTTTCAAAATGAGGGAGTGTTCAAACAGGTGGAGAGTTCAGATTTTTGGCGAAAATCAAAAAAAGGGGGAGAGTCCAGGCTCAACCGCCACTTACAAATGGTGCATCACAGTTATGTTGAGTCAAAAAATGTCCCGGCTTGATGTCCCCATGACAATATCCCATATTCTGCAAGCCTCTGATAGTGTAACATGTCTGATAACAGATGCCGACCTTGGCTTTGAAGTCCAGCTTCTCCTCCTTCAGGATCGCAGTCAAGGATGGACCCTTCAATGGAGTGATCGTGTAAAGACAGTCTTCTACCCGGCCGTATTCGATAATCGGCGGAAACCGCACCTCACCCCTGAAAAAATGCAGTGCAGTAAAGGAAGACATGTACAGGGCACGTCAAGCTGACATTTGTGAGATAAGCTATAAAACGGTCCGGTGAATGAATTTGCAATCCGCCAAAAAAGACGCGAAATTTTTTTTTCAGCACCGAATTCCGAAATGCGGTGCTGACTTAAGCACTAAAGTCTTCGGTGCAGACTTAAGACTTTGTGCGCTGATTTCGAAAAACTTAGAAAATTTTACCGGATTTCAGAATTCGGTGCCGAGAAAAAAAGTCGACGCCGGTTTTTCGATTTGGGCGTCCACTTTTTTGTGCACCGAAAATCGCGATTTGGGAAAACGAAATTTTTAATTCTTATATGTCCACCTTTATATACAGCATATTTGGTATTAAACAAAATGGGGACGTCTGAGGGTTAACGGTAAAAAAGAATTTTAACATTTGGACAAAAACTAAAAAAGTTATAGCCAATTCAAATCCAACCGAAAAATTGCAAAAAAAAGCCAAAAAATTGTCAACGAACCAAAACTTACGTTCCAAGTTCCGCCACAAGGTGCCAAAGAATGGTGATCTCGACCAAGACCTTTGCTTTCTCGACCCGATTGTGTTTTGCGGCTATGAATTTGACTGCCGTTTTCTCGTTCGCAGCGTTGAAAGGATAGACCACCGAGAAGGCGCCTCGAGCGATTGGACTGTTCGCGCACATGGCAAAACACCTGCATTTCCCGACAAATCGCTGAAATCGCACAAAAGTCATTCTTATTGCCTTGTCTTCATAAAAAAAATGTTGTTTGGCAAAGGGTATCTTTTACATATTTTAATATTTTGATACAGCCTTTTCTCCTCCACAACTTTCTTTTTAGTTTTTTGTTTGAAAACTTAATTTTTTTCAGGCTCAAAAGGTTTTTTGAGGTCCTCTTCGCCGTCGAATTTTTCACCGTAGATTTGCTTAGACAGGGAGCGGAAGAGGTGGTAACCGGTTAGCGGACAGGTCGAGAGTATAGCGGACGCTGAAAAACCTCTCATTTCTTGGAGTGCGGTCCTGACGACTAGTGCAACATGGGAGCAAAATGATTCGTGGTGCAAGATGACTGGGCCTTGCCTATCGGGTCTTTCAGTCGAATGAAGCCCCATTCACACCGTGTACAGTGAGGGACCTGATCCAGTGGCAAAAAACGTACCGTTTTGCAGCCGGGAAGTATCAAAAATGTGGCAAAATGCTTCCCTTTCCAAGTGAAAAAAATCCGATTTCAAAAGCGCGTCTTTTTGGGAAGGAAAGGGCGCGCCCTTCAAAACATAGTTTTTTTTACTTGAAAGAGAGGCATTTTGCTACATTTTTTTGATGATACGTTTTTTGCCATTGGATCAGATCCTTCACTGTAGCTGGGCAGTGTAGAGCTCCATTTCCCTCATACAAAGAGCAGGTGCGCTTTTGAAATCGGAGTTTCTTCACTTGGAAAGGGAAGCATTTTGCCACATTTTTGATAGTTCCCGGCAGCAGAACGGTACGTTTTTGCCATTGGATCAGGTCCCCCACTGTAGTTGACCGTGGCGTTCTTTTCGAGCGTTTCCCAATCCACCATGAAAAATGCCAAATCTTATCAAAATCGGTCTACGGCAAAAAAAGTAGTAGCGATATTACAATTGAAGGTCAAGACCTAAAAATAAACCGTTGTGCGTCCTAGCAACTTTGCTGATCATTTATTTGTACCAATTTGGTCATAAAATAGCTTTTTCTACGATTACACATATCTGAAATTCCAATTTGGCGTTTCGGACTGATATTAACCATGTTATACATGACAAAATTAAAGTAAATTTTTTTTACGGATTTGACCCAATTATTCTATAAAATAGGTAAACAAGAGCCACAGTTGACGAAACTCTCCCTCTTCCCTTCTCTAAAGACCCCAAACCTCATTCTTGACAAGTCCAGATCTGCGCATCTTCTCCTCCAAGAATTCCGCGATCGAGGTTAGTAAAATCTCTCTATTTGCTCCCGTTTCATAACTAACATAGTTTTAAAACTGCTCACATGTTCCATTAGCTTGGAGTCCTGCTGAGGCGCTTCCTCGGCAGGATATTGATCTTGATCATGGGTAACATAATTTTTCCATCTAAAAGTACTTTACTACTTTTTGGATTGTCAAGACGAGCTTATTCTGGCGTTACCTTCGAGGTTTGATGTGCCGGGGCATTTTAAACACAAAAAAAATAAAAAATAATGAATTGATGGTGCCTATTTTGAAGTATTTTTGCTACTGCTGCAAAACTTGTAGACCGATTTTGCTGAAACTTAGCCCACACGAAGAGAAAGACATGTTTAACAAACCTCCCTGATCAGATTTGTCAAAAAAAGTACTTTACACTCTAGAAGAGCTAAAACTTTTGCAAAAACGGGCATATTTTCGGCCAGTTTTGCCATAAAACCATAAGTTTGTTATCTAAAAAAATCGAACTATAATAAACTGAAACGGATTGTCTTTCATATGATATAATAAACTTAATAAAATTATGGCCCTTTGGTGGCGTATGAGCCTGGTTTATCCGACCTGTCTTAAAAAAATTGAGAAAAATTAATGCCAAAATTCTTGGCATTCTGTTTCTGTTCGTTGTGCGACACCATTTCTCTGATGAGTCGATACAAAAAGAGCCGTTGGTGTCCACGCGTTGCTCGGCGAAAAAAACAGATGCCTCAAAAGCAAAGTTTTGCCTCCTCGATGGTTCATCTTTGAGCCCAAAACATAATAAAAAAATTTCAAAAAAGAAAAATATCGATACCCTTTGCCATACAACAAACACTCCTTGTAAAACAAAGATTGCACAGTGGAATAAAATAAAAAATATAAAAAATCAAAAATTTCAACCCACCGGAATTCGGAGTTTCAACTCCTTATCCTCCAAGTAATCCTTGGGGTCTTTCGGCGGCTTCACCCTCGGAACACACGAAATCTTCGAAAGCTTGAGCACAGTAACACGCTTTTTCTTCCCCGCTTCACCAGTCTCTTCCTTGTGTGCCGTACCAGGTTGCAAAGAGGCCGGGATGGAAGACGCTTCTGGCCATTCCTTGGCTTTTTGTATCTTCTAAAAATGGGAACTCGAAATTGCTAGAAATATAAATAGTTGATTGTGACGCACAAAGATATTGCACAGTGCAAAAAAATGTTGCACAGTGCAAAAAAATGCTGCACAGTGCAAAAAAAATGTTGCACGGCACAAACAAAAGGTTGCACAGTGCAAAAAAATGTTGCACAGTGCAAAAAAAAGTTGCACAGTGCAAAAAAAATGTTGCACAGTGCAAAAAAATGTTGCACAGTGCAAAAAAAAGTTGCACAGTGCAAAAAAAATAATGGAAACAAAATGTTGCACAGTGCAAAAAAATAATGGAAACAAAATGTTGCACAGTGCAAAAAAAAGTTGCACAGTGCAAAAAAAATGTTGCACGGCACAAACAAAAGGTTGCACAGTGCAAAAAAAATAATGGAAACAAAATGTTGCACAGTGCAAAAAAATGCTGCACAGTGCAAAAAAATGCTGCACAGTGCAAAAAAATGTTGCACAGTGCAAAAAAATGCACCAAAAATCACATTGACTCACATAGAAGCAAACACCGCCAATTATCGAAGCAATAATGGCCAAAAGGAATAACCCTCCGCCCACCGAGCCTGCAATGATGGCTACTTTGTTGTGCTCTGGTTCCGGTCCCACGGTGACGTTGCGTCTGAAAATGGCAAGGTATTATCAATACAACTAGGTTCAAAAAAGGCGGTTATCACGTGATTACAAAAGCTTACGGAAGTTTCGATGGGTCGATGAGGAATTTGACGAAAGTGTTGTCGACAACGTTGTCATCGAGTACATTCGTCTCGTTCTCTGGATCTTGAAGGCTGCAGCCGTGAACATTCACCAAATAACGCTGAAAAATCACTGGTAACGCTTATAAACAGGCAATTCCAAAAAAAAATCGTAAACACCAGTCTCCAGAAATCCAAGCCGCGCCCGAGCGTTAGCTTTTCATTTTTTAGACTAAACGAACGCCAACTCAAGTGCGACGCTCGGATTTTTATGAAACTTGGCACAAACTTCGAAAATTTTATTCTAAAATACACGCGAGAATCCAGAGCACGCTAAACGCGGAGAGCGGTCAGAGAGAAAAGCGCTTTTTGGCCATAACTTTGGCAGTTTCGTGCGGAAAATTAGATTTTTTGTAGAAACATTATCCTTTACGGTTGAAATAGGCATGAAAATTTTCGTGCCGAAATTCGGCAAAAAGTCCTAAATTTTTGCCGACTTTCGATCTAAAAATCTCGGTTGTTTCTGCAAAGCGCGAGCCAGGATTCTCGCATATATCTTAGAAAAAATTATTCTAAATTTGTGCCAAGTTTCATCAAATCTGAGCGTCGTGCTTGGAGTACTTCCCCTGTCAGTCAAATCAAGAAGAAGTGTAAAAAACCGATAGCGAAGAGTCTATTCCGGTCGCCGGACTCCTCTGTTTGATTGAGTACGGAAAGGTCCGCTGCGCGGAAAGGTCCGCTGTACGGAAACGTCCGCTGCGGAAAGGTCCGCTAAAAAAAGGAAAAGAAGAGGGTGGGGAAAAAAGGATTTTTTGTGAAAATTGTAAAAAATTGAAATGTTTTCGCTTCGGGACTGGAAACAAAAGGATTTTTTGTGAAAATTGTAAAAAATTGAAATGTTTTCGCTTCGGGACTGGAAACAAAAGGATTTTTTGTGAAAATTGAATAAAATTTGAAATGTTTTCGCTTCGGGACATGAAACAAAAGGATTTTTTGTGAAATTTGAGTAAAATTTGAAATGTTTTCGCTTCGGGACTTGGAAAAAAGGATTTTTTGTGAAATTTGAATAAAATTAGAAATTTTTTCGAGCTGACTGAGTATGAACTGACTGAATATGAAAACTGGGTTTCTGTTACTTTACTACCTTTAGGGATTCTTGTTGAAATTTTTTCGACTTATAACACTTTTAGACGTTAATGGTGTTGTTTTGGTGCCTAGTACTGCTTAAAAAACACATTTTTAACACTTGGTACTAAATAGTACCAGGTAGTACTATTTAGTACGAGGTGCAAATTTGGCCGTAAGGCGGTAATGGCGTTGGTTTGGTGCCTAGTAGAACCCAAAAACACGTTTTATCACTTGGTACTATATAGTACCAACTGGTACTGTTTAGTGAGAAGTGAAAATTTGGCCGTAAGGCAGTAATGATGATGGTTTGGTGCTTAGTAGAGCCCAAAAACACGTGGTACTATAGAGTACCAGGTAGTACTATATAGTACCAGGTGGTACCATTGGTTTTAGACAAAATTTTAGTGCTGGCGGCACCACAGTTAATATTCAGTCAGACACCCTTTTTTCTACTCCCGATGCGAAAAGATTTCAAAATTTTGTTGAATTTTTCAAACAATTCTTTTTTTCTCAGTCCCGAAGCGAAAACATTTCAAATTTTTTTCAAATTTCACCAAAAATTCTTTTTTTGAAGTCCGGAAGCGAAAACATTTCAAATTTATTCAAATTTCACAAAAAATCCTTTTTTTCAAGTCTCGAAGCGAAAACATTTCAAAAAAAATTTTTTCGAGACTAGTCACACCTAAAAATCAAAACACCAAGTACAATATAACTTACGCCTAAATCCATTACTCAAAAAATTTTTTTAAAAATTACTAGTTAACACTACTGCATAAGCAAAATTGTAAAATTCAGAAAAAAATGGATACGATATTCGAAATCTGCGCCTTCGAAAACCTCCCCCTCCCCGCCCTCCTCTTTTTTTTAGCGGACCTTTCCGCACAGCGGACCTTTCCGCGCAGCGGACCTTTCCGCACAGCGGACCTTTCCGCGCAGCGGACCTTTCCGCACAGCGGACCTTTCCGTCCTTCGTGCCTCTGTTTGACCTGCGTACCACTTGGGGTAGTTCCCTTGTCAGCCAAACTGATTTCCGAGCTGCGGCCGAGCTTTCACTTCCAATTTGCTTTTTGTCAAAAAACTTATCGGACTTACCATCGAGAACGGACCATGTTTTTCGTTGTCTGCCGGAACCTTGAGCTTCTCCACCTCGCACTTGTTCAGCCGCCAGCGCTGCGTAAACTCGGCAAATCTGATCATTCGGCACCTCCCATTCTTTCGCAGAACAACTTCCGTTCCGCCCACGGTCAGAGCAATGTGATCGTCACAAGTGAGTGTCCGAATTTCCACTTTAGCATCCCCAGCAGCCGCTTTACCCGATGCATCCGACTCGACTGAACTTAATTCAGGGGTGCAGGGGATTTCGTACACGTGCTCATTCGATGCGATGAAGCGAACCAGCTGCTTACACCTATCCTTGTTTAAAATCCCCGGTTCCATGGCCGTACCGGCGACGGGACAACGCCTGCGAATAAAAACAGAGTCAAAAATTCAAGTCCAAGTCCAACCTACATTCCATCCGCCAACTCCACCTGACCCTTGATTGAGAGGTCCTCGTCGTGGATCAGGAATTGGAATGAAGCCGACTTCAGGTCATACTCTGTGAGCGAGGAAATCAGCGAACTGAAAAAAATGTAAGGTTACGCCTAAACTGCGCTGAGTCTGGCCAACTTTTCGTTGTATAAAACGTCCTCTGACTAGATATCAATTCCTGAAAGTTTGCCTTTCGGCTAAGCATAAACTAACAGGGGAAGTACCCCAAGTGCGACGCTCAGATTTTGATGAAATTCGGCACAAAATTAGAACAATTTTTTCTAAAATATATGCGAGAATCCTAGCTCGCGCTTTGCAGAAACAACCGAGATTTTTAGATCGAAAGTCGGCAAAAATTTAGGACTTTTAGCCGAATTTCGGCACGAAAAGTTTCATGCCTATTTCTACCGTAAAGGATAATGTTTCTACAAAAAATCAATTTTTTCCGCACGAAACTAGCAAAGTTATGGCCAAAAAATGTTTTCCTCTCTGACCGCTCTCCGCGATTAGCGTACTCTCTCGGCGGCAAATATCGTTCAATATCTCGGCGGCTCTTGCAAAGCGCGAGCTAAAACTTTCAGGAATTGATACTTAGTCCATGACCGACGTGTGTGCAAAATTTAAAGAAAATCTGAGCGTCGCACTTGGGGTACTTCCCTTGTAAGTCTAACCTGCCTAAGCCTGAGGGTAAGCCTTCCTTTTTCTGGCCCCGCCTGAGGCTAAGCCTGACCCTGATATTCCTTGCAAGCGGAATTGTTCGGGCGCAAGCTGCGAAGCGCGGGGCCAGAAAAAGGAAGTTCTACGTTAGACTGTATATTCTCCGCTGAGCATTTTCCATACATACAACCGAACCCCTCGTCCACTCACCTGCTGATCTCTCCGGTTGTTTCATCGTGGAAGAATCTCGTCAGCTTGCCATTTTCGTTTATTCCGTAGGTGGTGATGAAGACGTCGGTGGGACGGGGTTGCTCGAACATCGGCCCGCACATCAACAGCACCCGGGTGATTGCAGCGAAGGTGCTTGCAGTGTCCATAGGGATACTATTCCTCTGAAGCGTTGTTTTCGACCGACCAACCGCTAGATGGGAAACAAACGCAAATCAGGTTTCGACCAACTTTTTTTCATTTCTGCCATTGACTTTTTATGCACTTTTTTGGGAAAGATCGAAAATTTAAATTTATTAGAGGAATCCGCTGATTTTTGGAGAAAGTTTTGGAGTTTTCACGAAAAGCCCGCAGGGAACTTAGAAAAATTCTCGGATTTGAGAAGCAGGCAGCAAAAATATTTAATTTTTTTTTTGCATCGAGATTTCTCGGGTCGACAACACTTCGGGACAGCACAAAATCGATTGATACGGGGCGTAGGGCAAGTAGACACCCAAAAAAAGGTTGTAGGAAGTGTCTAATAGGCCTGGCAAAGCCGTTGGACGGTAAGAGAAAGCACGACGAAGGCTCGGCGGGAACTTACAATATGCCAACTTTTTATGAATCGGGCTATTACTAACGTTAACTTCCTTTACTCTGAGTTGTTACAACATATATAAGACCAAAATTTTCGGGGACAACACAAAGATTCATAATTTTTCTCTTGATATTATTGATGTGAGTACATGCAAAATACCTCAGAATAGGTGATAAACGATCCTAGAGCTCGATCAATCCGATTATTTTACTGGCAGGGGAAGTACTCCAAGTGCGACGCTCAGATTTTGATGAAAGATTGCACAAATTTAGAATAATTTTTTCTAAGAGATATGCGAGAATCCTAGCTCGCGTTTTGCAGAACAACCGAGATTTTTAGATCGAAAGTCGGCCAAAATTTAGGACTTTTTGCCGAATTTCAGCGCGAAAAGTTTCATGCCTATTTCTACCGTAAAGGATAATGTTTCTACAAGAAATCAAATTTTTCCGCACAAAACTGCCAAAGTTATGGCCAAAAGGCGTTTTTCTCTCTGACCGCTCCCTACGTTTAGCGTGCTCTCTCGGCGGCAAAAATCGTTCGATATCTCGGCGGCGCCCGCAAAGCGCGAGCTAAAACTTTCAGAAATTGATAGTTAGTCCATACCCGACGTGTGTGCAAATTTTAAAGAAAACCTGAGCGTCGCACTTGGAGTACTTCCCCTGTGGCTTTTATTTTTTCAAAAATTAAAAAAAATTTTTTTTTTGACACCAGGGTAAGATGGTCTCACCATATCTTTTTAATTGAAGACTAAGTTTTTGGGGAATTTTTGATAATTTTTGACCGAAACCCCCTAAGGGTGATTAGTGAAATTGACGAGGTCATTAGTTTTTTTTACACTGAATATCCGTACTTTTGCATATTTCATTCTGAAATTACAGTAATCCACTTCGATTTCCATATTACCAAATTTATTTTAAAAAATCAAAAAATCTTCAATAAAATTCGACAAAAGGCACAAAAAAGAGTAACTCGTAACAAACTGCATGTGAAATGTAAGACCTTTCGGCCCAATTTTTACAATTTCAAGTTCAGATTCCACTCGGTTAATGGGAAGTAGACCATTTCGGCGTGAAATACGACGGTTCTGAGATGATAAGACGAAAAAAAATTTAAAAAAAATTGAAGACATAAAAATCATCTGGGGATATGTGCGGAAACAAGTGAAAAGTGGCGTATTTTGGGGGCGAAATGCGAAAAAACATCAACTATAAGTGCGCACTGTGTAAAATGCAAAAAAAAAATTTTTTTTTGAAAAAAAATTTCAAAAAAATTTCGAAAATAATATGTAAAAATAGCGATAGTATTTACATGAGTGCAATCAAAATTTGGTTTCCTACTGTAAGAAGAGCGGTCTTAAAGCATCGGCGAAATGCGTATTGGTAATGGAATTGAGGACCTGTTTTTGCGTTCACGACTTCGAATACGACCACGAATCGCCTAACCATGAGCATGACCATGTCCATCGCTGAAAGTTTGGTTATTAGGAAATTGGGTTTGGCCCATTTGCTTTGTGTTTGCCACTTTTCGAAAAAAAGGTGAAATTGGTGAAATTTGCACAGTGCCCCCTGAAAAAGCTGGGATTTTGGCAACGGCAAGAACAGTGGAAAAAAATTTTTCAATTTTCTCTCATCCTAGGACTACAGTAATCCATGCTTGCTCGTATTTTTCTGCGGGCTTTCGAACTTGGCCGCACACTTCACAAAAAATCGAAGAGCACGGTGCAACTCAAAGAAACGCAAAATTTTCCGCGCTGTGGAGTAAAATCCTGATTGCAGTTGATTTAGAAATTATTTATGATAGTTTACGATACGCAGACATCATTTTCGTATCAAAAATTTTTGATTCGCAACGCATAATGTACCAAAGTTTCCACTGCACAGTGCAGTCTCTAGAACTTGATTTTTCCGCACTGTGCGATAAAATTTCGGGCCACTTAAGATTTCAGAGGCTTCATTATAACGTGGGGAGTTGATGCAAATCATTTCCCATTCTAAAATTCCATTTTCTCTGTGCATTACGCAAAATTTTTCGTTTTGCACAGTGCAGTCGTCCAATTTCGCCCAATTTTCGACATTTCTCGATTTTTTCCGGAATAAAACTCGCCAAAACTTTTCCAACTCACCCTCCAAGATGTTCTTGAAGCTGGAGCAGTGCAATGCACGCAAATCCAAGGACAATAGCGGCCAATTGGATCAAATTTGAGTGGTCATTCGCCTTCTCTTGGGCCAACACCTCGAAGAACGTGACGTAAATGAAGGTCCCGGCGGCACAACCCTCCAGAATGATGACAAACAGGTCCCTCTTGATCGGATCAATGTCCCAGGTGGTTAGAAGGACGCCCAGCATTGAGCCAACCGGCGTCATTAGGGCGTAAATGCAGATTGTGAGGATATTGGCGAGGATCTTCTTCTTTTTCTTACTCGAATTGATACCCCTGGAGACTTGAAGCCCCACACTGAAGGCCTCAATACCCTTGTGGATGATCAGAGAGATGAACAGCGTGATAATTCCCGACTTCTCCTCCTGCACCCCGAGCGCAAATCCCTCCAAAATTGAATGGAAGGACATCACAAAGGCAAACGTTATCGACTTCAGGATGCCGCCGTTGGCTGAGTCCGAATTCACGTAGCGCACGCTCTCGTCCATGACGTGTCTGAAATGCAAAAACGTCGTATTTTTCGATCAACGAGAATGGAGAGTCGACTGCACAGTGCGGTGACAAAAAAATCGAACTTCGAAAAATTCGGATGACTAAAAAATTTTGAGTTTTTTGTAAGTTAATGTAATTACATCTATTCTTAGGCGTAGAAATCGAAAAAGCAAAAAAAGTTCACCGATACCCTCAAAAAACCATTAAAATTTTTCTGCACAGTGCAGTGACAAAAAAATCGAATTTTGAAAAAACAGGATGACTAAAAATTTTGATTTTTTTGTAAGTTAATGTAATTACATCTATTCTTAGGCGTAGAAATCGAAAAAGCAAAAAAAGTTCACCGATACCCTCAAAAAACCATTAAAATTTTTCTGCACAGTGCAGTGACAAAAAAATCGAATTTTGAAAAAACAGGATGACTAAAAATTTTGATTTTTTTGTAAGTTAATGTAATTACATCTATTCTTAGACGTAGAAATCGAAAAAGTAAAAAAAGTTTACCGATACCCTCAAAAAAACATTAAGACTTTCTGCACAGTGCAGTGACAAAAAAATTCGAATTTTGAAAAAAACGGGAAACTAAAAATTTTGTTTTTTTGCGAGATGATGTAATTACGTCTGTTCTTAGACGTAGAAATCGAAAAAGTAAAAAAGTTCACCGATACTCTCAAAAAACCATTAAAATTTTTCTGCACAGTGCAGTGACAAAAAAATCGAATTTTGAAAAAATCGGTGGACTAAAAAGTTCGAAAATTTGTGGAGGTGTCTAGTTAGATGCACCGTTGAAAATAATATTCAAAAAAAATATTTAAAAATATGATATTTCCCAAAAATCCAGGAAAACTCTAAACCGCACAGTGCAAAATACATATTTTTGATTTTGCACTGTGCAACACCGAAAGTTTGTGTTCAAAAAATGCACAGCAAACGGGCCTGAGCTTGTCGCATTTTGTAGCGACAAAATTGGAAAAGTTTCACTGCACAGTGCAAAAAAATTCCGCAAATTTTTTCTTCGCACTGTGCAAAATTTCCAAAGACTTACTCGTGCGTGAGAACGGCTGGGTAGGGCTCAACGCCGCTGAACTTCCGATCCACCGGGTAGCCTTCATCATCAATTTCGGCGACATCAACAGTTGTCGACCCATTCACTCCGTTCGATTTCTCATTTTGCCCAACAGACGGGGTAAATGACCTAAAATATGGAAATTTTATGCTCAAAGTCTTGAAAATTGTTGCAAAAATAGTTGCAGAATATGTGTTGAGCAACAGTTCGTATTCGCTTACTGCGGTGGAGGCGCTGGGCCATGCGTGTGGCCGTGCGAAGAGAAAACTTTGAGGCTGATCTCTTCGAAGAAGTAGACCAGAAAGAAGCCCATGCAAGCCAAAAATTCGGGCAAGGGATAGGCGAACTTCCATCCGTACGTGTCCTTGTACTTGTCAAAGTTGCCACTGAAATCGAAATTTCATTTTATTCTGTCATTATGACACATTTTTTGGACACTTGTCAAAATCCCCGAAAATTTGAAAATTTTCGAGAGACCCTAAACTTTGGGAAAATATCAGCAGTATATCAACTCACTTGACATGAGGGAAAATGTCCAAGAAACAAGTCCCCAAGAAAACTCCTCCGGCAAAACAGGAGAGGAGCGTTAGAACCCAGGAATGTCGACGTTGAGCATGAGCTCCTTGTTTGGCCATGTATCGGAGCAGCTGAAATCAAATATGTTAAATTTGCAGTTACACCGCTTCTACTACGTTCAGAGTAGGTCATGCTACAATTTTTATCACTCTTCTACAACGGTTTCTCTATTAAAAGCCCTTAGGGAAAAGGTTGATTTCTGACAAAAATTCATGGTTTTTTCGTAGGCTAAATTACACTAAAAAATAACCATAAATTTTCGTAAAAATTTAAAAGACGATTCTAGCATCTAAAGTTATATTTTTTTTGCTTTACAGATATCACGAAGCCTCTCAAGGTACGTTGGAGACCAAAACGGAACGGCTTTTGCTTACTTTTAGCGGGACCAGACCGGCAATGAAGGTTGTCAGGAACATGACGATGGCCAAGCATGCTTGAAGCGTCACACCTTCCATGGTGTAGCCTGAAAAAACGCCAAAGTAAGTTTTCAAATCTCTACTCAGTACTTAGCATCATAATATATCATAATAGTATCAATTTAAAATACGAGAATTTTTTGCGATATAAGCGATATCAAAAGATCTATCAATATCGCCAGTTACAGTAATCCCAAAGTTATAAAATTTTCCGTATTCACTTTGTTACAGTATGTGTGGGATAATGGTGAACCACAATTTCCTTTGCCACACTTTCTAACCTTTTTGGCATTCTGCACTAGCGCGGGAAATTCAAATCAGACAAGCTTGGAACTGACTCAAATGATCAACAAAGCTTGTCAGCTTTCAGGTTATGTCTTTTTTGACAAATACCCCATTAAAAACACCCGTAATACCACCCATCTTTGTTATCTGAAGTCATAAGAAATTCCTTTCGAATTTTAATGACTAGTAGGTCAAAAATAACAAGGTACTTAGTGGAGAAAAGTGCAAATGGGTCATAACCACGGTTAATATTGTTTACCGGCAAGAACTGAGGTAAACAGAGCAGTTTGAGCGAGATCTTTATATTGTATTTACTTGACACCCCATGCCAATTTAGGCAAAAAATTGATGAAATCTTATCATTTTTAAGTAAAAAAGGTTAGAAAATTGAAAAATAAAAGTGTTACCATACTTCATAAAGTTTTTTATCTAAATTAAAAACCATGTTAGATCAGAAAAAATAGCTAAATTAATATAAAATTAGTCAACTTTTGGTCTAAAACATGATTAAAAACAAGTCGGAGCGCTTATCAACAAATTCTCCGTTGATTAGACGGAAATAAAAGTTTGCCGAGATGAATAGACACTAATCCTAAACGAAAATACAAATTTGGGTACGGATCGTCTTAAAAAGTAGTGATAAAAAGTAAGTCCTCGTCACAAACCAGCACTAAATTAAAGTAAGGGAAGCTCTGAAGCTTTCTACTCATTTTTTTGTTGAGTCAATGGCGGGGTAGCAAGCCGCACGGTGAAGTGTTTGAAAATCAAAAAATCTGCACAGTGCAGTCAAAAAATAGATTTGCACCGTGCAATCGAAAATCGAGATTTTTGCACCGTGCAAAAAAAATCTTTTTTTCGTCGCAACTGAAATTTGCACCGTGCAAAAAACATTATTTTTGTGTGCGAAAAAAGTTCGCTTTTTGTCGCACTGTGCTAGAGAGTTTGAAAATTTTCTTTTCGCACTGTGCAAAAACTTTCCCAAATTTTTCCGCACTGTGCGAAAAAGTTTGTTTTTTGTCGCACTGTGCAAAAACTTTCCCAAAGTTTTCCGCACCATGCGAAAGCAGTTGTTTTTTGCCGCACTGTGCAAGAGATTTCCGAAATTACAATATATTTTCGCACGGTGCAAAAGATTTTCTTAATTTTTTCGCACTGTGCAAAACAAAAGTTTGTTTTTTGCCGCACTGTGCAAGAGATTTCCAAAACTTATTTTTTGCACTGTGCAAAACAAAAGTTTGCTTTTTGGCGCACTGTGCAAGAGAGTTGGAAATTTTTTGTCGCACTGTGCAAAAACTTCCCCAAATTTTTCCGCACTGTGCGAAAAAGTGTGTTTTTTGTCGCACTGTGCATGAGAATTCGAAAAAATTTCATTTCGCACTGTGCAAAAACATTCCTAAATTTCATTGCACTGTGCGAAAAAAGTTATTTTTTTGCCGCACTGTGCGAAAAAGTGTGTTTTTTGTCGCACTGTGCATGAGGTTTCCGAAATTCCTTTTTTGCACTGTGCAAAAACCTTCCTAAATTTTACCGCACCGTGCGAAAAAAGTTTGTTTTTTGCCGCACTGTGCAAGAGAATTCGAAAAAATTTCATTTCGCACTGTGCAAAAACATTCCTAAATTTCATTGCACTGTGCGAAAAAAGTTATTTTTTTGCCGCACTGTGCAAGAGATTTCCAAAACTAATTTTTTACACTGTGCAAAAACTTTCCCAAATTTCATTGCACTGTGCGAAAAAAGTTATTTTTTTGCCGCACTGTGCAAGAGATTTCCAAAACTAATTTTTTACACTGTGCAAAAACTTTCCCAAATTTCATTGCACTGTGCGAAAAAAGTTATTTTTTTTGCCGCACTGTGCAAGAGAATTCGAAAAAATTTCATTTCGCACTGTGCAAAATTCCCCCCAAAAATATTCAAATAGCCCCGCTGGAATGCTCAAAACCTCGATGACCGCCAAACCAAACCTTTCATTTCGTTCCGAATTGCACAAGAATAGCGAAAAAGCCGGAAGGATCCGGAGGGATTTCCATTATTTCCCCCCGCAGGTGAAATCCCGCCGGTTCAAGGGCAAAAAAGAAAAGTAAAAAAAAGATCAGAACCAAAAGACATCATGGGATCCGAAAACGGGCTGAACAGCGAAGGGAAAGGGTGATTCCTTATCTGGGTTAACCCCAGCGGTCTCACGAATCCATCAAATCGAAGGGTTGTTTGCTTTTTTGCGGGAGAAAAGTATAAGTTTTCAGAGAGAAGGCTGTGCACTGTGCGGCGGAAAGTGTATTTTTTCGCACTGTGCAAAAAAATAAAAAAGTTTTTAATTCAAATTTTTGCACGGTGCAAATTTTTATGATTTTTTTTGTGCACTGTGCAGTCAAAATTTTGCTATTTTTTGCACTGTGCAGTCAAAATTTTGCTATTTTTTGCACTGTGCAGTCAAAAATTTGAGATTTTTTGCACTGGGCAGCCAAAATTTTGCTATTTTTTGCACAGTGCAGTTTCACAAAGTCTCAAGTTTCGCCGCACAGTGCAAAACTTCGGAAATCTCTGCACAGTGCAAGAAAAATTTTCAAGATTTTCTGCACTGTGCAATCAAAAAAAAGTTCCCAATTTTGCACATTGCACTCATAAAAGGCTAAAAAATATTTGGCATGGTGCAAATTTTTTCCCACAAACTATACTGTTCCAAAATTTCGATTATTCAAAATCCGCACAGTGCGGTCAAAAATCAATTTCACTGCACGGTGCAGCGAAAGAAAATTGATATTCGACACTCAATTTCCCACAAAAAAGTACAGTATACCCCCATGGGCCAATAAACCGCCCAATTTTCTGAGGGTATATATACGACGAGAAGAACGGGGCCCGACTGATTCAAGCAACTTCTAATTGCTCATATTGTCTTCAGCCCATCGATAATGGGGCGACTAAGACGAAGAGAAGGGGGGAAGAAGAGAGAGATCGCTCCTCTTCCGCACGTAGCAGAAACAAAGTCAAAACTTCTCGCGCCTACAGGCAGGGAAAACAACCAGCTGGGAGATTGCAAAACCCCTCCGGAAGTTGCGGGAATTTTTCGAATTTTGCGACTTTTTTCAAAATCTCCCCTCTCTATGGGGAGAAGTTTAAAAAATTTAATCTATAAGACAATCAAAAAAAACTTATTTTTAGACCCGATGACGTAAGAAGGTTGGTTTTCCCTATTTCCGCAATCAATACGTCAAAGACGATCGAAAATGGCGATAAATATTGCAAAACCTATTTTCCGAACGCTCAAAAATACATTTTGAAACGCCGCGCTAAAAGTACTGAGGTTTTACCGAAACTTGAGGAAAATTTTGAATGTTTTTTAATTGATATTCGAGACTCTTGGCTCGAGGATTTGCTGAAAAATCCGGGATTTTTGAGTCGCAAATTGATGAAAATTTGGAATTTTTTTTTTGCAAATTTTGGCAAGAAAAGTTTCATATTTATTTCTGCCGTAGAGGGTAATGTTTCTACAAAAAATAAATTTTTTCCACGCAAAATTGACAGAGATATGGCCAAAAAGTTTTTTCCCTTCGCTCTCCGCATCTCGCCTACCCTCTCGGCAGCAAAGATCGCTCAATATCTAGGCGGCCCCTGGAAAGCTCGAGCTAAAACTTTCTGGAATTGATATGCGGCCTATGCCCCAGTGTGTGACCAGTTGAACCCGAGATTTTTTGGCGAAAACTCGGCATTTTTTAAGGCGAATTTTTTGCGAACTTTTGCAAATTTTGGTATGAAAAGTTTCATATCTATTTCTACTGTAGAGGGTAATGTTTCTACAAAAAATCAATTTTCTCCACGCAAAATTGACAGAGATATGGCCGAAAAGTGCTTTTCTCTATGGCCGCTCCCCCCATTGCACACACTCTCTCACATATCGTTGAAAATCCCGGCTGTGCCTGAAAAACATGAACTAAAATTTTTGGATATTGTTGTTTTCCATGTACCTATCATATGGCCACTGTGTAAGCCGAGATATTCGATGAGACGAGAGAGTGTATGCAATGCGGAGAGCAGTCGATGAGAAAAAGCTTTTAAGCCCAGCAAAGCAAGAGCTATCATCTTTGGAGTTACTATATGTATATACACACATATAGATGTATATATACATACACATATATTCTGTATATGTATATGTGCACATATACATATCTTATATATATACATAAATAGAATATACATACACTTTCAAGATACGTAAGAAAAATCAGTCAAAACTTTGATTTTCATGTATATTTATACCCCATTTACAGTACTCCCACTTCCTAGAAACATTCAAAAATTCGAGAAACAATTTCCGGCTCATTCTCCGAACTGACAAACTCATCGCGTCATGTCGGGCAATATCGGAAGATTTGACATTCCCAATTTGCTAAACTCCCCATTTTTCTTCATCGGCGATGACACGAAATTCAATAAATCATCTTCCATATGCGGAGTCAACGCTTCCTTTCATGGCTCAAAAACAATTTCGGACCGTTTTTTTCCTTGATGATGACGCACATCATTAAAAAAACTTTAATTTAAAATTTTTCTCGCCCACATTTTTTAACATTTGGCCCACACATTGATTGGCCATATAACAATTTGCGAAAATTTTGAATTTTAACGATATACGAGAGAGTGTGTGCAATGGGGAGAGCGGTTAGAGAGAAAAACGCTTTTTGGCCATATCTCGGCCAATTTCGCGAGGAAAAAATTGATTTTTTGTGGAAACATTACTCTCTACGGTAGAAATAAATATGAAACTTTTCATGCCAAAATTCGCAAAAGTTCGCAAAAAAAATGGCCAAATTTTTGTTAACTTGCGACTCAAAAATCTCGGGTTTTACTTGTCACACACTCGGGCATAGGCCGCATATCAATTCCAACAATCTCCAAAAATTTTAGTTCATGTTTCGCAGGCACAGCCGGGATTTTCAACGATATGTGAGAGAGTGTGTGCAATGGGGGGAGCGGCCATAGAGAAAAGCACTTTTCGGCCATATCTCTGTCAATTTTGCGTGGAGAAAATTGATTTTTTGTAGAAACATTACCCTCTACAGTAGAAATAGATATGAAACTTTTCATACCAAAATTTGCAAAAGTTCGCAAAAAATTCGCCTTAAAAAATGCCAAGTTTTCGCCAAAAAATCTCGGGTTCAACTGGTCACACACTCGGGCATGGGGCGCATATAAATTCCGGAAAGTTTTAGCTCGCGCTTTGCATCGGCCACATAGACATTGAACGATCTTTGCTACCGAGAGAATAGGCGAGATGCGGAGAGTGGTCAGAGAAACACTTTTTAGCGCTATCTCGGCCAATTTTGCAAGGAAAAAATTGATTTTTTGTAGAAACATTACCCTCTACGGTAGAAATAAATATCAAACTTTTCATACCAAAAACTCGCAAAAAAAATTCCAAATTTTCGCCAACTTGCGACTCAAAAATCTCATTGGTAACGCATGAGAAATCTCGAATATACCCTAAAGAAGCATAATAAAAATTTTCGCCAAGCTTCTCCAAAATCTGAACGTCGCACGTCCAGAAATTTCTCGCAATTTTCTCCAATTTTATAGAAAATAGCCTGAGGCAAAATCCCAAAAAATCATGTCTTAACAAAACCTTGGGCTCTAAAAATAAGCGTCGAAAGGGCGCCGACCCATACCGAGGCTCTTATCAGCGCCGCTTTTCAATGGGTTATCATACCAAAAGAAGGAAATGTTTTTCCGAAAGAGTGGTCAAAACCGAGGGAAAAGGACATCGAAACTTTGGGTTTGCAAGGGTTGGGATGAAAGTTACGACGCACGTTAAACTGAGATAAGCTAAAACAGTCCGGTGAATGGATTGGCAATTTGCCAAAAAACTACGCGAAAAAACGTTTTGTCGGGGAAGAAATGGGGAATTTTTGGGGCGAGAGAGTACGTTTTTGCGTGTCTTTTTTCTCTCTTTCTCTGGAAATCAAGACGGAATGTAAAAAACCGATAGCGAAGAGTCTATTCCGGTCACCGGACTTCTCAGTTTGACGTGCGACGTGACTTATATTGCAGATATTTTTGGGAAAAGTAAAATTTGCGAAATTTTTTGCACACTGCAGTGTAATTTGGAAATTTTTTCGCACAGTGCAGTGTAATTTCGAAATTTTTTCGCACATTGCAATGTAACTGTTAAAAAAATTGCACAGTGCGGCAAAATAAAAAAAAATTTCGCACAATGCAGTAAATTAGGGGAAGTTTTTTGCACAGTGCAGTGACATTTGAAAAAGTTTTTGCACGATGCAATGTAACTTGAAAAATTCTTTGCATACTGCGGCAAAACAAAATCTCGCATCTGTCGCGGAAAACATTACTCTAAATTTGCGCCAAATTTCATCAAAATCTAACCGTTGCACTTGAAGCACTTTACATTGTAAACATTGACGTTCAAAGTGCAAAATTTAAAGAAATTTTGATCGTTGCACTCTGAAACTCTTCCCTAAAAAGGAAATAAGAATCGTAATAAAACACCCGTTCAAAAAAATCGCCCGGAATTTACAAAAATTGAAAGAGATCTCCCATAAAATTGCGTGAAAAGAAATTCCCCAGCCAATGTTTGTCTACGCCCTCAGGGTACAAAGGAAACGTCAGGGGGTGGAAAAAGCGGGCTGGCCATAAGATGACCGGTCCGTGGAGAGGGGGGAAAGAATGAAAAAAAGAACCGTAGCTATGAAAAATAAGATTTGGAGCTACGACTTTTCGAATCGGCGATAGTTAAAAATTGAAGATATCATGATGTCTTCAATTTTTTATAATTTTTTTTATCTTTCATCTTATCATCTCAGAACCGTCGTATTTCACGCCGAAATGGACTACTTCCCATTAACCGAGTGGAATCTGAACTTGAAATTGTAAAAATTGGGCCGAAAGGTCTTACATTTCACATGCAGTTTGTTACGAGTTACTTTTTTTTTGCCTTTTGCCGAGTTTTATCGAAATTTTTTTGAATTTTTAGATAAATTTGGTATATGGAAATCCAAGTGGATTACTGTGATTTTAGAATGAAATATATAAAAGCACGGCTTTTTAGTGTCAAAAAAATTAAAGAAGTCGTCAATTTCACTAATTGCCCTCAGGGGGTTTTGGTCAAAAATTATCAAAAATTCCCCAAAAACCTAGTCTTCAATTAAAAAAATATGGTGAGGCTAGCTTACTTTAGTGTCAAAAAAAATTTTTTCTAATTTTTGAAAAAATAGAAGTCAATTTTTTATGACGTCATCTGATCAAAAGTGCTCTCTAAAGATTATTCAAACCCCCGGATCACTCCAAAATATATCACAAACTAAAAAGAATTTAGTTTCTCTCCAAAATACGGAACGGATTTGCATTTTTTTTATATTGTACAAGGTGAATTTCAAAAAAAAATTTTTTTAATTAAATTAAATTTTTTTAAAATTTCAAAAAATATTTTTTGAATCACAGTGCAAAAAAAAATATTTTGTGTCGCGACACCCTCGCGATACTAAAAATAGCAAAAAGGAATTCTCTCAATAGGCCGATTGGATGATTAATTTGGGCCGAGAAGATTCTTGATTGCCATAACATTCATTTCCCCTGCCTCTTAATCACCGCTTTCCGTGCAAACGCCTGAGTAAGCACGGATCATTCACTCCGTATCTCCTGCTTTATGATTCCACTTATGAGGTGTCCTAGGGCCGGACCCAACCCCCTTGGCCCAGCCCTAGGACACTCCAGCTAATCCCGCCCTTTTGATGATAATATATAAGCCTGAAAATTCCCACAATAAATATATCGCAAAATCAACTGTTGTTGTTGTCAGTCAGCGTCGCCATCCCCAGCACCCCCGCGAAAAGGTAGGAGAATTGTAAGATTCTCAAAAGGAGTCGGCAAACCCAGCCGGCCGACTCCCAAATTGTCACCGAGCCTATTCCCGGCCGTGACAATTTTTGGTGACCCCGACGTGATCTAGGTCCGCCAAAGGTAGACCTAGATCGCGCCTCTGAAACCAACGGCAGCTCCCAAAAAAGGGTAGCTAAGAAGTCAGCTCCCTAAAGGGAAGCTCAACTACCGCGGAGACCACGCGCAAGTCCCCAACGCAGGATCCCTGCTTCGAAGATTGATCCCAACCTCTACCTGTATCCTTTTACTTGCTGAATCTTCTACCTGTGCTTATCTGATTTGTGCTAAAAGGCGATATCAACCCAACAAAGTCCCCCCGAACTATGGACTCCCCTTCCGGCAAAATCCGCCAAGCAATCGGCTTGGCAAAACGCCGCCTACAAGATGCCCTCCGATCCTACCTACAAATCCAAAAGGAAATAGACCTAAATCCCGCTGAAATCAATGACGAGCAACTCTATAACACCTTCGAAACTGCCCATGATGTTTTCCGAAGACTATCCCGAAATGTTCAACGATTAGACGAGCTCCATAACCAATGGCAACGCATCATTGAAACCAACCCATCCGAACAGACCACCTTCGACAACTACATTACCGCTCATGGAGACTTCCGCTCCCTCGTCGAGGAAGGTCGCGCCGCCGTCGACCACCTCCGACTCCGCATCGGACTTCTGCGCGAAGCCGCATCAAACCGACTCGAACTGACCGACCCTAATGACCTGTACGACAATGGCGAGGGAACACTGGACATCGTCCCCTCTAATGATGCCGTGTTCTCCACCCCAACCACGCCGACCCGTCCCAGCACGCCGGCTACCCCTGCGACTCAGGTAAACCCTCCCGCCGAACTAAGTCAGCCCTCTCCCGGCTGGATGGACCTCCTGTTCCTTCCAAACGTCTCAATCCCCCAATTCAACGGCAATCCCAGCCGATGGAATGAATTCTGGGATTTGTTCAACGCCATGGTAAACAACCGAAAGTTGGAGCCGTGCCTGAAGCTCTTCCAACTCCGATCATGCCTCGAAGGTGAGGCAAAAGCAGCACTTTCCCACCTTGGAAATTCTAACGCCGACTACAACATTGCCGTCCAAACCCTCAAGGACCTCTACGGTGACCCCCTCAGAGTCACCCACAGACTCCGCGCAGAAATCCTTCAATTCCGTATCCTTGACAAGGGATCCATCAACCTCTACCGAGGATGGTCCCGTCTACACCAATTGTACTCCCAACTCCTGTCCATGGGTGACCCAGCCGACACCACCCTTCTAGCCCAAGTCATCGAAAGCAAGTTCCCGCGCTACGTACTCCAAAAAGTATACAAGGATGCCACCATCATCCCTAAAGGAAAACAAATGTTAGATGCCGTAGGAGATGTCCTCCGCAAAGAGGCAAATATCGATCGAATGATTTCCGACAACCATGGAGACCAGAAACGCCTCCCAAATCGGCCAAATACACCCCGACGGCCCGATCAAGTGCTCTCTCATTATAACGCCGACCAAGACGAGAAAAATCCCAATGGGCCCTCCTGCCACCTGTGCGAAGGCCGACATCTCACCTACAAGTGTTCCAAATATGGCGAACCCCAAGAACGACAACGACAAGCAAGTTTGAAGAAATTGTGCCGCAATTGTCTTCTACCTGGACATTTCGTCCCCGAATGCCCCTCCAAACATTCCTGTCGCCATTGCAACCAACGGCACCACTCCTCAATGTGCTTCCGTAACAACCCGGCCGGGCCAAGCAGACCAGCTCAAAAAAGCAAACCAGCGCAGAAAGTAACCTTTGCTCCGAAACCCGCCAAAACCACCCCTTCGGCTAAAACTAGGCCGCCTTCCAATCCACGAAAGGAAAAGACTCATGTCGTTATTAACGAAGATGAATTGGACGACAATGAACAGTCAGAACAAGCCTTCCTGACAAATACCAAGCCAAAGCCCAAACTATCAACAACTCTACTCATGACCACCGAAGTGGAAGCAATCAACCCCGACGTCTCGAAGGTAAGCAGACCTGCTGTTCTTTTCAGTGACTCCGGAAGCACTCGCAGCTTCATCACCGAAGAACTCGCGTCCAACTTAAAACTGAGACCCCTCTCCGACGAGATAACCACAGTCAACGTCAACACATTTGGAGATCACAGCGAGACCTTCAACACCAAAACGTACAACTTAGTCATCCGCGATCCAGCGCACCCAAAGAAGACAACCAAAATCTCCGTCCTCTCCATTCCCAATATGACCAGTTCGATGCTGGCTGCCCTCCCTACCGATTTCCATGAAACGCCACTGACCGTGAAGAAAGTCCGGCCCTCCATCCTTCTCGGAATGGACAATCTCGACATCTGTCGGAGCACCGGAGAGCCAGTCGACCTCCCCTCGGGCTTCAAGCTCTCACACTCCAAGATAGGGCGATTCATCTATGGAGAAGGAAAGGCAAGTCCAGTGCCTCAAACCAATGCCCATACCCACCATTCTTACATGATGGAAATGGCGATCCCTCTGCCTACAACAGAAGGATCTATCACCGCCATTGCTGGACCTATGTGGTCAGGAAAAACAACTCTCCTCTTGGAAAAATTGAATGAGTTTCCCGAGCAATCCCGCATCCTGAGAATACGGCACGTGGCGGACATCAGATACACTGAAGGTAACCAAATTGTGACTCATGACGGCCAGACCCACGCCTGCATGAGAATCGCCGACCTCAACAGTACGATTGCCTTACTGAATGTCTACGACGTGTTGGCCATCGACGATGCCCATTTTTTCCCCGAATTGGCTGTAGTCTGCCAGAAGATTCGCGACCTCGGTAAGACTATCATCGTCACCGGACTCCTAAACGGGACTTATCTCGACAATCCTACGCCGAAGACAAACTACAACTTCGCTCCATTATGGGCCATTGCAGACCTCCGCCATACTCTGCTCGGAAATTGTGATATCTGTGGTGAACCGGCCTCTTACAGTAAAAGGATTGTCCCGAATCCCACCGATCCCACCGATATTTCTCAGTGGGTCGGCGGTAAGGACAAGTATGCTACTCTTTGCCCAACTTGTGATACAGCATACACCACCAAGCATTCCCCACAAGTATTCCACATATCCATTCCTACAGAGGAGACCCCCAACGATTCTTCAACCGAGCCCGTGTCGATTTGCGTGAAACATACGGAACAAAAGCAGCTCAGTTCCTTACTCACAAAATTCTGGACCCTCGAACACTTGGGAATCCACGACGACCCCAGTCGTAACGACGACGACCTCGCAATGGAAGCCTTCCTTAAAACCGTCACTCGTGATGAAGAAGGTCGATACGTTTGTCGATGGCCGTGGAAAGGCACTCCTACCACTCTTCAAAGTAATTTCGGCCGTTGCCTCGGGCGACTTCGTTCTACTCTCCGCCGCCTCAGCGCTAATCCAACCCTCCTCCAACAATATAGTGAGATCTTTTCCGATCAACTCACCAAGGGCATTATCGAGGAAGTCCCTCTCAATCAACCGAGTCAGGGACCTCTCCATTACATCCCCCACCAACCTGTCATCACCCCCGACAAAACCACGACCAAATTACGCGTGGTTTATGACGCTAGCTGTAAAACTCCCAACGGGAAGAGCCTGAATGACCACATGTTCCGCGGACCAGTGCTCCTCCCCGAACTGGTTGGCATGCTTCTTCGATTTCGTGTTACCAAGATCCCATTGCTTTCCGATGTTGAGAAAGCTTTCCTCCAATTATCACTGGACGAACGTGACCGCGACTGTACCCGCTTCCTCTGGGTCCGTGACGTCACCCAACCCGCGGAAGGTGCCAACCTGATGGTCTTCCGCTTCAATCGGGTTTGTTTTGGAGTAGTTTCATCACCCTTCCTCCTCGCCGCCTGCGTGGATTACCACCTCCAACACTACCCACATCCCTTGGCCAAAGCAATGCGAAAAAATTCGTACGTCGATAACGTACTTATCGAATGTTCCGACGTCCAAGAGGCTACCGACGCTTATCACCTCTCACGACAAATCTTCAGCGAAGCAAAAATGAACCTCCGAGAGTTTCAATCCAGCCATCCAACAGTCAAGGCCTTTTTGGAACAACAAGGAGAAAAGATCCCGGAAATTGTCAAATTTCTTGGCCTACAGTGGAATACAAACACCGATATTCTCACTCTCGTGCCCTGGAAAACCCCAAACTCCGAACAGCTTGCCACAAAGAGAACCATCCTCAAAAGGATCGCTAGCCTGTTCGACCCCCTAGGTTTTCATGCACCTTTGATCCTCCAAGCTAAACTCCTCCTCCAAAAGTTGTGGCAACAAGGTAAAGACTGGGACATCCCACTACAGGAAGATCTTCTTTTTGAATGGAATCAAATTCAATCATTACTCGAGACATCCACAATGCCCACACTACAACGCCACGTATGCCCATTTTCTTCTGACTCTGCTGAACTTCACGTGTTCTGTGACGCTTCTGACCGAGCTTATGCAGCAGTCGCTTATCTTCGCACTCAGTCAGGCGACCTCATCGATGTGTCATTCCTAATCGGTAAAAGCCGTCTGGGACCCATAAAAGGCATGACCGTGCCCCGCCTGGAACTCCTCGGACTTCTCATTGGATCTAACCTTGCTCGCACAATTGCCACTGAGCTACCGTCAATTCGGCTCACCAACATCTTCCTCTGGACAGACTCACGGATCGTCCACACATGGCTTCTTTCTCGTCGAACACTTCCAATCTTCGTCAAGAATCGAGTCAACTCCATCTGGCAAAATGTCCCCAACGCCTCGATCCGATACGTTCCCACGGCAGAAAACCCAGCTGACTCGGCTACCAAACGTTGTCCACCATCACAACTTTGGCTCGAAGGTCCCGCTTGGCTCCGGCAGTCACCAAGCCAATGGCCAAATCAACCGGAACTCTACGAAGCTCCGGAGGATATCACTGCTGTCGCCGAAGTAACAACGGCACCCATACCCCTCATCGATGCTACTCGGTTCAGCCGCTGGACCATCCTCATCCACACCCTTGTGTGTGTACTGCAGTACCTGGCGACCGTACTCTCGACCAGTAATACCGCTCAACGGAAATATCCCTGGCTTTCCGTGTACACCACGCCGTCCACCCCACACACAACCCAATTTCATACTGCAGAGAAATTGTTCTTTCGGTTAATGCAACAAGAACGACCCCCAACAAAAGCTCAACAGCACGAGCTCAACCTGTATCAAGATTCTGAACAAGTTTTTCGCTGTCGTACTCGGCTCGCCCATGCTTCTCTCCCTACGACAGCACAAAACCCCATCTTCCTACCATCTCCCCATTACGGGACCGCACTCTACATCCATCATATCCACCAACTATTGGGACATGCGTCCACTTCAACTACGCTATGTCACCTTCGTTACCGCGTATGGATTCCAAAAGCCAGACGCCTTGTCCAATCCAGCATTCGCCAATGTTCTTGCCGAACGTTGAAGCCGTTCGCGCTTCCACCCTTTCCCAATTACCCACACATGCGTGTACAACCAAACCCTCCATTCCACTACACAGGCCTGGATTACGGTGGTCCCATCTCCGTCAGCATCACCACTACCGACACCATAAAAACATACATCTGTTTGTTCACTTGTCTCACCTCACGGGCCGTACACCTCGAGCTCGTATTGGACCTTTCCACCCTCGCCTTCCTCCAGGCCCTTCGAAAATTCATCTCTCGACGGGGCACCCCAGCCGAAGTCTGGAGCGACAATGCCCCTCAATTCCGCCTCGCAACTCAAGCAATCACCCTTGCATGGGCTGAATCCGAAGACGTACAATCGTATTTGGCAACGCGCGGAATTAAATGGAGCTTCATCACCGAATCTGCCCCTTGGCAGGGCGGATCGTGGGAAAGATTGATGGGAGTAACGAAGACGGCACTCAAGAGAGCCATCGGCAAGAAAAAGATCTCGCTGCCTGAAATGATGACGGTATTAACCGAGGTAGAAGCTATCGTCAATTCCCGTCCACTGACATTTGTACCCTCAAAAATCGATGATCAATCATTTCACCCGATCCGACCCATCGATTGCATCCAACCAGGAGCCTTCATCGGAGTCCCTCTCCTCGACCCTTGGGATCCCGAGGATGGCACCTTCGAGCCTAAGCCGTCATCGGTCACTAAGTTAATGGATCTTTGGAGAAAGCAACAAAGAATCATTAACCAATTCTGGAAAATTTGGAGCTCGGAATACCTCCTCACTCTGGCCGAGCGACATCAAACAACCCACAAACAGGACAGATCTGCGATCGATCGACTCCCAATGAAAGGAGAAGTCGTGCTTGTCCATGAGGAAGGACTCGGAAGAGGAAAGTGGCAAATGGCGAAGATCTTGGAGATCGTCACTCCAAACAAAATCCAAATTCAACTCGCTACACCGCCCCATTTGGTCCTCCACCGATCCCCGAAACACCTCTATCCACTCGAACTTCAACCCGAGATCCCAAACGCAACTGAAGGAATCCCAAGAACGTCCAACCAGCACGATAGCCCACCGCCACCCAGACGGAGTCCGAGAAAGAATTCTTCTTCCACCACACTAGTCGCCTATTTTCTGGGCATAGTTCTTATTAACACCGTTTCGGCTACGGAATCCCTACCCAACCCTTGTACAGCAGAGGACTGTGCCCCTTGGAGATGGGATTGCTGTACAGCTATCCAAAAAACAGGAATCTTCATCTGGATGGGAGTATTACTCGCTCTAATACCTTTCATTTGCATCCTACTAGCTATACACACTTGGATTTGGCGAACAGTCAGATGGATCTGGACTCGATGCCGTCCACAAAACCCTCGGCAACCACGATACCAGGCTCCACACCGAATTCGACGTCTTCTTCGGACGACAGGCACCATTTACCTCCTCTTCGGACTCTTTCCGTGGGTTAATGGTTGCTCAGAGGTAACCGCCTTAACCGCGAGCACTCACAACTGCCGTTTTGATGAAGATTCCAACGTCGAGACCTGTTCCCTCTCCCAATCCATCCAACTCAGTTTGCGGCCCATCAACGAGACAAGCTGTCTTCGAATCACCACCCCACTCAACGGATCATATATGCTCCGCTTGACTACCCTCCAGCTAAAGTTTAAATGTAACTTTAAATACGGCTACCATACACGAGACTTTGCCACCACAGTTGAATCCGTCCATCGATGTGACATGGCATCGAATTCGTACTGTCAAGGATATCAATGTGAAAAGGTCTCCACGTCCGACGACCTCCCCGAATTTTCACTCCTAGCTCGTCGGGCCCCCGGCTACTCCCACTGTACCCGGGCCTGTGGGTGCGCCACTTGTGGCTGCTTCCTCTGCAGTCCGGGATGTAACTTCTGGCGCCTCTATGCCTTACCAAAAACCAACAACATTTACCTAATAGGACGTTGCCCCACGTGGACTATAACCGCGTCAGTAATCCTAGAAGTGAGCGGCAAAACGTCCCTCATACAACTGGTGGCTGCCAAGCCCGTCCACGTCGGAAACGAGATCTTCACTCTACAGGCCATATCCACTCCGCAGGTACCGATTCTGTATCAACCTATGGTTATAAAAGTGGGAACCAACGAGGCCATCACCACCGCAGCCTCTGACCCCCAACAACCTGCTCCGGGCAGCCTAGGGGTCTTCCAATGCCGCTCAGAAGACGATGCCAGAAGATTCCAGTGTACATTCCCCCATGAAACTTGTTCATGCAGCCCCAGCGATTTCCACACCAAATGCACATGCAACTACCGCAACCCTATGGACCTATGGCACAGCCCGGAGGTAAAACTCCCGTTCACTTCTGGTCCAATAAAGATCGCCTACCAAAACCACACCATCACGGCAGAAATCGCTCAACAAACCGCCATTCTGGTTCACATCGCCTTCCAAAACGCAACGATATCTACGTTTCATTATCGTGCAAAGTGTGCACCTTCCGTGATACAACAATTGACCGGATGCAAGTCTTGTCATTCGGGCGCGCAAGCTATCATTTTCTGCCAATCCAAATTCCCAACGACTATCAATGTCGAGTGTGATGGAACAAATGTCCAATCATCTCCCTGCAACAACATTACGTTCCAACTCAACATCCACACCGATGAAGCTGAATTTAACAAAAACTGTTCCTACTCCTGCTCCGATAAATCTGACGGAACTCTACACCTTTTCGGAAAACTTCACACCATGACGATTCCTCCTCCCCGTCCAAGGAACTTGGACAGTGGTGGGCAAGAGCCGCCGATGAAGTTCCGATCGGAAACATTCTACGCGATATTACACAATTTCTGGAAAAAGTCGCTTGGTTTTTCCCTTCTTTAATCTTCCAATATCCCCTCCTTATGTTAATTGTTATGGCAACTGTCGTTATCATGCTTTATTTTCTTTTCCGCTACAATTTCCCTTCCACCCCACCTGCGATCTTTCTCGGACCTCGCCCGCACCAACAACTCCCCGAAAGCCGTGGTCTCCTGCCCAAACGGGCTAAGCCCCACCACCATTAACCAACCACTGGTCCCTTACCCTTCTTCCGATCCCTTTCGTCCTTAGCAAAAACCACAACTCATATTTTTCGACACAAAAAAAAAAAAAAAAACATGGATCGGGAGAAGTTTTTTTCCACGCAACCCACATCTTTTGCCAAAATTTTACCACTGCTTTATCCTAACCATTGTCGTCAAAATTCGTATCCTAAACCCCACATCCCCTCCGGTTCCTCAACACTTCCCTCCGCGGGAGCGTCACCACTAGCAGTTCAATTACAAATGAACTGTAATGCTGAAAAACAACACCCTCCCCCGAAAAAATCCGGAATCTATGGCCGGTCGTCTCATACCAATCTTTCCAGACATGAGTGGAAAAAGAAACCAACAGAAGGAGCAAAACGACGAATGTCGCCATCTTTTCGACCCCTCCGAAGAAGACCTGCTTACCATATATTCAACCATCCTAGCACTAGGTCTGATAAATCTCCAAAGCCGCACACAGTCCCGATGGGCCAGCATCCGGAGGCGGGCCGCTTTCCGTCTACATCCGGATAAATCCAACAACCCAACCGTCGCGACCGAACTCTTCAAAGTCTTCCAGTACAGCTGCAGATACCTGGATGACCTCACCCAAGCTCAATACGAAGAATTTATCGAACGCCACCGCCACTGCCGCCCAATTCCGCTGCTAGACATAATCAACTTCGCCGACATCCCCGGCCCATCTACGTCCGCACCACAAGATCCTGCCATGTCGGACGCAATCCAGGAACTTCAACGCGAGGTAGAATCTCTCCGAGCGCAGAACGAAGCGCTCACCGCGGAGGCCTCCTCCTCCACCGCCGCCCGACACCAGGCGGAGGAGGAGGCCAAGCGCCTCCTGAGACAGAACAAACAACTCCGGAAACGCAACGAGGAATTGTCTGCCGAAGCCTCTTCCTCCGCCGCCGCCCGTAACCAGGCGGAGGAGGAGGCACAGGCCCTCACCGACACCCTGAACGAAGCTCGCCGAACCCGGCGCATCTTAGCAGAAGACAACGAGAGGCACTACCGGGCAATCCAAGCACTCCGGGAGGCCTCGCGAAACCAGCAGCTAGCCGCAGCGGAGGTGGGCGCTCAGCTCACCGAGGAGATCAATCAGCTCAGCGCCTTGCTACAAAACGAGGAAGAAAGGCATCGGCGAAGTTTGACCAGACTGGATGAAGCCGAAACCCTGGCCGCCTCCCTCCGCCACAATTTGGAGCAAGAAATGAGGAGGCCGCATAAAGCACGCCGTCAGCCGTGCCCCTACTGTAACTCGGCTGACCACAACCCTCTCGACTGCACGGTCGTTGTTGACCGCTCGGTCCGCCGAAGACTTATCGGCGACCGGTGCGTCAACTGTTTGGGAAGACACGATGTCATCAGATGCCCAAGCAGAAAAACGTGTCTACACTGCAAACAATGGCATCACACCTCGCTGTGCGCCCTGGGAACCCCCCACGACGTCCCTGGGCCCAGCACCTCCAGAGCACACGAGGACCAGTGCCCCATATGCCTCACCGGGGACGACCGACCAGTGACCCGCACATACTGCGGTCATCTCTTCCACCAGATCTGCCTAGACGAGTGGATCACCAGCCAGCTCAACCAACATCAGAACCCGACGTGCCCCAATTGCCGCGCCCCTCTACATATCGACTCCCGCCACCGCCAACCGGATACCAGCCCAGAGGAACCGGAGGAACCCACTTTCTAAAAAGATAAGATAACCTGTCTATAAAATTTATTGTAATTAGATAAGCTCACTATAAATTTATTGTAAAATTTTGTAATCTCTGTACTCTGTTCCAAACTTTTGTAACCCAAAAATTCCCTCCTCTTCTTCCTCCCTCTCCCTCCCCCGGAGTGTCGCGACACCCTCGCGATACTAAAAATAGCAAAAAGGAATTCTCTCAATAGGCCGATTGGATGATTAATTTGGGCCGAGAAGATTCTTGATTGCCATAACATTCATTTCCCCTGCCTCTTAATCACCGCTTTCCGTGCAAACGCCTGAGTAAGCACGGATCATTCACTCCGTATCTCCTGCTTTATGATTCCACTTATGAGGTGTCCTAGGGCCGGACCCAACCCCCTTGGCCCAGCCCTAGGACACTCCAGCTAATCCCGCCCTTTTGATGATAATATATAAGCCTGAAAATTCCCACAATAAATATATCGCAAAATCAACTGTTGTTGTTGTCAGTCAGCGTCGCCATCCCCAGCACCCCCGCGAAAAGGTAGGAGAATTGTAAGATTCTCAAAAGGAGTCGGCAAACCCAGCCGGCCGACTCCCAAATTGTCACCGAGCCTATTCCCGGCCGTGACATTTTGTGACTGCACCGTGCGCGAAAACAGAACAAAAAATGCAGTCCGTCAAGTCCTTCTCGACAAATTTATAAAAAGTTTCGCCCAAAAAATTGGGAAAATTGATAAAACGGAGTTAATCAAGGTCTCTTGAAGGCACCGAAAAGCGAACGTCACCCGCTTAGCGAACAAAATAAACGAAAGAATCATGATGGATCAGCGGAATTTATGATTTTTTTTTGATAAACAGATATGATGGGATCATTCAATCCGCTCTTTGGTAAAGAAAAGCTACTTTTAACAATAAAGGCAGGGAAAGGAGGTGGTTTTTGGGTGTTTACTTTCTTCGCAACCCCAGGATATTATGAGTTTTTCACAGTGCAGCGAAAAAAAAGAAAAATGGGGAATTGCACGGTGCGGTGAGAAGAAACGAAAATTTGCACGGTGCGGCAAGAATAAATAGGGAATTGCACTGTGCAAAAAAAAGTGCAGTTTGCACTGTGCGAAAATTTAGAACATTTTTTATTGCACAGTGCGGTAAAAATCGCGTGTTTGAATTTTCATTGCACTGTGCAAAAGAAAGTTCAGTTTGCACTGCGCGAAAATTGAAAGCTTTTTTATTGCACAGTGCGGTAAAAATCGCGGGCGCTACGACATTCGGGTCAGGGACAACTCGGGTCGCGACAACTCGGGTCAACGACAACTCGGGTCAACGACAACTCGGGTCAACGACACTTCGGGTCAACGACACCTCGGGTCAACGACATTTCGGGTCAACGATACCGTTTAATATTTTCGCTTCGGGACTGGAAAAAAAGAATTTTTTGGTGAATTTGAGAAATTTTTGAAATATTTTCGCTTCGGGACTTGGAAAAAAGAATTTTTTGAAGAATTTGAACAAAAATTTTTAAATGTTTTCGCTTTGGAACTTGGGAAAAAGAATTTTTTGAGAGTTTGAACAAATTTTTGAAATGTTTTCGCTTCAAGAACTGGGGAAAGAAATTTTTGCAGAATTGAGGTTTATTTTTTAAAAAATTTTCGGAAAATAGTGTATAAGCGACGAGTAAATAAGAAAATCGTATCCATTGTCTATGTTTTTAACTGGAAGCACGGGATTTAAGCGCAGACAGTGCCAGAGAGTGGAGTAAGAAGATAGTCGTAATGATTGTATGCACATAACGATTTTCTTATTTGCTCCTCGCTTATAAACACTATTTTCCCAAAAAATTTTTAAAATAAACCTCAATTACCTCTAAAATAACTATTTATCTAAAAAATTAAAGAAATAACATTCGTACCTTATTTAAAATAAAATTGTAACATTCAGAACAAAAAATCCTTTTCCCAATTTCCGAAGCGAAAAATTTTCAAAAATTTGTTCAAACTCTCCAAAAATCCTTTTTCCCACGTCCCGAAGCGAAAACATTTCAAAAATTTGTTGAAACTCTCCAAAAAATTCTTTTTTCCAAGTCCCGAAGCGAAAATATTTCAAAAATTTCTCAAATTCACCAAAAAATTCTTTTTTCACAGTCCCGAAGCGAAAATATTAAACGGTATCGTTGACCCGAAATGTCGTTGACCCGAGTTGTCGTCGACCCGAGTTGTCGCGACCCGAGTTGTCCCTGACCCGAAATGTCGGGACGCGAAATCGCGCTTGTTTCAATTTTTACCGCACCGTGCAGAAAAAATCAAAATTGCGATGAAAACAATAAAACCTTTGCACCGTGCAAAAAATTCATTCCAACTGCACTGTGAAAAGGGAAGAAATTCTGATTGCACTGTGCGGTAGTGATCTTGATTCTGCAAAAATTTTCTTTTCTACCGCACAGTGCAAACATTATGAAAAAACTGCACTGTGCAAAGAAATTTCCATTTGTGCAAAACCAAAGACGCACAGTGCGATGAGTGTTGACATTGATTTCAGAATTAGCACTGTGCAAAAATTTTGTTTTTGCCGCACAGTGCAAGCTAAAGGCGCGCGGAGCAGTAAATCGCGACATTGCTTTGAGAATTTGCACAGTGCAAAAACGAAAAAACGCACAGTGCAATGAGTCGCGACTTCGATTTGAGAATCTGCACTGTGCAAAAAAACTGTTTTTTCGCACTGTGCAGAACTTTGATTTCTCCGCACAGTGCAAAAAATAAAGGGAGATTGCACAGTGCAACGAAGTTTCCATTTGCACAGTGCAAAAACAAAAAACGCACGGTGCAGCGGATCGCGGCGACATTTCTTTGAGAATTTTTGCACGGTGCGAAAAAATTCGTTTCTTTTTGCACTGTGCAAAAAGTAAAGAGAGACCGCACTGTGCGGTGGAAAATTTACCGCATTGCACAGTGCAATAAAAACTATTTTTTATTTTGAATTTTTTCAATCAAAATTTTTTAAAACTTACCCAGCTGCACTATCGTTCGAAAATACGCTGTAAAAATATTCGAATTCGGAGTCATATTTGCGAATTCAAACTCCAAACTTCAACGATCAATCGCTAATTTAATATATTCGCTAAATACGTAGGCTCAGCGTGAGATTCGGCTTGAACAGAGCGATGACGAAGAATCGAGCTAGTTCCCTGTTTATCAAGTGGAAAAAAGACGCTTTTATAACGAAATCTCCAAAAGTTATCAGACAGCTTTGGTCAAGAGGATTTGCGGCTGATAAGAGTTGCGTAAGACCTTTAATTTTTCGGAATTTTTAACTTTAAAAAAGGAATTTTGGGGAAAGTGAAGATACAAATTTTTTCAGGTATTTTTAGGAGTTAAAAAAAATAAAAATAAAAAAACACAAAAATTTTTGATTTTATGCAAATTTAGGCTAAATAATTTTATTTTTTAACATTTGGATTACTTCAAAATTTACAGAAAATCAAGACTCACCGAAAATATCGACTGTAATCATGATTTATCACAATTTTTTGATGATTCTGACCAAAATTTGTAGAAATTGCAAGCAATTTGTTATCCAAATAGTTGACCGAGAGATTTTCAATGTCTTTGAGACCTTATTTCCACTAGCATCTGAAAAAAAAATCAAATAAAAACTGTTTTCATAAAGAAAAAATGGCAAAAATTCGCGCACAGTGCAATCAAAAAATCATTTTTTCATCTGCACTGTGTGCTGTCGCGAAAAAGAGAAGAGAAATTTGCACTGTGCAATCAAAAAAATCATTTTTTTTTATCTGCACTGTGCGCTCGTCGCAGAAAAACAAAAAGAAATTTGCACTGTGCAGTCAAAAAATAATCATTTTTCTGTCTGCACTGTGCGCTGTCGCGAAAAAAATTGAAAAGAAATTTGCACAGTGCAGCGCGTTGTGAACTGCACAGTGCAAAGAAAAATTGAAAAAATTGCACGGTGCGATAAAAAATTGAAAAATCACTGCACCGTGCAAGAGCAAAATTTTTTTGAAAACTGCACTGTGCATTAAAAAACTTAAAAATGATTGCACCGTGCAAGAAAAAAAATTATTTTGGAAACTGCACTGTGCGATAAAAGAATTAAAAATCATTGCACCGTGCAAGAAAAAAAAATTTTTTGGAAACTGCACTGTGCAATAAAAATTTTGAATCATGCTATGCGCAATCCAAAAACTTTTTTTTTAATTCAAGATATCGCACAGTGCGGTACTCAAAAAATTATACGCCGCACAGTGCAATCACAAAATTTGAAGACCATTGCACCGTGCGGTCAAAAATCGGAAAACAATTCCAAAAAATCGCTAAGTGAATTGCGGGTAACCCACGAAAACTCCAGCCATTTCCAGCCGAACGCCCCTCTAACTACCCAGTAAATACTTTAAGTGAGAGTAAATGATCACAGAGTAAATAAAAAATACAAAAAAGACACGTTAGTAATCCCCAAACAAGACTGTTGGAAGTGGAAAACGTCCGGGGAAACGTTGGGGGAAATCCTTAAATTGCGATTTTAAATACTATTTTAAAAAATTTTTTAGTAAATGGTCAATTTTTTAAGATTTTTTCAGGTAATTTTCCAAATTTTGTTGTCTAGACATAATCCAAACTTAAGGGTACCCTGGAAGAACAGTTGGGAAGTGATGTCAGTCACATGAAAGGAGTGATAATTGTAGATAAGAGGCTTTTCCGGGCAATTAAAATATTTTGAAGGAAATAAAAAAGATGGTGGAGGTCGTCTGGGCAACAAATGTTCTGGGTTTTAGTCAGATAAGTTCATCATTTGATTAGGCATGGTTGGCAAAATAAATGATAAATTCGATTGGGTTAAAAAGACATTTTATACGATAAAACATGTTTGATCGTATAAAATGTTTCTGTATTGATGATAAAGGCGAAAACTGGAAAATAACTACTGCTAAAGGGCATAACTTTCATTTTTAATAACAACGAGATTCAATTTCCCTTCTGAAGACATTTTATACGATAAAACATGTTTGATCGTATAAAATGTCTTTGAAGCGATATAAAACGTGGTAAAAGAACTTAAACCTGATAAAGCCTTACTATTTGCATTTTAGTCACAGCTGGATCAAATTTACACGTAGGTGACATGTTATACGACAATAAACTTTTTGGACATAATTTATCGTATAAAACGGCAATCAATAAAAAATTTTTCTCAAAATGACCAAAATCGAATAGACTGACCCTTTACCAATTCGCAGGCTGTTTTGTACCGTTGAACCAAAGACTATCGACCAATTAATCGCGTCGGAAGAAACTGTCACACTCGTGTTTAACAAAAACTCCTCGCTAATTCCCCAAACTTGCCACTAATTGGGAATTCCCAAAAGTCCGATGCGAGGGCCCTTTAAGTAGTTAAAATCCCATCTCAAGTGTTTCCTTTTCCCCAAATATTAACCTTCAACTTTTTCCGAACACACAAACTTTATAACGCGATTATGGAGAAGGCGGGTTGCAAAACTACAAAAAGCGTCAAAAAATCCATTTTTTTCACGTTGCAGCCAACGTTTTTGTCAACAGAAGCCTATGGGAGGCCACGGAGGCATGTAGCTCAAAGTTTTGACAAATATGACGAAAAGTCACAAAAATTATTGGAAAATTTTAATGTCGCGAAATGGCGAGAAAAATAATATAGCATGCATGAGAAGGTGATGTCATCAAAAATTAATGATTTTAAAGACCCGAAAGAGCAATTTAGACGCGAAATGAAAGGGAAATTTTGCGATTAATTTATGCAAATCGGTTGTTTGTATGTAGAACAATCATATCAGAACCAAACAAAACGTATATTACGATGGGGATTAGAGGATGAATAGGATCCCACCCGTGTGTAATTAGCATAATTATGTTTTTTTTCTAAAATTTTTCGAAAAAACGAGGATTTCCTTTTATTTTCCAAACTTATTTGGAATATAACCCCTAAGGCAATATTCCGATTTCCTTCAGATTTTGCGCAGGTACTCTACATTTGTCACATTTTCGTGCCTGAAAATTTCAGTCCACAGTTTCCGAAGGGAGCTGAGATATTCAAATTTGTTTCTTAGAGAGCACTCAGAATGAGGAGACGGTCAGACAAAAATAGAGATTGTGTTTTTGCCTATATCTTTAAGAATCGCGCGTGGAAAAAATTGATTTTTGGTGAAAATCATATACACACGATGTAAAACAAACTCTAAAATTTTCGATTCAAAATTCAAAAAAAAAATTCAAAAAAGTTTTTTTTTGCAAATATGCAAAGCATAAGCTAAAAATCTTCGCCACGTCTTATAAAGTCCACCAGAAATTTACGCCGACTTTTGCTTAAACAAAATCACATTTTGATCGAAAAATCAAAGTGTAAAGGGGTCATTTTCTGATAAACACCCAAGAATAATATTTTTAACCGCTCGCCAAGACTTTTCAACCCCCTCAAATTTATCGATGGGATGCTCCGTTTAGCAACAAAAAAATTGTCAATATCGTTTTTGTAGTAATGTATTGAGTCAGCGGTGAAAAAGGGGGTGTTCTTTTTGGTAATTGGGAAGTTGAACTTTACATATTAGTTAAAAACTTACAGGGGAAGTACTCCAAGTGCGACGCTCAAATTTTGATGAAATTTGGCACAAATTTAGAATAATTTTTTCTAAGATATATGCGAGAATCCTAGCTTGCGCTTTGCAGAAACAACCGATATTTTTAGATGGAAAGTAGGCGAAAATTTAAGACTTTTTGCCGAATTTCGGCACGAAAAGTTTCATGCCTATTTCTACCGTAGAGGATAATGTTTCTACAAAAAATCAAAATTTTCCGCACGAAACTGCCAAAGTTATGGCCGAAAAGGTGTGTTTTCTCTGACCGCTCTCCACGTTCTCTCGAAAAAGATCGTTCAATATCTCGACGCCCTCCGCAAATCTTGAGCCAAAATTTTCCTGGATTAATATACGACAAATATAGAATGTGGACCCAAAATTTGAGGAAAATCGGGTACTTGCAATAAACGAAAAAATTAAATTTTTCAAATTTTCCCCCAAAATTTGACCAAAATTTGACCAAAATCGACAAAAAAGCCCAATTTTTTTTAGTAAGACCTCGAACACAGCCTAATCTTCCTTTTTATAACGAAGACGAAAATCGTTTTTCTTATTTTTAGCAAAAAAAATCTCCGCAAAATCACGGCCAAAGAGTCAAAAAAAGCGAAAAAATAGAGAAGGGTCACACTTTGACCACCAAAAGGACGGATCTTCCCTACCGATTTTCGGATCGAATGGGATGTTTTGTTTTCGGGGTTGTAAACAAGGGAAATTAATTGGGACGTCAAAAAAAAATCTCCGGATTCTATATACAATATAATATGTATGTATTTTCGCGTCCCGACCTTTCGGGTCGACGACAGTTCGGGTCAACACAAGATCGATCGGTACGGGGCGTATGGCGGGTTTACACCCAAAAAAAGGTTGTATGAAGTGCCCACGAGGCCTAGCAAAGCCGTTGGATGGTTGGCGGACGCTCGGCGAAGGCTCGGCGGAGACTTGGCACAGGCTCGAAACACGTGGAAACATTACAGTGAGGGACCGGATCCAACGGCAAAAAACGTCTCATTTTTCATCCCGGAAGGGACCAAAACGTCTCCAAACCCTTCCCTTCTCTAAGCTAAAAACCCTCGCTTTGAAGAGCCCGCCTTGAAGGAAAGGGCGCGCTTTTCAAACCAGAGTTTTTTAGCTTAGAGAAGAGAAGGGTTTGGAGTCATTTTGGTCCCTTCCGGGATGCAAAATGAGACGTTTTTGCCATTGGATCAGGTCCCTCACTGTACCTTCTACAGTGGCGGACCTGAACCAGTGGCAAAAAGCATATCATTTTGCATCCCGGAAGTATCAAAAATGTGGCAAAATACCTCCATTTCCAAGTGAAAGACTCCGATTTCAAAAGCGCGCCCACTCTTTTTGTGAGGGAAAAGGCGCGCTCTTCAAAACGCAGTTTTTTCATTTGGAAAGGGAGGTATTTTGCTGCATTTTTTTGATACTTCCCGGATGCGAAATGGTATGTTTTTTGCCGCCGGTCCTCTACTGTACGGTAGAAAGAACTTTCCATACCAAAATATGCAAAAAAGCGTCATATTTTTGCCAACTTTCGACCTAAAAATCTCGGTCGTTCCTGCCAGCTAGGAGTCTCGTTTATGTCTTAGAAAATGCTCTAAATTTGTGTCAATTTTTATCAAAATCTGAGCGTCTCACTTGGAGCAGTTCCCCAAAAAAAAAACAAAAAGTTTTCCCCTTCACCTTACCATTTCCCCAGACAAACCCTCTCCAAATTACCTCCCACAACTTTCCCGTATACCTCAAAAACACTTTTAAAAACCTCGCAATCCTTGTTACTAAGTGTTCGACTTACTATGACACATACAACCAAGGTCGTCTCCCCCATTTTTTAATAACCACAAAACATATAAAAGTGCGAAAGAATCGTCGCTCTTTTCCCAATTTGGTGGTCGAAAAAACAAGTTAATCCCAAAACCAACAACCCCATTATGCGATCGTCGCCACAACACATGCGATGCGCGGTTTGAAGGGCCATTAAATCGATGTGAAATTGTTGGAAAATCGAGTTTTGAATAAAAAATTTTTTAAAATGGCGGAAAATTGAAGGCTTGAAATACCAAAAAATGATTCCAATTCTTTTGTCAGACCAAGTGGACCTTTAAAGACGAATTTTGAAAGAAATCAGAGACAGATTAGAGATACCCGGACCTGTTGATAAGATACCGGAAATATATATATTTATCTGTCTCACGTAACGAGACAAAGAAATTGGGTGAGAAAAAGGGCGTAAATCTTATTTATGTATATAAAAAACATATGGTTTCAAATAGGACTTTGTTATCAATAAGCTAAAAAGTAAAAAAAAATAAGAACTAAAAAAGAGTGACGGACCCGATCCAGTGGAAAAAAACGTGCAATTTTGCATCTGGGAAGTGTCAAAAATGTAGCAAAATGCCTCCGTCTCGAGTAAAGAAACTTCGTTTTGAATGGCGCGCCCCATAAAAAGAGCGGGCGCGCTTTTAAAATCGGGTTTTTTACTTGGAGAGGGAAGTATTTTGCTACATTTTTTGGCGCTTCCTGGATGCAGAATGACACGTTCTTTGCCACTGGATCCGGTCCTCTACTGTACGGTAGAAATATGCATGAAACTTTCCATACCAAAATTTGCAAAAAGCGTCATATTTTTGCCAACTTTCGACCTAAAAATCTCGGTCGTTCCTGCAAGCTGGGAGCCTCGTTTATGTCTTAGAAAATGCTCTAAATTCTAGGATCAGGTGCCCCATTGTAGATTAATCAGGTCCTAGGATAGTTTAGGTCAACGATCCTATGGATACACTTTGTTCGTCGTTGTGCGCATGGGGCGGCTAGGAAAAGGGCTTCGTTAGCAGAAATAATTAGATTGATCAGGGGGACGTTTCACGTACAAAAAGGGCACTAACTCGAGTTAGCGGAATCTCAGAAAACGCGGAGAGAGCAAAGAGAAAGAGGAGTGGTAACTCGAGTGACCTGACTTTTTATCGACTTTGGCCGCACATTTTGGGCCATAACTTTTGATACAATGACCAATTTGCGCCCTTCCAAAAAAAATATTAATGCTGGTGGTACACAGAATACATGGATACAAATTTGTAAATTTTTCTTCTAAATCATGCAAATTATACGCAAATTTTTTTCTTGATATTTAAGACGCAAGATACAAAAACTAAAGAAGTTATAGCCAATTCAAATCGGGCCACAAAGATGCCCCACCCTGTAATATCTAGATAAAAATTACGGATCTTCGTTTTTTCCCCGCAAACATATTGCAAGTCTTCGCCAGGCCTCCGCCGAGCGATTCAACAGTTTTCACAGGCCTCGTAAGCACTTCCTACAACATTTTTTTGGCTTCCCGTCTGTTATAGGCTTCGTATCAATCGATTTTGTGATGACCCGAAATGTCGTCGACCCGAAAAGTCGGGACACGGAAAACTCGATTTTGATACGAAATTTTGAAAAAAATATTTTTGAAATCGCTGATTCAGGACAAAAAGAGAAGAATCTTGTCATGCCCACCATTTCTACACGGTTTTCTATAAAGAACAAGGCGATTTTTCAACTTGAGTTCGCATGACCCCGGAAATATAAGCAAAGGCTTTATAATTTTCAAGTTTTTACGCAAACAAATGCGGAATCAATAAAAAATTTTGTTGAAACAATCTTTATCATAATAAATTACGAAATAATTTGTGCCTTCGCTTTCGTATTTTACCTTATTTTTATTTATTTTGTCAATTTTTAGCCCAAAAAACAGAATTTTTCACAAAAATCTTTCAAAAAACGGCAAAATCTAAAAATTCTAAAGTCAAGTGCATCTAGAATTACCTCAAATTTAATTTGCAATCATCCTTTTACTTTATTTTATACAAATTTATTTAAATTTTTGCAAATTTCCCGCCTTTTCCCTTCAAAAAGCGCAAAAAGCCGAAGCGAAAGGGCGGCCGCTTCCCCTTGAAAGAAACGAAAAGAGAGCGGGAGTGTGATCAGGTGGCCGAGTGGTTAAGGCGATGGACTGCTAATCCATTGGGGTTTCCCCGCGTGAGTTCGAATCTCATCCTGATCGAATCTGCTTTTTGATGAATTTTAGGGGAATTTGAGATTTTTTGTTGTGGGGAATCGATTGGAAGTTGTTCTAGAGTGCATGTACTATATTTTTACACCCATTTGACGCGATATTTGGATACTTTTTATCGTTTTTTGGGGGAAAGTTTATTTTTTGTGCAATTTTTCGCTGAAAATCGGTTTTTAAGATAGGAAAAGTATTCAAAATTGCTCTCTAATATATTCCACTTGCCATTTCACGAATTTTCTTACCGATTTAGTTGTTCTCAGACCCATTTTTCGGACGTTTTTTTCGATTATCCCCAAAAATTCTCCCTTTTTTTCTTCCAACCCCCAAAAATTCTCTTCAAAACCTACCGTAACCCCTTGCAAGTGCCTCAAATCCTCTCCGAATTGTATCTACAATTTATTTCAAAAATAAAAACAGTGACGATTCCGCAAGACTACTGCGGAAGTCCGGATAAATAAGAGATGGAGATTGTACGTACAACTACTGCTTACAATGTTTGTGTTGCAAAACACCCGATGGACAAATTTTTTAGACAAATTTTAGACGATTTTTTTGTGGAAAAGATTGGAATTCAGAGTTCTAAAAAAAATTTACTTGAAAAAAATTACAAAAAAGACCGTATTTTAGATAGACAAAGATGTATATCTTGCATTGGTAGGGAAGGAAAATGTAGGACAATGCGGTTTAATACAATTTTAAGAACAGTTTTCGAGAAATTTTGGGAAAAATCGAGAAAATTTATATTATACTAGGTTGTTGATGAAAAATTGGCCAAAAAACGGGGAAAACAAAGTGAAATTGCCGTATTTTAGGGTCGAAAATAATCTTGAGACCTTGATATTTAACTTAACAAAAAAAATTTTTTCGGAAAACGACTTTTTTTCTACTTTTTAGCCAATTTTAGGTCAAAACCTAGTGTAATATAAAAAAATCAAAAGAAATCGAAAATTAAAGGCAAGACAGATAAGACGACTGGTCACTGGTGCTTAGACAACATTATTCAGCGGTTTCTTGTCCTCGGCCTTCTCCTCTTCCCCTTGGTTTTCGTGTGGGACCACTTCGAAGTAGGCGGGCGGCTGCGGAATCTGGCATCCCAACAACTGGTCGGGGTACTGGAAGGCGTTGTGGGTGGCGGCGAGCTGCTCGCTGATCTGTCTGGCCACCTTCTTCTCGCCCAAGAAGGCGTAGCAGCGCCAGACCACGGACAGGCACCAGGCGTGGATCAGGGTCCCGACCAAGTGCCCGATGAATTGGGAGGAGGAGTAGGCGCGTTGCTCGGGCGTCTGGTTGCGGTCAATGTTCACAAAGTCGGTGGTGATCTGAAAACATTTGAGTAGAAATTTCTGATTAGAAGGTATTTATTTGGCGTTTTAGGATACTGTAGACACGTTTCGTCGTATAACATGTCCAAGCCCTCAGAATTTGCTAAACAATATGGCAAACCCCATGTTAGAAGAAATGTTCGGACAAAACAGTCAGTTTTTTATGTCATTTATCTACTACTCGAGACTCTAGACATTTTATACGATGAAACATGTTTGATCGTATAAAATGTCTTTCTTAACAAAGAATGTTAACAGGAAAAAGCGAATGCTCCTACAGCTCGGACAAGCAAGTTCTTTCAAATTTTTTATATTTTCCTTCAAAGAGAGATATTTTATACGACAAAAAATATTTGATCATATAAAATGTCTCTTTTGAAGGAAACTATGAAACTTTTCGTAAGAGCGTGTTTGTTTTTGGCTGTAGGAGCATTCGATTTGCGCCTATTAAAATTTTTTGTTATCAAGGACATTTTATCCGATCAAACATGTTTCATCATATAAAACGTCCCAAATCCTCAATTTCACCTCCTTACCTGTGCGCATCCGGCCAAAATGGCGATAGCGGCATAGCCAATGTACGGCAACAACATGACTCTTCTCTCGCTTCGGATTCCGTGCAACATAACGACCACCAGGATCAGCTGCATCGACACGGCGAAAAGCAGCTGACTGATGTATCTCGCCGTGTACTGGTTGACCCAGTGGTCGGCGGACAGATGCCCGGTCACCGCCATCATGTAGTGGTAGCCGAAGAAGATGCTGAACGCGAAACTGATCAGCATCTGGATGTAGCCGATGTGCAGCGCGGCCTTGGTGACGTGCACCATGCGGCAGAACACCTTGTACTGGTCGGCGTCCGGGTTCCACAGCTGGTCCATGGACAGGTCCATGAGCCCGATGCGGTACTGGTCGCGGTACGGCGGCGGGACGGCCGGCTGGACCAGTGGACGACGTTGGCTATAGGGCTTGGTCATCGTTCTGAAAATCGAAAATACATTCAAGAGAATGTGGACGACGTATTTCTCTGATAAAAATCGCGAAAAATAAAATGTCAAAATGGGTAGGAATTTATCATAAAAATCATGTCAAAAAGTCAAAAAAATAACTCAGAAACACTCTCCCGTCATTCCCTTGCTATTTTCGAAACTTTCCGCCTTTTCTCAGACATTTTACACGATAAAACATGTTTCATCGTATAAAATGATCTCAACAAAAGAAAAATTCAAATTTCATAAAACAAAACCTGTATTCAGCTCGTCATAAGTCTTATTTTATTATTTTCGGAACTCCTCATTCATTAGACGACGTTTTATACGATCAAACATGTTTCATCGTATAAAATGCCTTAAATGACAAAAAAACTTTATAACAAAATAGAAATCTCAAGACAGGGCTCATTCTCAACCTTATTTTACCATTTTCGGAACTCCTCATTCATTAGACGACGTTTTATACGATCAAACATGTTTCATCATATAGAATGCCTGAGCTCATAAAACGAACATTACTTTTTGTATGAAAACTTCCGTCCTACTATAATCGCTCGCTATAGTTCGACCTTCGAATATCAGGGGCTCATCCGACCCAGATTTTCCCTTGTTTTACCTACTACAACATCAAAAACAGACAAACAATGGGGACGGGGACGTGAAAGGCAGGTATATAATATTTAAATTCATTCCCAACCAAATGCATATCGAATATCAATGGGCCTCGAGGAGGGGAATACGCGTCGAAGAGGCGAAAACCCCAAGAATTCTGGGAACCGGCGCAAGTACAAAATACACGCGAATTGTGAAGAATTGAGTGAACAGTGGGCGTAAACTGGGTTTTTACCACGTAGTGGGCATCATTAGGAACGATAATACATCAAAATTTGGGGGATTTGCAGGGAGTGCAAAAAATTTGTTACCTAAAATTATATTATTTTAGGTGAAAATTGATGTTTTTCGAGTTTAAAACGAGGTAGAATGCTAGATAAATCATAGAAGAGGCAACAAAAGATAGAATAAGACCCATTACATAGCTTATAGGCGAAAAAATAAGCGACTTTTCCCACCAAATTCATCAAAAATAAGGTCCGTTAGGCGGAAAAAAGTGGAAATAAACACTATTCAAAACCGGAAACGATTTAGACGCCAACAGAAGGTCGACATTGTGCTTTTCCTTATCTGGGGGACAGTTGGAAGACGGAAATTTATGATTTTTGTCTCAAAACAGGTTTCATCGTATAAAATGTCCAAAATCACTGATTTTCGACCAAAAATTAAAAAAATGGAAATTTTGGTTAAAAATGGTAAATATTACTGGCAATTCAGCCTTCAATTTTATACGACATCAACTTATTATCCCTTTCAGGACATGTTTCATCGTATAAAATGTCCAAAATTGCCAATTTGAGATCATATACTAAAAAATGGTAACTTTGGTAAAAACGCATATTACTGCTGGCAATTCAGCCTTCAATTTTATACGACATCAACCCATTTTCCTATTCAGGACATATTTCGTCGTATAAAAATGCCAAAAGTTGCGAAATAAGCGCCTAAGCCGCGAGAAAAGTTCGCTGAATAAAATGTTAGACCTGAAAGACCAAATATCCGTCATCCTCTTCCTTATTCGCCTCACATTGCCCGCTAATCCGTCGAAATTATTCATTGCATTAATTCACTTTTCAAATCCCCCCGTCCTCCACCCGAAATGACAAACGAACGCCATTCGCAGCGTCGTGCGGAGACTCGTGGTTTCCATGACGACATTCGGAGAGGTTTGGGCCTACATCCGCCCAATGTTTTATATTATTTTAGAGTTGGGGGTTATGTGGAATGTTTTGGACAGGAAGTGGGGAAAAGTGGAAAAATGAGGGCCAAAGGTCCGGAATCGGTGTGGAGGGTGAAGGAAACAATTATTGAGGGTGTTTTATGTTGAGTAAAAGTAAAAAAAGAGGGAAAATTCAAAAAATCCCAAAATTTTACTACAAAAAAAATCATGACATATCAAAAAATTTTTTTTGAAAAAATTGAAGAACATAGTCTCAGCAATTTTTTTATAATGTTGAAAAAGTTTTGGACCGATTTTTTGAACGAAATTTTTCGATTTAAAAAAATTTTGAAATTTCAAAATTTTATCTTAAAATGGGTATGCTTGATTAAAAATTTAAATGCCAATCACACTACTAAAGCGTCTTGCTAAAATTACAGAGCAAATTTTCCCAGAAAAAAGACTTGAAATTGGCGAAAAATTTTGAAATCCCCTTTCTCCGTGCACTGTGCAAAAAATAAAAAAAAACAAAGTAATCATCTCCATATGTGTGGGATTACCATAAGAGCCCTCTAATCTGAACGTGTCAAACGCCCACTATCAAATTGTTCCGGTGGAAATGCGTCGGCAAACAAATTTCGACAAAAAAATGGGAGGTAAAAAAAGTGAAGTTTACAGTACTATAACTTTCGACTTTTTTTTCCAAATTCGGCATGAATAATTCATATAGCCCTCAAAACAATCGCTGAAAATTTTAGCCCGAAATTTGCAAGGGGAGCGGAGATATCCACTGAGGCGAGAGAGTGTGTCAAATGGGGAGACGGTCAGAGAAAAATTTTTTTTTCATGGATTGTGTCAAAATGTTTGGTTAAAAATAAAATTTTACGGGTGATATTATAGAATTTTAAGATAGAAAAAATTTTTTGCACAGTGCGGAGATCTCACAAAATTTTTTTGTTCCGCACGGTGCAGATTTTTATAAAAAAAATTTGCACGGTGCGAAAAATAAAAAAATAGTTTTTTTTGCACGGTGCGAGAAAAATAAATAAATTTCACTGCACAGTGCGGAAAACACACGAAATTTTTTTTTGCACAGTGCAGAATTTTAAAATCTAAAATTTTTTGCACAGTGCGGAAATCTCACAAAATTTTTTGTTACGCACAGTGCAAATTTTTATGAAAAATGAAAAAATTTTGCACGGTGCGAAAAAAATCAAAGTTTGTTTGCACCGTGCAAAACAAAAAAAATAATTTTTGGCGTATATCTTTGCGAAAATTGACCGGAAAAAATTGGTTTTTTAATGAAATATTGTACTCGTCACCCTCAAACAGATAGCTGATTTATCATTTTAAAAATCGCAAAAAAAATTTTTTTTAATTTTTTTTTAATTTTTTTGGCAGGTTGCGGCCAAAAATCTTGATTTTTTTGCAGAATTTAAGTTGAAAACGCTCCTATGTCTTTAAAAAATATCTAGATTTAATTTTTCCCCAGATTTGTCAAAATCTAACAGAATTTTTTTTTTTTTTTTGTCTAGCCTTGAGCAAAACCAGTGCATTTGACATCTAAAACAACAAAATGAATAAGGGAAATGACTGATAATTGATTCGACTAAAGACTGAGCTGCTGTAATAGAGGAAAATTGCTTATCAATAAGCTTCTTGCAAAGAAATATTATTTTGACCTCAAACATCTCAAAAAAAATAAGATTTTAGTCTTTGTTTGCTCCAAAAATAATTTTTTCGGCAGAGAAATGAGAGACGTGCGCTTTTAATTTCTGGCCCCAAGTCTAACGCCAATTTCCGGTGACACTTCAAATGTCATGTCACAAAGAAATTAAAAAATTTTAACAAGTCGCTAAAAAAAGAAATTTGAAATTACCGGATGATGCCAAAGTATAGTAAATTTTTGGGCGAAAATTTAATTTGACGGGAGGATATTAGCGGATTTTTTTTTAAATCAAAAAAATTGCACGGTGCAAAAAAATAAAGAAATTTTTTTTTGCACAGTGCAGATTTTTAAAAAAATTTTGCACGGTGCAAAGAAATAAAAAAAAATTTTTCGCACGGCGCGAGAAAAAAAAGTAAATTTGATTGCACAGTGCGGAAATCTCACAATTTTTTTCTGCATAGCGCAGAATTTTTCTTTTGAAAAAAATTTGCACAGTGCAAGGAAAAGTAAATTTGATTGCACTGTGCGGTTTTTCCAAAAAAAATTTGCACGGTGCGACAAAAATCAAAAATCTTTAGCTGCACAGTGCGGAAATCTCAAAAAAATTATTTTTTTGCACTGTGCGAGAAAAAAAGTAAATTTGATTGCACAGTGCGGAAATCACGCAAAAATTTTTTCTGCACAGTGCAGAATTTTTCCTTTGAAAAAAATTTGCACAGTGCGAGAAAAAAATAAATTTGATTGCACAGTGCGGAAATCTCAAAAAAAATTTTTTTGCACTGTGCAAAAAAACAAAATTTGATTGCACGGTGCAGAAATCCAAAAATTTTTCTGCACTGTGCACCAAAAATTTTTAGGCTCTAATTTCGTCTAAAAATCCCTCAACTAAACTTTAATTCGCCTGTTTCGGCGTTGCGCGCTATAAAACGAATCCGAAGAAAGGAAGGGAGAGGCATCTCCACACTTTTTCCTTTCTCACCTTCAAAAAGGGCACAAAAAGAAAAGTTTTTTTTCTATTCCTCTCAATGGGTTGGCAGCTGAGACGGACGTGTCAAAGGGAGCTGAAATCTCCAAAAAATACGCTTTTTTCTGCTTTTTGTAAAAATTGAAGAGATTGTAAATAGTCGCTGGAAAATTTTTTTGAAAAACAGACCATTCGAGAAGTGGGAAATAGAAAACAAAAGTGGAAAGGGTCAAAGTAAACGATTTTTTGGGGAAAATCAAAAAAAAAATAAAAATAAAAATTAATAAAAATTTTTAAAAATTTTAAAAATATTTTAAAAATAGTTCAATTTTTTCAAAAAAAATTCAAAAAAATATATTATATTTTTTTAAAAAAATATGTTTTATTTCAAATTTCAAAAAAAAAATAAATTTTTTAAAATTTTTCAAAATTTTTAAAAAAATTTCGGATCCAAAAGTCCTTCAAAACATTTCGAAAATAAAAGAAAAAATGCATCGGAAGATTCGGATTCCCAGATGCGATAAGATCAGGACAACAATGAAGGCCGAGCGCAAAGAAGGGTCGGGGGACAAATAAATTCCTCCCTTTTTTACAATGACTCATAAGAAAAGGGGGTTTATTTGGCAACAACTACCTATTTTTGCAAAGGAAAAGAAAATAAATTTCGTAATAAAAAATTTTTAAAAAAATCTGATTTTTGGGATTTTTTATTTTAAAAAATGAGAAAAATCAGAAAAAAAAATTAATTTTTTTTTTGATTTTTGGAAATTTTTTTAAATGAAAAAAATAAAAATAATAATTTTCCGATTTTTGAGTTTTTTATTTTAAAAATAGAAAAAAATCGGAAAAAGAAACCAAATTTTTTAAAGTAATTTTCCGATCTTTTGATTTTGTTTTTTTTATTTCAAAAATCAGAAAAAAAAATTTAAAAAGAATTTTGTCTTTTTCTATTTTTTTATTTTTAAATATCGCAAAAAATAATAAAAAAAATATAAACAGTATAAATCAATTCCTAAACCAAAAAAACGCTCCAAAACCCCCGAATTCTCCTCAAAAATAGATAATTCTCCCCAAACCCGCCTATTTTTCCCTATTATCTCACCTAGACCCCTTGCAGGCTCGTTTCCTCGGCTTATCAGCTCGATCTTGTTCCAGTTTGCATTTAGTTTCCTTTCGAAAAAAGAAAAAGAAAGGTAAAATGAAGTCAAAATTCGAGCAAACCCCTTTCAGTCGGCTCTAAAGTTTAGTTAATCCAATTGAGTGTGCGGGAAAAGTGAGTGAACGGTTTCGTAATACAAAGAACGTCATTACTCACTCAGTAGCAAAACAAAGACCTACTCAACTGTTCTGGGAAAATGAGTCAATAGGGATTACTGGAATTATCATAGATTAAGAGGTAAAATTGAGACCAAAAATGATGACAATTCGATGTTTTTCGAATTGTAATCACAAAAAGAAGGACAGTAAAATACTCTCTAATAAATATAGAATATATAAACAACCTTTATTCCAATTCTAAAATAAGAAAACACCTCGAAAAACCAATTTTTACGGCAATTTTGGCCTAAAATAAGGTAAATTGCGTGCCATCTGGTTCATTCTTCTAATTGCCTATTATGACCCGATAATACGCTCTCATTAGGCAATCATAAACAGTATTTAAAGTCACGCGCTGTTGAATTCCCAAAAAATTTCGAGAAAATTGGGAGCTAAAAACATCTGATGACCTAAAATAATATATGCGAAAAAAGTATTTTCCAAGAATTTTTATTCAACAAAAACTGGTCTTAAAGGATCCTGAAGTCTTCTAATTTAACTTGTAATTCATAGTAAACCTCTGTATAACATAGTTTTTTCATAACAAACAATTTTCGAAATTTCTCAAAATTTGATGTTCTGTTTTTAAAGTGATAAAAACCTTCAGAAAATATGTTCCCAGCCTGCTCCCGCTATCCCCAATAACAGAACTAATCAGAATTCCACGCAATTTTGAGTATTTCTCCCAAAATATCACGTTAATTAACGTGAAAACTCTCAAGGCGGCTGGAGTTTTTAATTGCGCATTCAGGTGGAAATACGAAGTCGGTCTTCTGGGTAATTGCTGTGAAAAGAAGAGATGGAAGAGGATTTCTACCGAGCGGATGAACATAATGTGGTCAGCGAGGGGTTGCGACAAATTTGTGATATTGTTTTAGGTCATTAGAGGAAAATTCGAAAAAATTGAAAAAATTTTGAAATTCAAAAAAATTTAAAATAGAAAAAAAAATTTAGTGGGTTTTTCAGTGATTGTAGAGTATCCTGGAGGCGTTAAAAAAAATTTTTTTTAATTTTACATCATTTTAAAAAAATTTTTATTTCAAATTTTGGGAAATTTTTAAAAATGTTTGTTCTAAAAAAAGTTTGTTATACAGGGGTTATTTTCGAATTACAAATTGAATTTGAAGCCCTAAGGATCACATAACACCAGTTTTTGTTATACAAAAGTTTTTGGAAAATATTTTTTTAGCCGATATTATTCTAGGTCATCAGATGTTTTTTGATCCAAATTTTCTCAAAATTTCCGGAGAATTCAGCATCGCGTGACTTGAAATAATGTTCACTATTATCTAATTTAAGTTTATTATTAAAAAAAAGTAAATATCAATAAGAATTCATCAAGTTACAAGCCAAATTTACCTTATTTTAGATCAATAATGACTTTCCCAAATATTTTTTTAATATGTAATAAAAAATTTCAAAACCTCAATTCCAATGATTGCACATCGCCAAAAAGGCGGTTTAGAAATGTCTAATAGGCTTAGCGGACCCTCAATCTCTTCTATTTTTATGGGGGATCTCGGAGAATTTCCATATTCAGCCGAAGCCATAAAAATGGCTGTTTATGGCTCGAAAAGAGAAAAAAAAGGTTCATAAAGAACATTCATCTTCCTTTTCCTTTCGCGGGATAGAACCTCCAAATGCTTTAGAGTTGGAGGAATCGCACTGTGCGGGAAATTTTCTGTCAAAATCGCACGGTGCGATCAAGAAAAAGTTTCAAAAAATGCACCGTGGAATTAGAAACTGTTTATCAAATTGCACCATGCAGTCAAAATTTTTGTATTTTCGCACTGTGCGGTCAACAAAAAATTCCAAGAAATTGCACTGTGCAGTCAATAAAAAGTTCCAAAAAATGCACCGTGCAATCAAAAAACTTTTTATAAAACGGCACTGTGCGATAAATTTTTTTGCAAAATTGCACTGTGCAGTCAACAAAATGCACCAAAAATTGCACTGTGCATTAAAAATTTTTGAAATTTCGCACTGTGCAGATAACCCAAAAAAATGAAATTTTTTGTAAAATTGCACTGTGCAGTCAGCAAAAAGCTTCAAAAAACCGCACTGTGCATTAAAAAACTTCTGAAAAAATTGCACTGTGCAGTCAAAAAATCTTATAAAAATCGCACCGTGCAGTAAAAACTTTTGAAATTTCGCACTGTGCAGATAACCTAAAGTTCCAAAAAATCGCACAGCGCAATAAAAAACTGTCTCTAAAATTGCACAGAGCAGGTAAATTTTTTTGTAAAATTGCACTGTGCAGTCAAAAAATCTTATAAAAATCGCACCGTGCAGTAAAAGTTTTTGAAATTTCGCACTGTGCAGATAATCCAAAGTTCCAAAAAATCGCACAGTGCAATAAAAAACTGTCTCTAAAATTGCACAGTGCGGTCAAATTTTTTGTAAAATCGCACTGTGCAGTCAAAAAAATCTTCCAAAAAATCGCACTGTGCATTAAAAATTTTTGAAATTTCGCACTGTGCAGATAACCCAAAGTTCCAAAAAATCGCACAGTGCAATAAAAAACTGTCTCTAAAATTGCACAGTGCAGTTGAATTTTTTGTAAAATCGCACTGTGCAGTCAACAAAAAGCTCTAAAAAACCGCACTGTGCATTAAAAAACTTCTTAAAAAACCGCACAGTGCAGTAAAATTTTTTGTTTATCTCATGAGCGCTAGACCAAAAATACCACCAAAATATGACAGAATAATCCGATATTCCCAATATAGGACGGAAAAACTTTTACATGAAGATCAGAAAGGACCTCTCTCCCTTCCCTTTCTCTAATTGAATCAGCTCCCGAACGCGCGGACTTTTTCCTGGATTAGGGAGTGGAGAAATAAAATGGGGGGATGTGAAAAACACGGACCCCTCCGTTCGTGTGACCCTCCACCGCAGAGCGAGAGTGGGGGGACCGATAATTATTGGAACGAATGTCTGTTTGAATAACAATTTTAGAACAATATTGGGGTAAACATGTTGAATAATAACTGGATTTTCATAAGAAAATGGGTGTTAAAAAATGTAAAAAATGATTTTAGATAGTAATTTTTGCCTCGAAAATTATGTTTTCGTTATTTTTTTTAATTTTTCTTAACCGCACAGTGCAAAAAAATCAGATTTTTCCGCACTGTGCAGTCGCCAAGAATGGCCAAAAATTTCGCTCGCAGCTGCAAAAATAGCTTGTTAAAGCTACTACACGCCCTATATAGGTCTATAAAAAATTATTTTTCTTGCTTTCATCTTTTTTTGGGTATTTCGACAAAAAAAATTAAAAATAATTTTTTCGTATAAAATGTCACCCAACCTGCAAACATTGAAAAACAGTATCTAGAAGATATAAATGGTACTGTAGGTTTTGAAGGCCATTGGACGCTATTACTTTAGTAGATCCATTATTTTTTCTGAAAAATTCAAAAAATAATTTTCATCGTATAAAATGTCGCGAACACGAAAAATCGCGGTAAAATTAATAGTAGAGGTAGATGAGGGTCTGAGGGGAGTTTGACATTATTTTACAATGCTTTTTTACATTTTTATCCAAAAACGGCTTAAAACAAAATTTTTCGTATAAAATGTCGCCAACCCGAAAAATCGCGGTAAAATAAAAAGTCATGGTAGATGAGGGTCTGAGGGGAGTCTGACATTATTTTAGAATGCTTTTTTACATCTTTTACCGAGAACGGCTTCAAACAGAATTGTTCGTATAAAATGTCGCCAACGCGAAAAATCGCGGTAAAATTAATAGTAATGGTAGATGATAGTCTGAGGGGAGTTTGACATCAAAGAAATGCAAAAAGGAGGTATTTTAGGGTGCTTTTGAAGAAACAAAATTTTTCGTATAAAATGTCACCAATGTTTTAAAATACGCTTTCTCTCTCTGGGCGTCAAGAATCTCAAGAAAAAACTGTTTGCAAGCTCTCAAAACATGAAAAAACCCCAAAATCAAAGAATTTATCTTTCAAGAAATCCCCAAAGACATCAATTTAGAGGCTCAAGGACGATGTTTCTCACAGTGAGAGGTGGAAAAAACTTGAAAGAATTGGTGAAGAAATGCCGTTCTCACGAGATCAAAGCACCCGGCTCTTCTGCAAAACTCCCAAAAAAAAGGGGCGTTTGATTGATTTGGGGACGCGAAAAACGTTGAGAACACGGGACACGATGTAGTTTAGAGCGTGTGGAAATTAAGACTGTATATATACTAGGAATAGTTGTAATAAAAAAAGCGTCCAAAAATCGACGAGAACGAAGAGAACGCGCCCACAAAAAATGAGTCATCCAAAAAATAAAAAATTTGGAAATTCTCCGTCAAAAAATTGCCTAGAGAATACAGAAACCATCCAAAAAATCACCAGGAATCGTGCTGGCTCCTCTATTTAATTATCAGATCAAAAAAATATAAATTTAGCCTGAGGGGAAATGTTTATTCGAGGGCTCAGCGAACGGAAAACGGGGTCAAATATTGACAAAAATGCTATAACAAGGTTATGCAATCATCCTGTAGGAAATTTAGATCAAATTTGAGGGGAAATTTTTCAAAAAAATCTTTTGAAATTTGAGATTTTTTGGAGAATTTGACATAAAAAATCCAACTTTTTTTCGAAATCCCATGAATTGCGGCTGCAAACCGCTCCAAGTGTCACAAAGAATTGGGCGAAATAAACGATTGACGAAGCGAAAAAAGTCGTAAATAGTTGAGAAATTAGTGAAAACCCAGTCTGAAGGCGTTAATTTGGGCGAATCGATGGGAACTTTTGTTATTTCGTAAAAATCAAACGAAAAAAAGCTGAATGTTCTTATGAAAATTGAACAAGAAACCGTTACTGTACTGTTCATAACCGGGAAATTTTCATTTTTCAAATTGAGACGTTTTATACTATGAAACATGTTTGATCGTATAACTTGTCTCCCAATAGATGTAGAAATTCTAAAACCATAAGCTACGGCCATTATGTGATTTCAAATTTTGCCTTGGGTCATTTTAAGGCATATAATCGAGTTGAGCCATTTTATACGACGAAACATGTTTCGTCGTATAAGCTGTCTCAAATGTGTGTGGAGTTAAATTTATGTTGTCTAAGGTGTAGGAAATGGCTTTTAGAAGAATTCTGCTTAATAATTTAATAATCTACAACTGCTTTCTCCCAAAAAAAAATCGTTTTTAACACTATCATGTGATTTGACTAAAGTAATGTAAAATTATATCGTTAGCTCAATTTTCGAATGGCTAAAAACAAATATGATCATCATACTGCATTTCAAGCACAATTTTCCGCAAATAGAACCTTTTTAATCCCAAGAAAATCCCGATATTATACTTGACCTTCAAAAACAATCAAAAAGAGAAAAAGGGCAAATGAATAAAAACAGAATGTCACCGCTGAAAAACGATGGGAATTACAATGAAAAACAAACAAAAGGCCGATGGGGGAATCACGATTCGATTGCGTTTTGCGATTTCAAAAGCTCCGGAACGTCGGCGGAAAGACATTACTCAATCTTCCCTCCATTTTCATAAGGAAATTATGCGGAAATTGTCTTGAAATGAAATACATAGAAAGCACAGAGGATGTGGAAGAGAAACACAGAAATTTTACAGGATATGGAAGGGTCAAATGGGCTTCAGACATCAATTTTTGGCAAAATTTTGTAAAATTTTATCGAAAATCGAGAGAATTTGATGATTTTGGCTGTTAAAAGATAGTAATTTAGATGCCATAAGGGAATTTATCTCTCAATTAGCAAAGATAGAAAATAATTAAGCTCTAGCTCACCTATAGACAGTGGTTTTGCCAAGGAAAATGTAAAAAATCATCAAAAATTTCGAAATTTCATAATTTTTCATCGAAAAGTCAAAGAAAACCCATCAAAATGCAAGCAATAAACCTTTGACTCCCCGTTTTCGCTTCGTCAAATATGATTTTCCCCTTATCATAACTCCATTTCACCTCCTCGCAAACTCTTTTTAATCTCTCAGTTGACCTAAAACAAGGTCAAAAACCGCCCGCGACTGAGTAATATGCGCGTTGGCGGAGCTGCCGACGGTACGATTACATCATGAATAATAAGAAAAAATCATAAAATTGGGTGAAAAAGTCGTGGACATTACTTTTTTATTACCTTGATTTTATGGGTATAGGAGTACATAAATCATTCCGGAAGCCGGTAAATTGCAGTTTGTTTGTGTTGAAATTAATTGCTAATGATTTTTACGGATTTCTAGTCAAAAAGGATCAAAAAGTATCAAAAGGTATCAAGGATACTTTTGAAAAGTATCAAAAGTTATCCGTCAAAAAATCAAAAAAATCAGTAGAAAATGTCCCAAATTTTTTGAGATCTCACTTTATTTGAGATTAATTCAACTTTTTCAGAGCTAACGAGCCAATTAAAGGCCAGTTAACCCATTAAACTTTGAAGTTATTTTATTCATTTATGCCTTGAGGAAACAAAAAAAAGTTGGTTAGCGCCTTTCTGGATGATTGAATATTGATGGTAGTACGGTAAATGTGCTAAAATTGGCCCGAGTTCCCACGCGGAACAGACTTTTTATATTATCCATGGCAAAATCGGATAAAACGAGGAAGTGCTCGGCGCGAGGGGCTCAGATTCGGGCCAAATTTGGCATGACAGCTGTGTACGGGCTGGGTACTAACCTCTTAAATTTTCAGGCCGCTCGTCTCAAGGAGAGCTGCAAAATTTTACAATTTTCGCACAAAAACCGCTGTCCAAAACTACAATCTCAAAAAATCCCAAATTTCCAATGGAAACAACGTTACAGAGCGCTCAGACTTCTCGAGCAAGGTTGGAGAGGGGTGTTAAAGACGATTATAGTTTTCCTTGGCGAAAACTTTGACCGTAAATTGCGTGGAAAATTGAATTTCGAACGCACTTCAAAGGAGGGGCGAATTTTGAATGAAAATGGCTGAAAAAAACGTCTCAAGTCCTCCAAAAGATGACGAAGGCGAATTCAAAAGCAAGTAAATACTGCACAATGGATTATAAAGGACGTCACGGGGCTGGGTTTGCAGTATTTTATATTGAACATGAGCGATATTGTACTTGACCATTGATGTAAAAAAAGGTTAAAATACAAGCTGAAAGAGCTTAATGTCATTAAAAATTCATAGTTCTACAGAATGCGTGGAATTTTAAGCTCAAAAATGCGCATAAATTTCAAAAATTTCAATTCCCGCAATTTTTGGCATTCTGTTGCAAGGGTTGGAAAAGAGAAAAATACAGTATATTTGGTAAATACGGTAGACGAAATGATTTTGACATCATATTACATACGATTTTCATGTTATTCCGTGATTTTTTGATGTTATTCATGATAATGATGACATTAAAAAAAGTAGATAATAGCTGATGAACCCAGCCATTTTTTCGTTTGATTTGAAAAGGGTAGGCCCTAAATCGCCTTGTATTACGGTAGCTTTCATAAAATTTGAATATAACAGAGGTCTAGGCATCAATTTATATTACACTTGACCTTCAGATAAAAAATTCGTCAAAAAGGTTGATTTCAATGCTAAAACAAGATCAAAAGATGTTCTAATATAAAATAACAGCCCTATTCTACAAATATGATCCATAAAACAGCCATTAAACAAACTTTTTGACCACTAAAATTGCACTTTTGCCCTCCCTTCCCCGCTTCAAGGCCAAAATGTTTATAATTGTTGGGGTCGCGGCCCTGGAAACGGCTGGAGTTCTCGTCAGGAATGCGTTACGAACACATATGTGTGGGTTTTAAACAATTTCGCATGTCTAAAACGTTTGGGCTTTACAATTTTTGCAGGTTTAAAGTCGATAAGTCATGAATTTTCGAGTTTTTCGGAGGAAAAATTGTTTTACAAAAAAATTTAGAGAGCAAAGAGCAATGAAAAAGAGGGAATAGAGTGTAATCTAGGATGGGGATTGTAGATGAAGACGAATTTTGAATATTGAAGAGGTGTTTTATAGATTTTTGGGGAGATTAGGATCAAAAAGGGCTAAAATAAAGTGATTTTTGATGAAAAAGGCTAAAAGTTTGGTTTTTATGCCGGAAATCAGTGGAAAATGGCTGAATTGGGAAGTAAAATACGATATAAGACATTGGAATTTTTATTTAGTATGAAGAATTTGTTATTTCAACATTTTTTGACTCAAAATGATGACTAAACCTCAAAATTTCCCTCGTCAAATCGGACACAACCCAAAAAACAACCAAAAAACGAGGAAAAAACGTATTTGTCCCGTTCCCACCACATCAACCCAGGCTTCCAAAAAAAATTTTTGCGACGTTCGTTTTTTTCGAAACTTGGACGTCCTTTTTTCCCCTTTTTTTCGAAGCCCTCGACCTCGCGTTCGATCCTCCCCCTCCCGACATGCCCTCTATTTGGGCGTTCGGCGGAATTTTCACGGAATTTCAAACAAAACCGCGAAAATTCGAGGAAATTCCGAGCCAAATGAAGAGAATTGAGGGAGTTGGCAGAAAGTTGAGGGAGAATGAAGAGAGAGGTAGAGAGAGCAGAGAGAGCGGGAAAAGCGCGCCAAACGGGGGAAGAGAGAGAAGGAGGAAGGTAGAGACGGCGAGAGAAAATGTTCGAGAGACTTTCTGGTCAGAGAACAGAGTGTAAAAAATGATGCGCTTCAGAAGAGAGCGCCAGAGACCTTTTCCTAAGAAAAGCCCGTCAGAGAAAAACGAGAGAGCACGGAAACTTGCAGAAGGTCCGAGAAACTTTTCGTCAGAGAAAAGAGAGACTATAAAAAACAATTCACTTCTCAAGAGAGAGCCAGACAACTTTTCCGAAGAAAAGCCCGACAGAGAAAAACGAGAGAGCAAGGAAACTTATAGATAATTGAGAGAGTGGTTAGAGAAACAGACAAAACCGCGGAATTGGAGACATTGCAGGAAAATAAGAGACGAGAATCGGTAAATAGGTGGAAATGTTGAGTTCTGTGTGGATTACGTAACAAGTGCCGTGTTATGAAAGAGTTGAGTAGTACTTTTGTCGAGCGATCTCTTTGTTATTCATGAGCAAACTCGAAAATTCTTGGAAAAGATGGGAAAACAGGGAAAAGGTGTAAAACAAAAGACAAGTAGGGTAAGATAATGATAGAAAATTGAAAAAAGATGATTGGAAAAACGTAAAGCTTAATTTTCATCTCCTTTATACACTTTTTTGACAAAAAAATCAAAAATTAATCTAAAATACGCAAAGCTTTCAAAAATTAATTAAAAAATCCCGTTTGAAAGTCCATGAATTAACTGTGACATGGCGTAAAGTGCTCTCAAAACCACAAAAACCAAGTGAAAAGCCAACGTTTCAAAAGACAGAGCCAAATGTTTATTGCTCTTGAGGTCAGAGATCCGTTTCAAATTTCAGCTCAAAACAGTTGCTTCGAATATGCCACGAACTGGCAATTATTTGACAATAAACTAGAGGTTTTAATGAGTAAACCAACAAAATTTTAGGGGTTTAGAAGTCAATTTAATATTAGAAAAATTGAGCCTAAAACAAGGTCATTTAGTCATCATTTTCAAATCTTTCGGGTGAAAAACGAATATTTTGATAGAAAAACTCTTAAAGCGGGTTTTATTGTAAAATACGTATTTTTTGATCTTCGGTACAGCTTATTTTTCCAAGATTCCCCTATAAAATCAAGTGTAATATAAAAAAATTTTCAAATTTTCCCCATTTTTGCCCTCCAAATTCACCATAAACGATTGAAAATCATTTCCCGAACCTCCCGCTGACATGAGTGCCCAATTGCAACGCCATAACAAAGCCCATTTGGGCTTTTTTTTCAAGCTCGCATTAATCGGGAGACAAAAGGAGGAGAAATGAGGGCCGAAAACGGCGTCAAAGCCGGAAATTTGGGGAAGTGCTGCGCATTTGGAGGGACTGCGAGCCTTTTGCAGGGTGGTACAGAAACGCCCACTCTTGGAATAAAATTTCGAAAAAATTATTTCAAAATTTATTCACAAGGAAAGTACTTCAATGGGGTATAGAGTTGCAGGTCGAGACATACATCAAAAAATCGCAAAATTCTTCTGATTCAGAATATGTAAAAATTAGCTGCCTAATTTTGGTTTGTAATGGTGAGAGAACCCTCAGAACTTTTCTCGGAACACCACGCAAATTCCTTTTTGACCAAGTTTTTACCAATTCAAAAGGTTTGTTTTTGAGCTAAAGTAAACCCTGGTATCTTGACAAGCCTTACAGTATCAAATTTGATTAATACTACACCTTAATTAGTAGTTCCAATATAAAAAAGGGGAATTCGCGTGGTTAATCGCGCTCGGTCTATTCCGTCGGAAGAAAGCGGTGTGGCCGAGTGGTTACAGCGCTATACTGAGAATCCGATGGGAAAGGTTGCCCTTGGGTTCAATTTCTTTTGCCACAGAACCCCTTTTTTACATTGGAACTACTATTAAGGTGTAGTATTAATCAAATTTGATACTGTAAGGCTTGTCAAGATACCAGGGTTTACTTTAGCTCAAAAACAAAGCTTTTGAATTGGAAAAAAACTTGATCAAAAAGGCATTTGCGTGGTGTTGCGAGAAAAGTTCTGAGGATCTTTTCACCATTACAAACCAAGATTAGGCAGCTAATTTTTGCATATTCTGAATTAGAAAAATTTTGCGAATTTTTTGACATATGTCCCGACCTGTAACTCCATACCCCCATAGAAGCGCTTTCCTTGTCAAAAATAGACCAACTCAGCGATTGTTAAGTAGTGGAAAACATGTTACATGACAAGCAAATTGTTTGTACTGAGACTATTTTATGCTATCTAGTTCTCGGGGATAAAAAATGGAATTTTTAAGCGAATCCATAGCCAATCAGGGATCCGCCGATGAAGCCGGTGAAAAGGTACGCGTTCTTGGTCACAAAATCGTCCAGCTCGCGGCTGGATGGAACAGCCGACCGTGTTGCACCGAACTGCGCCCGAAGATTGTCACTGATGTCGTCCAAATCCTGCTGGAATTGACTTTTGTTCAGCTTGATGTAGCCGCGGTAGTTGAAGAACTGCAAGGAAATAGGCGTGTAAATGAATACAAAAATATTAGTAAAAGCATGACTGAGAGTAACACCAAATTTAGGACATCATCAAGCAGCCACTTTCATCGTCAAACGTCAAAATTTTTTGGTTATCATCAAACCGGCTAGTGTAATATAAAGAAATGGATGATACCGATACAATTCAGTGTAACTCCAGTTGGAAACCGTCATAGGTCTCTTCACTAGATCATTCAGCATCTTTTACAGCTTATTTCGAAAGTTCTAAACGATGTCTACAGCTTGAAAATCCGCTTGTTACCTAAACCAAGTGAAACATCAAAAATTTCTTCCCTGTGAAACACCACAGCCTAAAAACTATTCTAGCAAGAGGATAAAGGCTCCTGACATGCTCAATAGCAATTAACAGCCTTTCTACACGTCAATCTTGCCAAAACAAAGTGTTTTCCATCTAACATCAAGTATAACATAACTCCCAAAATAATACCTGTAAAATCAACAATGTGCTTCCCAAAATGGCAGCAAAGAACTTCGAGGTCCTTGTGAACACGTATCCAGTGACTCTAAACACCAAACACAATAAAAAAAAGGAGAAGAACTTACATTCCACCAGTGGCTCCAATTCCAATCTGCATTGGGACCGGCTGTCGCTGAATGTTGCGTAAATACCTGAAGAATGAATCTATCGTGTTGGAAACAAAGTTTCCTTGGTTGGCTGGGTCCCTGGGAGCTTTGTCTGGCCACATTTTACCCGGCTTAACCTGGAAGAATATAAATTATAGTTAACGTATAGTATAATATAATATAAATTTTGCGGATCAATAAAGTTATAAAAATTTTTTCAGAAGCATCTCCCGCTATGACGGACAAATTTGTGAGGTCTCACGTCTCTTTTGAGTGTTCGACAAAATAACAATGTAAAGCGAAGTGAGGGCGCAGCCTGCGGAATTAAAAAGAAGTTTACGTAGTCGAATTATTGGGTGCAATATACAAGATTTAAACTTTCCGTTCATGCAAAAACAATTTTTAAAGCAATAAGCTCTAGTCCACTTCATTATTCCGCTCAAATTTCGTATAAACACCTACAAATGGATAGGTCTCATCGTATAAGATGTCGCTAAAGTGGAAATGCGAAAGACCCGCGGAAATTTTCACTTTGAACTTTCCTCTCGAATTTTTTTCGTTCGGGCATCTCGACCAGCTTTTGCTTGCTCGTTCGTCTGGTTCTGGTGGTCGACATGGGCGACGAGAATTTGGATAATTTCGAGGAGCTCGCATACGACGATGATAACATCGAAATTTACGATTCTCGATGTGAAAGTGAACGTAAGTTGTTTTGATTGTTTTCTTGAGGTTTAGGAAAGCCCATGAAGCTTCTTGTAGCTGGATGAAACAGCTTATTCGACGACGGGAATTGAAATTCCAAAAAGGGGTTGATGTCATGGATAATATCGAAAATTTTCGTGTTGCTCGTTTTTCTTGAGGCGAAAGTTTTTCTAATTAGTTTGCTTGGGACATGAACAAGGTTTGGAAGCGGTTTTATTGGTGCTTCGAAGGCTGCGGTCTTCATTTTTGGACGATTCTTTGGTACTGTCTTTTATGAACTGGTGAAAAGGAAATTTTCAAAACATGGGTAGAACTGGTGTCTAAAAAAAATATTCTTGCGGTTTGAGTGATAGTAAATGCGACTGGTTAGCTAGTTTTAGAAGATTTTACCGCTTTCCTTTTGGGTTTCCATTGGATTTTACTAAATTATGTTTTCCATGGTGTTTGATCTAAACTTTCTGAAGAAAATCAGTCTCATTTCTTACACACCTGAGGTAAAATATGACTATCTTCTTCCATGGAGTATATAAAATATGGGGAGCTTTAATTAAAGATTTGTAATGAGCTTGGTGTCTCTGTTATGCCTTATTTATGTTATCCATGACATCAAAACTTTTTTTTATTTATCCAGGCCATATTCCTCAAGTTGATGGCTAAAAGTAAATTTGTTTCAGTCGGATCCGACGGTGAAAGTGAGCGTTTCGAATCGGAGAAGCAGAAAGTCCCATCCAAAATCGCTAGAGCTCGTCGCGTTCCGATGACTCCGATTCAAGAGAAAGAGGAACGAAGCGTGATCAGAAGTCCATTGAAACAGATCCAATCCACTCCCAAATCCATAAACATATCGAAAACTCGACGTAATTTGACTGGAGAATTTGGTAAACTTAATGAAAATGAGAAAGAGTTCAAAAATCGCAGAGACGACAGGGGAAATCAACAAATTTCGGAAATTTCCTCTCAAATTGACCGAGAACTCAATGAGAATACCGATATTGTGCCTGGGAATGATGAAAGGCTTTATTATGAAGCGGATCAAGCGCAAATTGCCACGGCTAGACAAGGGGTTCAGACCATGGATGAGGAAATTCGCAAGTATCAGGACCGGTTTGGAAATTTGATCTCTGAGGTAAGACAAAGACTTTTGATGGTAAAATTTATACCTCAAAACTTGCTAGAGGGCTTTTGGAAGAAAATATAAGCAATTGATTTTAATTTTTTTTTGAGAATGGACTAGAAATTATATTATCCATGCCATAAATTTTTCATATTTTCAGACTCAAGACGATGCCCCATCGAAAGCCGTTCGTTTTGATGTTCCAAGAACAGAAAGTACGGACTCTCTGATCACCAGTCAGAAGGAAGATGAGCGTGATATGAATCCGCCGTCAGTCATTGAAAAACCCAAGGAGAACATCGCGGAACCGTTGCCAAACTTTCGAAAGCCATCTGGAATACTCAAAAGTATCAGTGAAATTGTGCCAAGCACCTCTGGAATGACTTCGATTATTGTGAGTTTTTGAATTGAGGATTTTTGTGGTTTTTAGAGTTGGCAGCTCGCGCCCGACGTTTGTCAGGATTTCGGTATCTAGAAGGAAGTAATGGGCATAAATGGGTGGAAGAGGATGAGTTTACTGTAAAAACACGTTTTGGTAGACTTTTGATGCGTTTGAGATTGGCAGCTCGCGCCCAGGCAAAATTTAAAATTGAGGTTATAGGTGAAATTAATGTGCTGCTTGGTGTGTGGGGGTGTATAATGTAATAGAATAAAGATATATTGATTTGATTTTTTTAGAAATTTAGGTTATCGAAAATCGATTTTTTTGTTTCAGCACACCCCGGAATGGCAACGCCGCCAAAAAATCCTAGACGAACGTTATCAACGAATGTGCCAGCAACAAATCCAACCCCTCTCCCTGACTCACCGACCCTCTCCCCGCACCAGTTTACCGGCCGAAACCACCACTCCAAAACGGCCGATTGGCCTGCGAACTCTGAACCCAATTGTGGACCTCCGAAAGGAATTAGGCCAACAAAAAGAGCTCAAAGATGGATCAATCGAGCAGAAATTGGACAACGAACACAAGAATGGATTGGGCCATGAGAATAACCAGCCTAACCGCCAATCCAGCTTCCGGAATTACAGCAATCCGCAGAAGAATTTGACGAATTCGCGGGGAAATCGCCTGACCGCCGAGAATTTGGCCAAACATCAGGCTAGTTTTCAACAGCAGAGCCAGTCCAGCGATTCCAGTCGCGCCGAGAAAGACTCCGCCCACTTTGGAAGAGACTCCGCCCGCTTTGGAAGAGACTCCGCCCTCTCGACCAGAGACTCCGCCTACTTTTTCACGGAAGATTTGTTGAAGCCCCGGCGGAAATTCACGGAAAAAACGGACCAAACTCAGACGGAAAGAACATCCCGAAGCCCCATCTCACAGTCCGACACAATGAGAACTGCTATCTCGAGAGCGGCTGACTCCAGTTTCCCGTCGAGAGCACCGTCAGCCATGAGTCAGATGAATCAAACAATCACGATGTAAGAATGAACAGGTTGTTGGTGATTATAAGGAAAGATTTGAGAAGAATAGAGAAGATGTTTACACGTGGAGGAGAGTAGAAAAAAAATTTTGGATCTTTAGCGATGATTTGAGCATGAAGTCAGGGCGCAGCTTGCGGACACAAAAAAGTTTTTTAAATTGAATTAAGACTGAGGATTTGTGGAGATTAGAGACTGACTTGACATGTGGATTAGATTAGAATCAAATTTTTAAACCTTAGCGATGATTTGAGCATGAAGCCAGGGCGCAGCTTGCCAGATTTGAGAAGGCCTGGCGTTGAATTGGAAATAGAATGGTAGGTTGGGGAATGGTATGAGGAAGATCAGTCGAGGAAATTCTATGAATTTAAGTTAGAGTGCAGCTCGGTAAAAGCAATTTTTGGATAACATGGGGCGCAGCTTGCAAAAGTCAAAAGTGTTGGATATTGCAGTAAAAATTATATAGATAGACTGCTGAGGCATAAAAAATTCAAGTGTGTTGATTTTTTAGCTTGAAATATAGGGCGCAGCTCGGAATTATGGTTTTTTTTCCGAAAACCTGGGCGCAGCTTGAAAGTTGAATTTTGAAGATTTGCGTAAAATTTTTTGACGTCATATTTTCAGGTGCGAGCTCAGCGCGAGCTCTGGACAATTGGCGTTTGGATTTGTCGACGTTAAAGTTGACAAAATCCTCCCGTTAACCCTTACTAACAATGGAAATGAAAGTGCAAATTTCACATTGCGAATCAAATACCCGAGTGATTACAAGGGTGGACAGGTGTTTAATGTAAGTTGAGATAATGATGGATATTATTTTTGGTTGAAATTTTAGATTTAAAAAAAAATTTTTTACAAAAAATTTCGGATTTTTTGGAATTTTTCGAATTTTTGCGTTTTTTAGATAGTGCACGTCACCTCCACCACCCTGCGAGGCCATGGTGGACAGGCCACGTTCTCGGTGGGCTTCCACCCCCTGGCGCAGGCCAGCTACACGGCCGAGTTGATCGTGAAACGCACGAATTGCGGAGAATCCGAGTTCCGATTTCCAATCTTTGGCTACGGCGGCAGATGCCATGTGGAGGCGTATGCGGCGCTCGGAGAACGTCTGATGGCTGGATTGGAAGGTTTAAGGGTTGTGAATGTGGACTCGAGACAAAGCACCTATCATTTCAGCTTGAGAAATGATGGGGTTCGGTGAGTGGAAAAATCGAAAAAAGTTGGGGAAAAAATGGTGGAAATTGTGGGAAATGGAAAGTTTAGGAGTTGTGAAAGTCGATAGGAGTTGTTGGGGTATTTGAAAATAGTTTTTGTGGAGTGAAAATACAAAATTTAAAAAAAAATGGTCAAAGGTGGCATAAGATAAGGTAAAAATCGAAAATTTTAGATAAAAAAGGTGGTCAAGTTGATGATAATTTGATTACTTAGATTACATATTTGGTGTAGAGGCTGATAAAAGTGGTATTGAAAGTTAGAAGACATTCGTTTCAAGTGAAAATTTGAAAACTTTGCAAAAAATGACCGAAAACGGCTAAAATTGGGCAAAAATGATAAAAGCCGTTACGTAAGGGCGGAATGAGGTACTGTATTGTGTTTAGAGACTGGTAAAGTTTATTAAATTGTATTATTTTGGTGTTTTTCAACAAAAAAAATTTTGGTTTTTGACGAAAAATTAGTAAAATAGGTAAAAAAAGTTGGAAAAAAGTGATGAGATTTGCTGATTTGGATGTTAAGATGAATTTAAAATGGTGTGAGAATAATTGTGGAGTCATGTTTCATCGTATTTTAGGTCGGCATTCTGCGCAATCTTCGCCCTGAACGAAAATAACGAGATTTTAAACGACGGCCCGGTGAAAGTAACCCCCCAAAGAACCATCATCCAGAAGTCACAGATGCTTGTGAGTGATCCCATTTTTGTTTTTGATTCCGATTTTAGAATTGCAAAGTGGAGCTGGCGACGGATAGCCTCAGGCGATCCCACTCGGCGCAGTCTTTGTCCAGCACAAAGACGGTCAATGATGGGATCCTGAAATTGCTGGTGTATTATGGAGAGGAGAGGCAGAGATTGAGGTTCAAACAGTACGTTTGGAGGTGTTGCTGGAGATTTTTTGGGAAAAAATTTCTGGATTTTTTCGAAAAAAATAAAAATTTCGAACAAAAAAGCGAAATTTTATAGAAAAAAAGTATTGTGACTTCTTGAAAAAATCTTATTCTTTATTTTTGGGCAAATTTTTACAATTTTTGACAAGGAAATTACTTCTATGGGGGTATGGAGTTACAGGTCGAGATATATGTCAAAAAAATCGCAAAATTTTTCTGATTCCGGAATATGTAAAAATTAGCTGCACAATTTTGGTTTGTAATGGTTAAAGAATCTTCAGAACTTTTCTCGAAACACCACGCAAATGCCTTTTTGACCAAGTTTTTACCAATTCAAAAATTTGTTTTGAGCTAAAATAAACCCTGGCATCTTCACAAGCTTTACAGTATCAAATTTGGTTCATACTACACCTTAATTAGTAGTTCCAATATAAAAAAGTAAAGCTTGTCAAGATGCCAGGGTTTACTTTAGCTCAAAACAAAGCTTTGAATTGGTAAAAACTTGGTCAAAAAGGCATTTGCGTGGTGTTTCGAGAAAAGTTCTGAAGATTCTTTAACCATTACAAACCAAAATTGTGCAGCTAATTTTTACATATTCCGGAATCAGAAAAATTTTGCGATTTTTTTGACATATATCTCGACCTGTAACTCCATACCCCCATAGAAGTAATTTCCTTGTCAAAAATTGTAAAAATTTGCCCAAAAATAAAGAATAAGATTTTCAAGAAGGCACAATACTTTTTTTTCTATAAAATTTCGCTTTTTTGTTCGAAAAATTTTTACTTTAAAAAAAATTTGCTAAAAAATCCAAAACTTTTTTCTCCCAAAAAATCTCAAATTTTGCCTTCAGATACCTCGCCCAGCACAGGAAACGCTACATTTGTTACAAAGTGGACTTTGCCGTCCAATTCGAGGGAGAATCCGCCAGACCGATGAAAATGGTCTATCGAGCAGATGTCGAGGCCTTCAAGGATTGCATAAGGACCCTACGAATCGAATTCAACGACCCAAGAAGAGTGACTCAGCGCCCAGTGAGCAGAGCCGGCACTTCCATGTCAATGTGCTCGACGATAGCGGACGAAACGCTCCTCCAACGCACCTATGCCCTCCCAGTACAGGGCTCGCCTTTTCGAACCCCCAGGGCACAACCGGAAAGAGATTCGATTCTTGCGGATAACACAGTAATTCCCACGGTTCAACGCGCCATCAGGTGAAATTTGAAGGAATTGTGACGTCATCGCCGGAAGTTGTGACCATTTTATACGAAAAAACTGATTTTTCGCGAGTTTTTTTGGTTTTTGCGATTTTTAAGGCCATTTATGGATTTACTAACAAGGGAAGTCACTTAAGTCACGGATCGATTTTTAAAAACGACTGTTACAGCGATGGGGAGGGTAGGACGGAGATATCAGATCTGAAAACCGCTACCTCCACCGGCCTCTGGGAGCCGAGATAATCGACCAAAAAGGTTTGAACAAAAAAAGTTGCTCCGAATAGTCCTCTCTTCCGAAAGAAGAAAACCGAGCGAGCCGAATGGTTCAGTGGTCTGGAAGCGCGCTTCCGGGTCTTGACCTTTTCAGGTTCGAATCCGCATGGGTCAAAAAATTTATTAAACTTTTCCTGTAATTCAGTAAAATTTACCGGTAAGATAAAAAATTTTGATTTTTTGCATATTTTACGATAAAATTTCAGAGTAATAATTCGAATGCGAGTTCCAAGCGATTTGAATTTTCAAGGTTAAAAATTTACCGTAAATAGGCATAAAACCTAAAAATGAATTGCTAGTAAATTTACTGGATTACATCAACTGTTTTATACATTTTTCACAAGTTCGAGACCCGCGCGGATTCGAACCTGAAAAGGTAAAGGCCCGGAAGCGCGCTTCCAGACCGCCGGACCATTCGGTTCGCTGGGTTTCCTTCTTTCGGAAGGAAGAAATGTTCGGAGGAATTTGGTCAAACTTTTTGGTCGATTATCTCGGCTCCCAGAGGCTGGTGGAGGTAGCGGTTTTCAGATTTGATATCTCCGTCCTACCCTCCCCATCACTGCAACAGTCGTTTTACAAAATCGATCCGTGATTTAAGTGACTTCCCTTGTAAGTGACGATTGGTGTTTTAAATTACTAATTGATGTGTATGTTGTATTTACCCACTGCCATTTGCACGCTATAGCCGTAATTGTAATGATTTGAGAGAGTTTTATTTATTTAATCATCCTTTTTTTGGGTCCAACCCAAAATCATAACGTAAATGTATAAAGCATATTGAATTGATACGAGTAAATCAGTTTATTTTGAAGAGGAGGATGTGAGAAGTTGGATTCTTAATTAAAAGTGATTTTGATTTGGGAAAAGGAAGGCTGAAATTCGGAGGTTTTTGAAAGGGATCAAAAGGAGCGAAAATTCAAAATTTGAAAAAAAATAGTAAAAATATTCTCAATAGTTGTCACTGCCGCTCTGCTCCCGCCAAATTTCCACGCTCCCCGAGGCCCTTCAGAGCCGTGATCAGGTGGCCGAGTGGTTAAGGCGATGGACTGCTAATCCATTGGGGTTTCCCCGCGTGAGTTCGAATCTCATCCTGATCGAATCAAGTTTTTGACGAATTTTACGAGGATTTTTAGACTTTTTAAATTGGGGACTTGATTGGAAGTTGTTGTAGAGGGTATAGGATTTATTTTTAACCATTTTTTGCCGTAATTTGGGGATTTTTAGGCTTTTTGAAATGGAGAATTGATTGGAAGTTGTTGTAGAGGGTATAGGATTTATTTTTTAAACCATTTTTGTCGCAATTTGGATAGTTTTTGAGGTTTTTTGGGGGAAAATTCATCTTTTGTCCAATTTTTTGCGGAAAATCGTCTTTTTGATCAAATTTTACTTGGATTTTCAGATGTTTTGATGTAGCGCAGTGATTGGAATTTTTTGTAGAGTGTATAGGATTTACTTTTGAATCATTTGTTGTCGAAATTTGGATACTTTTTGAAGGTTTTTGGAGGAAAATTCATTTTTTTCGCAATTTTTTGCGAAAAATCACATTTTAGAAGTGGAAATGTATTCAAAATAGCAGAATAATATATTTTCAGCGCCATTTCGCAGATTTTTTTTGTCAATTTAGTAGTTTTGCCACTCATTTTTTGAAAGTTTTTGAAAAAAAATTCTCATTTTTTCTTCCAAACCTGATAGAATCCAACTTTTTTGATTTTTTAATGAACTAAACTATACTAAAGTTATTTTACAATATCAGAATTTTACTTTTAGACATTTTTCGCTTCCTTATTTTCACATTTTTACTCGATTTTCGCATTTTTTTAGAAAAAAAAGAAAAAATATATTTTTTGGGTCAAGACCGGTCAAGAGCCAATCAGCGCACCGGTTGCGCAACATGACCGATCGTAATAATATTATTCCGACACATTAAGCCCAATATGGCGGCAAAGACAAAAAGGGCTCAAGTGTCGCCGAAATCGCGCCTTTTTGTATTTCCGGTCCCATCTTGATGTCGCCGCCTGAAAATTTTATTGTCCGCCAAATTTTCGAGCCCGTTCTAAACGATTTTTTTCGATTTTAAGGCCGAAATGAGAAAAGAAATTCGGATTTTTTTTGGGAGAAATAGGTCGTATTTTAGTTTTTTTTAAGGCTCAAAAAGTATCTTAATAAATTCTATAGTGTTTACTGTCTCCGTTATTATCTATTAAACTCTCTTTTATACATCAAAAAATTTTTTATGACCGAATTTTACCCTATTTTAGCCTTTTTTGCCAAAAAAAAACTTCAAAAAATCCGTATTTTAGAAATTTCCAAAAACAAAAAAGCCTCCAAAAAAAATCTACAGCACTTACTGTCTCATAAATTATCTATTTAACTGTCTTTAATTTACTATGAAATTTTTTATGACCGAATTTTACCCTATTTTAGCCTTTTTTAGAAAAAAAGCTTCAAAAAATCCGTATTTTAGAAATTTCCAAAAACCAAAAAGCTTTCCAAAAAATTCTACAGTTTTTTCCGGCCCAGTAATCGCCAATTTCACTATCTTTTATCCACCATAAAATTTTTTATGATCAAATTTTACTTTATTTTAGCCTTTGTTTGCAAAAAAGCTTCAAAAAATCCGTATTTTAGATATTTCCAAAAGCCAAAAAGCCTCCCAAAAAATTCTACATCATTTACTATCACAGAAATGAACCATTAAAGTATCTTTTATCCATTACAAAATTTTTTTATGACCAAATTTTACCTTATTTTAGCCTTTTTTCGTAAAAAACTTTTAAAAATCCGTACTTTAGCCAATTCCAAAAACTAAAAAGCCTCCCAAAAAATTCTACAATTTATTTTGTGTCAGAAATTAGCTATTTGAGTATCCTTTATCCATTACAACATTTTTTATGACTGAATTTTACCTCATTTTAGCTTTTTTTCGCAAAAAACTTCAAGAAATCCGTACTTTAGCAAATTTCAAAAACCAAAAAGCATCTCAAAAAGTTCTACAGTCTTTTCCGGTCCCATTAGTCGCCAGTTTCACTATCTTTCATGTACTACGAAATTTTTATGACCAAATTTTACCTTATTTTAGCTTTTTTTCGCAAAAAACCTCAAAAACTCGGTATTTTAGCAATTTCCATAAACCAAAAAGCCTTCCAAAAAATTCCACAGTCTTTTCCCGTCCCAGTAATCGCCAATTTCACAACATTTCATCGCCGCTCCCAGCGTTTACGACCGACCTTATGGTTGGAGCACGCGGCCTTTGAGGCCTTAATTAATCATAGGCAGCAGCGTTGGCATTCCCGACCTTTTGCAATGCATCCGGAAGGAAGTTGGAGCCCGCTGAAAGTGCGACTCATTAATCTTGGTATCGTTCTCGGCCGGTTTTATTCATTTCGAACATTTTTTTTTCATTTTTTTCGCATTCGCGGTTATTCTCTGCGCCATTGAGCGCCGGTTATGGAATGAGAATGGCGCAAAAGTTGGGGGAGATTTGTTTGCCTCAACTTATTCATATCCGAGGCGCCGTTTTTAAAAATTTTTTATTTTTTTTTGGGGATTTTATGGATTTGGGCGATTTGCACTGTGCGAAAACAGTTTTTCACCCAATTTTTGAGCGATTTGCACTGGGTAGAGAAGTTTGCGACCATTTTTTGGCATTTTCATGTCAAGAAAAATGTAAAAATACATTCTGCAACCTTCTCCTTATCTCAATTCAAAATATATGCGTTTTTTACTTTTGCGCACTGTGCGGAGCCCCCTTTTCCTTTGATTTTCTCCTTGCACTGTGCGAAATGCAATTTTCTTCTGCACCGTGCAGTCGACCGTCTTTTCAACTTTTTTCTGCTTTGAGAATGCACAGTGCAAATTTTTTTTGTCACAAAAAGTTTGCACAGTGCAATCATTTTTGCGATGCCGCACTGTGCAAAATCAAAATCAATTTCTCACCTTTTCACTTTTGTTTTGCACGGTGCAGTCTCCTTTTTTCCTTTGCACAGTGCAGTTTCCGCGATAACTTTTGCACTGTGCAAGCCGATTTGTTTTGTTCTTTGCACAGTGCAGCCTCTTTTTTCTTTTGTGACGCGGTAACTTTTTCGCACTGTGCAAATTGATTTTTTTTTTGTTTTTTGCACAGTGCGATCAGTTCTTCTTTTGATTTTATGCACGGTGCAAATTTTTCCTGTTCGATTTGCGACAATGTCTGCACGGTGCAAAACAAAAATCTTCGCCCGCACTGTGCATGGTGCAACCCCTTATTCTTTCAATTTTTTGCACAGTGCAGTCTCCTTTTCTCTTCTCCGTCGTCTTTTGGACTGTGCGTTTTCCAACACTTCCGTCTTGCACCGTGCAAATGGCCTTTCTATTTTTCGCACAGTGCAACTTTTTCTTTCCGATTTGCGCGACAATTCCTGCACGGTGCAAAGAATTTCTTGCATTAATTCTGCACTGTGCAATTGAACTTTTTTATTTTGCGCACAGTGCAACTTTTTCTTTCCGATTTGCGCGACAATTCTTGCACAGTGCAAAAAATTTCTTCGCTCGCACTGTGCAATTGAACTTTTAATTTTTCGCACAGTGCGATCCGTTCTTCTTTCGGTTTTTTGCACAGTGCAGCCAATAAAATTACGGTAAATCCACAGGGGTATGTAACGGGGTGTTTTTTATTGGATTGCGAACTTACGAGCCCATTTTCTTTTTCGTCCCATCGCTTTGTTTGGAACACCGCTTTTCGGCGCCGACTTCTGAAGCCATTTTGCGATCTTTTTTGTGCGGAAAATTCAGTGGAGACAAAAAAAAATTATTTCCACTAAATCCACATTAAAGAAAACGTATTTTACAATGCTTTTTGAGCCTTTATTTTCGATTTTTTCTCGGAAAAATCAAGTTTTATTAGAAATTTCACGATTTTTTGCCGATTTTTTCAATTTTTCATCATTTTTCGGCCAAAAAATCGGTCCAAAATTGACCTCCAAACACATGGACCAACGACCAATCCGATTTCATAGTCAGATTTGTCCGAGATCAGTCTGAAAAAGTCGCAAATTTCATCAAAAAATAGTCCCGAGACCCTTCCTTGGCTATGATTCATGGGAATTAAGCTTTTTTCCCTTTCAAAATAGACAAATTGATAAGCTCTGGTTGCTCAGTCACATATTCACTCCATTCTCAGTATTTTTTAAGTCAGGTTTTCGAGAAATTTGTGATTTTTTTGATGGAAAATTCAGGGATTTTGAGGAAAAATCGCTAATTTTGGGGAAAAAGTTCGTCGGAAGCTCCGAATAGCCGTTTATTGTGCTCTTTATGTCATTACCACATCGAGTCGGACCTCTTGCTGTGCCGTGCGATTCGTTTTTTGGTTTGGGGGGACAAAAAATTTTCGGATTTTTGCGAAACTTTGAGATTTTTTGCGATTTTTTGATGAATTAAAGGGAAATTTGAGGTCATACAATATTCTGCGTATTTTAAGATATTTTAGAATGCTTCTAGTACTTCAAAAATCTCAAATTTCCTCCGAAAAAATCAAAAAATCAAGATTTTTCGCCATTTTTGGCATTTTTCCCCAAAATTTGCAAATTTTTGTAGCAAAAGCTGTTTTAGCCCTGGGGCAGTCTTATCAAAACACTATCAGCGACTCGTTGCGACCTGCGGACCTCGGTGGGGCTCCGTTTTTCCCGCAATCCACGTGATTTTTCCCTCCAAAAATTGGTTTATTTGGCGTCGTAAAAACTGTTAAAGTTGGCGGCTTTTTGGATTTTCCTTTCATTTTTTTTCAAGCGTTTTGATGGTACGACAAACTTTTTTGATGTTTTTTGACTTTTATTGGAGTTTTTGGCGATTTTGAATGACAAATTTTGAGTAAAAAAAAAAGAGTTTTTTTTTTAATTTTTTGGGATTTTTTGCATTTTTTTTGTTTAAAAATGGCATAAGCCTAAAATAAAGCTCTATAAGGCATTTTCCTAATTTTTAGTTTACAAATTTTCAGAAAAAAATGACAATTTTCCCCAAAAAAAAGCAAAAATTAAAAAAAAATTTTTTTGAAAATTTTCCCTAAAAAATTGGCGTTCTCTTTGACATCAACAGTACAATATTTCCCCAAAAAATGAGTTTTTTCCAACCGCTATTCGCAAAGATACAGCTAATTAAAGAGTTTTCTCTGACCGTCTCTCCTCATTCCACGTTCTCTCTCGGAAAAAAGATTGTTGAATATCTCAGCGGCCCTTGCGAATTATGACCTCAAATTTTCAGTGATAAATATGTCTACCACGTATAGTAATCATGCCAAATTTGAAGAAAATCCGAGGGCTACCCTCTGAGAAATTTCATTTTTAGTCAAAAATCACTGTTTTTTGACCAAAAATGGCTTACAAATCCAATTTTTCGGATGAAAGCGAAGGAAAACTCAGTAATTAGTAACGTGAAAAGCCTTGCAAATTACTTTTTATCCCTTTTTATCTTTGTTTAGCTTCAGAATTTATTGATTTTCATCGATTTTTTGCTAAATTATTCGTCAGAATCCGAAATTTTTTGAACTTCCCCGAAAATTCGAATTCCAAAACAAAAGGCGATGATCCAATGTGGTGGCCGCAAAGTTTTGGCCACCAGCGCGTTTTTATAGCGTCATTAGGGGGTCGTCCGAACAAAGTTCAGCCAAAATCAGACAAAAAAGTCTAATTTGGGCGAAAAAATGAGAAAAAAAGAGATTTTTCGGGTAAAAAGTACCGTAATTTGATTGAAAATATTTTTGACAGCTTATAAACAGCCTGTATTTTACCATGGTATATGATTTTTTTAGCAACTGAAAAAAAATTTTTTTTGATTTTTCAAAAATTTTGATATTGGTTTAGTACTGTAATTCGATTAAAAATATTTTTTACAGCTTATAAACAGCTTGTATTTTACAGTGGTATGATTTTTTTAGCAACTGAAAAAATTTTTTTTTGATTTTTTAAAAATTTTGATATTGTTTTAGATGGAAAATGGAATTATTACAACGAAAAGCGATTTGCGTTCTCCGTTTAATTTTTTTTCTGTTTTTTATAGCGGATCAGGCCGTTCCCCAGGTATAATCATATCTTATTCTTATCATTTTTCCGTTTTCTTCGCTTCAACTATAATATTTTAATTCCTTGGGGGCTTAAGACGGAACAGTCATCGATTTTTGGGCGTATTTTAGGCGTGGGAATGACTTTAGAGGCTTTTCCAAACTTTTTTAGCAATATTTTTTAAAAATTTTAGTTTCATTTTTTGCACCGTGCGGTTTTGGTTTTCATCTGCACAGTGCAGTTAATTTTCAGTTTTCTCTTGCACTGTGCATTTCTTAACTTTCTTTCGCACAGTGCACACAAAGCTCAAACATCAAAATGCACAGTGCGGAAAGAAAAAGGAAGAATGAGGACCGCACGGTGCAAAAAATGCGACAAATATTTGCACGGTGCGATTAGTCTTGTCTTGCACCGTGCGTTTTTTATCTTTATGTCTCACAGTGCACACAAAGCTCAAAAACAAGATGCACAGTGCGGAAAAACAAGGAAGAAGTGCGACAAACATTTGCACAGTGCGAAAGGATGAGGAGAGAAAGTTTTGCACAGTGCAAAGGACTGCGATAAGAAACTGCACCGTGCGGAAAATTAGAAAAGAGATTTGATGCGTCGTGCACTGTGCAGAAGCTGCGACAAGTAATTGCACCGTGCGACGGGAGTTTTGCACAGTGCAAAGTTCCGACTGGAAACTGCACCGTGCGGAAGAGGAGAAAAATGATTTGCACTGTGCGAAAAATTAGAAAAAATATTTGCTGCGTCGTGCACTGTGCAAAAGCTGCGGCAAATAATCGCACCGTGCGAAAATTCAAAGCGCGAGAAAACGCACTGTGCAGTTTCAAGTCGGGAATTTTGCACGGTGCAAAAATGAATTTTGGAAAAATTATGCACTGTGCGGACTTTTCAAGCGGTTTTGCACGTCGCGAAGGGTAAACCAGAGCTAAATTATGACTCTATTTTTGTTTATTACATCATATTCTTACTGTACTCTTCATTTCAGACCACTTTCCCTATAAAATCTCGTCAATTTTTTTTGGAATTCCCTGCAAACCGATACGATTTCGGGGCCGTCAAAACGGGAAATATCAAATTCAAAAAGCGTTTACACGAAAGTCCCGAAACTCAAAAAAAAATCTCGGCAAATATTTGCCGAATTTTCTTATGAAATTTTTATGAAAATCTTTGGGATTTGGACACGACATTCTTTACGACCCGGACTTTGTGGTTTTATGCACCGTGCAGTCAGTTTTTAATCTTTGTTTGCACTGTGCGGAGAACGAAGATTAAAAATGCACAGTGCGGTTTGAATTTTTTCGCCGCACGGTGCGAAGAATTGTTGTTGCCGCACTGTGCAAAAAAGTTTTTGTCGCCGATTGCACAGTGCAGTAAGTTTTTAGTCTTTGTGTGCACTGTGCGGAGAGCGAAGATTAAAAATGCACAGTGCGGTTTGAAATTTTTCGCCGCACGGTGCAAAGAATTGTTTCTGCCGCACTGTGCAAAAAAGTTTTTTCGCCGATTGCACAGTGCGGTATGCTTCTGGCTTTCCTGTTTTTATCTTGCACTGTGCGGAGAAAGAAGATTAAAAATGCACAGTGCGGTTTTAATTTTTTCTCCGCACAGTGCAAAGAATTGTTGTTGCCGCACTGTGCAAAAGAGTTTTTGTCGCCGATTGCACAGTGCAGTCAGTTATTAGTCTTTGTTTGCACTTTGCGGTGAACGAAGACTAAAAATGCACAGTGCAATTTTAATTTTTTCGCCGCACGGTGCGACGAATTGTTTCTGCCGCACTGGCAAAAAAGTTTTTGTCTCCGAAAAAGCTTCATTGCACAGTGCAGCAACCTCTTCATCATCACCGCGGTGCACCGTGCGTTTCTTCTTGCTTTCTTTTTTTCTCTTTGTTTGCACTGTGCGGAGAGCGAAGATTAAAAATGCACAGTGCGGTTTGAATTTTTTCGCCGCACGGTGCGAAGAATTGTTTCTGCCGCACTGTGCAAGAAAGTTTTTGTCGCCGATTGCACAGTGCAGTACCCTCCTCACCGCGGTGCACCGTGCATTTCTTCTCGCTTTCTTTTTTTTCTTTTCTGCACTGTGCATTGCAGAAAAGATGAAAATTTTTTTGCACGGTGCGTTCTGACTTGGACTTTCGGTCGCACTGTGCAAATGCTTTTTGGACTTGAATTTTGTTTTGGATTTCGCTCCTGACTCTTTTTTGTTGCCCAATTAAAATTTTTGCATTTTACAACGCGCTTTTGTCAGGGCTTTTATCTGATTTCAGCCAAAAAGGGCGGTTTTTTGTAAAAGTCGGAGGAAATATGGTAATTTATGGGTTCGAGGGAGTTTTTTTGCTTGTCTCAAGTCAGAATTAAGTTGTTTCAAGTCGAAAGATTGCATCTTCAAGCGGAATAGTTCAATTTTATCATTTCTCCGGGATTTTGGCAGACATTTGGCATTCTGTTGCAAGCCATTTTTTTCGGACAAAAATCGCGAAAAATCTCGAGAAACTTGTTGTTTGCGACTTGTTTCGGTTCCATCTTCTCGTTTTGCTATCTGTTTTACTTATTTTTACTCGATTTCTCTTTAATTATATTGTTTTAGAGGACCAAACTATGAAATGGTCGCCAAATCCCTACTAACCCTGGTTTTACTGATCCAATCAGCGACGTCGATCAAACGAGCGCTTTACAAAGATGGCGACACATATAATCTACCACCCCAGAGGAAATGTAAGTGGTTTTCTGAATAATTTTTTCTTCATGGATAAGGTCTTGGAATTTTGATTCACATGGAGAATATCTGGGTTTAATTGAGCAAGTTTTGAGTCTTAGACAAAGAATAGACTCTGATGAAGGTTGTACATAGATTTCATGAGGTTCTGAGTGCGTCTTCTACTCTTTTTGACTTGATTTAGGTATCAATGGGTCTATTTTTAACATGGATAACATTTTGATGTCCCACGGCGCGGAATGTTTATTTTTCTCAAATTTTTTGATGTTTCCAACTGTATTAAGCTTCGTGCTTGCTATTTATGAGACTTCCACGTTGTTTTCATAGGGAAATATTGTTTTAGACATCAGTTTTTAGTTGAAGGTCAAGCATAAGGTTGAGAGCAAAATTTGAGCCGAAAATTTTGGATTTTGCTTTGAAAGGTCTGTAATATGAAGTAGATGCCTTATTTACATTTATAATTGCGGAAACAAGATAAAATTGCATAACTTTTCATCAGTTTTTCAAGAGATGCCTCATGGGTAATGTAGTGGATTTTCGCGGATGTGGACGGAAACCTTGACGATATTTTGCGTTTTTTGGATAGAAAATGACTTGATCAATGGGCTGGAAAAATTTCACGGCAATATCTTGCCTATTTTTTGAGCTTTTGCCATTTTTTGTTTTACTTGTAGACAGCTCATCATGGGTAATATTTTCGCTCTTTTCTCCTCAAATCTCTCTTTTATCTTGTAGTCTCTTGATATCCAATGATAGAACAAGCCATCCAGATTCTAAGAAATGTCTTTTCAACTTGATATAACATGACTAACCACACTAATTCGACTAACTTTTGCAGGGACAGTAAATGACCAGGAAGGCAAGTTTAACACACTAATTGCGGTGGTGTAAACGTCTTGTTTCTGTGTAATTTGTCCTCCATATTGTTGTTTACCTCGTGTAATTTATTTTTTCTCCAAAAATTTGCATTTTGCCTCAGGCAATTTACCCTGTTTTCCCTGGAAATCAAAATTTTCGCTAATTTTTTGATTTTTTTGTTTTTTAGTCTGCCTTGGCACTACGAATGGCCGAACGGCGGCTGGCGCCCTCCCCAATGAGACCCGCTACGAAGTGTTGTTGAAGAGTTTCGTCCGCTGCAAGCGGATTATCGGCAATTTGGAGATCAGCCACATTAGTCATAATGACACAATTAACGATGTCGACGTTCGAATCGACAATGGAACACAGATTGTTACGCGCAGAAAGCCCTTTTGGTTCCTTCATGATCTTGAAGAGGTAATATTTCGTCATTTTGTTATGAAAAATGCGAAAATTTGAAAAATTTTTGTAAAATTCTTGAAATTTTTTGAATTTAAATTCGTTTATTTTGAAATTTATTGATGCTGAATTGTTGTTTAAGCTTTTCATTTACTGTATATTCAGTAAAATACAATCTGATTTCATAAAAATCGAAAAAATATCAAAATTTCATCAAAAACCCCCTCTTTTCACCTAAAACAAGGTGAAACTCCTTGAAAAAACGCTCAAAACTCATGAAATTTCCTTTCAGATTACCGGCTACATCCTCATCTACAACGTGGAGATCAAAGAAATCGCATTCCCGTCGCTGAAAATCATCTGGGGCGACAAATTGCACGAGGGCCAGGCAATCCAGCTGGATTCGAACCCATTTCTGACGATTGTCAACCTCCCACAGCTCCGCGAAGTCCATCACGGCACGATTCAGATCCGCCGGTGTCCCCGGCTTTGCTTCATACGCAAGACGGTCGATTTTGGAGAGGTGAATTTTGAGATTTTTTTGAAATTTAGGCATGAATAAGATGGAGATGGAAAATTTTTGCAAAAAAATTTCATTTTTTTTGCAGCTGCTGGGCTCAGGAAGTCAATTCCGCGTCAGATTCATCGATGAAGTGCCTCCCGTATGCCCGCCGGTGGTCGAATGTCACCCATCTTGCAATGGAAATTGCTTCGGCCCAACGGAAAATCAGTGTCAGACAGGTAAAGAAGTGGGTCAGGAATGAAATTCAGAGGATTTTCGGAAATTTTGGGTCGTATTTTAGGCTGGGACTGGAAATTTGGGCGGGGTATTGGGTGTTTTAGGAGGTTTGGACCTTATTTTAGGTAATTTTTTGATTTTTTTGGAAATTTGGAAGGGTTTTATGATGCCTTTGGAGGATTTTAGAGAGTTTTAGAGTGTATACAAGCTTGTTTGAAGGGTTGAAACTTGAAATTTGGTTGTTTTTGAAAATTTTAGACATTATTTTAGGTAATTTTTAGGGTTTTTTTGGAAATTTGGAAAGGTTTTATGATGCTTTTGGAGGATTTTATAAAGTTTTAGATGGTTTATTAGCTTTTTTGAAGGGTTTGAATTTGAAATTTGATTGTTTTTATTTTTTTAGACTTTATTTTAGACGATTTTTAGTGATTTCGCCCCATTTGAAGCTGTTTTTGTTTATTTGTTGCTAGTGAAGGACTGTAGTTAGTCAAAGAATTCTTCGAGCGAACGATTTCACCTATAAAAATGAGGTTTTTGATTAAAAAATGCTATCTTTTCATGGTTTACCCCTAATTTTAGTCTACCGCCGTCAATGCTCGGCCTGCTCGTCCGGCCAATGCTACCAGAAGGCGGGCGTCACCCACTGCTGCGACGAGGCCTGTCTGGGCGGCTGCTTCGGCGACGGGAAGGACCAGTGCGTCGCGTGTCTGGACTACCAGGAAGACGGCCGCTGCGTGACGGAATGCCGCGGCACCTCGCGCTACAACAGCTCCCTCATGATCATGCAGCCGATGCCCGACCGCGAGAAGCGCTATTACTACGAGAAGCACTGCGTCCAGCAATGTCCAGCCGGCACGTTGATCGAGGACCGGTATTGTGTCGCACGGTGCAGCGAGGGAAAGTACAGAGACCCGTCGGGTAAGGAATGCACGGGGCGGAAGAGGGAGGGGGAATGAAATGCACAGTGCAAATCCTGCGACAAAGGAGTGCACGGTGCGGCCGGAAAATTGAAGGAAAGGGGAAATGCACAGTGCAAATCCTGCGATAAAGGAGTGCACGGTGCGGAAGGGAAAGAAAACAAAAAGTGCACCGTGCGAAATCCGCAACAAAGGAATGCACGGTGCGGCCATAAAAAATAATGAAAGGGGAATGCACAGTGCGAAAAGGGCGGGAAAGAATGAGTAGACGCACTGTGCAAATCCTGCGACAAAGGAATGCACTGTGCGAAAGGGAAAGAAAACGGAGAGTGCACAGTGCGAAATGAGAGTATTTTCTGTTGTCCGCAAATAAGATTTCAATTGTCCGCAAATAGTTTTTCAATTGTCCGCAAATCCAAATTTTTTTTTGTCCGCAAATAATCGGCTTTTCATTGTCCGCAAATAATTTTTTTAATTGTCCGCAGGTAAAATTTCGTAATTAAAACAGCAGTAGTAGGAAAACCTTCTTACATACAAGGGATGGAAAATGGTTTTAAACGAGTGTAGCTTTTTCTCGATGCATTTTTGTGGTCACAGTGAAAGGCCACATACTTTTTTTTAAAATTTTTTAATTTGCGGACATTGAGAATCCAAAAGGCTTTTCATTGTCCGCAAATAAATTTTTTGGCCAAATGGCCATGGTTGGGGTGGAGTTGGGCCAAGATGATTCTGGAATGTGATCTAAATAATTTTTAGAGCATGTCTGGTAATTTTTGGGGCCAGTGGTGCCCCTCTAATTCCAGAATCATCTTGGCCCAACTCCACCCAACCATGGCCATTTGGCCAAAAAATTTATTTGCGGACAATGAAAAGCCTTTTGGATTCTCAATGTCCGCAAATTAAAAAATTTTAAAAAAAAGTATGTGGCCTTTCACTGTGACCACAAAAATGCATCGAGAAAAAGCTACACTCGTTTAAAACCATTTTCCATCCCTTGTATGTAAGAAGGTTTTCCTACTACTGCTGTTTTAATTACGAAATTTTACCTGCGGACAATTAAAAAAATTATTTGCGGACAATGAAAAGCCGATTATTTGCGGACAAGAAAAAATTTGGATTTGCGGACAATTGAAAAACTATTTGCGGACAATTGAAATCTTATTTGCGGACAGTGAAAATGGCGTCGGTGCGAAATCTACGACAAAAGAATGCACTGTGCGAAAAGGGCGGGAAAGGATGAGTAGACGCACTGTGCAAATCCTGCGACAAAGAAGTGCACAGTGCGGAAGAAAAAGAAACCAAGGAATGCACCGTGCGAAACCCGCAATAAGGAATGCACGGTGCCGCCGGAAAATTGAAGGAAAGAGGAAATGCACTGTGCAAATTTTGCGACAAAGGAGTGCACAGTGCGGAAGAAAAAGAAACCAAGGAATGTACGGTGCGAAACCTGCAATAAGGAATGCACGGTGCGGTCGGAAAATTGAAAGACATGCACAGTGCAAATCCTGCGACGAAGGTGTGCACAGTGCGAATCTGCAAAAAAGAAGTGCATGCACTGTGCGGAGGGAAGGGAACTTGGAGTGCACGGTGCGGCAAAAAGAAGTGTTGCACATCGCAAGAGTAGTTTTTTCGGTGGGATTGCACTGTGCGTTTTATTTGATGAGTGCACTGTGCGATCACCGAAAAATAAACGATTGCACTGTGCCGGGTTTTCAGCAAACAAAAAAATTGTGCAGCGACAAATTTGTTGTGGATCCGAAAATAAAATTCGTCGTATTTCAGGCGATGAGCGGCACTGTGTGCCCTGCGACGGGCCCTGCCCCAAAGTATGCGTTCTCACCGAATCCATCGACTCCCATAACATCCATCAGCTCGCGAATTGCTCGGAAATCGAAGGGAATTTGGAGATTCTGAACTACGTCTTCAGTCCCCATCTCCCCCATATGAAGACCAGCCAGATGGACAAAGTCCGTCCGTCGCTGGTTGAGCCGCTGAAAATACAGGACCTGAATGTTTTAAAGTCCGTGAAAATCGTGACTGGACATGTTGCCCTGGACGGAGGAGTCAAGCGAGGTCAGTTGGAGGCGGTTTGCATCAATTTTGGAGAGTTTCAGGTTTTCGTGGTGGGACCCAAAATGGGAAAAATTGAGAAAATACTGCACGAACTGGGGGATTTAGAAGGGATTTAGTTGTAAAATACGTCAGTATTCTTTTTTAAATTGAATTTTGATGGTTTTCGAGAGAATTCAGGTTTTCGTGGTGGGACACAAAATGGGAAAAATCGCTGAAATGGTCGTTTAGATTTCATTTCTTGGTAAAATACGTTTCCTAGAAAACAATTTGGTTGATTCTGAGGAATTTTTGAAGGTGAAGGTTTTCGTGGTGGGACCAGAATTTGTAAAAATCGAAAAAATTGAGGAAATGGAGAGGTTTGAGAGTCAGTCGTGGTAAAATAAGGCGCATACATGACAACGCTAATAATTTTTTTCATGTTTTGAAGATTGAAAGTCTTCGTGGCGGGAATCAAAATTTAGAAATTTTTAAAAATTTCATAATTTTTGAGATACAGTGGCGGACCGGATCTAGTGACAAAAAACGTACCATTTTGCATCCGGGAAGTATCAAAAATGTAGCAAAATGCTTCCCTTTCCAGTGAAAAGACTTCGTTTTGAAGGGCGCGCTTTTGAAATCTGAGTTTTTTCACTTGGAGAGGGAAGCATTTTGCCACAATTTTTGATGTTTCTCGGATGCAAAATGGCACATTTTTTGCCACTGGATCCTCACTGTATTTCACATCAAAAATTATGAAATTTTCAAAAATTTCTAAATTTTGATTCCCGTCACGAAGACTTTCAATCTTCAAAACATGTAAAAAAAATTGTTTACGTTGTCATCTATGCCCTTTATTTTACGACGACTGACTCTCAAACCTCTCCATTTCCTAAATTTTTTCGATTTTTTTCCGAATTTTGGTCCCACCACGAAAACCTTCACCTTCAAAAATTCTTCAGAATCAACCAAATTGTTTCCTAGGAAACGTATTTTACCAAGAAATCAAATCTAAACGACCGATTTCAGCGATTTTTCCCATTTTGGGTCCCACCACGAAAACCTGAATTCTCTCGAAAACCATCAAAACTCAATTTAAAAAAGAACACTGAAGAACCAGTCGTATTTTACCAATGAATCCCTTCTCAATTCCCCAGTTTGTGCAGTATTTTCTCAACTTTTTTCCATTAATCAAATCTAAACGACCAGCAGCAGCTTGATTCTCGTTCATATTTTAGGGTCAGACGGGCCCAGATCCCTCGATTTCCTCGAGAATTTGGAAGTGATCGAAGGCCGCACCCTGTATTTTGAGAAGTATTCGTTTTATGTGATTGGCAACGATAATATGCACGCTTTGGGCCTGAAATCGCTCCGCAAAATCGCGAACGGCGGCATCTCGCTGACGAAGAATAAGAACCTTTGCTTCGGCCAAACCATCCCATACAAGGAACTGTTCGGCGTGAAGGATGTGGTCATCAAGGAGAACATGAATCAGACAACTTGTGGTGAGTTTGATGCATGGAAGGGGATTTGTTAGCATTTAGAGCAGCTTGAAGATATTTCGGAGCCTTTGAAAACACGATAAAATAGTAATTCAGCCGAAAATTGGATTTTTTTACAATTTATGGGTCTAAAATAAGGTAAATTGGTGTTTGCAGAGAACCTCGGCCGAGTTTGTGACCCCACATGTCATCCAGAATTCGGATGTTGGGGCCCAGGACCCTCGCAATGCGTCAAATGCCTCAATTTTACCAAAGATGGATACTGCTCCGACAAATGCCCAACTCATGATGGGTAAGTTTTCTCTCCTCTTTCGCACTGTGCACACAAAGGTCAAACAACAAAATGCACTGTGCGGAAAGAAAAAGGAAGAATGAGGAGCGCACGGTGCAAGAATTGCGACAAACATTCACTTTGGGTCGCAATCGAAGGTTTCCGTTTTTGCACCGTGCAAAACTTTCTCTTGTTTGTCGCAATTTTTTTGCCGGGCGGCGTGAGGTCTCAATCGATGGAATTTTGCACGGTGCAAGCGAAAAGATCAATTTGCACGGTGCGACACGACGAAAACAACGATTGCACAGTGTAAAAAAAAAACAAAAAGAGAAAATCGCGGGAAATGGGGAGATTGCACAGTGCATTCCCTAGCGACGTCGCAAACGAACAATTCGCACCGTGCAAGCTGTCGTTTTCGCGCAATGCGGCCCTCCCTCCAAGTTTCCCGCCAATTTTCGATTCCTCTTTTCTTTTTTGGAGGCGTGATCAGGTGGCCGAGTGGTTAAGGCGATGGACTGCTAATCCATTGGGGGTTTCCCCGCGTGAGTTCGAATCTCATCCTGATCGAACTTGTTTTTGAGCGCGGATTTGACCGATTTTTGGTTGGAAAAGTATGGAAAATTGTAAAATATTTGTTTAGTAGTTGTTTCAGTGTAGATTTAGTCTGGTTTTTTTTTGAAAACGGTTGATTTTTTGTCGAAATTTTAGATTTTTTTCGATTTTTTGACATTTTCGCCAATATTTCCCCCATTTTTTAGGTATTTCATCTCCCGCACCGACCCATCGGACTGTCGCCCATGCGCCGACGAATGCCTCCGCTGCCAAGGCCCCACCGACTCGGATTGCCTCAAATGTCGATGGTTTGAAATGCCGAAATTGGTCGGAAATCAACTGAAATGCGTCCGCCAATGCCCCGCCGACACCTTCCAACACCTCAACCGGTGCGTGAAATGCGCTCCGGCCTGCTATCAGCACGGCTGCACCGGAAACGGAACCCATCTCGGCGCCGGCGGATGCAATAAATGCCTTTTCGCCATCCGAAACACCTCCCAAGTGGAGTGTCTGGAGGGCGAGACGGAGGAAAGTGTGTGCAAGGAGAATGGATTCGTCAATTATCATCTGAGTTTGGGCTCCTTGAAGGAGAAGAACACGAAATTTGTGGGTTTTTGAGATTTTTTGATATTACTTTAGGTGATTTTGAAAAATTTTTTATGAAATTTTGGGAATTTTGAAAGTTTTTTAGGTTTTTGGGGGCATTTACTGCATTTAAAAAGCATTTGAAATGCATTTTTTGGAAATTTTCTAAAAATTTTGCCAATTTTTGATATTAATTTAGGTGATTTTGAAAAATTTTTGATGAAATTTTTGGGATTTTGAAAGTTTTTTAGGTTTTTGGGGGCATTTACTGAATTTACAAAGCATTTGAAATGCATTGTTCGGAAATTTTGTAAAAATTTTGTCAATTTTTGATATTAATTTAGGTGATTTTGATGAATTTTGGAAAAAATTTTGGGGATTTTCAGAGTTGTTGAGGGTTTTGAAGGCATTTACTGCATTTACAAAGCATTTGAAATGCATTGTTCGGAAATTTTGTAAAAATTTTGTCAATTTTTGATATTACTTTAGGTGGTTTTTGATGAATTTTTGATGAAATTTTGGGAATTTCGAGAGTGTTTTAGGTTTTTGGGGGCATTTACTGCATTTACAAAGCATTTCAAATGCATTTTTTGGAAATTTTCTAAAAATTTTATCAATTTTTTGATATTAATTTAGGTGATTTTGAAAAATTTTTCTTGAAATTTTGGGAATTTTGAAAGATTTTTAGGTTTTTGTGGGCATTTACTGAATTTACAAAGCATTTGAAATGCATTGTTCGAAAATTTTGTAAAAATTTTGTCAATTTTTGATATTAATTTAGGTGATTTTGATGAATTTTGGAAAAAATTTTGGGGATTTTCAGAGTTGTTGAGGGTTTTGAAGGCATTTACTGCATTTACAAAGCATTTGAAATGCATTGTTCGGAAATTTTCTAAAAATTTTGTCACTTTTTGATATTAATTTAGGTGATTTTGAAAAATTTTTGATGAAATTATGGGAATTTCGAGTGCTCCAAGGGATTTTCATGGGTTTTTTGTGATTTTGAAAGAATTTGGGAAGCTTTGCCTTAGGGCATTTTTGAAATAAGATCGATTTTTTAAAATTTTGGATATTGTTTTAGGTAATTTTGCTCATTTTTTTGCTTTTTTAAAATTTTTTTCTTGAGTATTTTGTGACAAAATGGTCTGATTAGCCATGTATTTCTATGATATTACAGTGAACATTTTCAGATGTGCGAAAAATGCCCGGAGGAATGCAGCTCTTGCACTCGGTCCACAATCGACGCCAACGACTGCGAGTGCTCAAAGTACCGCCTGGTGACCCCGAAATTCCAAGCAAATGAGACGATCGACCTACCAGACGAATGCACTCTCACTTGTGGACAGTAGGTTTTGGGGTTTGAGAGGCTCGGATATTGTTTTAGGGAAAGGAATGAATTTAGAATTTTGGGGGGATTTGGATAAAATTTTGGAGGTTTTCTTGGTGAAAATGACCTATAGTAGATTCTTATAGATCGTAAAGGATATAGGGTGTATTTTCGATATTGTTTTTATGCATTTTAGAGTTAAAAACGGGATTGTTTGGGATTTTTTGGGTTTTCCGGGCGATTTTTGGATGTCTTTTGAATTTTTTGCGACTTTAATATGTGGAGATTCTGTTTTGAGTGCCGTAAAAATTTATCATTTATTTATACCGTATTTTACAATATTTTTTTTTGTTTTTTTTTCTAAAAAATCCAGTTTGCCTCAACTTTTTTGTTATTTTTTTTCTTTTCAGTGGCTCCAGAATTATCGTGAATGCCACCGACAAGAGTCCAGTTCAGGTTTGCGAGCGTTGCAACGATCTCTGTGACCCCGACTTCAGCTGCACAGGCCCTTCCCAATTCGAATGCGATCAATGCCGAGTGGGCGGAGTCAGGACTGAAGACGATGTTACAGTAAGCTGAAATGATTTTTTTTATTTTTTTTTTTGTATTTTTGGATATAATATTCCTTTTTTGTAGTATAGTAGATCGAGTTAGTGGTGGAGACGTTTTATACGCTGCAACATGTTTCATCGTATAAAATGTCCCAAGGCCATAAAAAACACTAAGACTAATGAAGAATACGTGGAAATGAATTAAAAAGTGCTAGCTTACTATTTATGAGACGTTCCACTACATTTTAGACATTTTATACGAGAAAACATGTTTTATGGTATAAAATGTCTCGAGACCATAAAAGAACACTAAAACAAATAAAGAATACGTGGGAATTAATTTAGAAGGGCCCAATTACTATTTTTGAGACGTCCGGTGGCATTTGAGACATTTTATACGATGAAACATGTTTTTTTTTTATAAAATGCCCCTAGCGAAACTTTTATGCCCTAAATTATTTTTTCCAGGAATGCCTCCCCAAGTGTCCAGACTACGCCCCATTCACATATCAAGGAATGTGTGTGACCGAAGACACGGAAGCCATTTTGGCTCGCCGACGAAACTTTTTAATTGGCGCTGTGGTCGCCGGGTTCATCGTTGCCTCGACTGTGATCCTGATCCTGGTCTCCAGATGCATGAAGTACAGAAAGAAGTATGAAAAAGAGGCCCTCATGCACATGCCCGAGATCCCCGAACTGGACCGGAAAAAGGTGAATTTTTGTGTTTTAGAAGGATTGGTTTGGGAATTTTTATATATGAAGCGACTTTTTAAACTCTACTTGACAGATTCTATGTTTTGAGTTGGAGGAATTCACGAGTTTTTGGAAAAACGTAGGGCGCGAGCTGCCAAAAGTGGGAATTGCGGAATTCGTATAGAAGTGGAAATATATGGATTTTTTAATTGTAAAGAGCTTTTTTGGATGTGCATTATGATTGAAAAATATTAGGCTAATTGGATTTGCAAATTTTTGAAGTAACCATGGGCGCAAGCTGCGAAAAGAAAATAAAGAAAATCGGGTTTTATGCAAATTTTGCGAAGAATTTTTGAACATGAGCTGAATAGTATGATTCTGTAGAGCCTACTATGATTTTTTTGTAAAAAAATTCGCAAGTTTTTGACTAAAGGTAGGGCGCGAGCTGCCAAGTCTAAAAATTCAAAAAAAGTCCTAGAAATGAGCGGAAAATTGTCAAGGCTTAATCGATGAATAGCAAATAGCTATAATAAATTATTTCAGCTCACCCAGCGACCAAATATGGGCAGATTTACGCTGATCAGCACCGATGAATTGGACGATCCGGGTCGGAATGTTCTTGGTCAAGGCGCCTTTGGGATTGTGTATGCTGTAAGTTTAAATTGGGAAAGTGGCAGACTTTTTTGTCGATAACGTATTTTACAGTAGGGAAATTAAATTTAAAAAAAAAAAATTTTTTTTTGGGAATTTATTGGGATTTTTTAGATTTTTAGCAAATTTGAGCGTATCTTGGGAGGAATCGAAGCGTCCCGAGGATATAATGAGTATTTTGTTGAGCTAAAAATATCAAAAATTTTCTGAATTTGCCAAATTTTGAACAAAAATCGGGAAATGTTATGTTTCTTTGTCGTGAAAATAAAAAATATTAAATTTTAATCCTATTTTAGGGCAAATGGAAGCCCGCCGGACACTCCATGTCCATTCCGGTCGCCATCAAAGCCATCAACCCATCGGAGACGAAGAATGTGACCGAAAACGAGATGCTGAAAGAGGCCGGAGTCATGGGAAAAGTACGCCACGAACATCTGCTCCCCCTGGTCGGGGTCTGTCTCGCCAAAGGCGGACTCAAAATCATCACAATTCTCCGACCCTTGGGCAGTCTGTTGAAGTTCCTCCAACAGTACAAACAACGGTTGGCCGCGAAACAACTGGTCCTTTATCAATACCAAATTTCGTCCGCCATGGAGTATTTGGCCAAGAAAAAGATTGTGCACAGGGATTTGGCGGCCAGAAATGTCCTAGTCAAGACGATAAACCATGTGGAAGTCACTGATTTTGGGCTAGCACAGCTCTTGCAAAATAATGAAAATACGGTGGTGATCAAGGAGGGACGCGTGGCTGTAAAGGTACGAAAATGATGAGAAATTTAGTGAAATGTAATGCAGAAGGGAGAAGAAGAGAAAAGAGCGGAGGATTTGAGGAAAATTGAGATTTTTTACCTAAAATAAGGTCATTTTCACCTTGTTTTAGGTAAATTGATGGAATTTTTGATGAAAAAAGTCTTTGTGGTTGTTGAGAAAAGTCGAAAATGAAAGTATGATGTGATTTCGTCAAGAAAATAGGCATAAAACAGAATGCCAAAAATTCAGGGGATCGTGTCGTGACTAAATTTTTTTGTTTTTTGTACCGGGAAGATGGATGAATTGATAAAACAGACGTCTAGTAAGACGAATACGTTCAATTACACATATTTTTTATGTTACTTTACTAAAAAAAATCATTTTTTTCCAAATTTTTCACTTTTTCAGTGGCTCGCCCTAGAATCCCTCAGAACGCACGTATTCAACGAGAGGACGGACGTGTGGGCGTTTGGAGTGACTTGCTGGGAGATCATGACCTTTGGCGAACCCCCATACCGAGAACTTCAAGCCATTCTCCAACCAATCGCCAATAATTACAATTTCGCCACGGAATTTGCGAACCTGCTGGAAAAGGGCCACAGATTGAAACAACCCCTCAATTGCTCGCAGGAATTGTATGAGGAGCTATTGAATTGTATGTTTAGATAATTTTTTGACAATGAAAAGGTGGTTTGTCAATCTGTCGGGAAAATAATGTGGATTCGTCGGGAGTTTGGAGCCGCCCATTATCGCTTTTGTGATGGCTAACTGGAGATTTGATGCATCACAAAGACGAGTAGAGACATTTTTTGCGACATATCCACATTATTTTCCCGACTGAATGATGTGAAATTTGAAATTTTTGGAAAAAAATCCGTATTTTAGGGGAAATTCGATGAAATTTTTATTTTTGACGACGTATTTTGGGGCGATTGAGAGGAAATACTGTAGTTTTGAGGCGAATTTTTGAGATTTTCACTGATTTTTGGATTAAAAAATAAGTGAAAATCTCAAAAATTGGCCCTAAAGCTACAGTATTTCCTCTTAATCTCCCTAAAATGCGTTTTCAAAAATAAAAATTTCACGAATTTTCTCCTAAAATACGGATTTTTTTGTCTAAAATTTTCCTAATTTCTGATATCAAAGATTTTATCAGTCTGTCGGGAAAATAATGAGCACCTTGTTGCATCGAAAATTGCATTGCTGCCGAGAAAATGAACTTGATTTTGTCGCGAAACAATTCATTTTCTCGGCGGCGATGCGATTTTCGATGCAACAGAGTGCTCATTATTTTCCCGACAGACTGATACCATGTTAGGTATCAGAAATTGGGAAATTTTTTGACAAAAAATCCTTATTTTACGGGAAAATCCGACGAAATTTTTATTTTTGAAGACGTATTTTAGGGAGATTAAGAGAAAATACTGTAGTTCTAGGGCCAATTTTTGAGATTTTTACTGATTTTGGGATTAAAAAATCAGTGAAAATCTCAAAAATTCGCCTCAAAACTACAGTATTTCCTCTCAATCTCTCCAAAATACGTCGTCAAAAATTTGAGAAATTTTTCAATGTAACAAAATTTCATCGCGGATTTTGTTTCCAGGCTGGCTGATCGACCCCGAAAGTCGACCGACTTTCCGCGAACTGAAGACCAAATTCGAGAGTTTCGCCAGAGCCCCCCACCTCTACGTACAGGACCGACAAGCGGTCAGTCAGATGGAGTCGATCTCCGAGCAGGAACAGCGAGCAATGATCGAGCGAATGCTCCAGGACAGCGACTTTGAGAACCCCCTCGAACTGGACCCCTCCGATTACGGCCCAATCAAACCGAACCGACATAGTGAGAATACGGAGGAAACCTTCTTGCCCGACACCCCAACCAGCTCACATTTTGGGAACAGGAATCCGGTGAGTTGAGCCACAAAAAATTCTGGGAAAATTGTAAAATGAGAGGGGATAATAGTGAAATTTTCAATTACAGTTCGGAACGGACCGCTCAATCAGCGTTGGCTCCCGGTTGCCTCGGGTTTCGGATGCGAATTCGATGGAAGATGAATATCTACAGCCGAAAAATGCTCTCGAACCCACAGAAAATGGAACGGTTTACACTCCAGTGATCGTCAATTCGAATCCAGGTAGGTTTTTTATAATGTAAAATACGATTATACCAAAAATTTTTGGAAAATTTTTTAAGCGATTTTTTGGAAAAAAATTAAATTTTTTTATGGAAATATTGGATTTTATAGGAATTTATTATAGTAAATTGCTGAATTATATCAAATACCGCCTAATTTTTTCAGAATCACCTTCCCACGACTACCTAAATGATCCATATCAGAAGCTTTTGAAAACCCAACAAAACGAGACGGAGACGGCCTTTTGAACCCCCAAAATGTACAGTAACCCACGGAACGGGCAGCTAAACTTAGTCGCAGATCTTTCAATGGTATCTGATTTATTCGAAACGGGTCTTTTCCCCCGGGGAATTTGAGGAAAACCGAGGAATTTCGAGAGTTTCAAAAATGACCTAAAATAAGGTCATTTTTGAAAATTTGTGTCAAAAATGTAGATTTTACCCAGAAATAACGGAAATTTTCGACATTTTCTTAATCAACCAGTCGATTTGCTCTCGAATTTCCCGGATTTTCCCCAAATTTCCTCCGTTTTTGCATTGAAAACTCCAATCTTCTAGTGTAATATCATCAATTTTTTTTGTCATTCCTAACGCCAAAGTCATCCCAGTAACTCCTACAGCTTTTAACTTTGCAGTCATTTGACATATTTTCGCATTTTGAATAGAATTTTAGTTGATTTACAATACTAATAAGCATTTTTTGTTATATTATCCATGACCTTTTTTTTGTTAAATTTATTGTTTCTTTTTTGTTTTTCGAGTTGTTTTCATAATAATAAATTGTTTTTGTGGAAGATTTCGTCGTATTTCACTTATTATTCGATCGTATTTTAGATTTTTTTTTGAGATTTTTTCAAAAATTTTTTTGGTGGTTGGCAAGGTAATTTGCGAAAAAATTAGTCCAAATCGTCCTGAAAATAAATGCCAATCGATTGGAATTGCTAATAAAATCAAGGCCTCCGAAGAGCAAGTAAAAATTACCGGTATTTTGCTCTTTTTTCCGCAGGCCATGGCTGTTTGTGGTGCCCAAAGTAAAACACGATTTTTGAGTCAGTGTACCAGCGGTGATTTTGAGATTTTTGGCTTAAAACAATGACTAGCCCTTGTGGAAAAACAGCTAAAAATATTTTTTTCCAATTATGCCCGGAAGGCATATTTTTTTACAAAATACGATTTTTTACATTAACGCTTCTGGAGGCCGCTGTGATTCGAATACAAAGATAAAACATGAAATACAATGGTTTTTGACATCCAGGAATCTGAAAATCGTAGCCTTTTTACCGTCAGATTACTGCGACATGGTCATACTGTAATCCGGTTTTTGAAAATCGACCATAACTTCTTTAGATCAAAAATGCCTCAGGATTTTTTTGCAGATTCAAAATCAGCATGAAATTCTGCTTCGGATGCATGTAAAATATGTTCAAAGTTCCATGCCCGGACCTGCGTAGTATAGTGGTTGTGCGCCAGCACTACCAATCTGACGACCCAGGTTCGAATCCCGCTACGTGCAAATGACAAAAAATGGACCATACAAAGGCGGGAAGTGGAAAAAATGGAAAAATAATTTACAGAAATTTATTTTAGACTGCCGAGTAACATATGAATTTTATGAAAACCGACGGAGTGTCTCAAAAATCGTATTTTAAATCAAGATTGACAAAATCTCGAAGATTTCTCGGTTGAACGTTGAAATTCCGTTTGTTTTTAGAGCTATTCAGCCCTGCTAGACCTCCTGGATGTCTCGTTTGTTAAAATTAACCAAGAATTTGAGATAATTTATATTGCACTTGATATCAACCCAGTTTTTTCTCTTTTTTTCATTCCTATTCCTTTTTATTCTACATAAATCTTCACATGGTAGGTCCAGAAGCCTCCGTGCTTCTTATTTTCTCCCGATCCTCCACTTTTTCCCTCTATTTCTTTTCAAATTGAGACGCTGAGGTTGCGTAAACCACAGATAAATTCCTCAAATGTCTGCGCTCTCTTGACTCGCGCACTCTCTTTGTTTGATTTGAATGTCTGTGATGGCCGCTCAATCAGTTGGCGAAGGCGTCATGAAAACATTTTATTATTTTTTATCCCTCCGCATCTTGTTTTGGCGATGAAAAAAGTCGCCGGCAAATGAAATACTAATCCGATTTGGGGTATCCTGGATTGTTTTATGGCAAGATTTGTCATTATTTTTTTATTATGGTTATTGGCGGTAAGTTTTTTGTCATAAAAAGGGCATTAATATAGCAATTATATATTAATGATAATCGCACAGTGCAGTCAAACAAAAAAAAAATTTTTGCACAGTGCAGTGCAAAAAACTCCTTGCCATGCTTGTTCATTGTCGCTGTGAATTTGATTTGGTCCCTGTTTTGCTTTTTGCACGGTGCAGTGCAATTTCGCACTGTGCAAATAATATCCGGTGTCGCTGGATACTTTTTGTCCGCACGGTGCGAAAAATGACGTTTGTTTTTTTCGCACTGTGCATAGCTTCATTTTTGCACAGTGCAGTGTCCTTGCCAAGCTTCTTGTCGCTTATTTGGCATCTTGTTTTGATTTTTGCACAGTCCAGTGCAATTTCGCACTGTGCGAAAAATGACGATTCTTTTCATTGCACTGTGCGATTTCGTGCGACAGTTGCACAGTGCGATCCGAACACACCACCGCATTTCAATCATCACATGGTGCGATTGGGATCTGTTACACATCTTTTTCTTTGTTTGCACAATGTGATTTTTCATATGATTTGAGTGCACTGTGCTAATTTTTTCGGAAATTTGGACGCAAATTTTTTAAAGTTTTATTTTCTTTTTTTTTTTAGAAAATCACAAAAAAAATGTAAAAATAAAAAAAATCAAAAAAACCCAGTAATTTTAACAACTCTCCGACTTTCATCGCCTCTCTACGTCCTTTATTTTCCTTTCAAACCCTAAAAAATCCCATATTTGCCATTATATCCCCAAAAATGTCCTCTAAAAATTTGTTATAGGCATGTTTTTTAATTTTTTTTTAATTTTATTTTTTTAAATTTTTTCTTTGATCTTTTTTTATTTTTTTGTTTTACTTTTTAAAAAATGAAAAAAAAAATTGTGGAAAATACTTTTTTTATTGCGTGATATTTTTAACTTGTCAATAACCTTGTCTTCAATAAACAACTAATTTTAGAAAACAAAAATGAACAACGACCCGTGCTGCTCCGGCTCCTTGGAAAAGAAGGAAGTCCCGAATGAATATGTGTTCCAGCATTCGGAACACTATGGCATCTTCCTTGGTGCCATCTTCAAATCGTAAGTTCGATTTTTCAATAATCAACTTTTTTTTAAAAATGAAGCAAAAACGATTTTTTTTTGCATTTGAAAGGCTTGTATCTCGGGTATTTTGCAAGCTACTGACTTAAAATTTTTGCTGATGCTTTGCAGTGTCTTAAGAATTGTTAGTTTCAAATCTCGCCAAAATCTGACACAAAATATAATTTTTATGAGCAAAATTGTATAACTTTACCTACTACAATATAAAATAATAATCAAAATTTTTTTGGCGATTTTTTTTGATGTAGACGATTTACTGTGCTTTAAATGAGCTATGTTCCAAATTTTATCAAAATCAGAAGAAAAATAAAATTTTTATGACCAAAATTGCTCACCTCTACTTACTATTGTTAATACAATATAATTTTTTGGCTATTTTATTGATTTTTTCAGTTATGAAGACTTGGCCCGCGCCGTATTATGGTACCAAGCGGGGTCGGATACTTTCCTTGTGAAGTATTCGACCTACTGCTTTGTCGCCGGCGAGGTCCCCGAGGAAGACAGCAATAGGTGTCGGTATAGGCGACTAGCCTACAAATGCTGCCGACATCCGCCGGTGGACCGCAAAAAGTTCACCGAAAAGTCGAGAATTCGGAAGATCTCGGCTGAAAACAACTGCAATTTTAATTTTGTGGTATCCTATATACGGGACATTCGGATGCTGAGGATCACCGCCGTCACATTGGGCCATGATCATCATCCCAACGAACAGGAGTGCAGAACGGTTTTTGAGAACTTGAAAAAGCGGAATGAAAAGAAATGGGAATTGAGTGAGTTTTTTTTTGATTTTATTTTTCAAAATGAGATTTTTCTGAATTTTTTTAATTTTTCAAAATGAAAATTTTTTGAATTTTTTTATTGTTCAAGATGAGATTTTTTGAATTTTTTATTTTTCAAAATGAGATTTTTTTTTGAATTTTTTAATTTTTCAAAATGAGATTTTTTGAATTTTTTTATTTTTAAGATGAGATTTTTTTGAGTTTTTAAATTTTTCAAAATGAGATTTTTTTTGAGTTTTTAATTTTTCAAAATGAGATTTTTTTTGAGTTTTTACATTTTTGAAAATGAAATTTTTTTGAATTTTTAATTTTTCAAAATGAGATTTTTTGAATTTTTTAACTTTTTAAAATGAAATTTTTTTGAATTTTTGAATTTTTCAAAATGAGAGTTTTTTGAAATTTTTAACTTTTCAAAATGACATTTTTTGAATTTTTGAATTTTCAAAAGGATTTTTTGAATTTTTTAGTTTTTCAAAATGAGATTTTTTGAATTTCAAATCTTTGTAACCTAGGTGAATATTGAAGATATCGCTCTGAATTTTTTACTGACCTTATATAAAGTAGTAATCTTCATTTATGGGAAGTTTGAAAAGGATAGAAGAAAAAAAAATTTGAGATTTTTTGATTTTTGGAGCCTTATATCTTCCGTATTTAAAAAAATTTTGCATGAAATTTTTTCTTATCTTTTATAAAATCATAATCGTCATTTTCGCCAAATTTCAAAAAAATTGAAGCAGTTTGAAATTTTGAGATTTTTTGAATTTTGAATTGTTGTACCTACCGTATTTTACAAAATTTTCGCATGCAATTTTTACTGATGTTTTATGAAATTAGAGTCTTCATTTTTGCCAAATTTGGGAAAAATTGGGGCAGTTTGAAATTTGAGATTTTTTAATTTTTGAAGCCTTATTTCTTCCGTATTTTAGCAAATTTTTGCCTTAAATTTTTACTGATGTCTTATAAAATCAGAATCGTCATTTTCGCCAAATTTCAGCAAAATCGGGACAGTTTGAAATTTTGAGATTTTTTGATTTTTGAAATCTGGTATCTATCGTATTTTAGAAAATTTTGGTGTGAAATTTTAAACAATGTTTTATAAAATTAGAATAGTCATTTTCGCCAAATTTCAGAAAAATTGGGGCAGTTTTAAATTTTGAGATTTTTTGATTTTTTTAAGTCTAATATCTACCGTATTTTAAAAAATTTATGCATGAAATTTTTACTGATGCTTTAAAAAATCAGAGTCTTAATTTTTGCCAAATTTCAGAAAAATTGGGGCAGTTTGAAATTTTGAGATTTTTTGGTTTTTGAAGCCTTATATCTACCGTATTTTAGGAAATTTTTCCATGAAATTTTAAAGGATGTTTTATAAACTCCGAGTCTTAATTTTGGCCAAATTTCAGAAAAATTGGGGCAGTTTTAAATTTTGAGATTTTTTGAAATTCACTCCAAAAAAATTAAGATCTAATTTTCACATTTTTTCAGTTCAAGAGATGCGTCTTCTTCGGCCATTTAATGCCGACTACAGCTACGTGCCATCACCACCACATCAGAAGGCGAAAGCCCAACATGGTCGCGACGAGGCGGCGATAAAATTGGATATGGAGCAGAACACGGTGGAACCGCCATTATATAGCGATGAAATCGAGGAAAAATTCCTCCACTACCTGAACGAGGACGTGGAAAAGACCAATGAGGCGAGACGATGCAAAGAAGCCCGACAACAAGCGGCCAAACTGGCGGCCGAGAACGAAGACCTGGACACGAACGGCTTGAAAGTGGCGCCGAGACCTCCGATAAGAAGAAAGAGACGACAAGCCAAAGAAAAAATGGAATCCGATGGCGTCGAGGATGCGATCTACATTAACCAAGATGGCCGGCCGTTGACTCAAGAAGAGATCGACTTTTACGTCCGAGGACAACCTCCGCGCATTCCAGAGCAGCCTCAATATCATGCAGTGGAGTATGAGAGCCTGTACCAGGAGCAAATTCCAGCGACTGTGATGGAATTTGAGACTTTCGGATATTATCCATCAGAAAAGCGCCCCAAGACAAATTTTGATCCCCAAGCCCCGACAACTTCGCGAAACTGGATGGATCATGAATACGAGGGCTCTCAGATGCCCACAGAATGGTATCAAATACCAGAAGCGACAACAAGTTTTGGTGCGAATGCCCCCAGGGCAATTCGAAATTCAGCTGCTGGACCTAGTGGAAATTTCCAATTTTATGATGAAAAAATCCCAATAGCTCAAGAATACGGTAAGAAAAATTTTGATACGGCCTATAACAGTGTGTGTGACAAATTTCAGGCTTCAATTTTGATTATTTTTCGGAAATTCTCCGATTTTTTAGGTTTTTTTTTAATTTTTTCTCCTCACAAAAATTATTTTTATTTTTAGCTCCAATTTCGCAAGAAAACAGGAATTTTGAGATCCAAAACTTTCAACCTGTTGTCGTTGATCATCAACCTCCAGTCGACTTGAACTACGAACAGGACTACGATTGTCACATGGCCGACTACTTGCTGCACATGGATAACACCGAAAATCGGACCCAACACGGACAAAACCAACACCCACTGGAAGTGGATCCCAGTCTTTTCGCGTTGCAGCTTCCAGAACTGGGAGAAGCACTTGACCATGTCGAGGAGCATCTTTATCAGCTCTTGGACGATGAGGAAAAGAAATCGGAGGATGAAGAAAATGTGAAGCCGAAGTGCGACGAATTTGAGGTGAGTTGTTTTCTTATGTTTTGTTGCCAATTTTAGGACGGGTTTTGCGAAGAAACTAGAGGGTTTTCACCTGAAATGTTGTTTTAGGTATCAGATGTATAAAACAATATAATTTGTTGTGTGTTGTGCTGAAATAGGTGTCTAAATTGTCAAAAGATTTTTATTATACCATGTTGCATCTTTTTGGAATAGTTTTCGCGGAGGAATTGGCTATTTTATTTAGTGAATAGGGATTTCGGCATCAGATGTCTAAAACAATATAAATTCGCAGGTTTTTAGGCTGGAAATTGGTCTTAATATCTGTATAATGCCTTTTTAAACTATGTAGAAGATTTGAAGCAAAGGAAACATCTAGTTCTATGCAATTCCCGCCAGAATTATCAATTTTGGCATCAGATGTCTAAAACAATGTAAATTCTTAGGGGTTTTGGCCAGGAATTGATCTTAGCCTTTTTATAATCCCTTGTTAAACTATGTAGATCATTTGAAGCGAAGGAAGCATCTAGTTCTAAAAAATTCCGACCAGAATTATCAATTTAGACATCAGATGTCTAAAACAATATAAATTTCCTTTTTTTCAGGCTGAAAACGTTGATCCAAATTGCCAAAATGGACGTCCAATCCAAGGAACTTCCCAAGGTAGCAGAAGAGTCTTTCAAGATCAGTCAAACCATCAAGGTCCATCAAGAAAAACAGCGGAAAGCAAAAGTGAAGGTCAATTCAAACGACCTCGTGGCCGCCCACGCAAGAACCCTGAAGGTCCACCAAAGAAGTTGAAGAAGAAGGTCGTCGAAGAGCCAAGGCCGGAATTCGGAGTGTTAGACGTAGGTACGGTCGACGGATTCATCAAAGCTGATGCCATGGATTATTCAGATCCCTACGAGATCCTCGACATGCATGGAGACCCAGTTTTGGCCTCAGCGAAACCCGTGAAGTCTCAAGAAGATTGTGGAAAAAAATTGAAGAGAAATTGAAGCCAAAGGAACCGAGAAATCGCCAAAATGGTCCAGATGCCTAGTGTAATATAATTTTCCCGGGTTTTCATCAATTTTCCAGTTTTTAGGTGTTTTTCGTAGCTTACCGAGAAGTTAGAATAGTAATAGATAGTTGATAGACGAATAGTTTAGGTTGAAATCACCTTTTTGCCTAGTATAATATAAAAATTTCAAAAAAATCATAAATTTTTTGTTTAACTTACATTTTGCAGCTTATAGTTTGGTTAGAATAATATTAGAGAGTATAATAGAGTATTACAGAGTAATTTTTAGTTGTTAGAATAGAATTTTTTGATCTCATTTTTTTAAATTTTATTATTTTTGACCCAAGAACCTCAGAACTTGTGGTAAATTCCATAATATTGCATTGTTTAAATTCTGATCTCATCATATCCCTCATATCACTCGATTGTAAATGCCCTTTATCTCGTGAATAAATTAAATTAACCGTCAATTACGTCATTTCTCATCAAAAATCGCACAGTGCAGCCGAAAATGAATTTTCCGCACAGTGCACTCGCGACAACGTCTTTTTGCTGACTGCACAGTGCAAACACTCGGTTTCGGAAGTGTGCACTGTGCGGGAAAGAAAATAGGCTCGATTTGGCGACAAAAGAATTTTTAGAAATCACGAAAACGCCATCCCGTCCGATCTGGCAAGTTAAGCAACGGCTTGGCTAATCGCGGGTTCGAATCCCACTGGAAGGAAAAGTGAATTTTGAGTTAGAAAGCAAATACTATGATATGAAAACTGTTGCAATAGGTAAAATACGATTCTTCATAAGTTGGTTGATATAAATAAATTACTTTTTCGCTCAAAAAACTTTAAAAAATTATAAATTTTCCTCTAAATTTATCATAATTCATGTTTATTTATAAATACTCAAAGAAAATCTGTTCGATAACAATGGAAACCGGTGTCGTATGTGTAATACAGTAATCGAATTCATGTACAAAGATCAAAAACCCGTTGGAAAAAGAGGAATTCAAAAAAATAAGTTCAAAAAATTTCGTTTTCTCAGAAGGATAATTACAGTAATCTGTTTTGAATGAGAGTTTCCTGAGGAGGAAGAAAAAAGATAAACAGTACAATACCCAGTAAACATATGATTATTAGGCAAGTAATTCGTAGTTAGTAATTACAATGTTAGGAAAGACCTTTTTTGACTAAACAATAAGTACCGTATGAAGTGGAGGAGAATGTACATGAGAGTAAGTGGGGTGACAAATGGCTGGATGCTCAAAATTTTTAATTTTCGTGATTTTTGTTTTGAAAAATGTCGGATTTTTTGAAAAATTTTCGTTTTTTTTCAAAAATACGGCCCAAAAATTACTTTTCTTAATCTTGATCTTCTTTATACACCTTTTTAATCGACTATTTTCACGTCTGCTTCCACTGGGATTCGAACCCGCGCCGATTTGGCGCCAAAGGAATTTTGAAAAAATCACGAAAACGCCATCCCGTCCGATCTGCCAAGTTAAGCAACGGTGCGAAAAGTCGCGGGTTCGAATCCCACTGGAAGAAAAGGTTGATTTTGTGTTGGAAAAGAGCAATTGCTAGTTGGAAAGTATTCAAAATCGTATCTACTAGATTGTGAATGGCTTCCAAATATAATTTTTTGGCTAAAAATTCCCTGAAGTCCGCCATTTTCAAGTAAAAAAGCTCAAAACTCAAACTTTTCTCTCTTTTCAAGCGATCCACCCTTGCCATACCCTTCAAACTCTCTCAAATTGCCAACAATATCAGACAATCTCACTGGGAACGATTGTTCCGTACATATCACTATAAATTTGTGTGGTCTCCGAGTTATTATCCGCATAAATCCCATCTCCGCTACCGTAATCCCTCCGAGGCAGGGCGCCCAGCAGCAAGTTCCAAAACAGCTGATGATGCAGCGGGATGCAGGTGTTATGTCTCATAATCTGGCCCAGCTCATTGTCCACGGAGTTGGTGTCAATCGCTTCGTCCAACAAAACGATGACTTTTCGCTCCGATTTGCGCGCGCTGAACAGCTGATGGCTGGTCTTGATCTGCAACGTGCTCCATTCGTTCTCCAGGAAATCTTTGGTCAACACCAAGATCAGCGTTTGACTAGCACCCATCTGCTTGTTCAATTCATCGCTGATCCGCTGATGCCGATTACTGTAGCATTCGGGCGGGGTGTCGTCGTGCAGCAGACACATTGAGTAGTCGTGGGCGTGGAGTGTGCTGAAAATGGAAGTTTTAGAGGGAAAAGTGGAAGTTTAGGGGGAAATATCGACAAAAGAGGTTGGAAAAATTATTTTTTGAGGAACTGATTTTTTGAAGGAATTTAAATTTTTTTTTTTTTTTTTTTGAAAAATCGACCAAAAATGGAGGAAAATTTTTTTGAGGCACTTATTTTTTGATGGAAAAATTTTGGAAAATTTCACAAAATGATTTTTTCTTCGAAAAAATAGCTAAAAGTGGTCGAAAAATGATTCTTTTGAGGTCCTGATTTTTTGATGGAAAAATTTTGAAAATATTTTTCAAAATAATTTTTTTTTTTGAAAAATTGCATAAAAAATTAGGTAAAAATCAATTTTTGAGGCTCCGATTTTTGATGGAAAAATCTAGACATTTTAAAAACAATTTTTTTCTTGAAAAAATAGGCAATAGTTGTCGAAATATCGATTTTTGAGGTCCTGATTTTTTGATGGAAAAAATGAAAATCAGATAAAAAACGGTTCAAAACGTTGAAAAACACCTTTTTTGAGCCCCAATTTTTTGTCGAAAATTTTAAAAAATAAAAAAAATCCTTATTTTTATTTTTTTTTAAATCCCAAAAAATTCCGAAAAAAGGCTGTTTGAAAATATGGAAAAATTTTTAAAACATTTTTTTGTAACTAATATTAATATAAATAAAAAAGCCTCAAAAAATTTTTTTGGACGAAAAAATTTTTTTTTTAATTTCCAAAAAAAATTTCAAAAAAAATTTCAAAAATCCCCAAATTTTTTTTTTGGATTTTTTGGATGCAACCTTCCCAACTTACTTGCAAAGTCTCTCCTTGACGAATTGTTCGTCCCTCTTCGAATAGCTGATGAACAAATCAAAATTGATCAATGGCTGCGGGGAGAAGCCTCCATTCGGCGTTAGCGTGCTGCTATTCATGCTCATGGGTGCTTTTTTGTATCGATGTTGTTTTAAGCCCTCCTGAGTTTTGCGTAGCACCGCAATGGCCAAATAAAGAAGTCCACAGAGGGCGGTGATGACGAAAAACACGGCAATCACCACCAAGAACAAGCTGTACAAAGCGCCGCCGCCAAAGAGCCCATTGTTGCGTCTTCGGCACATGGTCGTATTGGCTTGTCGCAGGAAATCGACCATCTTCATAACGAACAGATCCTCGCCCACATTCGGCGCCTGACTGCTCAACGCGAACGTTTCATTGAAGCGGAACGCACGCGTCACATTCTCCACGCACAGCACCGTCTCCACATCCACAATCTTCCCCACATTCGAGGCCACGAAATTCTGCGCATTGAAGACGCTCTCGTCTCCCACGCAGTCGCAGCGAAACGGATTTGCCCCGAGGGCAAGAGTGCGCAACTTCTCCGGCACCACCTTTAGCACCAGTTCCGGCATCGAGCTGAATGAATTGGAGTGTAAAAGAATGTCTTTCAGGTTCGGAAACGTCTCCAGAAGCTCCGCGGAAAGGTGGTTCAGGTGGTTGTGCGATAGGTCCAAATGCTGCAAACGCGCCGTCTTCACCGCGATTTTCGCGTCCAATTTGTGGAGATGACCGTGTGTGAGGGAGAGAGTCTGAAAATAACATATTAGTAAAGGCTTTAAAAGGCTTAAAAAGGCTTTAAAAATAGATTTATGGCCTGAAAATCAAAATTTTCAGCCATTTTTCACATTTTTTGTCGATTTTTCCATGAAAAAATTAAGTTTTTGCTTTGAAAATTAGAACTATTTTATTTACCAATGTGTACCCTACCAAGACCACATCAATTTTTTCCTTTCTGACTTTAATATCCCAAAAAATCAACTGTTTTTCTTCCACAGGGATTCGAACTCGCATTAGTCATCCTAGTAGCTTAACTTGCCAGATCGGACGGGATGACGTTCTCGCACTTTTTCAATTAAAATGAACGCCGATTAGGCAAGGGGACAGTTTGTGAAAAGTTCGAGTGCAGCATCCCGTCCGATCTGGCAAGTTAAGCAACACTGCAGATGTAATGCAAGTTCGAATCCCGGTGGGAAAAAATGGGTTTTTTGGGAGAAATTGAGTTTTTAAAAAGTTAGAAGATGTCTTAGAGGTAAAATACGTAATGGTCAGCAAAGAAAATTTAATTTTTTAGCCACAAAAATCTCAAAAATCATCAAAAATTTACCTTCAAGCTGGGCAAAGTGTTGAAAGCCATTGGTTGGACCTCCTTCAACCCAGTATTATTGATCCTCAGCTCCTGTAGATGCGCTCGTCCAGTCAAATCGCGGCTTTTGAGCATGTGCAATTTCAGTCCATTCAGTCTAATGTGAGTAGCATGCATGGGAAGCTCGCGAATCTCGAATGGAACCTCCTTTGTCTTGTTCGCATCACAATGAACGATATTGGTGCGGAAATCCGCGTCATGATAGCAATTGCAGCCCTTGGGGCACTTGGATTTGCAATCGCAGGATGAGAATTGGCAACACACACAATTTGGCTCGCAAATCTCCTCGTATGCGCAAACAAAATCATCCTGTTTGGTGGCGGAGAGGGACTTCAGTTGCTGAAAAAGTGGAAATTTGAAGTGGGAGACATTTTTGAGTTGGGAGACATTTTATACGAAAAAATTTGAAATTGAAAAAATGAGATTTTTGGAGGTACAGAGGCAGAAATAGAGTAAAAATTACTGCCATCTCACAAGAAAAATTATGATTTTAAATCTGAATACCAAAAAAAAACTCAAATGGCGACATTTTATACGATGGATTTCCAAAAATCGCCAAAAACTGTAAAAATCTCGATTTTTTGCCAATAAAGTATGATAACTTAGCAAAACCAACTATTAAATAGCAGTACTAAAAGTGCTAGTTTTAATTTGAGGACGTCGCGAGATCAAAGGAAGCCATTTTATACGCTAAATTTTCAAAAAATCCATAAAAATTGCTAAATTTGATAAAAAATCTCATTTTTTTGGATGAAATCAATCAATCTGTAAGTTGAACATGACCTTATAAATGATTTTAAATCTTCACAATTAGTTTTAAGTCAATTACAATCCTTTTCGAACCTTATTTTACACTAAAATACCCAAAAAATCACAAAAAATGGCAAAATTTTCCAAAAAAATCTCATTTTTTGAACAGAATCAAATAACCGGTAGGCTAAAAGTGGTGTCATAAACCATTTTACGCCTTCACAATTAATTTGAAGTTCATTACAATCGTTTTCGAACCTTATTTTACACTAAAATACCCAAAAACTCCCAAAAAACGGCAAAATTCGCCAAAAAATCTCATTTTTTGAACAAAATCAAGTAACCGGTAGGCTAAAAGTGGTGTCATAAACCATTTTACGCCTTCACAATTAATTTGAAGTTCATTACAATCGTTTTCGAACCTTATTTTACACTAAAATACCCAAAAACTCCCAAAAAACGGCAAAATTCGCCAAAAAATCTCATTTTTTGAACAAAATCAAGTAACCGGTAGGCTAAAAGTGGTGTCATAAACCATTTTACGCCTTCACAATTAATTTGAAGTTCATTACAATCGTTTTCGAACCTTATTTTACACTAAAATACCCAAAAACTCCCAAAAAACGGCAAAATTCGCCAAAAAATCTCATTTTTTGAACAAAATCAAGTAACCGGTAGGCTAAAAGTGGTGTCATAAACCATTTTACGCCTTCACAATTAATTTGAAGTTCATTACAATCGTTTTCGAACCTTATTTTACACTAAAATACCCAAAAACTCCCAAAAAACGGCAAAATTCGCCAAAAAATCTCATTTTTTGAACAAAATCAAGTAACCGGTAGGCTAAAAGTGGTGTCATAAACCATTTTACGCCTTCACAATTAATTTGAAGTTCATTACAATAGTTTTCGAACCTTATTTTACACTAAAATACCCAAAAACTCCCAAAAAACGGCAAAATTCGCCAAAAAATCTCATTTTTTGAACAAAATCAAGTAACCGGTAGGCTAAAAGTGGTGTCATAAACCATTTTACGCCTTCACAATTAATTTGAAGTTCATTAAAATCCTTTTTGAACCTTAATTTAAACTCAAATCCCCAAAAAATCCCAAAAAAACCGCAAAACTCACTTTATTTGCCTGAACAGTGCATTCAATCTGCTTGTAATCCATCAACTGGACCGCCGACGAGCTCTTCGGCTCCGCCGCCCTCCACCAGCCCGTCTCGCAGTTGCACTCGAGCGGATTCTGGCTCAGGAACAGCTTCAGAAGGCCGGAATTCAGCGGAAAAGTCTGCTGATTGAACGACTTCAGCAAATTGCGCCGCAAATCCACCTGTTTCAGGTGGGGTTGCCGTGAAAAAGTGCTGTTGTTCAGCGTGGAGATGCGATTCGAGGAGATGTTGAGGAATTCCAGCTCATCCGGCAGCTGCTCCGTCAAAAGGACGGTGATTTCGTTGTTTTGCAGCTCCAATTTGCGCACTTTCGACTTTGTCGCAGCAGCCAAAAGAGCAACACGGTTGTCGGACATCTATAAATTAGGAATTGGACTGTTTAAAAAGTAAAAAGCTGATTTTTTCCTCTTATAAATGCAAAAAATTTCAAAAAATCCCGTTTTTTTCAAAAAACTATGCAGAATTTTACGACTTCGTATTTTACAAATCATTTCTATTCAAAATTTAATCGAAAATATTCAAATTTTACTTCTAAACTTTTTTCTTTACCCTTTTCTTCCACTGGGATTCGAACCCGCGACTAATCAACCACCGTTGCTTAACTTGCCAGATCGGACGGGATGGCGTTTTCGTGATTTTTTCGAAATTCCTTTGGCGCCAAATCGGCGCGGGTTCGAATCCCAGTGGAAGAAAAGGGCAAAAATGAAAAAATAAATTGAAGATAACTATCGCTCGACGTATTTTATGTTTTTTTGACACAAAAACCAAATTTTTTCAGAAAAAAAAATTTTGTAAAAAAGGTCATAAATTACTAAGAACTTCACTCATCCGTATTTTACAAATTTTTTACTATAAGACATCATAACAAAGTTCGAAAAAATTAACCTTCCCCCAATTTTTACACCATTTTTTTATCTTCACCCACCTGAAGCTGCACCAAATTCTCGGGAAATTCGTTCCAATCCAGCAAACTGAACAAATTGCTGGTCAAGTTCAAATGCCTCAGGGATTTAAGGCTCTTCAACGAGCCTCTAAGCTCAGTCAATTCATTATTCGACAAGTCCAGAGTTCGCAATAAAGGCGACTTATTGAATGCGTCCACATTTAATAAATCGATTTTATTGTTGCGCAAATTGAGCTCGTTCAGTTTGGCACAGTCACTGAACACGTAGCTTTCGATGGAATTGAGCTGATTATTCGCCAGAGAAAGTTTGCTGAGATGTGAAACTTTGTTCAAAATAAACTTGTAGGTCTTTCTGAAACAGGATCCTTAGTTATAAAGCCTGCAAAATGGGAAGAAGATTTCGTATTTTACCCATATTCTCTTCGTCTAAAAATTTTTTTTGCATTTCACATCGAAAAATCCCCTTTTCATTGAAAAATTGAGAATTTTTAAACTTTACTGGTAATTCCTCAATAGTTTTTTGCAAAAAATAATGACCAAAACGCTAATGACTTCGTATTTTACCACGACAACCTATTTCTATTTCTTACTCCATCTTTTTCATCTCAAAAATTCCATTTTCCTCCACTGGGATTCGAACCCGCATTGATTATCCGCACCGTTGCTTAACTTGCCAGATCGGACGGGATGCCGCACTCAAACTTTTCACAAACCTTCTCTTTGCCAAATTGGCGCCTTTTCAATTGAAAAAAGTGCGAAAACGTCATCCCGTCCGATCTGTCAAGTTAAGCAATGAGTTGACTATCGCGGGTTCGAATCCCTGTGGAAGAAATGAGGGTAAAATACGCTTCATAAGGTCCAGGGTTTCCTGTAAAACTTACCGAATCAAATTGCTGTCAAAATCGAGATGTCTGGCGGATTTCAGCCGTCCAACGGCCATTGGGAGCTCGGTTAACTTGTTCTGACCCATATCCAGATATTGTAATTTGTCCGCTAGGGGTTTGAAAGCCTCCACATCGACGTGATAGATCGTGTTGTTGACTAATTTTAGCTCAATCAATTCATTGAGACCCTCGAAAACACCTTCGGAGAGACTTTTGAGCCGATTATTTGAGAGGTCAAGCTGAAATTTGCATATTCAAATTTTAAATTTTTTGAATTTTTATGAATTTATATGTAATTATGAGAAGTCTAGAACTAATTTTAGCCATTTTCTGGACTATTTGGATACACCAGAATCATAAAAACAATCTTGCGCAATCTTGTCCCAATTATGGCCATAAAAGGACATGTGTTCTGCGAGCGTTTTAGTGACCTCAGAATTTACGACTAGGGAGTTTTACGATTGCCTAAACGTAAATAAGACGTCTGGTGAGCAATTTGCGAGGTTATGCAAATTTATGCAAATTTTCAAAAATTTTCATATTTTCAAAACTTGCTAAAATACGTTTAGAATCAAAGTTTTTAGCCTCAAATTTAGCAAAAACAAGAAATTAAATCATTTTGCAAAAGATAAAAATTTATGCAAATTTTTGAAAAATTTGCATATTTTCTCAAAATTGCCAAAATGATATTCCAAGAAATCTCTTACCATTTGAAGTCGACTGTAATTCCCGAAACCCCCAATTTCCAGTGTTGAAATTTCGTTTCCAACCAAAATAAGCGTCTTCAAAGTGTCCACAGACCGCTCGAACACCGCCGTTGGCAGCGTATTGAACCGATTGTAGCTAAAATCCAGGATCTCGATGACTTGCGAAAACAGCTGGAATGGAGTTCGCATATCAATCTCGTTTCGCGAGAAATTCAGCGAGACCAAATTTTCCAAGTTCGCTACGGTAACCGGAATCGTCTCCAGACGGTTGTCGGCCAAGTTTAGATAGAGCAGAGAGTCTGAAAACATTTTTTTATCACTGAAATATTGCTGACCGTATCTTACAATTTTTTATTTTATATTTTTCTTATTTTTTCCAGGTGGATTCGAACTTGCAATGGTCAGAACGGTTGCTTAACTTGCCAGATCGGACGGGATGGCTTTTCGCACTTTTTTCGATTGAAAAGGCGCTAATTTGAACAGAAGGGCATTTGTGAAAAGTTCGAGTGCGGCATCCCGTCCGATCTGGCAAGTTAAGCAACTTTGCTTGATTAATGCAAGTTCGAATCCCCGTAGAGTAAAATGCGATTTTTTGGTTGGAAAATAGATTCAAAAAGTTTTGAAAGATGACTTTGAAGGTAAAATACGCATCCGCATGCTTAAATTGCTTTTAACAACAAAAAAATCCGAATTTAATTCAAAACCTTGGACTTACCAGGCAATGCCGGCAGCGCTCTGATCAAATTTCCCTCCAAATCGAGGTGCTGAAGCAATTTCGTGGGCAAAAATGCATCCGCCGCGATTTCGTCGAGACCATTTCGAGTCGCACTCAACTGCCGAATCACTGGGAATGCCACCAAATCTTTGGAATCAATCTGTCGGATTCGATTTTTTGAGACGTCCAGCAAAATTAAATGCTCCAATAGGCAATCTTCATTGAGTCCCAGCTTGATATCGGACAATTGGTTTCCGGAGACCGATAAAATCTGAAAATTTTGGGTTTTCGTGGGTAAGGTAATATTTTTTCTATACTTTAGGATGGCAATACAATGTGATGAGCTCGTATTTTACAATAAAAAAACTTTTTTTATCTTTTTCCCGCACCGGGATTCGAACTTAAGCCGTGCCGTTGCTTAACTTGCCAGATCGGACGGGATGACGCTCTCATGATTTGCCATACAGGTAAATGGCGTCAAAAAGGCGCCGGTTCGAATCTCAGTGTCGGGAAATGAAAAATAAAATTATTTTTGACTTTTTGACATTGTAAAATACGAATTTTTCATTTTTAATTTTTACAATTTTTTAATTTTTTTAAAATTTTTTTCAAATTTTTTTTGTCCCAGCTCCAATTCTGCATTCCAATTGCTTCTCTCCTCCAAAATTTTTAATAAGCCAAATCCACGGGGCCAGAAGACCTCACTTCCGTCGAAATTATTGGAATGCGCGCAATAACGAAAAGCAGACGAAAAGCCTGCGGGTAATGAGAAACGCACGCGTTACACATCCGGTCTAATTCCTCATTAGGCCGAGTGGATTGTCGCACAAGCTGTTTCAAATATTTTTAGAGCTTTTTGAGGCCATAAAAGGCAATTTGAAAAACTGCATTGTGCGGGGGTCAAAAATTTCATATTTTTGCCAAAATCTCGTTATTTTTCACAAAGAAATGGGTGAAATTGATATGTAAAATAAAGATAGAGCCTTAATATACAATTTGACATTTCAATTAATTAAAAAAATTTGAATAAATTTGCTTAAAATTTAATTTTTTTCCAAAAAATCATCAAAATTTGGAAAATTCCAAAATTCTCACTGAAAAGCTCAATAAAACTTACTTGTAAGTTCCGCAGAACACAGAGCATGCCATCTGGAAGATTTTTGATACCACCATCGACCAGTGAGAGCTTGTCAATCGAGCGAATTTCGTGAAAAACGTCGGAGTTCCACTGAGGGTCACCGAACTCGCTGATATGCAAATTTTTGAGACTCTGCAGGCCAGCAAATGATCCTGACGACAGAGAGTCGAATTTACAGCTCTGGAAAAATGATTTCATAGCAGCTGGAACATTATTTTAGCAAGCTTTTGGCGAAAAATTGAAGAAATTTGCGGTTTTTTGAGTAAAAATTGAATTTTTGTTCAAAATAAAGTATAAGATGGGGCCAAAACGGCTTGAAGAACTATAAAAATGATTGTGTCATCGTATTTTACCCCAACTTACCGAGATTCGAAGCTCTTTTAGCTCCGAAAACCCATCAAAAGATCCATCCGGAAGTTTGCTCGGCCTTCCATTGTCGCTGCAATGAATACTCAGCGACTTTGTGGCATTTTTTGGGAATTTCTCCAAGTACCCGCTCTGTATCGTCGGCCATTTGCACGAAATTATGAGCAGTTCCACGTCCAGAACATCAGGTACGCATAGACAGCTAAAACAAGGTAAATTAGTGTGGAAACTGCATTAACGGCCATCGTATTTTACAAAAATAACCCCTTGGAATATTTTTGAATATTTTTTAATGCTGCAAGTCACTTTTTACATCCATTTTTATCGTTTTCTTCCAGTGGGATTCGAACCCGCGACTGGCCACCCGGTTGCTTAACTTGCCTGATCGGACGGGATGGCGTTTTCGCGATTTTTTCGAAATTCCTTTGACGCCAAATCGGCGCGGGTTCGAATCCCAGTGGAAACAACAAAGAGACTTGATAGGTTTTTGCATTTTTTAACTTAAATTAATCTTTTTATAATTTTTATATTGTTCTAGACATCAGTCGAGTCCAAAAAATTTTTTGAATCAGCTATATTTTGAAGGTTCGATTTTCGTCGCCAAATTGCGCAATAGCCACTGTGTCTTGTCCCTTTCTTTCGCTCTCTTCACATAATGGGCTAATTTTGTCGGCGAAAACAAAAGATCATAATGGACGCCAACTTTCGCACTCTTTTTGCGCGTATTACAGCAGAGTTGTATATGTGTCGGCGGCATGTTAGAGGGTAATGAAATTACAAGCCGATGACCGCTGATAAAAGCGGATGCGCAATCGCTTCTGTGTAAAGAAGTTTGTTGAGGAAATTGCGCAATTTAGGACGCTGAAGTGGAAAATTCAAAAAATAAATTGATGAAAATTAGTAGAAATTGAATGAACAAGGGTTAGTTGTAGTGTACCATGGTTTTTAAAAACACCATTTCCCCCAAAAATCTCATTTTCTTCCACTGGGATTCGAACTTCGACAAGTTAAACGCACGTTGCCTAACTTGACAGATCGGACGGGATGACACTTTCGCACTTTTCCAAATGAAAAGGAGTCTCAATTTGGCAAAGGGGCCGTTTGTGAAAAGTTCGAGCGCAGCATCCCGTCCGATCTGGCAAGTTAAGCGACCATCCGTCCAAGTTCGAATCCCGGTGGGAGAAAAGTATCAAAAAAAGTCTCCTGATGTGTAGATAAGTGCTTGCATAAGATTTTAAATAACATTTCATGTATTTTTACATGACTTCACATCACTTTTTTTCTCATTTTTCGATGCTGTTTTCTCCGTCCGTCATTATTCATGCTTTCCACCCCCCGTCGCATGGATATTATAATCTTATATTATATTCCAAGATCCCTCCGAGCCACTCGTCTAATCCGAAATGAGATTATGTGTTATGCAATAAAGCGAAGTGCGAAACAAGTGTTCTGCGAATTTTCCCACATGAAAAGAGCGCTCAGGGTGCACTTGAGCGCGTCCAAAATGCCAAAAATATTACTGGATTTTCAAAAAATCTCATGCATTTTCAAATCCCATGTTTTCCCGCCATTTTTTGAGGAATTTTGTTTTTGGTAAAAAGCGAGTGCGAGATCCCGTCCGATCTGGCAAGTTAAGCAACAGTGCTTGATTGGCCCAAGTTCGAATCCCCGTGGGAGAAAAGTGAAGAAACAGTGGCAAAACGTGAAAGTAATTATATAGAAGATGTAAAATACGAGTCTCTATTCTTTTCCAGTACTATTGAAGATGATTTCTGCTGCTTTCAATATTGTTTTTTTCGCCATTTGTTTGCGGAATTCCATTAGAAGATATTACTCAAGAAATTACGGGTCAAAATAAAAGACCGGAACAGAAAAAGAACAAAAAACAAGACAAAAGACACTCGTCGCAGGACAAAAAACCATTCAGCAAGGCCTTTTAGAGGTCATTTCGATGAGATATTGCTAAAAATTTGGAGATTTCATAGAAAAATGAGAATTTTTTCCATTTTTTTCTAATTTTAAACCATTTTATCCACTAAAAATCTCTTCAATGACACTTTTGAAGCGCCTCAGAGCATTTCCAAGCATTTTCAAAAAAAAATTTTCAAAAAATCTCATTTTGAAAAAAAAATTTTTTTCTCAAGATTTCCCTAAAAATACGCAAAAATCTCTTCGAATCTCGTCAGAATGTTTGATTTGAATAATTTCCCAAGAAATGACATCCAACATTTGCGGGCGCATCCCCCACTGCGATGTTATAATAGACATGAGGGGCATGAGAGTGCGAAAAACTTGGGGTATTGTCTCGTTTCTGTGGGACAGATTGCGATTGCAGCGCTTATTACACAATAATCTTTCGTTTGCGTCCGAAAATTTTTTAATTTTGAGTAAAATACGGTTTTTTGAATATTTTTTAAATTATGCAAATTTATGCAAATTTGTAAAGAATTTGTGTAAAATTAATTTTCAAGGCTTCTGAACTGTTCAAAAAGACTATTTCTTATCAAAAAACCAATTTTCAAAAGAAAAATTTTTTATGCAAATTTATGCAAATTTTTGAAAATCGCCTGAAATTAATTTTCAAGGTTTCTACAACGTCCAAAAAACACTATTCCCGATCAAAAGATCAATTTTCAACACAAAATTTTTTTATGCAAATATATGCAAATTTTTGAAAATTCTCTGAAATTAATGTTCTTGGCTTCTAAACCATCTAAAAACACTGTTTCCGATCAAAAAATCAATTTTCAATGCAAAAAATTCTTTATGCAAATTTATGCAAATTTTTGAAACCCTTCTCAAAATCTCTCAAATCGTCAACTCTCTCTTCTAATAAGCCCCCTCCACTTAACCCATCACCCCTTGATTTTCGGCGTTTTTTGCCAAAAATTGTCTTCAAGTGACTCCTTTGATTTGCATAAAAATGGAGCGGCTTGAATCAAACCCTCGTCCATGGTAATTGAGAGGCCGAAAACAAGTGGATTAGGTCCGTTATAAGCATCCATGGATAAAAGAGAGGATTTTTTTCGAAAAAATCTCTTTGCGCAAGGGATTTGGCTGGATTTGTTGCGTAATAAATAGCGTTATAAGCGACGAGGAACTTTTTTACAGTGGTATTTATCTTATTCAAGTCATTAATTAGGCGTTATGGAGGCGAAACGTAAAATTTTAGGGAGAAAAAACGTAAATTTAAATTTAGAATTTATGCAAATTTTTAGAGCGTCAAAAAAATTTTCTTTGTAAAACTGTTAGCTAACGGCTGTGGGAAAATTTTGATTTTTTTGTTATCCGTAAAAGTCAGAAGGGGGACATTTTATACGCAAAAATTAAAAAAATTTCATTTAATGTAAATTTATGCAAATTTTAAAGAAACAAAAAAAAATTTTCCATAAAACTGTTTGCTAGTGGCCTTAAGAATATTTTTAAAAAGCTTTTTTTATCAAATCACAGAAGGGAGACATTTTATACGCAAAAAATCCAAAATCTCGATTTTATGCAAATTAATGCAAATTTTTGAAAAAATAAAAATCACCAAACCATTTCCCCGTATTTTAAAAATCCTACAAACAAATTTTATCCCATTTTTATCGACATTTTATACGAACAATTTTTAAAAATCTCTATTTTTCCATTGTGTCCAAAAAAATCGCTTTATGTCGCCATTTTTTCTCCATTATTAGCAAAATCATCGAATATTCGAAGAAGATTCCCTCTGTATGCATCAAAACAGGTGGATTTCACGGTTGATTTGTGTTGCAATCGACCGTTAGCGCGCCGTTAAATCGGCTCGGAATTTCTGACAATTTAACGCATAAATTAGCGATGAGGGATCCGGGCTAATTTCGAATTAATTAGGTGAAAATTGGCGGGAGATTTTCGTATTTTAGGGAAATTTGCATAAGGCAAAAGATTTACATATTTTTTAAATTTGCATAAATACTTTAAATCACTTAGAAGTTTGTATTTTACATCAAAAATTTGTCAATTTACAAATTTGCATAATTTAAAAAAATTTGCATAATTTTCAAAAATTTGCATATTTTTGAAAATTGGCATAAATTCTTGAAACCACTCAATAAATTCGTATTTTACATCAAAAATTCGTCAATTTCTAAATATGCATAATTTTAGGAAATTTGCATAATTTCCTAAAATTTGCATAAATATTAGAACCCTTTAAAAAATCGTATTTAACAAAAAATCGCCATCCCCCAACGTCCTCATCAACCTTATCGTTTCATATTCATAATCATTACTCACTCCCTGATTATTATTTTTTCGCCGTTTAGTCAGCAAAAAACAAAAGGAAGGGGGAACAGAACATGATTCACAAACTCGGCACACGTTCTCAGCCCAATCGCGTTTTCATAAACATTTTATAAAGATTTGGGCGAGGGGAATTTGCATACGAAACAAAAATAAACCGGAAAGTTGGAATTTTGTGGAAAAAAATTGATTTGCGGGAAATTACAGTAACCCAAACGCGGACAATTGGTAGAAAATGAGAGGTGATAGTGTCTGAATGCTATGGAGAGTCAAAATTTGACTTGACGGTTACAAAAAAACGCCGCATTTTACAATTTTTAACCAATTTTTCCCAAAAATGCAAGGCTTTTTAAAATCAAATTTCCAGAAAAATTACAGTAACCTTTGGACAAAATTTTATTTCTATATGTTCTACATGGCCTCTACAATCTATGGATATCAAATAAAGATACGAATGATTACTGCAAACCACCGTATTTTACAATTTTTCCAAGGCATCCCAAATTACAAGTTTTTTTTGAAATCAAATTTTCGTACAAAATTACAGTAATCTTTGGGTCCAGTTTGACATCTTTATGTTCTAAATGGCCTCTGCAGTCTGCCAATATCAAATAAATTTACAAAAAGTTACTGGAAAACGCCGTATTTTACAATTCTTCCAAGTCATCCCAAAAATGCAACCATTTTTTTAAATCGAATTTTTGAAAAAAGTTACAGTAAGATTCTGGCCAAGTGTTATATTAAAATGTTCCTTGTAGTGTCGAGAAGCTTGTGAGAGAAAAATTTTTAATGGAGCAAACGCTAGAACTATCGTATTTTACATTTTTTCCAAAGTTCTCCACAAAACCCCAAAAAATCTAAAACCCATACAAAAATTCTTACCTTTCCGGACACTGATGCTTGAAAACACTTGACAGCCTCGATGATTGTGTTACACTACCATCAACACTCAAAAAAGTAGTCAAAAACGCGACGAAAAGGGGTAAAAATCTGATTTTTGGCTTCATTTCCGTTTTTTATCGAGTAAAAAACAGAGGGCCCTCCGAATTTCCCAACAAGATTATGTCCACATGTAGTAGTTGCGGCTGAAAATCCAAATATACGATTTTGGAAAGATGTAATGGGTAAAATATCGCGAAAAGCGGGGAAATCTTATCTTGAGAGAGCGAAATTGAGGGAACATTTAATGACGGAGGGCGATACCGGCCTGAATTCGGTGATAACACGATCCGCAATGAACGTATGCGACGGAAAAATGATAAAAATACCATAAACAGCGTTTGAATTTGGCGCCGAAATGGGTTTGGTTTCACTGCACAGTGCGAAAGAAAAATGAGAGATTTTGCACTGTGCAATGACAAAAATGGTGAATTGCACTGTGCGATAAGTGAAAAATGAAATTGAGCACAGTGCATAACCCGCGACATCACCAAAATTTGCACAGTGCAGGGAAAAAAGGACAAAAATTTAACCGCACTGTGCGAAAGAAAAATCGGAAATTTTGCACAGTGCAATGGCAAAAACTAGGGAATTGCACTGTGCGATAAGTGAAAAATGAGGTTAAGCACAGTGCAAAAGCAGCGGCAAGTCATAAATTTGCGCAGTGCGGCAGAAAAAAAAACAAAAATTAAACTGCACAGTGCGAAAAGAAAATGAAAGATTTTGCAATAACCAAAACTGGGGAATTGCACTGTGCGAAAAGTGAAAAATGAGGTTGAGCACAGTGCAAAAGCGGCGACAAGTCATAAATTTGCACAGTGCAGCGGAAAAAGTGAAAAAAAAAATAAACTGCACCGTGCAAGAAAACACATTGTTGTTTTTGCACGGTGCAATCAAAAGAAATAGGTAAACTGCACTGTGCAATGAGCGAAAAAATGATTTGTTTTTGCACTGTGCAATCAAAAATTTTCAAATTTGCACAGTGCAATCCAAAAATGAGCAAAAAATTGTGCTGCACCGTGCAATTCAAAAAAAGAAAGAATTGCACAGTGCAATTAAAAATTTAGCCCAAAAAATTTGTGCACTGTGCAAAACAAAAGCAAAATGCACAGTGCATTCAAAAAAGAGGTCAAAAAATTTCCGCACGGTGAGAGAAAAATGTCAAAAACTGAGCGCACGGTGCAATTAAAAATTCCGCTGCACAGTGCAGTCGGAACGTAAAACAAACATGTAAAAGGCGAAAAGTAAACAGTAATAGCGGGTTTTACTCGGATATTAATATCAATTCAGGTTATGGAAAATATTTTTTTGTGTTTTTGATGGTAAAATACGATTTTTTTAAATACAAAAAAAAATACAAAAAAAATTTTTATCAATTTTTTTCCTCTAAAATACGAAAAAACAGCGTTTCGTATCCCGAAAACCCCTCCAAAAACGCGAGACGAAAAAAATTGGCCCTTCCCCAACAGGCTCCGCCCCCTTTCTTGTGGTCATTCGCCTCGCGCCTATAAGGCCTCCTCGCACTTAATGAGGGAGGGGGGTTGTAAAAAATGGGACGCAACTTTCTTCTCTCTCCGAAGAATTTTTGGACTCATGGATAAGTGAAAACATATTGGATATGGAGGAATTCGCGGGCAAATTTACGAGGGCTTTGGGCGATAAAGAAGGAAAAAGGGGGAAAAAGTTTATGGAATGCTTTTTTTACTAAAGTTTTAGACAATTTGTTGTCTTAAAATATGAGAAAAGTTGAAGAAAAAAGCAAATTTTATTAAAATTTGTTGTTTTAACTGTTAAAAAGCTACTTCAAAAAAGAAATTTTTAGTCCAGAATAAAGTCTTTGATATGAAGTATAATGTGAAATCCAAAAATATTTGAAAAATTGCCGAAATCAAAGAGAAATCGACCATTTTAGCGGTCTGCTTCCACTGGGATTCGAACCCGCGCCGATTAGCGCCAATGGAATTTTCAAAAAATCACGAAAATGCCATCCCGTCCGATCTGGCAAGTTAAGCAACAATCCGGCCCAGGTTCGAATCCCACTGGAAGAAAATGATAAAATAGCGACAAAAAGTAAAATACGAATTAGAAAATTGTAAAATACGGATTCTTAAAAAAAAATAAAATTATTTTCTTCAAGACTGACGCAAAAAACACGCAAAAGCAATAAAAATTGTGGGTATTGAGACGTCTGTTGGGAAAAATAAAGAAGCAACAGAAGAGGAGTCGACGAGAAGGCTGGCTGGTTATGCTCATCCGGTTATAAAACCATAAAAAATTAGGGAATGATGGGGAGTTACGCGAAAATTTTTGGGGAAAATCGATCGTAAATTTCGGGATTTTTTACTGCCAAATCTATGTGCAAATGCGAAAATGGGCAAACAAAATGCGATTTAGGTCATGTTTTGGCACCTACAAATATTTGCATTGCACAGTGCGAGCTGAAAATCGAAAATTTTTTTTGCACTGTGCAGAAATTTGAGGTCCAAAAAATGCACCGTGCAGAAAATTTAGGTCCAAAAAATTTGCACTGTGCAGTTATTTGGGGTTCAAAAAATGCACTGTGTGGAAGTTTTAGGGTCAAAAAATCGCACTGTGCAGAAATTTTAGGGTCAAAAATTTGCACTGTGCAGTAACTTTAGGTCCAAAAATTTGCACCGTGCAGTAATTTTGGGTCCAAAAATATGCACTGCGCAAAAAATTTAGGTCCAAAAAATTGCACTGTGCAGAAAATTTAGGTCCAAAAAATTGCACTGTGCAGTAATTTTAGGCCCAAAAATTTGCACTGTGCGGTAATTTTAGGTCCAAAAAATTGCACTGTGCAGAAAATTTAGGTCCAAAAAATTGCACTGTGCGAAAAATTCCAGTCAAAAGTTTTGCACAATGCGGAAAACAAAACTCAAAAAATCGCACTGTGCAATTTTTCCCTCAAAAAAATAATAAAAAATAAAAAATTTGATTCGAAAACACAGTTATTAGATTGTTCATCCCTCGGAAATTGCGATATAAACACCCGAAAGCCGTTGATTTACCTCAATCAATTATTGGAGTCAAATATTTGCGCGAAATTGCACTCTAAATCACCTTCCACTCATTTTAACCCACTTTTAATCCGTGCGTTCTGTCGCCAATTCCCGGAACAATGCAAACAATCACACTTATTCTCGAGATGTTAGGGGCCTTGGCCCCGAAAAACGTGAAAAGAACGGTAATTTCGAGAAAAATTGATTTTTAATCCTCGAAAATCCAAGTAAAATCAAAAATTTTTGATGTAGGAATGAAGGCCGAGGTGTGGTATGTTATTCCAAGGCAAAAAGATTCAAGTTTCGGTCGATAAAATAAAGAAATCGACCATTATTCACCTCTGCGTCCACTGGGATTCGAACCCGCGCCGATTTGCGCCGATGGAATTTCGAAAAATTCACGAAAACGTCATCCCGTCCGATCTGGCAAGTTAAGCAACGCTTGATTAGTCGCAGGTTCGAATCCCAGTGGAAGAAAATTATAAAAACAGTAATAAAAAAACGCTGTAATTGTAAAATACGGTATACAAACAATTTACCGAAAGTTTTCTAAGTCTTAAAAACCTATAGAAATGCAAAAAATCAAGTTTGAAAAAGTTTGAAATCTAAAATAAGTTTTTTTACCGACAAAAACTATTTCAAAATCATGTTCAAAAGTACACGGCCGACTTCTAAAAGCACCTGAGGTCAGAAAAAAGCCTGTTTCCAAATATTCCGACGGGAATTTATTTGTTTGGGGGGGGGTGAGAAGCTTTTGGATCAATGTAAATAATAAAAAAACGTTGCGCGCTTTACCTTGTCTCCCACTAACAGTAATGTAAATATTCGCTGGAAGTCAGATTAACCATTTATTTTAAGATTTCCGGCGATTCCGGTGATTTTGGAGGGAAAAAGGGAATTTCCAGAAAATCCGTCATGATGACGGGATTTTTGGCCATAGCATCGCATAAAATTCTGTCAGGAATTGAAGACATCTGTTGAGTTGAACTTAAAATAAAATTTTAGGCCATAAACGTCTCATTAATTTCATGTTTTAGCCAAAATTCCATAAAATGCGTCATGATGACGGCAACTTATCCTTTGAAATCACAAAAAATCTTAATTCCGCTGAAAATACAATGTCAAGAAGAGACTAAAATAATTTTTTGATAAGCAACATGGCACTGAAACCCACGTATTTTACAAATTTGCCCTCCGGCAAAATTTACAAACGATTTCGAAAATCGCCCGGAATGTTTGCACAGGTTCTGAACCCAATACCCAAAACAATTCCTTCTCTCTATATTTTTCTTAAACTGACTCAGCCTCGGCCCCAAGATTGCGATTTTTTTTTATTTTTCGGACTCCAAATCGAAAAATCAGGACAGCTGTTCGGGAAAGCCTCTCGGATCAAAGTGTGATGGCTACTCCGAGGTCCACAAAAAGACGAAAACCGAATGGGAGTTGGGAAATTTGCGGGTTCAGGCGGTGGAATTGCGGGGTTTCGGTTGGCAGGCTGCGCCCTAGGAGTTGGGGGAAAAATGGGGGGAAAAGATGAGAAAAAATATTTTTTATGGCTTTAGTCATCATTTTAAAGCTTTGCTGATTCAAAATTTCATCGGTATTTGCCATTTTTCAATTGTCCAGGGCGCAGCCTGCCAAGTGAAAATTCGTGTTTACTGCGACAAAAATGAATGATATCGCTTGTAAAATTGTCACTCATCTCCAAGACTTGTTTTCTGACGCATTACTCACAATTTTAGACCGATTTAAATCAAAGTGTAGGGCGCAGCTCGCCATTTCAAAAACTTTGGATTTATCGCCGGAACACTTCAAAAAAGCTTGTAAAATACGACGCTCATAATTATTAGCTCAAATTAAAGCCCAAATTCATAATTTCCAGTCATTTCCCCCACCAAAAAGTAGGGCGCAGCCTGCCAAAATTAATCCTCAAAAACCGCTAGATTTCAGTGTAAAATTCAAAAACCGTCCAAGAAAGATATAAAATAATCCCATCCTCATGCTCGTTCAACCCGGTAGTGATAATAAAAAGTCGGAAAATGGGTCGGAGTGTGGCCATCGGTCATAAAATCGGGCCAAAATGCGATTTTTGCCCCGAAATTCCTTGAAATCCCGGCTGTTGTGTAACAAACACTCATTTGGCGAGGCGAATTGGTGATGACATTGTAAAATACGTCTCAATTATTTTTTTTGTTGATCTAAAAATAGCAAAATTAAGTAATTTGTGAGTTAAAAATTGAGAAAAATTAAAGAAAATTCGCGAATTCGAGAAAAAAATCGGTTAAAAAAGAAAATTCCCAGACTTTTTTTTATAAAAAACCCCAAGTTTTGCTCGGAAAATCCCAAGAAAAGTGAAAAAATTGGGCAAGACCAAAGAAAAACCGCTTCCAATGTGCTAGTCATTCATCAACAGCAGTGCGGAAAGGAATAAAAATAAAAGAAATTGGCCAAAGAACAATATAAATGGCACTTGGTTTGGATTAACTCGAGTTTTATAACCAAAAGAATAAAAATAAAGTTTTTGCACAGTGCAGAAAAAATTTGAAGGTTTGCACAGTGCAAAACGAGCTTTGGCAAATTGCACAGTGCAAAAAAATAATTCATCTTTGCACTGTGCAAAAAAAAAAATATTTTTCGCACAGTGCAAACGCGATGAATTTTGTGCACAGTGCAGAGCGAAAAAGTCTTTCGCACAGTGCAAAAGTTGCGACAAGAAGAAGGAAAAGAAATATCGCACAGTGCAGAAAAAATTTGAAGATTTGCACAGTGCAAAAAGAAGGAGCATAGAAGTCTTTGCACTGTGCAGCAGCGATGAATTTTGTTCTTCTGTGCACAGTGCAGAACGAAAAAAGTCTTTCGCACAGTGCAAAAATGCGACAGAGGAAAACGGATGCACAGTGCAGAATGTAAAAAAATACACAGTGCGGTTTGAAAAAGGATCGCACTGTGCGAGAAAATTTGATTTTAGGGAACTGCACTGTGCGAAAAATTGGTTTCTGAAAAAATGCACTGTGCAAAAAATATGATTTAGGGAACTGCACAATGAAAAAAATATTATTTTGAGGAACTGCACTGTGCGAGAAAATTTGATTTTAGGGAACTGCACAGTGCAAAAAATATGATTTTAGGGAACTGCACAGTGCGAAAAATATGATTTTCGGTGACTGCACTGTGCGAAAAAATATGATTTTAGGGAACTGCACAGTGCGAAAAAATATAATTTTAGGAAACTGCACTGTGCAAAAAATATGATTTTAGGGAACTGCACAGTGCGAAAAATATGATTTTCGGTGACTGCACTGTACGAAAAAATATGATTTTAGGGAACTGCACTGTGCGAAAAAATATAATTTTAGGAAACTGCACTGTGCAAAAAATATGATTTTAGGGAACTGCACAGTGCGAAAAAATATAATTTTAGGAAACTGCACTGTGCAAAAAATATGATTTTAGGGAACTGCACAGTGCGAAAAATATGATTTTCGGTGACTGCACTGTACGAAAAAATATGATTTTAGGGAACTGCACTGTGCGAAAAAATATAATTTTAGGAAACTGCACTGTGCAAAAAATATGATTTTAGGGAACTGCACAGTGCGAAAAATATGATTTTCGGTGACTGCACTGTGCGAAAAAATATGATTTTAGGGAACTGCACAGTGCAAAAAATATGATTTTCGGTGACTGCACTGTACGAAAAAATATGATTTTAGGGAACTGCACAGTGCGAAAAATATGATTTTCGGTGACTGCACTGTGCGAGAAAATATGATTTTAGGGAACTGCACAGTGCAAAAAATATGATTTTCGGTGACTGCACTGTGCGAAAAAATATGATTTTAGGGAACTGCACAGTGCGAAAAATATGATTTTCGGTGACTGCACTGTGCGAGAAAATATGATTTTAGGGAACTGCACAGTGCAAAAAATATGATTTTCGGTGACTGCACTGTGCGAAAAAATATGATTTTAGGGAACTGCACAGTGCAAAAAATATTATTTTGAGGAACTGCATTGTGCGAGAAATATGATTTTGAGGAACTGCACTGTGCGAAAAATTGGTTTCTGAAAAACTGCACTGTGCAAAAAACTATGATTTTAGGGAACTGCACCGTGCGAAAAATTTTTAGTTTTCCGGCGCACTGTGCAATTTGAAATAATTGACTGCACAGTGCAAAGGAAATGGAAAACCGATTTTTTGGGGGGAAAAATATTGATTTTTCTGGGGAAATTTTTGGATCTATTCGGAAAAAATTTCAAAAAAAATTAAATTTTTACATTTTTTTTGATTAAAAAATAATTAAAATAACATCCAGCACCAAATTCTGCGCTCTCTACCAAACTTTCGCTGTAAAATTTGTCCAAAATTTGCCGTTTCTTTGAGAACTCGATACCCACAAAAGGCAACACTCTCCTCATTCTCCCCCCAACACCACCCATTTTTGTTTTGTGTGGGAATTTTGGGAATTGAATACCCGCACAAAAAAATGCGAAAACCGAGAGCGAAAGAGTTTTGTTTGGCCAAGACGCGCGCGCGAAAATACGCGCGGTTATGGACACAAATGGACGGGGGGTTATTGTAGACGGAAAAGGTTACGGATCGAAGACATTTAGGGGTGCTGGGAACAAATATACCCGTGTTTGAGGGTGTGAGGGAAAGTTTGAGGGGAAAATGGGGAAATTATTGTTGAAAAAATGGGGAAATTTTGGGATTTTTTGAAAATTTCGAAAAAAATTGGTGAAAAAAATAGATGGAATTGCTTGAAAAACACATATAAGATCATATTTTGCATAAAAAACTTAATTATTGCCAAAAAAAGCGAAAAAAATCAGAATTTTCAAAAAATTTGGCAAAAATAACAAAAAAGATGGTGCAAAAATGGAAGCTAATGGAGCTGCAAGTATCTAGGTAGCCTGACCTTGCAACTACCATCTTAATTTTGCCTTAAAACACCTTATTTTACTCTAAAAATCCAAAAACGTGAAAAAATCTGGAAAAATCTACTAAAAACCGAAAATACCCCGAGGCAATGGCTTACAAATTGCGTAAAAATGTCCAAAATTTCAACATACAGCATTCGCATTGTCGAAAGTCTTCGTTTTCCGAGGAAAAAAGGTCAAAAAAGCCATCCTCCCCGGCCGGGAATCGAACCCGGGTCTCGCACGTGACAGGCGCGGATACTTACCACTATACTACCGAGGAACACGATCTGAATCGCCTCCAAATCCATGGAATTTTACAATTTATGTGTAGAAAAGCGACAACAACACATGAATTTTACCTTTCCAAATTTTTCAGGACCTATTCAGGGCGCAGCCTGCCAAAATTGAACCCTTTACAAAAGGTAATAGACCAAAGAAATAAGTGAGAAATTACCGTAACCTTGAAATTTGAGGCGAGTTCGAGAGGCCGAGACACGAAATCTTGCGGATTAATAAGGGAACAGCTTAATTCGGGGCTCCGAAGAGGTGGAGGTCAAGTACAATATAATACAAGTGCCCAATGCGGGGATATTAGTCCCTATTAGAGTCTATAATGGGATTTATGCAAATTTGAGATGGTTTTTGAGCGAAAGACGAGATTTTTTGAGTAAAATACGAAGCAGAATTTTTTTGGATATTTATAAATTATGCGAATTTTCCCCTAAAATAAGCAAATATCCCCTCAAAAATATGCAAATTACTTGGAAAAGGGCGTGAAAAAGATATTGACTCTCCGAAAATGCCTTAAATGTCCACAATTTGGCCGTTAAAACCAGATTTTGAGCCCGTCCGAAAGCAAATTCCCCGAGGGCACGAGCGCAAAAAGTCCTTGTTTTCAATCCCAAAAATAATATTCTCCCCCAAAAACGCCTCAAAGACGATGAATTCGCGGCTAATTACATCAATTTTCGTATTGGAATTTCTTAGTGCCGCACAGTGCAGCCGGAAAAAGAAAAATTTTGCACGGTGCGAACGGAAAACTGTACTTTGCACTGTGCGGTGGAAAATTTGAGACTGCACTGTGCAAAAAAATAAAATATGCACTGCACAGTGCAAGAAGAGTCATCTTTTGCACTGTACGAAAGAAAAATTATGTCTTGCACAGTGCAAGAAAATTTCGGGAAGAATTTTGCACTGTGCGGATGGAGTGGGAATGCGCACAGTGCAAATTTTGTTTGAGAATGCACTGTGCAGAAAAAAGTAAACTTCTGCACGGTGCAAACCGAAAATCGTGCTTTGCACCGTGCGAAGAAACTTCGGGTAGAAATTGCACAGTGCAAATTTCTTTTGAGACTGCACTGTGCAAAAAAAAGTAAATCATTTTTTGCACTGTGCAGAAAAAAGTAAACTTCTGCACGGTGCAAACGGAAAATTGTTTTTTTTTGCACCGTGTGGAGAAATTTCGGGAGAATTTGCACAGTGCACACATTTTGTTTCAGACAGCACTGTGCAAAAAAAAGGAAATATTCTCTGCACTGTGCAGAAAAAAGTAAACTTTTGCACAGTGCAAACTTAAAAAAATTTTTGCACAGTGCGGAAAATTTTATGGCAAAATCTGTTCAGTTTCGATATACAAAACACAAAAAAATAATTGTTCCACAAAAAAAATAATTTTCAAAAATTTGCATATTCAAATTTCAAAATCTGAATATGCAAATTTCCCCCCAAAAAAAACTCAAAAATCAGTCAAAACAAAGCCCCATGAGCCAAATAAAAAATTCTAAGGTAACCCTCTCCACCAGGGTGACACTCATTATTCAGCACTTAACGCAAGTGCGCGTGGAAAAGGTGCATTTCCGGCCACTTGTCCGTTAATTGACGGGTTCGATGCGCAAAAAAAGCTCGACCAACCTGCGACCCCACTGGCCCCGTAATTATAAGCGTTGAGTTTAATTTTGGGTTCAATCGTCGTTCGGGTCTTCGAGAAATGACGGGTGACAAGTCCGTGAAGTTTTGTGGGAAACCTGTGAGATTATGAGGTCAGAGGTCAACAAAGGGTGCGTATATGAGATATATGAGAGATGGGTGATTTCTGGCTCCCGGGCAGTAGGTTACGGTAGTCAAAAAAGACAATGCGCTGGGAAATTGGCAAAAAACGGCATTTTTGACCGAAAAATTGCAGAAAAGGAGTTTTTTGCTATGAAAAAATGGATAAATTAATAAAGAAAAGATGTTTGGAAACAATTGTCAAGGTGTCTTGATTATGTGCAACACCATTAAATTTTAATTTCTACCTTCAAATTGCGCAGAAAATCGAAAAAAGTCATTTTGCCTTAAAATCGAAGAAGATGCGGGTTTTCTATGGAAAAATGTCTAAATTAATAAACACAACATATCTAGAAATAATCACCAGGGTATCTTGATTATCTACAATTCCATCACACCTCCAATTCTACCGTCAAATTCTGCAAAAGATCGAAAAGATCATTTTTACCCTAAAAATCGAAGAAAATGCCATTTTTTTAAAAAATGGGTAAATTAATAAAGGAAATATGGTTAGAAATAATTACCAAGGCACCTTTATTATTTACAACACCATAACACCCCTAATTCTATTCGCAAATCCTGCAAAAAATCGAAAAACATGCTTTTGGCCATAATGAAAGAAAATAGATTTTTCCAAGAAAAAATCGGCAAGTATGTAAACAAAATGTAACTATAAATAACTATCGAGGCCTCTAATTTATTCTAAACAGTCTTTTACCGCTAAATTAGCCTCCAAATCTTGCGAAAAATCCAAATTCCCCCAAAAAACATCAAAATTTTCAAAAAACCTAAAACCTTCCAAATTTCCATAAAAAATCACTAGAACCCATCGCAAACTAAATGATAATATAGTTCAGACCACATACAACACGCTTACAACGCTTACACACCCTTTTTTGGCCGCCGCGGAAAAGAAAAACCCGACCAAAAATTAGTCATAAAAATTCTCCCGAGCCGCGAGAATCGTCCCGAGATGGTCGGGGTGCAATAAACAAATGACTCGTTTATATACACAGGGCTTAAACAAAACCCGCAAGTATCAAAAAGTGCCAAAAAAAGTGGTGGTGTGTCATTTTTTGGAGATTTTTTTGGGATTTTTGGAAAAAACTTGCAAAATTTTGCAAAAAATTGAGGAAAAAGCGGTGATTATGGTGGAAGATGGGTTTAAAATTATCTAATTTTTACTGAAGAAGCCGTATTTTACAATTTGGCCATAAATTTGATAGAAAATATTTAAAAATTTGCATATTCAAATTAAATTTTTTAATATGCAAATTTTAAAAACCAAAAAATTTCGTTACAATGCTGAGAACCCAACTATTAAGACCAGCTTTGATACAAAATTTATTTTTATTCTTCTCAAAATCGACTATTTTCCCTCTGCTTCCATGGGGATTCGAACCCGCGCCGATTTGGCGCCAAAGGAATTTCGAAAAAATCATGAAAACGCCATCCCGTCCGATCTGGCAAGTTAAGCAATGAGTTGATAAGTCTCGGGTTCGAATCCCACTGGAAGAAAAGTGCAAAAATAGTGACAAAAAGAAAAACAGGCGTCTTAGAATTGTAAAATACAATATTTTAAGAATTCGTATATTCAAATTAAATTTTGAAAAATTCAAATTTTATCCAAAAAATGATCAAAAAATCGTAAAGCAAAAAATTCAAGCTCTCGAAAGTAGTCCAAAAATAATTTCAAACAAGACTACTGTCTCTGAAATTCTATATTTGCACTTTCACTCCCGTAAACGGACCTAATTTGCAGTAAAACATCCCATTTTTATATCCAAAATTATATCCCCCCTCTCTTCCCAAGTGGAAATTCGATGCGAGGCATGGATAACCGCCGCCCCTAATGAATTTAATTGGGCCCGAAAATTGCGCAACGTTCGAGTTTCCGGCGCCTCAACAAGTTAGAGTTCCCCTATATTATTCATGGCCAAAAGAAAGGTCGAAAACGAGGAAAAATGGGAATTTCCGAATTTTCGGCATGCATAATCGGGTTCGAACCGGCTTAGAATGGAATTTTAGGGCATTTGAAACATTCGGAAAGAGGTAAATTTCAAAAAATTGCAAAAAAAATTTTAAATTTTTGAGATTTTTTGGGTTAAAAATCTTGGTTGTTTTTGGAAAATACGTGGTAAAAAAATTTTAGTGGATCTGAGCGAGATTTTATCTGCAATTTTGTTCAGTTTCATAAAAATTTCCAGCACTTTTTCAAAAAAAATTTTTTGCACAGTGCAAAAAAAATTCAAAAAATTGCACTGTGCAATAAAAAAAATTGCATTGTGCGAGAAAAATCAAAAAAAAATATATATATATTTTCTCGAAAATTTGATCATTTTAAAAAAAAAATTTTTTTGCACCGTGCGAAAAAAAATCCAAAAAACTGCACCGTGCAATGAAAAAAAATTTTCACAGTGCAAACACAGTCAAAAAATCAAAAATTTTTACATCAAAACGACCATTTTTTCAAAAAAAATCGACTGCACCATGCAAAAAAAAGGGTCTATGTTTTTTGCATAGAAATAAAAATGCTTTTTCTTAGAAAACTTATTTTTAGAAAAAATGATTTTTTTCATAGAAAAAAACGTTTTTATTTTAGAAAAGAATGGTTTTTCCTTAGAAAGTGCAATTTTTAGTAAATTTATGTATAATAATAACAAAAATTGATTTCAAACAGTAACTAGTAGTAAATTTTGTTAAGTAATGGGGTAAAATAGTAAGAGTAGTAACTTTTTTAAGGAATATTTGGTACTGGGATATTCGATGGTTCTGATTTCGAAAAAATAGCTTGTTTTTTGTGATTTTGACTTTTTTCTTAAGTAGTACTGTAAATTAGTAACAATTTGTATTGTTTATGCCTCAATGTCGGTTGAAATCGATTTCTTGCTCATACTTGGGTTTACCGTTATATAACTTCAAACAAATTCTGACGAACCAGAAGGAATATTCAATTAAACAATTCAACAATTAATCAAAAAATTCAAAATTGATACTAACTTACAGTACTACTTAAGAAAAAAGTCAAAATCACAAAAAAACGAACTATGTTTTCGAAATCAGCACCATCGAATACCCCAGTCCCCAATATCCACTCAAAAAGTTACTACCCTTACTATTTGACCCCACTACTTAACAAAGTTTACTACTAGTTACTGTTTAAAATCAATTTTTGTTATTATTATACACAACTTTACTAAAAATTGCACTTTCTAAGGAAAAACCATTCTTTTCTAAAATAAAAATGTTTTTTTCTACGAAAAAAATCATTTTTTCTAAAAATAAGTTTTCTAAGAAAAAGCATTTTTATTTCTATGCGAAAAACATTTTCCCCAAAAAAAAGCTCCAAAAAGTACAAAAAAAACTTATCCCCACCTCTCCCTGATGACCGAAAATCTTCAATCCAAATTCCCCACCTCCAAGTGGCTAAGACAACATGTTCCGATAACAATATTCGGATTGTTTGAAAAGTGTCCTCAACTGTCGCGGCGAAATTCGTCTTTGGGGAGTTGAGGACCGCGAAATCTCCAAAAGAATCTCAATGCCATGCCCCCGTCCTCGAGGACATCCCCTCGAACAGAGTGGCCTCCAAAGCCCTGTAAACTCTATTGTTTTTATGATTATTGGAGAGGAAAAAAGTTTGCGCGGCGCGATTATGCAATCGAGGGGAGCGCAAGTCTTTATTTTCGGTGGGAAAAAGAGAATACCACGTATTTTAAAAAGATACACTATAAAAGATTAAAATTTCTTGTCGAAAATCAAAGAAAAAAGTTTGAGTTCCTATTAAGACCACTTTTTATGACTGCATTTATTTTTATTCCGCTCAAAATCAACTATCTTTACCTCTGCTTCCACCGGGATTCCAACCCGCGCCGATTTGGCGCCAAAGGAATTGCGAAAAAATCACGTAAATGCCATCCCGTCCGATCTGGCAAGTTAAGCAACTGTGCAGCTGATCCGCCCAGGTTCGAATCCCACTAGAAGAAAAGTGCAAAAATAGTGAAAAAAAGAAAAATATGGGTTTTAAAATTGTAAAATACGGTATTTTAAGAAAACGAGTGAATAACTTTTCTTCAAGACCGACGCAAAAAACAGGCAAAAGCAATAAAAATCGATGTTAAGACGTTTTTATTGATTTTCACCATTTTTTACAACAAGTTACTTCACATCGCTGTCAAAATCGACTTCTTTCACCTCTGTTTCCACTGGGATTCGAACCCGCGCCGATTTGGCGCCAATGGAATTTCGAAAAAATCGCGAAAACGCCATCCCGTCCGATCTGGCAAGTTAAGCAACGAGTTGACCAGTCGCGGGTTCGAATCCCACTGGAAGAAAAAGGAGAAAATAAGTAAAATACGGCTTTTTAATGTAAAATACGAACATTCCATTAACTAATGCTTAATCGATAGATCAAAAAAGGTTGGAAATGAACAAAAAAATTGACTTTTTTCCTCACCAAACCGTCCAATATTGGGTTAGAAGCGCCCCAGATTCCAGCAAAGCCTCGAAAAATGGACCAAATCGAAAAAACGACAAGAAACGCAAATCGGATTTGAAAATCGGGGAGAGAAAGGGGAGGGAAGCGCTTATGGAGATTTGGTTATGCCAGAAGTTTTTCGTGCATAAAGAAAGGGAATTTGGTTAGTGGTCACTCGGAAAAAACAACGAAAATCGAAGAAAAAATGACTTTGAAAAAATCGAGATGCATGTAATTTTGAGCTTTATAAATTTTTAGGGTGATTTTGGGGGAAAATTTGAATACTCAAAAATGAATTTTGAATATGCAAATTTTTGAAATTTTTAAAAATAGCTAGAAAATACAAGATTTGTGGGAAAAACAACCAAAAAACCTATAAACAAAATAAAAAATTTGAATATGCAAATAAAAAATTTTTTTGAATATTCAAATTTTTTCACTATGAAAATTTGTGGTAAAAAAAATTTAAATATGCAAAGTTTAAATTTGGGATCCAAAAATCACCTCGAAAATTTGAATATTCAAATTAATTTTTTTGAATATGCAAATTTTTGGTAGCCAAGTTTTAAATATGCAAAAATTGTAACTTTATGATCAAAAAATTGCTCTAAAAACTTTGAATATTCAAATTAATTTTTCTGGAATATGCAAATTTTAGCTCAAAACAACACAGAAACCCCCGGCTTTCGCCCTTATCCCCCACCATCCTAAACCAATAAAAATATTAGTACAATCGGGCAGGTTCTAAAACCTTATCCGCAAAAGCGGGAGGCAAAGGCAAAGGTCACGGCCATAAAATCCGGCGGATTATTCGATTCAAGACAAAAGCCGCGAGACTAAACGGATTTCCGTTCCTCGTCAACTCCGCGAATATCGTCCTCAACCGCAAAGGGCTGTAAAATAAAAATATTGCGCTTTGACGGGAGAGAACTTGGAAAAAAGGGAACATTAAAGGGCAACTCAACTATTCAGAGACTATATTTGATAATGATGTGCAAGATCCAAATCTTCGTATTTTACAATTTTTACCTACATTAAAAGCCAAAAAACCTTGAATTTTTAGCAAAAAACATTTTTTGCATTGTCTTCCACCTATTTTAAGGAGTTGTGAAGTTCTTACATTACGTATTTTACATTACCAACTCGTATTTTAATTCTTTTCTTCTTTTTCTTCCAGTGGGATTCGAACCCGCGACTGATCAACACCCGTTGCTTAACTTGCCAGATCGGACGGGATGACGTTTTCGTGATTTTTTCGAAATTCCATTGGCGCCAAATCGGCGCGGGTTCGAATCCCAGTGGAAGCAGAGGTGAAAATGGCCGATTTTGAGTAGTAATCAAAAACGTTTTTTTGAATATTCATTTACATGCGATTTTAGACAAAAAACAACTTTTCCATGCACGAATTTCGAACTCTTCGAATTTTTTTTGAATTTTTTCTACGCGGAACAAGTAAAATACGGTCGAAAAATCGGTATTAATGGTAAACGGCTCTTTTACTACGTATCATTATTCTTTTTCCACTCAAAAAATACCTTAACCTTGATCAAACACTCATCTCATATCCCAAAAGCGATAAATCCCAAAACATCCCGAAAAACAATGAGTTATGAGGGCTCGTTAGTGAGCCGGACAAGGTCCTTCCATTTCCCTTTCACTAACACTTCAGGCAGCCGTTTTTTTGCGCCCAAATTTGCGCAATAAATTGGTCGTTAAGAAAGTGGGAAACCGTTTTTTCGTTCGGTTTTTTCCTTTTGAAACGCGCGTTTTTATTGGAAAGGTGCATTTCAACGGGTGTGGCAAGACTTGAAGGGCCGAAAAGGGTTGGTTTGATTGAAAAATGGGAGATTTCTTGAGAAAAAGCGCGATAAACACAAAAAAAGAAGTGTTGTTTTTTGAGTTTACACTGAATATCATAATGTGGAAGGTAATATACAACATTTCTAATATCAAATTTTTCAAAAAAAAATTCAAAAACCGATTATTTTTGCCTCTGCTTCCACTGGGATTCGAACCCGCGCCGATTTGCGCCAATGGAATTTTGAAAAAATCCCGAAAACGCCATCCCGTCCGATCTGGCAAGTTAAGCAACGGTCGATTAGTCGCGGGTTCGAATCCCAGTGGACGAAAAGGTAAAAAAGATGAGACAAAAAATAGTAAAATTGTAAAATACGGAACTTGTATTCCGCCAAAAAAAATAGTGAGTCGAAAAAACTTTCAAAAATAGCCGAAATCGGTGAGAAATCGACCATTTTCCCACCTGCTTCCACTGGGATTCGAACCCGCACCGATTTGGCGCCAATGGAATTTCGAAAAAATCACGAAAACGACATCCCGTCCGATCTGGCAAGATAAGCAACCGGTTGACTAGTCGTGGGTTCGAATCCCACTGGAAGAAAATGATAAAGAAAATACTTTTTATGCAAAAATAAAGTAGTACAAATAGTAATTTCTCTGTCGAGACATAAATTACCGGGTGAAACACCCGGAAAACAAAACTTTTTCCTCGACTTCAAGTGCAAGTGTGACAAACGACGTAAAACCGTCTAATAATCGCTTTGCAAGAACCCAGAGGCGGGCTCATTTCGCAAGCAACGTAACCAGTGATTACGAGGCGTTAAGAATTGCCCCATAATTATGGGGCAACTCGTATTTTCTCGCAGGTCAACTGGTGATATGACACTTAATTGAGTTGAGTGTCAGTCATTTCCGCCGCGGGAAATTGGACAAGTGGTTCCCTTGGGGTCATTGTTGCGCAATTATGCAGGATCCACAGGAAATTTTGAGGAAACTGAAAAAATTGGATGAAAAATGGGGAAAACGGATATTGTAGTAGATAAAAATATAATTAGCGGAGAAAAAAAATTTGTGGTAATGTAAAATACACGCAGAAAAAATCAGTTTTAATATCTAACAACAAAAAATATAAAAAAAAATATATAAACTTCAAAAAAAAATCGGCCTGAAAATGCCTGGTTCTTGTTAAAAGTACCAATGAAAATATTTCGACAATTTTTTTTTAGTTTCATAATCAAAATCGACTATTTTCACTCTTTTCTTCCACTGGGATTCGAACCCGCGCCGATTTGGCGCCAATGGAATTTCGAAAAAATCACGAAAACGCCATCCCGTCCGATCTGGCAAGTTAAGCAACGGGTTGATAAGTCGCGAGTTCAAATCCCACTGGAAGAAAAGGGAGAAAGGAAGTAAAATACGTGTTGGTAGTGTAAAATACGGACTAGAAAAAATAAAAAAAGCAGCATTGAATCATCAAATAACTTTTATAAAATCAGAAAAAATGGGGAAAATGTAATTTTTTATTCATTTTGACAATAAAATTTTCTGCACTTGGCAAAATTCAGATTCCTCCCAAAAACAAACTGTTTAGAAAGCTTGCGCACAGTGCGAATTCCAGTTGGAGCCCGTAAATCTGTCAAAAATCGCTCAAAAAACCAACAAGTGCCCGTTCGAGACGAGAGAGAGAAACCGTCGATTGACCTCCATTAGAACACTTAAACCCCGTTATTAGCGACAAGTTGGACCGCGCTTATAAGGTCGTTTTCTCTTTTGACAAAAGTTCGGGGATTAAAGGCAAACGTTGGCAATAAAAACGGGATTTTTTGGTGACTTTTTTGCCGATTTTTTGGAGGAAAATCCAAAAAAATTTCAATTTGAATCAATAAAAAGATTAAAAAATTAATAAAGAATCATTTTAAAATTTGAAATTTTTAATTAGACTTCCAAAAAATCGCAAAAAATTTAAATTTCCAATGAAAAATCAAATATTTTTTTATTGAAAAACGATTTTTGCTGCTAAAGTAATACAAAAACGCATTTTTTTCTCCACATAAAGTCCACAGGCCGTGAAAATCACAAAAGAAAAGGCCGCATTCTCGGTTTTTCTTGAGAAAACCTATGCTCAAAAGGGGTGATAAAACTTTTCGGAAAATAAATACGGAATTTATTGTATAATGTTGCCTTTTCCAGGGGAAAACGCACACTGTAAGGGGCGATTCTTGATATAAATTTTTGAAAAATCGAATTTTATAGAAAAAAGATTCGAAAAATAATACTTTTTTTCAAAGAAGTCTTTGAAGTATCATAAGTCAAGGTAAAAAAAAGCTTTGATTTAAAATAGTTTATTTTTGTATTCAAAATCAATCATTTTCCTCATCTGCTTCCACTGGGATTCGAACCCGCCCCAATTCGCGCCGATGGAATTTCGAAAAAATCGCGAAAACGTCATCCCGTCCGATCTGGCAAGTTAAGCAACGGTGCGGGCAAGTCGCGGGTTCGAATCCCAGTTGATAAAAAAAATTTTAAAATGGATAAAATACGGGTTAATAAGCATATTCTCGTGATATTAGGGTCTTCGAAAACGTAAAAAACAGTGTAATCTCAAGAAAAACTGATTTTTAATCTGCAAAAATATGAGTAAGCAAAAAAGAGCAATTTTTGATGTAAGAATGAAGATCGAGATGTGGTCTAATTTTCCAAAGCAAAAAAGATTCAAGTTTTAGTCGATGAAATGAAGAAATCAACCATTATTTACCTCTGCTTCCACTGGGATTCGAACCTGCGCCGATTCGCGCCAATGGAATTTCGAAAAAATCACGAAAACGCCATCCCGTCCGATCTGACAAGTTAAGCAACGGTTGATTAGTTGCGGGTTCGAGTCCCAGTGGAGGAAAAAAATAAAAACAAAAAAAGTAAAATACGAATTTCGTACTGCAAATATAAAATACGACATCAAGAAGGTAAAATACGTCCGACCAATGACCGTATGAAAGAATTTTTTAAAATTTCGTCCAAAAAACCTACAAAAAATTCCAAAATATCCAAAACTTGCCCCAAAACTCCGCTAACTTCAACAGTTCGGGAAAAGCGAACACTTTCCGCATAATGACCAAGACTTATGAAGACGAAAGAAGATTAGCGCGAGCGTTTCCCTTTCGTTCTAAGCGGTTTCATAAACTCTTCAAGCGGGAGATTTCCGAACTGACCAAAAGCGTTTTGTTTGTTTATTCCAAACTTGGAAGGGGCGAAAGTGTTGAGCCATCTTGACCAGATATAATAAAAATGGGAAAATTTTGCAATAATCGAGTGGGATTTTAACTGATTTTTGAAAAAAATTATGGAAATTCAAAAAAAAAATTTTTATTTTTTAAAATTTTTTCTCTGAAAAAGATCAAAAAAAGTAATAAAATGGAGAAATCGTATTTTCTTTCCGATTTTTGAATATTTTTAATCGAAAAATAAAAAAAAAAAATAAAAATTTTTTTTTGTTTTTTTTTTTGAAAATTCATAATTTTTGATCAAAAAAATCGGTGGCCTCAATTTTTTTGTCATTTTTTCCAACAAAAAATCACCTTGAAACGATGAAAAATCTAAAAATTCAACTTTTTTATATTTTTTTTCAAAATTTTTCGACCAAAAAAATCAAAAAATTTCAAAGTCATTTTTTCCCCATTTTTACTTCTACTCCATTTTTCCCACTCAAAATTCACCAAAACTTTCGAAAAATCCCAAAATCCCCGTCAACTTTTCCCTTGGAATTCGCAAATTCCCATAAATCATTGATTTCCCCCCTCTCCGAAAACTAATGGCGAATTTGAATACTGCTAAAAGGTGTGCCGTTTCTCTTCTTTCGTCCGCCGCCATTTTATGGCCATCGCGCGCCATTATAGTCGAAAACAAATAGCGGACGGAGAGCTGGGATCTGGAAGACGGGTTCACACTGAATCATGGGCAAACACAATACCGATTATATGCCAAACCACGCGTATTATGGTACCCTGCGAGCCCTTGGACGGCTAAATTTTTATTTTTGAAGTTTTAGGGCACCTGTTTTTGGAAGAAAAAATTTTTTAATTTTTTGCACAGTGCAGTGATTTTTGGAAAAATTTCGCACTGTGCGGCGTAGAATGAAAAACTTGGTCAGAAAATCGACCAAAAAGAAGGTAATTAGCCTGTATATAACATTGAAAACCTATTATGGACATTTTAAAATCCGTTTTATTACAACGGCTATGACAAAAAATTTCCTCCGCACTGTGCAAAAAAATTTAAAAAATTTTGCAGTGTGCGGCTCAGAATGAAAAACTTGGTGGGAAAATCGACTAAAAAGAAAGTAAATAGCCTGTTGATAATATTGAAAACCTATTTGAGATACTGTAAAATACGACATCGCTAAAACGGATATGATAAAAAAATTCCTCCGCACTGTGCAAAAAATCTAAAAAAAATTTGCACTGTGCGGCGCATAATGCAAAATTTGGTCGTAAAATCGACCAAAAAGAAAGAAATAGCCTGTTGATAATATTGGAAACCGTTTCCGACATTTTAAAATACGGATTTTTCAGATACGATTGAAAATTCTTCGGTTTAAAAATTTTACAAAAAATATGAAAAATTTCGCACTGTGCGGCGTAGAATGAGAAACTTGGTCAGAAAATCGACCAAAAAGAAAGTAAATAGCCTGTAGATAATGTTCAAGACCTGTTTTGGACATTTTAAAATACGATGTTATTATTACAACGGCTATGACAAAAATCTCCTCCGCACTGTGCAAAAAATCTAAAAAAATTTGCACTGTGCGTGGCAGAATGCAAAATCTGGTCGGAAAATCGACCAAAAAGAAAGAAAGTGGCCTGTAGATAATATTGAAAACCTATTTTGGACATTTTAAAATACGAAATCTTTAAAAACGACGAAGCAAAAATTTCCCCCGCACTGTGCAAAAAATCCAAAAAAAATTTGCACTGTGCATCAAAACTGAAGTAGTAAGAAATTGATAAAAATAGTAATATATTATAATAATAACTCGGTATTTGCAAAATCAAAATTTTTCCCACACCCGCATGCCTTTCTTTACCTCTTTATTGGTCATAGTTATGGTCGCTTTGTGAGTAATCCAAACTATTCGGGTTAAAGGGGGGAAAGTTACTCATTTGAATAGTAAAAAGCTTCAAAAAATTTCGATTTATAAAAATTCATTGTAAAAAAATTATTTTTCGTTTTCGCACTGTGCAATAAAATTTTGGAGTTTTTGCACAGTGCAGTCAATTTTTAATTTTTTTTGCACTGTGCGGGAAACACTGGGGTGGAAAATTCGAAAAGTGAAAAATTGTGTGATACTAGTTCTAAGACGTCAGCAGACATCAATTTTTACTGGCCATAAAATTTTTGTCGCATTAAAAACGCGAAATTTCGAAATCCGACTGCACAGTGCAATTGATTTAAAAAATTGCAGCACAATGCGGTTGGACGCAATGGGGCGACAAAAAAATCGCTTCAGCAGAAAGTAAATAGCCTCAGGGTATAAATAAAAATTGGCTTTTTCATTTATGCAAATTTGCATATTCAAAAAAATCATATTTTAAAATTCGACTGCACTGTGCAAATTCACACATTTTTTTGCACAGTGCAGCTTCTTCAAGCATTAAAACCAAACAATTTGGAGTAATTAGAGCAATATTAATCAAAACGCAAGGGAACTTCATAAAATAAAACTTTTTTTTGGAGATTCCGATTCCATTTTTTTTTCGATTTTCCCCCAAAAATTTCTTCAGCTGCCCGTCAGAAAATCAACTCTGCCGCGCGCTCACTTTGATTTATTACGTCAGTCGCCGTTTTTCGCTCGGGCAGTCGAATTTTTTCGGACGATGACAAAAATAGCGAAAATGACAGGAAATTGGGGGATTTAGCGGGTGTGAAGCGTTTAACGCGGGTAAAAAGTCGAAGTCGCGGTATGGCGCAGCTTTTAGACACAAATTTATTTTTGTTTGGAGGCTTGGAAATAATTTTTGGCCAAAAAATTTGATCTTTAGTCTGCACAGTGCAATGGACTCTAAACATCATCGCACAGTGCGGCGGAAGTTTCAAGTTGAGATGTAAAAACGATATGTATAGGACATATATAATCCAACTGCAAAGCTGATAAACAATTCTCACCAATTATAAATGCTGTTTTTTCAAAAAAGCCAAAATTTGAAATTTGAACGCACAGTGCATCAATTTTTAAAAATCGTGGCACTCTGCGGTCGCTGGGGGCGGAAAAAATCTAAAAATCAGTGAAAATATAACTAGGCAGTCTTGTCGAGCTACCGAGGAACAAATTTCATTTTTTCATAAATTTGCATACCCAAAAAAATGAAAAATAAAAACATAGCTGCACAGTGCGGAAAAGATTAAATTTCGCTATTCTAAGACTTCGTGATTGCAAAACAATTCAAAATATTGCTTTAGCTGAACTTAAATAGCCTCAGGGAGCTATCTAAGATACGATTTTAATTTTTCGAAAATTTGAATATTCAAAAAATTCAAAATAAAAAATCCACTGCACAGTGCAAAATCGCTATCACAACTTTATGCTCAGGCCAAAAGCAAAGCGCCAACATTAAAAATATATATAAAAGACGCCTGTCCGGATTGCATTATACGTCCATTGTACGTAATATCACGTCAAAAGTCATAACAAAAATGATCCGAAAAAATGATTTGGAAACAAAAGAAACAAACTTTTTCTTCCGCCCCATAACGGCCATTACAAGCGTCTTCATGAAAATCCCCTTTTCCGGTTTCGCGGCAGAAAACGCTCATTTCAGGGGCTGAAGAGAGGTTTCCGCTGAAATGGACGCGCAACAATAGCCTTACGGCTTATTAGTGGAGAAGTAATGGACACATTACGAAAGGGGGAGATTACGGTAATCTTTGGAGCCTTTGAAGGCAGTAATAGTGATTTTTAGAGGTTTTAAATTTGGACATGTTCCATCGTATAAAATGTCACCAATAGACACTTTACGCAAAGAGGGAGATTACGGTAATTTTTGAGGCCTTTGAAGGTAATAAAGGTTATTTTTTGAGGTTTTAATTTTTGGACATATTCTATCGTATAAAATGTCACCAACAGACACATTATGAAAAGAGAGGGATTACGGTAGTTTATAAGGCCTTTGAAGGTAATAATAGCAGTCTTTAGACGTTCTATATCATAAAAACTTTCGATTTGGAAATGTTCCATCGTATAAAATGTCACAAACAAAATTTTTGGTTTTATAAGCGCATTTTTAGCTCAGATTTTTCTACTGTAAAAATATCGTCGATTATAATTTTTCCAAAGCCATTTTTTACCATGTAAAATCGACTGCACGGTGCGAAAAAAATCAAAAAAAAAAACTGTTGCAGATTTTGATGAAACTTGGCTCAAATTTAGAACAGAATTTTTTTAGACACATGAAACAACTTTTGTCCATAGCTTTGCAAAAATGATCGAGATTTTTTAGCCGAAAGTTTAAAAAATTTCAAAAATTTTTTGAGAATTTTGAGGCCAAAAATAGGTAGTCTATTGGCCGTGACGAGTACAATCTTCCTATAAAAAATAGTTTTTCTCCCTGCCACACTCAGAGAGATATAGCCAAAAAAAGACTTCTTGGACCGTCTCTCCTTATTTTCCATGGCCTATCGTCCGCAAAGATCGGTGAATATCTCGGCCGCAATTTTAAATGGTAAGCTCAAAGTTTCAGTGATTGATATATAGTCTATGAAGAATATCTAGACCAAATTTGAGACAAATCCGAGCTTTGGGCCTTGACATATTCACCTTTGAAATCACCCCCCCCTCTGCACTGTGCAAAAAAAAACCTCCCTTTTTTTTCAATTCCTCTTGCTACAGTATCCCCAATCTCCTCTCCAATCACTCGAAATTCGCCTTTTTGCTCAACCTTTCTCCGCATTTCCGTTTCAAGTGTATATACACCCAGCCGTATCGTATTTCCTCCCCAATGATTGACGAAAAAACCGCAAATCAAACACAAAATGTAACTGTATGTTTATGCCCGCTCTTACGCGACATATGTTCGGTTCGCCGTTGAAGTGTCATCGATATAACGCACTTGCGCTTTTTTGCGTTGAGAGGATCCGTTAATTACAGTCGAAAAATAATGAAAAAGGGGGGAAAGGAGAAACTTTATAGCTGTAGAAATTTTTTAGAGGTTCCTACGGTAATTTCATGTCACTTATCTTAGAATAAATCTTATAAATGTACAGAAAAATTTCTGTATTTTTTAATTTTTTGCCAATTTTTTACATTTTTCTTCATTTTTCTGCTAAAAGATCAAATATTTCTAAATTTTCAAGCCTGAAATAAAAGACAAATATCTTTGCATGCAATAGAAAAGCAATTCTCGAACGTATTTTACCTATAAAAACCCAAAAATGCTCACTCCCCGGCCGGGAATCGAACCCGGGTCTCGCACGTGACAGGCGCGGATACTTACCACTATACTACCGAGGAACACGGCAGGTAAAGCCTCCGAATCCGTGAAATTTTAAAATTTATGAGTAGAAAAGAGTCTACAACGCATAAATTTTACATTTTCAAAACTTTCAGGATAAATGTAGGGCGCAGTCTGCCAAAAATTAAAGTTCAAAAAATGATGATGTAAGTGATGTAAAGGTCAAAACATGAGAAAAAAGGAAAAAAATGAATGCAGAAAACGTCGCACATGATCATGACATTCTAAATTGGCATAAAATTTGAATAAAACCCGACCCCGAAGTGACTTAATAACCCATTTCTCATAAGCCAAAGGAAAATTAATAAAAATTCTCTCCCCCCGTTAATCCACTGACCCAAAATTCGAATCCCATTTCACAGGATCGCAATTTAATCAAGACAAAAACCAATTGGAACGTCATTTTCGGGGAGAAGTAACGGGATTTTTCGTGCACTTTTTTGTAATGAAAACACCTCTGCTTTTAAAGTGAATTACTGAAGAAAAAATTGTCAAATTTTTGGTGCACTGTGCAAAAAAAATATCTAAAAAATCGTTGCACAGTGCAAAAAAAAAAATTTTTTAGCTTCCGCACAGTGCAATTACAAAATATTGAAAAATTGCACAGTGCAAAAAATTTTTTTGTTTTGCACAGTGCAGAAAAAATAAAAAAAATCATCCGGCCGCACGGTGCAAGAAAAATATCGGAAAAATTGCGCAGCGTGCGGAAAAAATATCAAAAAAAAAAAAAAATTTTTGTTTTGCACAGTGCAGAAAAACTCAAAAAGTCTAGCTGTACGGTGCAATCAAAAATATAGAAAAATTGCACTGTGCGAAAAACAAATCTTTTTCAGCGTTTTAAACACAAAACTAATTGTAATTACAGGCCTGCTGGACTGTTTTTGGCGAAACACTTTAGACAAAAGTCCGAGAACCCCTCCTTTTGACTCGAGGGTACCCCCGATTCATGACGAAAGCTCATTAGGCTGTTTTTCACGAGAAAACAATAAAAAATAAAGCAGAAATACAAGAGGCGGTCGTATTTTACCATTTTAGATTTGAATTTGTGATTTTTAATTCTATTTTTTGATGATATTTAGATTTTGCAAAGAAGAAAGGGAATTTTATCTTCAAAGCTTTCAAACAATAATAAACCAGCTCGTATTTTACTTTTAAAATCTCAAAAAAAGTTTTCTCCCCGGCCGCCGGATACTTACTACTATACTACCAAGGAACACGGTCATATTTTCCGCACAGTGCAGTTCTCCAAGATCATATTTTTTGCACCGTGCAATTAACAAAACTTTTTTTTCGCACTGTGCAGTTTTCCAAAATTACATTTTCCGCACAGTTCAGTTGTCTAAAGTCATTTTTTTGCTCATTGCTGTTTTTCAAAACTAATCTTCCGCACAGTGCAGTTCCCCCAGGCGATTTTTTCGCGCAGTGGAAATTTTCCAAAAACCGATTCTTTGCACCGTGCAGTCCCAAAAAGCCAACCTTTTCGCACTGTGCAGTTTTCCAGGAATCAATCTTTTGCACCGTGCAGTTTCCTAGAAACCCATCTTTCGCACAGTGCAGTTCCCAAAACCATATTTTTCTGCACCGTGCAGTTTCACAAAATTGTATTTTTTGCACTGTGCAGTTCTCCAAACAGAAATTTTTTGCACCGTGCAGTTTTCCAAAATCAATTTTTTTCGCACAGTGCAGTTTTCTAAGAACAAATTGTTCGTACAGTGACAATTTCAAAATAATATTTTTTCGCACAGTGCAGATTTTAAAAACAAAGTTTTTGCACCGTGCAGTTTCTCAGAACCCAATTCTTTTCGCACAGTGCAGTTTTCCAAACTCGAATTTTTTCGCACAGTGCATTTTCCCAAAACTATTTTTTGCACTGTGCAGTTTTCCAAAATCAAATTTTTTCGCACAGTGCAGTTTTCAAAGAACCAATTTTTCGCACTGTGCAAATTTCAAAAAAAAATCCATGCACAGTGCAGTCAATTCAATGCCCTTGGCGGAAAGCCGGTCGCCCAAAAATGATGAGTGGAAAAGTGAGTAAACTTCGCAGTAATTTCGGCGGGTAATTTGCCTGTTGTTTACAGAATGCGCCACTCCAAAAGCGCCCAACAAAACCAAAAAAGTCTTTTGTTCGGAACAGGTGTAATTATCGGCGCCACTTTTTGCCGTTGGAGCGCAAAAAGTTTTATGCAAATTCGACGCGAATTTACGCCGAGATCTTTAGGTCATTATAATTCACAGCGTGATCAACGGCGATGATTTTTCGAGGAGAAACAGATATTAGAGGGATACAATTGGAATTACGGTAATTTATGGGGAAAAGGGACGTCGAAATTCAAAAATTTGCATAGATTAAGACAAAAGAAGCATTTAAAAGATAATAAAAATATATTTTGCCATTAAAAAAATTTCATTTTATTCAAAATTGGCCTTCTAAGTCATCATTTTAAACTACCAATTTTTGGCAGACTGCGCCCTACATTCATCCTGAATCTTCTGAAAATGTAAATTTCATGTGTTGTAGCCTCTTTTCTACTCATAAATTTTAAAATTCCATGGATTCCGCGGCTTCCTGCACTGTGTTCCTCGGTAGTATAGTGGTAAGTATCCGCGCCTGTCACGTGCGAGACCCGGGTTCGATTCCCGGCCGGGGAGAAAACATTTTTTTGGGTTTCAAAAGAGGATATAAGGTAAAATACGGGCGAAATAATCAGTGGGTGTTATTTTAAAGTTGTTTGTCATCTATTTTACGCCCGATAAGAGGGAGTTATTGACTTTTTAGCAGAAAAATAATAAAAAAATGTAAATTTAATCGGAAAAATTCAAATTTCATCAAAAACGTTGAAATCAAAAAATCTATTTTATGTTTTTAAAGTGGTAAAATTCGCTGGGTGCTGATTTTTTCCCAAAAAACGATCCAATGAGGTTATATTCACCAGCTAAAATGATGGAGAGAAATTTTTTTTTTTGAAGGTATAAGCGATAAAACAGAATAATATACGAGTTGTACATCTTTTGACTTCTGTGTGACCCCTTCAAAAACCCGTATGCAAAGCTAAAATACGAATAAAATTTTTTTAAAAATTTTAAAAAATTAAAAAAAAAAATTAACCCTCTAAATAACCATCTATCTTTATTTCCCTCTTGCTCATCCATAAAACAATAAAACAGTAAGAAAGAAGTCGGATAATAAAAAGAAAGGACGCAAGTTATAAGAGCTCGCCGAGAGTTTCGCAAAAATTGCGCCCTGAGGCGTGAAAGCGCGAGAGAATGATTTCAGTGGACATCCGATGACCTCAAAAATGTTTATACGCAATTATGGCGAGCCGAAAATAACAATAAAACTTCGAAATTGCAAGGTTTTGAAAACGAATTTTTGGAAGAAAAATGAAAAATCGATAGTATATAAAAAAATATGCAAATTTTTCTCTCGAAAAAAGTGGCAATCTCAAAAAAAGGCCAAGAACAAAAAACCACCCAAGTTTAATCCGTTGCAAATCCCCCCACTCCCGATCGAATGGTCATTAATTTGGCCGGTCTGACCGGCTAATAACCTTTTCAATTGGGGATTACGCAATAAGTGGAGGTCGAACGAACAAGAGGAATATCACAATGAATATAATGAGAGGCGAGAAATCGGGGAAAAAAGTTCAGTAAAAATCAAAAATTGCAAAAAAAATTTTTTAATGATTCAAAAAAAATTCTGTGAAAAAATGTGAAAAAATCAATCATAAAAAATTTTTGTACCTTTTTTACCACATTTAATAAAAAAAACCGTTTGCACAGTGAAACTTGCAAAAAAAGATCAAAACTTTTCCGCACTGTGCAAGGCTCTCAAACAGTTTTTTTCGCACAGTGCAGTTTTTCAAGAGCCAATTTTTGGCACAGTGCAATTGCTCAAAGTCATATTTTTTCGCACAGTGCAGTTCCTCAAAATCATATTTTTTCGCACAGTGAAGTTTTTTAGAAACCAATTTTTTGCATAGTGCGGCTCCCCAAGATTATATTTTTCCGCACAGTGCAGTTTTCCAAAATCAAATTTTTTCGCACAGTGCAGTTTTTTAAAATCATTGTTTTCCGCACAGTGCAGTTTTCCAAACTCAAATTTTTTCGCACCGTGCAGTTGTCCAAAAACCAATCTTTTGCACAGTGCAGTCCCTCAAAATCATAATTTTTCGCACAGTGCACTTTTCCAGAAACCAATCTTTCGCACCGTGCAGTTCCCAAGATCATACTTTTTTGCACAGTGCAGTTCCTCCGATTCATATCTTTCCGCACAGTGCAGTTTCCCAAAAACAATTTTTTGCACTGTGCAGTTCCTCCAAATCATCTTTTTTTGCACTGTGCAAGTCTTTCAAATAGTTTTTTTTCGCACAGTGCAGTTTTCCCAAACCTTTTCGCACTGTGCGAAGAGCGATGAGTCGCGAAGTCCACTGCACAGTGCAAAAAGAAAATAAAACTATACTTGCACAGTGCAGATCAATTTGAACTAAAAGCCGCACTGTGCGCTTAAAAATCGCATGTTTTTCAATTTTCTATCGCTTCCAAAGTCCTAAAAATTTACAAGAATTATTCCTTAGGGGCCAATAATTTTTTTCGGAAAGTCTTACAATTTTTTTGCTACCTTGGTAATGCGAAAAAAAGAAATTTTTATTGCCGGTTTCTTAGTAATAAAAATGAGAAAGGTTCCCGTTTATTTAGCCATAAACAAAGCTCATTAATTGGAAAGACCAAGATTTTTTGGAGGACAAAAAAAAAAGTTGTTATTATATTTTTAACAAAAATCAAGTAAAAATCTACTGTAATTTGTATTTTAAGGTTTTTTTAAATAAATTTTACCATAATTCTGGGTCATAAAACACAAAATTTCATGGATTGATTCGGACTTTTGACTATTACATTCCTTACATCACTATTTTTCGGCTTTAATTTCGGCAGACTGCGCCCTACATTCAATCTGAAAATTCTGAAAATGTAAAATTCATACGTTGTAGACACTTTTCTACTCATAAAATGTGAAATTCCATCGGTTCCGAGGCTTTTCGAACCGTGTTCCTCGGTAGTATAGTGGTAAGTATCCGCGCCTGTCACGTGCGAGACCCGGGTTCGATTCCCGGCCGGGGAGGAAACATTTTTAGGATTTTGAAAGTAAAATACATTTGAGAATTGCTTTTTTATGGCCTGTAATGATATTTAACATTGATTTTAGACATGAAAATGCCGAAATATTTGATTTTTTAGCAGAAAAATGATGAAAAATGTAAAAAATAGGCAGAAGATTGAAAAATACAGATTTTTCGCCAATTGAAAGGGTAAAATACGTGACTGAGCAAAATTCTATTAAATTCCTATGTTAGAAAATCGTATTTCAAGCCGCTAAGACCGGAAAATGTAGAAAACCAGTAATTTTTTGAGAATATGAGGTAAAATAAGAATTAAAGGAGATAAAGCCGATAAAATTGATTGCAAAAATAACCAAATCTTGTAATTAGAAGCCAGCTAACAACATAATTCGCCTTTGGAAAATTATTTTTTTGGAATTTTGTGGCTAAAATCATCAAAAAAAAAGTATATTTTAGCTTCAAAGAATTGTTTTTCAAAAAAATTTATATTTCTACTGCCCATAAAACTAATTTTTATTTCAATTACCAGACTTTTTCTGGCATAAAAACCCCATTTTCTCGATCGGCTAAACGCGGATTTGTTCCGCTATTGCCAAAAAACAGAAGTGCAAACACCCGGATAATACGAAAAGAATACGAAGAAGGCAAACAAAAAGGGCTTAGCATACGTAATACGAAGGTTTACACATATGTTCTTGGATAGAAAGTTGAAAAAAATCAAATTTTCAAAATTTTTTTTTTATTTTTTTTGAAATAAAATTGCATTATTTTTCCGGAAAGTCGAATTTATATGTTTCTACAGTAACTCTACATCGCTTTCGTCAAAATAAGACAAGTAGATTGGCAAGAAACTACTGTTTTTTTTCAATTTTTTGCCAATTTTTTACATTTTTCCTTATTTTTCTGATAAAGAATGAAATATTTCTGCATTTTCAAGTCTAAAATTGATCACAAATATCTTTGCAAGCATTAAAAAAGCAATTCTCAAATGTATTTTACTTTTAAAATCCTAAAAATGTTTCCTCCCCGGCCGGGAATCGAACCCGGGTCTCGCACGTGACAGGCGCGGATACTTACCACTATACTACCGAGGAACACAATGCGAGAAGCCTCGGAATCCACGGAATTTTGTATTTTATGAGTAGAAAAGAGTCTACAACATATAAATTTTACATTTTCAGAACTTTCAGGATGAACGTAGGGCGCAGTCTGCCAAAAATTGATAGTTAAAAATGATGACAAGAAAAGCCAATTTTGAATAAAATGACTAATAAAAGTAACAAGGGAAGTACCCACAAATGCGACGTTCAAACCATAATAAAACTTGGCACAAATTTTGAGAAATTTTACGAATATTCCCCTCACTGATAAGTCGCGAAAACAAATACAAACCGCAGGTCGTAAAATTGGGGTGGTCGATAACGCCGCGGAATTCCAAATTATACGACCTGCGTCTGTAATTATTCAAGTAAAAGATTGGTTTCGTACCTGGAGGAGCCATTGGCCGAAAAAATATCATCTGGCCGGGGAATTGGTAATTACTGGATTAAGTGAGGGTCACTTTTACGGGAAATAATTGTGCAAATTTTTGCAAGTTTTTTTGAGATGCGTAAATTTTATGAAAATCAAAAAATTAAAAAATTAAAAAATATTTAAAAAATAAATTTTTAAAAAATCAAAAAATTAAATTAAAAGAACAAAATTAAAAAAAATTAAAATTAAAAAAATTAAAAAAACAAAAAATTAAATAAAAAAAATTAAATTGAAAAAAAAATTAAAATTGAAAAATAAAATAATAAAAAATAAGAAATTTGTTTTAAATTATGCAAATTTTTGCAATATTCAAATTTTTTAAACCATTAGAAATCTTTGATTTATGATTGAAAATAGTAAAAATGACAAAATCACAAAATTAAAAAAATTTTTTTTTGAGGACCCTATAAAATTACTCCAAATTTTTAAAAAATCAGCTCTAAATGTTTGCCAAAACACCACATCCACTTCAGAAAATAAAAAACACCCCGTAATTTCCGTCAACATCCATCAAAAGAGCTAACGAAATTAGAGTAATACTAATAAAGTAAGAATAGCCGAGCAATTTTTTAATAATATTACTTCCTCCCAAAAAATAGAAAAATGATGGATAAGGGCTTCGAAATTATATTAGCCAGAATTTCTATATCCTTTTTTAGTCAGTAAAGTAAATTAAAATAAGAAATATACGGCTTCTCTCTTGCACTGTGCGGCGGAATTAATTTTGCACAGTGCAATCAAAAAGAAATTTTGCACTGTGCGGTTAAAAAGTTTTTTGCACAGTGCGTTCAAAAAGTATTTTGCACAGTGCAATCAAAAGAAATTTGCACTGTGCGGAAAAAATGATTTTGCACGGTGCAATCCAACGAAAGTCTGCACTGTGCAATCCGAAAATTATTTTGCACAGTGCGTTCCGAATTTTTTGTCGCGCAATGGAAAAGCAACTTTGCACGGTGCAATCAAAAGAAACTTGCAGTGTGCGGTAAAAAAATCGCGATCCGAAAAATATTTTGCACAGTGCAATCGAAAAATATTTTGCACAGTGCGGTCCGAAATTTTTTTTGCACAGTGCAATGGAAAAGCAGCTTTGCACGGTGCAATCAAAAGAAATTTGCACTGTGCGGTAAAAAAATCGCGATCCGAAAATTATTTTGCACAGTGCGGTCCGAAATTTTTTTTGCACAGTGCAATGGAAAAGCAGCTTTGCACGGTGCAATCAAAAGAAATTTGCACTGTGCGGTAAAAAAATCGCGATCCGAAAATTATTTTGCACAGTGCGGTCCGAAATTTTTTTTTGCACAGTGCAATCGAAAAACAATTTTGCACGGTGCGGTGGGAAATTTTTTTGCACGGTGCGGTCAAAAAAGTTGTTCTTGCACTGTGCGGAAAAAAATTAATCTTGCACAGTGCGATCGACTTTTTTCGCACAGTGCAATCAAAAAAATTTTTTGCACGGTTGAAAAATTCATCGTAAAGATTTTTCTAATAATAAAAATCCGAAAATTTCTTACGGTAAAAGGGCGAAAATTCCAAATCCCCTGCAGCCAGGTGCACTCTCATTAACCTTCAAGATTAGACGAGAGCGGAAAAAATGGAAGTGTCAGTTTGATGAAGAGAGCCGAAGATCCGAATATAACAGATTAATAATCGGAAAACAAAAATCCATCAGCAATTTGTCAGAGAATTCGGAGATTGAGTGCTTAAAATACGCAAGCTTTAATCTCACATTTTGCACGGTGCATTAAAAAAAATTATTTTTTTTTAGATTACACCAATATAAATTCTAAAAAAATATTGAATGCACAAAAAATCAAAAAAATCTGCACTGTGCAACTTTTTTTTATTCAATTTTGTGCTTGCACGGTGCAAAAGAATCTATTTTTATTACTGCACAGTGCAAAATCCCGAAATCCATCTGCACGGTGCATCGAAAAGAACGTTTGAAAAAACTGCACTGTGCGTTAAAAGAAAGGGTTCAATCTTTTTTGTCGCGAAAACAGAGTCATTCCATAGCGACAGCACAGTGCAAGCGACAAAAAACAAATTGCACGGTGCGGAAAAAACAAATCGAGAAAAAATGCACTGTGCAGACAACAAAAAATTCTGCACCGTGCAGTCAAAAAACCATTAATTTTTCGCACAGTGCAAGCGACAAAACTTTCTCGCAAAACGAGAAAAAATGCACTGTGCAGAAGATAAAACAATTTTGCACAGTGCAAAAAACAATCCAAAAATTTGCATTGTGCAGTAAGAAAATCATCCATTTTTCGCACAGTGCAAGCGACAAAAAACGAATTTGCACGGTGCGGAAATACAAAGCGAGAAAAAACTGCACAGTGAAAAAAAAATATCCAAAAAAACTGCACTGTGCAGTCAAAAAACCATTAATTTTTCGCACTGTGCAAGCGACAAAAAGCGCATCGCGAAGAAAAATGCACTGTGCAGACGATAAAAAACTTCTGCACAGTGCAAAAAGCCCTCCAAAAAAACTGCACTGTGCAGTCAAAAAACCATAAATCTTTCGCACAGTGCAAGCGACAAAAAGCAAAATGAGAAAAAATGCACTGTGCAGACAACAAAAAATTCTGCACTGTGCAAAAAATCACCGAAAAACTGCACTGTGCAGTCAAAATATCATCCATTTTTCGCACAGTGCATTACAAAACCCCCTCTCCAAGAACAACCTTGTCCGATACGCACGAAAGAGGCACCTGTTTAGAGAGTGTTCGGTCGTCGATCCATCTTTATCCGCCTCTAATCCGTCAAGAGGGAAAGTCGAAGGACAAAAGCGGAGAAAGTAATGAATGCAAGCGATGGCCGGCTGCGCAAGAGTGAAAATATATTTGCATATTCACTGTAGGCGACGAAAATAAAATGTAAATAAAAGCGGAGGGACTGAAATCTCGGAATATTTTTTGCAATTAAACCTCTGTTGGGCGAACAGTGCAAAATCGGAGGTTTTGATGACTGCACTGTGCGGTGGAAAATTGAGCTCAATTTTTAGTGAATTTCAATTGAAAATCGCTGAAAAAAGGTTTAAAAACACTTCGTGTATCGTCATTGTACACGATAACATTTGATTTTATATCAAAAAAGTTTTTATTGAATAGGAAACGCGATTTTTTGAAAATCTGCACTGTGCGGTGGAAAATGGAGATCAATTTTTAGAAAATTTCGAAATGAAAATCGCTGAAAAAATCTTTAAAAACGTCTTGTATATCGTCTTTGTACACAATGACATTTGATTTTATATCAAAAAAGTTTTTATTGACTAGAAAACGAGATTTTTTGAAAATCTGCACTGTGCGGTTAAGAACGAACCTCAATTTTTAGTCAATTTTGAATTGAAAATTGATGAAAAAAGTTTTAAAAACACTTCGTATATGGTCATTGCACGTAATGAAACTTTATTTTATTCCGAAAATATTTTTACTCTCGAAAAAACGAGATTTTTTAAAAATCTGCACTGTGCAAAAAATTCCACTTGAATTTTATGGACCCTAAGGGCATGGAAAACAAAATGTGATGGGATAGAAATAAAAGGTAGATAATTATGCCCACGTCAAGAAAAAAATTTTTTGCAAAAGTTGGATATTTCGCACAGTGCAAAAAAAATGTTCCACTGCACCGTGCAGTCTTCAAAACTTTTGATTTCACCAAAAATACTGCTAATAATTAGGTCGAAAGCGTAAAATAAGACAGCCAAGAGGCTCTTGGTCCATATTTTTATCTAATGCGCCGTAGGCAACAGCCTGCAAAGTCGGTTCTATCGTATTTCGTATCTCTTTTGCGGCGTTTTCCATATGAAGCGTTAAATCCCTTGGAAAGCGCTTGTTCAGCCGGGATTATTGTCTCACTATTGTTTCCGGCTCGACTTTATTGCACTTGGTTGGTAATTGCGCGGCGAAAATGAAGCTTGCTCATTACGAGGAGAGCTCATTATAATTGACTGACAGCCAAATTTTGGGCAAACCCTAAGGAGCTTGATAGTAAAAATGAGGCAATGAGGTCTGAGGGACCTACCGAGACAAAAATTTCGGCTTGAACAGCCTTTATTTTCTCAAAAAACTACAAAAGTTATATTACACATGACAATTTAATGCAATTTGCCAAAAAGATCTGTGCTGTTTCATGCCAAGTAGCTTCAGAAATCTTAAACTAGGACATCCTCCCGTATTTTACCCGTTTTTAGACCCATACCAACTTTCAAACCGAAATCCAATAATTTCCGTGACACTTCGCAATATTCTGTGGCATTTCGTCTAACTCCCCAAATTTATCGCAAAAATATTTTTTATCCCATTTTCGTCCAATTTGCTGTGGGTTTACCTTGTTTTTGAGATGGTGAAACGGAAAACAGCTCAGAAAGTTGAGGAGAAGAAGGAAGATGTTGTTTCAAATGGGGTGGAAGCTGAAAATAATGTCAAAATTAATGGAATTTCAAATGGATATCAGAAACAGTTCCGAGAAGACGAGACCGACTCTGATGATGAAGCTGTAAGTGAATTTTGACCTTTGTTTTTGCTGAATTTAGGCGCGAAAGGACCAAATTTATATTATACTTTGGGATTTGATAGTGAGTTGGAAAGTTCTATAGTTTCCAGTTTGACGAATAGTTTTGTTGAAGAAATTTTCTGAAAATTGGCAAAACAGAGATTTATCTTGCTTATAAGATTCTTTTCTTTGCGTTTTATATTACTTTTACCTTTTTATTTCCGATTTTCCCTTGCCGTAGACAACAAGTTGGTGAACAATATAAATTGCTCTAAAAACATTGTTTTCTTGGGAGAAAATTGTCGTAGATGCTTTTAAAAGTATCCTTCTTTATTTTAGGATCTCCGAAACACAATAGGAAACGTGCCATTGCGCTGGTACGACGATTACGACCATATTGGATACGACCTCGATGGAGCGAAGATTGCCAAACCTGAGGGCTACAAAAAGGGCGAGATTGAGAACTTTATGGAGCGAATGGAAGATCCTGACTATTGGTACGATTTTTCCTTTATTCTTCTGGTTTTAGATTGAGAGCAGAGGTCAGCTTCTTTGTCAATTCTTGAGTTGCATTATGATTAGCATCTGTTTTCAAAAACAATATGAAATTTGGCTGATTTCTGATGCCTTTTTTCAGGAGGAAGGTGTACGATCGCCAGACTGGTCAGATGGTGACATTATCAGATGAGCAAGTCGAGAAGTTGCAGCGAATGACCTCTTATCGTTATCCAGACCCCACCTATAATCCGTATGAGCCGTTCGAGGATATATACTCTCACAAGAAGGAAATTCATCCCATATCCAACAAGCCAGAGGATAAGAGGAGTTTTATTCCGAGTGCGGCCGAGCGGAAGATTGTGGGAAGACTGTTGCATGCGATGAAAATGGGATGGATTACAAAGAAGGAAGCGCCCAAACCCAAGGAATCTTATGATCTTTGGGCCGCCGAAGACGATGAGCCCAAGTCGAAGAGGGAGCTGGCCAGATTACGGATGCATTGCCCAGCTCCAAAAGTTGGGAATCCGGGTCATGCGGAGAGTTATAATCCACCAGCCGAATATCTGATGACAGAAGACGAAAAGAAGAAATACGAAGAGATGGAACCCGAAATGAGGAAACAAAACTTTATCCCCGAGAAGTATGATGCTCTGAGGAAGGTGCCATTCTATCAGAAGTTCTATCGAGAGCGATTTGAGAGGTGTTTGGACTTGTACATGGCACCAAGACAGGTCAAGATGAAATTGAATGTTGACATCAAAGAATTATTGCCGGATCTTCCAAATCCCAAGGATTTGCAGCCTTTCCCAACCACTCTTGGATTCGTAAGTTGCTTTGAAATTTTTTGTTTGAATTTTAGGAAGAAAAATCGAGAAATAAAATTGAGTGCACAGTGCAATATAGAGATGGCAAAAATTTTGCACCGTGCAGTGGATTTTTTGGTAAATTTTGGAGTGATATAGAAAATACAGAGAGTTTAGACAGTATTTGGTCGGCCGTGGCAAAAATTTGGCAGGTACTGGTAGTTGAAATTTGTGAGAAATTGGAGTGCACGGTGCAATATACAGATTGCGAAAATTTTGCACTGTTCAGTAGATTTTTTGAAAAATTTTTGATTGCTGTAGAAAACACAGAGAGTTTAGTTAATATTTGATCCTGTTTAGCGAAAATTTGGCAGGTTTTTATATATAAAATTTGTGAGAAATTGGACTGCACAGTGCACTAAAAAATTTTCGAAAATATTGCACTGTGCGACAAAAATTTGGGTTGTAATTTTATTGAGAAAGTAGGAACAGAGCATTTCTGGCATTTTCAGTCTATCTCTCATAATTATACTTGTTGTTAATAATTTTTCCGTCCCTTTTTACCTAATTTCCCAATTTTCAGTACATGCGAGGTCATGTTGGACAAGTTCGATCGCTCACTGTGGAACCAGCGAATGGAGAACTTCTCGTCTCGGGTGGAGAAGACAAAACAGTCCGAGTTTGGTACATCCCGACCGGTCGATGCCTCAAAACTTACAAATTTGACTCCCCAATCACGTCCGTGCAATACTCTCCGGACCCCGATAGAACGCTGGTTTTGGTGGCCACGGAGTCGAATAAACTCACTTTGTTGGTGGTGGAAGCGGGTGACAAATTGAGAGTGCAAAAGACGAAGGACTTTTTGAAGGAATTGGACGTCGCACAGTGCAGAGCCGACAACCCGGAAGCACCAAAATGGAGCAGAACCAAGGATGGAAATTTGGAAATTGAGGTTCCAGGGGTAAGAATAGACCTTTTTGTTGAAGTTTAGATCGGGAAATTGTGGAAAATGGAAGTTTCGGATATTATCCATGACAAAAATTTTTGAAATTTTTACGGGAATGAGGTTAAAAATGGAGAATGATGAACGGACAAGGGATTTACAACAAATTAAATGCATTTTTGAATCGAAATTAGGAAAAAAAAATTCTTTTTTTGATGAAAAATATAATATTTTTGCTTTTCAGAAGGTCCGTCAAGCCGTGTGGCACAGAAAAGGCGACTTTTTCGCCTCCGTGGGCTTCGAGCCGGGCGCCAAACAGATTTTCATCCACCGAATCTCCCAATGCAAGTCCCAACAGCCCTTCTCCAAGTCCAAGGGACAAGTGCAATGTGTTCTGTTCCACCCAACAAAGCCTCATTTCTTCGTCGCCACACTCCAACATATCCGCCAATACGATCTGGCCAAATGCCAACTGCAGAGGAAGATCCTACCGGGAACGAAATGGCTCTCCGCAATGCACACGGATCACTACGGAAACAACTTGTTTGTGGTCGGACTGGACCGAGTTTTCAGCTGGATCGATCTGGAATTGAGTAATAAGCCATGGAAAACCCTGAGGTCACATTCATCCGCAGTTCGCGCCCTCACCTACCATAAAAAGTACCCGTTGTTGGCCACGGTCTCGGATGACGCTTCAGCAATTGTTTACCATGCAAGATGCCCTCAGGTAAAATTTTTTTTTATTGGTTTGTTTGAAGTTTAGGAACTGCGAAGGACTTGGCTGAAAGGAACACTTTGTTGGTTGCACTGTGCGAATTCCCAGTTATTTGCTTGCACGGTGCAGAAATTAGAAAGGTTTATTTTGCGATTGCACTGTGCGAAGAAAGGTTTTTTGATCGAACTGTGCCAAATTAGCGATGAAATTTCAGTTGCACAGTGCAAATTTGAAATTTTTTTTGCACAGTGCAGATTGAAAATTTTTTTTTGCACAGTGCGGATTTAGAATTTTTTACTTGCACAGTGCGTATTTAGAATTTTTTACTTGCACCGTGCGGATTTAAAATTTTTTATTGCACAGTGCAGATTGAAATTTTTTTTTTTGCACAGTGCAGACTGATTTTTTTTATTGCACAGTGCAGAATGATTTTTTTTATTGCACAGTGCGGATTTAGAGTTTTTTACTTGCACCGTGCGGATTTAAAATTTTTTATTGCACAGTGCAGATTAAAACTCGTTTATTTTTCAGGACTTTGACAAGGACAATGAACTGGTCCCAGTGAAGCGTCTCTTTGGCCACAAACATCAGCAAGAAGAGAAGAAATCGAAGGACCAATTGGCCATGTTATCCACCGTCTTCCACCCAACCCAACCTTGGCTAATCACTGGTGGCCAGGACGGTCAAATCGGACTTTTCATCTACTAAAATAATCAAGTTTGTTGTTGTTACACCATGTTATTGTTAATGTTCTTTGTTTCGAATGAATTTTTAATACCAAAAATTGGAATAACAAACAAATTTATGCAGTAGAATCTTGCGATTTTTCGAGTCGAGATCGTTTGGAGGGAGTTGATTTCCGCCTGTGAAGGCGGTAGAGAAAATCCGAGATGACTCTTTTCTTCTCCGGAGGCTTGGTTTTCAGCTGGCCAGAGGTGTAATCACTCTAAAATGCGATAATTTTTAGTCGAAAATTACTTCAAAGAGGTAGTTAGAGCTCTAAATTGCCCTTAGAACCTATAAATCAAACAAAAATAAGCTGTTTTCATCAAAAAATCGGCCAAAAACACCTAAAATAATATAAAAAATTAATTTTTTTTTTGTTAAAACCAAGAATCTCTGTGACCAAATCACGAATTATTAACCGTATATAAAAAATAAAATAATAATTACCTTAAAATTACCTTTCAACACCAAAAAAATATCAAAATTTGATCAAAACTACCTAAAGTGATATAATTAATAAAAAGCTCAGATTTTCCGCTAAACCCTCGAATTTCCCTCAAAGCCCTCCAAATTGACGTACATCCAAGATGGCCATGATTCTCTGCGGTGCGAACTTCTGTTCGTACAGTTCCACGACTCTTTTCTTGACCTCTTCCGTGAGTCCGGTCTCCTTTTCAGGCTCGTGCTGATGGCCAAAAGTCGTCTCGAGAACTCGAATTTTGTCTTCTTCATATTCCACTGTTCTCCTGACTTTGCATCCCCTCTTTGAGCAGACATAATACGCTCTTCGGACATTGTCGTTGCTCTTGATCGAAGAGTTGAGGGAAAATCCTTGTTTCAAAGCCGGCCATGCTGCTTCAAACTCCTCTCTGCTCGAGAATTCGGCCACGAGACGGTTGTCCATGCGGATTGGGCGACGCTGAAACCATTTTTCCATCAAAAATTTACCTTACTTTAGATAAAATTATATTATTTTATCAAAAATTGTATGGATTTCACCTTCAAATCCTTCAATCCTTCCTAAAACAGCTTAACAAAGAAGAATACTCACTTTTTTCGGCGACTCCTCGACGTTTTCAACCACTTTGTAACTTGTACTTGCCTCCTGGCGTTGAGTTCGAAATAAATTCATCAAAATCCCAGTGCCCTCGTCCAAATCCACGTCTCCGGACAAGATACGACCGAGAACAAACTTATCCGGCTCAAAACCCGCGTCCACTTCGACAATAACATCATTCTGGAAGCAAATTTGATTAAACTTGCCATGGATAACATAAAATTCTCTCAGTTCTTGTCTAAAATCCGAAAACAACAAATAAAAACAACTTACTGACTCTGGACTTTCACCGACAGCCTGTGGAAAATAGATCATCTCGTCCGCGGCGGCTCCAGCATCCAGATCTTCTCTTCGGTCATGGTTAACATGTTCTTCAACGGATTCGAAGACCAACACCTTGTTCAGACCGATAACCACCGTCCTCCGGACCTCGCAGTCCTTTTTGGAGCAAATGTAGTAGATGGTGGTGGAATCTCGAGATGAGGTCTTTGAATTTCGGTGAAATCCACGCTTCATTCCTTCCCAGGCCTCGGAAAAGGCTTCATGAGAGTTGAAGGTGGCCAGAAGACGTTGAGGCTTTGCTACTGAGCGGGTCTGAAGAGAGAAGAACGTCATAGATATGTACTTCTAGCGTTTTTTAAAATTTTGAGGAGATTTTTTGTCTGATATTGTACTGGGCCAAAAACAATAAAGCAGATCAAAATCTAGGTTTGAAATCAGCTAAATTGACCTGTGCAGCTCCAGAAATCTGAATGGAATCAGAAAATTCAAGAATTTCAAAAGAACCCACTGAAACAATTCCGAAAGCAAAAATTTATGTTGTTTTAGGTAGCAATTTTTAGAAGAGGTCGAAAAGCAATGTCTTTTCTCAAAATCCGGCAAATGAAGCAATTGCAAACCTCAACATAGTGTTGTGCCAAGTATTAAATGCAAAATTGGCCTGTAATTTTACCTATATTACCCATGGCGTAAAACTCTATGTTTGACATCACTAAACCAAAGTAAATCTTTTTTTCTTGATCTCACAGCATCTAAACATCAAGGAAAATATTCAAAATACCTACTCTCTTTTTTGCGACCTCATTTTCGACGACAGGAGCAATATTATCCGCCGAAGTTCCAACATCTACGTCTTCATCGCATTGAACCGGTTCCATTTGGATGTTTGTTCCCAAATCCAGCTCCATTCTGGCCAAAGGGGCCAGAATGGGCTGGGATTCAGGAGGATTTGACATCCGATCGAATCTAAAATAATGTTTTTCTCTTTTTCAATGCCAAGTTTCATTTCGTCCAAAAATCCGATAACAAGTTGGCGGAATGCCACAAATCCAAAGAGTGACGGATAAGTCGGTTTACTGTTGCATAAGGGATTTGTGATGATGTTTTTTTCTGCTATGAACTTTCCTTTACTCAATTTTTTTTTATTTTTTCCAGATTTTACAATTTGTAGATACAAAGAAAAAAATTATTTTTTCTCTGACCCACCCTCCTCATTTTGCGTGCTCTCTCACAAAGATCGTTGAATATCTCGGTTCCCCTTGAAAATTATGATCTGAAATTTTTAGGGATTAATTTGTGAACTATTTAGAGTATCTGTGCCAAATTTGATGACATATAAGAAAAAAAAATTTTGCGAAAAATTATTTTCTTGAAATTTTTGCCAAAAATATCTTATCTCGAGTTCAACAACAACATTTTGGCTCTGTCAAACCCACAAAGATTGCTTTTTACAATCGGAAATTTCGAAAAACGGTAGACTTGTCAATCAACTCTCGAAATGTCATCGAAAAAACCTTGATTTCTTCAAATCATCGCCAAAAAAGGGTTCAATTCGAAAATTAAAAAAACTTTTTTTGCTGATCATAACCTGTTTCTAAAAAAATCTGCAAGTTGTAGTCTAGGATCAGCTGAAAGATGAAGTATTTGTCGCTTGATATTAATCTTGATGTGTGTGGTTTATTGCTCCTCCTGATCGATAAGCAACTTCTTATAAAGGGCGTGGAAAGGGGCGGCTGCCGTAGGGCAAGTGTCATACAGAGCGTTTGGGTAATGAATTGACTAGTGAGCGCTGCCAAACCCTTCTCAGAGGTCGATGATTTTTTTGGGATTTTTATTTTTTTTTAAAACTTTCCATGTGAATTTTCGCATGAAAAGTTTCATAGCTATTTCTACCATAGAGGGTAATGTTTCCACAAAAAATCAATTTTTTCCGCACGAAACTGCCAAAGTTATGGTCAAAAAGTGTTTTTCTCTCTGACCGCTCTCCGCGCTTAGCGTACTCTCTCGGCCGCAGAGATCGTTGAATATCTCGATTCTCCCTGCAAAGCGCGAGCTAAAACTTTCAGGAATTGATACTTACAGGGGAAGTACTCCAAGTGCGACGCTCAGATTTTGATGAAACTTGGCACAAATTTAGAACAATTTTTTCCAAAATATATGCGAGAATCCTAGCTCACGCTTTGCAGAAACAACCGAGATTTTTAGATCGAAAGTCGGCCAAAATTTAGGACTTTTTGCCGAATTTCGTCACGAAAAGTTTCATGCCTATTTCTACCGTAAAGGATAATGTTTCTACAAAAAATCAAAATTTTCCGCACGAAACTGCCAAAGTTATGGCCAAGAAGCGTTTTTCTCTCTGACCGCTCTCCACGTTTAGCGTGCTCTCTCGGCGGCAAAAATCGTTCGATATCTCGGCGGCGCCGGCAAAGCGCGAGCTAAAACTTTCAGGAATTGATACTTAGTTCATGACATGTGCACAAAATGTAAAGAAAATCTGAGCGTCGAACTTGGTGTACTTGTCCTGTAAGACATATGCGGCTCGCGTTTTGCAGAGACGATCGTGAGTTTTAGATCGGACTTTGGAGAAAAAAGTGAAATTTTTCGACGACATTTGCGATGAGAAAACAAACGGTACACGTGCGGTCAAGGATTTTGCGACATTACAGAGTGCAATTTTTTCGAAATTTTTCGTCAAATTTTTTTGCTTCGTGTAAAAAATAGTTTTTTTTTTGATTTTGCACAGTGCGCTATCGAATATTTTTTCTTGCACTGCGCTACAAAAAAAAATTGATGACAAAATGTCAGTCTGTCGGGAAAATAATGAGCATTTTCTTGCTGCGTCAATCGTGTCGCTGAAGTGAAAAGCAATTTCATTTTCTCCGTGACACAATTCATTTTCTCGGCGGAGATGCGATTTTCGATGCGACAGAATGCTCATTATTTTCCCGACAGACTGGCAAATTAAAAAAAATACATATTCTTTATTTATTGGACTAAAAACGCGGCGACTAAGACTACAAACGGTATAATGCCAACCATGTTAGCTGCTGATTTCTCGATCGTTATGGACACTTCCGGCTCTTTGGTTGGCGTTGAAGCAGGCTCTCTCTCCGGTTGCTCATGGTGTTCGCCTTCGCGGAAGCCTTGAGGTTCACCAGCTTGATGGCCATCGTCCGGTCCCAGCCCTCCTCCCGGCCGACGTGCTGGGGTTTGCCGACTTAGAAGCTGCTGAGGCGAGTCGGTAGGGGGCTGCGGGGGACTCGGATCCGCTTGATTCTCCTCTGCAAAGGACCTGGCATAAATGACGGTCACTGAAAATATAATTGATAAACGAACAATCTTACAATTACATATAAGAATATCAGTCTGTCGGGAAAATAATGAGCACTCTGCCGCATCGAAAATCGCATCGCCGCCGAGTAAATGAATTTTGTCGTGGAGAAAATCAAATTGCTTTCATTTCAGCGACGTGATTCGACGCAGCGACAGTGTGCTCATTATTTTCCCGACAGACTGATATTTTATCATAATTTTTTTTGTGATAAGCACAGTGAAAAATTAAACAAAAAAAAAAATTTTTTTTACACAATACAAAAATAAAAAAATAAAAAAAATTTTTATGCAAAATTTCAAAAAAAAATTGCACTGTGCAATGTCGCAAAATCAAATTTTATGGATGTCGCTCGCACCCTGACTTTTTTCGCACAGTGCAAGTCGCTTGAGTGATTTTCGCGACACGCACTGTGCGAAAACAAAACTTTCTCTCTGCACTGTGCAATTTCTTGTTTTTTGCACCGTGCAACAGGCTTTTTCGGGTTGTCGCTTGCACCCTGACTTTTTTCGCACAGTGCAAACGCCAAAAATCAGTCCGGCGACTTTCCAGAACGATTAGAATTTGTTTGCACTGTGCAAAAAATTTTTTTTTGCCGCCGCACTGTGCAAGTTCCAATTTTCCTTTTTTTGCCAATTGTAAAGTCAAAAAAAATGATTTTTTCCGAGACACTCGAAAAAACCAAACAACTTCCAAAAAAACTAACATAAGAGTACAATTTTTTTAGGGTTCCCTAAAAATTAGTTGTAACCCGGAAAGGGCGAATTTTATCGTTGTAAATAGGGTCATAAACACTTCAATTCCGTCTAAACCAATTGATAAAACCCAGACTTTGAAAACAAAATTTCACTCATAAGGTGGGTTTTCGTGACTTTTTGGCGATTTTTGGCGTTTTTGTCGCTGCACTGTGCGCAAATTTTTCTTTTTTCGCATTGCACGGTGCGGTGTTGCAAACTCGGTTGAACGCACTGTGCAACCCAGAAAAAATTATTTTTTTTTTTGCACTGTGCAAAAAAGAACTCAAATTCTGCACCGTGCAATGTGCTAAGGCTTTGATTGCACTGTGCGTTTTTTCTTTGCACTGTGCGCGGCAACGTTTTTTGCGTCGCACTGTGCACAAAAAAAATTTGATTTTGGGTCGCACAGTGCGGACAATTTTTGGGATTTCGACACAAAATTTCCGCACCGTGCGCCACAAAAGAGTTTGTTGTCGCGCACGGTGCACAAAAAAGTTTTGAAGTTTACTGTGGCGCACTGTGCAAAAAGGTCAAAAGTCTTCCTGCACGGTGCGAAAAGACATCTTTTGGCACTGTGCAAAAAAAGTCTGAAAGTTTCCTACACGGTGCGAAAAAGTTTTTTCTGCACTGTGCAAAAAAAAGAAACTAAAATTTTCTGCACTGTGCAAACAATTTTTTGTACCGCACGGTGCAAAAAAAGTCTAAAAGTTTCCTGCACTGTGCAAAAACGTTTTTTGTGCCGCACTGTGCAAAAAAATTTTGTACAGCACTGTGCAACCGATTTCTGGAGGGGATTTTTTTTTGATGCGCACCATGTGAATAATTTCCCGTACTCTTCAAATAGATAAAAGCATAGGAAAAAAAAATGTTTTTAATGAGTAAAAAAATTGTTTTTGGACTTACCGATGAAAATTAGAAGCGTTGAAGATCGACCAACCATTTTTCGTATCTCATTAGGAACAAATGAAAAATTATTTAGCCTTCCTATCGGATTTATCGTAAAAAAATCGTCGATTTTTTGAAATTAAAAATTAAAAAAAAAAAATTTTTTTTTTTAATTTTTTGATTTTCACTATGAAATTCAGCTCCAAAAACCTCAATACTTATTTATTTTAACACATAAAATAGATTTATTTGAGCAAAAAGGCCGCAAATAAGATCATAGGAGGCATAACGAAGAGAGTGGACGAGGCCGAAGTGGCGGCGGTGGTGGTTTGGTTTGTCTCGGAGGCGTCGGTCGAAACTACAGGAGCCGGTGCCGGCGCCAGAGTCGTGGTTGTGGTGGTCGTAGTAGGGGCCGGTGGGGGCGGTGGAGCCGGTGTGGCCGTTGGGGCCGGCGGGGCCGGTGGGGCCGGTGGTTGCGTTGGGGCCGGTGGAGCCGGGTTTTCCTCATTTTGACCTTGTCCTTGGACATAAACAGCCACTGGAAATAAAAAAATTAGAATCGAAAAAAAATTTTTACAGTGAAAAAATTTCTAAGTTTCTTGCACGGTGCAAAAAAATTTTTGTACTGCACTGTGCGAAAAAATCTAAAAATTTTTCTGCACTGTGCAACCAATTATTTGTTCAGAAATTTTGCACAGTGCAATGCAAATGCAATTTTTTTGCACCATGCGAAAAAGTGTTTTCGTACTGCACTGTGCAACCAAATTTTTCGCAAACTTTTGTACTGCACTGTGCGAAAATAATCTCCAAATTTTTCTGCACTGTGCGATCATTTTTTCTCCCAGAAATTTTGCACAGTGCAATGCAAAATAGATTTTTTTTGCACCGTGCAAAAAAACTTATTTATTTTCGCACTGCACTGTGCAAACAAAAACTTCGAAAAAATTTCTTGCACCGTGCGAAAAATTCCTTTAGTACTGCACTGTGCAAGAAAATATTTTTGTTCCGCACGGTGCAAAAAAAATTTTTTTTACGCACCGTGCATCCATGCTCCGACAAATCTTCAAAATTTTGCACAGTGCAAAAAAAACCGTTTCTGCCGCACTGTGCAAAACATAAAAAAAAACAATTTTTATGTTTTGCACCGCTCCCACTATCACCCCAATTCCCCAAACTTACCCACGAACACCAACAACAGGATCTTCCAGATGCGACCAGCCATTTTTACACGTTTCGCCGGAACAAATGAAGCTTTCCCCCGATTTCCATGGCTTTTATCGTGAAAAAATGCTCGATTTCACATTACGAAAATTTGAATAAAGAAAAATTTTTGCGTAGGATTGACTTTTAGGGCATTTTGAAAAAAAACGCGAGATTTTTTTTTCAAAAATTCAAATTTCCCGCCAATTTCAAAAAAGCTTGGCATTCTGTTTCAGCCGTCGAAAACCGGTCAATAATGTTTTATCTAGCTCCCAGATGACTTAAAATACGTGGACTACAATTTTTTCCGCCTAATTTCTTGTCTTTGGCGCTTAGACATCAATTTTATATTCTCCATGAGGATCAAAAGTTCGACTAAAAAATCGTAAACAATTTTGGAACCGTCTATAAATCTATACGAACTACATGACCTAGATAAAATACAGATGATTTACACAGCGTAGGAAGCTCTATTTCATCACCTGCGACCTTGTTTTAGACGTCAGATAGGGGTCTTTAAAAAATTTAATTTTTCAAAAAATTACTGTATCGTATGTTCCAGATATTGATGTTATTACAACAAGAATTCTGTGGGCTATTCGCTACAGCCAAAAATTTTTTCAAAAATCGAGCAAAAGGCTTCATTTTGGCCTCATTTTTCAGGATGTCCCTTCTTTTCCGCACTGTGCGCTCCCCTTCCCTTCAATTGGCCAGATCGTTGTCCCAGCGGCAGGTCCTCGACCCCAGTTATGTCATGCCGGATGGGAGAGTGTTGTCGATTCAGCGTGCCGAGGAATCGGATCTCAATTTGCTCTTCAAATTCTTCAAAGAGAACTTTTCGGTTCAAGAGCCGCTCTCTCGTTATTTGGGGATAAAATACGAGGATTTCGGGATTTTATTTTATGGCCCGGTCTTCAAAAGAGCCTTGGAATGTGGGTTGAGCACCATGGCGTTTGATGGCGATGAGCTGGTCGCGGTTTCGACGATTACTGTGAATGACGTCATCAGAGAAAAGGTTGATTTTGGGAAAACCGAGTTTGGAAAAGGTAAATGGGTTGTGTGAAAGGTGCTAAAACGTTTTTATTAGGGCCTGGGATCTTGTAAAAAATTTTCTGCAAAGAGGAAAAATCGTATTTTAGGCCAATTCTGACAAAAATGCCTCAAAATCGCCGTTTTTTGCCTAAAAATAGCAAAAAACATCATGATTCAATATTTTAAGAGGACGTCAGCTTCTGTAAAATTATTTTTTAAGGCCTCAAAAGTTTTTTTCGTTTCAAAAACTTCAATTTTACCCCCTTTTCAGTGAAAAATCAAAAAAATTTCAAAATTAAAAAAAATATTTTTTTTTTTAGAATTCGACGAGAATATGAAAAAATTTGGGATTACCCGCTCTACTAGTTACATTTACACCCTGCTCATTCACGCTGAAGAAATTTCTGCAGCGATTTTGCCGGAAAATGTGAAGCATATCGTCCGTTCCGAAGCTGGAAGTGTTTGTCCGTCGCATAGAGGGTAAGTTCGGTCAAAAAATTGTGGAAATTGAGCGAAAACGGTCGTAAATGGGCTAACTGACCAAGTTGCCCAAAATGCCCAATTTGCCCAAAATGCCCAAATTGCCCAATTTGCCCAAAAATTACAAAAATATATTTTTTTTTCAAAACTGGACAAAAAATCAACTTGCCCAAAATGACCACCAAAATGCCCAAAATAACCATTTCGTAATTTCAGAGGTGATGTCCGCCGAAAATTGGCCATTGAGACCTCAAAATTGGCCGAAGCCGAAGGCCTGGAAGTCATGGATGCCATATGTTCGGCGACTGCGTCCACCAAGGTCATGGGAGATGTAAGCGAGCTCTTATAGTACATACAGTAAAGATTGTTTTCTTCTTGGTTGCACTGTACAGCTCATTTTTTTATAACGTTTACCCGCACTGTGCAGAAAAGTTTTTTTGGTCATCGCACTGTGCAAAGAAAAATAATACATTATTTCCGTTATTGCACTGTGCGATGCCCAAAAATGTTTAAAAATTATTTGAAAAATTGCACATTGCCAAAAAATAAAAAAAAAAAAAAAAAAAAATTTTGATCATCGTCGCACTGTGCAAGAAAAATAAAATTTCGGTTATTATTGCACTGTGCAAAAAAAGATTGAAAATTGCACAGTGAAAAAAACATTTTTTGATCATTGCACCGTGCACGAAAACTTCCAAGAATCGCAGAGTGTGGCCGAAGCGAAAAATTCTGCAAGAAAGAATTCGATAACTTTTTTTTCAATTTTCAGCTCGGACTAGTCACCAAATTTCCCATTCTCTACAACTCGATTACCGACTACGGCAAGCAGATCATCCCAACGCCTTTGCACGATAATAATACGTCCTTCAACGTCATGCAGGGCTCGATCAAAGAAATCGCCAGACTGCAGGCGCCGAAACCCGAGACCTGCGAGAAGTATGAGAGGAGAAAAAGAGCGGCTACTGCCTAAATTTCATTTTTTTGGTCTTTAAAGATGACATGACTATCAACTTTATGATTTGAATAAAAAATTAATAAAAAAATGGGGCATTTTGGGAAAATTGGGCCTTTTGGGAAGGTTGGGATTTTTTGGTCGATTTTAGTAATTTCTTGGAGTTTCGGTCGATTTTATTTGTCTGTAGGCTATTTTGGGCAAATCTAAAAGTTCTGATTTTTTGTCGATTTTCGTAATTTCTTGGGGTTTCGGTGGATTTTATTTGTCTCTAGGCTTTTTTGGGCAATTTGGGCATTTTGGGCAAATTAGGCAATTTGTCGAATGTTGGGATTTTTGGTCAGTTTCCATAATTTTTTGGAGTTTTGGTTGGGTTTATTTGCCATTTTTGGTCAATTTGGGCAACTTGGGAATTTTGGTCAGTTTGGGTAACTTGGGCAATTTGCCGAATGTTGAGATTTTTGGTCAATTTCCATAATTTCTCCGGGGTTTGGTTTGGTTTATTTGACATTTTGGTCAATTTGGGCACTTTGGTTATTTTGGGCAAGTTGGGAATTTTGACGAATTTTGTTCTATTTTATATGCTCTACCTAAATCAATTCAAGTGCAGCTAATTTTTGCCATTCTGCGATTTTAAGCGGTCATTTCCCCCTTATTTCCCATTTTCCGCACTGTGCAGTCCAAAAACTTAAAATTTGCACTGTGCCGTACGCTTCAAAGCAAAACGCAGAATTTTTTCTTGAACTTGCACTAATCCGGTAGTGAAGTACTGCTCCATTTCCATTTCTCCGGTATCTTCATTCTCGGACCGGTTGTTGGCGTCATGTTCCACTCTCTTCGCACTGTGCGCTCCCCTTCGCTTCAATTGGCCAGATCGTTGTCCCATCGGCAGATTCTCGACCCCAATTATGTGATGCCGGATGGGAGAGTGTTGTCGATTCAGCGTGCCGAGGAATCGGATCTCGATTTGCTCTTCAAATTCTTCAAGGAGAACTTTTCGGTTCAAGAGCCGCTTTCCCGTTATTTGGGCGTAAAATACGAGGATTTCGGCGACTTATTTTACTGTCCCATCTTCAAAGCGGCCCTCCAATCTGGACTGACGACTGTCGCGTACAATGGGGATCAAATGGTGGGGGGATCGACGGTCACGGTGAACGACGTCACCAAGGAAAAGGTCGATTTTGGAAAAACCGAGTTTGGAGAAGGTAAGAAAAGACTGTAGAAACATCTAAACATCATTGTTAGGACGCATATAGGTCTGAAAAAAGTTTTGACATGAAGAAAATCGAATTTTAGCCCAATCTTAACCTAAAAAAGCCGAAATATCCGAGTTTCTGACAAAAAAGTATCAAAATGTCTCCAAATCAACTAAAATTTATTTCGGATTTTGATGCAAAATTAATATATGATTTTCTCAAGAGGTTTTAAAAATTTCTTCTGTCTTTCGAAACCGTATTTTAACCTAATTTTAACCTAAAAAGCCGAAAATTCCGGGTTTCTGGCCAAAAAGTATCAAAATGTCTCAAAATTAACGAAAATTTTTTAATGGATTTGATGCAAAAATAATGGAAAATTGTTTTCAGAGGTTTTCAAAAGTTCTTCTTTCCTTAGAGATCGTATTTTACTTTCGTTTTGGCCAAAAAAGCCGGAAATTCCGGGTTTCTGGCCAAAAAGTATCAAAATGTCTCAAAATTAACGAAAAATTTTTTCGGATTTGATGCAAAAATAATGGAAAATTGTTTTCAGAGGTTTTCAAAAGTTCTTCTTTCCTTAGAGATCGTATTTTACTTTCGTTTTGGCCAAAAAAGCCGAAAAATCCGGGTTTCTGGCCAAAAAGTATCAAAATGTCTCAAAATTACCAAATATTTTTCCAGACTTTGATGCAAAAATAATGGACGGCTGTCCCTAGAGGCTTTAAAAATTTTTTATGATCTTAGACATCGTATTTTACCTTCCTTTTGTTCAAAAAAGTCTAAAAAATCTGGGTTTCCGCCCAAAAAGTATCAAAATATCTCAAAATTACCGAAAAATTTTACAGATTTCGGTGCAAAAAATATGGAACATTGTCTTCAGAGTTTTAGAAAAACTTTCTGTCGTTAGAAATCGTATCTTAGACCAGTTTTGGCCAAAAATCCAAAAATATCCAAGTTTGTGACAAAAAAGTATCAAAAGGTCCCAAAATTACCAAATATATTTTTTAGATTTCTATACGAATATAAAGAAAGATTGTCTGCAGGGGTTTCAAAGTTGTTTTCACTCCTAGATATCGTATTTTACCCTTTTTTTGGCCTAAAAATCTTCAAAAATCACTATTTTTCGTTGAAAAGTATCAAAATGTCTCCAAAATACCAAAAATTTTTCCAGATTTCAATGCCAATATAAAGGACGATTGTCTTCTGAGATTTTAAAATTTCTTCCTCTCCTTAAACACCGCATCTTAGCCTCGTTTTGGCCAAAAAACCAAAAAATCACTGTTTTTCGTCAAAAAGTATCAAAATGTCTCCAAAATACCAAAAATTTTTCCAGATTTCGACGAGAATATGAAGAAATATGGGATTACCCGTCAAACCAGTTACATTTTCACCCTTCTTTCCCATGCTGAAGCGATTTCTGCCTCTCTTTTACCGCCAAATGTGGACAAACTTTGTCGAATCGAGACAGTCAGCGTTTGTCTTGGATATCGAGGGTAAGAAAAGGTCATTTCCGAGATTTTTAGAGCCCAAAATATCGTATATTGAACAAAAATACCCCAAAAAATATGAAATTTTGCTTTCAGATGCGATATTTCCCGAAAGTTGGCGATTGAATCGTCGAAATTGGCGATAGATCAAGGTCTGCAGGTCATGGATTCCATATGCACCGCCGCCGCGTCCACCAGGGTCATGCATAATGTAAGTTGCGGCTTTTTCCCGAAAAGTTTGGTAAATCGCACAGTGCAGAAATATTTTTTCGGTTTGCACAGTGCGATCAACCGAGTTTGCGACAAAGCACAGTGCAAAAGGAGAAAAGACAAAATTTTGCACAGTGCAGCAACAAAAATTGTTTTTTGCACAGTGCAAGGAAATTTGTGCGACGCGATGACAAAGAAATGCTTGCACAGTGCGATCAACCGAGTTTGCGACAACGCACAGTGCAAAAACAGAAAAGACAAATTTTCGCACAGTGCAAAACAAGAAAAAGCAATTTTTGCACAGTGCAAGGAAATCCGTTTCTGAAGAGCAACTTCGCTAAATTTCTGATCGCATTTTTTTTGCACTGTGCGAAAAACTGTTTTTTTCGCTGCACTGTGCGAAAATTTTTATTTTCTGGTTTTGCACGGTGCGATCGAAAATTTAGCGACATTGCACGGTGCAGGAACTGATTTTTCTTGCACAGTGCAAAAAATTTTTTCGTGTTTTGCACAGTGCGACAAACCGGGTTGCGATACTAGACGGGCCAAAAAGTCTAGACATGTCTGCACAGTGCGCCGTCGTGCATGAAATTTGTCGCGCGGCGACAAGAAAATTTCACGGTGCAATGCGACACCGCACAGTGCAAAAAGATTGTTTTGAAAAAGGGTAAACAACGCACAGTGCGCTCTTCATTCGCACCCCGCCAAATTTTTATCGCGCGACATCTCGTCGCGTCGCCGAATTCATGCGCCCGCACGGTGCGAAAACGTGTCAAGACTTTTTGGCCCGCCTAGTACCGCACCGTGCAAAATGAGAGAAGGCCAATTTTGGCAGAGTGCGGCGACAAAAAACAGCTTTTTGCACCGTGCAAGCAAGAAGACGCACAGTGCGATAAAAGGCTTGGCGATATTGCACGGTGCAGAAAATTGAGTTCTTCTTGTACCGTGCAAAAATTGTGTTTTTTTAACACAGTGAAAAGTTAATATAACTTTTATTTTCAGCTCGGTTTGGCCAACAAATTCCCAGTTTTGTACCAAAACATTACCGATCACGGCCGACATATTGTTCCAAGCCCTTTGGAAGACAACAACACTTCTTGCAACGTCATGCAAGGGCCAATGGAACACATCGCCAAACTCCAAGCACCAAGACCGGAGAAAATTAAAGAGGTTTTGAAGCAGCAGAAATGATGCCAGAATCACGTTTTTTAACTGACTGGAGTAAAATGAAAATAAAAACTGCTTTAAAAATTTCGAGCTTTTTTTTAAATATTTTTTTTTTGATTTTTTATTTAAAATAAGGTTGTGACAACGCATAGTGCAAACCGAGAAAAAAGAAAAATTTTCGGAAAAAGTTCCTTATTTTGGCGACAACAAAGGTACTCCGCGAACTGCGCCCAAGCTTGGGCACTAAAGTTAGGAAAAAACGCCTCGACCTAGCTGGCACTGAATTACTGTAATAGCTCTATAGTCTTAAGGGCACATACGAAGGCTGTGACGACTTATTTAGTTCCATACGGAGGCAATAAGTTCAGTTCCGGACATGTTTCATCGTATAAAGTGTAAAATCACACAGGCTGCAGCCGTTTTTGAAGGGTAAGGTGGTACGTAAAAAAAGAAGGTACCTCACTGACTAAATCCACTGTCCGGGCATTGAAAACGATGAATTGAGCGTGCACGCTAAATTTGGGCAAATTCTGACCAGTTTCCGCAAAGTTATAAGTTGTGGCCAGGGGTGGCAAACGGGCCTCTTTTTCCAAATTTCAGGCCCGGGGCCCGGCCCGGCAAAATCCCAGGCCCGGCCCGGCCCGGTTCAAAATTTTGCAGGCCCGGCCCGGCCCGGCCCGGTAAAAGCCCGGTTAGGGCGCGAGCTGGAAATTTTCCTTTGATCTTACCGCCTCTGTAGTGTGCTAAAATCTGCTAAGAACTATCCTATATGTATTATATGTTCTAATTTGGACCTTATATTATAACATATATGCAAAAAAGTACTATAAAGTAATAAACTATTGTAGAACTTGATATACTAAAAATACAAACCTATCCAAAAATTTTTCCGGCGCGAAAACATTGAATGCCAAACGCTTGGCATTTCGACAAAACCGGGCCGGGCCGGGCCTGAAAATGGCTCAGGCCCGCGGCCCGGCCCGGTAAAAGCAGGCCCGGCCCGGCCCGTTTCAAAATTTGCCAGGGCCGGCCCGTTTAGGCCCGATCGGGCCGGGCTTCGCCGGGCCGGGCCGGCCCGGTGGCCACCCCTGGTTGTGGCCAAAATAAGGAACTTTTACCAAATTTTTGCGCAGTGCAGCAATGAAAGCTGTTTTTTTGCGGTGCAGACAATAAAATGCACGGTGCAACAAAAAACTGTGCGACATTGCATGGTGCAGAATTTGATTTTTGTTGCACAGTGCAAAAAAATTTTTTTTTTGCTTTCACCGTACCGTGCAAAAAAAAAGAAAAAAAATTTCGCACAGTGCAGTGCCGTTTTCTGATCTAAAATTTGTATTTTAGTCTAAGTCGCTTATCAATTCATTTCGATGGAAATGGAAGTGAAGTGTTTATGAGTCCGTTTAAAACGATAAAACTTGCCCTTTTCGGGTACAACTGATTTTTTACGAAAATAGAAAAAAATTTTTTTCGTTTTGCAAGTTATTTTTTTATTGGAGAAGAAAAAAAAATTTTGTTTTCAATTTTGCCAAATTTTGAAATCTCAGCGTTGCATGTCGAATACTTTTGACTTTTCTTTTGATGATTTTTCAGACCAAGTAATCAAAAGCGTAAGGTAACAAACTACATTTCTCCAAGTTTCCCCCTTTTCTTTTTGATGATAAATGAATTATCTGCTCATATTTTATTGACAACCTTGTGGGAGCGTTGCGTGCTTTCTTACAAATTTCCTTGCGCCACATTTTCTTGATTACTATCGACCATGCTGTTTGTGATCAGTGAAGTTTCGATTAAAGATTGAAAATATTGTTGTGAGCAGTACATATAAGATGGCTGCAGCTTGTGAGATGGGACTTGTCGCCGCTCTGTTTTTAGTCACTACTACATAGAGTTTTCATAAAGTGCGTAGAAGAAAAAAAATTTTAAAAAATATCTATGAACCCGCGTTTTGCAGAAACGACAGAGATTTTTGGGCCGAAAGTTGAAAAAATATGGCCTTTTTTTACGTTTTTTTGTAATATTTCGCACGGTTACTGTACATGTCTGTCGGGAAAATAATGAACACTTTTGCACTGTGCGATTGTCTAGTGCGCTGTTTTTAGGTCGCATTTTTCCCAAAAAGTTGGAAAAAATGCGACATTTTTTTTGCGAATTTTGGCATGAAAAATTTTGTACCTATATACTGCTACCATAGAGTGTGAGATTTCCACAAAAAATCAAGTTTTTCCACACGAAACTAGCGAAGTTATCGCCAAAAAATGATCTCCTCTCTCTCGGCTGCAAAGAATGCTGAAGCTAGGAGAAAATGAGCATTCAAAAAGGTCCAAAAAATTTATAAAAATACTATCAGTCTGTCGGGAAAATAATGAGCACACTGTCGCTGCGCCAATCGCGTCGCTGAAGTGAAAAGAAATTTCATTTTCTCCGCGACACAATTCATTTTCTCGGCGGCGATGCGATTTTCGACGCGACAAAGTGCTCATTATTTTCCCGACAGACTGATAGCAACAATTATTTTGTCGATTCGTTATTTCGTGCGTTCGATTTTTTTGTCGGGAAAATAATGTGGATTTGTCGCAGCAAAATTTCTCGCCTCCTCAAAACTGGGCAAGACGCTACGAATCCACATTATTTTCCCGCCAAACGAATATGCATAATAAAAGAGTATTATGACGTCATTTTTAACCTCAGGATGACGTCACTTTTCCGCTCCACTCGCCATTACATTCCGGCTTCCGTTCGCTACGCCACTTCTCGCTTCACTTTGGACCCTAAATACGTTGTTCCGGACGGGCGTGTACTCTCCATTCAGCAGGGAAACGACCATGATTTGGAGCTGATTTTGAAATTCTTCAAAGCCAACTTTTCCGTTCAAGAGCCCATTTCTCGAGCTTTGAATATCACGTATGAGGAGCTGGAGCACGCCTTCTACAGACCTGTTTTCAAACAAGCGCTGCAGAGTGGGCTAAGCACGCTGGCGTTTCATGGCGACGAATTGGTCGCGGTTTCGACGGTTACTGTGGTTCCGGCGGAGAAAAAACAAGTCGATTTGACGCTGAAAGACCTTGGACCGAGTAAGTTTTGGCCTGAAAATTCTTTGTGACACCTGAAAAAACCATACGAACTCCAGATGGCCGTATTTTACAAATTTTACCTGCAGAAAAGCAAAAAAATCTCGAATTTATAGCAAAAAAGGCTGAAAATTCTATTTTTTATCTTCTTAAATTACTTTTCAGCTGTTCTAAGCAGTTATAAACTATTCAAATGTCCGTATTTTACATTTTCAACTCGTATTTTACTTCTCTTCTCCCTTTTCTTCCACTGAGATTCGAACCCGCGACTATTCAACCACCGTTGCTTAACTCGCCAGATCGGACGGGATGACGTTTTCGCGATTTTTTCGAAATTCCTTTGGCGCCAAATCGGCGCGGGTTCGAATCCCAGTGGAAGCATAAGATGAAAATACTCGATTTTGTCTACGAAGTTGCTGTAAAAAGCAGCAAAAATCAATAAAAAAATACTATTTAGAGCTCACAAAAAAATTTTAACATGCTTTTTTTTGGTGATTGCATCTAAAATTCAACAATTTTCAGTGGTCGACGAGAATATGAAGAAGTTTGGAATCAAGCGAGTTGAATCTGGATGTCTTTTCACTTTTTTGAACTATTTGGAAACGGTTTCACTTCATTTCTTGCCCGAAGGAACAAAGAAAATTGTCAGAGCAGAGGCTGGGAGTGTCTGTCCGACTTTTCGAGGGTAAGTTTGAAGATGTGCAATAATTGAAAAAAATGCCAAATTGGTCAAAAAGCATTACAAATGAGCTGGGCAGGTTCAAAAATGGGCGAAATGACAATATGACTAAAATGCCCAACTTGCCCAAAATTTCCAAATTGCCCAAAAATGATGAAAATTCGCTAAAATCAATAAAAAAAGGACTAAAAAATCAGTTTAACATAATTTTGGGTAATTTTCAGAGGTGATGTTCGTCGAAAATTGGCGATTGAAACTTCGAAATTGGCCGCGAAAAGAGGTCTGGAAATCATGGATACAATGTGCTCGGCAACAGCTTCCACTAAAGTCATGAAAGACGTAAGATGACTTTTCTTTTTCACCAATTTTTTAAAACTTTTCATTGAACTGTGCAGTTGGAAAGAATTATTTTTTTCGCACGGTGCGAAAATTTTGTTGCTGGAAATTGCACTGTGCAAAAAATTTTCTGTATTGAAAAACCGCACAGTGCGAAAAAATAAAAATAATTTTGCACTGTGCGGACAAAAATTTCGTGCTTTTGTTTTGCACTGTGCAACAAATTTTCTGTATTGAAATATCGCACAGTGCAAAACAAAAATAAAAATAATTTTGCACTGTGCGCACAAAAATTTTGGGCTTATTTTTTGCACTGTGCAAAAAACATTTGGAAAAAACGCACAGTGCAAAAAAATTAAAATCTTTTTTTTTCTGCACAGTGCAAACGAAATTTTTTTCTTCAATTTCAAAAATTTTCAGCTGGGCTTCAAAAAGAAATTTTCCTTGGTGTTTTCTGACTGCACGTATCACGGAAAGCCGATTTTCTCCAAGCCATTGTATGACAATAATGACTCGTTCAACGTAATGCACGGAAATATTCAGCACATCATTCTACAGCCCTGCCCAAAGCCCGAAACTATCGAGAAATATCTGAAGCCACAGGCGCAAGCAAGTGGTTAGATTTGTTTTAACTTGGAATAGAGTTTTGACATTTCGACAGTGTTTGAATTTTTTTGAGATTTTTAGATTAATTTAGATTTTTTATTTATATTTTTTTTAAGATTGTTTTATTTTTTTTTTAAATTTTTTTGTTTTTTTTTAATTTTTCGATTTTTTTAGATTTTTTAAAATTTTTCTTGAGATTTTTTATTTATTTTTTGATTTTTTTTAGGTATTTTTAATTTTTTTTTTGTGATTTTAAAAACTTTTTTGTGATTTTTTATTTTTTTTTGCAAAATTTTTCAAAATTATGTGAATTTCAAAAAAAAATTATTCAAATTTTTGTTTTCAATTCAAAATTATTCAAATTTCACCTCAAAAACTCCAAATTCCCGCACCGCAAAATTCCTCATTCTTCCCGAAACTTTGGTCGGTTTACAGTCGCCTCTTTGCTTCGGAAATGGATTCTCTGCTCGTTTGCACATTCATCGGGTTCTTGGCCCAAAAAGTGCACGGATATACGGCGCATCAGGACGTTGTGACCCTGACTTCTAGTAACCAGGAATTCGAGATCATGTCGGATCCGTTCCGGCTGATCTTCACACAGGACCCCTCGTGCACTAAGTGAGTCTCAGTGAACTTTGTATAATAGTTTTTTTTTAATCTTTTTATCATCGGCTTTCAGGCTCTACCAATGCGTGTGTTTCCCCACCGAGGACGCGGAAATGCGCGTCGTCCAGATGTTGGACGGTCTTCCCGAATGCACAAGACAAGGTGGATTCGTGTGTGGCGCCGAGGGCATCTTCAGCATTCATCTCGCGTTGGATGGAACCATGTTTTCCGTGGAGAACGCGGAGCTCGCCCATCTGCCCAAACCCAAGATTCAGATGCGACAGAACGCGTTGTTGCGTCAAGTGCCGGTGATCCAGATGCGCGTGCAGCTTGGAGGCAACTGTCAGAAGCCAGCCAAAGTCGAAGCTGTAAGTTTTGGGAGGATTATTGAGGTTTGAAGAAATTTGACGAAATGTCAAAAAATTTATTGGATTTTTAAAAATGATTGAAGAGGGTTAATCCCTGTTAAAATGGTGCTTAGGCAGTAAATTGGGTTATTCAGGCACAATTTTTCCAAATTTCAAAAATTTGACGAAATGCCACAAAATTTATTAGTTTTTTGGAATCCGATTTTTTAAGACCATGCAAAATTATTGCAGCTAAACATGATCTTAAAAATTCCACAACGTTTAGAAACAACTAGAAAAGCGGAAGTCGAGCTCTAATTGCGCCATTATCGATCGAATTTTTGTGACACTTCGCTCCAAAAAGGTGGTCTTAAAGATACGATCTTTTCACCCGATCATCCAAAATTGAGCGACTTGATAAATGGTGAATTGGAAAGAGTAGACAGTTATCTCTCTGTTAGAGGTTCAGAAATTTGTATGTGTTATTCAGTCTTTGAGATATTCGACTTCAAACTTCCCAAAATTGAGAACTTTGCAATCGCCTAGCGGGCGACGTTTAGTCACGAATCCTACAAAAATGGGCGATCAGCACTACAACATCATTCTCAATCATCATGCAAAGTTTCAGAACGTTTTCTGGCTCGAAACTCGACTTATTGAGCCATCTTTCCTGCTATTATAATGATTGAAATCGTTGCCCGGGCTTTTCGCAAAATGACAAAATCCGTGGCATTCCGCAACTAGAGATATTTTAATTATCAAACTCATCAAACATGGTGTTTTTGAAAGACAAACCAGACCTACTATAACAAGAAAAATTCACTGATAGGGTCTATAGCTTTTTTCTGTCAAGATTTTGTTCAATACTGGGCTAAATTACAATTTTTGTAATTTCTCGAAGAAGCCAAAAAACATTATTTAACAGTACGCCAAACATTTGTTTTCGTGGCGTGACGCGACCAGAATTCCGTGAAAAAACGTTGTGTTCTGAGTTCTATTTTTTGCATAAGACGAGATTTCTAACAATTTGACGAAATGTCACAAAAATTATTGATTTTTAAAAAATTCGGAATTTGATTTAATTTGCTAAATTTTACGTTTAAATATAGCTCGCATTCCTAGAAAAATCAGATTCTTCAATATGCACATGTTTTCGACAATTTGACGAAATGTCACAAAAATTATTGATTTTTCAAAAATGCCCTCAAACCTTGAAACTTCATTTTTTTACAATATTTGACATTTTCAGCAACATCTCAAGAAATTCACCGCTGCTCCGCCTAATAAGGCCGATAAAGCGGTTGGTTGTCCGGATTGTGATGCCTGCCACCTCGAGGGACCCGGCTTCGGAAAACCCGAGTTGTAAATTCCATTCTCGGAGATGACTTCCCCTTCTAGGACGTAATGCTCTAATCCGACGTAAACGGTTATTTGAATAAAAATTTTGGAACAGAAATCGATTATATTTGCTAATACTCTGTTTTTTTTTTACTTTTGACCTCCCAAGATTTAATGCAAATAAGGTTTGCTTCGGAAAAAGTGAAAAGCCGCATTTTTTGGGGTTTTGTTGGGTTGTGATCTCAACGGATTACTTGTTGGGCTTTCGGCAGCCCAGTTCTTGTTTTTAAAATTTGCAAAAGAAGTGTTGTAAAATTGAAAAAATTTTGCACACACTTGAGCCATAGGCCACATATCAACCTCTCAAAGCCTTACAAGGGAAGTCACTTAAATCACGGATCGATTTTGTAAAACGACTGTTACAGCGATGGGGAGGGTAGGAAGTAGATATCAAATCTGAAAACCGCTACCTCCACCGGCCTCTCGGAGCCGAGATAATTGACCAAAAAGTTTGCCCAAATTCCTCCGATCATTTCTTCCTTCCGAAAGAAGAAAATCCAGCGAACCGAATGGTCCGGTGGTCTGGAAGCGCGCTTCCGGGCCTTCACCTTTTCAGGTTCGAATCCGCGCGGGACTCGGACTTGCGAAAAATTTATGTTGCTGTGATCCAGAAAATTTTCTAGCAATTTATTTTTTAATTTTTTGCCTATTTTACGGTAAATTTTCAACCTTGCAAATTCAAATCGTTTGGAACTTTCAAATTATTACTCTAAAAATTGTAAAATATGCAAAAAATCAAAAATTTTATCTTACCGGTAAACTTACTGTATTACAGGAAAAGTTTAATAAATTATTTGACCCATGCGGATTCGAACCTGAAAAGGTCAAGGCCCGGAAGCGCGCTTCCAGACCACCGGACCACTCGGTTCTCTTCTCTCATTCTTTCGGAAGAGAGGACTATTCGGAGCAACTTTTTTTGGGCAAACCTTTTTGGTCGATTATCTCGGCTCCCAGAGGCCGGTGGAGGTAGCGGTTTTCAGATTTGATATCTCCGTCCTACCCTCCCCATCGCTGTAACAGTCGTTTTAAAAAATCGATCCGTGACTTAAAACAAGTTTTCCGAGAGACTCGAGCTTTCAGATTTGCCTTGTGCACATGAAACAGGATGTCACAGTAGAGCCATGAAACACTAACCATGTGTTACCCTAACCGCGAGTACTAAATTTCAGAAAAAATTTTTTTGATTACTGGCCTACTGTAGGTGTACTGTAGCTTTCCCGCATTTCCAGGATCTCAGCCACGAGAGGTTGGATTCTCTCCGGACCTTCTCTGTGTTATAGAACGGAAAATTCTAAGCAACTTTCGTATTGACACCTTTTCCCTAGGACTTCTGGAAGTATGTGAAAAATTTGCATATTTGGCAAAAAATTTATATTTCTTAAATTTTCTAAAAAATTTGCATATCGGGACGTCCTTTTTATTGCTCTAAATGACGCTCCATGAAGCAACAATTCAAACGGTATATAGGTCATCGCGAGGCGTTCTGCCTATGTTGCAAACGAGGCTTCTAAAGGTCGGGTCATCACGGATTTTTCTCGGGCTAAAACTTTGTATGCGAGATATTGGGACAAAATTTGGTTTTATTATAATCTACGCAAAATTCTAAGACTTTTGGACCACACTTTTATGAGTCTCAGACCGACCGGTCGAAAGATACGACCGATTCTTGAGACTTTTCCGGTATTTTACAATTTTTACCCGGAAGGTGACGGAATTTCGGGGTTTCTTTGATTGCGTTTAATTCAGCGTCTGTGAATAACTCAATGTTTGTCGCTTTTCATACTTTAGCTATTCAAGTTTTTTTGAAAAGTTGGTTGTCGCTTCTAGGAATATTCTGAGGTACACCTGTATTTTTTTTTGGAGTCTGACACCATGCCGCAAGTAAGCTTCTAAGAGGAAAAATTGACAAAATTACCTTTTTTAGTTGCCGCATTTCGAGATTATTCTATAGACCGAATCGATCAAAATATTTTCCATTTATTTTCAGTTCAGAAAAAATCATGCAAATTTTTGTCGGTTTTTCCTCAAAGAAATTTTAATATCTAAAATACTTAACGCTAATGTGATGAATGGAACACGTATCTAGTTTAAATTATATGTTCGGATTCAATTGTGCCATCAGAATGCTGAATTTCAGTCATTAAAATGGAGTTTTGTTAGATATTGCGCAAAAATTTTTAGACAAAAATTCCTTTTTTTCGCGAACATCCGTATCGGTATGCGGGATCGATGTACGTAGGCAACTTTGTACGTGCTACATCGAATACTACCATCAGAATCCTAGAAACCCAGAAATTTCGTCACCTTCCGGGTAAAAATTGTAAAATACCGGAAAAGTCTCAAGAATCGGTCGTATCTTTCGACCGGTCGGTCTGAGACTCATAAAAGTGTGGTCCAAAAGTCTTAAAATTTTGCGTAGATTATAATAAAACCAAATTTTGTCCCAATATCTTGCATATAAAATTTTAGCCCGAGAAAAATCCGTGATGACCCGACCTTTAGAAGCCTCGTTTGCAACATAGGCAGAACGCCTTGCGATGACCTATATACCGTTTGAATTGTTGCTTCATGGAGCGTCATTTAGAGCAATAAAAAGGACGTCCCGATATGCAAATTTTTTTAGAAAGGTTAAGAAATATAAATTTTTTGCCAAATATGCAAATTTTTCACATACTTCCAGAAGTCCTAGGGAAAATGTGTCAATACGAAAGTTGCTTAGAATTGTCCATTCTATAACACAGAGAAGGTCCGGAGAGAATCCAACCTGTCGTGGCTGAGATCCTGGAAATGCGGGAAAGCTACAGTACACCTACAGTAGGCCAGTAATCAAAAAAATTTTTTCTGAAATTTAGTACTCGCGGTTAGGGTAACACATGGTTAGTGTTTCATGGCTCTACTGTGACATCCTGTTTCATGTGCACAGCTAGCTCGACCCTTACAAAAAAGCTGTTTTAAGTGACTTCCCTTGTTAGCTCGCGTTTTGCAGTGAGAGCCGAGATATTCAACGATCTACAGTGGAGGACAAGATTCATTGGCAAAAAACGTACCATTTTGCATCCGGGAAGTATCAAAAATGCGGCAAAATACCTCGCTCTCCAACTGAAAAAAAACTCCGATTTCAAAAGCGCGCCGGCTCTTTTTGTGAGGGAAAATTTGCAAAAAACTTGTTTTTTTTCCAACTTTCGACCGAAAAATCTGGGTCGTTTCTGCAAAGCGCGAGCTAAGATTTCGCCTATGTCTTAAAAAATAATGCTCTAGTTTTAAACTAACTTTCATCTAATCCTGCCCGTGTACTTCTCAAAAAACTCGATTTAAATATAACGAAATTCTCCCATAACTCCAGTTAAAAGCATGTAAAACGTCGAAAAAACGTTGATTTAGACCATGTCGGCCTTCTTATGGCTAGCCATTTTCCTCCCAGCGGTCTGTGCGCTCCGACCTTCGCGGGAAGTTCATACGGAACAAGGCACAGTGCAGGGATTTGTGGAGACTTCCAACCAAAAAGATGTCGAGATTTTCTTGGGAATCCCGTATGCGGAGGCCCCGATCAGCAAAGAGGACTGGTTTGCGGTGAGTAAAAATTAATTTACGGGTTTAGAGGAATGTCCATTTTTTTCGTAATTTGCATAATTTTCAATTTTAAATAAAAAATGGCATAATTTTTTGGAAAACAGTAAAATTTATGATACAGATGATCCATAAAGAAATATTTGGGATTTTGGAAAATTTGCATTAATTAAAAAATTTGCATAAATAAAAAATTTGCACAATTTTATGGAAAAACTAAAAATTACAGGTATTGGGAGCGCTAATAAAAAACTTCTTTTAATGCTTTTTGCAAAATTTTTAACATATATTTTTAAAATTTGCATAATTTTCTAAAATTTGCATAATTTCAAAAATCGCTGAAAATTGTTCCAAAACACTCCAGTGTAAATAAAAATAATTTTCAGCCCTCAAAACCAGCCCTGCATTGGACAGGAGTCAGAAACACCTCTGAATTTGCTCCATCTTGTTGGTTTCCAAATGCACGCGATCTTAATAACGGACAGTCACTGGATTGCCTCTACTTGAATGTGTTTGCACCCTCATGGTCGGTAAGCAACTTATTTATTCTGTTTTTCGTCAAAATCATGGATTTCGCACTGTGCAATTCTTGATTTTTTTTGCACTGTGCAGTCTATTTTTGAAAACGCACGGCGCAGCCAAATCTTAGATAATCTAATGGCAAATTTATTGGTTAAATTGCACAGTATGGCCGTATATTCAAGCTACATTACAATTTTTTTATTTGGATTACACAGTAAAACGATTTTTTAATTTTAAAAAATTTTCCGCACTGTGCAAAAAAAGTTTTTATAAAAATAAATTTACTATTTAAAAAGCCTTCAAACTTCGTATTTTACTCCTTTCCAGTCCCACTCACCCCCTCTTCCCGTCCTTTTCTACATTCACGGCGGCGAGTATGTCAGCGGAACGCCGGAAGATTTCGGCGACCGCGCCGTTGCCGCCATTCTGCCAGCTCGCCAAGATGTCATCGTTGTGACGATGGCCTACAGGTTCGGAATTCTGGGATTCTACACAACCGGCGACGACACCGCCCCCGGAAATCAAGGGCTTTGGGATTTGGCCGAGGCCTTGAGATGGACCTATAACAATATCGAGCACTTTGGCGGAGATCCAAGAAGAATTACCGTGGGAGGACACAGTACTGGCAGCATGTCAGCGGAGATTTTGAGTCTATCGCCGGTCTCTAAAGGCGAGATTTTTGAGGGTTTTCGGAAATTTGATGATTTTCGTCCGATTTTGGCCTAAAAAAGGACGAAAAACTCATTTTTTGTGCAAAAATGGGGTTTTTTTTGTTTTTGCGAAGCAAAATACATATTTTTCTTGGTCCAATATAACATAATGGACTGTACAAGCATAGATACTACTTCAATCCGCCCTAAAAACAAATTTTTACAATGAGTTTTGACGATTTCTTCCATAAAAATCGAAATTTTAAATTTCCTCCAAAATTCTTGAAATCGTTTTTTGAAAAAAAAATGTTTTGCCGTATAACACTCCTATATGATGTGTTCTTACTATATCGATCAAAATTTTAATTTCAGACATGGTCCATCAACTCATTTTAATGTCCGGAACCAACGATTTCCAATGGGAGCCCATGAAATCCGAGGAAACCTTCGAAAATGTGAAAACGTTTGCCCACGAATACCTAAATTTCACTGCTAAATCGAACGACACTAAAACTGAGTTGAGCAGTTTTCTGCAATCCCAAGATCCCAAAGATTTCGAAATCTCTTATAAATATAATGGGCAAGAACGAACGCTCAAGATGTGGGCAAGCTACGACGGAAAGTTCATCCCGGACACTATTGATAAACTGAGAAAGCAATCGCTACGGCCCGCTACGTTAGTGGGATGCACTAGATTTGAAGCGATTTTGCTCGGTAAGTTTGGAAAAGTAGGGAAAGGAATCTGACCGGACATCTACAGTGGGGGACCTGATCCAGGGCAAAAAGGTACCATTTTGCATCCGGGAAGTATCAAAAAATGTGGCAAAATACTTCCCTCTCCAAGTGAAAAAACTCCGATTTCAAAAGCGCACCCGCTCTTTTTGTGAGTTTATGGGCGCGCTTTGCGACTGGAATCAGGCCCCTCACTGTAGACGAAAATGAATGGTGTTGTCCAATATAAAAAAAATTGTTTTTCAGCTAATGTCGAGGGCGATAATTACTACGAAGAAGCGAAAAGAACGGTTATCAAGCAAATTTTACGAAGCCAAAAATACGATGACTCAAAGAACCAAAGAGACGCCGAAGAAATTTTATCTCAATTCTTGCAGTACTCCGCCAAAGATAATGATACTCAACAATACTGGAGGAATTATACGGAGGTGAGTTGACGAACAAAGTCCTATCGCCATATCGGTTAGAAGGAGCGTCATTAATTGGGGAAAAAGGCTTGGGGAAACTGAAAAATGACCTTTCTTCGATGTAAGCGTCGAAATTAGAATATTCGATGGTGCTGATTTCGAAAATGACATTCATTTTTTGATCGTTCTTTTTTCCTTCAGTAGTAATAAAGTATGATAAAGTTGTAATTTCTAGATTTTTTTTCGCAAATACTTGATTTAGGGGTTTTCGATGGTGCTGATTTCAAATCAGAAAAAAATTAGTCAGATTTTCGGAATCAGCACTATCGAAAAACTCTAAATAGAGTATTTATGAAAAAATTTCAAAAAATTACCACTCTACAGTACTACGTAAGAAAAACAGTAAAGATCAACAAAATGAATGTCATTTTCGAAATCGGCACCCTCGATTATCCTAATTTCAACATTTACATCGACGAAAAATAATATTTTTAAGTTTCCCCAACGTCTTTTCCCCAATGGTCATTTGACCATTTAGACTAATTTTCAAGCCAAAAATTTACATTTTCAGCTAATGTCGGATGTATTTTTCACCACTGGCATCTACAAATACGTAATGGAACATGTCCAAGTCTCCGAACGCCCAATTTTCGTCTACCGCTTCGATCACTACTTTTCCGGCCACCATAATCGCAGAAAAATTGACGGCTCCACTCATGCCGACGACATTCCCTTCGTCCTCGGAGACTACGTCATCAATGGCGAGAAGTTTTCCGCTCAGGACAATATAGTTTTACAGCAATTTTCGAGTTTTGTCGGGAATTTTGTAAAATTCGGCAATCCAAATGGCTCTCCGCAAATTTATGGAGGACAAGAATGGACGGCGGTGAGAAGAAACACCGACAAATTGGATCATTTCGTCTACAACTACTACGAGAATGGAATGAGTGACAACTGGTTTGATGGAAGGCACAAAAAATGGATCCAAATTCGAGAGAAATACGCGAAATCGGCGGGTGTGGTGAAGAATTCCATTTTTGTTCTTGTTTTGGCATGGTTTGTAGTTCATTTTTAATAAAGTAGAATTGAAAAAGGATGATTTTTTAATCAATTTTTCCTGATAAAATCAAAACTTATCAGAGAGATTTATTACAACTACACCTATCCATATCGTTTATTATTTCCGCAGGTCAAACAATTCGCAAATCCCATCAAATTCCTCCCATAATCGATATACATACAGTACTCGTAAAATACAGCCGAACTTAGGATCCACTGCATGTTGTCTGGGTTCGAACTAATGGTACGAATATTGATAGTACTACTCGTAGACGAATTTCGAAGAACATTATAATCTTCCAGATCAATTTGAAAGCCATCGGACAAGATCCACGTGAAGTTCTGCGTGATTTTGGTGGTAATATTGTAGACGAAACCCGAATCTGGTTTAGGAGAGATAACTTGGCTGTTTAGAAGATGCGTTAACACATAATCTGGCGCGTAGAAGATGTCAGTTTCGGTGATTCCAATCTATAATAACGGCCGTTATGAGGAGATTAACCACAATCGAAACAATGATTGGCAACAATAACTGACGTTTCTTCTTCAGAGGTTCCCTATTTGGGAAGAGAGACAGAGAAAAGACGTTCCCTCTCGCACGAAAAGGAACCCATTTCTTTTCCGAATAAGCGAATTCTAGCTTTCCAAACACACAGATTTCGATTGAATGTATTGGCATCCTGGTTATTGGCAAATATCTCGGCAGCCTTTGCTATGGAGGATTTTTGACCAGCCCCACCGGTACCATAAGTCAGTCAGTCTCATCTGATGGTTAAACCTCTCCGACAGCTTACCCGGAAATTTTGTTTGGCTTTATAGCTCATAAATTCGACTTGCACTCCATCAAACATAAATTCTAGACGATTTGTCAGGTCGAGTTTGTTGTACGTCCCGCAATGTTCCTTTACATGTTCGCCAAAGATAATTTGCCGGTTAGCTCGATGCAAACTGTAACCGATTGATAACATTGGTTCTGGTATTATTCCAGCCATGAAAAGATCATTGACAAAGGATTCGTTGAACGATCGGCGACGAAGTCCAACCTTGTTACTGAAAATGATAAGAGCACTCTTACGTCTTTACCGCTGGAACATGGTCTTTCGCAGAGGTGTTTTACAATGCCTCCTGCTTTCAGTAACCTACTTAAATGTTGATTCCACATTCCCCGTTCTCCCATTTAGGCTTGTTACGAGGTTCAAGGCAAACCGCGTCTTTCCCAACTCCATTTCAGCGTTGGAAGCTCCGCCTTTGAATACAATTAAATCTTCGGCATAGACTCCACTCGATTCTCCATCGGCAGCCTTCCACGGCTGCGGTAATATTTTGAATTCGGTGGAATCCACGCGGTAAGCGCTTTCAGGTACATGACCTGTGCATCTTAATTCTCGAAGGACCTTGGATGTGCAACACAAAGGGTTACAGTAGGCACGACAGAACTGCGCTAAACAGAGAGCACTCAGAAAGCGATTCGACATGAATGGATCCTAACGTAATACACAAAAAGAAAACCTCCTTACGTATTTCGCAGTATCTTTGGCAACCGCCAAAGTCTTTCAAACAGAGGAAACCAGAAATCTCCAGATCTGGTGAAGTGAATGAAAAGCTCACATGCATGGAAAAATTCCTGCTCCCAATATAAAATTCGGTATAGGTAAAGCTGTTGAGAAAAACATTAAAGCGATAAACCTGTGGCGTTAATGTTAGAGGGTTAGCTATAGTTGCCAAAACCAGCCAAAACAAAATCGGACCCATGAAAAACAGGGTTCCACTCAATTCGGACGTGTAAGTTCCGTGTGATAAGACGCTTATAACGCGTTTAATCGAGACGAGGTATAATATCTGCTTGCTCTGTCTTCTGTCTGATTGACTCTTTTTCGATTGAGAACAATCGTCTTAGTGAGAGAAGGTTGACAACACACGGTGTTCCGCCTTTTCCCAACTCTACCATATTTTATGGGTGTTCCAAATGTCAACCGCTATACACCAAATTCTAAAAAAGAGGATCATATAGTCCTTACAAGACCGCACGACGATTAGGCACGCCCAATATATATGTCTTAACTCTCAGCGATGTACCTTCAATCCGAATATTTCGAAAAATACATATTTATAAAATACAGCAAGTTACAAGCGGCATTAAGTGGGCGAACAATACAACGAGGAAAATTCACGCATTTATTCGCGCCTTTCATTTTTTTCCGCAGGTGAGACATTCTGCAAAGCCCATTAGATTCTTTCCATAATCTATATGCAATACTCAAAGAACACCGCCGAACTGAGAATCCATTGCATGTTGTCAGGGTTTGGGCTGATTGGCAGAATATAAATTATACGAGCCACATGGTACTCTCGAATAACATTATAATCTTGCAGATCAATACGAAAACCATCAGACAACGTCCACGTGAAATTTTGCAACTGTTTTGTGTTGACGAAGTAGACATATCCCGACTCTTTTTTGAAAGAGATAATTTTGCTGTGCAGAAGACGCGTTAATGCATAATGTGGTGCGTGGAAGGTATCAGATTCAGAAAGTCCAATCTGAAACGGTTGCCGGAGTTAGAACTTGGAGCGGAAGGTCTTTTTTTTAACTCCTACTTCAATAGCTTACCCGGAAGTTTTGTGATTCCGTGTAGCTCATGAAAACAACGTCTATTCCATCAAACATAAATTCCAAACGATTCGTCAGGTCGATCTTGTTATATTCGCCGCAATGCTCTCTTACATGCCTGCCAAATGTAACAGCGCGGTTAGCCGGGTGATGACTGTAACCGATCGATAGAATTGGCTCGGGTATTATTCCGGCGATGTAAAGGTCATTGACAAAAGATTCGTTGAACGATCGGCGACGAAGTCCAACTTTGTTACTGAAAATGATAACAGCGCTCTTGCGCCTTTATCGCTGGAAGAGCGTCTTTCGCAGAGGTGTTTTACTATGCTTCCTGCTTTCAGCAACCTACTTAAATGTTATTTCTATATTCACCGTTCGTTCATCTAGGCTTTCATCTAGCAAGGTTCAAGGCAAACCGCGTCTTTCCCAACTCCATTTCGGCGTTGGAAGCTCCGCCTTTGAATACAATTAAATCTTCGGCATAGACTCCGATCGATTCTCCATCGGCAGTCTTCCATGGCTGCGGTAATATTTCGAATTCGGTGGAGTTCATACGGTATGCGTTCGGGACAAACCTTGTGCATCTTAATTCTCGAAGGAGCTTGGATGTGCAACACAAAGGGTTACAGTAGAGACGACAGAACTGCGCTGAACAGAGAGCACTCAGAAAGCGATTCGATGTGAATAGATCGTGATGTAGTTACACATAAAGAAAATCTCCTTACGTGTATCACAGTATTTTTGGCAAGCGCCGAAGTCTTTCAAACAAAAGAAACCAGCGATCTCCAGATCTGGTGAAGTGAATGAAAAGGTTGCAAGCATGGAAAAATTCTTGATCCCGATGGAAAGTTGCCTGTAGGTAAAGCCGTTTAGAACAACATCAAAACGGTACTCTTGTGGCGTTAATGTTAGAGGATTAACAATACTTGCCAAAAACAGGCAAAACAAAATCGAATCCATGAAACAAAGAGTCCCATTCATTTCCGTGGTGGAAGTTCCCTGTGATAAGACGCTTATAACGCGTTTAATCGTGACAAGTAGGGTGCACCATCGGCTTACTCTGCCTGATATATTTTTCTTCGATTGTGAAGAACCCTCTAGATAAAAGGGCCATTTTGTTCGACAAAATACGGTATCCGGCCTTTTCCTAATGTGAAGAAACGTTTCTTTGTCGTTGAATAGTCTTTTACATAATCAAGTTATTATTTTCACATAAATTCAATAATTTGAATATTAAAATTCAGATTAAAATTGAATGTTCTTTGCAAATTCCAGTTAGACTGGACATCCAGGGACATTTCCAATATGGTCGCAAAATGGCCCATTTGGATTGAAATGCGTGCCTGGGGCGCAATTCTTATGGACCCATCTCCCACTCGCGCATTGATAAAAGTTAGCGCAGTTCAGGGGATCTCGATGATATCCGGCAATTCCTGGATCTTCACGGCAAGCCGAATGCGGCGACCAATGTTGATATGGAGGGTTAGGGTACTGCGGGTTATACGGATCTTGTGGTTGAGGTGGTGGTGCAGGTTTCTTAGTCGTTGTAGGAGAGTAGTTGTAATCTAAAAATTTCATATACAGTTCTTAGCTGACAACTTTTCGGTTCAAACGAGATATTCTGTGCAAACGCGAGACTATGGAAAATCAAGAGAAACGGTCAGAGAAATTTTAAAAATTTCATACCCGAGTCGTAAATGTTATCTCCATCATTCTCTGGGCACTTGTACGTCGTTTCGCACTCCTTGACTTTCGGGTGGAATCCTGAGCCTTTGGGGCATCTTCTCAGCTCATAATGACCGTTAATACAACGCTTGAACAAACTGCAACTCTCCTTCAGCGCTTTACTTTCTCCATCTTCGCATTCTCGCTCCGGGATCATTGGAATATCTGGGGAAATAATTCTACGTCATAACAGTTTACAGTAGATTTACCTGGGCAAGGATTTCCGTTTTTATCGTAAACTTCTCCATTGATACAATCTGGCGCGGGTTTTGGCTGACAGGTGCCGACAAACTCTTTGGAAACACATTCCCCATCTTCTCCAAGAATCGAGTCCTTCGGGCAGCGGAATTCCACGGGAGTGGCGCCTTTACAGTAAGTGAAATCCGGCTTACATGGATCTGGGACAATATTCTGCCATGGGTTTTTGCTGAAATCGCGTAATTTTCGATGAAATTTCGCACAGTGGAAACTTTCAAGCAGCCAGACAACTTACACACAGTCAAACTGAGCTGGACATTGATCTTTCTCCTTCAATTTTCTGCATCCTTTGTGCTTACGATCAAAAATACTTCCCGTAGAACAGAATCCGAACGTAAGGTCGTTGCGTTTTTCACAACTCACAAACCAATTTCGACAACGAATTGAATCCGGTTCAGCTGCAAAATCGCCGCTTCTCGAAAGGCCATGCCCATTGTCACGCTCCTCCGCTTCCCGACGACACCACAATCGGTTCAGGGTGGCTTGAACTGGGAAGAATATGGTCGCCTTGTCCTCGCCGAACCTACACGGTCCTGGATCGGCAAAAACGCAGGCCAAGGAGTTCGGATCAACATGAAGACCTATAAATCATCGGAAAAAAACGTATTCAAAGAACAAAAAAGAACTCACACAAAGGATACACAAATGGGAATGCATAAAAATAAGAGAAACAAAAAATAAAACGCATACACGATCGAAACACATGAAAACATAAACGTCAAAAATAAAAATAAGAAGCATACACGCACACTCTAAAACCAATATTTCACAAGATACATGCTAACAATACGGGAAAACAACCCACTTGACGAAAGATTAGGGAACGTATTTTACCTATCGGACAGGCAAATGGGATTGCCGGAACCTCGCCGCCAGGTATACAGAGGATCGCTTGTTGGGAACAGTCAGTCTCGGCGCCGAAGAAAACGGCCGGTGTTTTTGTGTTCTTCTCGCAGAATCCGGTGGCCTGAAAACAATTTGGAGACTCCGAAGACAACAACATTGCCTTATACCAGTCTGTCAGGAAAATAATGAGCACAATGTCGCATCGAAAATCGAATCGCCGCCGAGAAAATGAATTGTCTTTTAATTTTAGCGACACGATCGGCGCAGCGACATTGTGCTCATTATTTTCCCGACAGACTGATAAGAAAAAGGCTCAACGTCACTTCTCTTACCTGTGCCAACACGCCGCTTGCGGCATTCACCAGATTAACACTCTGATCCAGACAAGCTTTGCCCATCTTCTCCACACTCGTACATCGATCGCCCAGGAAGACTTTTCCGTTCGAACAACCGCCCAGTCGTATTTTAACTCGATTATTTTCGTCGAACTGACAACGAATAAAGTATGGGGTACATTGTCCGAGCTGCAGGTCCGGATGGAGATTGTTTTGCAGCGTTTGGAGGCAAATTTCCTCCAAACTGCGGCGCAAAATCAACGGACCATTACGGCGTTGAGCATCAACTTGCACAATTATGCAAATGAAAAAGAGCCAAATTACAGTAGGAGAAAACATTTAAAATTCCAAGGAAATAAAAAATATTTCTCGGAATTTAAAAATTAGAGAAATTTGCTGACGGCTTAAATAGTAATGACTAAAAATGCTAAATAGTAATGATTAATTCTCCGTCAGAGGGGAAAGATTACAATTCTGGAACGCTTAATGATCCCAGAGTCTTAATCACAGCCTCAATACATTTTCGAAAGCCTGGCAAATGTGGTTATCTTACAGGGGAAGTACTCCAAGTGCGACGCTCAGATTTCCTTTAAATTTTGCACACACGTCGGCTATGGACTAAATATCAATTCCTGAAAGTTTTAGCTCGCGCTTTGCGGGCGCCGCCGAGATATCGAACGATTTTTGTCGCCGAGAGAGCACGATAAACGTGGAGAGCAGTCAGAGAGAAAAGCGCTTTTTGGCCATAACTTTGGCAGTTTCGTGCGGAAAAATTTGATTTTTTGTAGAAACATTACTATATCCTTTACGGTTGAAATAGGCATGAAACTTTTCGTGCCGAAATTCGGCAAAAAGTCCTAAATTTTCGCCGACTTTCGATCTAAAAATCGACTCCCCGAAAATCGCGGCCCGGCCCGCGGGGAATACTTTGTAGAAACTTTTTACTTCAGACCTTGAAATCATGCCAACTTTAGCACTTAAAAAACCTCAAAAAAAAACGGAATTTTTGACACATTTCGAGCCGAAATCTCGTGGTAATTTCTGCAAAACGTGAACCAAAATCTGGCAAGTCTCCTAAAAAATCGTCAAATTTCACCAATCGGCCTTAAAGTACTTTACCCCAAACATTTCCAGATTACTATTTGCTTCCTTTATCACTTTATAAGTAGTTAATCCAAGTTAAAAATACACAAATAACAACAGTATACCATAATTAAGCTAAAACAGAGTCAAAAGATCGACTTTTCAAAAATACAACCGACTAAAATTTGAGTTCTAGACTATATATTTGTTCGGGAAGACTTTGTCACATAATAAGATACATGTTTCACTAGCCCGAAACAAAAAAAACAAAGGAGAAAACCTCGTTTTGAATAAAAAAATACGCCTTTTTCATTATATCGAATGATTTTCGTATTACGCCATATTTACAGGTATGTTTTCGGGGTTGGAAATGCAGTTGCCATCGCGCTCACACAGAGAATTCGAAGGCTTTTTCGCTGATGAACGGTGCCGCCAGCGGGTTGAACCAGTGTATCGAGAATGGGCCGCCGAACACCACCTAAAATCGGCGATTTTTTATACTTTTTTCGTTGTTTTTGGATTTCTTAAGTCATTCATCACATTTCTTGTGAATTTGAGACTGCAAACTCCATCACAATCATTATTTTTAATGTTTTTTTCAAAATTTTATATTACAGTGTTACACTTCAGAGGATTTTGAAGGCTAAATGGAGATAGAATGCAGGCGTTTAGAATGCATAATGTTCATTTTTGGTACGGTAATTGAAGCAAAATTTGCAGAAATTATTGAAAATACAAGAAAAAAATCAAAAAAATGACGTCTCGGCAAGTATACAGTGGCGGACGCTATCCAGTGGCAGAAAACGCACCATTTTGCAACCGAGAAGTATCAAAAATGCAGCAAAATACCTCCCTCTCCATCTGAAAAAACTCCGTCTGGCTCACAAAAAAAGCGGGTGCGCTTTCAAAACCGGAGTTTTTTTCAGGAGAGGGAGGTATTTTTCCGCGTTTTTTTGGTACTTCTCAAATGCAAAATGGTGCGTTTTTTTGCCACTGGATCAGCTCCGCCACTGTATACTTGCCAAGACGTCATTTTTTGATTTTTTTTTCTTGTATTATCAATTCTTTCTGTTAATTTTGCATCAACTACCGGACCAAAAATAAACATTACGTATTCTAAACGCCTGCATTACGCATTCTGTCTCCATTTAGCCTTCAAAATCCTCTAAAATTCAACTTCGTCCACAAAAATTCCAAAATAATTTTTAAAATTTTATTCTAAAGCCCTATTTCTCACTTTTACCCTTCTTACTGCTCTGTATACTCTCCCTAACTTCATTCTTTAATATTTTGGTCTTTCCATAAATCTATTTTCAGCTCCAGACGCCATCAAATGGCGTCCGTTCGGCAATTTCTCTCTAATCTCCTGATTACAGCCATAAAACTTCCCATAAGAGGAGAAAAAACGGTGGTTATAATCGTCTAATACTGAGTGAGTCGTTAATACTTCTCCATTATTTTTACGCCCACCATAAAAATTCTATTTTTCGCACGGTGCGGATTTCTTTTGTTGCACTGTGCAAAAACTTTCCTCCGCACAGTGCAATCAAATTTCAAAGCTTTAAAAGTGCAATTTCTCTAGCCGTTAATTATCAATTGACTTTTAAAAGTAATAACTACTCTGTTTTACGGCCAATTAAAACAAAAAACAAGAGTTTTCCGGACCAAGCAAAAAAAATTCTGTTGATGTTCTATAAGGTCAAGTATAATATCGAAAAATTAATTTGCTTCCTTCAATAGCTTTTTTATTCCCTATGGAACCTTTTTGAGCCAAAAAGTCTATAGAAATCTTCCATTTCAGATAAATTTTATCTTCACCTTGGTGAAATTGCTCCATTTTTTTTCTAAAAACCAAAAAAAAAACAATTCTAAAATCTCACCTGCATATTCTTCATGCCGCTTTGCGTCTTATGATTCTCCTTTCTTAGACTTTCAATTCCCGTTTGATCCGAGCAAATCGCCGAAAGCTGAGTTCCAAACATGACCAAGGTGAAGATCGCGAACAAAATGGTCTCAAACAATAGGAAAATCAACATAATTGTGGTTGCCGGCCCACTAAAGTAGCTGCAGCCTCGGAAGTCAGTGTTTACGCATGTGACGAACTGAGAAATTGTCCATCCAAGTGCGTGGATTGACATTAGCGCTATGTAGAGCTAAAATAATATCGAAAAATTATTTAAAGTAATTCCAAACTGCATTGTTGTGCAAAAAAATGTTAAAAACTCACAGTAAATAGTACGAAATACTTCTGATTCGACTCTCCGACACAATTATTCACCCAAGGGCAATGATGGTCCATCCTGCGGATGCATCGATCGCAAATACTACAATGATGAGCTCGATCTGGCTTGACTGAGGCACATCTGAAAGAATTTGGAGGTTTAGAGAAAAAGCACAAAAAAAATATATTGTACTTGCCTAGTGTAATATAAAAATAACTCTAAAATTTACTCCAGACATACTTAAAGCATTTAAAAATCAAGGCGATGCGTATTTTACATTCATCATCATAAAGACAAAGAATTAAAAATATTGGAATTTTTTTTATCTAGTGCAATATAATTTTTCCTTGACCTATAAACGAAATGTTTTCGAAATCCATCTTAGAGCCGAGAAAAGCCTCAACACCCTCTTCTTTAGCTATCGAGATAGATAAAACCCAAAATCTCGCCCAACTTCCTCTAGTGTAATATCCAAAATCTCGCCAAACACCTAAAAACACAAAGAAAAAAGCTCAAAAACATACCGATGGCACTTGTAAATTGGAGCACCACGATCTCGCTCGGCCTGGAGTCTGTTAAAGTAATCTTCTGTGAGATTTCCTTTGGGCACAGCACCCGGGTCCGTGGTCATTGTCCGGAAATGCGAAATGAACGCCAATATCGCAAATGTTTGGAAGACAATGAAATTGGCGCCCTGTATGAACGGTCGGACTGATGCTGTCGACATGAAGATGAAGAACACGCAGAACTCACCATAACCCATTAGGAACCTGAAGGAGAAGGTAAATTATTGAGGTAAAACTGCTTCTATGTAAGTACTAGAATAACAATAGAAGTGAAAAATCGTATTTTATCAAAAATTTTGCTGTTTCTGCTAAGCAATCTCGATATTTTCATATTATGCATCACCAATCTGACAGTGAAGAAAAAAGTTGAAAAATTTGAATGTCAAGTGCAACATAAACACCTGGTTTATATCTTTTAAAGATGCTTCTTTGACTAAAAAAGCTATTTGAACAATCGCCGATTATCTCCCTTCCAATTACAGGCCACAAATTGGATTTCCTTGATATTACCCATCAGATCAAGCTGCTCTGAGGAAACCCAATTTTTTAGGTGTTAAAACAATGTGAGCTGCTGGTCAATACTTTTTAGCAGCTGAAGTATCAATTCTTCTTGCTAAATCACCAGCAATCGAATGGCCATCACTTATTTGCCCTCCGTATCACAACAAACTCTAACATTACACTTGACATTAATTTCTGTTCAAAAATTCCGCTAAATTTAGTCTGAATTTCTCGAACTTTTCATTCACATCCAGCTGGAATTAGTAATTCACACACTACTGAAAAGTTTGCACTTCCCGAAAGGGAATTATGGGCCGATATAATTCATGGAAACCGCACCTAAAAACGGAAAATCAATAGAAAACCGAACTTACCAGGTAAACGCGGCGCAAAACAGCCCGCAAATGTCCTTGTTGCACCATTTCTGTCCGCAACAATGGTTGCGACCTTCGTAGACCGTCTGGGATGCCGTGGTGCGGCCCCAGCGGCAGAAAAATACTCGCATTTATCCGGGAATATCCGATTTCTCCAATTTTGTTCCCCCAATGTTCGGTATAATATAAATACTCAAGTTGAACGGGTTTTACGGCTAATTAGAGGTTATGGCCAAGCAAGGAGGACCCTCCCAAGCCAACACAATTCAACTTTCGGCGAAAAAATAAATTTTATTTCGTTGAGCTCGGGCGCAGCTCGCGTGCAGCCTGCGGCAGGTGTTTTATACGGTGAAAGTTGTTTAAATGCTCTTCGGCGGAGAAGTAGACAAAAATTGGTCGTCTAAATCACTAACGGGCATTCAACATTCACATTATTTTTTCCGTACGAAACCGGCAAAGATATGGCCAAAAAGTGTTTTTTCTGGCGGCAAAAATCGTTCGTATCTCGGCGGCGCCGGCAAAGCGCGAGCTAAAACTTTCAGGAATTGATATTTAGTCCATACCCGACATGTGTGCAAAATTTAAAGAAAATCTGAGCGTCACACCTGGGGTTCTTCCTTTGTAAGCAAAATTTCAGCGACGCGATCGGCACAGCGACATATGCTCATTATTTTCCCGACAGATGATACATTGTCGCTATTTGGACAGGTGCACTTTTTGTCCCAAAAGATTTGACTTTGATTTTTCACTTTTTAAAATCTTTTTCTCTTTTTCAAAATCTTTTTCGACCAAATTGAAGCCGAACTTTCGGTGTTTGGAACACTTATCCTTCCTCCTTCTTCCTTTGTTTATTGAAAACATTGTTGGGAGCAACATTTTTTTCCCCGTCTAAGCCCTTCATTTGAGTGCAGAACGACGTGTTTCCAACGTTTCTAGCGATAATTTATTGCGTCATCTCTTACAACTAGCCGTCGACTATTTTGAAAAAAATAAGAAAAAATAAAAAAATAAAAATAATTTTTGTTAAGTAATCAAGTTAAAATAGTGGATAAAAAGCTCTTAAATAGCATTAAAACCAAAGTTGAAGATAGGGTAATCGACAATAGCGACAGCGTAGACCAATAACAATTTTTCGTTCCATTTACCACCTTCTTTTTTCCGTTGTCGCTGCTTTTGAGCCCCATTTTCATCCTCTCATCCACCGAGCAAATCATTTCCCTTGCTTTTGGCCATGCATGTGGCCCTACAAGACGATAGGAATAGGGCAAATCGGGGTGAAATACAAGGCGATAGGCCAGATAGGGGTCCGAAAAGAGTGTCTTGAACGGGCTGGCATAACAGCCGATTAATTGTCCCATTTCTCGCATGTAATCAAGATACGAGACCTTCGTGTAGCTGGCGCGAGCATTCAAATAGAGCTCTCTTCGAAGGCTTCGGTTGCGCTCAACTTCCGCAGTCATCGTATCCTTGGAGGGAAGCCGAATGTTGCCGGCGTTCACTTCGAAAAACACTCGAGACTGCATCTCCATCGCACACATTATTGCGCCACTTAGCTGGAAAAAAAATAATTTTTTTTTGAAATATCAAAAAATTGTTTGTTATAGAAAGGTTTCGTTCTACAGAGGCTCATTTCTGTCTAAAATTGACCACTGGAGCATTTGAAATTGTTTGTAATGCATAGAAAGGTTTTGTTGTAAAGAGACTCCACTATATCAGTCTGTCGGAAAAATAATGAGTAGTATGTCGCTGCGCCGATCTCGTCGCTGAAGTGAAAAGAAATTTTATTTTCTCCGCGACACAATTCATTTCCTCGACGGCGGTGCGATTTCCGAGGCGACAGAATGATCATTATTTTCCCGACAGACTGATACGTCGACGGTCCCTTACCGATCCTAATGCTTAGGTGACCCAAAATAATAATAAAATATCTTCCACAGATGTGGCTGGACTCGGTTTTTACCCCCTCCGGCCCGTTTCATATTTAATTTGCCACGCATCGAGGCTCCGGAAACCAGTCCCCAGCCGCGAATAGCCGTCGCGAAGCGACGATGGACGGTTCCAAGGCGCGACAAATCCACATTATTATTTTGGGTCACACACCCATCCTGAGCACGAGGATGGGTAAGAAACCGTCTACGTATCAGTCTGTCGGGAAAATAATGAGCACTCTGCCGCATCCAAAATCGCGTCGCCGCCGAGAAAATAAAATTGCTTTTTACTTCAGCGACGAGATCAGCGCAGCGACATTATGCTCATTATTTTCCCGACAGACTGATAATAGACGATCTTCGTTATATGGAGGTCCTGTATAATATCCCCCTCACCTGTAGCATTCCAATCACCGCCAGAGTGGTCCCCTTTTTCGAGTCCATCAAACTCAATGGGAACATGTTCTTGTAGAGTCCAAGTTCGTCATCCTTGGTCGGAATGATCTTGCCGCTCTCCAGATAATCGAAGGAGTAACTGAATCCGGTCGCCATCACAACCTCATCGATCTGTTCCGATGAACCGTCGGCGAATTGGACGGAATTTCCGGAGAATGACTTTATCGCTGGCTTGAGTGCGACTTGGCCGGCGGCTAGACGGAGTTGCAGCTCATCGCAGATCTGAAAAATAGATTCAAAAAAAGAATTTTTTGGTTTGAAAATCGTTCATTTGTTCGAGGTTAAAGAACTATTTTAAGCAAATTGGATACTTTGCGACGCTTTTTGATCACTTTTTCGGACCAAAATTTGACTTTGAGCTCTTGACATGTCAAAAAAGAATCTCTTCAAACTTTGCCAAGTTTCACCACTGTCAGGTTCAAAAACTGTTTTAAGCAGAGTTGGATACCTTTGGATACTTTTTGATCGCAATTTTCCGACCAAAATTAGATTTTGAGCTCTTGAAATCTTCGAAAAATTTTCTCTTCAAAGTATGCCAAGTTTCGCCACTGTCAGGTTTGGAAACTATTTTAAGCTGATTGGATACTTTTTGATTCCTTTTGATAGCATTTTTCCGACAAAAATTAGATATTTAGCTTTTGAAATCTTCGAAAAAATTACATATAATCATGTTGAAAAGCCATTTCAAGCACATTTGGATACTTTTGGATACTTTTTGCTAACTTTGTCGGACAAAAAATCGATTTTGGGCTCTTGAAATCGTTGAAAAAAAATCCTCTTCAAATTTTCCCAAGTGTCATTGTAGTCATGTTCAAAAGCCATACTAAGCAGATTTGGATACTTTTCGATACTTTTTGATCGCTTTTTCCGATAAAAATTTGATTTTGATCGTTTGAAATCTTGGTAATTTTTTTTGTTTTTATTGCTTTGAATTGTAACTAAAGGCCATTTTAGGCAGATTTCGATACTTTTGAATACTTTTTGATCGCATTTTCTTCCTCAAAAACACTTTTCCTTAAAAATAATCATTTTTCGAAACTAGTTCTTACCAGGATAGGATTCTGATTGTAAGCGCGATGTTCGGGCTTTAATCCGAAGATTCTTTGGTCGAAACAATTTCTGAAGACCCTCTCCATGACAAAGGCATGGAATTCTCGGCCCAACGTCCTCTTCATGTAGTCCATGATCCGCCGGTTGCTGAAGAAGTCGTTCGGCGTTCCATTTATGGTCCGATGCAAGATCCAAGCTCCCCGTCGGGTGCTGAGAAAGCATTTCTTGGCCACTTGGCCCACCTCCGAAGCGGCGTCGGTGCCGGAATTCCCAAGGCCAACGATTAGGACGCGCTTGTTCGCAAATTTGGAGGCGTCCTGAAAAAAGCGTCTCAGATATACAGTGAAACCTCTGTATAACGAATCGCAAAGGATCAAAAAATTTTTTGTTTGTTGTGTCAGTCTGTCGGGGAAACAGTGAGCACTATGTCGCATCGTACCGGAAGAAATTAAGACATGGTAAGTGTAGACTGTAGGCCAAGGTAATTTTTGCCATAAAATTTTTAACATAATGATCTCACCTTGAATTGCTTCGAATGGATAATGTTTCCTTTGAAATTCCTCTGCCCTGGGTATTCCCTTGGCATGAACGGAATGGACTGGCGGCCAGTGCAGATCAGCACTGTTTGAAAGACCTCAACGTTTCTGTTTTCATTCCTGAAATTTGGAAGTTTGATTAAATACGCATGTATACAAGGAGTATATTTATGCAATATTATGTAAAAGTGAGCTTTATGTCTCGAGTTGTACGTGGATAGTCGCCTACCCATCCTCATACTCGACAATCCATTCGCCACTTTCTTCGAAATCCGGCGCTCTCTCCACTCGAATTACCCGATGATTGAAGCGACAATGCTTGATCAGGTCGTGGTGGTGCGCATAGTCTTGCAGATATTGATGCATTCCTGTAAACATTTTTTTTGATTTTTTTGCGGTTTTGTCGGAAAAATAATGGGCACTCTGTCGCAACGGCAATCGCTCGTTGAAATGAAAAGCAATTTGATTTTGCAGCGACATGAGTCATTTTCTCGGCGGTGATGCGATTTTTGATGCCACGGGGTGCTCATTATTTTCCCGACAGAGTGATAACAGAACCCACGTTTATTCGTCATGAACCACGGAGTGTCGGCGGGCGGAGGGAAGTCGGAATAGGCGCTCATCTCCTTCGAGGTGTTCATGATTGTCTTCTTCATCACACAGGAGACTGAAAAGAAGAAATTTTGGCGAAAAGTATCCAAAATTATCGAAAAACATTTTTCTAAAAAATCGATTTTTTCGTAGAAACAAACATTTTTTGCTCAAAAAAATCAAAGGAGATCAAAAATTTATCTTTTTCAAGGTTTTTTCCGGAAAGGTATCAAAAAGTATCAAAAAGTATCCAAAAATTTTATCCGGATTTTGGCTGCATTTGACTTACACTCGGTCTCCTGCTCTTGATAGTACCATAATCCGCCCACATTGTCCCTCAGTTCGAAGATTACCGGCTCATATCCGTAGGCTTTGGCCCATCTGCGAAATAAACATGTTATTCATGAAAGTAAGCCGTATTTTTTGGGAGTTTTTTTGCCTACCGAGCACTTGGCAGACCTGAAACTCCTGCGCCAATAATTGCACAGCGTTTTCGCTCAATCACCACCGGCATTCTCAGCAAATATCAACCTGAAAAGAGAGGAGATCAACCCTTTTTATGGGCTAAATTTACAGCAAAAAGTACGCAAAATTCGACGCTCAGTTTTTGATGAAGTTTGGCACAAATTTAGAGCAATCCTTTGCAGGAGATATGCGAGATTTCTTGCCTGCGCTTTGCAAAAATGACGGAGATTTTTAGGTCAAAAATTGGCGTAAATTTGACATTTTTTTCAAATTATGGCATGACAAAGTTGCAGCTTATTTCTACCGTAAAAGGCAATGTTTCCACAAAAAATCGATCTTTTCCCTCGGCAAACTGGCAAAGATACGGCAAAAAATATGTTTTTTTCTCTGTGACCGCTTTCCGCGTTTCGCGTACTCTCTCGGCCGCAGAGATCGTTGAATTTCTGGGCTCTTCCTGCAAAGGGTATGCTAAAACTTTCAGGAACTGATTGCAAGCCTACACCCAACATGTATACAAAATTTAAAATAAAAGTGGGTAAAAGTTCCTTATTTTGGCCACAACTTATAACTTTGCGGAAACTGGTCGGAATTATCCCAAATTTAGCGTGCACGCTCAATTCAAGATTTGGTTAGTGAGGTACCTTCTTTTTACGTACCACCTTGCCCTTCAAAAACGGCTGCAGCCTGCGGTTTTACACTTTATACGATAAGACCTGTCTGGAACCAAACTTATTGCCTCCGTATAGAACTTAATGAGTCGTCATAGCCTTCGTAGGTACTCTTAAAGCTATAGAGCTATTATAGTAATTCAGTGCCAGCTAGGTCGAAGCCTTTTTTCCTAACTTTAGTTCCCAAGTTTGGGCGCAGTTCGCGGAGTACCTTTGTTGTGGCCAAAATAAGGAACTTTTTCCAAAATGTGATAGTGGTAATCGTCCAATTCCAAAGCGGAAAGTCGCGGCGGCGCACGCTAGAAAATGCACTGTGCAAATTCTACGGACCTTCTTGCAAACCTTCCGCCCTTCGCATTTGACCTTTTTCACTGTGCAACTGAAAAATCGCCGCGGCGCAATTCTTTCACATGCGACGCCGCGAATTTCGCGAACGCGGCAGACCTTGCTTGCACAGTGCAAAGACAGGCAATTTTATTATGCACCGTGTGTCGCGAAGAAAAGTCTACGAACTTTTGAAAAGGCGTAGTATCAGTTTGTTGGGAAAATAATGAGCACAATGTCGCTGCGCCTATCGCGTTGCTGAAGTAAAAAGCGGTTTGATTTTCTCCGCAACACAATTCATTTTCTCGGCGGCGATCCGATTTCCGATACGACAGAGTGCTCATTATTTTCCCGACACACTAATATGAACTACCGTAATCCCTCCCAAAATTTATCCGCCAAACCGCTAGCGTCTCCCTCGCCGTTCCTTTGTTTATTTCGCCCTTTCTACAACATACTCTATTATTGCGTAAGCGCGCTTAAAAAGGCTTGAACTAATATGCAGAACAATGGCCCGAGGGTCACTTGTTCGTAAAGGCTTTTCGGAATGCACGAATCCCCAAATTTGGAGCGTTGGAAGAGGGTTTGGTGCCCTACAACAATATATATTGGAACAAAAAGCTTATGAATTTTTCAACAATGTCCGAAAAAAGTTTGTAAAAAACGCGAAAATTCGTTACGAATTGTAGTGGACACAAGAGTGACCATGGAAATTCGATGGTCCCGAAATTCTGTATAGCTTTATGTTTATGGAAATGCGGGAAGAAAGAGAGTATACAACTTTTTGTTTTTTGGTCAAAAAAACAAAAAATTTTTGTGGAGAGATGGCAAAAGAGGTTACTTGTGCTCCTGACCGAATTGAAGATTTTTAGCATTCTGATCAACTCTATATCAAAAATGGTTTGCGAGCAGCCGATATTTACCGATTAGAATTAAGTTTTTTCAACCGTAATCTACGTAGGATGGATGATAAAAAATTTGCACTGCAACTTCCTGGTACTGACATGAACTAGTCCGTCCGGAAAGTCGCCGGACTGAAATTGGCGACACTATGAGAAAACGAAAGTCCACTTTGCACTGTGCGATTTCTTGCTTTTTGCACCGTGCAATAGGCTTTTTTCGGCTGCCGCTTGCACCCTGACTTTTTTGCACAGCGCAAGCACCTTATACAATTGGTACATATCTTCTTAAAGTTCATGGACATTGTTTGGCAAAGAAACATTTTTTGATATGGACAAAAGTTGTTAAGCGCTCCCCGCCTTTCGCGTACTCTCTCGGCGGCAAAGATCGTTGAATATCTCGGCTGCGCCTGCAACGTGCATATCTCGGTAATGGGTTGTAGGGCCGGGCCAAGCTTTCTGGATATTGTAACCAATCCTATTCATAGACTATTCGAAATTTGAAAATAATTTGCACTTGAGGTAGTTTATTTGTTCGCCAAAATTTGAAGCGAGTTTTATCAAAATAATATCTTTGAAATTACCTTGTGAATATCTACATTATTTATTGGCTACAAACATTTTAATAATCACATTCATAGAGCTGGACACGTATGCAATCGGATATGTTTTCCCCAATCTTCTCCGTTCATTTAAACCATCACCGTGAGCAGACTGTTCAACAAGTAGAAGAAGATGGCCGAGGACAAGGTCAAGCTGACCACCGACATTGTCAAATAGCCCTTATCACGGCTCTGAACTTTTTGCACAGCTCTTGTGTCCTTCTTGATTAAGCCACAGTCCATGCGCTCGTACACCGAAAAAATCATCTCCCTCGCCTTCGGCCACGCGAACGGCCCTTGCAGTCGATAGGAATACGGTAAATCTGGATGGAAGAGAAGTCGATACGCCAGCTTCGGATCCGTGAAAACGAGGCGGAACGGGTCCGCATAACAGCCGATCAGTTGGCCCATTTCGCGCATATAGTCGATGAAACAGACCTTGGTGTAGTTGGCGCGCGCCCCCATGTACTGCCGGCGACGCTGCTCCTGGTCGCGCATAATCTCGGCGTGCATGGCGTTCGTGGTGGGCAATTTAACGTGGCCGGCGTTCACTTCGAAGAAGACGCGCGCCTGCATCTCCATCGCTGGCATAATGGCGCCGGAAAGCTGGAAATGAAAAATTTGACAGTAAAAATTTTTTTTGTCTGTTTGTCGGGAAAATAATGTGGATTTTGGGTTCAAAGAATCTTCTCCTTCTGCTCAATTTTTTGAATACCAAAATGTGCAATTTGCATATTTAAATTTTTTTAGCAAAAATTTGCATATTAAAAAATTATTTTGAATATTCAAATTTTTTAAGATGATTTTTTGGGTCCAAAAACAATAATTTTTGCATATTCAAATTTTTTTACCAAAAATTTGCATATTCAAAACATTTTGAATATTCAAAAAGTTTTAATTTGCATGTTCAAATTTTTTATTGTACTATTTTCATAAAGTGAATGGACATTTGGTCGCGCCTTAAAGAGTTTTTAGCAAAAATTTGCATATTAAAAAAATATTTTGAATATGCAAATTTTTAAGGATGATTTTTTGAGTCCCAAAATTATAATTTTTGCATATTCAATTTGTCAAAAATTTGCATATTCAGAAATTTTGAAAATTCAAAAAAAATTTAATCTGCATATTCAAATTTTTTATTGTACTATGCGTTGGCGACAAGGGCTTGAAACAGTTCAAAATTCACTGCAAAAAATGTCCACGCACTTTATGAAAATAATAATGTCAGTCCTCCGAATGACCCAACCTCCTCACCTGTAGCATGCCCACCATCGCCAGAGTGGTCCCTTTTTTCGATTCCATCAAACTCAATGGGAACATGTTCTTCCACAGTCTCAAATCATCATCCTTGGTTGGAATGATCTTGCCATTCTCCAGATAATCAAAGTTGTAGCTGAATCCAGTCGCCATCACCACATCCTCGATCTCTTCAACGGTCCCATCCGCGAATTTGACGGAATTTTCGGTGAATGAGTGGATTTCCGGCTTCAGGACGACTTGACCTGCTGCCAAACGGAGCTGCAGCTCGTCGCAGATCTGGAAATGTTTTGGGGTAAACATTGGACATGCGATTTTTCGGGAATTTTTGAGAGAAAAAATCAAAAAAAAAAAATTTTTTTCATTGTGCCCTAAAGCTTTATTGCAAAATTAGAATAATTTTTTTTTACAGTTTCTCAGGATTTTTAGCTTGAGCTTTGCAGAAATAATCAAGATTTTTAGTTCGGAATTTTTCAAAAAAAAATATTTTTTTTTGTTTTTTTAATTTCCAAAAAATCAGCGTCTGTTACAAATGCCAAATAAATATTTTTTCAAAAAAATACTATTTTCCAAGCAAAATGAATGAAGATCAAGCCAAAAACTATTTTTTGTCTGACTGACTCTCCTCATTTTGCGTGCTCTCTCGAAAAAAGATTGTTTAATATCTGGGATATGAGCGAAAGCAGAGAACTAAAATTTTCAGGGATTGATATTTGGCCTATTTGGAGCTTCCACGCCAAATTTGGTGATGATCTGGGAGAAAATTTTTTTTTGAATTTTTTTCCAAAAAAAATCTTTTTCATTTCATTTCAAAAAATCAGCGTCTGTTACGAATGCCGAACCGAACATTTTTTTCAAAAAACCACTTTTTTCCGAGCAAAATGAACGAAGATCTGGACAAAACCTTTTTTTTGTCTGACCGACTCTCCTCATTTTGCGTGCTCTCTCGAAAAAAGATTGCGTAATATCTCGAACGCGAGAGAAAGCAGAGAGCTAAAATTTTCAGGGATTTATACCTGGCCTATTTGGAACTTCCATGCCAAATTTGGTGATGATCTGGGAGAAAAAAATTTTTTGAAATTTTTTCCAAAAATTTTTTTTTCTTTCAAAATGCCAAAAAATCCCCTACCAAGATTGGATCCTGATTGTAGCTTTTATGTTCCGGATTCAGCCCGTAGATTTTGTGGTCGAAACAACTTCTGAACGCCCTCTCCATGAGGCCGGCGTGGAAATCGCGGCCGAAAACCTTCTTCACGTATTCCAAGATGCGCCGATTGCAGTAGATGTCGTTGGGTTTGCCGTAGATGGTCCGATGATGGATCCAGGCGCCGCGCCGCGTACTCAGAAAGCAGGATTTGGCGATTTGGCCGACTTCCGAAGCCGCATCCGTGCCGGAATTTCCGAGGCCAACAATAAGGACTTTTTTGTTTTCGAAAATGTTGGCGTCCTGAAAAAAGGTAATTTTAGGTTGGTTTTGAAAAGGTCAAGGAATCAAAATATCAAAAAAAAAATGTTAGAAAACAATTTTTTTTTTGATTTTTTGAAATTTTTTTAATGAAATTTCAAAGGCCAAATTTCAATTTTTTACAAATTTTTTTCTTATTTTTCATCGAATATTTAATTTTCTTGAATTTTTTTTTAATAAAATTTCAAAATCCAAATTTTTATTTTTTGCAAAAAAATTTTTTTCATAAAAAATCAAAAACAAAATTTTTTTTGCTAACCCTTAGGGCATCTTAAAAATCACTTTTCAGAATTTTCCAGTTCTTAGAAAATGTTGAAAAATTTCAAAATCAACTTTTTCCCACCTTATAATCCTTGGAATGGATGATTTTCCCCTTGAAATTCTTCTGTCCCGGGTATTCCGGAGGCATGAATGGGACCGACTGTCGGCCAGTGCAAATCAAAACGGCTTGGAAGACCTCGCTGCTCTTGTTTTTGTTGGCATCTTGATATTCGACAGCCCATTCGCCCGTCTCTTCGAAATCGGGCGTCCGCTCCACTCGAGTTACTCGATGATTGAAGCGAACATTCTTCAAAATATCATGGTGTTTGGCGTATAATTGAAGGTATTGGTGCATACCTGAAACATTATTGGGTATTGTATTAGTATTTTCATAAAGTGCCTAGACTTTTTTCACCTACGTTGATTGGTCATGAACCATGGGAAGTCAAGTGGAGGAGGGAAGTCGGAATAGGCGCTCATCTCCTTCGAGGTGTTCATGATTGTCTTCTTCATCACACAGGAGACTGAAAAAAGAAAATTAAAAGATTTTGGCAAAAAGTATCAAAAAGTATCCAAAAATTTTTTTTCAAAGAAATCATTTTTTAGAAAAAGCGTTTTTCTCAACAAAAAACTAAAAGGTATCCAAATGTATCCAACAAAGTTTTTCCTCAAAAAATTTAAAAACAACCAAAAAACAAAAAAGTATCAAAAAGTATCCAATATTATTTTTTCCTTGAACATGCCCAAAAAAATTCAAAAAGTATCCACAAAATTCAAAAGGTATCAAAAAGTATCCAAAAAATTCAGAAAGTATCAAAAAGTATCCATAATAACCAAAAAAATTCCTCCGAAAAACCAGTTTTTTCCTAAAAATTTAAAAATTCTTCCAAAAGACCATTTTTTTCAAAAAATCCCAATCTTCACTTACATTCAGTATTTTCATTCTGATAGTACCACAAACCTCCAACATTATTTCTCAGCTCAAAAACCACCGGTTCATAGCCGTAGGCCTTGGCCCAGCGGGCGCTTGGCAGGCCCGACACACCGGCCCCGATGATTGCGCAGCGTTTTGGCGACGCCGAGTTAACCATTGTTGAGTTGCTTGAAGTGCGCGGGTCAAGGAGAACTGAAAGTAGCTATTGTAAATTGTGGAATTCATTTTTCCTAAGATAGTTAAAAAGTAATTTTTTGAAATTTCACTAAAAATCCTCGAATTGGGGGTTTTCGAAGGCGCTGATTTCTATAAATGGCTACATTCTTCAGTCTTGTATAGTACCCAACTCCCTCATATCTCATCAAAAACTTTTTGCGACCTTTTCCAACCTGTGGCCAGCCCTTTTTTTGCGGCTTTACACAACCATGTTGCTAGGCGATCCGGGTTTTCAGCTAGCCCTTAAAAATGTGGCTGTAATCTCAACTCATCGGCTAGTCAACGGATTTAGCAACGTTTGCTGCACATATTGGGCCAATACCCGATAGGCTGGAAATGAATGGTAGCCAGAAATTATCGCTCATTTTCCCCCTCCTTCCCCACCTTTGAACCCCCTCAAAGTTTGGTAAGAAACTACCTGTTGAAACTGGCCGTTCGGCCTTCTTTTTATTCCATTCTTGTGGCCAGCCCCTCTCATTGATTTAGGGCTTAATTCTGCAAACTTCCGTCCGATTTTACCTTTGACTTTTGCCTTGTTTGTTTGGAAATTACCCAATTGAATGACGGGAGGGGCGGCGCTCGCGCATCCTCTGTAGTTTAGGCACAAGTTTGGGACAGGCAATTCGTGAGTAACCCGAAATACGGCGAATAATACGAGAATACGAGGGATTCTTCAATTCAGCTTCAAATAGTTATGTTTTCTGATGCTGTAAAATAGTAAACAATGCATCAAAAATTTTGAGGAGAAAGGTGACGCACGTCAAACTGAGGAGTCCGATGACCGGAATAGACTCTTCGCTATCGGGTTTTTACACCTCGTCTTGATTTCGCAGAGAAAGAGAGAAAAAAGACACGCAAAAACGTACTCTCTCGCCCGAAAAATTCCCCATTTCTCCCCCGACAAAACGTTTTTTCGCGTCTTTTTTTGGCAAATGGCCAATCCATTCACTGGACTGTTTTAGCTTATCTCAGTTTGACGTGTGACGTGCTAGGCGGGCCAAAAATTATTGATGGTTACGGCGATTGATGGTTAGATCTTTTTCGACGATTAGGTTGCTCGATGTTCGATCCTTACAAGGGATGTACCCCAACGCTCTGATTTTTCTTATTTTGCACACGCTTCATGTATAGGCCTCTATCGCATCGAAAATCGCATCGCCGAGGGAATAAACTGTCTCGCGACAAAATCAAATTGCTTTTCACTTCAGCGACGCGATTAACGCAGCGACACGCGTTATTTTCCCGACAGACTGGTACTTGCCGTCTTGTGACAAGTTCGCACCTTGTAGAAATGTCAAGACCTGTTGTTCCGTCTAGTCCTCGTTGACCACAAATTATTCCTTGTCGAAATCCCATGTTTGAACACCTACCCTATGCATTCAAATTTCTCTTGTTACTTTTTTCTCTCATTTCCTGTGGCTTCGTTTCTGGACGTTACGAATTTCGACTACGTTGGCCTTGATGTAACATGCTCGCATCTCAGCGATCTTATCGGATTTTCTGTTACGGTATGTAGCCTTAAAATTTTATTTTATTTTTCACCTTATCATAGAAAAAAATTTTTAAATTGAGTTACAAACAGTGTTTTTATTTCCACAAAAAATTTTGTGTGAAATTACGAGAAAATCAAAATGTTTTTGCAATTTTTGGGATGAAAGGCTGCATTCTGTCTTTAACTGGGAGTCGTTTCCACAAAAAATGAACTTTTTCCGCACGAAACTGGCAAAGATATGGGCAAAAAGAGTTCTTTTTCTTTTCATCACTCTCCGCATTTTTCGTACTCTCTCGGCGCCCAAGATTGCTGAATATTTCGTGCGGAAAAGTAATTTTTTTTCTGAAATTTGAACAACGTCAAAGCTCAGGACCCTCAGGCTCAGGGAAAATAATGAGTATTATGTCGCTGCGCCGATCACATCGCCCAATTGAAAAGCAATTTGATTTTCTCCACGAAAAAATTAATTTTCGGCAATGCGATTTCCGATGCGACAGAGTGTTCATTATTTTCCCGACAGACTGATATCTTTTTCTCAATTTTCTTCTGTTCCCTCTCCAAAATTGGAAAGAGAAAAAATAATTTCCCCCGTTTTCAGTCCTCTGCCTCTCCTGCCTCTACATTCTCTATCGCAACTCGCAGCTCAACCCCCTCAACAGGCGGATTTCCAAGTCGGCGGACCAACTTATCAAAGAGCTGCTCAACTTCCACTACTTCAACATGACCCTCAAGAACTTCCATCTGCGGTACTCAATGACTGCGCCCAAAGTGAAGAGCTGCTACAATACAACACTTTTCGTCGCCATCATGTCCACCGGCGACTATTTAGCGCATGCGCAACGAGCCGCGATGAGAGAGACGTATCTGGCGAAGGTCTGACTTGTGCTTTTGCTTTTTTGGATGTTTGAACAGGTGTTTTTGAGGGGGGTGTTTGGGCATCGTTAGAAAAAATATTATAGCCAGATTTGGGAAGCGAATCTAAAATTATCAGTTTGTCGGGAAAATAATGAGCACATTGTCGACAGACTGTTATCTACCAAGTAAACTACGTTTTATCTTGTTCGGGATAACTCAAGTTTATGTAATTTTGAGCTTACCGAAACCCCTCTACTCAAAATATTTTTTCCACGGTTCGAGGAAAGGTGACGTGACCCCGAACTTTTGCTTTTCCAACTACCAAAGAACACAAGACCAACAGTTCTTGTTGATTTAGGGTTTAATTGTGATGAACCTGTGATTTCCGGTCCACACCCACTCAGCCTAAGCTTGAAAAAAAGTCGAAAAATCATATTTGGTTTCGGGATTAAGTTTTAACGGCAGTCAGCAGGCAAGGTGTTCTCCAATGTATACATGATCTAAATTATCGATGATTTGGAATGCTAGTACACATGGCTCTTGGGTCGGCCCCGGCCGTAAATTGCGGCCCGGCCCGTTTCAATTTTGTTGCGGCCCAGCCCGGTAGCCATGTCTAAATACTAATAGATCGTTGCTAAAGTCACTGGGAGTAATTGTGGCGTTTGCGCTGACCAAGAAAGCCTATTGCACAGTAGAAACAGCAAAAACTTCGCATAGTACAAAGTAAAACTCTTGTTGCTGCATAGTGCATGTCGCAAAAATCACTCGCAGGGTCGTTGAAAAATCTTAAAGACTTTTTGCCGCGACCAGTATCTGTCTGCCGGGAAAATAATGAGCACAATGTCGGTGCGCCGACCGCGTCCCTGAAGTGAAAAGCAATTTGATTTTGCCGCGGCACAATTCATTTTCCCGTCATTGATTTTAGATCCGGCAGAGTGCTCATTATTTTCCCGACAAACTGATAGAATGCGCTAACAATCCTGACCGGGCCAAGCCAAAAGAAAATTTGAAAATGGCCGGCCCAAAGCCATGGCTAGTACCCAGGACACACATGACAAAAATTCCTGTCCGCAGAATCTTGCATGTCATCATGTTTGGAGAGACTCAGGGGCTTCCCTGACCTTAATCCGCTTTTCCGGCGCTCTCTCTCTCTCTATTCTGCTTCCGGAAATGTATTCTTCCGGACAATCAAGCGTCTTGGCCGTTCGATTGGACAAAGATGTTGGCCATGTTTATGCACGGGCAGCCAGTGTTTGACCTTTGGATTTTTGGCTCCGCAAAAAACGTAGTCTGTATTGTAGAAAACATACCAACCTAGAACGAAGCTTAAGGCGAAAATTGAAGCGAATAGAGGCCAAGAGTACGGTAGGAAGAGGAAAAATATGTTAAGGAAATTTCAGTGAGTCAGCGAACGCAAATAAAAATGTTTTGAACGGAGAGATTAGAGAGAAGTTTTGATGATAATGCAAAGATTCGAAGGGAAAAGTTTAAAGGTAAAAATAGGCGATAAAGAAACTGCAGAGACAAAATGCACTGTGCGCCGCGACAAAAATCAACTCACTTTCGAAATCGTGTAGTACCTCCTCCCTTGCCAGGGGGAGATAATACGCGTTTATCCTTCAGCAAATTTAAAACTCTATGTGGTTGGCGAAAACAGGGGAAAGCAATTCATTTTTTTAGCAACTAAATTTTGATCCCCACGTTTTTCCTTTCAGGCCCCGCAACTCAACATCAATTACAAATTCTTTATTGGCTATCGGAATGACAGTCGAATCGACCTGGTTACGAGGGAGATGGAGAAATACGGCGATATCGTGATTATCGACGCGTTTGACTCGTACGCCAACAACTCGATCAAATGGAACGCAATGTATCAATATCATCAGAGTTTTTGCAGCCAATCCCTCTTTTTCATGAAGATTGATGATGATGTTGTTGTGGAGTTTGACCGGCTCTTCCAATGGTTGGCACTGGACTTTGGCGGAATCATTACGGGCCTCACGGACTGGCTGGTTTGCCAGCGAATTCAAGGCGTCAAACCTTATAGAGATAAGGGCAATAAATGGTAGGTCGTATCAGTGGCGTAGCTGCCACCAATTCTGGACTAGAGTCTTGGCAAAACTGGTGGACAGTTTTACACAAAAAAATCAACGTTTTCCGTGCAAACTGGCAACGATTTCACGAGTTGCATGTGTATGAGGGTCCCTAGTCTAGGTCCTATCTTAGATCCCAAGCCCATGACGACTGCAAACACAATGACAAACGAATAACTAAGCCCTAGCTAAAAGGCACTTACGGCGAAAAAATTCAATTATAACCTCACAAAGGTTGAACTCGGATTCCAAGACGAGTTGACCAGAAATACCATACAATAGACAAACAAATAGTAGACAATTTATTGCACAAAAACGGTATGGGGATTACGTTGGCAATCCCCCAAAAAAAGACGCGAAAAAACCTTTTGTCGGGGAAGAAATGGGGAATTTTTGGGGCGAGAGAGTACGTTTTTGCGCGTCTTCTCTGTCTTCTCTGTGAAATGAAGACGAAGTGTAAAGAACCGACAGCGAAAAGTCTATTCCGGTCACCGGACTTCTCAGTTTGACGTGCGTCGCACCTGTAAGCCTTTCCTTGTGACTCTAAAAAAGCCTGAGGGGCTATCAAAGTGAAAAGAAAAATTTCTTTTATATACACCATTAAGAATAGGACATGTTACATGACATTTCAGGTACGTCTCTGAAGCCGAATACCCGTACCATTGGTATCCGGTGTACTGTAACGGCTACACGGTGATAATGCCGAGTCAGACAGTGACAAAAGTACATGCCGAAGCGAAGCGGCACAACTTTCTTCGCATTGACGACGTGTTCTTTACCGGCGTCACCACGGAAGCGATCCAAGTTCCGATCGTGGACTTCCAAGGGGTCCTTCATGACGTGAGTTGGTTCTTTTGCCCTTTGAACATGCTGTTGACATGCATGTGATCAGAGACTATGGAAGAAGTGAAAGGCACTGTAGTCTTCCAGGCAATATTTGTCGTATATAATGTCACCTAAGAAAAATAGAGCAATGAAATAAATTTCGTACGGTCTTTGAGCCTTCTAGCTAATACTTACATCTTTTGCTTTTCCTGGTAACGTTAAGCGTGACATTGCACACGATAAGAAAGTTCAAGACAGTATTTGTCCCATTAAATGTCACTTTTCGATGCCTGGAACTCTTTTTTCACATTTTCTTCTTGTAATGCGCTTCATATTTTCAGTTCCCCCTAGCACAATGCCTCCAGAACATTCCGTTACCGATTGTGGCCGCAACTGGCCATCAACTCAACCAGGTTTACGGGCAATTCTTTAAACTTCAATTGTGCGATGACCTCTCCGAAGAATACAGAAAAACCCCGGAAGCCAATCAAACTGTAATCCCGCCACATGTTGAGGAAGACACGGAAACTTCAAGTTGAACATGTATAGTACCCTCTTTGATGTTTGTTTATATTGAAAATAAATGAGGTTTGCAGCGACTGAGGGTCACCAAAAATTCCCGCCAAAATAGGCGAGAAAGTCAGAGAAAAAGTGCCTTTCACAAGAAAATTGTGCTCATTATTTTCCCGACAGACTGAAAATACGCTTTTCTCTATATCAGCTGCGCGGGTTACTGCCCTTTCGGGGTGGGCTCTTCGGGGTCGCCTTTCCGGGGTGAGCCCAACATCAACAGAAGCCCCAAGAGATCAGGTCGGTAATGTTGTTCAAGGAACTGGTAACCTAGATGTTTTGTCCCAACTACCGACTAAGAAGACGATGACGCGGAATATCAACAAGATCAGAAAAAGACTTGGTGCTTCTGATTTCATCCGTCATTTGATGAGTTTGCCTTTTCCAAAGCCGGAGGATATTGAACATTACTACGAAAGCGTGTTTTACAAATTCCGTGGTCTACTTGGGGCTGACGCGACTCGATTACTGATACCATTAAGCTCTACATGGACCACACTTGGATTGGAGCTCCTGGATTACTGCCTGGTGATCCTCGAGAACGGCCATTGTTTGAGAAAGAGTTTTGGAATTGCTACAACTACACCATGACCGACTTGCCCCGGACCAACAATCACGTGGAGGCTTACTGCCTTTGCATCCATCAATAGTCAGAAAACAAGTCCAGAATCCATGTTTGCAAATATATATCTGGTGGCGTATTTCCAGCGCGCGTCTATTCTATCTTCGTTGTTTTTTCAAACATATTATATTGCCTCCGAATCGTCACAATCCGTAGCCCAACCTACAGATTTCGCTCCGATCTCGTACGCAACTCACAATCTAAGCTATATGTATGTATAACGATGCATGTATACATTGCGAACATGAGTAACGAAACTCTCCATGTTTGCAGTGTGTTTGCGTAGATGTCCGAGGGGATTTATGTGAAACAAGAACTTTTTCTCCCCCCTCCGCGGTCCACATTTTGCGGCCATGCTCTCGTCGCAGCGACCTTGCCGCATTTTCCGTCGCCGCGACGGCCTCTCGCGACAAATTGTTTGCACTCTGCTGCTCTTCAACACCCTCTTCTGGCTGTTCATTTTGCGCCGCTCGATTCAGCATTGTCAGCAGCGACGCGCCGCCACGCCGCCATTTCATACACGACCCCCGGAACAGCTCTACGGCACCGACTTCGACAAGTTCAACATGACGCTGAAAGGCTTTCGCTTCGAGTACAAGATGACATCACCCAAGAGGAAGAACTGCGTGAATACGACAATTTTCTTGGCCATTATGAGCACCGGCGACAAAGCAATGCATGTTCAGCGCGAAGCGCTGAGGAATACGTATTTGAGCAAGGTAGGCAATTTCTTTGCGATTTTAATGCAGTTTTTACAGCTTTTCTGCTGTGAGGATAATATCAGTTTGTCGGGAAAATAATGTGGATTTACCCAGCCTTATAATCGCCATTGCCGCTTTGCGACGGCCAGCCGCAGCTGGAGATTCGTTCGACGAAAACTTTTTGCTCCGACAAATCCACATTATTTTCCCGACTGACTTATACAACGCGACAAGAAGCCCTGTGAATTTTCACGGCTCCACACCGAATTTTGTTGTACGGAGGCTCATTTCAGCACAATATTGGGTCTTTTGGACGCCGTAGTCAGTTGTTACACTAGTTTTTTTCACATACATATGTCTGTCAGGAAAATAATGTGTGTTTGTGGGAGCAAAATTCATCGCTTCGTCGCTATCGCGCACCAAAAATCTGTCGCAAAGCGATGATGGGCGATTTCAAGGCACGATAAATCCACATTATTTTCCCGACAGACTTATGCTCGCATGAAATTTTGCCCAACGTATTCTAAAAATGACAAACATGGTCAAACCTCGTATTTTTGTCAAAAAAAATCATCTAAATTTGTGTCTAATTTCATCAGAATCTGAGCGTCGCAGTCTCAACATTTCCCCTGTTCGTTTATGGCCAAAAGTTAGTTCCAAAACACTCATGAACCTTGTTTCCTGGGCTCTCGAACCTTGACCCAAAATTTATTTACACAGCAACACTCTCCCAAAAAAGACATGGCATTTTTCCAGTAAACACTGTATCTTCAGCTGTCTTCAGAACGTATACGAAGGTTTTTATGACGCAGATACGGATGTTTTTGAAAAAAGAGAGTTCAATTTTTTCGAAAATTAAAATTAGAACTTCCAATGAAACAACGAAGGGGGAAAACAAGGTTCGGCGAAGGCTCGGCGAAGACTGTAAGACGAAGCCTTACAATATAACCGCTTTTTTCCAATTTTAACTATACTGCACGTCAAAAGTTTGGAACAGGCCAGATCTTCTTTGCGGCTTGAGATGGGAGTTTCATTTCTTTTTTTTCGAAGCTCCATGTATTAAGAACCTCAATGAATACATAGCCATGGAAATCAGAAAGCTCGTTGGAATTTAAAAAAAAATTTTAAAAAATAAGTGCGTCAAAAGTTTGGAACAGCTTTTGGAAGGTGATTATAAACTTCGGGATGGAGGCAGGTATCCTCGCATTTAGTGTTTCTGGATGATGTATGGAATCGGCATGCCAATGGCATACTGATTTTCATCGATAAACCCAAAATGAAAAAAATGCTGATTGAGCCAAAAACTACGGTCAAATTTGCGAAAAAATGAATTTTTTGGTTTGGGTTCTCTATGTTATCGGTGTGTAAGCGTTCTAAGATATTTAATGTGGTCGCACAATTGTACAAGGGCACTCAGATCTTCGCATAGGAACTATATACGCACAGCATAATTTATGAAAATTTTGAGTTTTGGTATGAATCTTTATTTAATGTATTTTATATTTTTTATAGAGCGGCTTGGTGGCTAATTGGCTTTAACACCGTTATCGTTGAATAAAAAGGTGTCTTTAAGAAGCAGAACCTGGCCACTATTTGCAACATCAAGGCCACATCTTTAAAAATAGCGGGTATATGAAATGTTAATATTCAGATATTTTTTATCTTGGATTTGAAGCCGCTGCATGGCTCAAAACTAAGTTCCTTTATAGTTATCACACCGATGCAGTAATATAAACCAACTTTCCGATTTATCACACCACAAATCCGGGTCAGATATGAATATTGACTTTGGGGACTAAATTTTTTTTTAATATCCGAAAGATGTGGCCTTGGATGTTGCAAATAGCATGGGTTTTTGTTTCTTGAAGGCACCTTTTTATTCCACGATAACTGTCTTAAAGCCAATTAGCCTCCAAGCCGCTCTATAAAAAATATAAAATACATTAAATAAAGATTCATACCAAAACTCAAAATTTTCATAAATTATGCTGTGCGTATATGGTTCCTATGCGAAGATCTGAGTTCCCTTGTACAATTGTGCGACCACATTAAATATTTTAGAACGCTTACACACCGATAACATAGAGAACCCAAACCAAAAAATTCATTTTTTCGCAAATTTGACCGTAGTTTTTGGCTCAATAAGCATTTTTTTCATTTTGGGTTTATCGATGAAAATCAGTATGCCATTGGCATGCCGATTCCATACATCATCCAGAAACACTAAATGCGAGGATACCTGCCTCCATCCCGAAGTTTATAATCACCTTCCAAAAGCTGTTCCAAACTTTTGACGCACTTATTTAAAAAAAATTTTTTTTTAATTCCAACGAGCTTTCTGATTTCCATGGCTATGTATTCATTGAGGTTCTTAATACATGGAGCTTCGAATAAAAAAGAAATGAAACTCCCATCTCAAGCCACAAAGAAGATCTGGCCTGTTCCAAACTTTTGACGTGCAGTATATAGTAGCTAGCCTTAGTTTTACTAGCCATCAGTTTGTCGGGAAAGTAATGAGCACAATGTAGCTGCGTCAATCGCATCGCTGAAGTAAAAAAACGATTTTTTAAGCCCCTCCTATCCCATCCCTTGTGCTTACAACGGCACAGCAAGGCAACCGAATGTATACCCGAGACAAAAAAGTCGTGATAATTTTGCACAGTGCGTTTTTTTCTGATTTTTCAACAAAGTAAAAACTTTCACTAAAGTCTGTCGGGAAAATGATGTGGATTTTTCACGCCTAGAAATCGTCCATCATCGTTTTGCGGCGGATAGACTCGGAGGAAAATGTGTCGAGGCGAGAAATTTTGCTTCGACAAATCCACATTATTTTCCCAACAGACTGATAAAATAAGACCTAGGCGCAATTCAAAGATCTAATTTTATCGTCCAAATTTTCCAGGCCGCTTACTACAATATTGAATACAAATTTTTCATCGGAAAAAGCAATACAACTCGGCCGGATCTCCTCCAAAAAGAAGTCAAACAGTACAATGACATTGTTTTCATTGACATGGTGGACTCCTATGCGAACAATTCGATCAAATGGAACGCCATGTACCAATATCATCAAAGTTTTTGCCACGAGGCCTTCTTTTTTATGAAAGTCGACGATGACGTCATAGTGCATTTCCCTCGCCTCTGGCAATGGATTGAACGGGATTTTGGCGGGATTATAATTGGGCAAAGGGATTGGCTGGTGTGCCAGAAAATCCAAGGCGTTCAGCCAATCAGAGATCCCAATAATAAATGGTAAGGGGAAATTGATGATTTATGAGGGAATTGCAATATTTCACCTCTTGTATTTTGATGAAACTTGAGGAAATTTTAAGATTAGAGCTTTCTAAGAGATATCCGAGATTTTTAACTCACACTTTGCAGAAACTGACGAGATTTTTTGGTCGAAAAATGTCAAAAATTAAAAAAATTTCAATTTTTTTAAAATTTTCAAATTGAAAAAAATTAGGGCTCTGTGCAAATTGTGGAGGTCTAAATCTTTATGAAAAATGATTTTTTTGCCTCGAAATTTACAAAAATATATCCCAAAAAAGTCTTTTCTCCGACCGTCTCCTCATTTTCCCTAATCTCTCGATCCAAAAAGATCGTTGAATATCTCGGCTGCCTTTGCAAAGTAAAAGCTAAAATTTTCAGGAATTGACAGAAGATAGATTGTTGTTCTCTAGGCAAAATTTGAAGAAATTCTGTGAGTTGAGTTTCGAGAAATTTCGAACTCTTTACAAGGTTTTCAAAAAATCTTAATTTTTTTTTGCAAAGTGCATTGCTATATGCGTAACTTTCACATTTTCTTCAAATTTGGCCTACATAGTCTGTATGGTCCATATATCAATTCCTGAAAATTTCAGCTTTTAATTTGCAAAGCCAACCGAGATATTCAACAATCTTTTTTCGACGATAGATTAGGAAAAATGAGGAGACGGTCGGAGAAAAAGCTTTTTATGGATATCTCTTTGTAAATTTAAAGACTCAAAAACCATTTTTCATAAGGATTTAGTGCTCCACTCTCTGCACAGGCCTCTAATTTTTCAATTTGAAAATACCAAAAAAAATCTAATTTTTGAAATTTTTCGACCAAAAAAATCCCGTCAGTTTCTGTAAAATGCGAGCTAGAAATCTCTGATATGTCATAGAAAACTCTAATCTTAAACTCTGCCGAGTTGCATCCAAATCCAATCTCATTTTCCCATCAAAACAAGGTTTTTTCCACTTTCCAGGTTCGTTCCCAAACATCAATTTGAAAAAGACTGGTACCCGCCCTATTGCAACGGCTACGCGGTCATAATGCCCAGTGAGACAGTTGGGAAACTTCTCGAGGAGGCGAAACATCATCAATTCATGAAGATGGATGACGTTTTCTTCACGGGAATTTTGACGGAACCCCTCAACATCACCGTAAACCACTTTATTGGAATTGGCGGGGATGTAAGCACCGAAATTTTGATCCAAAACACTTTTAAATGGCTTATTTTAGTTCGAGATTGACATTTGTCGAGGCGATCCGCCCTTCCAGACGGTCATTCACAGCGAGCGAAGGCCTAAAACAATATACGCCAAGTATTACAAACTCGAAAAATGTGCTGTCATCGCCAAGCAGCTGGGAGATGCCACCGTAATACCTCATGTTGACTATGAAGGTTGAATGTATAGATGATTTTTACTGGAAAATACGCAAAAATAAAATTTACCGTAACAGCTTTCATCGTATAAAATGTCTCCGCAGTCCGCATGAAGCAAGGGCGCAGCATGAAGTAGGAAAATAAACAGAAAAATAATTTTTTTGTGAAGAAAAAGGTAAAATACGGGTATTTAGTTTTTATCAGATTTTAGGTGATAACATTGCACAAGATCAATTTTGCTCAAAAAATGTTGGATGTTGAGCGAATTCTCGCTGAATTCGCTGAAATAACCGTCGAGGAGGACCGTTGCAGCAAGAAGAACGAAAATCGACTATCCAAACAGGAGAAAGCTGCCAGATATTTCGAGAAAATCAAGCAATCCCGGCTTGCCAAGCGTGCGGAAGAGAGAAAACGTCAAAGAACAGCGAGAAAACGGAGAAATCGAGAAGAAAAGATAGTCCTTAAGGAAGAACTAAATGTAAGGAAGGTTTACAATTATTTTTTTCCAAATTTAGAGTCCAAAAAAGTAGAGAAAATATAAAATTTGTGATAAATTCCGCCTCAGTTCGAGAGAAAATGTGCGAGTGAAAAAATTCAAAGGGCGGCTCGGAAAACGAAAGGAAGGGAGCGTGCGTCTGTGGTGTAATGGTCAGCATGGTTGCCTTCCAAGCAATCGACACGGGTTCGATTCCCGTCAGACGCAGAAGAATATTTTTTGCCTTTTTTCGAGATTTTTGGATTCTTATTAGTAATTTCTCGACTCATTATTGTATTTACAGTCTTTCAGCATCATTTTACCGCATTTTCATCCGCTTTCTGACTTGTTTTAGTTCGTTTTTGTCTAAAATAATATAATTTTTTGAATATTTTCAATTTCAGATTGCTATTGACTTGGGGTTTGAAGTGCAGATGAACAAAAAAGAGTCAACTCACCTAGCCAGACAATTAGGGAGAATTTGGGGCCTTCAGAAACGTTATCAAGGACTAAAAACGCAACTTTTTGGACTAACTCCAGACTTCTCGGAGAATTGTCAAAAAATTGTTACCGGCTTCGACAAATTCGATTGGAAAACGCATGACAAGACGGCTCATGATGTGATTCGAGGGTCTGACTTGGATAAGTTGATCTATTTGACTCCCGATGCTGATGCCGAACCGTTGTTGGAATTGAGCAAGGACAATATTTATGTGATTGGAGGGATCGTCGATGAGACTGGGGTTGGAAGTAGGACCAAAATGAAAGCTGGTGAGATATTTTTTTATTTCGTAGGTAATGAAGGGGACATTTTATACGATGATGTTAGCAAAAAATGTTTTGTCGTATAAAATGTCGCGTTGTAAGTGTAGAATGAAAAAAATGTTTCATGGCATTTTTCAACTCTCTGGACAGTGTGTGGTTTATTTTTTGAGGCCAAACCTTTGAAGGCGACATTCTATACGATGAAAATATTTCGCGCGGTTTTAATCGTATAAAATGTCACCTTGTGAGTGTAAAGTGAAAAAATATGTTTCATGAGATTTTCAATTCTCTTACCAGTTGTGGTTTACTTTTTTGAGTTGAAATCTTCGAAGGTGACATTTTATACGATGGAAATATTTCACGAAGTTTTTGTCGTATAAAATGTCGCCATTGTGCTGGTAAGATACGATTTGTACCATGGAAGAATGTAATTATTATTCCCTAAGGGTTTTTTACTTCAAAAAAGCGATGGCGACATTTTATACGATAAAATGTTCTGGACAACTTTTGTCGTATAAAATATCCCCGGTCGAAGTTCGAAACCTAAAATACGTTTCTTTGGTTTTTAGACACCTCTGGCCACAAATCCTATCGTTTGCCGATATCAGAATTCTCCAGACGCAACACAGAAAAAGGCAATTGGACATTCAACCAGATGCTGGCCCTGAATCAGGTCGTCGAAGCTCTCTGCCTTTTCTCCCAAACCTCCGACTGGACCACAGCGCTCGCTACGGTCGTCCCAGCTCGTACTGGGTTCATCTTTGAGAAGGATGATCAAAATTCCGAGGAAAACCCAAAAAATGAATGATTTTCACAATTTTTCAAATTCTTATGCAAATGTCAATGGATTTGGACGGAATTTTGGTCATTTGAGTTTTCCAAACTTTCGCAGAGGTCGTTGACAGTATTTTTGGCCGTTGTTGAAGATGAGTTTGTTCAATTTTGAAGACATTTCGAGCCGGGATCGGGAAATGGCCGCGGAATTTTTCCGTCCAACGCGTCCGGCGTGTCGAGAAGGTCGTGGAGGACTTGCAGGTAAGATTTTTAATTTTTTGTTTGTGATTTAGGCTCGGAAGTTGACGAAAATTTGACAGCTTTGTGGATTGATACCTAAAATAATATAAAAATGTTTCGCAATTTGCAAATTTTAGATCTCAGTATGTGCGATGGTTATTTTATCAGCTATTTGGAGCATTTCCCGGCTTTTTAATCAAGACCCGCGACTTTAGCATCAAAATTTCCATCTAGTACAATATAAATTTTCGCAATTTTCAGCCCAAAATCGCCACAAATCCCATCGGGATCAAAACAAGTCCCGTTTCCAGTCGACTGAAAGCTCTTATGTCTTTGACACTTTCCTTCGTCGAGTTCACAGAGAACAGCGACGAGAAGTGGCTCCGCCCCCAATTCCCTCGGTTGATAACGACATTGTGCTTTCCCAAGCATGGTTACCTCAGCTTGAATACGCTCCAACTGAACGTCATAAAGAGGAGGACGAGCTGGAACAGCTGTTTGCGACGCAATTGGCTGATGTAACACCAGTTCCGAAAATTACCAAGGTGGGTGTTTAAAATAATATTTTTTTGTGATTTTTAGGTTGAAGTCTTTGTAAAAATCGATTGATAAGGTACTATAAGGTCTGCTCTTTCAGTACGGACGATTTAAGTTTTATTTCTTCGACGTCCGCGACCTCGGCGAGCCAATCCGTCTGATGTTCCACTACATGAAAGAAAGCTTTGAAGATGTTCGAATTGCTGATGCCGATTGGCCGAATGAACAACATAGTAAGTGATTTTCTATTTGTTTCTCGCTTTAGACGTTAAAATTGGACAATAAAAGGATCAAAATTGGAGATTTTTATATTGTACTAGGGAATGCCACGGATTTTTCGAAAAATCTTATATTTTATCGGTTAAATTTGAATTTCTTTGCTCTCAGAGTTCCCATTGAAGACCCTACCGGCCCTGGAACATGATGGAATGACAATTCATAAATCTGCGGCGATTGCGAGATATTTGGCCGATATTTTTGGTAAGGAGAATATAATAAAAATTTGAGATTTTGCTCTCAAAATTCGTAAAAGTGCCTTTCAATGACAGCTTTTAGGTTTAAAAGGCAGGGATCGACGGCAGAACGCGATCATTGACGAATTTTTTGAGGTCCATCTGGAAGCCATGGCCGAATTTCATCCCTTTCTGAGAGCTGCCGCTGGAATTGATGAAGCGCAAAAGGTAGACTATAAACCTCTTGAAGTCTTGTATTTTTCTATTTTTAGCAAATTTCGTATGAAGAAGTAGCTATGTCAAGTGCAAAACGATATTTTCCAATCTATTCCCGAGTGATTGGAAGGGAAATGAGCGGATTCATCGTCGGAAATCTACCAACCTGGCCCGATTTTTATGCCGCTGACTTCCTGGACAGAATTTACACGGCTGAACCGAGGCTTTTCAACGATTTCCCGGACTTGTTTGGGTATTTCAAAGGGATTTTGGGCATGAAGAACATCAGGGAATATGTGGAATCGAGAAAATTCAGTATTTTGTAAAAAGTTGGTTCCCTTGTAGGGGTTTTGTTGTAAATAAAGGCCTGTTTTGTAATTTAGAAGTTATTTCTCGGTCGTTGATTTGATTTTGAGCGACTGAGAGACATTTTATACGATGAAACTGGTTTAGGCGAAGAAACATGTTTCATCGTATAAAATGTCTCTAATGGATGCGATTTGTTGAGTATGCGACTCTAGACGTATTTGCCATGAATATGACGGTTATTTTACACTAAATAATCACTTTTTCAAAAAAAAATTTTTATCGTATAAAATGTCACCTATTTGGGAATTGACCTCAAACATTCGACGACCCAAAATTTAGTTGTCTAAAACAATACAGTTGTCATTTTCCATGCCATTTTGAGTTTATAAACCTTATTTTTGTCAAAAAATCACCAAAAAGCCTTCAAACGGTTTGATAAAAAATACAAAAAGGACGTATGTGAAAAAGAAGCGCCTCGGACGCCGTGATCAGGTGGCCGAGTGGTTAAGGCGATGGACTGCTAATCCATTGGGGTTTCCCCGCGTGAGTTCGAATCTCATCCTGATCGAATTTCGTTTTGGAAAATTTTTGGGTTGAAGCTCGATTTTTAGATTGTATTGGGTTTGCTAAACCACTTTTTAGTGTCATTTAGTGTTGGTGTGGCCATATTTTTGGGGCTTTTCGTTTTAGAAAGTAGATTTTTTTGCGAACTTTTCAAAAAAATAATAGTAAAAATCGACCTAAAAATCTCGGTCGTCTTCGCAAAGCGCGGGCTACGAACCTCGCATACGCATCAGGAAAAACTAATTTAAATTTATGCCGAGGTTCATAAAAATCTGAGCGTCGCACTTTGCCCACTTCCTCTGACAATTCAAAAACAATTTTTGACCTCAATCCCCCCGATCGAGGCCAAAAAAAGAAGGTGGGAAACAATGAAGATGGAAATGACGACGAGGCAATTCTGAATTTTAAAGAGAAAATTCATTTTGTGCGAATCCAAACGGGAAAGAGCCGGAGGGTAAATTAGGTCTTTTGGGCCCAAAGTCTCGCCATTTTTGGGGTCGGGCTTTATTTTGCCTTAAGGCTGAGGGTAAACACCACCTTAGGCTTTGATTTGTGAAGCTTTAGCCACATTGGGGACTGGCTTTGAGCTGTTTTTACGTTTATTTTGCATAATGTGACGTTTTTATTACTTCTTTTGGACTTGACATCATTTTGAGGGGGTTAAGCGGATGTTTGTGGACTTATCTGTTGTTTTGAGACGTCTGTGGAGAGAGGAGAAGGTTGTAAAAACAACAGACATCAAAATGGCAGTTGATGAATTACGGCGGTTTTGGATTTTTTCGGAAATTTGCGACAGAAAACCCGGAGATTTTTAGTGGAAAAGGGCAAAAACTCGCTATTTTATACAAAAAAATCGCTTTTTTCATCCGAAATTTTCAAAGATCGAGCTAAAGTCACTGTAAATGGCGAGTTAAAACCTTCACAAATTGATGAATGGCCTGGAAAAGCACTAAATTTAGGAAACATCTTCGAATCAAATTTTCGTTGCAGCTACCTCGGAGGTCTGGTTTTACCATTAAATTATGCAAATAGCCTGTTATCAGTTTGGTTCTCAAATCGTGTTTTTTCTTATTGTTTTGTCCATTGGACCAGTTTTGCATACCTCGCATCCTTTTTTGCAATTATCATTATATCTTTTGTACAGGGCGTTTCAAGAAATGCGGAGCAAAGTTATGGCCGATTTCTCGGCCGTGGGTCGGCGGAGATGCTAAAGATTTGGCAAGCTGGGGACAGAAACACTACAATTTTATTCTGTAAAGTTTCAAAGGATCAGAGGGCAAAATAAGTCCGGGAGAGCCGTTGTAAAATTGCTCATCTTTCGTCAAAATTCACAATTTTTCGGTTGGCAGGAAAAAAGGTGAATTTTTTCTCCTTCCAACCAAAAAATTGTTGATTTCGACGAAAAATGAGCAATCTGAGAACCGCACTTCTGAACTTATTTTGCACTCTGATCCTCAGAAACTCTACAGAATAAAATTAAAGCGTTTCTGTGCCCAGTTTGTCAAATCTTCAGCTTCTCCGTCGACACACGGCCCAGAAATCGGCCATTACTTTCCTCCGCATTTCTTGAAACACCCTGTACAAAAGATACAGTGGTAATTGCAAAAAAGAACACGTTTACTATGCTGGTCCAAGGGACAAAATAAAAAAAAAAAAACAAGATATGAGAGCAAAACTGATAACAGGCTATTTGCATAATTCAATGGTAAACACAGACCCTCGAGGGAGTTACAACGGAAATGCGATTTGCAGATTTTCCCGAAAATTGGTGTTCTAGACCATTCATCAATTTGTGAAGGTTTTAACCAGCCATTTGCTGCGAATTTAGCTTGATCTTTGAGAATTTCGGACAGAAAGAGATGTTTTTTGAACAAAATGACGAGAAACGATCAAAAAGATCGTTTCCACTAAAAGTCTTGGGGTTTTCTGTTGAAAAAAGTCCGAAAATCGAGATTTCCAAAAACCCGCCGTAATCCTCAACTGTTATTTTGATGTTAGTTGTTTTTACAGCCATCTTGTCTCTCTACAGACGTCTCAAAACAACAAATAAATCCTCGAATCATCCGCTTAACGCTCGCAAAATAATATCAAGCCCAAAAGAAGTCATAAAAACGTCACGTTGTGCAAAAGAAACGTAAAAACGGCCCAAAGCCAAGTCCCTAATGTGGCTAAAGCTTCAAGAATCAAAGCCTAAGGTGGTGTTTACCCTCAGCCTTAAGGAAAAATAAAACCCGACCCCAAAAATGGCGAGACTTTCGGCCCAAAAGACCTAATTTATAGGTGTCCCTAATGTGGCTAAAGCTTCGAGAATCAAGGCCGAAAAAATCGGCCTTTACTTTTTTCTCTGCATTTTGCGAAAACCCCTGCAAAATGAACGCAGAAAATCAATTATGCCAAGGATATTGGCATTTCCTTTTTTGGGGGTTTTTTTTCGTTTAATGGTTTTATTGATTACGGGGGCGTAGAAGAATGGCCAATTCGTGACCTTTTCGTACTCCGCAGGGCATGTTAACCGTCAATTTGAAGAAAGTTATTGGCCGTGTGCAATGGGGCAGTTTTGGTGATTAATGCACCTTGTTTGGCGTTTCACATTATGCGTTTCTTTCCTCCGCGATAAATGTATCTTGTAGTTTTGTTAGCATGGATTTTCTTGTTTTTACAGGGTGGGCCAAAAAAAATGGACATTAATTTTTCTTCGATTTTTCCTGCCATGAAACAGTTTGTGAAAAAACGTATGCATGGCATGAAAGTACTGTGTTAAGGTAACATATTTACTGTAGAATTTTTGTCCTATCTGCAGAAGTTTCTAACATACGGTTGCAGGAAGGTCACCGGGTCAGCGCGCCAATTCCCGCGGCAAAAATTTCAAAAGTTCTTACCCCTAAAATTTTTAGAGTCGCTGTAAAGACATACCAAGCGGTCTACGCAAATCTAGGAGACATGCCCCCTTAGGTTTGAAAAGGATTTAGCCCAAGCTTTTCGGAAAATGAAGAACCAGTGACCAGAAGTCAGACACTCGGCCAGGGAAAATCGAGCTTCATTTTGGCGCTTTCGGAAAATCGATGCTCTACCAGACGTGGTGAACATTTTGAAACTAGTTACACCCATACGGTGTTTACTACTCTACGATGAATATACTAAGCGCATTTTTGACAACAGTACCACTCAATCTGCAAGATGGCAAGCAAAAAATCGATTTTTTTGACTTTTTGATGGGTCATCGCAATAATACATGCATTCTGAAGGCTAGCTGCATCCAAATTTTATGAAACAGACTTAAAATGGAAGAAAGGGGTCGTATCACCTTGATATAAAAGTATCCCGTCATAATTATCCGGCACGTTGAAAAACGCCAACAAAAAAGAAAAAATTTTCTGATCAAAAGATATCAGCGTCTCTGGGTATAGCCGGCTGAAATTTTTTAAGGTCTGCGCACGGCTGATGCAAACTATTATCAAATCAACTGCTGGCCCATGTAAAGCAATGTTAGATGCCTTACAGCGACCACTTTTTGCTATCAATAGCATGAGCCGGGCTCCCCTGCGACTCTTGAATGTCAATTATCTCAAAAATCTAGAATTATCCAGATGGACCTCTTGTGGATCACGTTGAGAACTGCTGGAGCGAAATTAATAGAATACTATCAGCTTTTTTGCTTCTGTAGGCTCCCCTTAGTATCCTGATAAACAGTCAACCACCAGTTTTGGGCTGGTCGTAGAGATTTAGGTCATTGAAGATTTTTGGACTCATAAAATTTTCGGAAAACGTAGTCAGAATATGGACTGGTCTAGTATTTTGGCTTGTATCAGCGGTTCAACAAAAGTATATAAAAAATTTAAATAGTTGTGATAAAGTAGGATAGTTGACAATTATAAAACTATTTTCCTTTCCGTTGATTACGGTATTCGTGCCGGGATACACCGACTTTCAATTTTGTCCATTTTTTTGGCCCACCCTGTACATTTGATTTCCTTGCTTGAGAAGGCCCTTATTTATAGGGGAAGTCTTCCAAGCACGATGCTCAGATTTTGATAAAACTTGGCACAAATTTAGAATATTTTTTCTAGGGCATATGTGACATTTCCAGCTCACGGTTTGCAAAAAAGACCGAGATTTTTAGGTCGAAATTTGGCAAAAATCTTGCAATTTTTTGCGAATTGTGGCGTGACAAGTTTCATACTTATTTCTACCGTAAAGAGCAATATTTACTCAAAAAAGTAATTTTTTCCTCACGAAACTGGTAAATTTATGGCCAAAAGTTTTTTCTCTGACCACTCTCCTCGTTTCGCGTATTCTTTCGGCCACAAAGACCGTTGAATATCTCGGCTCTCCTTGCAAAGCGCAAGTTAAAATTTTCAGGAACTGATATGTGGCCTACGCCGGGCGTGTGCGCAAAATAAAAAAATCTGAACGTCACACTTTGAACCCTTCCCTTGTTAATCATACGGCTTATATACCTGCCTATTAGTATCTTCAAAAAGTGCTGGACATTTTTTTTGCTTTCGCACAGTGCATTTTAACCTCTCCCACGCTTGTTGTCAATGCACAATGGGGCGCGACAAATGTCCATGCACTTTATGAATAATACCAGTACACAGTCTCGACTAATTTTTTCGCACAAAAAACTACGTACTTTATGGCCAAAAAGCCCGAAAAGACCTCCTACTATTATATTTCCATATTAATACACTTGTTTGTCCATTCATATCCGAAGGTCACGACTGCAACAAACATCGCCCCCATGTAATCAAAAAACATTTCGTAATCTCCGTTTTTGCGTTGCCAAAAATTGTTTCATCCCCTTACTCAACCTTTCATGGAGCCTTATCCGTCTGTTCTCCCGCCTCATTCATCCATCATTTATGGCCAACATTTGTGGCCAAAAACGCATTTAAGGAGAAGCGCCGTTAAGGAAATGTTTATTTATTTACTCAACGTTTGCTGTGTTTCACATTATTTTCGCGTGTTTACGTTCCCAAATTTGCGAAATATGATGATAAAATTTTCCTAATCTCGAAAATTCCGAGTAACAAAATTTTCATTTCTTGTTGGTGTTTGAGGCGAAAAGACTATGAGATTGCAGTTTATGGACCATCCGACCCTCAAAATTATTGTTTTGGGGGATTCCGGAGTGGGGAAGTCGTCGGTGTTGAGTCGCTATGTCAACAATACGTTCAGCAATGTGTTCCGGACCACGATGGGCGCGGATTATTTCACGAAACTGTCGGCAGTAAAGGGGAAGAAAGTCAATTTACAGGTATGTGGACTTTTTACTATGAACCATTTTTCGCGTACGCTCGTCAGCGAATACCGCATTTTTTGAGATTTTTTGAAATCTTTGGGATGAAATATTACGACGTTGAATGAAAGCCATAATACGATGTTTTTACCAAAAATCGCCATTTCACAGGCGAAAATTTGCGAGAGCCTAGCCAAAAAATGTTCTCTCTCTGACCATTCTCCACATTTCGCAATCTCGTCGGCAAAGATCGCTGAATATTTCGGCTGTGCCTTCAAAGCACAAACAAAAACCTTCAGGAATTAATATGTGGCCTTTCAAGGGCATATAGGTCAAATTTGAAGAAAATCTGAGCGTCACAATTTGAACACTTGTAAGCCAAACCACAATTGAAATCTTACAAAGTGCTCAAGTTTGTGACGCTCAGATTTTCTTCAAATTTGACCTTCATGCCCTACGAAGTCACACATTAATTCCTAAAGATCTCTGCTTGTGCTTTGAAGGCATAACGGAGATATTCAGCGATCTTTGCCGCCGAGATTGCGAAATGCGGAGAACGGTCAGAGAGAACATTTTTTAGCCAGATCCTTGCAAATTTTCGCCTGGGAAAAGGCGATTTTTGGTAAAAACATTGTATTATGACCTTCATGCAGCATCGTAACATTTCATCCCAAAAATTTTAAAAAATTTCAAAAAACGTGGTATATTTTTTAATTAAATCAACACTCAGATCTGGGACACCGCCGGCCAAGAGCGCTTTCAATCGCTAGGGACTTCGTTCTACCGAGGTGCCGATTGCTGCGTATTGATCTTCGATTTGACCAGAGAGAAAACCTTCGAAGCCATTCAACGCTGGCGACGAGAATTCATTCGGCAGACCTCGTAGGTGCCTCAAACAAAATTGTTAATCACAATTCTATTTTCAGACTACCCGACACTTTTCAATTTGTAATCATTGGGAATAAACTGGATTTGGAGAATGAAAAATTGATAAAGAAAGAGCGAGTTCTCGAATATTGTGATATCGAAGGGAACACTGCGTATTTTGAAGTAAGTCTCATTTTATTTACCAAAAATTTTTTGTAATTTTTAGTGAGCAACCCAGATTTTCTGCCTGTTTGTCCAATATTTCCATTTCTATAAGGCCAAGCCAGCGCCAGCCGTCAAAAATACCGAAAAAAAGATCGAAATGGGCACGGATTTGTTATAAAAAAGTATCAGAGAGACACAAAAAGACTCTCAGTTTTGACAGAAGCCAAAATAAGCAGTCTTTTTGTGTCTCCCCATACTTTTTTATAACAAATCCGTGCCCATTTCGATCTCTTTTCGAGATTTTTGGCGACTGGAACTGGCTTGGCCTTTTAGAAATGGAAATAATTGGATAAAGTTCTCACTTTCCCTCCAGTATCACATTACCCTCTACTTTTTTCAGGTCTCCGCCAAAACCGGCGCCAATATAGACGAAGCCTTTCAAACGGTTGCCGAATTTGCCTACAAATCCTATGAGAGGAACCGAGCCAAAGTCAGTTTGCTCAAGAGAATTCGATTGGAAGCCGAGAATGCGGAGAAAGCGAAACACTCCTGTTGGCATTGTTGGTAGCACTACTTAGCAACTACGAGTACTTCTTGTTTTAGTATTTTCATAAAGTTCATGGACATTTTTTCTCTTTCGCACAGTGAGATTTTGAAATTTTTCCCACGCTTGTCGCTAACGCACAGTGCATTTTGAACTTTTTCCCACGCTTGTCGCTAACGCACAGTGCATTTTTCCTTTTCGCACAGTGCAAACCTCAGAAAAGCCGTTTGCACTGTGCAAAGTTCTTCGGCCGAACCGCGGTGTCGCAAATGAAACAAGCTTACGTCGCAACGACATTTCAAATGCACAGTGCGAAAACCAAAAAAGAAATGTGAAATTCACGGTGCAAAATGGCCCTTTTTTGTGCCCGGTGCGGACAGCGACAAACATTTGGACATTTTGTCGCAGTCCGCACCGTGCACAAAAAACCCTTCATTTTGCACTTTCACCATTCTTCGTTTTCTGCACTGTGCATTTGAAATGTCGCGGAGACGTAAGCTTGTTTCAACTGCGGCACCGCGGTTCGTCCGAAGAATTTTGCACAGTGCAAACGACGTTTTTTGAGGTTTGCACTGTGCGAAAAGAGAAAAATGCATTGTGTGTTGGCGACAAGCGTCGGAAAAAGATCAAAATGTGCTGTGCGAAAGAGAACAAATGTCCATGCACTTTATGAAAATACTAATATAAATGTTCCAGAACATCGGTGAGGACATAATTTCTTGTCACACTTTATGATATTTTTTCATATTTTTGTCGTTTCCCGATTTTTTTCATAATTACCAAATTTTCATTATTCATGACATTTTCGTCACAACTTGTGATATAATTTTTCGTAAAATTTGATGACAAAAAATTTGTTTTATGTCAATGTTTAGAACCATCATGTTTATGGGTACTGTAACTTATTTCTCACTGCATATCTGTTGTTTTTTTATTTCAGCACGGTGTCTTACAATAAAGGAGATAAATAGTCTATTAAACACGAGAAATATTGCAAATATCCCCTCTAAATTGTCAAATATACCCGAAATATTGCCATTTTCGATAATTTAGAGGGTAAAATCCGCGGCATTTCCCGAAAAATCCCGTTTTTCCATTAGCAAAGTAAATTTTAGGTAACAAAATGATCCCTGAGCCATGTCTAGGACTATTCGGTGCCTAGACGACCTCGTCAATGTGCGCTTGACTGTAATCCAGGCAAGCTTTCAGCAATTTCTTGCTTCTGATGGCATGCGCCATCATCGTTCTTTCACCCACATTTCTGACATCGATACTCCGGATAAGCGCGTCCACACACTCCTCAGCGAGTCCCTTGATATGATAGTATTCGGCAATTTGAGCGAGCTTATCTGCTTTCATATCAAAGTTTGAGATTTTTCCGGTGTAAATGTACTTGAGAAGGAGCTCCAAAACTTCGGGCTCATGATCCACAACGTTCACTTTGCCGTGTTGAGCCTCGGTCATATTGGACTTGAACATGGCATCGAAAACATCGGAGGCAGCGGAGAGAATAACTCGAGACACCTGAAAATTTATATTTTATTAAATGCAAAACCCAAAAAAGAGCGACAAAAACAAAAATACGCTATTTCTTCAAAAGAAAATTGAGGCTAAGGCTTTAACCTTCCCCAATTCACTTAAATTTCCACAAACGCAACTTAAAATTTATATTATCCTTGACGAATCTAAAAACAGAAAACAAAGTTCAAAAGACTCACATAGAACACTTTGCCTCCACAATGCAGCTCACAATCGCTATACTCTGGCTTGTTATAGAAGTTGGTAAAGTCCAGCTTCAACTTCTTTTCGGTAGGATCAACAAAATTGGCAGCCCTCTTCTTACTCTCAACTTTCTTTTTATCGTCCTTCTTTCCCACAATTCGAAACTCGCCCTTGATGTAGAAAGGGGTATTGAGGTGTGCAACAGGCAAATCAACAGTTATATGTTCCTTATTGGAGTGCTGGGCCGTGACGTAGTCTGAAAATATTGTTTTAGGTGTTGAACATACAAAAATAAATCATTTAGGTCAAGAATAAGTTGTTTCGAGCAGAAAACCTCTCTAATAGCAGTGATATGCTGTCAACCATTTTGCCGGAAATTTTCAAACATCTCCGAGTCGTCTGCACAACTTTATAGCGATTTCTTAACAGACAGCTAGTGCAATATAAAAAAGTCGTCATAATTCTATTGAATTTATCTCGCTACAGTGATAATATCGCTATTTACCTCCAAAAATACCTAAAAACCAAAAAAAAATAAATTAGAAAACTTTACCAGAGCTCCAGATATTCTCCTCGTCTTGGTTCGCAATGGAGAAATGATAGCTGATCAAGATGGACTCAGTCTTGGCCTTTCTATGCGTGATCAAGCGAAGTCTGGCCTGTTTTGTCTCCTTGTTTCCGATAAAGTCCACATAATAGTGAGTGATCTTCAGTCTGTCGGCTGGATTGGCTTCAACGGCGAACCTCTTCGACGACACGTACTCCGCGTTGTTCTCCACTTTCTTCGACTTTCCACTGTACCACAACGAGTCGGCGGTCATTTTGAGCTCTTGGAAGTCTTGGGCCAACCGAGCAGCTGCAGTAAGGGGCATTTTTGTCAAAAAAAAGAGTAAAAAATATTGTACTTGCCAAACGCGGCTAGAAAAGCGAAAAATGGATGAAAGGGCCTAACAAAAAATGCGGAAAGAGGAGAAAACCGTTATACAACACTAACGCGAGACATTTGCGGGCAGTTGGAGCTGATTTCCACGCATTTTTCACAGAAAATTATGAAACAGTTGAAGAGGGAAAGACGTGACACATTTTGTGAAATGTGGGTCAACTTGTAACAAGGGTAAAATACGGACGGTAGATGACTCAAAACTCGTTAATTAACGCGTTAACAGAAACTAGAAGCACTGTCTTTATATCTAAAACACTTTTCTTCCAGATGAAACTGCTATCGACGGAATTCTAGCAAAAATTATATTATACTAGCCATCAGATAAAGCCCCCTTATAAACAGATGCAAAGGCACCCATATGATCGGAAATAAAATTTCCGAAAAGAACGGATCTTATCTAAGCGCAAGACGTCCAAAACAGCCATATGTTAATTTCTCTGTTCTGGAACAAAGCGTTTTCTTTTTTACGGCCACTCGAAGCAAGGTGAAGATCAAAAAACGCGTCGGAACAAAGAAAAATTACGGTACAAAGACTCAAGTGGCAATCTAGAAGAAATATTAATAAATTTGAGAGCTATTTTAGACAGCTAGACGTAAAAATTCGACGAGATTTTAGTGAAAATTCAACTTGAACTAGGTCATCTCCAATGCGCGATTTTTTTCTACAATTTTTTATAAACTTGCCCTTTTTTCTCCGAAAATCGTTAGTAGATAGTTTACAGAGTCCTATAAATTCAAAAGACCCTATAAATCATCTAGTTCAAGATAAAAAAATCAATTTTGAGATCGGATATCTCATGGATAATATAAAAAGCTCCCCTACGTTTAGTTCTCGCCGGCAATTTCGCTAACTTTTGTGGAATCTCATCGTAATCTTCGTTAGGTTCCAATTGATCGTCTAGACGATCTTCTAACTCGATATCTTCATCAAAATCCACATCATTTTCTAGCCGTAGGTCATCAACAAGGTCGTCATGTTCAAAGAGCATTTCTTCCATTTCCTGATGAAAAGCTTCGCGGAGATCTTCATAGAAGTCATCGTCCTCCCTGTAGGAATCTCCGGCCCACATAATTTTTGAATTCTTAAGACAGGGGAAATAAAGGGGATGGACTTTAAAAAAATGGCCACGACATAAAATACGCGATGAAATAGAGCGCAATGACTTTGAAACACCACGTCAAAAATCAACGAAAATCGTACTGTGCCTCTTATCAGTCTGTCGGGGAAATAATAAGGACACTGTCGCATCAAAAATCGCATCGCCACCGATGAAAATAAATTGTGTCGCGGAAAAATCAAATTGCTTTTCATTTCAGCGACACGATCGGCACAGCGACATTGTGCTCATTATTTTCCCGACAGGCTGATATACCGAGATTTTTCTTCCGATGAAAGAGATTTCAACAAACTTTCCGGGATAAAAATCGAGGCAGAAAAAGAATTGCTTTCGAAACAACAAAAAAGAAAATCGCAATGCACGTCAATCCAAAATAGTAGAAGAAAAAATTTCCCGCCCCTTTTTGGTGATTCGTTCAAAACGAAGTGTCACTATCCGATAAAAAGCATTTTCTTATCTTTCTTCTTCCTTTTCGAGAAAAAGCAATTGTTTCGGGCGAGAAAAATGGCGCTAATTTCCCGACATTTCGTCTCTCTTTTTTAAAATTTAAAAATCAATGAAAACGATACGAAGTTTCAAAACGGTTCAGGAAATCCGTTGGATTGACGTGAAAGGTCGGTTGTGTCCGAACGGTGCACCTGAAACAAACAGTGCACCTGGGCGAACAGTGCACCTTGAAAAAAAGAAAGATTTTTTATGAAATTTTAAATGTTTTCGCTTCGAGACAGGGAAAAAGGAATTTTTTGGAAAATTTTAACAAAATTTGAAGTGTTTTCGCTTCAGGACAGAGAAAAAGGAATTTTTTGGAAAATTTTGAAAAAAAGTGAAAGGTTTTCGATACGGGACAAGGAAAAAGGAATTTTTTGGATTTTTTTTTAATTTTAAGGGAAAGGGAAAAAACAATTTTTTCTTTGTCAAAAGGAAAATATGACAATGGAGATCAAGGCAAGTTTTTGACTGTTTTTTTTTGTGTGTGAAAAGATAAATATAACAAGGGGGATCAAGGTGAGCCGTTTTTACCATTTTTTTTTGATTGTGAAAAACTATTTTTCTTGTCGGAAAAAAGCGGGCGTTGTTGTTACATAATTAACAGACATTCAAGGGCTTAAATTTCTGTTGTTTGGCTTGAGATTACAGGCCACACACAACACCTCATTCTGCAATGCGTGTTTCTGAGGCTTCAACCATGTTAGCATTGGCAGATGCAGTCTCCTTTACGCATAAGAAGTTGAAAAATGTTAGTTATTGCCCTTTTTGGGCAACATTTTTCTACAAGCTGATATGTTTGCATTTCTGGCGGTGTGTTTTTTTTTGCTACCAGAATCCTCCAGGAAAAGAAAATTGTGTTTGCCGCCGTCACCCAAATATAGTAAGTTATTGTTACTTCTTACTGATTTTTAGTATCACGGCTATACGCCTTGCCTTCTCGAAGAGATATACCAATATGACGTATGAAGGACTTAAAAGATGGTACATGACGTTATTTGGCTGGCCTCATGTGCCCGTAGAAAACATCATGCGAGTTTGGACAAACCTTCAAGCCACTGTGCCGGCAGGAATTACGCAGTCAGTACTTTTACGAGATGCTATGGAACGATCTGTAGGCTATGTGATAGATCAGTGGTTCCGCACAAACAATTATGAGATGTATGGATTTGCTTCTCATCCAGACTTGCCAAGGACTGTTAACGCCCTTGAGGGGCAGCATAACGGATGGAATGCCATCTTAAGCTCAACTACAACGCTCAACAAATTCATTGAGTTAATAGCGCGTGATCTTGAAAAGCAGGGACTAAACATCCTCCCAATGTTGACAAATCAGGCAATGCCAAAACGTCGCGACTCTGATGTAGCCAGAGATGAGATCATAACTCGTGGATCCGAGAAAATTATTGAAGAGATTGCAAGGAGCATCGTGTTTCCCATGGAGAAAGTAAAACGGTAAGAAACGAAAGAACTACACTAACATCTTATTATTTTTAGGTTTGCTAGGTTCTGTTCGTATTTTTGTGGCGCACCGGCAACAGCCCGGCTAACTCAAAGACAGCGAAAGCAAAGAGAAGCCGCCGAGGAGGATGAAGACGCCGCTAATAACGAAAATGAGAATAACAACTCCGACGGCGACGCAGACGACATGCCAGATATTCCAGAATGATATATGGTTGCACAAACATGTCGTTTGAGGAGATGATATGGTCACCATAGGAACCAGACCAAAGGCGTGAACAGAACCCTGCGCCCAAAAGAAAACATTAAAAACAATAACGGTATTGGAATAACGTTTTTTCACAGACGAAAAATTAGTCAGAACAAGTTGCCTTGATCTCCCCTTTCATATCTAGCTTTTCACAAACAAAGAAATCAGTAAAGACGGGTTACCTTGATCCCCATTTGTCATATAAAAAAAAATCCGTCAAAAGAATTTGCCTTGATCTAACCTTGCCATATTTATGTTTTCACAACCCAAAAAATCCTTTTTACTAGTCCCGAAGCGAAAACCCTTCAAATTTTTTCAAAATGTTTTAACGCCTTGACAACAGCTAAATTTACTTCTTCAAGGTTTAGCAGCTCCATTCAGCCAACATCAGCATTGTTGTCCATACTTTTACTGAAATTGGAATTCATTAAAAACAAAATTCAAAGACCAAAAAAAATTTTTCAACGGTTTTTTAACCTTCCAGAAAGTAGTTTAACTGAAAGAAAACAAAACATTACTGCATCAGCCCAGGAAAAGCGCTCTTTTTTGAGTACAAAAAAGATTCCGGGATGAAAAAGCAAGACTCGTTTTTGGCTGACTGGACAAAAAAAAAATTTCCATCGGCCCAAAAAGTTTGTTCGAACTTGACATGGCTTTGGGGCCAGCTCCGGCCCAGCCGAGATAAGCATGGCTAGAATCCGGGGCTAACCCGGCCCTGGCTTAGAAAATATAGAAAGCCCGGGCCTTGGCCGGCTAAAATTTCTAGTGTGATTTTTCGAATTTGAAAATTTTTATTCTGCGGAATACGTCTTAATCAGATTTTTTTGGATGCCAAGAAACCCTTGGAATTTTTCTGAAGGAAGACCAGACATTTCCTATTTTTCTTGTGCTGTTCTGAAACAAAAAAATATGAAATTTTTTCACAACAAAACAATTTTTTGACCAATTGTGACTTGAAGGTTCTGTTGTCCGAAAAAAGCGGGTATGCTACAATGATCTGAAATCAGTGATCAATAGTTGGTGAAACAGCAAAGTACTGTGGTCAGAGATGGGGTCATAAACTTCTCTTATATATTATAAATCTTTGGAAACACATGTTGAGCCAGAAATAAGATGTTTGTTTTCTCAAAAAGATAATTTGGCATAGTGAAAACGACGTTTTTTTATGTTTTGCAAGGAAAAAAATGAACTGTCCGTTGATGATCAAGTGTGGGAAAAAGTTCAAAATGCACAGTGCGAAAGCGAAAAAATGTCCGTGCACTTTATGAAAATGTTAATACACGGACTATACGCCGGACGTGTATGCAAAATTTAAAGAAAATCTGAGCGTTCACTTTGACTATTAGTCCGTTAGAAAAATTGCCAGGCTGTCGGGAAAATAACGGAAGGCCGTTGCACGTCAAACTGAGATAATCTAAAACAGTCCTGTGAATGGATTGGCAATTTGCCAAAAAAAGACGCGAAAAAACGCTTTGTCGGGGAAGAAATGGGGAATTTTTGGGGCGAGAGAGTACGCTTTTGTGTGTCTTTTTTCTCTCTTTCTCTGCGAAATCAAGACGAAGTGTAAAAAACCGATAGCGAAGTGTCTATTCCGGTCACCGGACTCCTCAGTTTGACGCGCGTTGCGCCTTGGAATCGCCCATCATGGCCTTGCGACACCTGCCGCAGCTGGAGATTTGGTGCGCGACAGCACCCTTTTTTCGCCAGGTGAAACATTTTGCTGTGACAACCGCCGTTATTTTCCCGACAGACTGATATCCAGCCTACGCTAGTCATGTTTAAGAAATTTGAAGGAAACCTGAGCGTTTCACTTGAGACAGTACTTTCTTTGTATTAGTCTGTCGGGAAAATAATGAGCACAATTTCGCCATCGTGTCGCTGAAGTGAAAAGCAATTTTGTTTTCTCCGCGACACAATTCATTTTTGGCGGTGTGATTTTCGATGCGACATTGTGTTCATTATTTTCCCGACAGAATGATAATTTGGCGTTTTATGACGTCATCTCTCAAATTTTTTCACCTTCTCAGCCGTCTCGTCACTCTGTATTCTTTCTCTAAAAACTTTCTGGATCTCTCGAAAAAGGGAGCTTCGACGACCTGCTCATTATTTTCCCGACAGACTGATACTTCCTTTTTAAAAACCGCAAAATATAAGTAATATTTCGGACCATGCCGCCCCAAACTCCACTCATCTCTGCTGATCATAAGCTACAAGTCACGACCCGCGAAACTCTCTGTGTTTCCCAGGGCGTTCAATGTTTTTTGATGCCTTTGCTTATCATAGCCACTATCACAAGTCTTGATATATAAAACCCTTCGCTACTCCTTGGTTTACCTTTGTAAATTTTGTGTGGCTGGAAAACCCCGCCAAAGTTTGGGCTGTGTTTGTGTTCGGACTATAAATTGTGTGTTCTTCTCTTCAAGCCTCCTAATTGAACGTCTCTCTCGGGCGAGCCGGCTCTTTTATTCCGACCGCATAATCGACACTTGTAAGCGTGTAAATAGTTGTCTGTACATACGATCATGTCGCATGAGAAGTTGCCCAGTCTCAAGGAGATCATCCGCGTTTTGGCCACGTACAATGGAAGAGACAAGGCGGTTAGGTAGGTTGTTGAATTTTTAACTTAAAAAAAAGTTTTTTTTAAAGAGGCTTAGCGATGTTTTTGAATTTTTCAGACTGTGTTTATGGGAATGTTGTGTTTTTTGGGCGTTTTAAAATCGGTTTCAGTAGTTTAGAGGGCAGTGTTGACGCAAAATCAATTTTTCCCGCACAAAACTGGCAAAGACATTGCAAAAAATGCTTTTTCTCTGAACGTTCTCCGAATTTTACGTACTCTCTCGGCCATAAAAATCATTCAATTTCTCGGCTGTCTCTGAAGAGCGCGAGATAAACCTTTCCGGAAGTTATAAGTGGCCTATTCCCGGCGTGAGTGCAAAATTTACAGAAAATCTGAGCGTCTCGCTTATTTTCCATGCTTCTACAGTGACGGACATGATCCAGTGGCCAAAGACGTAGCACTTTTCTTCCGGGAAGTGTCAAGAAATGTAGCAAAATGCCTCCCCTCCAACTAAAAAACTCCGTTTTGAAGGGCTCCCTCACAAAAAGAGCGGGCGCGCGCTTGAAATCGAGGTTTTTTCACTCGGAGAGGGAGGTATTTTGCCACATTTTTTGATCCTCCCCGGATGCAAAATAGTGCGTTTTTGCCACTGAATCCGGCCCAACACTGTAGGTGGATGGAAAAAGACTATTTTTTGTGAGAAAAATTGCTCTTTTCAGTTGAAATAAGCCCAAATTTTTTCATCCGTTAATCGCAAAAACTATTGTTGAATTTTTATCAACTTTCGGTCAAAAAATCTCAATTTTTCTTGGAAAGCGCTACCTAAAAGTCAAGTCCGTGACTTCCTCAAGTCATGCTTTCCGTAACAATCACTTGTAACTTCCCAAATTACATGCAAATTGAGCAATTTGAACCTAAAAACAACCATACCTAACGACCGAGTTAACCCGATTAAGGAGCATTCGTTGATTGAGCATTCGAAACGAATGAAACCTCGAGTCCTTATCATTCGACTGTTGCCGATTAGACAATAAAAAAGTGGAGACAAATTTGGAGCACATTGCTTTGCTTTTTTGGCGCTTTTTGGAATGAAAAAATAGAGAATTTTAGAAATGATGTGTTTTTGATGACAACAAAGATACTTGTGGTTGCAAGGCTCGGAATGCCTTCAAATTTTGCTTGTATTATCTGTCTAGAGCAGCCTTTGATTCCTAAAAATTTTAGCTCACTGTTTGCAGGAAGAGCCGAGATATTCGACGATCTTTGCGGCCGAGAGAGTACGCGAAAGGCGGAGAGCGGTCAGAGAAGAAAAAACTTTTTAGGCTGTATCTTTGCCAGTTTCACGCGGAAAAAATTGATTTTTTGTGGAAGCATTACTCTCTACGGAAGAAATAAGGATGAAACTTTTCAAGGCAAAATTTTCAAAAAATTTCAAATTTTCACCAACCTGACTAAAAAATCTCAGTTATATGTATTTTGCAAAATGTAATCATGGGGCCATGATATGCGTCGCCGAAGTGAAAAAGGCTTATTCTGGCCTAAAATTGATTCCGACGACTTTTTTTGTCATAGAGAGGGTGCTCATTATTTTCCCGACAGACTGAAAAAATATTTTTTTATTGGTCTTTCAAATCCTTAGGCTACAATTTTCATCTTATCAAAACTAAATATCACATCAAAAAAAAGTTTTTTTTAAAAATCTAATGATTAGAATATTCAAATTTCGAAAAATTCAAATCTCCAAATTTCAGATGCATCTACTTCTCGTTGATCCTGCTCTCCACCAAAGTCGGAGACCCCGAGATTGCGAAGAAAATCTTTTCGTTAGCAAAAGAGCTGAGTAAATCGCGTCTCATCTTCCGACAGCTCAACATTCCGTCTCTGTTCTACACGGCCTCCAAAGTGCCGGACGATCTGGAGCACTCCCGAGACTTGGTGGACACAGGCCTTGCTGGCACTGTTACTTGGATCTTCAGTGTGCAGAATGTCATCGAATTGCTGGCCTACTTATCGGACCATCAACTTGTCAGCGTAGAGACCGCGAAATGGTTCCGTTGGGCGCTGTATTTGTGGGTTCTGGCCATGTTTCATGGCCTCATTCGACTTGCATGGCGATTGCGGAGGGCCTCAAGGCAACGCGAAAACAACGAGCTGTCCGAGAAGGCGTATCAGGAGGTCACGAAAAGCGATCGGATCGCCTTATTAGGCCTGGGATCGGACTTCATTGCGGGCGTCGCATCCCTGCCCCATCGATTCCTGTGGGCCGGACGGTTGAGCAAAGCGCAGCACGCCGCTTTTTCTCTGGTTGCTTCGTTTGTTGGGTTATATAAATGCTTCTAATAAAGTTTTATTTTCAATAAAAAATTATTTTTTAAAAATTTTAAGGGTCGAGTAAAAGGTCAAGAAAAAGGCGATTTTTAACAAAAAAAATTTGGTATTATATCAAAAAAAGATGATTTTTGATATGTAGTCAGAATCAGAGTGTAATGTAGACCACACAGAAGAGTGGTGTGGTAAATTTTTGCAGACTAAGTGTATGAAATGACCTTTTAGAGGGCAGTTTTTGCCAAAAATATTTTAAAAGATCTAAAAAGATGGTTGAATATTAGTCTGTCAGGAAAATAATGTGGATTTTTTGCAGAAAAATTTTCATTATTATCGCAGTCGTGCACCAAATTTCCAGCCGTCGCCAGCTGTCGCAAAACGATGATGACAAATCCACATTATTTTCCCGACAGACTGATATCTCAGCTTCCACTTTGTAGTTCCAGACAAAATTTTGAGCAAATGATAAATGGACCAGATAGATTACATATGCCAAATTTGAAGAAAATCCGACCAGTCAATTTTGAGAACTGAGCGTTTCTTTTTTTCCCTCCCGTCCTTTTCCTCTCTTCCGAAGAGCCAGCCGTTTTTCCAAAAGGAAAGACCCGTGTTTTTATAGTCCAGAGCGAATCATGTTCGCCCTTGGCTCGAAAGGTCGCGGGTTCGATTCCCATTGCAAGACACCAGCGGCATGCGTCTCGCCCCAACGACGTAATCCTCCAAAGCTCTTGCGAAAGCGTTACGGCGAATTTTGAGGGTGTTGTCTGACGTCGAGAGTTGCCTCACTTATTCATTGGTCGACATTTTTGGCAAATTTTGTGAAATCAAGTTGTCTGTGTGTCGGGAAAATAATGAGCACTCTGTCGCATCAAATATCGCATCAAATGAATTGTGCCGCGGTAAAAAACAAATTGCTCTTCACTTCAGCGACATTGTGTTTATTATTTTCCCGACAAACTAACATTTGAAACTTGATAAGAAAGATTTTTTATTAGCTTGTCGGGAAAATAATGTGGATTGTTCGCAGAAGGTCTAGCCTCGTCGCAGCCGCGCACCAAATCTCCAGCTAGCCGTCGCAGTGCGATGAAGGGCAATTCTTTGGCGCCACAAATCCACATTATTTTCCCAACAGACTGATAAAAATTGTTCCTTATCAAATTTCAAATATTAGTCTGCCGGGAAAATAATGCGCTCTGTCGCAGACTGATACTTTAGGCTACAGTAACGGACATGTTCCAGTGGCAAAAAACGTAGCATTTTGCATCCGGGAAGTATCAAAAAATGTGGCAAAATTCCATCTCCAATTAAAAAAAAACTTCGTTTTGAAGAGCTCCCTCAAAAAGAGAGGGCGCGAAAAAACTCCGATTTTGAAATTGGAGTTTTTTTTTACTTGGAGAGGGAGGTATTTTGCCACATTTTTTGATACTTCCTGGCTGGAAAATGGTACGTTTTTTGCCACTGGATCAGGTATGCCACTGTAGATCAGAGATCAAAAGTACACGTAGCTCAGGATTTCCATCGTTGTGGGATGCGTACTCGGGCTGAATGTCGTAGGTGGAGCAGTATTTTATTGTTTTTTAACTAATCATTTTTCGCTGGTAAGATTTTGAAAATATTTTTTATTCCCCAAATACTAAATTTCAATGTAAAATACGCCATTCCAACTCTCTTTTTTAATAAATTAGACTGCAATCTTCCTTTTCAACAAGTTCTTTGGACACTGCACTGTGCAAAATGATCCCCTTGCCATTATCGAATCTTCTGAATTTTGGCTTCATTACCATACAAGGAATCGGGTTTTCGATGTTATATTTGCAATCCAGCGGACTCATACACATGTCCTTTGTTCGCTTCTGACGATACGTATCTTCAGCGCATTTCACGGCCGCTTCGAAGAAGGGTTTGCCGAGGGGAAGCGAGTTGAATGCCTGCAAAAAAAAGATACAATATGACGCTTGAATTTGTCTAAAGATACGATATCAAGAGAGGAGATACTTATTTCATAAGTGGACTTTTTGTCGCTGCGCACAGTGAAGAAAAATCAGCACTTGCACAGTGAAAACGGCATTTTCGAGGCTTGCCAGGGGCGTAGCTGACCAAAAATCTGGGGGAGGGGAAGTGATTATGTAAAAAATAAAAAATTTTTTTATTATCTTGGTCCCCCCTTACTTTTTTCGACCAATTTTTTATGTTAATTTTTCTTTGAAAATTTTTTTTGAAGTGCCGCTCAGATTTTGACAAAACTTGGCACAAATTTAGAATAATTTTTTCTAAGACACACCCGACATTTCTAGCTCACGCTTTACAAAAAAGGACCGAAATTTTTAGGTCAAAAGTTGGCGAAAATGCGACACTTTTTCTGAAAATTTTGCCGTGACAAGGCGCATGGTTATTTCTCCAGTAGAGAGTAATGTTTCCACAAAAAATCAATTTTTTCCGCGCGAAACTGACAAAGATATGGCCAAAAAGGCTTTTTTCTGTCTGACCGCTCTCCACGTTTCGCGTACTCTCTCGGCTGTAAAGATCGTTGATTATCTCGGCTATCCCTGCAAAGCACGGCCTAAAATTTTCAGTAATTGATAAATCACCTATGCCCGTCGGGTGTGCAAAATTTGAAGAAAATCCGATCTGTCGGGAAAATAATGAGCACAATGTCGCTGCGACAATCGCTGAAGTGAAAATCAATTTGATTTTCTCCGCGACACAATTCATTTTCTCGTGCGATTTTCGCTGCGACAGAGTGTTCATTATTTTCCCGACAAACTGATAATTTGGCCTTATGACGTCATCTCCCCAATTTTCTCAAATCTCACCTTCTCGGCCGTCTCATCACTTTGTATTCTCTCTCTAAACACCTTCTGGATCTTTCGAAAATCGCTCGGGCCTTTGTACAGGTTGTTTCCCTTGAATTTGAACCAATCTCTTTCCTTTGTCGCATCCCTCAAATGAATGTTGAACATTTCGCCGTAGCCGAGGCGAACTTCCGTGACATTCGAAAGGTAATCGCCTTCAAAATGCGGCCCATGAACCAGACCGCGGCGAATTTTCAGCGGCCTGAAGATACTCTTCCCTTTGTCGGAGGTCGAGTCGATATGAAAAATAGAAAACATCTCGGTGATGTTAAACTTGAATGGAGTTTCTTCTGAAAAATGATGATTTTTGAAAAGCTGGACACCTAGATTTTGATGTAACTTGGTAAAGGTTAAAGTAAGTTTCTCTCGGATATGTGCCGGACTCTTTGCTCGAAATCTTTTTTTTTGTTGAAACGACCGAGATTTTTAGACCAAAAGTTGAGCAAAATGTTGCATTATTTTGCAAATTTTGGCATGAAAAGTTGCGCACATATTTTTAATGTAGAGCGTTATGTTTCCACAAAAAATCAATTTTTTCCGCACAAGACTGGCAGATTTAGGGCCAAAAATGTTTTTCTCTCTGACCGCTCTCCGCATTTTGTGCGACGCTCAAAATTTCTTTAAATTTTGCACACATGTTGGGGTTATAGGTTACACAGCAATTTCTGAAAGTTTAGCTCGCGCTTTGCAGATATTCAACAATCCTCGTTGCCGAGAGAGCACGCAAAACTCGGAGATCGGTCGGAGGAAAAACACTTTTTGGCCATATCTTTGCCAGTTTTGCGCGGAAAAAATTTATTTTTTGTGGAAACATTACACTCTATGGTAGAAATTGCTGCAAAAGTTTTCATGCCAAAATTCGAAAAAATTTTGTCGCATTTTTTCCACTTTCGATCTAAAAATCTCGGTCTTTTTTCAAAGCGCCAGCTAGAAATGTCACATATGTCTTAGAGAAAATTATTCTAAATTTGTGCCAAGTTTTATCAAAATCAGCGTTGCATTTCGATCACTTCAAAAACTTTTCCCTTACCCATGACAAACTTGGCTTTCGCCCATGGAAATCGGAATGAGGGGGCCGTTGGAAATCTATTGGACAATGCCAAGACTTCCTCATATATTGTATTGAACTTTCGCGGAATGAAAATGTCATCAAAGTCGGCGAAGAGCATAAACTCAGCGGCTTGACGGTATTCGTACAAACACTCGGTGTTGCTTGTCATTATGTTCAGAGAGTCTGTGTGGGCGTTTGGGTCTTGATATGGAGCGAGTTCTGGCTGAAAAAGAGGTAAATTTGGACGGTTTTCCATATTTTATATATTTTAACAATAGTGATTCTAAATTTGTTCCAAGTTTCATCAAAATCCGAGCGTCGCACTTGGAGTACTTCCTTTGCGAAAAAAGAGCCAAATTTGGGTTACTGTAGCTAAAACTCAACCTACAATAACCGGCATGATGACTCCATTCTTCAATTTCACTTTTCCTTGTCTCTCATAGAACTCCAAAATCGTATGTAGATCCTTAATGACGCTTACAATAGGAATAACCATTAAATCGGCGCCGTAAAAAAGATAGGTTTCAATGGAGGCCAAGGCGATTTGCCATTGTTCGAAGAAAAAAGCACGGCCATAACACACAACCAATGGGATTTTTTGAGTGACCACCGGTGTAATTGGGATCTAAACACCATCTATTGAATTTTAAAGGTATTTTTTCGTATGTAAAACTCATTTTACCCACCTCAATTTGCCGATTTCCCCCTAAAATCATCAAATTTTTGACAGGCTGAGAAAAATTGCAATCCATAAAGTAATCCTTCCATTTACATGGCATAGGAGCTCCGAGGGGAGACCATTCAGCTGCCACAATTTCATCGGCATCGCTCTTACATAGCACTGGTGGCGCCTTACGCAAGTAGGGACCATCTCGGTTGTGGGTAAGAACAATTAATCGAATATTGTAAGTTTTATTGGCGCTAAAACAAAACAAAATTGATGCGCGTAGCTTCCTCACCTCTCTACCCCTCCAATATCAAAAGCTGACGAGATAAAAATGTGCTGTTTTGGACTCCACGACCTTACTTTACCATCAGCTACATCACCACCAAAATTGTCTGTATTTCCCTCAGTTTCAACGCTATTCTGTCCCAACCATTGTAGAACCAACGGTAATGAGGTGAGAACCAAGACGAGCACAAAAACAATCAAGGAATAGATCTGTTTCACCGGCAAATACGGCGAACTACATTTGAACGCCATAGATAATATAAATTAGTCAAAAAAGAATCTTAGGGGAAGCATGAAAGTTTGATTCGTGAAATTTTGACCCGTATAAGACGTAAGAAGACAGATTTCATCAGATAATCGCCGATTTCCCTCAAACACCCACCCTCATTCGGAGTCCCGCCACGAAAACAATTTTGCGCAATAATTCCGTTTCAAAAATTTCTTTTTCGCATTTTTTTTTCTCGCCGAGATTTTCGGCAACAAATCGAGATTCTCGACCACTAACCCATGGCCACGGATGAATTCGGCTTCAAAAGCCATCTACAAAAGTGAGTTTTGGTCAGTTTTATCTTATATTTGGCGTTTAGTTTTGGCTCCACCTTCCGACAACGATTTGAAGAGACGAAAGCGTTGATTTATCAACTCAAGGCGGTCTCATATTCCGAGAAGAGCACTGATTTTTCTGTTCATGGGACAAAATGCTTTGGAGAAAATGTAAGAGGTTTTTTTTGAGCTTTTATTGGTTTAGATGGCAAGTGCAATATACGATATGTGGAAAAAGGTGTTCGAATAAGAGGGGATTGCCTTAAACAGTTGGTCGAGTATTTACCCTTCCTTTTCAGAGCTATTTTGATGCATTTTAATCGAAGATTCGCTTTATATTACCCATGAGGAGCAATATTCCAGATTGTCGAAAAAATTGATAATTTTCTAGATTTTTGACACATTTTTTGGTTTGTAGACGTGTAACAGCTCCTAATGCAACTATATCTCCTAGTTTGAGTTTATATAAACCTTTCCATTTTCAGCCATCAGACTTTCGACGAAATTTGGACCGGGAAATTTCCGAAGATCGAGTTCAGCGGCTACAACGGCGGAATCTCGAGCTGTCGGATCGTCTCTCAGTCAACGAAACCATTATTGAGCGATTTGTGCAGCTGGTCTGTCAGGTAAGTCCAATTTATTTTGTAGTTTTACCTAAATTTAGTTGCAAAACGACTTCGAAAAAAGTCTTCGTGAAACTGCCGAAGCCGAGGATAAACGAATAAAAGAGAATAAAGAAGCTGCCAGCAAGTTTTCCAAGCTCGAATGCCAGTTGCAAGCCCACGAGACGACGGTGAAAATCAAAGACGACGAGATCAAGAAGTTGAATGGGAAAATTAGCGATTTGCAAGTGGTATGTGGAATTTTATTATTTTATTTTTGAATTTTAGACCTTGTCTCGGCTTGAGAAAGATTTGAAAGAAGCGCAGAAGGAGAGGAACACCTTGAATTCGGATAAAGAAGGTAAAATTTATATTACTTTAGATGTTTTTGAGGGAAAATTGTTGAAAAACGGCCTTTTTAGCCTTTGAATCGAAGCTCCAGCGTTTGAAAGATAATTTGAAAGACACAAACAGCCAAAATCAAAAGTTGTCCATCGAAAATCAGAAGCTTTTGGATGAGGATCGGAGGACCAAAAAAATCTTGGAGCAAATCGAAGAAACGCACAAATCCGAGATGTCCAAGGCTGAAAGAAGGATAGAGGAGGAGTCTAGAAGGTTTGAGGCAGAAGTGGTAAGCGAAATTTTGGGGAAAATTATATTGTACATGATGGGTATTGGAAAAATTGCAAATTTTTTGATGTTGTGCTAGATGGATCTTGATGAAATTTGGAATAGTGAGGGATTAGGATGTTTTGAAGAATCTGTGAAAGTTTTAAGTCGCGTTATGCAGAAACTGCAGAGATATGAGATTTTTAATTAAAAAAAATTTTTTTGCCGGAGCTTAAATTTAACTTTTCAGAATGGAATCCGAAGCCATTATGAAGCCGAATTAGCAGAAAAAGTGGCCGCAGTCACAACCAGATGGCAAGCAGAGATCGAAAAACAGCGAAAAATCCACGAAGCGGCCCTAAAAAAGGCTAAAGATCAGACGGATGAGCTCATGAAATACCGCGATAAATATGTCCTACTCCTCAAGAAATACAACGACTCTGAGAGCGAAGCCAATCGGAAGGTTTTGGAAGCCCTGAACGACGCCAAAATGAGGGTCATGATGGAGCAAGGTCAGAAATTTCGAAAATATTGAGAGAAGTGTAATTTTTGTAACGTTTTTGGGGGATAAATGATCGGAGTTGGACGATTGCGGAAAAAGACGATTGGGGAAACCGAAAAATATTATTTTAAATACTGTCCAAAAAGTCATGACATTTATTGTAGACCCCATTTCACAGCAAATAACATCATTTACGGAACTGGGACGATTGGGGAAAAAGACGATTGGGGAAATCGAAAAGTATTATTCTTCTTCGATGCAAGTGTCAAAATTAGGGTAATCGAGGGTGCTGATTTTGAAAATGACATTAATTTTTTTTGATAGTTACTTTTTTCCTTAAGTAGTACTGTAAAGTAGTAATTTTTTGATTTTTTTCATGAATACTCGATTTGGGGGGTTTTCGATGGTGCTGATTTCGAAAATGACATTTTTTTTGACGTGGAAAGTGCTTTTATGGGGTATGGAGTTACACGCCGAGACATATATCAAAAAATTCGCAAGGTTTTTCTGATTCAGAATGTGTAAAAATTAGCTGCCTAATTTTGGTTTGTAAGGGTGAAAAAATCCTCAGAACTTTTCTCGCAACACCACACAAATGCTCCATTTTTTATAGTATAACTACTAATTAAGGTGTAGTATAAATCAAATTTGATATTTTTAAGTTTCTCAATACAATTTGCTTTAGCCCAAAAACAGCGTTTTGATTTGGTAAAAACTTGGTCAAAAAGGCATTTGCGAGAAAGTTCCGAGGATTTTTCCACCCTTACAAACCGAAATTAGGCAGCTAATTTTTACATATTCTGAATCAGAAACAATCTGCGAATTTTTTGATATATGTCACGACCTGTAACTCCATACCCAATAGAAGTACTTTCCTCGTCAAAAAAATGAATGTTATTTTCGAAATCAGCACCCTCGAAAACCCCCAAATCGAGTATTCATGAAAAAAATTCAAAAAATTACTACTTTACAGTACTACTTAAGGAAAAAAGTAATGATCACAAAAAAAAATGAATATCATTTTCGAAATCAGCACCCTCGATTATCTTAGTTTCGGCACTTGCATCGAAGAAGAATAATACTTTTCGATTTCCCCAATCGTCTTTTTCCCCAATCGTCCCAGTTCCGTAAATGATGTTATTTGCTGTGAAATGGGGTCTGCAATAAATCTTGTGGCTTTTTGGACAGTATTTTGGCCAAAAAATATTGTTTTAGACATTAATTTATATTGTTTTAGCCGCCAATAACAGAAATGTCCTCGCCAATCGCCAACTACACGAAGAACGCCCGCAGAATTTGGCCAATGTGTTCCTGAATGATTTTCGAGGCTCCGAAGCCAGCTCATGCTCGTCATCGACGATTTCCGAGCAAGAGGAGAACCGATTTGGAAGAAGAAGTTCGATTATTCACCCCGCTCAGAAACGCCATCGAGCTGCATCGGAAACGAGAGCGAAACAACCCAGAGTTGGATCGAATCTGGTCAGTTGAAATGCTTGAAATGAGACTTGGATTAAAATTTTGCCAAAAATTATATTGTTTTAGACAAAATTTGGAAATTTTTGCGAAAATCTTGGTTAATTTAGACAGTTTTATTGATGAATAATGCCTATTTTGCTCCATAATTAATCCTCCTTCAATTTCAGTACCCCCAGATCGTGACACAATCCCAAAATCCGTCAAAACGACCGCCTTTCCGCACCTAACCTCAAGTACAATATATGGATCTCATCCTGTAGCAATAATGACTAGAATAAACACTGATTTTGTTCTCTAACAATAAATAGTTAATTTTGTGACAGTTTGAGATTGAGTTTGAAAAGATTTAGAAAGTTTTGGTGTGCTCCCACCACGAAAACTTTTGAGTGCCAAAAAGTCCTTGGCATTGCGTATTTTTCGTGCAATTTGCGGAAAACCTGATTTGATTTGAAAATCGCAGAGAATTTGGGTAAATTGCATTGAAGTGGAAGGACCATGGGCTAAACTGTGGTGTATATTGCTCTATCAAAAATTTTGGACCAATTTTTTACGGATTTACCTTGTTTTAGGCCTTTTTTGATTTTTTAGTCGATTTTAGGTGGATAAATCATCGTTTGTGATAGTAAATTAAAGTTTATGATAAAACCTTTGTTTTTAATATCGTATTTTACCCAATTTAGGTCGTTTTCACCGATTTTCGGGAAAAATTCTCCGTGAATACCTAGTACAATATAATTTTTGTTTTTTTCGATAAGTGAACTACTGTTATCAAGTGATAACCCGGCAAATTGCTAATTTTGAGACCTATTTCTTCTATTTTTACCATTCAAATCGCCCGCCAAATTTTCAAACCGCCGCTTTGACATTTCTTGGCATTCTGTTTCAGCTTTTGGCATTCCGTTCTAGCTGCCGTTTTGAGGAGAAATTCTCGTTTTTTCGAATTCAAATCCTTTTTCAACGAGTTGCCAGTGCTTTTCATTGATTTCTCATCATTATTTCCCTCCGAATTTACCTTATATTACTTTAGATAGATGCCGAGAAAAAAATCGACCAAAACTTCGGAGCCGGTCGAAGGCACCGAGTCCGAATCCGCCTTGTACCTCGACGACATCACTCCGGGCATAGAGCGGCGGCGTATTCGCCCGCCACACCTTCAGACCTCGAGCCAGACCAGTCCGAAGAAGGCGGCTTCAGCTACAAGTAGACTATCGGAGCGACGGAATGCCCCACCAAAACTGCGATTCGTTGGGCCGCAATTGGATCCAAAAGTTGGGAAATGGACCAACGGCCAGAATTTTTCGGATGAAATTGACGGTTTGAGCCATATTTTGGATGAGATTCGAAGTCCAGGTGGAAGTAATGGAAATATCGGGTTATGTGTAAGATTTTCTTTGTTGGATTTGATTCTAAATAGTTTGATTAGACTTGGAACATCCTATTTTACAAGATTGACATTAATTCCAAGATTTTTTGAAAATTTTATAAAAATTTATATTACACTAGACAAAAATTGATGATTTTTATGCGAAATAATGATGAAATTGAAAATCAAAAGCATTTTTAAGACTTAAAATGACTTTAAATTGTGTTTTAGGACACAATTTTTTATGGAAAGCTCATTTTTCACTTATTTTACCTATCTTTTTTTTCTCTTCAGATCTCATCCCCCAAGCCAAGACCAATCAAACCATCGCAATTGCAAGTGGTTTTGAGTCCCAAAGAACTCGAAAAAAGTCCTCAGGTATTTTTATTCAATTTTTTTGAAAAAATTTGACTTTATTTTAGGTGATTTTTTGTATAAATATCCGTTTTTTCTCCCATATTTTACCCTAAAATTATTTCAGAAGCCTACATCACCTCAGAAAACCCCTTCAAATCCTGAAAATTCGCCTAAAAAGCCGGCAGAATCGCCAATTTTTGCGAAGATTAAGGTCGAAATTGAGGACCCCCCAAAAATCGTCGAAGAAGAGCCCGTAAACTTGCGTAATACGATAAAACAAGAGCCCACAGAGCCTATTATCTCTCTGGCTGCTCTATTTCGAGATTTGCCGGATTTCGAAAACACCGAAAATTTGGGAGCGCCATCTGAAAAATCGACCGAAATTGATGGAAATCTGGGAATATCGCCGAAGAATCGAGCTGAAATTGATGGACAAGGAAGTCAGAGGAATGGGGGAGGCCTAGGAGACAGTAATTTGGCGAATCCAAGCGGGAAAAATCCAAAAAATGCGAATTTGGAGAGCTCGGTCCTCATGGATAATATCGAAAATGCCCCGAAACCGGCGAAAAAGAAGGTGGGACGTCCGCGAAAGGATCAAAAGGCAGAGAAACCTAAATTTGGGCGAAATGGTCGAGTCGCGAAGAAGTATAAGTCGAAAATAATGTTGGCCCGCCAGAGAATGGAAAATGCGCGAAAAGCCAAGGCCAAAAACAAAGAGTTGGTCGAGAAGGCGAAAGCAAACCGGAGTAGACTCTCTCAAGCCTCGAAGAATTCGGATGGTAAGTTGGAGAATCGTTTTTATTTTATTTTTCTGACCTTATTTTAGGTTCAGATGACGTCCAAAATCTTGATGTCCCGTTCGTCCCGATTGATAGTCAAGTTCGGCTCGTTGAAGATATAACAAAGTCAGAGAGTGTTGTAGATGAAGGGGAAGTTGAAAAATTGGAGAAAACCATCGCTGTGAAGGAGGAAATACCGAGTTGTTGTGACGAGAAAAGTGATAGATCTCGATGCGAAATAACTCCTCAATTCGGCCCAAAAACCCCAACCATGTCAGCCGAAACGATCGAAACTATTGAGAAGGAGTCAAAAGCAACTCATGAAGTCAAAGAAGTCCCAAAAATTCAGCCAGCGTCAACTCCAGAAATCGAGATTTTGTCGGGACCTCCAAAAAGAAGAGGAATTGTCCCGGGACGCCATCCACGTGGAGTTTTTAGACTCAGAAAACCTGTGGAAGGAAGTACAATGCCTATAGCGCCTACTGGTGTGTTTACAGTACCTCCGAATGGCAGAGGATTCAGAATTTCACGGGAAATTCCGCTAAAAAGGCCATCTCATCTAGTACAATATAATTTTAATGGAATTTCGCGTTGTTCAAGTGGTCCAGCGCCTTCGAACGTCCCTGTACAGAGGCGGACGAGCCCAAGAAAGTCTGGGAATCCAGAAAATTCGAAAATTTTACCGGCTGATCCATCAAAATCAAGCTTGGCCGAAAATGAAAAAATTGGAAATACAGCTCCGAAGAGTGGATATTTCCCACTGATAAACGTTCGTACAGAAACTGGAAGAACTAAAAATTTCGTTGAGAGGGTAAGAAGTCTAGAATTCGTCTCATTTCCCGTTGAATTCGGCATTTATATTATACATGGTCATCAAGTGTAATATTCTTTATTTCCAGCCAATTTCACCGTCATATCCGGAAGTCCTGTATCCCCCAGGAGAATGGAAGAAATGCGCTGTTTGTCGGCGGAGTTTGCCTCCGTTTATTCATGCACCGACTGAGAAACATGCACTTCTTCAGTGGTCCTACCGACTGGGGACAAATTTGCTGAGAAAAAGGGACGCAGTCTTTGTTTGTCGACAACATTTTTGGTAGGTCTACAGGGAGGTCTGAAAGCATGTCAGGCGAAATTTTAGGGCAGTTGGAGTTTTTTGCGCGGTGTTATAGCAGTTTTACATTATTTTAGACCATTTTTGGCGAAATTTTTTATTTTTTCAATTTTTTACTAATTTTGGAAAAATTTTTTGATTTTGATTCAGAGCTCAGACATTTTTGTATACGTTTCAATTACTTTTTCATTCAGAAATCACTTTTTGAACCTATTTTACCCAAAAAATCAAAAAATGCCACGAGCCGGGATCGAACCGGCGACCTTTAGATCTTCAGTCTAACGCTCTCCCAACTGAGCTATCATGGCGCATGTTCGAACCCTCTCTTATTTCCGTTTTTATTGATTTTTTCTTCAGCAGCGACGAAGAGCAACGGAATGGTACTCCCCCGAAGATTGAAAATCCTCTGTTCGTAGTCCCAAATAGTTTGGAGAACACCAGGAGGACTAGAGTTCATGGCCGGAGGGGAGTAAAATGGGATGATCTAGTTTTTGAAGTAAAAAAGTTTGAAAATTGGAAGGAAATCCTGGAAAAATACGAAAAATTGAATGAAAATCAACCGAATTTGTTGAGTAACAAGAGAAATGGTGAGAATGGACCTTATTTTACATTGTTTTATGCATTTTTGTAATTTTTTGGACATTTTTTGATTTTTGCCGTTTTAGAGCCTGAAAAAGGTAAATTGCCCTCAAGCGCTGTGTTCAAAAAGGTGTTCGTGAAAGTGTCGTGTCCAGACAATGTGAAATTAGGTATTTTTTCAATTTTTTTGCGCTAATTTTGTCGTGTTTTCACATCCGATGCCAAGTGTAATATAATGATGATATTGGTTTAGCTGTTGATAGAGCACCCCTCATAGACTCGTCAAGACTTCGTCCAGGCCTTGCGCAAGCCATTATGGCCAAGTCATGGGTGTTGGAGAAAATGCCGAAAGCGCAGCGACGGGCTTTGGAGGCTCAGTTAAACGCAACTCAACAGAAAGAAGAGGTCAAAAAAGTAGCAAAACAACTTGATGAATGGACTGAAAACTCCATATTGATGCCGGAGAATGTCGCGATCAACGAGGAAGTCGGAACCAGCGGGATTATTCCAACGAAACAGAAAATTTCACCTAAACCAACATGGAAACAGCTTTTTTTGGCGAGAATGCGGGAAAGAAAGAAGAAAATGACTGAAGTGATAAATCTGGAACAAAATGAAGCTCAGAAAGAACCGGTGGAAACAGTGCCGGAGGCCAAAATCCCAGAGAATCGGAAGAGAAAAAGAAAAGAAGCGGTGGTCATGGATGATGATGAAGATATCGTCGTAATTCGATATGCAAACATGCAGGAACCAGAAAACCACCGGAAAAATGTCAAAGAGATCTTGAGTGAGGATTTGGGAAGAAATTGTAGTCCTTTTGCAGAGTTACAGTAGTAATATTACACTTGGTTTTAGAGAGTGCCTCGATCGAAGAAATGCTAAATGTTCAAGTGAAAGACTGGCTCGATGGCGGGAAAAATTCACGGGTGTAGACTGAAGAAGATCTCGTTTATTTATTTTTCAATTTTTAGGAGTTTTTGTGCCATTTTTTAAGATTTGTAGATGAATTTTTTAATAATGGTGTTGTTGTGGATATTTTGTAATAAACTGTTAGTAAAAGGCTTTGGATATGCGAAAATGTAACTTGAGTAAGAGTAGTTAGGATTGCAGTAAAGAATTTACAGGTTTCAGGTTTGATTTTTCTTTTTTTGGTACCAAACTTCTAGTCTCACCACGAAAACAAACGATTGCCAAGAATCTCTGGCATTCCGTATTTTCGGGGAATTTTGTGAAGAAAACGGTGTGTTGGACCAAGAATGACGCAATTCGAATAAGATCCAGACTTCCGACGCGTTTCGATCTCGATTTTTTGATTTATTTGCAAAATCATATTATCCTTTCAAGTTTAGGGTTAAATCAGCGAAAAAATGGCTGAAGCGCCAACAACTTTGACGGAAGAACAACAGCAGCGGAAAGAGTTGATTGTCCGCAACCTGCAAGAGGTCCTGGGAGCCGATCGACTGGAGAAACACTTGATTTCCGGCAAGAATATTCATCTTTACTGGGGAAGTGCAACTACGGGACGACCTCATGTCGGGTATTTCGTGCCCATGCAGAAGATTGCCGACTTTCTGAAGGCTGGAATTCGGGTAAGTTGTATTACAACTTTTTTTGTTGGAGTTTAGGCAAAAATTTATATCGAAAAAGGAGTTTTATGTTATCCTTGGCATCAGATGTGGAAGAATCGAAAAAAGTCCGTTTTTTTCAGGTAACAATCCTGTTTGCCGATCTTCACGGGTTCCTCGACAATCTCAAGAGTACGTTTGAGCTTTTGGAGAACCGTGTCAAGTATTACGAACACGTTATCAAGGCTCTTTTGGAAGCGTTCGACGTTCCGTTGGATAAACTTCATTTTGTCAAAGGATCCGATTATCAGCTGAAAGAGTAAGCTGATTTGTGCTTGATTTATGCTTTGATGTTTAGAGACTACACCAAGGAGGTGTTGAGGCTATGCGGACAAGTCAGTCAACGAGACGCACTAAAAGCGGGAGCTGAGGTCGTCAAACAGGTATGATGGATAAAATTGCTTTATTTTGTTGGATTTTAGGCATGAAAGGAAGTTCGCTTACTTTAAAAAGTTGATTTATGGGTTTATTGTTCTATTAGAATCCTTTTCGCCGCTGTCTGTATTATTTTAGACATCAGAAAATTCAAAAATATCTGCTTGATAAGTGTAATATAAAATTGGCTAAAGCTGATGGGTTTTGTATAGAAAAACACGTGGAATTAATTTTCTGACAAGTCTAATGGTCTTGTCTTTCTAAAGGAATATATTTCAGGGCAGTTTATGTTGTTTTAGACATTAAAAAATCCAGAATTGTCTTCTTGACCAAGTGTAATATAAAGTCTCTCAGGTGGAGTCTCCATTGCTCTCCGGACTGATGTACCCGCTCCTCCAAGCTCTGGATGAAGTCTTTCTCAAAGTGGACGCTCAATTTGGCGGTGTTGACCAGCGGAAGATCTTCATTTTGGCCGAAGAACAACTTCCCAAGCTCAAACTGGGCAAACGGTACCACTTTATGAACCCAATGGTCCCCGGTCTGACCGGATCCAAGATGTCTTCATCGGAGGTGGACAGCAAGATCGATTTATTGGATCCTCCCGACGTTGTGGAGCGGAAAATTATGGGCGCTTCGTGTCCAAAGAAAGCCGAGAGCGAGGACAACGGAGTCCTTTCTTTTTATGAATTTGTGGTGCTAACTACCCATGAAAAGGTCCAATTCGACAATGGATTGATTGTACAGACTGCTGGGGAGCTAAGAGAGGCATTTGAGAATGGTAACGATGTTAGAAATTTGGTTTAAAAGTCGAATTTTAAAAGGTCATTTGATCAAGTATAATATAATTTTTTGTAGATAAAGTCACTGCGGAAGAGCTGAAATCGAAACTAGCCCTGTTTCTAAATGGAATATTGGCGAAAGTTCAAGCTAAATGTGACAACGACGAGATCCGAGAGATCATTTCGAAAGGTTATGTTCCAGCTGACATACCAGATGAAAAAGTCTTGGAAAAGGTGCCAGAACTAAACGAAAATGCGAAAAAATTGAAGTCCAAACTTGAAGAGGAAGGTGGAACAGTAAGTCACTTCTTTTTTTTTTTGTTTTTTCGGTTTTTAGGCGACATTTTATACGACAAAAAATCGACGATTTTCAGCTAGCCCAATCGAAGCGGCTGGTGGAAAAACTGAACAAAGGAGAGGCCCCAAAGGTCTTGTGGAGAGTCCCAGTGAAAGGCAGAGTCCATCTAGGACATTTGAAGGCCCTCATTGAACTTCAACGACTGCAAAAATTGGGCTGTGAAGTTGTTATCCTCCTCTCAGATCTTGGAGCCTTCCTGGACAATGAGAAATGCCCGTGGAATGCGAGAGAAGGAAGAATAGACTACTATGAGAGTGTACTCAACGCCATGTTGAAGTCGTTGAAGTTGGAGAATGTGAAAATCCGAAAAAGTTTGGAAAATGAGTTCAATTCGTAAGTAATTTTGGAAAATTCAGTGTATCTCTTCGAAATTTAGTGATTACTCCATCGAAATGTACAAAGTGGTCAGTCATATCACCCGTGACGAATCACAAATCGTCCCGGGCACCTCGCTGGCAGTGAATTTGATCCCGGCCTACAGGTTTCTGGACGCCCATTTTGCTGATGTGGATGTGGTTTTGACCGCGGATTACGATGAAAAGTATATTGAATTGTCGCAAAAGGTGAGGGGGTTTGGATGAGAGGGCATTTTGGGTGATTACCGGGAGGTTTTGAGGAGTTTCGGGCGGTTTTTTGAGTTGATGTCTAGTGTAATATAATTTTTTGTTGGTTTGATGTTAGGAATTGATGATGTATAAAGTTTATGGGTTGGAAAGCAAAATTAGACTATTTGAAGAGGATTTGATCAGTTTTTTGAGAGATTTTTTTGTGAATCTTTTGTAGTGTAATATAATTTTTGCTGATTTGACCCCCAATATTGATGGAAAATATGGTTTACAGAGCGGAAAGTAAGATTGGAGTATTTGCGATAGATTGTATGTATTTCTTCTGAGATTTTTTAAGAAATTTTGGATACCTTTTTGCCTAGAGTGTAATATAATTTTTTTTTCATTTTTAGATCAGCGAACGTCTCAGCCTCCCACTGCAAGCCCATCTAACGCATAAGACGCTAGAAGGAACGGATGGAAAGAGAATGTCATCAACTGTTTCGGACTTTAATCTTGACCCGACTGACACCCCAAAACAATTCAAAGGAAAGATTGCCAAATCGTTCTGCGAGCCCGGAAATCTTCAAGGAAATGTGGCGTTACATCTTGCAGAAGCGCTCGTTTTCCCATTGAGCGAAGAAAAAGGTGAGATTTGGAGGGTTTAGTATGTTGTAGTAGGTGTGGAGAAATGGTTGATATCTTGATAGTGTAAAAAGATTGATAAGTGAAAATTTGGATATAGCCTTGAAATGGGTTTAGTTTGACCTATGCAAAATTTGGTTTGAATTGAAAATGAAATGGTTGAGATATAGGCAAAAATTTATATTGTACTAGATGACAAAATGAAATTTTAAAAAAATTGTCGATTAATGCCTAATTTTTTTCAGAGCTGACGATCGAGAGAGCCGAAAAGGATGGTGGCAACATCACAGTGAAATCAGCTTCAGAATTGTCTCAAATTTTCGCTGACAACAAGCTACATCCAGCTGATTTGAAGGCCTTTGTTATCAAGCGATTATCCGATTTCATCAATCCAATCAAAGCCGACCTCGATGCCAGCGATCTAGCCAAACTCTTGAAGGCCGCATTCCCACCAGCACCGAAGGGCGGAAAGAAAAAGTGAAATTTTTACAAATGAAAGTTGTCATATAAGTATTGAGCGAAAATTTTTTGGAAAATTGAGGATTGTAAGCTAATATCATTAAATTTGTTGCCGGTTTTTGAATCACTAAGGTAGTTTGAGCCTCCAGAAAGCTGATATGATGTTTTTTGGAATTGATTTTTATGATTTTTTGGGAGAATTTTGGGAAAAATGAGATTTTTTAAAAGTTTTTATTTTTCAAATTTTGTTGTAGAATACGAAGTGAAACTCTTTGATGTAAATTATTGGTCTATAGCCTATATTTATTCTGAGTTTCAGAAAAATTGACCGTCTAGATTTTGAGATTTGAAAAAAATTTGATTTATTGGTCATGAATAATATCCAAACTCAAATTCCTCAGACCCCGTTGACCGCATTTCGTCCCCGCAACTTTTACAGCGTTCTTGAGGACATTTTGAAGCGAATTCCGGTTGTTGAGGAAATACAAAGCCGAGCCGATGAAGGAATCGCCGGCTCCAAGTGTGTCCACCAGCTTCTCGGGTTTGAAGGCGGGCTCGAAGAAAATGCTCGGAGACGAGGCAATTCGCGCTGAAGCACCCTGAAAATAAGTGAGATGGGCTTTTGATAGCTCTATTTGAAGTTTAATGGAAGTTTTGAGGCCTTTAGCGCTCAAAAATTTGAATTCTCGCCAAATTTGGCATTGTGTTTTAGTAGTTGGAAAATGTCAAAACTGAGCGATAAATGGAAAATTTAGGTTATAAAAATTAAATTTATATCAATTTTGGGATTTTAAAAGCTTAAAAATTTGAATTCCCGCCAAATTTGGCATTGTGTTTTAGTGGTCGAAAAATGGCCAAAATGAGCGGTAAATACAAAAATTGGAATATAAACAGTTGATAAATTTCAAATTTACTTGGATTGTGGCTTATAAAAAAGTTGTGCGATCAAATTTATATTATTCATGATGATTTGAGCTAATTTTGATTTAAAACGTCTAAATAGGTCCCAAAGAAGTTTAAAAGTGAATGTGATCAGTGTATATTGCCTTTTTTGGGGTTGAGACCTATTTTGAGCTTTTACAAGTCAAAAAATTTGAATTCCCGCCAAATTTGGCATTGTGTTTTAGTGTTCGAAAAATGCCAAAAATGAGCTCTGAATGCCAAAATTAGATCAAAATCAGTCGATTTATATCAAATTCACTCTGGCTTTGTTTTTTTAAGAAAGTTCTGAGAACAAATTTATATTATCCATGACTTAACCTAATTTTTCAAAATTTTGTAGTTTATAAAGTATCGAAATGACTCGAAAATGGTTTCAAAATACTGTAAATAGCATCTAAATTCATTTTAGAAAAAAATCCTGACTTTCATCACTGAAACTATTCAAATTTTTACAAAACTTTACCTCTTCTCCCCACGGAACAATGACTGTTGTCTGCTGTAAACGGAATCGCTCCACAAACCCATTGATGGCTTCATTCATGGAATTGAATCCGAGATTGCGAGAAAAGTCCTTGGAAATGAAAATGACGTCAGCCAAAGGGATGATTTTCGTGTACCAGTCAAAGTCGCGGATTTTCTCCAACTCGACACTAATTTTACAGCGATTTTTGTCGATTTTGGCCTTGCAATACTCGATGATTTTGTCTAATTCATCGAAATTTCGACCTGGAAAATTTTTGGATTTTTCAAAGAAAAAAAAAAAAGTAAAATACGAGGTTGCTCTTACCTTCAAAATGGATCCAAGAATACTCCGATAGGTCCGTAAATTTCTCCTCAAATTCTTTGGCGGTGATTTCGCCGATATCCCCGCGAAAATGAAGAATTGTCCGAGTCCCATTACTCAAGTTGACGATACAAGTTGAAATCGGAACTCGATTTTTCTCCCGATTTATTCGAATCACGTTCAAATGGTACTCAGAAATTAGTCTGAAAATTTTTTGTTTTGTATCAGTCTGTCGGGAAAATATCGGCGAGTTGTCGCGACTTGTAATCGCCCATCATCGCTATGCGACGGCAAGCTGGGGGTTTGGTGCGCGACTGCGACGAGGCGTGAAATTGCTGCGACAAATCCTCATTATTTTCCCGACAGACATAGCCGACCCTTTCTCCCGGTCTGTCGGGAAAATAATGTCGCTGCAAAATGAAAAGCAAATTAATTTTTTCGCGATACAATTCTTTTTCTCCGCGGTGATGCGATTTCCGACGCGACAGTGTGCTCATTATTTTCCCGACAAACTGGAAGGTCTAGTTTTAGCTTTGTTCATTATACAGGGTGCGGTAAAAAATGGAAACGTTTTTCGTTGGGTCCTGACGCGAAAATTTTTAAATGCAGCAAAATTATTTTCATATTATTAAATTCTACGTGATTTTCTCTCCTAGGCCTTATAATTTCATGTCCATATCGGTTTATTAACATTGTTTTTTTGAATGACAAACAGAGGCACCTCGATTTCGGACCTGTTTTTTAACCTGTGCGAATTGCTGATTTGCCCGGCATAGAAAGCACGTTGTGTCCAAAGTAACGCTTTGCGTCTGAATTTACATCTTCTAATTATATACTATATTAGTACGTATTTTCATAAAGTTCATGGACGTTTTGTCGCTGTCCACAACGTGCACAAAAAACTCATTTTTCACAGTTCCTGTCATCGTTTTTTGGCTTTCGCTTTGTGCATCGAAATATATCACTGCGATGCGACAGAGTGCTCATTATTTTCCCGACAGACTAAGAGCTTATGTCTTGGCGATTTTTGGATAACAAGTGGTGTGAAAACTTGCAACAACTTACTTCTCCAACATCGGGTCGTTGTTTGGCAGCGCCGCGCACAAAACCGTCGCTTCCGCGTCGAATTGCCCGAGGACAGTGCAATTATTTGCCGCATTCCCACCCAGAACCGTCTCCATTTCGAAGACGCGCGTGTCCGAGTCCTCTTTCGGGAACTTTTGCACATAATTCACGACGTCCAGACAGCACAACCCAACCACCAAAATTTTACCCATAATTGAGCCGATTTATGATAAGAAATAGAACAGTGTGGTCGAAAAAAGCGAAGGTAAATAGATATGTTTAGAATTGATAAGTGACCAAAAAATATTTTGGATTTCTTTGGAGAGAAATGAACAATTTTTTTGCTTTATTTTTTTATAAAATCAATGGTAGAAAAGAGCCTTTGCTATTATCAATTTTTCAAGGCGTAATATAAGTCTGTCGGGAAAATAATGATTGCCTATGCCCTTTGAATATCTCGGCTCTCCTTGTAAAGCGTCAGCTAAAATTTGCAGGAATTGATATGTGGCCTATACCCAACATGTTCGCAAAATTAAAACAAAATCTGAGCGTTATACACATTACACTTGGGGTATTTCCCATGTAAATTAAGCTTTAATTTAACTGTTTAAAAACCCGTCATTTTCAGTACCCGATCCTCCTCAGTTGGCTGGCTGGAATTCTGTTCACAGTAGCTCATAATGCCCGCTCCTATGACGTCATCTACACGTATGATCTGGTGAAAGTTGGCTGGGTATCCAGGGCCAAATTCGGGTTGGCCGAGGACATTTTATTGGCAGTTAAAATAAGTCTAATGACCGTTGGATTGATCTGCACTGGGATTCTGATGCGACGGATTTTGCGATAGGTAAGAGGAGTGACAAATTATGATCAGTGTGTCGGGAAAATAATAAGGCACTCTGTCGCAGCGAAAATTGCATCGCGGTCGAGGAAATATGAAATTGCTTTTCACCTCAGCGATGCGATTTTCGATGCGACAGAGTGCTCATTATTTTTTTGACAGACTGATACAAGCATTTTCGTAAAGTGCGTAGACTTTTTTCACGTTTTTTTTCACAGTGAGATTTTTCTTCATCCTGCACCGTGCAATTGTTCGCACTGTGCGAAAACAAAGGCTTTTTTCACACCGTGAAATTTGTTGCTTTTTGCACCGTGCGATAAGCTTTTTTGGGCCGTCGCTCGTACCTTGACGTTTTCCGGAAGCACTAGTAAGATACGATGACTGCGGAAAAAGTCAAAAGAAAATTGATAGTTGGTGAATTCGTGACTCCTTGCTCGCGCTGCGCGCTTTAAGGAAATACTACTGTCACTCTGTCGGGAAAATTGTGGATTCGCTGCGCCTTGGAATTGCCCATCATCACTTTGCGACGGCTGGAGACCGTTCTCGCGGCTGCGACAAGGCAAGAAATTTTGTTGCGATAAATCCACATTATTTTCCCGACAGAGTTATAAAAAGGACACAACATTGCCATCCTATGTCATTCTTCAAAGTATACTTGTTAAATCCTTCTCTTCGTTGTTAACTGATCTCCTTTTTCTCTGAAGATCAAAACTCACGTCACAGCCAACAAATTGTCACAAAAATTAGTCGCTAAAACAGTTACATGCCCGAGTAAAACCCAGCGATACAGTTTACAACGTTCATGGAGTGTTTCAAGTGCTTTCAGCGTTTGATTTATTCCGTTGAACGTCGCGTTTTTTTAGCGGTTCGAAACAAACGCAACTTTTTTATATTACACTACCTATATATAAAAAAATGGCGCTCGGTAAATTTTTGGATTTGTTTTTTGGAATTGAAGTAAATAATGAGTAAAAAATTATTTTTATGCACGTTATAGAGAGCTTTTACGGCAAAAAATTTGTCTTTAGACGTTATAGAGAGGCTTCAAAGTAAAATTTTTTATGACGTTATAGAGGGGTTTTACAAAAATTTTTATAAAAATTTTTTCTGCACGTTATAGACAGGTTTTATAGTAAAAAATTATTTTTGAAACGTTATAGAGAGGTTTCAAGGTAAAATTTATTTTGACGTTATAGAGGGGTTTTACGGTAAAAATTATTTTTAGGCATTATACCGAGGGTTTACGGTAAAAATTATTTGTTGGACGGTTTTACAATAAAGGTTTTTTATGACGTTATCGAGAGATTTTGCGATAAAAAATCACTTTTTGAGACGTTATGCAGAGGTTTTGCAGAAAAAAATTTTTTGACGTTATAGAGAGGTCTTACAATAAAAAGTTTTTTTTGGACGTTATACAAAGGTTTTACAATAAAAAAAAATTTTTTTGTACGTTATACAGAGGTTTTCCAGTAAAAAAATTATTTTTTGAAAATTTCAAAAACCTCAAAAACCCCTTTTTTCAGCTCATGGAATTGCCGTTGTTCTTCACGAAACCTTACAATTCGGTCTGTTTCTTGGAAGATTTACCGGAAATCTTTTGTACGGAACGGTTAGAGCGTTGATCCCCTCAGGGGTTTTGCCCAGAAAATGCGTTAGAGACAAGGTATTCTTGATTACTGGAAGTGCGAGCGGAATTGGAAGACTCTGTGCATTAAAGGTGAGTGAAAAAAAATGAAAAAAAACCACAGTAATGCTTGTATATTATACATATATTACATGTATGCAACAAAACCTTTGCATAATGACTTTGCTTTTTTTCTTGGTGGTTTGTTGTACAAAGGCTCTACTTTATTCAAATTCCCCACCTATTTTTTATCTCTTTTGTCTGTGCGCCATGATAGCTCAGTTGGGAGAGCGTTAGACTGAAGATCTAAAGGTCGCCGGTTCGATCCCGGCTCGTGGCATTTTTTGATTTTTTGTGTGTTTTTTGTGTTCAAAAAAATTATTTTTGAATAAAAAAGATAATTAAAATATCTTCAAAGTGTCTAAGCTCTACATTAACATCAAAAAAAATTTCCAAAATTAGCAAAAAATTGAAAAAATTTAAAAATTTTATCAGAAAGTAGTCTAAAATAATGTAAAACTGCTATAACATCGCGCAAAAAACTCGAGGAGGCCTAAAATTTCGCCTAGCGTGAGTTCAGACCTCCCTTTTAACCTAACAAAAATGCTGGCGACAAACAAAAACTGCATCCCTTTTTCTCAGCAAATTTGTCCCCAGTCGGTAGGACCACGGAAGAAGTGCATGTATCTCATCTGGTGCATGAGTAAACCGAGGAAAACTTTGCCGTCAAACCAAGCATTTCTTCCATTCTCCTGGGGGATACAGGACTTCCGGATATGACGGTGAAATTGGCTGGAAATAAAGAATATTACACTTGATGACCATGTATAATATAAATGCCGAATTCAACGGGAAATGAGACGAATTCTAGACTTCTTACCCTCTCAACGAAATTTTTAGTTCTTCTAGTTTCTGTGACGTTAATAAGTGCGAAATATCTACTCTTTGTAGCTGTATTTCCAATTTTTTCATTTTCGGCCAACCTTGATTTTGCTGGATGAGCCGGCAAAATTTTCGAATTTTCTGGGTTCCCAGACTTCCTTGGGCTCGTTCGCCTTTGTACAACCCCGTTCGAAGACGCTGGACCACTTGAACAACCAGAAATTTCATTAAAATTATATTGTACTAGATGAGCTGATCTTTTCAGCGGAATTTCCCGTGAAATTCTGAATCCTCTGCCATTCGGAGGTACTGTAAACACACCAGTAGGCACTATAGGCATTGTACTTCCTTCAACCGGCTTTCTGAGTCTAAAAACTCCGCGTGGATGGCGTCCCGGGACAATGCCTCTTCTCTTTGGAGGTCCCGACAAAATCTCGATTTCTGGAGTTGACGCTGGCTGAATTTTTGGGACTTCTTTGACTTCATGAGTTGCTTTAGACTCCTTCTCAATAGTTTCGATTGTTTCGGCTGACATGGTTGGGGTTTTTGGGCCGAATTGAGCGGTTATTTAAATCGACATCTATCACTTTTCTTGTCACAACAACATGGCTTTACATGCTCTTTCATTCTCTTCCACTATTCAAATTCCCCACCCATTTTTTATCGGTTTAGTTTGTGCGCCATGATAGCTCAGTTGGGAGAGCGTTAGACTGAAGATCTAAAGGTCGCCGGTTCGATCCCGGCTCGTGGCATCTCTTTTTAAAAAATTTTTTTGATAAAACTTTCTAAACCTTACAAGGGAAGTCACTTAAATCACGGATCGATTTTGTAAAACGACTGTTACAGCGATAGGGAGGGTAGGAAGGAGATATCAAATCTGAAAACCGCTACCTCCACCGGCCTCTGGGAGCCGAGATAATCGACCAAAAAGTTTGCCCAAATTCCTCCGAACATTTATTCCTTCCGAAAGAAGAAAAGGCAGCGAACCGAATGGTCCGGTGGTCTGGAAGCGCGCTTCCGGGCCTTCACCTTTTCAGGTTCGAATCCGCACGGGTCTCGAACTTGCGAAAAATTTATGTTGCTGTGATCCAGTAAATTTACTAGCAATTTATTTTATATTTTATGCTTATTTTACGGTAAATTTTCAACCTTGAAAATCCAAATCGTTTGGAACTCGCATTCACATTATTACCCTGAATTTAACCGTAAAATACGCAAAAAATCAAAAATTTTACCTTACCGGTAAATTTACTGGATTACATGAAAAGTTTAATAAATTATTTGACCCATGCGGATTCGAACCTGAAAAGGTCAAGGCCCGGAAGCGCGCTTCCAGACCACCGGACTATTCGGTTCTCTCCCCTACTTCTTTCGGAAGAGAGGACTATTCGGAGCAACTTTTTTAGGTCAAACCTTTTTGGTCGATTATCTCGGCTCCCAGAGGCCGGTGGAGGTAGCGGTTTTCAGATTTAATATCTCCGTCCTACCCTCCCCATCGCTGTAACAGTCGTTTTTAAAAATCGATCCGTGACTTAAGTGACTTCCCTTGTTAGCCCCAACTTTCTAAATAAATAAATACTTTTGTTTTCAGTTTGGTCAACTTGGCGCTGTCATTGTTTTATGGGACATCAATGAAACCGGGAATACCGAAACTTTACGTCTTCTTACTGGAATGGGAGTAAAAGTAAGTGGAAAACCCACCAAAATATTCAAGATTATGTTTGAAAACAGAGTTGAATCTTTGTGCACCGAAACCTCTCTATAACCAACAAATCCTCTCTATTGCGGACAAAACCTCTCTATAACACACAAGGCCTCTCTATAACCAAAAAAATCTCTCCATTCCAAACAAAACCTTTCTATAACAAACAAATCCTTTGTATTGCGAACAAAACCTCTCTATAACAAAAAGGGCTTTCTATAACAAACAAATCATCTCTATAACGAACCAACCCCTCTCTTACAAAAAACACCTCTTTACAACGTGTAAAACCTCTCTACAACAAACAAAAACTTCGCTAGAAAGAGAAAACCTTTCTATAACAAACAAATCCTCTCTATAACAAAGAAAAACCCCCTTATATTATAGCAAAAAAAAGCCATAGGAATTAATTTCAGGCCTAAATAAAGCACTTTTTAACAAAACCTGTCTATAACGAACAAATTTTTTTGGTATCTGACGATTCATTATACAGAGGTTAGACAGTATTTGAAAGCAAAAAGCGCAAAAAAAATCATTTTTTTATCCCAAAAATTGCGTTTCCAGTCTGTCGGGAAAATAATGAGCACCCTGTCGCATCGAAAATCGCATCGCCGCCGACAAAATGAATTGTGTCGCGGAGAAATCAAATTGCTTTTTAATTTAGCGATGAGATCGGCGCATGTGTTCATTATTTTCCCGACAGACTGATAAATAAAATCTCATTTTCAGGCCCGCGCTTACACAGTCGACTTGGCCGACAAAGAGCAAATTTATTCGACCGCCGAAAAAGTCAAAAATGAACTAGGCGATGTTTATTTGGTCATGAACAACGCTGGCGTTGTGTGCGGAAAAGACCTGGTCGATCTGCCAGACAAGGCCATGGAATTGACGATCGATGTGAATGTGAAGTCGCTGTTTTATGTGAGTTGTTGGATGAAGATACTAGTCGCGGCAAAAAGTCCTTGGAATTTTCTGCGACTCTGCACTGTGCATGAACCCGAAAAGCGCTTTTGCACAGTGCAATTTTGTTGATTTTGGCTTATTGTCGCGCGACAAATCAACATTTCGGGGGTGCGACGAGATTTGGGGGCCGCGAAAAATTCCAAGGACTTTTTGCCGCGGCTAGTATCAAGCTTATGTGTGATGTCTTTTGCACCGACCAAATTTTTTTTTAAAAGGAATGTACTGACTTTAAATCAACTTGCGCTGGATTTTTCACTCCTATCAGTCTGTCGGAAAAATAACGGCGGATCGTCGCGCCTCGGAATCGCCCATCATCGCTTTGCGACTGCAAGCGAACTGCAAGGGATTTGGTGCGCGATAGCGGCGAGGTGAGACATTTTGCTGCGACGATCCGCCGTTATTTTCCCGACAGAATGATAAAAGCCTAAAATGGGCAGCTAATACTAGGTCGTTCGTAAAGTGGCTGGAATGTTTTCGGCGATATGCACTCTGCGAAAACGAAAGTTCACTTTGCACTGTGCAATCTCTCGCCTTTTGCACAGTGCAATAGGCTTTTTTCGGCTGTCGCTCGCACCCTGACGTTTTTCTCACAGTGCATGTCGCCAATTTCGGTCCGGCGACTTTCTGGACGGACTATTATTTACATATATCCTCGATCAGCGTGACCACGCGAATTTTTTGAGGTATGTCTCGTCGAAAATTAGGAGCCCCAATAAAAGTGCTTTTTTTATCTTTCCGCACTGTGCAGTTGACCCTTTGCAGTGGGCGCTGCAAAAAAAGTCTGCGTACTTTTGAAAAGGCGTAGTATGCCAAATATCCATACACTTTATGAAAATACTAATAACGGTCTGTCGGGAACATAATGAGCACAATGTCGCTGCCCCAATCGCATCGCTGAAATGAAAAGCAATTTGATTTTCTCCGCGACACAATTCGTTTGCACGGCGGTAATGTGATTTTTGATGTTCGAGTGCTCATTATTTTCCCGACAGACTGATAACTTCTATTTACCTTTCTAAATCCTCCTTTTTCCAGGTGACCAAAGCGTTTCTTCCCAGAATGCTCGAGAAAGACGAAGGCCACATCGTGACTATGGCCAGCATTGCTGGTCACGCCGGTCTGATTGGGCTCACGGATTATTGTGCCAGCAAACATGCGGCTGTTGGGTTTATGGCCGCGCTATATCGAGAACTTTATAATATTGGGTCCAATGTGCAGACAACAACAGTATCACCGTACTATATTAACACTGGAATGTTTGATGGCGTCACAGAGTCGAAGTAGGTTCTTGGACCACCTCTTTATGACTTATGATGATGTGGTCCAAGTGTAACGGCTGAAAAATTTGGGATTTTGAGAAAAATGGGGCCTAAAATTTACTATGGTTTTTTGAAGCGAGTGTTAGTACTACCCGGGAGAAATTGCCGCGGAAAATGCGGAAAATCAATGAAAAATGTACGCTGGGGATCTGATTTTTGCAGTGGCAAAAAACGTACCATTTTGCGTCCGGGAAGTATCAAGAAATGTGGCAAAATGCCTCCCTCTCCAACTGAAAAAAACTCCGGTTTCAAAAGCGCGCCCGGTCTTTTTGTAGGGGAGCCCTTCAAGACGGAGTTTTTTTTAGTTGGAGAGGGAGGCATTTTGCCACACTTTTTGATACCTCCCGGATGCAAAATGGTGGTGTTTTGCCACTGGATCAGGTCGGCCACTGTATACTTGCCAAAACGTAATTTTTTTTGATTTTTTCTTGTATTGTCAATTATTTCTGTAAAGCGGCGACACTGCTGAGAAGCAAAAGGTCAAATGCACCCCGCAAAAAGGAGTTTTGTGCACGGTGCGGACCACGGCAAAAAGTCTCCGCACTTTTTAAGATTTTTTTTAGTATTGTATGACTACAGTGACCTGATCCAATGGCGAAAAACGTCTCTTTTTGCATCCCGGAAGGGGCCAGAATGACTCCAAACCCTTCCCTTCTATAAGCTAAAAAACTCCGCTTTGAAAAGCGGGCCCTTTCCTTCAAGGTTTGGAGACATTTTGGTCCCTTCCGGGATGCAAAATGAGACGTTTTTTGCCATTGGATCCGATCTCACACTGTATTTTTTTGCTTTCCAAAATGTTCAAACAGCATTATTGATCTTCTTTCTTCAGGCTCTTCCCAGTCTGTCCGATTCTGCAGCCCGAGTATGTTGCGGACCGAATTGTTGACGCCGTCTTGACGAATACACCTCATTTGATTCTCCCACGGTTCCTGTACATCATCAAATTCGTGGGCACTTTTCTCCCGCAATCTTGTACGGATGCCATCTACGATTATACGAATACGGACAGGACAATGTTGACGTTCAAAGGGCGAATCGAGGAGATTGCAAAATCTCCTTGAGTTCTTACAATTCTTGTTAGAAATTTGGAACCTTCGATTCTTCGAACCTTTTTGTTGTAACTCAATTGACTTTTTTTTCATGTGACTGTGCGTTTCAATTGCCATTTGTAATCAAAATTTGATTAAATTGCTTTTTTCCTAGAGCTATGGAAGCTTGACTACAATGTATACGTTTTTTTGGAAGGGAAACAGTTAATAAGAGTGTCCAAAAGTGTGACAAACACTTTGAAACTAGGAAAAAAGGTTTCTATTAATTTGTCGGGGAAATAATGTGGATTTGTCGCAGCAAAATGGCTAGTCTCGTAGCAGTCACGCACCAAATCTCCAGCCGCGGAGAGCCGTCGCGAAACGATGATAGACAACTCTAGGGCATTATTTTCCCGACAGACTGATACAGTCATGCCTCTGTACGACAAGAAATCGATTTGCCATAAAAGATTCAATGGTTTATTTTGGCCTTTGCTGACTCGTGGGTGCACTCTTCGTTCCAGAAAGTGCGTAGGCTGTTTGTTGTAGGCGCACCGTGCATAAAGACTTGAGAACAACGCACTATGCAGTTTGTTAGAAGTTTATTATTTTTTCATTAAAAAATAGTTTTTGCTGTCACCGATGGAAAGACTTGCTCATGGGCAAGACCTTGACCTGTATGTGTCTCCAAGAATGCTGCGCTTTCGTAATCGTTGTGTCGTTTCCCAAATCAATAAACGATGATGTGCCGGTGGTGGTGCCAAAGATCTGAGTGTGAAGTTGATTGCGGAGTTGACTGAAATTCAAAAACTGACTAATATCTGTCGTAAGACTGAAGTTTAAAGCATGGCCAAATATCGAAGCGGGCCGAAGTTTCCGAGCGCCTGGGGGAATTTTAAAAACCCCGGCTCAGGAAATTCTCATCTCAGTTCGTCGGGAAAATAATGTGGAGTTGTACAATTTTGTCCGATTGAGCCCGAGCTCTCCGTTTTTTCCGAGCTCTCCCCCTTTTTGAATACTCCCCCTTAAATGAACACTCCTCTTTTTTTGAACACTCCCCCTCATTTTTCAAATTGAGAAAAAATCGGTGTGACATGTTATACGATGAAATTTTTTTTTCAAACTGAAAAAATGAATTGTGACATGTCATACGATAAAAAAAAATTTTAAAATTGAAAAAAATTATATGTGTCATGTTATACGACGGAAATTTTTTTAAATTGAGAAAAATTTGGTGTGACATGTTATATGATGAAAAAATTTTTCAAATTGAGAAAAATTTGGTGTGACATGTTATACGATGAAAAATTCTTTCAAATTGAGAAAGATTAGGTGTGACATTTTATACGATGAAAAATTTTTTCAAATTGAAAAAAATTCGGTGTGACATGTTATACGATGAAATTTTTTTTCAAATTGAAAAAATTGGATGTGTCATGTTATACGACGAATTTTTTTTTTCAAATTGAGAAAGATTCGGTGTGACATGTTATACGATGAAAAAATTTTTCAAAATTGAGAAAAATTAGGTGTGACATGTTATACGATGGAAAAATTTTTCAAATTGAAAAAATTTGATGTGTCATGTTATACGATGAAAAAAAATCCAAATTGAAAAAAATTGATGTGACATGTTATACGTTGAATTTTTTTTTCTAATTGAAAAAATTAGATGTGACATGTTATACGATGGAAAATTTTTTTAAATTGAAAAAAAGTTTCAGTCGTATAACATGTCCCACCTAAATTTGATTTTCTCCGCGACACAATTCATTTTCTCGGCGGCGATGCGATTTTGGAAGCGACAGAGTGCTCACTATTTTCCCGACAGACTGATAATATGACAACCCGTCTTGTCGTGAATTTGCAAAGAATTGCCCTGGGCCATGCTTACAGACATAAACCCAAAAGATCAAGAAGATCTTACCTATTCAAAATAACCGACAAATACGGAGGTAGGCAGACCACAAGAACCGCCAACATGTTGCGGATGGCATACGAATTCGTCCAGAAATACTTGAAGAACCAAATATTTTCGATCAGAACGCGGATGAATTCGCGAATAAATAGAAGTACGAAAATAATTGAGCCGACCAGGAAGATGCGAAGTTCATGCAGACCGAATCGACTCTTCTGCAAATTGTAAAATACGCTTGTTTTTAAATCCATAAATGTTTTAGCTCGCGCTTTCAGGGAGAGAGAAATATTTGACGATCGTTTCGGCCGAGAGAGTACGCTAAATGCGGAGAGTGGTCAGAGAAAACACTTTTTGGCCATATTTTTGCGAGTTTCGCGCGGAAAAAAAATGATTTTGGAAAAAGTTCCTTATTTTGGCCAAAACAAAGGTACCCCGCGAACTGCGCCCAAGCTTGGGCACTAAAGTTAAGAAAAAACGCTTCGACCTAGCTGGCACTGAATTACTATAATAGCTCGTTTTAAGGGTACCTACGAAGGCTGTGACGACTCATTTAGTTCCATACGGAGGCAATAAGTTTAGTTCCGGACATGTTTCATCGCATAAAGTGTAAAATCACAGGCTGCAGCCGTTTTTGAAGGGTAAGGTGGTACGTAAAAAAGAAGGTACCTCACTAACTAAATCCACTGTCCGGGCATTGACAACGATGAATTGAGCGTGCACGCTAAATTTGGGCTAATTCCGACCAGTTTCCGCAAAGTTATAAGTTGTGGCCAAAATAAGGAACTTTAGCCATGATTTTTTGCGCACTTTTGAAAAAGCATAGTATCGTTCTGTCGGGAAAATAATGAGCACAATGTCGCTGTGCCGATCGCGTTGCTGAAGTGAAAAACAATTTGATCTTTTCCCCGACACAATTCATTTGCAAGGCGGTGATCCGATTTTCGCTGCGACAGAGTGCACATTATTTTCCCGACAGACTGATCATAGTCTGTCACTCCTCTTACTTGTCGCAAAATCCGCCGCATCACAATCCCAGTGCAGATCAGTCCAACGGTCATTAGACTAATTTTAATTGCCAATAAAATGTCCTCGGCCAACCCGAATTTGGCTCTGGATACCCAGCCAACTTTCGCCAGATCATACGTGTAGATGACGTCATAGGAGCGGGCGTTATGAGCTACTGTGAACAGAATTCCAGCCAGCCAACTGAGGAGGATCGGGTACTGAAAGCGACGGGTTTTTAAACAGTTAAATTTAAGCTTGGTTTACATGAGAAGCACCTCAAGTGTAATGTGTGTAATTTTCAGATTTTCTTAAAATTTTGAGAAGATGTTGGGTATAGGCCACATATCAATTCTTGAAAATTTTAGCTGACGCTTTGCAAAGAGAGCCGAAAATTGAAAAAAATGAGGTGTGACATGTTATACGATGGAAATTTTTTCCAAATTGAAAAAAATGAGGTGTGACATGTTATACGACGGAAACTTTTTTTTTTCAAACTGAAAAAATGAAGTGTGACATGTTATACGATAAAAAATTTTTTCAAATTGAAAAAAATGAGGTGTGACATGTTATACGACGGAAATTTTTTTCAAATTGAAAAAATAGGTGTGACATGTTATACGAAGGAAATTTTTTTTCAAATTGAAAAAAATGAGGTGTGACATGTTATACGATGGAAATTTTTTCCAAATTGAAAAAAATGAGGTGTGACATGCTATACGACGGAAATTTTTTTCAAATTGAAAAAATAGGTGTGACATGTTATACGACGGAAATTTTTTTTCAAATTGAAAAAAATGAGGTGTGACATGTTATACGACGGAAATATTTTTCAAATTGAAAAAAATGAGGTGTGACATGTTATACGATGGAAAATTTTTTCAAATTGAAAAAAATGAGGTGTGACATGTTATACGACGGAAATATTTTTCAAATTGAAAAATTTTCTCAACGGAGTCGGCGCGAATTTTGGGCGGGCGAAAGGAATCGCGCGGGGAACAGGAAACTTGCACGGTGTGGTGTGAAAAGATGCCAAAAAATCTACGCACTCTCTGGAACGACTACTCGTCCGTTTGCAACGTCGCTGGAGTGATTTTCGCGACATGCACTGTGCGAAAACAAGGTTCATTTTGCACCGTGCGATCGGCTTTTTTGGGCTGTCGCTCTGACTTTTTCTGCACAGTGCATGTCGCAGAAATCACTCCAGCGACTTCACGGTCGGAATATTAATCACCGAATTTTACAATGGCTTACATCGTATTTGCGCCTTTGTTCCTCTTTGTGAACAAAGGCTGTATTTACGATGAGCACCCGATAGATCGCGAGGAAAATGTGTTGAAAGATCATGGAGTACCAGAAAACGTCGGAGGTGAGTGACCAGATCTGAAAAAGAAAGATTCAAAAGCTCAATCTTTATGCACGCTATCAGCCTGTCGGGGAAATAATGAGCACTCTGTTGCATCCAAAATCGCATCGCCGCCGAGAAAATGAATTGTGTTGCAGAGAAAATCAAATTGCTTTCACTTCAGCAACACGGTCAGCGCAGCAACAGTGTGCTCACTATTTTCCCGACGGACTCGGCGACTTACATCGACATAAATATTGGCGTAGGCATGTTGCATTAGCTGCTGAATCGCGCCGAAAATGAAATACGGCACATGCAAGCCGGCGGCCAACGAAATGAAAAAATTGGCGCGTAGGGCTAGCTGCTTGTTGAACAGGGGGGACTTTAGTGTTGCCTGAAACAACGTTCTTTATATTATATATAGTATTACTACGCTTTTTCCAAAGTGCGTAGACTTTTTTTGGCGATGCACAGTGCATTTTGAACTTTTTTCCCACGCTTGTCGCTAACGCACAGTGCGTTTTCTCGTTTCGCACAGTGCAAACCTCAAGAAATGGTTGAAACTTGCTTATGTCGCGGCGATATTTCAGATGCACAGTGCGAAAACCAAAAAAGCCGAAATGCACGGTGCAAAATGGGGGGTTTTTGTGCACGGTGCGGACCGCAACAAAATCTCCATGCATTTTATGAAAAGATCAGTCTGTCGGGAAAATAATGTGGATTTGTCGCAGAAAATGTTAGGCTTCTTTTCTTCCCCTAAGCGCAGCTCGCATGGAAAGAAAAACACTGATCTTTTTTGTTATTTTTTTAAATTTTTTGTGTGGTGGCCAAAAAAATAAAAACTTTTTCTGCGTCCGCTTCTATCTATATGTTACATATACACGTATTTACACTTTGGTTTTTTCGCAAAACAACCTATGACCTTCAACCGGCTGCGACAGGTGAAAACCATACAGAAATGTCATTTACGTCGATTCTAATGTACCAAACCTGTGGCATATATTAATACAGGAACACTAAAGAAACGCGAGAAACGAAAATTGGCCCGGTGTGTGTGCAAAACTGGAAGGAAACATGAACGTTGCATTTAGGTTTCTATAAATATTTCAATCCAATTTTTGCCGTTTAAAGCAGAGGTTAAAAAGGTTTGAAAAGCTTAAAATTAAATACAATATCAGTTTAGACAAAAAATTATTTTTTTTTTCGACCATGAAATCGACCAAAAAAATTTTTTAAGATTTATTGAAGCTTCGGAAACGTCGCAGCGACTCTGCTGAAAATGGCTTTTCTCGCGCGATATTTGCGTTGCACAGTGCAAAATTTCAAATGCACGGTGCAAAATGGGAGTTTTTGCACAGTGCGAACACCGAAAACAAAATTTGCACAGTGCAAATTCTCTCACGCAGAGCAAATTCTTTCGCACGGTTCAGACCCCCAAAACCCCTTTTTTGCACAGTGCAAATTCTTATGCAAACTTGCGGCGACGGAATTGAGAAAAAGCCTGCGTCGCAGCGATATGTTGATTGCACGGTGCGAAAGGTCAAATGCACAGTGCAAGCTCGGTGCAGACAAAAACCCTTCTCTTTTTTTCGCACGGTGCGGCCTTTTCGATCATTTTGCACTGTGCATTTTCACTCATCGCGCGAAATCGCTTCAGAAATGTCGCAGCGACTCCGCTGAAAATCTCTCTTGTCGCGCGATATTTCCATTGCACAGTGCAAAATGTCAAATGCACGGTGCAAAATGGTGGTTTTTGCACAGTGCGGATTGCGAAAAAAGTCAATGCACTTTTTGAAAAACCGTAAAAAACATATTTTCATAGCCTGTGTATACTTACATAGCCAATCAGAAGATGAGCAAACACCGATGGGATGCAAATGGCGAGCGTTACGAGCGCATACGCATCGGCGTTCTCTGGGATATTCTTGAGCGTTTCTTCGTTACCAGACATGAAACAGCACTGGCTCCGTTGCTGCACCTGCCTCGTAATATAAGTGGTTTGGAAAGGGGGAATTAAGTTAGCAGTTACAAATTGGTGGTTTTCAGGGGCTCAGAACGAAAGCGCGTGAACTCTGAAATGGAACTTTAGACCAAAAGCGAAAACATATATGTACACATTAATATATGTTTATACATATGTAAGTAGAGAGCAAAATAAGGAAGTGGGAATACATGACTAAAAATGAATACATTTTTTGGCGTTCACTTGACGGGCCAAAAAGTCTTGATATGTTTACATGGTGCCCCGTTGCGCAAAAAATTTTTCGCAAATCTTCAAAACAGCGACAACAAAAGCTTATAGTGTGAATCGACCACGAACAGTGCAAAATGAGTTTTCTGAAAAGGACAATAAATTCTTATTAGTACTAGGCACTAAGCCGTTCGTAGGGTCGCCGGAGTGATTTTTGACGTTTGCATTGTGCAAAAAAGTCAATTTCGCGCGATATAAAAAATGCCATTTGCACTGTGCAAAAAGCAAGAAATTGCACGGTGCAAAGTAAAATTTTTGCTTTCGCACAGTGCATGTCGCGAAAATCACCCCAGCGACTTTGTGAAGGGACAAAGTACTAGTCGCGACATAAAGTCCGTAGAATTTTCTGCACTGTGCATAAACCCGAAAAAGCATTTTGCACTGTGCATTCACCCGAAAACACATTTTGCACTGTGCAATTTTGTTGATTTTGCCTTATTGTCGCGCGCGATTCCCGTTTTTCGCAGCGACAAATCAACATTTCGGAGCGCGACGGAATTTGGGGGCCGCGAAAAATTCTACGGACTTTATGTCGCGACTAGTACTAGTCGCGGAAAAAAGTCCTGGGATTTTTCTGCGACTCTGCACTGTGCATGAACACGAAAAGTGCTTTTGCACAGTGCAATTTTGTTGATTTTGCCTTATTGTCGCGCGCGATTCCCGCGACAAGTCAACTTTTCGGGGCGCGACGGAATTTGGGGGGCTCGAGAAAATCCCAGGACTTTTTTCCGCGACTAGTATCAACCTGTCGGGAAAATACATAATGTGGATTTGTCACAACAAAATGTCTCGCTTCGTCGCTGTCGTGCGCCAAATTTCATCTACTAGTCGCGGCAAAAAGTCCTTGGAATTTTCTGCGACTCCGCACTGTGCATGAACTCGAAAAGTGCTTTTGCACAGTGCAATTTTCTTGTTTTTGCCTTATTGTCGCGCGCGATTCCCGCGACAAATCAACATTTCGAGGTGCGATGAGATTTGGGGGCCGCGAAAAATTCTAAGGACTTTTTGCCGCGACTAGTACTAGTCCGTCCGGAAAGTCGCCGGACGGAAATCGGCGACATGCACTGTGCAAGAAAACTCAGAGTGCATGCGACAGCTCGAAAAAGCCTTTTGCACGGTGCAAAAAGCCAAAAATTGCACAGTGCAAAGTGAAATTTCGTTTTCGCGGAGTGCATGTCGCCGATTTCAGTCCGGCGACTTTCCGGACGGACTAGTACTAGTCGCGACATAAAGTCCGTAGAATTTTCTGCGACTCTGCACTGTGCATGAACCCGAAAAGTGCTTTTGCACAGTGCAATTTTGTTGATTTTGCCTTATTGTCGCGCGCGATTCCCGCGACAAATCAACTTTTCGGAGCGCGACGGAATTTGGGGGGCGCGAGAAATTCCCAGCACTTTTTTCCGCGACTAGTACTAGTCGCGACATAAAGTCCGTAGAATTTTCTGCACTGTGCATAAACCCGAAAAAGCATTTTGCACTGTGCAATTTTGTTGATTTTGCCTTATTGTCGCGCGCGATTCCCGCGACAAATCAACTTTTCGGAGCGCGACGGAATTTGGGGGGCGCGAGAAATTCCCAGCACTTTTTTCCGCGACTAGTACTAGTCGCGACATAAAGTCCGTAGAATTTTCTGCACTGTGCATAAACCCGAAAAAGCATTTTGCACTGTGCAATTTTGTTGATTTTGCCTTATTGTCGCGCGCGATTCCCGTTTTTCGCAGCGACAAGTCAACATTTCGGAGCGCGACGGAATTTGGGGGCCGCGAAAAATTCTACGGACTTTATGTCGCGACTAGTATAGATAACTCCAAAGCACGACAAATCCATATTATTTTCCCGACAGGCTCATACTTTTATCAGTCTGTCGGGAAAATAACGGCGAAATGTCGCAGCAGAATGTCTCGCCTCGCCGCTATCGCGCACCAAATCCCCAGCCGCGGCTTTCAGTCGCAGAGCGACGATGGGCGATTCCGAGGCGCGACGATCCGCCGTTATTTTTCCGACAGACTGATATAAAGTGCATAGACATTTCGTCGCTTAGCGAAAAACAGAGGACTGTGATAAGGCGAGACATTTTGCTGCGACAAATCCACATTATTTTCCCGACAGACTGATATGTCGCTGCCGCGCACATTCGCACGGTGCAACCCGGTTTTTTCGAGTTGCACTGTGCGAAAAACAGAAAAATGCACGGTGCGTTAGCGACAAAAAAGGGGAAAAAAGCAAAATGCACGGTGCGCTTTTCATTCGCACGGTGCCAATTGTTTGTTCGCTTTTAGTCGTACAAAGCCAGTCCGCGATGGTAACCGCACATTACGAAAACGTGTCAGACCCTTTGGCCCCGTCTGGTAAAGGAAATCATAGCTGTATACATAGTAATTATAAAGTTAAGAGACTTTAAAAAGTCTCTAAAGATGGGAACAGATCGCGGAAGTTCTCAAAGTGCGGTGCGATCTTTGAGAACTTCCGCGATTTGACATTTGATGGGAAAACCACCACCTACAATCATCTCAAATAACCGTGACATACGGCAAGTGCAAGGCTTTATACCGGCATTGGCTTGTAGCCCACTCTATTTACAGTTCACGTCTGTGGGAATTGCCGAGGGCATTTCGCCAACAGGTGATAAAAATACACAAAGGACGCGCAATCTCTTGGACTCTTGCTCATGCGATATCAATTGGGATTTTTGTGGAATACTCTGATCGAAAAGTGACGTCATATTTCTACAGTGGCGGACCTGGCCCACTGGCAAAAAACGTACCATTTTGCATCCGGGAAGTATCAAAAAATGTGGCAAAATACCTCCGTCTCCAAGTGAAAAAACCCTGTTTCAAAAGCGCGCCCTCTCTTTTTTGAGGCAGCTCTTCAAAATCACGTTTTTTAGTTGGAGATAGAGGCATTTTGCTACATTTTTTGATACCTCCCGGATGCAAAATGGTACATTTTTTGCCACTGGATCACATCCGTCAGTGCACATCTATGACGTCACTGTTTGATCAGAGTATTCCACAAAAGTCCAGAGAGCAAAATGTTTCGGAAGCGACGTGCGAAAAGAGGCCAAAAAACGCACTTTCTGGAACGATTAGTACCAGCCCTTGTAAGAAGAACCATCTGTTCGGAAAAACGTATTTTCATGTACGGAACGCGCACAACAAGGCGGCTACGAAAGTTTGGCGAGACACGGGAAAGTTTGGATGGACTTAATCCATACATTCCCTCGAAAAGTTGAATTTTACACGGAAAAAAAGACGGAAGTGTGGAAAACAGGTTCTACGAATGTAGCTGGACTTCTAGTCTGTCGGGAAAATAATAAGCATTCTGTCGTAACAAGAATCGCATCGAGAGAAGGAATTGTATCGCACAACAGCAGCTCAAGCCTTACGGGCTCCAAAAAGTTCAGCGCACTACGGAAGACCACAAGTTAGTACGGCTCAAAAGACGTCAAAAACTCAGACGCCGCGCCGCTGCTCGGCGATGAGAGGACATCCTGTTCATGGATGAGATATAGCTCAACATTGAGCTGGTCCACAAACACCAGAATGGCAGGAATTAAACTGTTGAGCGTCATCAAGCATCCGCCATCTTCGAACCATGTCAAAACCTCTTCCGTGACGGCATGGGGGCAAAAGTTTACGCCAGAGGCAAGATATCCCCGGTTTTCGTGGTTAAAGATGTCAAACTCAACCGAAACGTCTACCATCGGTATTCTGGAGGTAGTGGTGCTTCCGTGGGCTCAGTAGCAATTTGTGGATAAGAGAAAACCTCCCCCTCCCCTCCTCCCCGCCCTCCTTTTTCCTTTTTTAGCCCTTTCCGCAGCGGGCCTTTCCGTACTCAATCGCGGCGTACTGTTCTGACCGAATCATCTATTTTAGTCCTTTTACCCAATAAAAAGTCGAAGAAAAACGTTATTTTTCGTATAGACTGTCTCCCACAGACGGCAGTTTGAAAATCGGCGCACTGCGCCCAAATTTTTGGCCGGAAAAGAATCTTGGATTTGTGTGAGAACGGTCGATTTTCCGAAGATTTTCTCTCGAAAATCAACCGCTTTTCGAAAAAATCAAAGATCAATTTCTCAAAAATCGATTTCCCACAAAGTTTCTTCAGAATTTGCATGAAAATGCATGTCATCCGTGGAAAAAAGTTTTCTTTCGTCGTGTTGTGGCCACTCGGTCAGTTTCTTCAAATTTTCTCCTGCCGAACGGTTGAAGCTGACCTACTCTGAACGGTCGAAGCGTACCTACTCTGCAGGGCCATGGATCTCGGCAAAGTCGCGACGATCCTCCAGGCTTTGCAAGCCTGCAAGGTGCTGTTCGGCGACGTCAAGCCGAATCGCTTTGAGGTGACATCGTTCAAGATGACGGAAGGAAAGATCGAGATGTTCATCGCAAAGGAGAACGCGACCACCTTTGAAACGTAAGATTTTTTTGATGTTTTTAGTAGAGCGAGAGGGCAGTGGGGATTTTGTTGACACTTACAGGGTAAACCTTGTTTTTGCTGGGGGTTTCGGTGAAAAAAGATCGAAGAGTATAAATCTAAGGTACTTTTTGGGATTTCAGAAAGGCCATTTAACTAGGGCTAGCTAAACACGAGAGCCAAGGGTGGTACACAGCTTGGCAAGATGAATTTTGGGGTGAGCTAGATGAAATTTTCTTGCCTGCGTAATATTCTCTTTTTTCGCTTACTCTAAAGAAGATTTTTTCCAAGCTACGGATCAACCTAGAAATCAAACATAATTTCTTTTCTATTTTATCTGTTTTCAGTACTCCCATAAATTACACTGGTCCTGCCATTAAAGAAATTCGACTGCAAATGTCGGTTCAAGGAAACAAGACGTTTGTTGGAGGTGAAGTAACTGAATCCAGAAAGTCTTAGTAAGTTTACGACTCGGCCCGTTTGGGGAGCGCACTTGTTGCAGTTCAAATTTTTATCTGATTTTTTTTAGTCAATGCCCGGTCCTCGGAAATGACACAGAACTTGAGTTGGCTGCGAAGTGTACGGGTGAGACATGTCCGTACCTGTTTGGAGACGCCGTGTATTTTATCTTCGACGATCATGATGTGGCCTCTCGGGTATATAAGACCCCAGGTGTTATAGATGCTGAAAAAAAGCAGCCCAACATCAATTGCGCCCAACGATTTGGAGTGGATTACGTGAAGGGTGCATTTTATTTCAAGCAAAACGGCACATGCATGCACGAGTCCTTTGATGGCTTCAAAAATCCTTGGAGTCCAGTGGAATGCGATCGTTTCGAATCAATTGTTTTGGAGCCGGGGACGCCAACACAATATTATCATCTGGTAAGTCTGCGGGTAAATTGGGGACTACTTATTTGGTTATTAATTATTCTTGGGGACTAATTAAGCTGCAATTGGGATTTGAGATTTTTTCACTTTTAGGACTAAAGATGCAAGATTTTGAGTGTTATTGAATTTTTTGATGTATGTCTTGACCTGTGACTCCATACCTTTTTGAGCATTTTTATGATAAAGCTCGGACGCAGGTCGGAAAATTTTTTGATTTTCTGGAAATGGGTTTTATCGATTTTTTTGGCGCCGTAAGATCATATACCATTGTCTTAATAGTATGTGAATGTTTTGTTTGTGTCTAAAAATTTTGTTTAAGCGATATCTGACGATTGTGGCGGACTGTCAGATGCCCCGATTGATCACCGAGAACATGATTGACAACACGTTTGTCCAGTTCACCTACATTGATCCGACCATGACAACAACGTAAGTCTTGTGTTCAGATCTTTCACTTTTGCAGCTCTTCCACGAATACGACCACGGCAGCTGAAGTCGACCAATTGGAACTCCTTGCGGTGGTCGCCGCATGTGTCGGGGGTGGAACTTTCCTTGGATTGGTAATTTCCGGAATCATCGGGATCATCGTCTGTGTTGTGAGTTTCCTGGAGTTTTTTTTTTTATTTTTGCACATTTTCATTTTTTTTTTGATTTGATTTTTGATTTTTTTTTGTTTCAGAAATGCAGAGAAAGATGTATTTGCTGTTGCAAGAAGAAGGTGGCCCAAAAGAAAGCACCCTCCGCGACCGTCCCAAGACCCCTACAGCCCTACGATTTGTATCCCGAGTACAGTATGGACGAGAAAACGAAGAGCATCAAAGTCGAGAAGAAGGCGGAAAAGAAGGCGCGCAAGAAGAAGGCGAAGAAGGAAGAAGGAAGGAAGGTGGTGGAGGGAATCGACATCAAACAGGTGGACTGTGCCGAGGATTCGCTTGGGTAAGATGCAGTTCAAACTTTTCTAAAATTCAGGCTTCGACTGCAGATTAGAACTTTGGTGAAACAATTTGAAAATTATTGTTCGAAAATTCGATTTTGCCTAAAAAATGATTTGCGGTCCCCTTTTTTGAGCACTCGTTTTTCAGAAACGTGGACGAAAACCTGAAATCCATGAATCCGTTGGACCACATGCCTATCGACGATTTGGAAAATGTCAAGTTGGTCGATGATCCCGCGTTTGAAGGGAAGGTCCCCGAGGTCATTGAAAACATCAGGACCTACGTGCACTTCAGGAAGCTGGGCCAAGGCGGATTCGGCGCGGTCTACAAGTACCGGGTGGGCTATGTTGGCGACGAATTTGTGGCCATCAAGTTTGTGATGGCCTCGGACGTCGACGAGCTCCGCTACGCCAAGAAGGAATTCATGGTGGCGCGACAGATCGAGCGGCTCTTGGGAGAGTGAGTTTGGGCGGGGGAATTGATCGGGTTTGCAGTGTGCGAGAAGGCTCTTGCAGAGGGCAATTTTAAAAAATTTTTTTGCGATTTATATTACCCTTCCACGTCAATCCAGCGCATTTCCTGAACCGTTTCGAAACCTCGTATCGTTTTCATTGATTGAAAAGAGAGACAAAATGTCGCTAAATTATCTCCACTTTTTCTCGCCCGAAATAATTGCATTTTTTCGAAAAGAAAGAAGAAAATAAGAAAATTCTTTTTATCGGATAGTGACATTTCGTTTTGAACGAATCACCAAAAAGGGGCGGGAAATTTTTTCTTCTATTTTGGATTGAGCTGCCTTCCAGCTCAATGAAAAAGAATTTACCTTTCCTTGAAGCCACTTTGAATTCTTTTCAGTGATGAAAGCTTCATCGTGCAGATCTTGGGAATGGGCCGCAACGTGAGCACCATGTACATGATCATGCCCTTCTATTACCGAACCATGATGTTCTTTGTGGATCAGGATGTGAATCTTGAGCTGCAGAAAAGATTGATTGTCGGCTACCATTTATTGCGACTAATTTTGCAACTCCAGAAGGTGCAGTACGCCCATTTGGACCTGAAGTTGGAAAATTACATGCAGAAGAATCAATATTCGAATGTGGTAAGGAATCTTTTTTTTGCTTTTATTGTTTTTAGTGCATCCTTTGCGACTTTGGATTGGCCAGACGTTTCGGTTCGAAGCGCCTAGCCGAAGGCACCCACAACTATATGTCAGTGCCGTGCCATAAACGTCAACCCGTCTCCGCGTTGGACGATATGAAGTCGTGGCTGATCAAGCTCGTCTACATCTTTCAGAAAAGCGTTCCTTGGCATCATGTAGGGAACGCGTCGGTAAGACCAACCTTTGGCCATCTTTGTTTGTTTTTTTGCAATTTTTTTTTACGAATTTTCTACATGCTTTTGCTTTTAGAATAACTTTGGGGAGTTGACGGAGAAGGGGTTGCACAACGATGAAGCCGCCTGGGCGTCCAAGGTACTGAAGAAGAACTGGTTCTTTGCGGAAAAGGAGCGTGAATGTCGAGTGTATGATTTTTTTAAATAAATCAATATTATTTATCGTTTTTTAAAATTATTTTTTTAGGAAGAATATTTTCTCCCGGAAAGAAAATATGTTTTTCTCTTGGGTATTTATGGGAATTTTCAGAATATTGTTGTGTTCAACAAAGGCAAAAACAAAGTGGAATTTGGTCATAAGAAATCAGTGAATGTTTGACATTTTGTCCCAATTTGTTTCTTGCCGTTCAAGACTTGGTTTTCAGGTATAAAACTAGGTGGCCAGTTGCCGGAACCGGCTTATAAAGTGACGCAGAAATTAGGCCAACATCTGTATTTTGGCCATAACTTTGTCCTAACGAAAATTGGGCAGCTAATTTTTTTGTGATGTACACTGTTTTCAATGCTCTTTCAAATGATATAGGTTTAGTTAAGAAACCAAACGACAAGCATTTGCCGATCCCTTGGAAATGAAGACGACTTGGATTTGCCCAAAAAGGGAATTTTTACCGAGGGAAAGCTGTCCCATTCTATTCATGTCTAGATTTCCAGTTTTCTATACGAATAATCAACCAAATTTTGGAATTTCGTGATGGTTGTTGCACCATGGATAATGTAAGTCGATTTTTTTTGTGCAAACTCCCCAAAAATGGACAGGTATAAATTTCGGGCTGGGCACTAGGTTAATTTTGTTATGTAAACAGGGCTAATTTTTTAGAATTGGAGCTTGGCGAGGGACCAAATACGTGGACCAAGTACAATATAAAATTTTTGCAAAGCTCTCTTTTTCTGGGTCGGAACTGAGATTAGATCGAAGCTAACAGCCTGTTATACAATTAGCTATAACTAGGTTCCAAGATTTCCGGCCGAAGCAATAAGAAATTACCAATTACATTATCCACGTTTCAACAAAGTCGCCTCACAAGAATTTTTGATGCGTTATTCAAACAGAAACCGGGCAATCTAGATATCAAATCGAATAGGACAGCCTGCTTTTGGTAAAAATTCCCTTTTTTGGACAAATTCCTGCTGATACGAGCTGTTTCCACTTTGAAGAGTGGATCGACTCCCTCCAGAAAAAAGTGAACCAGGCCACTTTCAAAATATCCAAAAAAATATTCTTACTTCTCCACTCTTATTTATTCGACCTTTTTCTATCTATTTTAGTCCTTTTACCCAATAAAAAGTCGAAGAAATTTTTCGTATAGACTGTCACCCACAGACGGCAGTTTGAAAGTCCGCGCACTGCGCCCAAATTTTTGGCCAAAGAGGAAAGAATGTTGGAATTTCTGTGAGAACGGCCGATTTTTCGAAGGTTTTCATTCGAAAATCAACCGCTTTTCGAAAAAATCAAAGATCAATTTCTCAAAAATCTATTTTCCCACAAAGTTTTTTCAGAATTTGCATGAAAATTTCGTTCGTGGAAAATGTTTTCTTTCGTCGTGTTGTGGCCACTCGGTCAGTTTCTTCAAATTTTCTCCTGCCGAACGGTTGAAGCTGACCTACTCTGAACGGTCGAAGCGTACCTACTCTGCAGGGCCATGGATCTCGGCAAAGTCGCGACGATCCTCCAGGCTTTGCAAGCCTGCAAGGTGCTGTTCGGCGACGTCAAGCCGAATCGCTTTGAGGTGACATCGTTCAAGATGACGGAAGGAAAGATCGAGATGTTCATCGCAAAGGAGAACGCGACCACCTTTGAAACGTAAGATTTGTTTATTATTTTTAATAGAGTGAGAGGGCAGTGGGGATTTTGTTGATACTTACAGGGTAACCCTTGTTTTTGCTGGGGTTTTCGGTGAAAAAAGATCGAAAAGCATAAATCTAACAAGGGAAGTCACTTAAGTCACGGATCGATTTTTAAAAACGACTGTTACAGCGACGGGGAGGGTAGGACGCAGATATCAAATCTGAAAACCGCTACCTCCACCGGCCTCTGGGAGCCGAGATAATCGACCAAAAAAGTATTACCAAAAAAAGTTGCTCCGAAAAGCCCTTCTTTTCGAAACGAAGGAGCGAAGAGAACCGAATGTCCGGTGGTCTGGAAGCGCGCTTCCGGAAATTGACCTTTTCAAGTTTCGCATGGGTCAAATAATTTATTAAACTTTTCCTGTAATCCAGTAAATTTACCGGTAAGATAAAATTTTTGATTTTTTGCATCTTTTACGATAAAATTTCAGAGTAATAATTTTAAAGTTCCAAACGATTCGAATTTTCAAGGTTGAAAATTTACCGTAAAATAGGCATAAAATATAAAAGTAAATTGCTAGCAAATTTACTGGATCGCAGCAACTGTTTTATAAATTTTTCACGAGTTCGAGACCCGCGCGGATTCGAACCTGAAAAGGTGAAGGCCCGGAAACGCGCTTCCAGACCACCGGACCGGACCATTCGGTTCGCTGGATTTTCTTCTTTCGGAAAGAAGAAATGTTCGGAGGAATTTAGTCAAACTTTTTGGTCGATTATCTCGGCTCCCAGAGGCCGGTGGACGTAGCGGTTTTCAGATTTGATATCTCCGTCCTACCCTCCCCGTCGCTGTAACAGTCGTTTTACAAAATCGATCCTGATTTAAGTGACTTCCCTTGTAAGGTACTTTTTGGGATTTCAGAAAGGCTATTTAACTAGGGCTAGCTAATAACGAGAGCCAAGACTGGGACACAGCTTGGCAAGATGAATTTTGGAGTGAGCCAAATGGAATTTTCTTGCCTGCGTAATCTCCCCTTTTTTCGTCTACTCCAAAGAAGATTTTTTCCAAGCTACGGGTCAACCTAGGATTCTAACATAATTTCTTTTCTAATTTATCTGTTTACAGTACTCCCATCAATTACACTGGTCCTCCTTTTAAAGAAATTCGACTGCAAATGTCGATTCAAGGAAACAAGACAATTGTTGGGGGTCAAGTGACTGAAGCAGGCAATGATAACAAACCTTAGTAAGTTTACGGCTTGGCCCGTTTGCGGAGTGCACTTGTTGCAGTTCCAATTTTTATCTGGATTTTTTTAGTCAATGCCCGGTCCTTGGAGATGACAAACAACTTGAGTTGGTTGAGCCGTGTACGGCTGAGACATGTCCGTATCTGTTTGGAGACGCCGTGTATTTTATCTTCAACAATCATAGAACGGCCTCTCGAATATATAAGACCCGAGATGTCATAGACTTCAAACTAGAGCAGCCCAACATCACTTGCGCCCAACCATTTGGAGTGGATGACGTGAAGGGTGCATTTTATTTCAAGAAAAACGGCACATGCATGCACGAGTTCTTTGATGGCTTCAAAAATCCTTGGAGTCCAGTGGAATGCGATCGTTTCGAATCAATTATTTTGGAGCCGGGGACGCCAACACAATATTATCATCTGGTAAGTCTGCGGGTAAATTGGGGACTACTTATTTGGTTATTAATTATTCTTGGGGACTAATTAAGCTGCAATTGGGATTTGAGATTTTTTCACTTTTAGGACTAAAGATGCAAGATTTTGAGTGTTATTGAATTTTTTGATGTATGTCTTGACCTGTGACTCCATACCTTTTTGAGCATTTTTATGATAAAGCTCGGACGCAGGTCGGAAAATTTTTTGATTTTCTGGAAATGGGTTTTATCGATTTTTTTGGCGCCGTAAGATCATATACCATTGTCTTAATAGTATGTGAATGTTTTGTTTGTGTCTAAAATTTTTGTTTAAGCGATATCTGACCATTGTGGCGGACTGTCAGATGCCCCGATTGATCACCGAGAACATGATTGACAACACGTTTGTCCAGTTCACCTACATTGATCCGACCATGACAACAACGTAAGTCTTGTGTTCAGATCTTTCACTTTTGCAGCTCTTCCACGAATACGACCACGGCAGCTGAAGTCGACCAATTGGAACTTCTTGCGGTGGTCGCCGCATGTGTCGGGGGTGGAACTTTGTTAATTTCCGGAATCATCGGGATCATCGTGTGTGTTGTGAGTTTCCTGGAGTTTTTTTTTATTTTTCCACATTTTCATTTTTTTTTGATTTGATTTTTGATTTTTTTTTGTTTCAGAAATGCAGAGAAAGATGTATTTGCTGTTGCAAGAAGAAGGTGGCCCAAAAGAAAGCACCCTCCGCGACCGTCCCAAGACCCCTACAGCCCTACGATTTGTATCCCGAGTACAGTATGGACGAGAAAACGAAGAGCATCAAAGTCGAGAAGAAGGAGGAAAAGAAGGCGCGCAAGAAGAAGGCGAAGAAGCAAGAAGGAAGGAAGGTGGTGGAGGGAATCGACATCAAACAGGTGGACTGTGCTGAGGATTCGCTTGGGTAAGACTTCTGCAGTTCATTTTTCTAAAATTCAGGCTTCGACTGCAGATTAGAACTTTGGTAAAACAATTTGAAAATTATTGTTCGAAAATTCGATTTTGCCTAAAAAATGATTTGCGGTCCCCTTTTTTGAGCACTCGTTTTTCAGAAACGTGGACGAAAACCTGAAATCCATGAATCCGTTGGACCACATGCCTATCGACGATTTGGAAAATGTCAAGTTGGTCGATGATCCCGCGTTTGAAGGGAAGGTCCCCGAGGTCATTGAAAACATCAGGACCTACGTGCACTTCAGGAAGCTGGGCCAAGGCGGATTCGGCGCGGTCTACAAGTACCGGGTGGGCTATATTGGCGACGAATTTGTGGCCGTCAAGTTTGTGATGGCCTCGGACGTCGACGAGCTCCGCTACGCCAAGAAGGAATTCATGGTGGCGCGACAGATCGAGCGGCTCTTGGGAGAGTGAGTTTGGGCGGGGGAATTGATCGGGTTTGCAGTGTGCGAGAAGGCTCTTGCAGAGGGCAATTTTAAAAAATTTTTTTGCGATTTATATTACCCTTCCACGTCAATCCAGCGCATTTCCTGAACCGTTTCGAAACTTCGTATCGTTTTCATTGATTGAAAAGAGGGGCGAAATGTCGCTAAATTATCGCCACTTTTTCTCGCCCGAAATAATTGCATTTTTTCGAAAAGAAAGAAGAAAATAAGATAATTCTTTTTATCGGATAGTGACATTTCGTTTTGAACGAATCACCAAAAAGGGGCGGGAAATTTTTTCTTCTATTTTGGATTGAGCTGCCTTCCAGCTCAATGAAAAAGAATTTACCTTTCCTTGAAGCCATTTTGAATTCTTTTCAGTGATGAAAGCTTCATCGTGCAGATCTTGGGAGTGGGCCGCAACGTGAGCACCATGTACATGATCATGCCCTTCTATTACCGAACCATGATGTTCCTTGTGGATCAGGATGTGAATCTTGAGCTGCAGAAAAAATTGATTGTCGGCTACCATTTATTGCGACCAATTTTGCAACTCCAGAAGGTGCAGTACGCTCATTTGGACCTGAAGTTGGAAAATTACATGCAGAAGAATCAATATTCGAATGTGGTACGGACTCTTTTTTTTGCTTTTATCGTTTTTAGTGCATCCTTTGCGACTTTGGAGTGGCCAGACGTTTCGGTTCGAAGCGCCTAGCCGAAGGCACCCACAACTATATGTCAGTGCCGTGCCATAAACGTCAACCCGTCTCCGCGTTGGACGATATGCAGTCGTGGCTGATCACGCTCGTCTACATCTTTCAGAAAGGCGTTCCTTGGCAACATGTAGGGAACGCGTCGGTAAGACCAACCTTTGGCCATCTTTCTTTGTTTTTGCAAATTTTTTTTACGAATTTTCTACATGCTTTTGCTTTTAGAATAACTTTGGGGAGTTGACGGAGAAGGGGTTGCACAACGATGAAGCCGCCTGGGCGTCCAAGTTACAGCAGAAGAACTGGTTCTTTGCGGATGTACCGCGGGATTCTGTCCAGAATGCGATTATCCATGATTTGGGCCAATTGATTTGGTTCAAGGACAGCAAAAACATCAATATGAAGGAGGTGCTGGCCTATATGGACCAGGTGAGTAGATGCAAAAAAGTGGAAGTTTGCATATTCCAACGTTTGAATATGCAATTTTTTGTTTGTACAAAATTTGTTTTTTTTTTACTCTCCGAATTTTCAGCTCCAAGCGAGGCTCAATTTCAAGTACACGGATTATTGGTTCGACTCGAGGGTCACGTACAAAGATGTCAGCTTACGGCAGATGGACGACGCCACGCAGAGGTCTTCCCGGAAATCTAAACGGGCTAAATGAAACAGGGGATTTCTTTAAAAAAATATTTGACAGTACAGTTTTTCTAAGAATAAACTTTTACAAGATTTACTGCAGTTTAAAACCGATTTTTGCCGTAAAAAACCGGTTTAAGTGTAAACTTTAGTGAAAAGCCTCTAAACCTCGTCAAGGTATTTACACTGATAGAGGATTTTAGCCCTAAGGGCAAGGAATTTCAACCTTTTTACAGGATGCAACTCAAAAAAGGGCAATTGAAACTAACAAACACTTACGTCGTCTTCATCGCTGCTGCTGTCCTCATACAATTGACTGGATTGGCTTTGTTGACTTAGCCTAAGCAGATTTATTTGGACGGAACTGGCTTAAATTGCTTAATGCTGACAGGAGATTCCTTCGCATGAAGAGCTTTCGAGCTTTGTCGGCCGTGTTGATGCCGAAGCACCGTTCTGCCAGTACGTTACCGACGTGGTGCATGGATTCCAAACACTGTTCGTCAAATTATCCCCACGTTCCAAACGTGCAAATGAAATCTTTGACGTGGGATTCCACCATGTGGAACTTGTTGGTTGTCGGCAGTGAATGACGTCTCCATGTTGTCGTAAATGTTTCAATGTCAGTTGTTAGGGCCCGGACGGTTTGCTGGTCGATTTCATACTCTTGGGCGGTTGGCCATTTTTGAAGCTCGTTGAGAGCTGCAAAGACCTTCTGATATTCTGGGACTTCTTCTGGGTTATCAACAGCCCATTTTAAGAACCGGCTCCCGTTTCGGTCGTCCATCAACGCGCTTTGCCGGAAGCTACTTCCCGGGAAGGTACTTCGGCGAACATGCAAACCTTTTCCATGTGCGTCAGAATGAAAATAGAAGAAAAAAGGAAAACTTAGATGAATAAGAGGGCAGCGCGATGCCCTACCTTTGCCCTACCCTGTGGGCTGCTTGACTAGACTTTCGGTGGATCTTTGCTTCAGAATACTGAAGCCGCAACGTAGCGCAAGGATAGCTTACCGTCTAATACAATACCCGCGTAGAATATATTCTGTACCTTTATGAGCTCGAATAACACAACACAACAATAGTATACTATGACAATAATATCTCGAGATTTATACCGATCGATCGAAGCCGATGGGGAATTCCAGGATTGATCGACTGGCTGGGCTTATATAGGGCACTGGCTGGGCGGGACTTGGACGTTCTGGAATGCTGATGATGGTACCATTTGATGAGGTGTCGAAGATGGAGCTGCGGACGTCGTTGACAAGGGCCAAGATATCCTGGACAGAGGCTTAATCAGGCTAGATCTGGATGTCCAAGTCTTGTCCTAAGGGACTAGAACATTCTTGTGACTCATACTTTACAACGGACGTGCGTCATAGGCCAAAGGTCGCCCTAGGCGTAAACATGTGGGCGGAGAGACATCATATGACTGCGTGAGTCATCAAGGACCAGGATAATCATCCTGAGTTAGCACGGAGTCCGCAGGCGTTGCGTTTACTAGATCGGAGAACCTCCGATCTAACTGAAATTTGTCGGCGGCCTGGGCGCAATTGCGCGCAACACTGCGGGTCGGGTTAGGTTTTTCTCATGGTGGTCAAGTCTTCCTCCCTAATATTGTTTTGTCCCGAGCTTGGACAGTTATATCGGAGATAAACCATGGGAAATCTAGCCAGTTCTGTTGATTGTTTCAAGAACTAGGTCTACTCTATTTTTAGAAACCAAATTTGATCGACTAGTCGCGACATAAAGTCCGTAGAATTTGCACAGTGCGTTTTTTCGCCCTCGCCGCAGCGACATCCCGTTTTTGCGCACACATTTCGGCGATCGCACCCGCGATGTCGGCGAAAAGAAGTTCTACGGACTTTATGGCGCGACTGCTATCTGTAACTCCATACCCCATAGAAGTACTTACCTTGTGAAAGGGAAATCGCTTCAATTGAGCGATTTTGAAACTGTCGCCTCAGAAATTGCTGGGTTTGGGGGTTGAGTGCACCGTGCGGTTCAAAATCAAATACTAGAGTGCGTGCAGTGCAAAGAGACGGCAGATATTTTCGGGGTGCACGGTGCGGAGGAACACAAGAAGCTTGACGTCTGCACAGTGCAAATTTATTTTGGTTTGCACTGTGCGGTCCTCCGGAAATCGAGCTTTTTACTGTGCAATCTTGAATTAATGGTGGTGAATTTACACTTGAAAAACTCGTAATATAGATTATTGAGTCATTAAACTACTATTTTGCACTGTGCAACGTCTTTTCGCACTCAATTTTGCTTTTATTTAACATTGCGCCCATTATTTTCCTGACAGATTGGGGCTGTAATATAGATTTGTAATATAGTATATTATACTGGAATTTCTTTTTGTTTTAGTCCGCGTCACTTCCGGAGACGACCTTCGTCTTCTCCGCTTCTTGTACAGAAACTCTCACTACTTTACAAAAACGTTTCCGCTATTCTTTTAGCAAAGAGAAAGCATTCTCTTGGTCATTTATTTACCGAAAAGACCAATGTTACGCAACAAAAATCTTTACTGTAAAAATTTTAAAAATCAACAATCATCGGGAAAGCGTTGCTTCGTCGGTTTCAGCGGTTTCAAAAGCCCTATTATTTTGTTAAACTCGTGAAATTTGGAATCTATTTTGTCAGCCGACCAAAATAAAGTCCATCTCCAAGGAGGGTTCTCTGGAAAAAGCGACGCTGATAGCCTTATCAATACTAACGAAGAGCTATTCAATAGGTTTCCCCATCGAATAGCCCTTGGTTTTTTCGGAATTTCGAAGGAAACATGGCCGATTTTGTAGGTAAGAAACCTTATGCTTTTCGCGCACAGTGCATTTTTATTTTATTTCTTCTCTAACGCACCGTGCATCCTGCTGTTTTTTGCACAGTGCAAATCACTTTTTTTAGCTTGCACAGTGCGAAAACAGCGAAATGCACGGTTCGTGCGCGACAGAAAGCGAAAGTTCGAAATGAAAAAATGGACCTGAGCATTTGTCCGCGGTCCGCACCGTGCACAAAAATTCGCAAGTTTTTGCACTGTGCGCTCACCTTTTTTTTTGGTTTTGCACTGTGCATTTGAAATATCGCTGCGACGTAAGCTTTTCTCAACTGCGCCGCTGCGGTTTTGCTCAAAAATGTGCACAGTGCAACCGGCTTTTTTGTTCGCAAAAGATCCACAGTGCATTGGCGACAAAAGTTCAAGATGCACCGTGCGAAAGCGAAAAAATGCCTATTTTTTGCCGTTTCGCACGGTGCAAACTTGAAAAAGCGGTTTGCACTGTGCGAAAAGTTCAGCAAAACCGCGGCGGCGCAGTTCAAAAAAGCTTACGTCGCCACGATATTTTCATGCACTGTGCAAAGTGAAAATGCAAAGACTTTTTCTTGCGCACCGTGCATTTGACATTTTGCACCGTGCACATTGCGCGACAAAAAGGATTTCCATCAATGTCGCTGCGATGAAGCGATTTTGCGAGCTGAGTGAAAATGCACAGTGCAAAATGTTCGAAAAGTCCGCACCGTGCGAAAAAAGGCTCTCATTTTCCAGATCAAGCGCTCTTTATCCTCACCGAAGTCGCGAATATTTTGCTGTTCGTCGGCCGAATCCTGGTTTTGACCGTGATTGGAAGTGTCAAGGCGCTCTTGCCGGTCGGTGTGTTGCCAAGAAAGTCGGTGCGGGACAAGAATGTCTTGATCACCGGCGCGGGCAGTGGAATGGGCCGGGAGTTGGCAGTTCGGGTAAGGTTTTAGTCTGTCGGGAAAATAATGAGCACTCTGTCGCATCCAAAATCGCGTCGCCGCCGAAAAAATTGAGAAAATGAATTGTGTCGCAGAGCAAATCAAATTCTTTTCATTTCGCTTCAGCGCTGCGATAGTCCTCATTATTTTCCCGACAGACTATAAATCCGATGGTCACAGAAAAAAAGCAAAAAATGGGGCTACTTTTTAAGCCTAACAAATTCAAAAAATTGCATTTTTGCGTTACTCTCTGTATGATAAAATTGTAAAATTCGGAACTGTGACGATTGGGGAAACCGAAGTGTTATTTTTGTTCTTCAAGTGCCGAAATTAGGATAATCGAGGTTGCCGATTTTGAAAATGACATTCATTTTTTTGATCTTTACTTTTTTCCTTACGTAGTACTGTGAAGTAGTAATTTTTGAAATTTTTTCATATATACTCGATTTGGGGGGGTTCGAGCTTGCTGATGTCGAAAATCATATTCATTTTTTCTGATTTGAAAGCACCATGGAAAACCTCCAAATCGAGTATTTTTGAAAAAAATTCAAAAAATTACTATGTTACAGTACTACGTAAGGAAAAAGTTACTTTCAAAAAAACGAATTTCATTTTCGAAATCAGCACCTTCGATTATCCTAATTTCGACACTTGCATCGAAGAAAAATAATATTTAGTTTTCGGTTTCCCCAATTGTTCTTGTTCCGGATTCTATAATACAATTTTATTTTACAGAGTAATGCAAAACATGCAATTTTTTGAATTTGTTAGGCTTAAAAATTAGTCCCTTTTTTTGCTTTTTTCTGCAACCATCGGATTTATTGTCTGCGGGAAAATAATGAGGACTGTCGTAGCGCCGATCGCATCGCTGAAAATAAAAGAATTTGATTTTCAGCGACAATTCAGATTTTTCAGAACAATTCAGTTTCTCGGCGGCGATGCGATTTTCGCTGCGGCAGAGTGCTCATTATTTTCCCGACAGACTAATATTTCCAACCTTCAGTTCGGCAACCTTGGAGCCCGAATTGTTTTATGGGACGTAAACGCCTCCGGAAATGCGGAGACAAAAAAAATTTTGGAGAAAAATGGCGTCAAAGCCTTCGATTACACGGTGAACTTGTGCAACGTCGACGAAATCAACGAAACCGCGAAGAAAGTGCTGAACGAGGTTGGCGACGTCGACATTGTCATTAACTGCGCCGGAATCGTGACGGGAAAACGGTTCCTGGACTGTCCGGACGCTGCGATCAAGCGAACAATTGATGTGAATACGAATGCGGTCATGTTTGTAGGTTCATTGCAAGCAGTATTTTATATTAGCAGTTATTTTCATAAAGTGCATCGACATTTTTTCATTTTTGGCGCAAAAAAATGGCACAGCGCATTTTGAACTTTTTCCCACGCTTGTCGCTAATGCACAGTGCAGTTTGAACTCTTTCCCACGCTTGTCGCCAACGCACAGTGCATTTTGAACTCTTTCCCACGCTTGTCGCTAACGCACAGTGCATTTTGGACTCTTTCCCACGCTTGTCGCCAACGCACAGTGCATTTTGAACTTTTTCCCGCCCTTTTCGCTAACGCACAGTGCATTTCCCCCTTTTCGCACCGTGCAAACCTCAAAAAAGCCGTTTGCGCTGTGCAAATTCCCGGCGCCGACACGCGACATCGTTGAAACTTGCTCATGTCGCAGCGATTTTTCAAATGCACAGTGCGAAAACAAACATTTGAAATGCACGGTGCAAAATGCGCGGGTTTTTGTGCACAGTGCAAATGGGTTTTCCGAATCGGTTTTTCGCACTGTGCGTTGAAATATCGCTGCGCCAAAGCAATGTTTCAACCACGTCGCAGGGATTTGCACAGTGCAAACGACTGTGTTGAGGTTTGCACGGTGCGAAAAGAAAAAAAAACGCACTGTGCATTGGCGACAAGGACGGGAAAGAGAGTGCAAAATGCACTGGGCGAGAGCGAAAAAATGTCCATGCACTTTATGAAAATACTAGTATCAGTATGTCGGGAAAATAGTGAGCACTTCGTCGCTGCGCCAATCGTGTCGCTGAAAAGTTTGGTTTTCTCCGCGGCACAATTCATATTCACCTCAGCGATGCGATTTTCAATGCGACAGAGTGCTCGTTATTTTCCCGACAAACTGATAGTATAACACATATCTTATCTTCAGGTTACCAAAGCATTCCTTCCACGCATGCTGTCCAGAAACGTGGGCCACATTGTGACGTTGGCCTCGATTGCTGGCCATCTCGGCGTCGTTGGGCTGGTCGACTACTGCGCCAGTAAATACGGCGCGGTCGGGTTTATGGAGGCGTTGCATCGGGAGTTGTACGCACTCAGAGCGGATGTGAAAACGACGACGATTGGCCCGTATTTTGTGAACACGGGCATGTTCGATGGAGTCAGGGAGTCAAAGTAAACTTTTTTACTACGCTTTTTCCGTTTTTTACTACGTTTTTTCCATTCTTTACTACGCTTTTTCCAAAAGATATTCAGTCGCGGCGCACAGTCCACATTTTGCCTTTTTTCGCACGGTGCGGGCTTTTCGCACTTTTTGCACTGTGCATTTTCATTCGCGACAGCGCTGAAAAGGGCCTTTGTCGCGCGATTTTTCGGTGGCACCGTGCAAAATCCAAAATGCACGGTGCAAAATGCGGAGTTTTTGCATGATGCGGCATCGCGATAAAATGGTCCGCACTTTCGAAAATAGCTTGTTTCCTGGATAATCCTCGAGCGACAAGCCATAAAAAAAGTTTTTTCGAGGTGCTTTGCGACACAAAAAAGTTTGTTGTTGTTATCAGAAATGAAGCAACGACCAAGGATTGATAAAAACTTTGTTTTGAGTTTCGGGATGGCCGTAATACTACTAGTCCGTTCGTAAAGTCGCTGGAATGATTTCGGCGACGCGCACTGTGCACGAAAACTCAGGGTGCGGGCGACAGCCCAAAAAAGCCTATTGCACTGTGCAAAAAGCCAAAAATTGCACAGTGCAAACTGAACTTTCGGTTTCGCGGGGTAAATGTCGCCGAAAACATTCCAGCGACTTTACGAACGGACTAGTAGCAGGGGCGTAGCTGATTAAAAATTCTGGTGGCCCGATTTGTGAAGAAAACATTTCTACCAAACATTTTGCGTCTATGAAATATCAAAAAATGTGGTAAAATGCCTCCATCTCCAAGTGAAAAAAACTCCGATTTCAAAAGCGCGTCCGTTTGTGAGGAAAAGGGCGTCCTTCAAAACGCAGTTTTTTTAGTTGGAGAGGGAGGCATTTTGCCACATTTTTTGCCACTTCCCGGCAAAATGGTACATTTTTTTTTGCCACGACGCCCCTTAATGCAAAAATTAGTGTGGGGCCATCTCGGGCTAAAAATTATTCATTTTCTCATCAGCGATGCGATTTTCGACGCGACATAGTTCTCATTATTTTCCCGGCAGACTGGAAGTATCACTGAATTCCCCTGTCAAACAAGCGTTTGCTAATTTATCATTTTCAGAATCCCCTTTCTACTGCCGTTCCTCGAAACCGACTATGTCGTTGACCGCATCGTTGACGCCACTTTGACTGACACTGTGACAGTTTTAATCCCAAAAATTTTGTATTTCATAAAAGCTCTGGGCGCCATCTTTCCGCAGTCCGTTACTGATTACATTATGGACGAACTGGATGTTGACAAATTTATGGACACCTTCAAAGGCAGGAATTAAAACCATAGTGCTTTTATTGTAGTTGCATGTACACTAAGATGATTTTTTTTTGAAAAATAAACGCTATTTTACTGGAGAGCAGAGGCTTTTGTCACGGCGCACAGTGAGATTTTCCCCTTTTTTCGCACGGTGCGGGCTTTTCGTACTTTTTGCACTGTGCATTTTCACTCATCGCGAAAAATTGCTTCATTTATGTCGCTGCGGCAAAGATGAAAATGGCTTTTGTCGCGCGATATGCGCGATTGCACAGTGCAAAGTTTCAAATGCACGGTGCAAAATGCTGGGCGTTTGCACGGTGCGTGGAAGAAAGTAAAAAATGCATTGTGCGAAAAAGAACAAAAGTAACAAATGTCCATGCACTTTATGAAAGTATTATACCATTAGTCTGTCGGGAAAATAGTGTGGATTCGTCGCAGAAAAATTTCTCGCCTCGTTGCAGTCGAAAATCTCCGGGCCGCGACTAGCCGTCACACAGCGATAATGAGTGATTAAAAATCGCGACGAATCCCCATTATTTTCCCGACCGACTATAAATCCAGTGGTTGCAGAAAAAAAGCAAAAAATGTGCCCTAATTGTGCAAAGTTTAGAGAAGTTGTGAGCCTGTGATTCGTCGCGCCTTGGAATCGCCCATCCTCGAGGCTGGAGATATATCAGTCTGTCGGGAAAATAACGGCGGATCGTTAGCGAGGCGAGACATCTTGCTGCGACCACGCGCCGTTATTTTCCCGACAGACTGGCATATTGCGCGTCTGCGGCGAGAAGACACATTTTGCTGCGACAAAAACCCACATTATTTTCCCGACAGACTGATACAAAATTTTCGCTTTGCAACGCCTTGCCGTGGCTGGATATTTGTTGCGCGACGAGGGCAAATATTTTTTCGTTTCTTGATTTTTTTTTCTTATTCTGAGCTTTTTTCTCAATGGCCTTTGGTGGTTGTGTTGTGCTCTTCCTCTTGACGACAATATTTGGATTTGAACTTGTTCGAGGAAATGATACTGTAAGATGTTACAATAATACAAATATTATAGTCTTTTCATAAAGTGTGTGGACTTTTTTCGCCTTTTATTTCGAGCACTGTGCGTTAACGACAACTAGGGAAAAAATTCAAAAAGCACTGTGCGTTTGCGATATTCGAAAAACTCTCCAAATGTTTTTACACCATGAAATCACCATGAGCGACGTGTCACACCTGCGCCATGCAGACGTGTCAAGGCCAGAGATTGCCACGGTCAAAATTTTGGCTCCGGCTCCGGCTCTTAGCTCCCAGAGCCGGAGCCGAGGCCAAATTTGCAGCTCCGGCTCTCGGCTCCCATGAAAAACTTAAAAAGGTCTGCGGCTCCGAATCCCGGCGCCCGTGCAAAAATTTTTTAAAAATATTTTTCCAAAATAAACGTTATTAGAGATCATACACCCAACGTTTTTGCAACCATTGACTTCCCGGTATTTTTCAAGCAATTTGGTTTAACAAGATCACGAAATTTTTACTTTTCTGAACGCTGAGAAGCCGGGCTCCGACTTTGGGCTCGGGAGCCGCACCCAAAATTTCCGGCTCCGGCTCTGGCTCCCGGCTCGGAGCCGGAGCGGCTCAGAGCCGGAGCCAAGAGCCGGCTCCGGGGCCGTGGCAAATCTCTGGTCAAGACTCTTTGTCCAAGCAGTCAATATGTCGGGAAAATAATGTGGAATTGCCGCAGCAAAGTGTCTCGTCGCAGTTGCGCACTAAATCCCAAGGCGCGGCAAGCCGTCGCAAAGCGATGATGGACGATTCCAAGGAGCGAAAAATTCACATTATTTTCCCGACAGACTGTATTTATGCCGCAATTTTCTTGCCGGCGTTCAGATTTCCGATGTGATTCAAGTCCGTGCAATCCCGTTCAATTACACTCTCTATGTGGCGTTCAATTTGGTCGATCTTGAGAAGCTGAAGGAAATGGCGACAAAAATCATTGGAGTAAGATTTGAATCAATTTTTACTGAGTTTGGCTTGCAGAATTGATTCGAAAGACTTATTTTTCAGTTGTCCAAGAAAGATGATGAACTACTCAACCAATAAGACGCTGAATTTTACTTCAAAGAACCTTCAAATAATACTTGTAATGTACATAATTTTGCCTCAATAAATCCCTCAGAAATTGATGGGTTTATTGCAATATATTGCAACGTATATAATTACGACTCGATAGTAATTACACGCTTATGCTATAGGCAGTATAATTAGGCCCCAATAAACGACCGATTCACGGACTCTGCGATGGCTTCTCGCTCTCTTCGGGCAAGCTCTTCTTCTTTTTCCGCAAGAATCTGGAAAAAACAGGGTATTATTTTGATTGTATTGCATCTGAGGATGAGAAAACTTTGGCATGAAAAGTTTTATACCTATTTCTCCCAAAAAGAGGGTTGCATTTCCCTAGTGACTTCAAGAAGTTGCAGTGTTAAAAAACTTCTCCGTTCGCTTGCTTCATTTTACGTACTCTCGCGAAAAGCGCACGTTGAATATCTCGACTGCCCCCGAAAAGCGCGAGCTAAGATTTTATACGAAGTTTATGTGTATTATACGCCCGACAATGTGCGCAAAATTTAGTGACAATCTGACTCTTGCAACTCTCCTTGTGCGCATGATATTCTTGCTTCAGTCTGTCGGGAAAGTAATGAACACTCCGTTGTTGTGATATCCAGTCTGTCGGGAAAATAATGAGCACTCTGTCGCATCGAAAATCGCATTGCCACCGAGAAAATGAATTGTGTCGCGGAGGACATCAAATTGCTTTTCACTTCAGCGAGCCGCAGCCACATTGCGCCCATTATTTTCCCGACAGACGGGTAGTACTTTCGGGAAAATAATGTGAATTCTTTGCAGCAAAATATCTTGCCATGTGGGAGTAGCGCACCAAATCACCAGACATCGTAGGGCGTCGCAAAGCGACGAGAGACGATTTCAAGGCGCGACGAATCCACATTATTTTCCCGACGGACTGATAGTACTTCCTTTGCGAGCACGGTATTACCTTGAAAGCCTTTTCTATCGCATCAAAAATTGCTTTAAGAACGGTTTTTATGCCAATTCCTCGCCATTTTTGTCATTTCCTATTCAAAACTTCCGCTTTCTCACCTGTTCCTGCTCCTTGACCATCTGAAGATTCACTTCGACCCTCTGCAACGTCTCCCTTGCAATCTTAATTTTCTCTTCGTAATGAATAATCAGCTTCCGCAACACCTCAATATTGTTGATCAACGAGCTGAGCGCCTCATCATTCTTCATGATCTTCTGAGAGACCAGCCCATCCTCGACTGTCTCATCTCGTTTCGGCGTGGGATTGGTTTGAATTTTCACCACCGGAACGTAGTCAATCGGAGGCGCGGAGGGCGCGATTTCAATCCGATAAACTTCTTGGACCTCCGAGACTTGCTCTTCGCGGTATTCGGCGAGAAATCGACCGTCTTCCAGCCGTTGTTCGCGTTCGCGGAGACGCTGAAAGAAGATTGAAGAATAAGAAGCCTTTTTAACTATCAGTCTGTCGGGAAAATAATGAGCATTCTGTCGCATCGAAAATCGCATCGTAGCCGAGAAAATGAATTGTGTCGCGGAGAAAATCAAAATGCTTTTCACTTCAGCGACGCAATCGGCGGAGAGTATCAAGTGCTCATTATTTTCCCGACAGACTGATACTACTTATACCAGTAGTCGTCCACAAAGTCGCTGGACTAAAATCCGCAAGGAGCACTGTGAGAAAACAACATTTAATCTTGCAATGTGCAATTTGTGCGCTGTCTGCGCCGTGTGAATGGATTTTTTGGGCTTTTTAAGCGAGCGCACTCCGCGACGATGCCGAAAAAATTCTATGGCTTTATGACACGAATGGTAGTAACAGCGGAAGTGCTCGAAGTGCAACGCTCAGAATTTGATGAAATTTGGCATAAAGGTAGAGTCATTTTTCTAATACAGGGTGGGGCATCTTTGTGGCCCGATTTGAATTGGCTATAACTTCTTTAGTTTTTGGCCGAATCTTAAAATTCTTTTTTTCTCTGAACCCTCTGACAACCCCATTTTGTGTGATACCAAATATGTTGTACATAGGTAAGTGTCATATACAGTTATTGGATTTATTCTTGGAGTTCATTTTTTTCAGTCGTTTTTCGGTTGTTCCGAGCTCAAAATCACTGAGATTTTTAGATCGAAATTTGAAAAAATATCTCATAGTTTTGCGAATTTTGGCAATGAAAAGTTTTATTTCTTTCTATTTTTCACTTACAACGTACCTCTTCCCGTTCTTCCAACTCCTTCCTCAAATCATCCGTTTCCTTAACGAAATCCAAACATTTTTTGCTTTCAAACTTGAAAACATGGATCAAATCGCGAAATTTCGTCATAAGCTCGTTAAAAATTACTTTTAACGCCTTCACTGAAAAATAATATTATATTTGTAATAAGAGATTGACTGTCAATACATAAGGAAAATGTGCGAACTCCGACGAAAAAACTGAAAGACGAACTTACCATCCAATCCTTGGAGGTCGCTAATATCAACCGGTGGCAATTTCTCGACAAATTCTTCGAGATTTTTATAAGGAAAGTCTTCCATTTCTTTTGCAAAAAAGAATGGATTACCTTTGAGGAAAAGAGATAGAGATTTCGGAGGTCTTTTTTGAATGTGTGGACATGTTTTTTTTTCTCAAAAATCAAAAAAGAAGTCGAGGTGATTGGAAAAAGCGGCCGAACAGGAAAAATTGGAGCTCAGACGGCGCCGGAAAACGGAAAAGACAGAGAAACAAATAATCAGCCGTGGCTAGACGGCCGCAGGTGAAGCCAAAACTGAGCTAATCAGCTGCTGCTCGATTCGGCCTTTCGTTAGTTTCAGTCTGTCGGGAAAATAATGAGCAAAATGCCGCTGCGCTGGTCGTGTCGCTGAAATGAAAAGCAATTCGATTTTCTCCACGACACAATTCTGTTTCCCGGCGGCGATGCGATTTGGTTTTCCTCGAAAGAGACCCCGAGTTGAAAGAGACCCCGGAATCGGGGGTCTCTTTCGATGTTTCCCCGAAATGGCCGAAAAGGTCAAAAATAGGGTAATCGATGGCGTAGATGCCAAAAATCATATTCGTTTTTTCTGATTCTTACTTTTTTGCTTAAGTAGTAATGTTAAAAAGTAATTTTTTGAATTTTTTCTAAAAATGGTCGATTTAGGGGTTTTCGAGGGTGCTGATTTCGAAAATCATGTTAGCTTTCCTCTTTATAGTACTATCTGGTACTACACAGTACGAGGTGATGGTGCTGTTTTGATGCTTAGTACTCCTCAAAAACACGTTTTAAGTAACTGGTACTGTTTAGTACCGTCTGTTACTATGTAGTACAAGGTAAAAATTTGGCCTTTAGGCGTTAGTGGTGTTGTTCTGTTGCTTAGTACTCCTATTTTCGCGACAAAGGCTCATTATTTTCCCGGCACTATGTTAGAAATAGGCATGAAACTTTTCGTGCCGAAATTCGGTAAAACGTCTCAAATTTTCGCCGGCTTTTGATCTAAAAATCTCGGTTGTTTCTGCAAAGCGCGAGCTAGGATTCTAGCATATATATTAGAAAAAAATATACATAAATTTGTGCCAATCTTCATCAAAATCTGAGCGTCGCACTTGGGGTACTGCAAAATCTGCCTGATTTTTTCTTTTCCATTTTTTTCAACTAAACTTTTTGAAGCAAAAATTCAAATAGGGTTCAAATTTTATTTTTTTCGAATCCAAACATCGTTTCAAAATCAATCCAATGTAAATTCAATTTCCTCCCATTGACAGTCTACTTCCAGTTGCATCCATATTTGTAGTCAAACTTGGGCATCAAATCCTCGCGGAGTCTCCATCTTCTCTCTTCATAACACAGCACTTGGACCATACTTGGTGGGGACATACGGATGGCAGTGGGGCGATCCACCGGCACGTCCTTTCCAGTCCTGTCGCGGCGGAGGCAGGAGGCTGAAAAATGGAACTTTTAGAAAAAAAATTACGAAAAATTTTTTTGATGAGGTACAGAGATTACGCGAAATGAAGAGCGCGATAAGAGATAAAAACATGATCTTTGCCGAGTCTTTGCCAGTTCTTGTCGGGCGGAAAAAACGATTTTCTGTGGTAAAATTACCCTCTACGGTAGAAATATGCATGAAACCTTACATGCAAAAATTCGCAAAAAAATCATCTTTTTGCCAATTTTCGACCTAAAAATCTCGAAATCTCGTTTTTGCAAAGCGCAAGCTAGGATTTCGCATATGTCGTAGAGAAACCTATTCTAAATTTGTGCCAAGTTTCATCAAAATCTGAGCGTCGCACTTGGAGCACTTGCCCTGTAAGCCTAAGCTGAGCTCAGCGTGTTGAGCCTAGCCAACTTTCATTGTATAAAATGTCCTCCGCAGTTCGCTCTCCTTTCAAGTTATCAGGGCTTTTGATTTTTTTGGGTTGTGGTCAATACAGTGGGGACCTGATCCAGTGGCAAAAACGTGCCATTTTGCATCCGGGAGGTATCAAAAACTGTAGCAAAATTCCTCCCTCTCCAAGTGGAAAAAACTCCGATTTCAAAAGCGCGCCCGTTCTTTTTGTGAGGCCCTTCAAAAAGGAGCTTTTTTCACTTGGAGAGGGAGGCGTTTTGCCACATTTTTTGATACTTCCCGGATGCAAAATGGTACGTTTTTTGCCACTGGATCAGGTACGTCGCTGTATGCAGGAAATTTACCCAAAAAAAAATTGTAATTATTTTTGCACAGTGCGAAACACTTATTATAAAAATCAAACTCACAAATATTCTGGAGGATTGTTGGCGTCGCCACAATCGCAATGGGATTCCGGATCGGCTCGCGTTTGTGCAGGCAGTTCATGACAGTCTTGACACGCATATGAACGTCCTTGCTGTGTTCCTTTCGTTCCTTAATTTTTTTGGCCAACGGCTTGTAGGACTCATCCACCTTCAGCCCGTACATGGAGAGCTCCTTCGGCTTCATGAAAGCTGGCTGAAAATGGAAAAAAAATAAAAATAAAATGGAAAGGGACTAAGAGGGGCAAAAATGAAAAAATAAATAAATATTTGGCTGGTGCTATGCAATTTTTTTTTAAATTTTAGCAAGCATGTAGATTTTTTTAAAGTTTCTTTTACGGCAAAAAAACAACTTTTATAAGTTCGAGCAAAAAACAAATTTGGGTAGAAGTTCCTTATTCTGGCCACAACTTACTACTTTGCAGAAACTGGACAGAACTAGCCCAAATTTGGCATGCAGGCTCAATTCATTGTTGTCAATGCGCGGACAGTGGATTTAGTTAGTGTACCTTATTTTTTACTCACCACCTTGCCCTTCAAAAACGGCTGCAGCCTGCGGTTTTACACTTTATACGATAAGACCTGTCTGGAACCAAACTTATTGCCTCCGTATAGAACTTAATGAGTCGTCATAGCCTTCGTAGGTACTCTTAAAGCTATAGAGCTATTATAGTAATTCAGTGCCAGCTAGGTCGAAGCCTTTTTTCCTAACTTTAGTGCCCAAGCTTGGGCGCAGTTCGAAGAACACCTTTGTTGTGGCCAGAATAAGGAACTTTTTCCCAAATTTGGGATTTTCTTTCCAAATCCATCAAAAAAAACCTCACAATTTCCGGGAAATGGTCGTACTCCGCGAATGTCGGCTCCACACAGACTTTCCCATCATTCGCTGACGGATGCAACGCCTCGGTCAGCAAATCCGCCGTCTCCACGCAGCGAAACGAGGGCGCGCTGTAGATTTTGTGGATGAGAATCCTGTTTTCCACCAACAACTCGACCAGGGCTTGGGTGGTGCTGAAAAAAGAGTGAGAAACGAGTCGATAAAAAAGTGAGGAAAATTTTAAAAAATGACACATTTATGCCAAGTTGCGACCAAGGAAAAAGTTCCTTATTCTGGCCACAACTTTGACACGAAAGTTAGGAAAAAACGCTTCGACCTAGCTGGCACTGAATTACTGTAATAGCTCTATAGTTTTAAGGGTACCTACGAAGACTATGACGACTCATTTAGTTCCATAAAGAAGTAATAAGTTTAGTTCCGGACATGTTTCATCGTATAAAGTGTAAAACCACAGGCTGCTGCCGTTTTTGAAGGGTAAGGTGGTACGTAAAAAAGAAGGTACCTCACTAACTAAATCCACTGTCCGGGCATTGACAACGATGAATTGAGCGTGCACGCTAAATTTGGGCTAATTCCGACCAGTTTCCGCAAAGTTGTAAGTTGTGGCCAGAATAAGGAACTTTTACCGCGACCAAAAATCTCGGTCATTTCGGCACATATGTCCCTCAGGGTAAAGAAAACTAGGGTTGGTAATAGCTAAAATTAGAAAAAGTGGACATATTGCAAGTCTTCGCCGAGCCTCAGCCGAGCCTTCGCCGAGAGCCCGCCGACCATCCAACGGCGTTGCCAGGGGCCAATGCGCTATCTGAAAGTTTGCTGAAGATTATAGGGCGCAGCTCGGAGAACTTAAACGGGCGCAGCTCGCGTCGTGGGCGCAGCTCGAAACCAGGCTGAAACTTAGCTCCGGCGAGCTGCAAAACGTTGTTTTCCGAGCTGCGCCCTACCATTTTCAGCTAACTTTCAGCAAACTTTCCGCATTGGCCCCAGGCTTCGTAGGCACCTACTACAACCTTTTTTGGGCATCCACCCGCCCTACGCTCCGTACCGATCGATATTGCGTTGACCCGAAAAGTCGGGAAGCGAAAAAAAATTAATCAAAGTTTGTGCCAAATTTCGTCAAAATCTGATGAAAATTATGCAAAAGCAAAAAAATGGGTAAAACTTCCTTATTTTGGCCACAACTTATAACTTTGCGGAAACTGGTCGCAATTAGCCCAAATTTAGCGTGCACGCTCAATTCATCGTTGTCAATGCCCGGACAGTGGATTTAGTTAGTGAGGTACCTTCTTTTTTCAGTACCACCTTACCCTTCAAAAACGGCTGCAGCCTGTGATTTTACACTTTATACAATGAAACATGTCCGGAACTAAACTTATTGACTCCGTGGAACTAAATGAGTCGTCATAGCGTTCGTTGGTACCCTTAAAACTATAGAGCTATTACAATAATTCAGTGCCAGCTAGGTCAAAGCGTTTTTTTCCTAACTTTAGTCCCCAAGCTTGGGCGCAGTTCGCGGAGTACCTTTGTTGTGGCCAAAATGAGGAACTTTTTCCAAAAATGTCCATGCACTTTATGAAAATATTATGCGAATAGCAGCACTTACAAATGCCCCATTTCGGTCAACGGCGGGTCCAACGCAAACTCCTCGTGGGGCCGTCGCGGAATCGACAGCGGCAGGTTGATGTTGTTGATGTGGTAGCGCAGCTTGTGCTCGTTGGTCGGGACGAAGCAATCGCGCGCAAAGTCCGGGAACGCATTCCGCACCGACTCGCCGCTCCGCACCAACAGAATCATGTTCCTCGGACGGTGGACGACCGGCTTGATTGGAGGCAGAAGACGGGTCTTCCGGGGGATACCTTCATTCCAATTGTTGGGGCGCGGCGCCGTAGTCTTGGTCTTGTGCGCATTGTGGGTACTGAAAAAAAAAGTTTTTTTTTGTTTTTTTTGGTTTGGTGAGTTTAAAAAATTGATTTTTTGGAGGAAAAATTGAAAAAGTGAAAAAATTCATTATTTTTTTTTGCTTTTTTGGTGGAAAAAGTGGGAAAACAGAGCAGAAAAATAGGTTTTTTTTGGTTTTATGAGTTTGAAAAATTGATTTTTCGGTGGAAAAAAGTGAAAAACTGAAAAAAAGAAATTTTTTTGATTTTCATTATTTTCCCGACAGCAACTTACGATGTTTTGGTCTTCCGCGAGATTCGGCTCCTCCGGCTCTTCCGACTGACCGTGGTCTTTCCCGTGAGTCTGGCGACCACATAGTCGTCGTTCTTCTTTTTACCCGATTTCTCCATTCTCCACGTCGAAGAGGGGCGACCGCTCGCCGTGGACGATTTGGAGGAGGATGAAGAATGTTCCGGCGAGATTTATATTTTTTTGAGAAATTAGCATAAATTTGGAAAACTTGCATAGTTTTTGAAAATTTGCATATTTTTTAAAACTGACATATTTTTTGAAAACTAGCATATTTTTTGAAAATTTGCATATTTTTTGAAAATTTGCATATTTTTTAAAACTGACATATTTTTTGAAAACTAGCATATTTATTTGCATATTTTTTGAAAATTTGCATATTTTTCAAAAATTTGCATATTTTTCGAAAATTTGAAAAATTTGCATATTTTAGTCGATTTCGAATTTTTTTATTTGCATACATAAATTATCAAATTAAATTTTATTTTCGCATATGCATAAAATTCACCGGTTAAAATTCCATTTGGCACAAAGACGCTGAAAAAACTGTCAAAATCCCAAAAAAATGATTATTTGATATTATGCCGGAGGCACTGGAGATGGAGTCTTGGATTTGCTTCGTTTCTTTTTCGCCGGCCTCAGTTCATGGCCTTCTCCATTTTCGGCGGCCGCATCGGCTTGCTCGCTGAGCGATGGAAGCGGGACAATGACGGATTTGGCGCGTTGCGGACGCGTCCGGCGACCTTGTTGCTGGCGGAGCCGGAGTTTCTCCTGGAATAAAAAATGGGAGATTTTTTGGCGATACATTTTGATGAAATTTAGAGCGATTTTTGACTAGAATTTCCTCTGGGAAAAATGAAAATCTTAGCGATTTTTTTTCAGAAAAAGCTAAGATTTTTACGTCAAAAAAAGTAGTATGTATAAAAAGGCATGCTTTCATTGTGCAAGGCGTATTTTACAAACATCTTTTTTCTTACCTGTAACGCCAATTCCGACTTTTCTTTCATCGCGTTATTCCGTTGTTGGATCGAATTTCGCGTATGATCCAGCTCATCAATCTTCTTTTTGACGTCTCCTAAAACGATCGACGACTTTGCAAATGGATTAGTAAAGATGGCAAAAACTTCTCAAACCTTTTGCTTACCGAACAACGCATCTTTGGAAGGAATGGGAGCCAGTTTGGTGAGAGGAAGTGGAGTTGGATGCTTGCCTTCGGGCTGGGAAAGCGTTAGGATCTCCTGAAAAGTCACGTAAATTTTTTGAAGGGCTAAAGAGTGATATTATTCAAAAAAGTTTTTTTTTTCAACGGTATTTTGATAATGAATATTTGAAAATCCTCAAAAAGACCTTTCTCTTTTTTCAACCTACTTTTTTGCCTATAAAGAAAGTTACAACGCTTTTCAAGTGTCTAATTTGGGCCTTTCCGCTGTAAACTTTGCCAAGTATCGGCATGTCGGGAAATAATGAGCACAATGTCGCTGCAGCGATTGTGTCGCTGATTTAGGTTTCATTTTATCACCGGCAATGCGTTTGATGCGACAGAGTGCTCATTTCTTTCTCGACAGACTGATAAACTTTTTGTCGCTAAGCAAAAAAAACCCCAATTTTGAAAAACAGAGGCGAGGCATTTTCTGCGACAAATCCACATTATTTTACCGACAGACTGATATGCACTTTAATACCTACTATAAATGTCCACTTATTCTCATCCTCGCTCATTCTCCCACCATCCTAATTTCTACACCACCAGGAACCCATTGAAACCCCAGGGGAATATCGGGCTACAGAAAATTTCAACACTGCTCTTTCAAAATTTCTCCCAGTCGTTACAGAGAGCCTTGTAAGACCATAAAGAGTTTTTCGAGCGGCGTTTTCTAGTTTTGGCCCACGAGTCTTTGGTCTGTTCAAAATCTTGCCCGTTCGCTGTATCTTTGGCACAAAAACATATTAGAGAGTGCCATGGAGATGAGATTTTTTTTGAAATTTGGAATAGATAATTTGAATGAGCGAAAGATGTGTCATCGGCTGCCCACAGCAGTGGCTAAACAGAGACAGAGTGTGCATAGGGTTTCCCGACAGACTGACACCTATTTCTACCGTAGAGTCTAATGCTTCGGCAAAAAAAATGGATTTTGTAGGCGAGAAATTGGTAGAGACACGGCCAAAAGGGGTCTTCCTCTCTGACCGCCCTCCGCACTTTTCGTACTTTCTTGGCGGTAAGCATCGTTTAATATCGATGTGACCGCGAAAAACAAGCTCAAATTTTCAGGAATTAGTGTGTGATACATGCCCAATATTTGTAAAAAATTTCGAAAAAATCTGAGCTTCGCATCTGGGGTCCTTGTCTTGCAAATGTAATCAACTCAAAATAAATAAAAACCCACCTTCAAGTCCTCTCCCGGCAGCTCCTGTTGATCCTTGACCTGCTCCGCTTCCAACGCCAGTAATTCCTCGTCCGTTTCGTCGTGAATGTTCTTATCGTAGTCAATCTTGAGGTCCTTATTGAACTCCTCTTTGTACTTCTTCTTCATCAAAGTGAGGCGCTCTTCTCGCAACTGTTTCTGTTTCTTCGCCACCTGAAGACATGGGAGAATAGTCAACATAAGTTGACCGGTTACGCAGTCTACTAGTGGTTTCATAAAGTGCATCGACATTTTCTCGCTTCGCGCAGTGCAGTTTGAACTTTTTTCCCACGCTTGTCGCCAACGCACAGTGCATTTTTTTCTTTTCGCACAGTGCAAACCACAAAAAAGCCGTTTGCACTGTGCAAATTTCGGGCGCTGTCGCAGCGATATTTCAAATGCACAGTGCAAAAATCAAAAGAAAAAGTGCACGGTGCAAAGTGGGGCTTTTTGCCTCACTCTGCACCGTGCGAAAAGGAAGGCAAAAAACCCAAGCTTGCACTGTGCATTTGACCTTTTCACCGTGCAAGCGACTATCGCTGCAACGTACGCTTTTTTCGAACTGTGTCGCAGCGATTTTCTGTGCGAATTTGCACTGTGCAAAAAGGGGTTTTCGGGGTTCGCACTGTGCGATGTCGCGCGATGACTAAAAATGCACAGTGCAAAATTTTCGAAACGCCCGCACCGTGCGAAAGAGACGGTAAAATGCACTGTGCGCCGCGACAAAATGTCCATGTACTTTATGAAAACACTAGTAACAAACATTGAGACGAATTTGCGTCACTCATAAAACTGTCAAATAAATCTGTTTCCGGCCGGGAAACAGACTTACATTAGTATTGGCTTTCTCCAGGTCCTTGATGATCGTGTCGTTGATGACCTTGTCGAACCACTGAATCAACGCCGCCACCTTTTTGTGAGTGTTTTGATAGACGGTTAGGGCGCGTTTGAGACTCGCGTTTGATTGGATGTCGCTGAAGGATGTGTGAATGGTCTGTTCCATCAAATTCATCTCTTCCTCGGTGGCGTAGGGAAAGCGGACTCGTCCTGCAATGGAAAAATATACAAATTTACATCAAGGAAAATTTGGTCTGAATTATCAGTCTGTCGGGAAAATAATGAGCAGTCTGTCGCCCCGAAAATTGCATTGCCGCCGAGCAAATGAAATGTGTCGCGGAGAAAATCAAATTCTTTTCGCTTCAGCGACGCGATCGGCGCAGCGACAATCCTCATTATTTTCCCGACAGACTATAAATCCGATGGTCGAAATTGCTTTGCGACAAAATCAAAAATTTTCACCTCAGCGACGCGGTTGGAGCGGCGATATTGTGTTCATTATTTTCCCGACAGACTGAAAAACACATGTTTTCTTCAGCTTTCATCTTGCCGAAAACCGCCAGCTAACATTTTCAAGAATGGATATACGGCCTAAGCCCAACTGTGCGCAAAATTCAAAGAAAATATGAGCTTGGGACCTTTAGATTTATCAGTCTGTCGGGAAAATAATGAGCACAGCTTCGCTGCGCCGACCGATTGAAGTAAAAAGAAATTGGATTTTGTCGCGACACAAGTCATTTTCTCGGCAACGATGCGTTCTTTGATGCGGCAGAGTGCTCATTATTTTCCCGACAGACTGTTAGCGATGCATATTTCTCTCTGGTTCTTGTCACTCACCCAAATAAACTCGGCATGATTGCACATTCTGACTGGCCGCAATGAAGTTGTTCCTAGCTTCGGCGGCCGCGAAATATCGCATTCGAGTGTTGCTGAAATCAAAAAAGTCATCAAAAATGCCCCCAAAATCGTTTTTTTTTCGAACAAAAACGAAGCCAATGAGAAATACGCTACTCTTTATAGACAAAAGCGGTAATTCCTGACCCAGTTTCAATGTCTTCCAGCTCCTTCCAACGTGTGATTCCGAACGCCATTTGCGTGGAAGCGTGGACGAGCAGGACTCGGCCGTTGGTCCACTTGAATTTGGCCAACGAAACGCGTTGTTGCCATTCCATGGCGTCGTCCAGCTCCGCCTCGAGCGTGTTCTCCTTGTCGCTGGCGTAGTTGGGCCCGAAGATCCCGATCAACATGCGGTCCTGCTTCTCGTAGAGCTCGTTGAGTTGGTCCACCTGGCCCTTGTAGATGTCGGCGATTTTCGCGGCTCGCTCGTATTGGGCTCGAGCGCCTCTGAGCTCCTGAAAATTGGAGGATACGGAACTGGCATATGACGTTATTTATCGACCGAAATGGCGGTTGAGAGATGAATTTTGGGCAGCCAATGCCTGATCCGAAACTTGGAACTTGAACGTAAAAAGTTGAAGCTACAGTGGGGAACCTAATCCAGTAGCAAAAAACCTACCATTTTACATCCGGGAAGTATCAAAAATCCAGTAAAATGCTTCCCGAAGTGAAAAAGCTCCGTTTTTTAAAAGGTCGCGTTCTTTTTCCTCGCAAAAAGAGCGGGCGCGCTTTTTTTGAAATCGGAGTTTTTTCATCTGGAAAGGGAGGTATTTTGCCACATTTTTTTGATGCTTCCAGGATGCAAAATGGTACGTTTTTGCCACTGGATCAGGTCCCCCACTGTATCAGTCTGTCGGGAAAATAATGTGGATTTGTCGCAACAAAGTGTCTCGGCTTGTCGCACAAAAAATCTGCAGCCGCAGTGAGCCATCGGAAACGGATGATGGATCGCGGCAAATCCACATTATTTTCCCGACAGACTCATAATCTCACAAATGTTTACTACTCTGTAAAAAAGACGAAATCCTTTGCGTATTTTACAATCCATAGCATAAATAAAAAATAAATAAATTGGTTTTTTAGCCTACCTTTTCGGCCACTTCTTGCTTATTCAGCGCATCCATATACTCCTTTTTTTCCTTTTCCACCCGTTCATCCCACGTTCCTTGTTGTTTCAAAAATGACTTTACCGATGGTTGCTCAATATTTTCAACGTCTGCTCGCTCTTTTTCGCTGGAAAAACTTTTCATATTTTTTTTACAGTTTGCAAACGCTGATTAAAATCCTCTTTGGCAGCGAAATCGATATTGATTTGTCAATGGATTTTTTAAAAACTATTCAAAATAAAAGCTAATTTTTAGGACTTCAAAAGAATCCAATTTCTTCTTACGTCTGTTTTTTCAGCTCCTTATACGTCGCTTCCAACTGATCGACCGTTTTCTTCACCTCATCCGCAAAGATGGTCTTGCTTTCGTACTTCTTCAGGACATTCTTGTATTCGAACCGATATATCTGCTTCTCCAGTTCGATGTATTCCTGAAATCAAGTGTATGCTTTTTATTGTTCGTATTTTAAAAAATATTTGTTTTTCTGCTTACTTGAACAACTTCTTCAGTCAATGCAATTTTCTCCACTCCTTTTTTGGCCTTCCTTTCTTTGATCTTCTCGGCTGTCGCCGGGTCCTCTTTGGCCGGTTTTTTGCTGTCATTGAAGCCGTTTAGGCTTGCGAGTTTGGCCTGAAAAGAAGAGGGTGGATATTTTATGGAAAGATTTTCTTTTAAAAAGATTTATTTTGGCCCAAAACTGTTTTTGAGGACTCTGAAAGTGTTCGTTATGGACGGATTTTGCTGCACAATTATTTTCACAAAGTGCGTAGTCTTTTTTCGCTAGGCAAAATGCACGTTCCAGGCCTCAATTTGCACCGTACGCTTTCAGTTTTTGCACCGTGCATTGAAATATCAGCATTTTCGTAAAGCGCATGGACTTTTGACCTTTTTCCTTGCACAATTCGGCGCACGACGAAAGGTACATGCACTTTATGAAAATGCTAACTTATATCGCCGCAAAGTAAACTTTTTCCATATGATACGCTTTTCAAAAAAAAAAAAAAAAAAATCAGTTTGTCGGAAAAATAATGAGGACTCTGCCGCAACCGATGCAACATGTCGTAACCAAAATCCGTTGACTACAAAAAGGACTGTCGAAAAAAGGTCCTCTAGAAAAAGCTCCGCCAAAAAAAAGTCTGCTGAAAAAAATTGGTGGCGATTGGAGCAATTTTGCGACTAGACAAGACGTTTTCTCCGCCGAGTCCAAATTATTTTCCAGACAAATTTATAGCATACTATTAGGATTGAGTTTGAATTACAACCCCACTTACCCTCGCATTTTGAAACGAGCTTGTACACGCACCCATGCTTTGAATACTATCGTTGTTGCATCAGGTGCAATCCAAGGACGATCTCTTGCTCATGAATAAAAAATAATCTGAAGAAATCTTCAATAACACCATGACAAATATCAAAAAACAAGCGACAAATATGTATGTCAAAGGTCAAATTTCTCTATCGTATTTTACATTTTGTCCTCAAAAAATGTATTTTATATATACATACGTATATATGGTACAAAATACCGTAATTAAACCGATTTCTTCGCCAAATTTTGCGTCCAATTTCCCAAAACCCATTCGAAAATTTCAAAATATGCCATCATCCCACACACCGGCGTCTCGTGCCGCCTCGACTTCTCTTTGGATGGGTTTCGGACCCCGCCGAAGTCCAGGGAGACTGTCACCGGGCAACTGCCCGTCTCCACATTTCACCATGTTTTATGTTTTTTTTTTGGTTCTAGAACGTTTTTGTTCTGGTATTGGAAATGGATCACTTTTTTTAGTACATATTCAATAGACAGATGAGGGTGGAATGCTATTTTGAATAAATAGATATCAGTCTGTCGAGAAAATAATGAGCACTCTGTTGGATCGAAAATCGCATCGCCGCAAGGAAAATGAGTTGTGTTGCGGAAAAAATGAAATTAATTTTCACTTCAGCGATGTGGTCGGCGCAACGACATTTGTGCTCATTATTTTCCCGACAGACTGATAATAAAATTACAGGTATTTATATTACGGGTCTGTCGGGAAAATAATATGGATTCGTCACGTCTTATTGTTGCTCATCACCGACTGGCGACGGATAGAGATTCCTTGCGCGACTGCGACAACGCAAAAAGTTTTGCCGCGGCCAATCCACATTATTTTCTCGACAGACTAACCGTAGTGTTGTCATATCTGTCTGTCGGGAAAATAACGGGCACAATGTCGCTACAAAAATTGCGTCGCTGAAGCGAAAAAATTGATTTCCCCCGCGACGCAATTCATTTTCTCGCCGGCGATGCGATTTTCAATGCAACAGAGAGCTCATTATTTTCCCGACGGAATAACGCCGGTCCGTAGAACCTACAAAAATGACCATAGTCATAGAAAATGTGCAACATCCTTGCGAAAGGCACGGTGGAAAAGCGCCTCGTGGAAAAAAAAAAGTATATTTGAGCTGTTTGAAACAGTAAAGAGTTATTATCCCAATTTCTGACATATTTATTGCAAGCGTATCACCGAATAAAAACACTCAAAATTATGGCAAACCAAACAATAAAAACATTGAATAAAAATTGCAGTATATACAGACATCCAACCGGGAGAAAAAAAAATTTTCGAAAAGTCATCATCAATGTATTAGGTTGATGCAAAAGGAATTGCGGATTTTTTAATTTATTCGTATTTTTTTATAGGATAGCTCAATTCAAAAATGGAAAAAGGTATATAGTAGTAAATTTTAAGAGGATTTTTTCTGTATATGTGCTTTTCTTATAAAAGTTATTAAACGTTACCATAAGTTACCACGAAGGTACCCTAAACATGTTAGTACATTTTAAACCAATTTTTTTACATATTTTTTTGCGGCTTTATCCATTTTTGAAAATATTTTGATAAAATACGTTATATTCTATCAAAAAAGAAAAAAAACCCCCATTTTTGGCAAAGCGTTAAAACGCTATCCCAAAAATTCAAATTTCAGCAAATTTTACAAATCGTGTCATATCTTTTTTTTAATAAGTCCAAAATAAAAAATTCTTTTTGCTTTCGATTAGTAACAACATTTTTAAGGCTTTCGTGAAAAAAAGACATCAAAATCTTGAATTTTATTTTTTGGTCAAAAAATGTCAAAAAATAAATTTTTTTGATTTTGATGTTTTTTGTCACAAAAATCTTAAAAATGTTGTTACTAATCGAAAGCAAAAAGAATTTTTTATTTTGGACTTATTAAAAAAAAGATATGACACGATTTGTAAAATTTGCTGAAATTTGAATTTTTGGGATAGCGTTTTAACGCTTTGCCAAAAATGGGGGTTTTTTTTCTTTTTTGATAGAATATAACGTATTTTATCAAAATATTTTCAAAAATGGATAAAGCCGCAAAAAAATATGTAAAAAAATTGGTTTAAAATGTACTAACATGTTTAGGGTACCTTCGTGGTAACTTATGGTAACGTTTAATAACTTTTATAAGAAAAGCACATATACAGAAAAAATCCTCTTAAAATTTACTACTATATACCTTTTTCCATTTTTGAATTGAGCTATCCTATAAAAAAATACGAATAAATTAAAAAATCCGCAATTCCTTTTGCATCAACCTAATACAAACAACATTATCTAGAGAACAAAAAAATCGTAAAAAAACTCAAATAAATCGAGTAACAAAGCTCTCTATGTTATCTAAATTTAGCCTCTGGCAATTTTCCCTTCACTTCATCTCCATTTCAACGTCTATCCGCCTCGAGTGGAGCACTGATCGGGCGTCAAGTTGAGGCCTTGCGACGCCAGCAGCGGCGCCAATCCCACCGGATCCACGCTCAGATCCGCCGCCACGTACAGCGCGTGGTCGACGATGCGGAAGTCGGGGTTGGAGAAGCTGACCGGCAGCCCACCAATGCCTGCCGGCATGTCCAGCGAGATGCCCTTGCTGAGGGCGTCGTTGATCGCCTTTTCAGCGAAGTCCTTGCCAAGTCCAGCCAAGTTGTCAAGGGCGTCTTGAGGCAGGCCAAGAGTTCCCTCCTTGTCCTTCAGACTGAGAGTTCCGATTGTCGCGGTTCCGGAGAGCTTTCCGGCTGGAATTTTCGAGAATTTAGGTTTAGGGTTTTAGGTAACATTTTAGTGTCCTAGGTAACATCTCATTCGATTATGTTTTTTTACAGTTTAAAGCTAACATGAATAATAAATCGACAGTGAAACGGTCGGTTGTTTGTGCCTAATTATAGTGACTATGTAATTCCAAGTACATAAGCTTGAAATGACTATCGATTCATACGTATGTATATATCAGTCTGTCGGGAAAATAATGAGCAAAGTGTTTTGTCACCGCGCCAATCGCGTCGCTGAAGTGAAAAGCAATTTGATTTCCTCCGCCACACAATTAATTTTTTCACCGGGGATTGATGCGACAGAGTGCTCATTATTTTCCCGACAGACTGATAATAAGAGAAAAAATCTCTATAATATTTTCATAAAGCACCTTGACTACATTAGCGGTCGGTCGGGAAAATAATGTGGATTCGTTGTGACTTAGAATAGGCTGGATTTGATGAGCGACTAAGGCGGGACGTTTAGCTGCGACAAATCCACATTATTTTCTCGACAGACTGATATGTCACGCGATGGAAGTTTTTGGTCAACCACTCCCGTAGCTGTTGAAAATCCACATTATTTTCCCGACTGATTGATATTTGGATGCACGGTGCAATTTGGGGTTCGCATCGTGCATTTTGCCTCGCGACGAAAAATCTCCGCACTTTATAAAAATAGTATCAATCTGTCGGGAAAATAATGACCACATTTTCGCTGCGCTGATTGCGTCGCTGAAGTGAAAAGCTTTTTGATTTTCTCCGCGACACAATTCATTTTTTCGGCGGCGATGAGATTTTCGATGCGACAGAGTGCTCATTTTTTTCCCGACAAACTGATAGTACATAACAAAAATAAAAAATCTCATCCACTCACCATTAGTCGAAGCCTCAATATCCGCCACAATCTCCGCCGCGATTGTTCCCACCTTCTCCTGCGATGACTGGATATACAACTCGGCGTCAATGTTCAGCGTAACATGCGCTTTCCCCTCGCTCAACACGACCGACGGGGCTTGGCTGCTCTTGACCAGGATCTCCAACTTCTGGTTGGGGTGCTTTTCACGGATGGCGGGCAAAATGTCGCCGACACAAATGCCCAGATCGGCCAGACTGCCGCCGTCGCCGCCCTCCTCGTCCTGGCGCTTGGCGCGGATTCGTTTGCGCAGCGCAATGTCGCTGGTACCGGTGCCGTCGTCGAGTTCCACGCCGTGATCCTCGAGACCTTCGTCTTCGTCGTCGGAACAGGTGGTCTTGAGGATGTCGCCGATTTTGGGGGTGTCCGGACCTGGAAAAGGAGAGGGTAAGTTTGGCCAAGAAATTGAACGAGCAAAAATTTGAAATAAAATAATTTGGGCGTCGCGACACTTGCGGGCAACCACTTTGCGGGCAACCAGTTTGCGGGCAAATTTTTTGCGGGCAAAATTTGGGGGGTCACATTTGCGGGCAGCTGAAACATTTGCGGGCAGCTGAGACACTTGCGGGCAGCCTGGGACACTTGCGGGCAGCCGACATTTGCGGGCAACCGGCACCTGAGGGTTACAGGGTAGAGGTGGAAATATTACTGCGATATTTTGGAAATTTGCCGACATTTGCGGGCAGGCGACACTTGCGGGCAGCCGACATTTGCGGGCAACCGGAAAAAACAATCACACAGACTGTATAGCAACTTTTGGAACTGTTGCCCGCAAATGTCGGCTTCCCGCAAGTATTGCCTGCCCGCAAATGTCGGAAAGCTTCCAAAATATCGAAGTAATTTTTCCACCTCCACCTTGTAATCCTCAAGTGCCGGTTGCCCGCAAATGTCGGCTGTCCGCAAATGTCGGCAACTTTCCAACATATCATAGTAATTTTTCCACGTCCACCCTGTTACCCTCACAATCAGGTGTCGGTTGCCCGCAAATGTCGGCTGCCCGCAAATCTTCCAGGCTGCCCGCAACTGTCGACCCTGCCCGCAAATGTCCCAGGCTGCCCGCAAATGCCGGTGCTGGCCGCAAATGTCGGCTGCCCGCAAAGTGGCTGCCCGCAAAAAATTTGCCCGCAAACTGGTTGCCCGCAAAGTGGTTGCCCGCAAGTGTGCGCCCGCCTAATTTGCAATGGAAGTACAGTACTCCAACTTCGACACATAGATTTTGATGACACTTGGTATAAATTTAGCATAATTTTTTCAAACACACATGGCAGACCTCGAGCTCGCGCTTTGCATAAACGACCGAGATTTTTACTCAAAACGTGGCACCTTTTTTGCAAACTTTGGCATAAACATTCTTTTTTGCCTACTGCAAACGTAAAGGGTGATCTTTGCACAAAACATCAATTTTTTCCGCACGAAACTGGCAGAGATATAGCCGAAGGGTGTCCTTATCTCTAGCCGCTCTCCGCGTCTGCTGCAAAGATCGCTAAACATCTCGGCTGCCCAAGCAAAGCGCGAGTTAAAACTTTCAGGGATTGATATGTGGCCTATGCCCGATGTGAGAGCAAAATCAACAGAAAATCTGAGCGTCGCACTTAAGGGTTTTACCCTGTTAGCCATTTGCAAGCACTTTTCGCAGCAAAATTCGCAAAAAAATGTCAAATTTTTGCCAGTTTTCGATCAAAAAATCTTCGACGTTTCTGCAAAGCGCGGCCTAGAAATCCTGCATATGTCTTAGAATAAGTTATTTTAAACTTTCTCCAAATTTCATCAAAACCTGGGTGTTGCAGAAGCACTACTCTCCTCTAAATTTCCTTACCAACTTTGATGTTGATGAATCCCTTTTGATGAAGCCAATAGAGCAACGAGTTGATCGTGTAGTCACTGATCAGCCCTTCGGCCATTCTCGGCGCTCCTTGTGGGGCTGGGAAGTTGAGTGGGAACGGGGAGAATGGAGTTCCTCCGGCGCCATTTGGACTGAATTCCCCGGCCAAGTCAACGGTGAAGTCTTGGGTGGTGGCGTAGGTGTTTTGGAGGGCCAATGAGAGTTGGAGGTCGTTGAGTTTGGACTGAAATTTGAAAATGGTCTTTTTTTTGGGAAATTTGAATACTAAAATTTGACAAAAAATTTTTGAATTAAAAAATTTGCATATTTTTGGGAGCAAATTTTGAATTGAAAAATTAGCATATTCAAATTAGTGAATTTTTAACTTTGAATTATGATGCTTACAGGATTAAAATTCGGGATTTTACTGACTAAACGACACTAATTTTTAAGATAACTTTTTTTTCCAAAAATTTGCATATTCGATTTTCTAATTTTTTGAAATTTGAATATTCAAACTAAAAACTAAAAAATACATTTTGATTCTTTTTTGTTTGTAACTGGAGTATTTAAATTTTTCCGCCAAAATTTGAATATTCAAATTTTCCAAAATTAACTCACCATGTCCAAACTCTTGGTGAAAGTGGTCAAAAATGAAGCAGTATCACCTCCAGAATCTCCTCCTCCATTACATGGAGAACAATCAACTTGGCGCTTTGCAGTTCGGACGGCTTGAATAATATGGGGGGAAAGGACGGGAGATCGGGGCGAAGCTCGCCGAAGAGGCCGGGATTGAGTAGATCTGGCGGTTCGGGATCTCTGGAATTGTTTTAATTATAAAAAATAAATGTTTTTAATAAAAAATTTAAAAAACACAAAAAAATTTTTTTTATTTTTTATTATTTTTTAAATAATTTTTTAAAATAATATTTTTTTTATTTTTATAAAAAATTTAAAAATGAAAAATTAAAATCAAAAAGAAAGAAAATTTTAAAAATTTTCTTATTATTTTAAAAAAATTTTTTTAATTAAAATAAAAAAATAATATTAAAATCAAAAAAAAAAAATATTTTAAAAATCCTTACCATCACAACCTGACCAGCTACCAGTGCTACCTTCTTTTTGTGCGTTCTGGCCCCACGGACCGTTCCATAGCTTTGTCCCTTTCCTTGTGGAGGATCGCTTGGAGGAGAGGAAATTGAGAGTTGATTGGTCATCTAAAAAGCGATTTTTACATGAAAAAAGATTTCAGGTTTTTTAAAATCGTTTTTACAATACGTTTTGATGAGCGATTTTTTCTAGGAAAAAATTGACGAATTTTGGGTGACAACAAAAAAATTAAAAATCTCGTTTTAACAAAACTTTTGGCTTTTCATAATCGCTTCTGCACCGTTCTTGAACACCGATTTTTTGTTGGAAAAAAGAAATTTAATAAATTTTTTTGCAAAACTTTTAAAAAAAATAATTAAATTTTTTGATTCAAAAATGAAAAAAAATCTCCAATTTTCTACAAAAAATCCAAAATAATAAAAAAATGTCATTTTCCAAAAGTACTCCAAGTGCGACGCTCAGATTTTGATGAAACTTGGCACGAATTTAGAGTAATTTTTTCTAAGATATATGCGAGAATCCTAGATCGCGCTTTGCAGAAACAACCAAGATTTTTAGATCGGAAGTCGGCCAAAATTTAGGACTTTTTGCCGAATTTCGTCACGAAAAGTTTCATGCTTATTTCTACCGTAAAGGATAATGTTTCCACAAAAAATCAAATTTTTCCGCACGAAACTGCCAAAGTTATGGCCAAAAAGGTGTTTTTTCTCTGACCGATCTCCACGTTTAGCGTGCTCTCTCGGCGGCAAAAATCGTTCGATATCTCGGCGACGCCCGCAAAGCGCAAGCTAAAACTTTTAGGAATTGATAGTTAGTCCATTCCCGACGTGTGTGCAAAATTTAAAGAAAATCCGAGCGTCGCACTTGGAGTACTTCCCCTGTCAATGAAAAAACCCCAATTCCCCTCAGTTTTCCCATTTTTTCAAAAGCTCCCCAAAAAACTCACTTCTCCATGGCTTCCGCTGACTCCAGCGTCAGCTCCTTCCTTGCATTCCGCTGGGCATTCAGCTTTGGGTTTGCCTTCTCCATCTCCACCCACCAAACCCTTCAACGCGCCACCGGCGACGTCAATGATCTGAGTTAGCGGCAAGTTCATGGGGACTGCGGCCAGACGTCCATTCACTTGCTCGTTGAGAATCTGCGGGAGCTGTGCGCAAACTCTTGGAGGCAGAATCTTCTTCATGGCGCGGGAAATTTTGTCCTGAAAATGTTGGAAATGTTTTGTGATGTTTTGTAAAATTGAACCTTTTATGAGTCTCCTTACGCCTCGTACTGCCTCTAACATTCGTTCCATAAAGTCCGCAGACTTTTCGTCTCAAATTTTCCGTACCGTGAAATTTAAAAGTCGCCGAAAAATAGTCTACACACTTCTTGGAAATTATAGTAGGGAACCTGATCCAGTGGCAAAAAACGTACCATTCTGCACCTAGGAAGCATCTAAAAATGTGGCAAAATACCTCCCTCTCCCAGTGAAGCAACTCAGATTTCAAAAGCGCCCCGCTCTTTTTGTGAGGAAAAAGGGCGCGCCCTTCAAAACGAAGTTTTTTTTCACTTGGAGAGGGAAGCATTTTGCCACATTTTTCATACTTCCCGGATGCAAAATGGCACGTTTTTCGCCGCTGGATCAGGTTACCCACTATAGTCCTTCCGGAAAGTCGCCGGACTGAAATCGGCGACATGCACTGTACGAAAACGAAAGTTCACTTTGCACTGTGCAATTTCTTGTTTTTTTGCACCGTTCAATAGTCTTTTTTCGGGTGTCGCTCGCCGAAAGCACAGCGTTTTTTCGCACAGTGCAAGTTTCAAACATCAGTAAAAGTTTCAAAAATCAGTGACGACAATACGGAAGGGCAAGAATCGATCCGAGCCGTCGGTGACCCGAAAAGGACACATTGTTTAAAATTATCAGTCAGTCGGGAAAATAATGAGCAATGTCGCTGCTCAATCGCTCAAGTGAAAAGCAATTTGGTTTTTTCGCGACAAAATTCACTTTCTCGGCGACGATGCGATTTTCGACGAGACAGAGTCCTCATTATTTTGCCGACAAAATGGCAGTACGTATACATCTTATAGGTGACTTCAAGCTTCACCGTACGACTCAAAAATTGTTCATCTGTGCATTCAAACACTGTACTTCCGAACTCACCGAGAAAGTTGGGTTGCTAGCCAACGCCCCAAGACTTCCTCCATTCACGATTTGCAGGCTAATATAGCCGACGGTCGCATGACAAGAGCCGATTCCAATGCTCAAACTTCCAGTTGGGGATCGTTGAACGGTCAGACCGACGGAAATTGAAATCTAAAAATATGTTATACTACACATAGGAATGGTAAGATACGATCATTCTTGGTTAGTAAAATTTTGGTGGTACATATCAGTCTGTCGGAAAAATAATGTGGATTTGTCGCGCCTTGGAATAGCCCATAACCGTTTTGCGATGGCTAGTTTTGCTGCGGCAAATCCACGTTAATTTCCCGACAGACTAATATATAAAAATGAAGTTGTGGAAAAAGTTCCTTATTTTGGCCACAACAAAGGTACTCCGCGAACTGCGCCCAAGCTTGGGCACTAAAGTTAGGAAAAAACGCTTCGACCTAGCTGGCACTGAATTATTGTAATAGCTCTATAGTTTTAAGGGTACCTACGAAGGCAATGACGACTCATTTAGTTCCATAAAGAGGTAATAAGTTTAGTTCCGGACATGTTTCATCGTATAAAGTGTAAAATCACAGGCTGCAGCCGTTTTTGCAGGGTAAGGTGGTACGTAAAAAAGAAGGTACCTCACTAACTAAATCCACTGTCCGGACATTGACAACCATGAATTGAGCGTGCGCGCTAAATTTGGGCTAATTCCGACCAGTTTCCGCAAAGTTATAAGTTGTGGCCAGAATAAGGAACTTTTACCGAAGTTGTAGTTGGTCACTTACACCTTGAGCTGAAGCGATAAATTGTCCGCCAAGAGCGAGAGGTGCGAGGACTGTAACGCGACCAGCCAAGTTGCCGGTGACTCTGAAATTGGGATTAATACATATGATTACTTTCATAAAGTGCATGGACTTTTCTCCTATGTTGCACTGTGCATTTTGAATTTTTTCTCACGCTTGTCGCCAATGCACAGTGCAATTTTCTTTTTTTTTATAGTAAAGTCCAATTTTTTCCATTTTATCGTTGATTTCGAGATTCGACGCTGAAATGCACGTTTAAAAAACGGGCATCGCCACGGTAAGTGCGAAAAATTCTCAGAAAAAATGCACTGTGCAAATGATCAGGACTTTATGGCGCGTGCGGTAGCAGTCTGTCGGGAAAATAATGTGGATTTTTTGGAGCAAAATCTTTTGCCTTGAATCGAGCATTTAATTCCCAGCCTCGGCTGGCCGTCGATCAGGAAAAGCGTTGATCAGAATGTTAAGCCACGAAAAAAGCACATTATTTTCCCGACGGATTGATACACGGATTTTGCCTTTTTCTCCTGTTGGTCGCTAACGCACTGCACTGTCTTTGCACAGTGAAAACCTCAAAGAAAAAGCCGTTAGCGCTTGCAAATGCGCTGCAGTTGAAAAAAGTCCATGCGGGCGTTTCAACAAAACCGCAGCTGTATCGTTGAACAAATCTTTTGTTTCAGAGAAACTTCGAATGCGCACTGCTAAAGATGAGATGCCCTATGTTAAAAGCTTCGCGAACAACGCCCACAAACTTTATGAAAATACAAATATCAGTCTGTCGGGAAGATAGTGGGCACCAGAGATTGCCACAGCTCCGGAGCCGGCTCGTGGCTACGGTTCTGAGCGGCTCCGAGCCGGGAGCCAGAGCCGGAGCCGGAAATTTTGGGTGCGGCTCCGGCTCCCAAGCCCAAAGTCCATGCCAGCATTCAGAAGAGTAAAGATTTCATGATCTCGTTAAACCAAATTGCTTGAAAAATACTGGGAAGGATGTGTTGCATACGACTTTGCTGCAAAAACGTGCCGGGATTCGGAGCAGGAGACCTTTATAAATTTTTCATGGGAGCCGGGAGCCGGAGCCGGAGCTGCAAATTTGGCCTCGGCTCCGGCTCTGGGAGCTAAGAGCCGGAGCCAAAATTTTGACCGTGGCAATCTCTGGTGGACACTTTGTTGCATCGAAAATCGCATCGCCGCCGACAAAATGAATTGAGTCGCGGAAAAATCAAAAAAAAATTTTTTTTTCACTTCAGCAACACGATCAATACCCGTAATTTCTCCTTATTTTCCCGACAGGCTTATATCAGCATTTTCATAAAATGCATAGACATGTGTTCTACAGGTTTGAGCTTTTTCCCACCCTCGATATCGGCGGAGTGCTCATTATTTTTCCGACAAACTGACATTTAAAAAAAGCAAATTTCCAGCACTTACTGGAAATTCGCGTTTTTCACAACGATCAAGACTTGATTCGGTGGCGAAGGCCTAATCTGGATCCTCTCCGGACATTGATAGTTCGAGATCACAATATTATCCACCCTCAGGCATCCATCGACCTGCGGCAAGCACTGATGAATACTTGGGATCCTGGCGTTGCGGATTTGGTTGCTCAAAATCGGCGCCACCATCTCTCCGGCGTAGCGGAACCCGGACTTATTGATTCGGAATCGGATCCCCGGCCCTCCGGGAATGCCTCCCGCCAGCGCGGAGTCAGTGACTCCGCCGACTCCGACGCTAGAGCCAACAAAGTTTGCGCCGCCATTCAGCGCAGGCTGCCCAAGCGCCGCGCCTTGGCCATAGGGCTGGACGATTTGAGGAAGCGCCGGACCGTAGCCGGCGGGCGAGAAGGGAGGCTGATAGACTTGAGGCTGAAGATTGTATGAGATCGGAGCTTGTGGCGCAACGGCTGGCCCATAAACTGGCGCGGAAGAGAAGCCGGAATGGGCGAAGGAGAAGAGGGTGAACAAAAAGAGCTGAAAACGGGTGATAATTGTAAAATATAGGTGATGAAGGCTTACCAATAAAAGATTTCGACTCCTCGACGTCCCCATTGTGATCTGAAAAAAATAAGACTTGATTTTTGTGGCACGGCGAAGGAAGATGTATCAAAAAGTAGAAGCGTAACTGAAAAGGAAGACAGAGAATATGTTGGCCGCGCCATAAAGTCCGTAGAATTTGCACAGCGCGTTTTTCATCCCGCACTAGCGACATGCAGTGAGCTCGCGCGAAAGTGCATTTCGCTACCGCAAAAACGATGAATCGCAACGGCAGGTGCGAAAATTTTAACGCACTGTGCAAAATTTTTGTCGCGACTAGTAGTGCCCAAATTTGTCTGTTTGCCGGGAAAATAATGAGCAAAATTTTGTTACGCCGTCCCTGAAGTGAAAAGGAATTTGGTTTTGCCGGAAACAACTTATTTTTTTCGGCGACGATGCTATTTTCGATGCGACAAAGTGGTCATTGTTTTCCCGACAGACTCATATAGTGAGAGCAACCTTTCCGTAAAACTTCTTGCAAAGCAATGGCTAAAAATTTCTCTCATCGTACAACATAGGTCAAAAGTTTTGACATGTTCCCGCACTCAGAAATGTCAAGACTTTTTGGCCAATTTATCAGTCTGTCGGGAAAATAATGAGCACTCTGTCGCAGCAAAGATCGGATTGCCAAGAAAATGAACTGTGTCGCGGAGAAATCAAATTTTTCAATTCAGCGACGCAATCGGCGTAGTGACATTGTGCTCATTATTTTCCCGGCAGACTGAGTTGCCCTTGTTGGGAAAGATTGCTGAATATCTTGACACTCCCAGCAAAGCGTGAGCTAAAACTTTCAAACATTGATACGAAGCCTACGGCCAAGATGTGCGCAAAATGTAAAAAAAATCTGAGCGTCGCACTTGGAGCACTTCCGTTCTAAAATCACAGCTCAATTTACTGTCTAAACCGTCAAAAACCATCAAAAACCGCGCTGGTCCGCTTACAATTACCTCCCCAAAACCGAATCCAAACGCAGCGCGGTAACCGTGGCGGTAAAACCGTTCCCGAGATAAGGGTAACCGACGAAAAAAAAGAGATTTCGTCGACGCGCTCGGACTGCGACCGAAAACAAAAGGTAAAAGTCGCGAGGGAAATGAGCCCAATTTGTAATTGTTGTGGGTTAAAAACACCTCCGCCCCCCGCGCGAACCCCTGCCTCTTCTGTTCCACCCCGCTGACCTTGACGCAATAGGGATTATCAAACAAATTTTTTTTGGGATTCATTTTCGCGATGACGGATGGCCAAATTAGACATCAAAGGTGATGAAAAAAAAAGTTTTTTTGGTGATGTTGTAACTTGCTCTTTTTTGTACAATAATTGTTGCAGGTTATGTTGTCAAATTGTTTTGTAAAAAAACCAAAAAATGAATGAAATTTCTTAAATTTTTAGGCCAAAAGTTGCCAAAAAATGTGACACTTTTTTGCGCGCTTTGCCATGAAAAGTTTCATACCTATTTCCACCGTAAAGAGTAGCGTTTACACAAAAAAAATCAAATTTTTTCCGGTCGGAACCCGCAAACAATTAGCCAAAGTGGATTTTTTCTCTGACCGCTCTCCGCATTTGGCGTACTCTCTCGGCACCAAAAGATTGTTGAATATCTCGGCTCTCCCTGAAAAGCATGAGCTAAAACTTTCAGGAGTTGATTTGTGGTCCATCCTCAAAACGTGTGCAGAATTTGAAGAAGATCTGAGTATCGTACTTGGAGTACTGGGAGTACTTTTCTTGCAAGCTCAAAAGGAGTCGCAGTACAGCAAAGCCCTTCGGGAAGCCAAAATTGTGTAAAATTTTCGGCGATTTTAACTTGTTTTTGTTATCAACATTGAACTCAATGTTCATATCGGTTCGTCGGGAAAATAATGTGGATTTGCCGCGGCAGCCGTCGCAAAGCCATAATGGGCGATTCCAAGGCCCGACGAATCCACATTATTTTCCCGACAAATTAATATTTTACTATCAGTCCGTCGGGAAAATAATGAGGGCAATATTGCTGCGCCTATTGCGTCGCTGAAGATTTTGCCGCGGCGCAATTCATTTTCTCGCCGGAGATGCGATTTTTGATGCGACAGAGTCCTCATTATTTTCCCGACAGATACATAAGAAGCACAGTGCGATTTTCGATGATTTTTCGCTTTGTCGCGACGCACTGTGCAATTTGTTGCTGTTTGAACCGGTCCACATTATTTTCCCGACAGATTGACATAGGCTGCAAATTACTGGTAATGCGATGTTTTGTCATCAAAAATTCTTATTTTTTACTATTTCACTTTGAATTTTTCAATTTTCCAGCTCAAATCTGCAAAATTCAAGTCATCATGCCTCGGGCTATTTCCTCAAATCTCCCAAATTTCCTTCAATTCCTCTTCCAGAAAACGTTGGAAATCTCCAATCAGCGGAAAATTGGAACTCCTCAGCCCCGCTGACTTATTACCCTGACCTTTTCCCGCTGCGACTTACTTTGTTCTTGCGCTTATTTTTGGGGTAGCATTGTGTAATTGAGTAATTGTTTTTTTCTCGACGCAAGCGAAACGGGTTCAAGAATAAAGGGTGATCCCTGCAAGCGAAGATCACACGCCGGTGGTAACGGTTCAAGCCCTAAAAATTACTGAAATCACTCATGTTTTGACAGGAGGTGAATGGAACCGAACGAGGAACCGGAGGCGGATGAAATTACGTGATGATTTTTGGGGGAGAAAGGAGAGGAAAATGAGGATAATCGAAGGTAAACCTTACAAGGGAAGGGCTTCTAAATGCGACGATGATATTTTCTTTCAATTTCACGAATATTTCGGGCATAGGCCACATACTGGTGCTATCAAAGAATGTGCAGACTTTTTGTTGTTTGATTGAGTACGGAAAGGTCCGCTGAGGAAAGGCCCGCTAAAAAAAGGGAAAAGGTTCCTTATTTTGGCCACAAAAAAGGTACTCCGCGAACTGCGCCCAAGCTTGGGCACTAAAGTTAGAAAAAAAAACGCTTCGACCTAGCTGGCACTGAATTACTATAAGAGCTTTATAGTTTTAAGGGTACCTACGAAGGCTGTGACGACTCATTTCCATACGGATTCAATAAGTTTAGTTCCGGACATGTTTCATCGTATAAAGTGTAAAATCACACAGGCTGCAGCCGTTTTTGCAGGGTAAGGTGGTACGTAAAAAAGAAGGTACCTCACTAACTAAATCCACTGTCCGGGCATTGACAACGATGAATTGAGCGTGCACGCTAAATTTGGGCTAATTCCGACCAGTTTCCGCAAATTTATAAGTTGTGGCCAAAATAAGGAACTTTTACCAAAAAAAGGAAAGAGGAGTGCAACGTATCAGTCTGTCGGGAAAATAACGGCGGATCGCGCCTCGGAATCGCCTACTTTGCGACTGCAAGCCGCGGCCGGGGATTTGGGGCGCGATAGCGGCGAGGCGAGACATTTTGCTGCGACGATCCGCCGTTATTTTTCCGACAGACGGATAAAAAGTGAAAAAAAGTCTGCGCAGATTATGAAAGTACTGGTATCAACTTCTGGAAGTTTCAGTTTGCTCTTTACAGTCTCAGTCTAAAAAGTTCCAAAAAAACTGCCTTCCAAGCATAGTCATTACATGTTTATTATAACAATGATGAGATCGACCAGCCGAGTTAAAGATTCGAAAAAATATTCTATTAAGTATAAAGTAAGGTTGTATCAGCACCACACAATTTTCTGTCGCTTCACTGGCTCGGTAGAATGAGTTTCACCGCAATGTCCTCGCTTCACACCTTTCTTGGGCTGGGGATAAGCTCGAGATTGCTCCTAAAATAGTTGTTTTTAGTAAATATAATAAATATAATAAAATAATTCCAAAAAAATTTAAATTATATACGTCGTAGTATCAGTCTGTCGGGAAAATAATGTGGACTTGTCGCCCCTTGGAATCGCCCACTATCTCTTTGCGACGCCGCTGGAGACTTTGTGAGCGATTGCGACCAGAGATTTTGCTGCGACAAATCCACATTATTTTCCCGACGGACTCGGATTTTCATAAACTGCGACTTTTTTCGCTTTTTTTGAGATTTCACGGTGCGAAGAAAGAAAAATGCACTGTTCAATGGCGACAAGCGTGGGGAAATTTCAAAATGCACTGTGCGAAAGCGAAAAATGTCCATGCACTTTATGAAAATATGAATATCTCTTTTTCAAAAAAAAATCTCACCTGATAATTGCGGATTGCAAAGTTCTCATCGATTTTGCCCGCATTTTCCAGCAACCTCAGCATTGCATCCACATAATAATCATCTCTGTCCACTTCTTCCGGATATCTCGCTCTTCGTTGCGAAAAGATTTTTCTTGGCGGGAGAGCCTCGAATTTGGGATTTGGAACGGGCGGAGGGATGTGGACAAGCAGCACTTCAGCAAATTTGAGATCATTTTGGGTTGAAGGGCTCGAAGAAGTAGAGGAATTGGAGGACGAAGAGCTGGGACGTTGATGATTCATTGACTGAAAATTTGAAGGATAAGAGTGGATAGGCCGTATTTTACAAAAAAATAATGGAAAAAAGTGAAAAAAGATATACATGGGCCCGTTTTGTCGAGATTTTTTTTCAAAAAACCTTCAAGCAAGCTTCAAACTTTTTTTTAACTTATGTGTACCTTATGTGTACTATTCATTCATTAAAAAATAAAAATTTGATAAAACGACTTTTAAAATATAATACTTGAAAAAAATACGATGAGAAAAAATCTACCGAAAAATCCCACCGCGTTCCCATAAAACCGACGAATTTTGTAATTTTTGAGCAGTTTCAAAAAAAAAAAAAAAAAAAAAAAAAAAATTTGGAAATTTTGGCGGGCCAAAAGTTCGTGTCTTTTCTGAAATTGCCGGGAAACTTGTACAGCAAACACCGTACTAGTTGCGGCAAAAAGTCCTTGGAATTTTCTGCGAACTTTTTGCCTTATTGTCGCGCGCGATTCCAGCGACAAATCAACTTTTCGGAGCGCGATGGAGTTTGGGGGGCGCGAGAAAATCCCAGGACTTTTTTCCGCGACTAGTATAACAAACCCCTGTACAACCAAACCTCGTCAAAATCAACAATTTCGAAGGCACCATGAGTCGATTTTTTGCGCGAAAATAAACCTTCGTATAACAAAACATTCTATGTATTATCAGTCTGTCGGGAAAATAATGAGGACTCTGTGGCATCGGAAATCGCATCGCCGCCGAGAAAATGAATTGTGTCGTGGATAAAATCAAATTTTTTTCACTTCAACGACACGATCGGCGAAGCGAAATTGTGCTCATTATTTTCCCGACAGACGGATAATACAGTTGCTTGTATCAAAAAAAAAATATATATATATATATTTGCAACGTATACAATGTAAACGAACTTACATTAAATATGTTGCAAAACCCCCGAAGATCAGCGAAAGCAATCACAAACGGATAAAAAAGAGCGAGAGATTTAATTTGTCCGTCGATCAAGGTCAAAGTTTTCTATCGACGCCGATTTCTCTCAAGAGCAGAGAGCGTTTTACATACGTATAAACATGCATATATGATAACAGAAAAAAAAATATTGGACTTGCGCAACAAACAAACAATTTTTCTGTTATATCAGTCTGTCGGGAAAATAATGAGGACTCTGTCGCGACGAAAATCGCATCGCTGAAGTGAAAATGAATTTTGTCGCGGAAAAAATCAAAATTTTTTCGCTTCAGCGATGCGATTTACGTAGCGAAATTGTCCTCATTATTTTCCCGACAGATCTATTGATATCTTCTTCTTTTCAGTTACGGCATCTTCTCCAATTCTCTGCAGTTTTTTGATGACGCAAAAGCCCAAAATCTCTGCAAAACTCCCTATAAAAGGCCCTGCAAAACCCTCAATTCTCATCATTCGACGGCTCAACTCATCCGCTATCAACTCCATTGATATTTGCTCCAACTACAACTCAACATGTCCCAACTCTCCCTCGTTCTTCTCGCCGTTCTCTGCCTCTCCGCCATCGCTCAGCCCCGCGCCAAACGCCAATTCCTGGGCCCCATTGCCGCCGAGAACGCCGCCATCCGCCAAGCCGAAATCAACGCCGCTACGGCGCGCAACACCGCCTTCGCCAACGCCAACACCGTCCGCCAGGCGGCGCTGGTGAACCAGGAGATCGCCCAGAACGCCGCACGTCGCGAGGCCGCTGTTTTGCAGGGCGCCGCCAGCGTGAACGCCGCCCGAGTTCAGAGCCAGATCCGCGGCGCCGAGCTGCGTCAAGAGCTGGCCGTGGAGAATGCGCAACGCAGAGCAGAAGTCGCCGCCGAGATCCGCGGCGAGGAAGCGATTGCTCGCGCCAATCTGGCCGCCGCTCGTGCCAACGCTCTGACTTACGGATAAGATTTTGAGTTGAAAAATTTTGTGAATGAATTTCAATGCCATGTATTGTAAATAAACGAAATCAATTTGAAATTGGAAATTTTTTGTATATAAAAAAATACAAGTCTGGTCAATACAGATAGCGAAAAAATTTTAATGCACTTTATGAAAATATAGTAATACAGGGTGCTTCAAGAAATACGACAGAAACTTTTTGCGAATATCTTTGAACTCTTGGGAGTTATCGCGGAAATTCTTCTTGTTTCTAAAAATTGAAAAACGAATCATGGACTCTTTTTTTGCCTAGACAACGTAGACATAATTTTGGGCGTTGTAACAGAGTTTCCACCATGCAATACGATGTAATTTTGAAAAAAAGTCCCCAAATGTCTCCGCCGAGAACTAGCCTCCACGCCGACAAAAAAAAATCTTTTTGGTGGGTACAAAACCGCCCGATTTCAAGTTTTAGAAACAAGAAGAAGGAGGCGATAACTCCCGAAAGCTCAAAGATATTCGCAACAAGTTTCTGTCATATTTCTTGAAACACCCTGTATAATACAGGGTCTTACAAAAAACGTGAAGGAAAGTGGAAGGCTATAACTTCCGGCGGAGGATACGCAGAGACTTCGTATTTGAAATATGTATTTTTAACAGACATTAGTTTTTGTCTGTGAAATAACAAGATTTTAAAATGCAAACTGAGGTCGCCACGATTTGCATACCTTTTGAAGTATGCTACTTTTACCCTAAAAACCAGCGTTTTTCGGTTGAAAATCACCGAAAAATGCCGGAATTTTTCGAGGTCTTCGATAGAGTTGACGTTAAAAATAGGGAAACAGCTTTCCAACGCAAATTCCCCCGATCATTTTCAACGAAAAAATCATAAACTTCTCTATCATTTTCAACCGAAAAAGCACTGGTTTTCGGGGTAAAAGGACTCTACTTCAAAACGTCGTAGCGACCTCAGTTTGCACTTAAAAATCTTGTTATTTCATAGGCGAAAAATAATTTTGCTTAAAAATACATACTCCAAAAACGAACTCTCTGCGCCGCCTCCACCTAAAGTTACAACCTCCGATATTCCTTCATGTTTATGAAAAACCCTGTAGATGGTCGTCCAGAACACACAATGCTTTACGACCGTAAGAGATTAAGAAAGTCCGCGTCTTTCGCATTCCAAGACATCTCAAAGTGGGTAACGTTCATAGTCGGAGGGAGTTCCAGGTTCTCGAACTGTTTCAGTTGCTCGACGATTTCAGGGTTCAATTTTTCCAATTCCGTTGAGATCTGGAATAAAAAAATAATATGTAAGGGACGAATATTAGTCCGAAGGGAGACTGAATATGAACTGACTGAATATGAAAACCGGGTTTCAGTTACTGTTACTACCTAGGTTCCGATGAAGGACTCTTTTTAAAATTTTTTCGACTTATAACACCTTTAGACGTTAATGGTGTTGTTTTGGTGTCTAGTACTGCTTAAAAAAGACTTTTTTAACACTTGGTGCTAAACAGTACTACCTGGTACTATTTAGTACGAAGTGAAAATTTGGCTGGTAATGGTGTTGGTTTGGTGCTTAGCACAGCCCAAAAACACATTTTAGCACTTGGTACTATAAAGTACCAATTGGTACTATTTAGTACGAGGTGGAAATTTGGGCTTAAGGCGGTAATGATGTTGGTTTGGTGCTTAGTACAGCCCAAAAACACATTTTTAGCACTTGGTACTATATAGTCCTTGAAATAGACCAAATTTGCCAAATTTCATATTCAATCAGTACCACAGTTCATATTCAGTCAGTTCATATTTAGTCAGTTCATATTCAGTCAGGCACCCATATTAGGGGTGCCTGGCACTGTGCGCCGCGAGAAAAAGTCTACGCACTTTCTGGGACGACTAGCACTACAAAGAGTAGTGTTTCCAGAAAAAAAAAATTATTTTTTTCTTACAAGGGAAGTACCCCCAAGTGCGACGCTCAGATTTCGACGAAACTTGGCATAGATTTAGAATAATTTTGCGGGAAACTAGCAAAGTTATGGCCGAAAAGTGTTTTTCTCTCTGACCACTCTCCGCGTTTAGTGTATTCTCTCGACAGCGCGAGCTAAAACTTTCAGGAATTGATGCCTAGTTCATGGTCGACGTGTGTGCAGAATTTAAAGAAAATCTGAGCGTCGCACTTGGGCTACTTCCCCTGTTAATGAAACTGGAAAAGATGAGGCCAAAAAGTGTTTTCTGTCTGACCGAGCTAAATTGGTCAGAGATTGATATTTGGCATATGCTTGCAAAAACTCTTTTTACCTCGGTTTTGACCTTGACTCGTCCACCAGCCTCGGTGAAATTCTTGACCATTTCCACCACTAACTCCTTGAAGCGCATGAAGAAGTTGCGAACGATCTCCGCGTATCGACCCTGTTTCAGCTGCTCGGCGGTGGGCTCTTCCACAGGTCTGGCAGTAGTTGTCAGGGCAAAAACAACAAGGAATATGGGTATTTTCAGAGACATGCGTTCGGTCCGAAAGGGCGATGACGGCGATGAAAGACTGAAGGAAGATTTTTGATGACCTTTCCATTGGAAGCGAAAGGTCAGCGAAATAAGGTCAATGGGCGGGTCTAAAAAAACTTTGACCTGTTGCCGCAAGGTGAAAGGGTTTTGTTCTATCTTTTCATGTCAAAAAAATATTGAACAAAAGCGCTGAAGCAATGAAAAATTCTTGGCACTCTGTTTTAGAGCAAAAATAATTTTTTGCTCCAAAGATAACCTGATTACACATGGGAGATGCGGTAGAATGGGTTTATTGCATACATAAATTTGAAGCTGAACTCCCGCTTAATCACACCACATATGTTTCATATAAAGAAATCGGTCGTCTTATATCTGTTTGAAGCCTAAACTAACAACGCCTAAAAATGTGGTAGTTTTGCCGTGGTGTTGCGAGAAAAGATCTGAGGGGGTCGCCCTTACGAACCAAAATTGGGCAACTTCCCCCATAGAAGTATCAGTCTGTCGGGAAAATAACGGCGGATCGTCGCATCAAGACGTCTCGCCTCCCCGCCAAATCCCCAGGCGCGGCCTGCAGTCGCAAAGCGATGATGAGCGATTCCGAGGCGCGACGTTGTTTTCCCGACAGAGTGATACTTCTCTTGCTAAATTTTCAGGCCTTTGCAATCCGTTACACAAAAGGTTGACCATATTCAACAAACCGCTTTCCGCAATAAGTAAACAATTTATTAATCACCCCAAATCAACTCATAAATATCGGCCATGGAGAGCAAGTCCGGCCGTATCTCATCGTCTTGGTTCTCAGTTTTTGACTTCTTGGATACAACAGAGTCTTCGGCGCTTTCGGCTTTCCGTTTCAGGCCCTTGCCTTTATTTGCGGCCTCCTGAATCGGCACTGATTCAAGCGGCACAATCTCTGGCTGGTACTTCTGAAAAGACTAGCGTTGATAATTAAACTATCATGAACTGACTGAATATGAAGGACTAAATATAAAGGACTAAATATGAACTGACTGAAAATGAACTGACTGAATATGAACTGTGGAGCTGACTGAATATGAAATTTGGAAAATTTGGTCTGTTTCAAGGACTATATAGTACCAAGTGCTAAAAATGTGTTTTTGGGCTGCACTAAGCACCAAACCAACACCATTACCGCCTTACGCCCAAATTTTCACCTCGTACTAAATAGTACCAATTGGTACTACATAGTACCAAGTGCTAAAAATGTGTTTTTGGGCTGTACTAAGCACCAAAAAAAAACCATTACCAGCCAAATTTTCACCTCGTACTAAATAGTACCAGGTAGTACTATTTAGCACCAAGTGTTAAAAAAGTTTTTTTTAAGCAGCACTAGGCACCAAAACAACACCATTAACATCTAAAGGTGTCATAAGTCGAAAAAATTTTAAAAAGAGTCCTTAATCGGAACCTAAGTAGTAACAGTAACAGAAACCCGGTTTTCATATTCAGTCAGCACCCCAGTTCATATTCAGTCTCCCTTCGAAACTATCTGGCTGAGATGGTTGAATATCTCGGCAGCGCCTGCCAAGCGGAAGCTACTTCTTTTACCCTTTGATATCAGTCTGTCGGGAAAATAAGGAGCACTCTGTCGCATCGAAAATCGCGTCGCCGCCGAGAAAACGAATTTTTTTTTGCGGAGAATAAAATTGTTTTTGAATTCAGCGATCGGCACAGCGACATTTTGCTCATTATTTTCCCGACAGCCGATATGTGGCCCCCAGATTTCACGGATGCCGTACAGTTCGTTTTGCAACCCCAAGTTGATTGGAGTATAATATTTCCGCAGTTAAATCGATTATTTTCGTCTGTCGGGAAAATAATGAGCAAAACCATAAACCCCGTGGCTGCGGAAAAGAAGATTGCGGAGAAATTCATTCCTTTTCACTTCAGCAACGCGATCGGCGTAGCGACCTTTTTCTCATTATTTTCCCGACAGACTGATATTGAAGAAAAAGTCTAGAGGTTGATTTTCCGTTACTTACCCCATAAATTTTTTCAATGATGTCCTCTTCTTCCTGCAGCTCCGCCAACGCGCGTGCTCTCATAATCGCCTCCAGCCACAAATTCGAGTCATCGATTTTTCGTCGCTTCGACTTTCGAACAAAAGTTCTCGGCGGGAATGGCTCCACTTTGGCGTTGGGCGACGGCAATGGAATGTAAATCACATTCCTCTTGGGGGCATCCAAATCCAAGAAAGTTTTATGATTTTCCGTCATGGATAACATGATGATTAGACGCGTAGAGCGAAAATTGCCGGGGAAATCGATGAGTTTTATCTGTGACAGAAATTTTTGGTCCAAAAGGACGCCGCGATGGACGCTGGGGATCGATTACTGCGGGGTATTCTGCTATTGGCAAGCTTTTCTTGAGAGGAATAAAGATACTACGGCTATTTAAAAAAATTGTTGCGGCGCTTTTCGAACATTGTGCACTGTGCAAGCGGAGAAAAAGGGAAATCATTATTAGTCTGTCGGGAAAATAATGACCACAAATCGAAAAAAAGCAAAAAAAATTTGAAAATTGAAAATTGAAAAATAAGGTGAAAAAAATTAAAAAGAAATCGTCGTATATGATGTCACACAATATAATATTTTTTCTACTTTCAAAAACTTTTTCATCGTATAACGTGTCACCCTTCATTTTTAATTTTTTAAGAAAAAAGGCCTCTTCTTTTTTGGGGTCCTCTTCACCTTGGGGGACGTTTTGGTGGGGCCTCTTCGTATGAGGGTCTCCTAGCGTTGCGGCAGAACTATACCCCTTTTTCAACTCTACCCCTTGAATGAACCCTCCCCCTTTTTTTGAAAATTGAAAAAATGAGGTGTGACATCTTATACGATGAAAATTCTTTTCAAATTGAAAAGAATAAGGTGTGACAGCTTATGCAATGAAAAATTTTTTCAAATTGAAAAAAAATTTGTATAAGATGTCACACTTCATTCTTTTCAATTTGAAAAATTTTTCATCGTATAAGATGTCGCACCCCATTTTTCTCAATTTGAAAAAAAAATTTCATCGCATAACATTTCACACCTCGTTTTTTTCAATTTGAAAAAAATTTCCATCGTATAACATGTCACACCTCGTTTTTTCAATTTTCAAAATGGGGTAGTGTTCAAAAAGGGGTAGAGTTCAGATTTTTTGGCGAAACACAAAAAAGGGGTAGAGTTCAGCCTTTTTTGGGGTAGAGTTGAAAAAGGGGTAGAGTTCAGATTGGGGTAAAGTTCAGAAAAGGGGGAGAGTTCAGGCTCAACCGTCTCCGGTTTAGGGCCTCTTCGGCCGCAACGATATTTTGCGCATTACCACAGCTTTGCATATCCCAAGTTCTCTCTTTATTTTGATATGTCATTTTACATTTCTTTTTTATTTTTTGTCCGTAACAAGTCAAAAAAATAAACTGATTTTTTTATATTCAACTATTTATTTCTCACTAACCGGCAATAAGGACAATTAAAAAAATCGTTATTAAAAGAAAATAAATAGTAAAAAAGAATATTAAAAATCACATAACACACCAGCGACGTCAATAATTAAAAGGTGATGCTAAAACTTGTCAAAAATCGTGTCATCAATGAGTAAACCGAGTTCTTCCAGCTCTTCTGGCGTCATGACTTCTTCGATGGGCAACGGCTTCATGTCTTCGATCTTGAATTTCTTGGCCTCCACTTCTGGGTTTTCGTCAACCTCCATCAGCGAGTGTTTTTGGCAGGGTTCGGCGACAACTGGGTGCTGAAAATAAAAAAAGTTGTTTCGGGAGTTTAAAATACGCAGTCGGACAGAACGTTGAAAAAAATTGAAAAAAATTAAAATTTTTGAAGCTGCAAATTGACATGGCTAAAAAACTTTTGCCCCACCGGAGCCGTCTCCGCGCGGCCGAGGACTTGGTGCGCGATTCCGAAAATTTCTGCGATAAATCCCCACTATTTTCCCGCCAGACTGAGAGTAAATTGTTAGCCTTATCTGAACATTTTCAATGAACTTTATGTTCCAAATGTCCCATAACCTTGTCCCATGTTTTTCTCCGATCAACAGAATTCCACAAACATAAATAAATTACCTCTGCCATGTACCTGTTCCACGCCTCCTCCTGACATCTGTGCAACACCGCAACTCTGAGACTCTGGTTGTCGGTCGCTCTTCTTGGTCGGCCTTTTCTGGCGTCGATTCGTGGAGGAAACAGTTCGACTGAGAGGTGAGAAGATGAAGCGGGAATATCGACCATCAGAATGAAGGGTTTCTTTGGCTCTTCGATGAGCATGGCTACGAGGAGGTGTCTGAAGAGAAGCGCGAATTAATTTTAAAATACGCTAATGCATTTTACAATATTAATAAAACTATGTAAAGTAAAAGTAACGAGCCCGTTTTTACATACACAAAAAAAAATGGTAACTGCAATTTAAGCAACGTTGATGAAACAATTTTGCTTTTTGCACCGTGAAAATTGCTTTTTGGGCTTTCTCTCCCAGCTTGACTTTTATGAACTAGTACTAGTCGCGCCATAAAGTCCTGACACATTTTGCACCGTGCGAAAGTTCGGGGTTTGGACGTCGCGCCCCCAAATTCGGGTTTGTCGCACGCGAAAGTGCGCAAAAACGGGAAATCGCGGCGACAAATGCGAAAAGATGCACAGTGCGGATGAAATGAAAGAAGAATGCACGGTGCAAAATGTGTCAGGACTTTACGTCGCGATTAGTGTGTGGGCAAAGTCGAAATTTGAAAAAAAATCAACTCCAAAAACACATCAGCGTATCTTATCAGTCTGTCGGAAAAATAACGGCGGATCGTCGCATCCAAATGTCTCGCCTCGCCGCTGTCGCGCACCAAATCCCAAGCCGCGGCTTGCAGTCGCAAAGCGATGATGGGCGATTCCGAGGAGCGACGATACGCCGTTATTTTCCCGACAGACCGATATAAAACGAAAAAAAACCGGAGAGTGCTAATAAACGCAAACACCACCGTATGACGCTCCAAATCTCTTCGGAAATTCATTTTTTCTGCTCTTGTCCGAAGGCAGAAAAATTTTCAAAAACAGATTGGGGTTTCAGCAGAAATTGCGTAAAATTATGTGCGGAAAACGTGCGGAACTGTATTTTCCGGAGAAAAATGTGGCAGAAAAATATTGATTGCAATGTAATCGTTACTTTTGAGGATCATAACGAGATTTGTCTTTGAAGTGAGCGGTGGCTCAGGTTTTTATTGCGGGGTTTTTGAAAATATGTAACTTTTTTGGGGAAATTTTATCAGCTTTGGTATCTTAAATGGGAAGTACTTGGAGTTGCAGGTCTCGGGGGGTTCAGCCTGGGATTAAAACCTTTCGGGATTTTTAGCGTGACAAGTTAAACCTGCGATTCTGAGTAAAGGCTCGGGCGCAGCTCGTAATTTTTTATTATTAACAAGGGAAGTACTCCAAGTGCGACGCTCAGATTTTCTTTAAATTTTGCACACACGTCGGGTATGGAGCAAATATCAATTCCTGAAAGTTTTAGCTCGCGCTTTGCGGGCGCCGCCGAGATATCGAACAGTTTTTGACGCAGAGAGAGCACGCTAAACGTGGAGAGCGGTCAGAGAGAAAAGCGCTTTTGGCCAGAACTTTGGCAGTTTCGTGCGGAAAAATTTGATTTTTTGTAGAAACATTTTCCTTTACGGTAGAAATAGGCATGAAACTTTTCGTGCCGAAATTCGGCAAAAAGTATTAAATTTTCGCCGACTTTTGATCTAAAAATCTCGACTGTTTCTACAAAGCGCGAGCTAGGATTCTCGCATATATCTTAGAAAAAATTATTCTAAATTTGTGCCAAATTTCATTAAAATCTGAGCGTCGCACTTGGAGTACTTCCCCTGTAAATATTTTTTTCCAGATTTTGTGAAATCCCATCTGTAGTTACCATCAAAATTTCATCTAGAACTTTCAAAATATTTGCCATTTTTAAGACTTGCCCTGCAATGACTCACATCTCCATATAATCGTTAGATATTTACTTGATGAAGGGTGATTTGGCGACGATTGTGTCGCTTTTTCAATGTTTTTTCGGGCAGACCGACCAATTCGGTTATTTTTAACCGATTTTTTTCTTTGAAATTTTTGGAATTTTCTATTTTTTGCTTTTGATTTTAGTTTTTTGCTGGTAATAGCTGATCTACTAAATAATTTTTTTTCAAATTTTTAACGATTTTTTTACGGAAAATTTGAAAAATATTTATTTTTTATTAAAAAAACATTTTATTTTTTAAAAATAATTCTTTGCAATTTAATTTATCGCTGTTTTTCCCCGAAATTACGCCGATTTTTTCACGGAAAATCTTGGATTTTTTAAAATATTTTTGGGGTTTTTTGATTTTATTAAAATGATTTTTTATTAAAAAAAATATCCTTTGTTAATTTACCGCTTTTTTCAACCGTTTTTTATCGATTTTAATTCCAATTTCATTCCCATTTTTTTCAGTGTCCATTTCATTTCGCTATGGCCTCAAACAGCTCCTCCATCGTTGTGATGATTCCCGAGCCAGTCAAGAACGCGAAAGCTGAGCCATTCCCGGCGAGAACCTTCAAACGGAACAGCAAGCCAAGAAGAAAGGACAAGAAGTGCCTGAGGATTGAGGCCATCCTGAGGAACGCCGAGGAAATGGAGGAGATCAACTTCTTGGAGCGGATGTATGGGGTGAGTTGATGGTTTTTTTTTTTTGCTAATTTTAGAACATAAAATTAAAATTTTAAAAATATTTTTTTTTTATAAATTTTTTGGATTTTTTCGCGAAAAAAAATAATATTTTTTTATTTTTTTTTTAATTTTTAAAATTTTTGGGAGTTTAAAAAAATTAAACTTTAATATTAAAGAAAATTAACTTTTGCTTTTTTGCAAAAATTTTTTTTTTATTTTGAATTTTTTTTTGAAATTTTATTCTGATTTTTATAATTTTAAAAATTAAAAAATAAAATAAAATATGCTTTTTTAATTAAAATCAAATTTTTTTTGTTTTTAGAACTTTTTACTTTTTTTTGCAAATTTTTTTTTGAAAATTTTGATTTTTTTTAAATTTTATTCTAATTTTTATAATTTTCAGGAGCTTTGCGACCCAATTGAGCCCATCTCCGAGCCCGTCCAGTCAAGAAAGCGGAAACTGGAAGAGGATTCCGAAACAGTCGAGCCAAAGAAAGCGAAGAAAGAAGAGAAGAAGGAAGAGGAAGAAGAAAAGAAGGAAGAATTGAGCCCGCAGGTCTCCGATCTGCTCTCATTCTTTGGTTTATTAGTGGATTAATTTTTTAATAGCATTTATTTATTAATATTCTTCATATTTATTGTACATAATTTTAATTCGTTGTTTTTATAGTTATACAATTTTTTCTAGCCAATTTTTGATATATTATACCTTTTTGATATCGGTGATAAATAAATAATATTATAAAAAAATTTTGACATTTTTTGGTTTTTTATACCGTGAAAAAATTTTTCTAATAATTTCTTGACTTTTTTATTAGAAAAGACAGATTTTATTCTCCAAAAATTAAAGAATTTTGATATCTACGTAAAATGTTTTGTGCAATCGATAGTGTGTGGACGAAATGTCCAGGCGGCTCAAGAAATGGGCTCGATATACGTGCTCTTGGAGATTGTGCGTTATAACCAGAGATTGCCACGGTCAAAATTTCGGCTCCGGCTCCGGCTCTTAGCTCCCAGAGCCGGAGCCGAGGCCAAATTTGCAGCTCCGGCTCCGGCTCTTGGCTCCGTGCAAAATTTAAACAGGCCTCCGGCTCCGAATTCCGGCTCCTCAGCAATATGTTTTTTTTTTAATATTTTTCCAAAAGTAAAAGTTATTAGTGCCAGATATCATACAGCCAACTTTTTTGCAGCCAAGTCACATCCTCCGCAGTGTTTTTCAAGCAATTTGGTTTAACAAGATCACGAAATTTTTTCTTTTCTGACCGCTGGGAAGCCTGGCTCCGACTTTGGGCTCGGGAGCCGGAGCCGACCCCAAAATTTCCGGCTCCGGCTCTGGCTCCCGGCTCGGAGCCGGAGCCGCTCAGAGCCGGAGCCAAGAGCCAGCTCCGGAGCCGTGGCAATCTCTGGTTATAGCCAGGTTTTGCTCAGCTGGAACTTCGTTGTTCAACGACCCCGGACGTTGTATTTCCTCGAGCGTTTCCCATGCATGTCGCTGATTGGCTAAAGCCGTATTTCTGCGCTGAAATTGGCGTTATTTTCGCTGCGCGGGGTATAAATAGCGAGAAAAGTTGTTGAGCGTCCTTTCTTTGGCACTCGTTCGTTTTTCAGCAGCAATGTTTAGGATGTGTGAGGTTTTCTGTCCATTTCAAGTGGGTTTCAGACTTTTGGTACCTCACATTGCAATCGAACCTTCCTACAACCACGACCAAACCTGTAGATAACAAGCAATTAAGGGGCCCAAAATGTCAACCCTAACAGAGGAGAATGTGCACCAAGTGTGACGCACAGATTATCTTTAAATTTTGCACACCCCTTAAACATTGGCGACATATGAATGCCGGAAAATTTTAGTTAACGCCTTGCTCGGAGAGCACGATTTTTTTTAAATTCGCAAAAAAGCATTACATTTTTGCCAACTCCCAACAAATCCCGGTCGTTTTTGCAAAGCGTGTTGCTAAGTTTCATTAAAAGCGTGGCGTCGCGCTCGGAGTACTCTTCTTTTAATTTTGTCAAAAACGTTGGCTACTTCGGCGTAGCGCCTACTAAGAAATTAACATGTTTTGTTACACGTTTTCCGTGCCAATTGATGGTCTTTTGAGCGATTACATTTGCTTTATTTTGGCGACTCCCGCTCACGTATTATAACCGGCTATCGTGCTGTCTGGATCGTTTAATCGTCGCTAAAATCCAGGTTCTCGAACTTGAGGATGTGTGTTTTTGAGAAGGTTGACTCCGAAGGTCCGAACGCGGGTTGCTTTGAAGAATTTCCTCAAAGACAGTTTGTGAGATTTCAACGAAGAATGCGGGTGTCGGATTCGACGGAGTTGCGAAAGAAAGTGCTAAAGCAGGTCCAGGAAGATGCCAACGACGAGGCGTATCTGCTCGAGTTGTTGGTAAGACTTTGTGGGGAATAATGAAAGTCTGTCGGGAAAATAATGTGGATTTTCGCAGCAAAATGTCTCAACTGCATAGACCGAGTTTCAAAGGGCGGCTAGCCATCGAAAAGGTTGCAAAGCTCGACAAGCCCACATTATTTTCCCGACAGGCGTTTTTAGGACTGCGTAGAACTAGCTCTTTTACAATCTTCCCGGGGTCAAAAAATGTGTGTAGGAAATATAGGACAAGGGTGTAACGTTCTATCGGACAAATAATGTGGATTCGTCTTCGAATCGCGAGAGTTGTAAGCAGCTGGAGAATTCGTGAGCGGCTGCGCGGGGCAAATAATTTGCTGCCTCAAATAACTTTGGAAACTTTTTACGCATGCGCTCACGCGGAACTCTTCTAGTCTAGCTACTGCGGCATTTTGGGACCTTCTCCGTTAGGCCATTGCTTGAACAAAGCAAAGCCTTTTGAGGATTTTTTGAATTTCATAAATTTCCAGAACCAATCAAGTAATAGTTCGAAGAAGCCAAGCGCCAAACGAAAAGCTCAAGCAGAATACGGAGCGTCGTCGAAGAAACGTCGCCAAGGCTGAATTCGAATGCTCCACGACTTGTTTCTGTGATATATTCTTCTCTTCGGTGACAAAGACATCTATAACTTTGCTTCAAATCGTTTTTTTTTGTAATAAACCTTGAATTTTGAAAATATTGTCTTTTTTGGGTATCTGAAGGCAGGGCAAAAATATGAAATTTTTGTCTTATAAGTCTGTCATGAAAATAATGAGCACAATGCGCTGATCGCGTCGCTGAAGTGAAAAGCAATTTGATTTTTCCGCGACACAATTCATTGTCTCGGCTGCGATGCGATTTTCGATGCGACAAAGTGCTCATTACTTTTCCGACAGACTGATATAGTACAAGCAATATAATCCAGTTTCAAAACCTCTGACTTTTGGCTTCAACCCACGCGTCTTGTATAGGCCACACACCAATTAATGAAAATCTTGGCTCATGCTTTGCAAGGAGAGCCGAGATTCTGAGACATTCAACAATGTTTGCGGTGGAGAGAGTACTCAAAACAGAGAGCGGTCTGAAAAAAATGTTTTTTACATATCACTTTGCCAGTTTTTAGAAGAAACGTTCGATTTTTTGGGAATATTTTGTAAGGATTTCATTCGAATTTACTTCAAATTTGATCACCATCCATACAACACTATGAAGCTACAAAACCAAAGTCAAATCCGATAAAATTTTATTTAAAATCAAGCCAAAACAACAACAACTCTTTTCTCAATTTATCCAAACGCCAAAACAGTAGCCCTGGCATTGGCTCTGGCCAAATTGGCGGCCAGAACGGCGTGGTCGGCATCGAGATTGGCGCGGTTGTTGGCGGCGATCACATCAGCTCTGGCGCGGGCTTGCGCCGCGAGAAGATCAGCATCTGCTCGGACTCTGGCCGCAGCTACATCAGCTTGGATTCTAGCGGCATTTGCTTTGGCATCGGCTTGAGCTTTGGCCACAGCGGCTTTAGCGTCGGCTTGGGCTTTCTCCAACGCGGTTTGTGAGCGGATTCTGGCTTCTTCAGCGGCTGCCTTGGCTTTGGCTTGAGCTTCAGCGATTTTGGCGAGAGCTTTGGCTTGTCTGGCTTTGGCGTCGGCAATGGCACTTTCCAAGGGGCTTTGAGTGGTGGAGACTTCTTCATTCTTGGCTTCAACGGCTTCATGAGGGGCTTCAACAACTGCAGCGGCTTCAGCGACCACTTGACGGGAGTCTACGGCATTTCCACGGACTTCAGCGACTTCTTGAGCGGCTACTGCGTCATTGAGCCGGGCAGAATTGGTATTCTCGGCTTGGACTAGGCCATTTTCGGTGCCTTGGATGTGACGAACGAATCGAAGCTGAGCAGAAGCTCCAAGACAGAGCAAAGAAAGTGTAAAAAGCTGTAGATCGAGCATGTCGAAATTCGAAAGGGATACAACTCCGTGAATGAAACAAGATTTAAGCTTGGTATTTATGCGCTTTGGCAGAAAATTTTTCGTTCAGAAATCGAAGAATTCATTGTTGCGTAACTTATCAAGAAACTTCAAGAACGCGAAAAAGAAGTGTCTGTCGTAATGAAGAGGTAAAGAAAATTCTGGTAAAATACGAGGTACGGATGTCGGATCCTTTGATGAGAATGTCTTAATCGTCAAAGGACATCTTATATATGATCATGCCATCATGCATGTCACAAATGGCCGAAGATATATTGCATCGCCAAAAAATTGTTCAAATATTGTTCAAGATTTTTCAGAGACGATACATATCGGAATTATTTTATTTCTTTTTTCAATTTTGACACTTTGTTTGGACGAAACTCAAAAGTGGGCTCTCGGGTTGCCGTGCGATACTTATTTATAAGGAAAGTTGCCCAAGTGCAACGCTCAGATCTTCTTCAAACCTTGTTTAACTTCAAACCAAACTCAAAGTTTCTTCGGCCATAGCAATTTTTTTTCCGCATTGCGCAAGGCGCCAAAGAAAAACGAAAGATGCAAATGGTTTGTGGTTGTTTTTGGATAAAACTTTTGCGTTTTGGTCCACTCTTAAAAAGCAATCCTTCCGAGCTGCGCACAGGTCTGCAGCAAAAGTTTTTGTTGATGCTAGAGGCAATTTTACCCAGGGTAGACCTTAATGATCATAGGAGATGGAGCAGAAATAAATATCAGTCCGTCGGAAAAAATGTTTTGCCACTGTAGACATCACCCTACATTTCTGCTTGTTGCCAACTTGAAGGCTCCGAAAAGGTATAAAAAATTTGAGCGGCCCGATGTACGATAGTTTTTCCTTGTTCAGTAAAACATGAGCTAAAATTCTGTTCATGCGTGCGTTAGAAAAATAGTTTCACTCGTCAAAAACCACAAAAAATATCAACAAATATTTATTTCAAACAACAGACAACAATAAAACTTGTTATCTCAATTTAACCATCATTCAAATTGAATTAATTCACATCAACCTGAGCTTCGCTGGCAGCGACATTAGTCTGAACTCTCTCGGTTTTCACTTTGGCATCGGCTTGAGCTCTGGCTACAATGGCTTTAGCGTCGGCTTGGATCTTCTCCAACGAGGTCCTGGCGCGGATTCTGGCTTCCTCAGCGGCGGCTTTGGCCTTTTCCTTGGCTTCAGCGATCTTGGCGAGGATTTCGGCTTGTTTGGCTTTGGCGGCGGCAATGGCATCCACTTTGACCTCTTCTGCGGCAACTGCAACATCATTTTGGACCGATTCAGCGACTCCAACGACATCATCTTTTGCTTGGCCAACAATGGCGACAGCTTCGTCTCTGGCTTCCCCAGCGGCTGTGAGCACTTCGTTCTGGGCGTCCACAACGGCCGCTTTGGCTTCAGCGATCACTGGTCTCACTTGATCACGAGCTCTCTCCAATCTAGCTCTAGCGTCGGCTTGCGCTTTCTCCAGCGAGGCTCTGGCACGGATTCTGGCTTCTTCAGCGGCTGCCTTGGCTTTGGCTTGAGCTTCAGCGATCCTGGCAAGAGCTTCGTCTCTTCTGGCTTTGGCGGCGGCAATGGCACGTTCCAAGGGGCTTTGCGCGGCGGAGACTTCTTCAATCTTGGCTTCAACGGCTTCTTGAGGGGCTTCAACAACTGCGGCGGCTTCAGTGACCACTTGACCGGCGTCTACGGCATTTCCACGGACTTCAGCGACTTCCTGAGCGGCTACTGGATCATTGAACCGGAGAGAATTGGCATTTTCGGCTTGGACCAGGCCATTTTGGGTGCCTTGGATGTGACGGACGAATCGAAGCTGAGCAGAAGCTCCAAGGCAGAGCAAAGAAAGAGTAAACAGCTGCAGAGTGGACATATCGAAGTTCCAAGGGAAGTTATACCTCGTTGAATGAATGATGAGAAACAAGATTTTAGCTGGGTATTTATAGCCATTTTGGCAGATATTTTTTGACAGAAATCGGAGCATTCAGTGTTGCGTAATGTAAATAATAAGAAACTTCAAGAACGCGAAACAGATTTGTCTGTCGTAATGAAGAGGTAAAGAAAATTCTGGTAAAATACGATATAGCATAGTCGTAAAAGTAAAAGTTTTTTTCACAGAATGTTCCATAGGTCATGTCATCAAGGATGCCACAAACCGGTCGAAATTATGTGCATTGCCAAAAAAATTGTTCAAAGATTGTTCAAGGTTTTTTGGAGACAACATATTTATTTTTTTACAAGGGAAGTACCCCAAGTGGAACGCTCAGATTTTCTTCAAACCTTGTACATACGTGGGAATAGGCAACCAATTTTTCTTTTGACGACTTTAGCTCCAAATTTGCAGGGAGCGTCGAGAAATTCAACGGCCCTTTCAGTCGAGGGTACGCGAAGAGTTGTCAGACAGAAAATTTCAAACACATATACAAGAGTTTCAGAACCGATCTTTTGAACGACTCCCACAATCATCTTTTGCTTGGCCAACAAAGGCGACGGCTTCGTTTCTGGCTTGCATAGTGGTTGTGTACACTTCGTTCTGGGCGTCCACAACGGCAAGTCTCAACTAGCTCTAGCCATGTCTCGCGAAGCCTTTATGTAGTGCCGCTTGTCCTACTGGACAGCTAAGGCGTTCATTGATCCTAGCCGCCGTGAGAGCACACTAAACTCGGAGAGGTCAGAGATGAAAACGAATTCAGCCCGTATCACACTCAGCCGGCCAGTTTCGCTCTTGTATTAATATTTTTAAACGTTTTGTGTTCAAAATGCCCCGCCATTTCGAAGATCAGATGGCTTAATCGACCACCTTCAATTACCATTCTTTCAAGGATTTCTTCATTCCGGAACAAGAAAACTTTTTTTTCTGAAAAGGCCGAGTTTAAGGAAACCGTGAAATTTCTTAGGCCGGCCCGAAAAAGTTGCGTTTTATTTGTTAGACTTGTATTTGTCATCAAAAAAAATTTTCCAATTTTAAATTTATTCCGTTTCTTTATTATACAAAGCATGACATTGAAATTCATACACAAAAAAGTCAGTTTCTTATCCGTAAGTCAGAGCGTTGGCACGAGCGGCCGCCAGATTGGCACGGGCAATCGCTTCCTCGCCGCGGATCTCGGCGGCAACTTCTGCTCTGCGTTGCGCATTCTCCACGGCCAGCTCTTGACGCAGCTCGGCGCCGCGGATCTGGCTCTGAATTCGGGCGGCGTTCACGCTGGCGGCGCCCTGCAAAACAGCGGCCTCGCGACGTGCGGCGTTCTGGGCGATCTCCTGGTTCACCAGCGCCGCCTGGCGGACGGTGTTGGCGTTGGCCAAGGCGGTGTTGCGCGCCACAGCGGCGTTGATTTCGGCTTGGCGGATGGCTTCGTTCTCAGCGGCGTAGGGGCCCAGAAATTGGCGTTTGGCGCGGGGCTGAGCGATGGCGGAGAGGCAGAGAACGGCGAGAAGAACGAGGGAGAGTTGGGACATGTTGAATTTAGTTGGAGCAAATATGAATGGAGTAGATAGCAGATGAGTTGAGCCGTCGAATGATGAGAATTGAGGGTTTTGGAGGGCCTTTTATATGGGGTTTTACAGAGATTTTGCGCTGTTGCGTCCGCCTTTGATCAAAAAATTGCAGAGATTTGGAGTAGATGACGCAACTGGAAAGACGAAGATATAAATCTGTCGGGAAAAAAACGATGACAATGCTGTTGCGTCAACTGTGTCGCTGAAGTGAAAAGAAATTTGATTTTCTCCGCGACACAATTCATTTTTTAACTTCAGCGATGCAAACAACCGATGCGACAGAGTGTTCATTATTTTCCCGACATACTGTTAACTGAAAAATATAATTTTGTTGCGGTCAGTATTTTAAAAATCATCTGGAAGCTCTGTGCGACATATTGCAAGAAACCAAAAAAAATTATTTGTTATAAAAAGGCTTTCTTGTTCGCAGATCTCTTTACGCCCAAAACCGACATTTGAACATGGAAATTTTGTTTTTGTGACATTATTATTATTTTGAAATTTAAATCAAACTTGTTATACTATGTGATTTGTGCGTTCAGGTTTCCGTAATCCCTCGCAGAAATCTTCTCCCATCTACTTGTGCCCTTGACGGGCCCTTACGGCGATTTATTGCAGAGTGATCTTGCGTCAATCTACGTCCAAAACCGGCGTTTTACTGCCGGTAAAAGGGAGATAAGCTCGTTTTTTTGAATAAACATTCAGGTTTCAATTCGCTTTCTTTGACCTTCAAACAACTGATCGTTGAGCAGGTGAAGGTGATTTTCAAAAGCAGAAAGAAATGTCATAATAAAATATGATTTTGTCGTGGAAATAATGAGCACTCTGTTGTATCGAAAATTGTGACGAGAAAATGAATTGTGAAGAAATCAAATCGCCTTTCGCCTACGAAATGGTCAGCGGCGAAAAATTTCTCCTTGTTGCGACTGTATTTCGTTTTTTTTGCTGGCTGTGAGAACACAAGCCCAAAAAATCAAACAAATAATAATATCCCATCTCATATGACGTCATTTCCTTACGTGCCAAACATGCTTGTCGTATAACGCAACTGCAGTGCCATTGTAAAACTAATGACGTCATTCCAGCCCTCTTTAAACGCCGGGCTTTTTCTAGAGCCTGCGCACTCAAAATGCACCTATTTTCTTATGTCATCTTCCTTCTTCGTTGTCCCCAATCATGCCTCAAAAGCACAATAAAACATAATAAACATATAGGTGATCTAAGAACACATAGATCGACATGTTGATTATGGCGACTTGACGGAAAGGCGGGGCGATTTTCGACGCCAAAAACAGCCCTATAAATAGGGCAGTCATCAGCAATATTCAACATTCATTTTCAGTGAATCTTCAGCGATTCTTCTTCGATTTTTTGGCTGAATTTGTCCTAAATATACGCTAAATTCGTCCTAAAATGTCCAAGCTTTCCTTGGCCGCCCTCTTCATTGTGCTTTTGGCCGTCGCGGCCAGCCCTCGTCAACGCCGCCAACTAGGGCTGTTGGCCGCCGAAAACGCCGCCATCCGCAACGCTCAAGTCAACAACGCTGTCCTGACGAACACCGCCATTGCGAACGCGAACGCGAACGCCGCGCGCGTCCGCAACGCCGCCCTCACCAACACCGCCATCGCCAATGCGAACGCCGCCCGTGTCCGCAACGCCGCCCTCGTGAACCAGCAGATTGCGGCGAATTCGGCGCGACGCCAAGCTGTCGCCGCTCGCACCGCCGCCAATTTGAACACCGCTTTAGCGGTGAGCCAGGCAAGGACTGCGCAAGTCGCCGCGAACACCGCTGCCGCGCAAGCCAGAGCGAGAGCTAACATTGCCGCCACAAATGCGGTGGCCCGCGCCAACGCCGCTGCCGCTCGGAACAACGCCTTGTTGTATGGATAAAGAAGTGGTGATGAGTTTGAAGAGATGTCTGTAATTTTGAAGATAAATATTGAGTTGTTGCTGGTAGTTATGTTGGAAGATGAAATAAATAGAGTAAAATTGGAAATCAAATGGAATTCTTTGAGCTTTTTCTTACATAAAGTGGATTGACATTTGTCCCCTTTCGCACAGTGCATTTTGAACTTTTTGCACAGTGCAAACCTAAAAAAGTCGTTTGCACTGTGGAATGCACTGTTCAAACTGAGGTTTCTCGTCCTGCGGCAAAAGTCTACGCACTTTTGAAAAAGTGAATTAATCTATCGGGAAAATAATGAGCTGTCGCTGCGCCAATCGCGTCGCTGGAGTGAAAAGCAGTTCGATTTTCTACGCGACGCAATTCATTTTCTCGGCGGTGATGCGATTTTTGGTGCGATAGAATGCTCATTATTTCTCAACAGACTGATGTTAAATAGTATTGTCATAAAATTCATGGACATGTCTGCTATTTCGCACAGTGGTGCATTTTGGACTTTTTCCCAAACTTGTCGCCCATGCACAGTGCGTTTTTATTCTTTTCGCAAAAAAAGACGAACTTTTGAAAAGCGTAGTATTAATATCCTCGAGACATCCCTTCAAATCAACAAACAAATTTCTTATTCAAGATCTTTATTTTTTCTTTTTTTTCCATTCTTCAAATCATTGTGATTGAGGTCGTTGTAACAAAAAAATAGCCGTACAAATATTCATGTGAGAGTCTGGGATATGACAAACAGAGTGTGTACAATATGTACAATAGACAAATAGCGACCCGAAAACTAATTTAGTCCATGAGAGTAGTTTAAAAAATTGAAAAAATATTTTCAAAAAAATGAAAAAATATAAAAAATGAAAAAAATATGATACATGCAAGTAAAATTCGTTATCTAACGACTATTCTGGTAGTTAAAGTAGTAGTTTAAAGTTGTTAAAAGGCTCTTTTGGGAACACAGTACTTTCCCAGGTAATAATCACGCCATCGTTCTGAGATTAAGCTCCATCCGAGGGTGTCGGCAAGCTGAAAACGTCAAATTGAGTAAGAAAAAGCAAATTTTTGAACTTTGGGGACATTTTATACGATGAAAGCGTTGTCAGCAAACATGGTCTGTAAAACTTTCATCGTATAACCTGTCACCATCAAAAATAGTAGAAAATCAAGGTAAAGTCATAAGGATTCTCCACTTACAATATTAATTACTAGGTGACATGTTATACGACAAAAACTTCGTAACCAAAAATAGCCTGTAAAACTTTCATCGTATAACCTGTCAACCTCAAAAAAGTCTAAAAAAACTCTCAAAACCATGGTAATTTTTCCCACTTAAAACAAATTCCTAGGAGACATCTTATACGATCAAACCTGCACTTCAAAATCTTCGTAAAACTTATATCGTATAGCATGTCCCCTTTGACAAATCAAGTAAAATATAATCAAAATCATAAACTTAGGTCCCACTCACCTCAAACATGGCGTTCCAAACCAATCGTGCGTCTTTTTGGCTGGTAATTTTGATCAATTTCTTTAGGGCCAGTCCATAAAACCCATGGGAAAGGCACTGTTTTATCTTCAAAACCTTGGCCTCGTCCGTGTCCATATTCGAAATCCTACTGTATTGGACCATAATCTTGTCGATCATTTCCAAATCCACGCAAAATTCTTTGGCCTCTTCTTGAATATCCACTTTTTCTTCAATCCTCTCGGTCTTCTCCTCATGTTTAATATTTTGATGTTCCTTGACTTCTTCGCCCTTCTCCTGGTCTCCAGAATCGGTCAGTTCGCAGAGCTCTACGCCAGAATCTTTGGTCGAAATCTTCTGATCGCCTTTTGTAATGTCTTCCGAAGAGGATGAGGAGCTTTCCGAGGTCTTCAGCGAGCGCATTTCGATTCCCTCGTCGGCCTAAAAAATGTCGATTTTTGTGCGAAAAAATTGATGAATGTGGTTGAAAATAATGATGTAAATCTACTATTAGCTATTATTCCAAATCAAAACAGTTTTTCTATGATTTTAGAAGTCGGAGACACTTTATACGATAAAAAATCTTTTTGACTTTTTCTGCGTATAAAATGTCTCAACCGCTAAAAATGCGCGCGAAATAAATAGAAACAGTAATAAAACTACAAGGCTTATTTTAATCTAAAACCAATTTTGTAAATGAGACATCTTATACGACGGAACGTGCTTCTGGTAATTTTCTTCGTATAAAATGTCGCCCTTCGAAAAATCCGCTAAAAATTGCATTTCCAGCAATCAAATTGCACGTTTACTCGGATGAAATCAATTTCCGAAATATCGGAATGACCAAAAGACATCTTATACGATGAAACATGCCTTTTCCTTTTCCATCGTATAAAATGTCCCCTAGCAAGATGTTTTGGCCGTCCACGTTAAAGAACCTCTGAAATTAGTTATTCTTCACTACCAACCCAAAAATTTTCGAATTTACTGCACAAGAGACATTTTATACGACAAAACATGTCTTTCTCCCCTAAAATATCCCAAATTCTAGAAAAAATGTCGTACCGAGTCTTCTCCACTGTCTTTTTCTTTCTCTTCGGCTTCCTCAACCCTCCTCCGAGTCTCAGCAACTTCTACGGTTTTTTCCACACTCTGATTTTCCCATCCCAGCCAGCTTCCGTCGAATTGTTCCGGTCTGTCAGTAAATCCTTGGTCATAAACCAATTTGAACTGATTTTGGAAAACCTTCGGGATATTCTTTGGATTCTTGGCCAAGAAATTGTCCAACAGGGTGGTAGCGAGGATCTTGTGGACCTCTTCCAATTTTTGACGCTTATCCAGCGACTCTCTGAACATTTTTATATTATTCATGACAAAAGATCAAACAATTTGAATTTTTGGTGGAAAGAAGTACCAAAATCAATCCAAAACTTAGAAAAAATTTCTTTAAATTCCCTTACGCTTTCTCCTCGAGCAATTCCAAATCTCTATGGCTTCGGTTTCCGGTGAATTTTAGAACTTCTTCCATTCCAATCAAGCCAATCAATTTGTTGGCCAATTCGTAAATCTCTTTGACATTCCTCTCCTTCTTGCTGTATTGCAAGCTTAGACGCGCCAGTAACAATACAATATTATCCGGATATTCATCAGAAAGCTCTTTGTAAAGGCTCTCGGAGATTTTTTCGTCACTTGTTTGGAGCATCTGAGAGATTTTGAAATCGCGAAGGGCGTCTGAAAATTACAAAATAAGCCTTATAGGTGCAGTTCTATAGAGCAATGCCGAAGGAAAATGTTCTTTCAAGCGGGCGACATTTTATACGATGAAAACTTCAAAACCATCTTTCATCGTATAAAATTTCTCTGCTGTCTACCAAACTACTAAAAATCACACACAGCGTATAAAAGTGTCCCAACTGATACTACTATTTTCAATTATATCCAAAAGGGGTCATCTTCTACGACCAAACAGGTTCTGAAGGTTTTGTCGTATAAAATGACTCCTTAAAAGATATTGTGGTATAACTGAGTATCAATTGGGTTTCATTTGACGCTGTGTTTGATTTTCAGTAGTTTAGGGGAGAGATGAGACATTTTATACGATGAAAAATGATTTTGAAATTGTCATCGTATAAGATGTCTCCTTCACCTCAAATTACAAAACACTTTATTCTACATCAAAACACACTCCATAACCTCTCTACGTTTTCAATTTCATCCATTTATCCAACCCAAACCCCTTCAAAATCGATCATCTTACCCTTGAACTTCATTTCAGGTGTCTTCGACTCATCTTTTCGATTTTTCAGCTCCACAACTCTGTTCGCTTTGCTCATCGCTGCTCTTGGAAACGCGCTAAGCTGCATAGTGACTGTCTGTCCGGGATCTGTTGCCGTGAGACTCATGGTTCCGTACAAACAATCGCCGTTTCTGGACCAGGTCGGCAGGCTTTCCGTGCCACTGTAAAAGGCGGTCTTCGTCTGTCCGGGTCGCATCGCCAGGCTCGATATCGTGTTGTTTCCCTTCTTTTGGGCGGCTTGATAGGTGTGATAGATGCTGATCGTAATGGGCTTCAATTTGATGCGCATTTCGAGGGGCGCGGACGTGAATTTCTCGAGGAAAACGGTGTCCTTGTGTCTTAGTTGGACCTCCAGTCGATAATCGCCCTTTTCCAGGCCGCGATACTCCCTCCCCGAGTAGGGAGGGATTAGTTTTTGGTGCTCAAAAAGTTGCATTGTGAGACATTCGATCTGATTTCCGTAGTAATGGTCCGCGACGCCGGGGAGGGAGAATTTGAAAGTCGAAGAGACTTCGGATTTGATGTGGTAGGTCAAGAACAAAGCGTACATTTTGACGTTGTCCATGAAGAAAACACGTTCGTCTAGGGGCTCAATTCGAAAATTTCTTGGCAATTCGAGCCTACGAAGCCAATCAAAGATCAGGGATGGCTTCAGGGTCATGTGTGAGAGCTCGTTGCACAAGGTCATTTCGCCAACTGCAGGGCCAGAATACTGAAAATTCGAATGTAAACGGATCAAAATCCAATTTCCAGATCATTCTAGGCTCTTCGAATGAGAAAGAGCCATCTTATACGACAAAACATGTTTTACCTTATAAAATGTCTCCCGGATAATTATGAGTACAAAAAGCAGTAGATTTCTTGGAAAGCGCTTCCAAGAAACAATTTTTTCGAATATCAATGAAAAGCAGCCATTATATATGATAGAACATGTTTCATCGTATAAAATGTCTCCAACATGATGAATGCTAAAAAAAAAATTCCTGGGTTTAGAATAAATGCCCATTGTATAGATTTTCTATCAATTTCAGAAAGTTGTCAGTTTTTGCGGACATTTTATACGATAAAACATGTTTCATCGTATAAAATGGCTGTTTTTCATTGATATTCGAAAAATTGTTTAATCGGAAGCACTTTCCAAGAACTCTACCAATTTTCGGACCCATGCAAATCCAGAAGACATTTTATACGACGAAACATGTTTCATCGTATAAAATGTCCCAGAGCCTCTCATTACGCGACAAAACCGCTTACCATATCGCTGATACTCACGTAGTACCCAAGGAACGTAAATTCGGCTTCAATTTCCGTTTCGCGGTCAAAATTTGACCACTCTAACAGGGCACAAAACTCCAAAGAACTGCGATCTCTGACCCATTTGGTCACCGAGATTTCAGAGAGCGGCTCCAGAGTGTACAACTAAAATTACGAGACATTACGGTCACTAAGACAGCAAAAATGACATTTCTATATTCAATTTCAACAATCCTCACTTCGTATTCATCTTGCGCGGCGACTTTTTGGGCAAAATTTAGGTAGATTTTGGCCGTTGATCGCTTATTCGTTGACTTTATTTTGACCGACACTTCCGTGGAATTCGATGGGCATTGCAGGAAAAGCCTTTCGGGCTGTCCTGCAGTCAATTTAAATCTTGTTTTCAGCGAATTTTCGCCTTTTTCCAGCTCCAACGGCTTGATTACAGTAATTGGGACGCGGAACAACGGCGGCGCATTCGACGTTCCTGCTCTTGGGCTCAATTTGAAGCCTGCATCATAGCCGACAATCTCCGTGTAGTGAACTCTTCCGGCTTCTAGATTAGCAGGGTCAACGCGCACTTGAAAGCTGGCGTGTTCATTGGCAAGGTGGATATTTTTTGTGTGTTTAACGTAGGGTGCTGAGGATTCAAGACGAATTTGTCGTTGGAATTTGTGTTTGGAGACAATATCTCCTACAAAATTGAAAAATTATGATGAGATTTCGCAATGTGACATTTTATACGATTAAAAATCCAAGTAGAAAAAGCACATGTTTCATCGTATAAAATGTTGTTTATGGTAAAAAATTTGGGTAGAAATTGAAAATGACTGTCTTGTCATCTTATACCATAAGCCATTTCTATAATGGTGACCTGTTACACAATGAAAATGAATAAATGACAAAAAACATGTTTCATCGTATAAGACGTCACGTATAAAAAAATTGAATTATAAATTGAAGGAAATATGATTTTACTTTGATATCAGTTATATTTTCTCCAATGGCGACATGTTATACGATTAAAATGAAGAAATGGCAAAAAACATGTTTCATCGTATAAGAAGTCACTTATACAAAAAAATTTAATTAGAAACTGGAGAACACATGATTTTCCTTTGATATCAGTTATATTTTCTCCAAGCGACATTTTATACCATGAAAACTACAAATATAAAAGAGGACAGGTTTCATCGTATAAAATGTCGCCATAACCCAAAATTACCCCGAAATCTTAAAAATCTCTTCCCACTTACCTTTGCGATTCCGAAACCGTGGCTCAATCCAAACCTTGTAGTCCGTGGTATGTTGTAATTGGTATGGGTCTCTAATATAGATCCCCTTCTTTTCATGGTCACTTCCGCCGCTCGAAACATGGCCCACAGTCACCACAAAGTCTGACAGTGTTTCTGGGAGACTCTCCAATTTTTTCAAGGCTTCAAACGCTCCGGGAAGATTGATAATTCCATTTCCATAGTCCAATTTGGTCAGCTTCTCGGAATCCAATGGTCTGGCCGAATTTTCCATCGCTAGCTTTAATTTTAGCGGCGACATTGGGATGTTTGCACTTTTCGCCGCACTCAGGAGGCATGCCGCGCATCCCAGGGCATTCGGCGCCGCCATGGACGTGCCGTTTTTGCATTGCGCCGCATTTTGCGAGTACAGGGGCATGCCGGCGATGGCGGCGCCCGGCGCCGTGAAATTGATGCCCAGCCGGCCGTCCGAGGTGGGTCCTCTGGACGAGAAATGAAGCATACAGGTTTCGCGTTTCTCCGAAGTTCCGTAGAGGACTTCGGTCGCATCCTCCGGGAGGATGGCGCCCACCGAAATCACGGCCGACGTTTGGGCGGCCGGATCGCAAAGACTGGACAAGGCGGGGCCCTCGTTGCCGGCGGACGCGAAAAATGCGATTCCCTCGTCGTAGATGAGCTTGTTCAGGTACTCGAGGAGGGTGCCGGTGGGCTGAACGGCTGAGTGGGCTCCTCCGTAGGAGAAATTTACCAAGTCGACCCCAATTTCCGCGCAATAATTTATCTGAAATCAAAAATTTTAGTTAGGAAACATAAAATTAAAACGAATTAAAACAAAATACAACCTAAATAGCTTTTTGTTAAATGGCTTTAAAATCATGTATAACACAAAAAAAATTTAAAAAAATTTTTTTTCAAAAAATCTTAAAAATTTTTAAAAATATTTTTGTCATAAAACAACTATATTTAGATACTACAATCCTTGTCACACCTTGATAACTCCGAATAACGGCATTTTCAACCATTAAAACCAACCAAAAACCCCTTAAAAATCAAAAAAATCATCAAAAATTTTAGTTAGCAAACGTAAAATTAAAACAAATTAAAAAAAAACAGCCTTATTGGCTTTTTAGAGGCTCTAAAATCAAGTATAACCAAAAAAAATACATAATTTTTTTTTTTTTTTTTTTTCAAAAAATCCTAAATTTTTTTTTAAATATTTTAGCCATAAAACAACTATATTTAGAGACTAAAGCCCTTGTCACACCTGGATAACTCCGAAAAGTTCTATTTTCACCCGTAAAACCAACAAAAACCCCTCAAAAATCAAAAAAATCATCAAATTTTAACCTAAAACAATATAAAACCCCTCCTACCGCTCGTGCAAAGGCCTGTCCAAGGGATCTTCCTCGATTCCTGTTATCTCCAATGACAATAGAGACGATTTGCGCGCCCGGCGCCAATCCGCTGCATTCGGGTTGGTCGGGATAAAAGGCCGCCGCAATATGTGCACAGTGCGTTCCATGGGACCCTGAAGGCGTCGTGATTTCCAACAAATTCCCGTTGTTTCGGATGGCCAGACAGTAGGTTAGAGAGTCTAAAGAAGGAATTCGAAAAAAAAAATTAAATTTTTACCTTCAGCTGTTAAAAATCCCCATTGTCTTTCATGCCGGAAATCGGTCATTGGAGTGAATTTTGCGAGGTCCCCACGGAAAGTCGTGTCCAGACAGGCTCTAAAATACAATCAATAATAGTCTGGCTCAATTTTATATACCAAATCTCACTTTGATTTTGAAAAATTTTTAAAAAAAATTTGAAAAAAAAATACAAAAATTTAACCAAAAACAATATTTTTTGAGATTTTAATGTCAAAAAAATTTTTTGTAAAACATGGTCAAATCGGCCAAGAAACTCTGTCAAGCTCGTATTTTACAAAGAAAATCATTTTTTTCAAATTTTTCAACTCAATTTAAAAAAAAACCAAAAATATTACCAAAAACAACGTTTTTTTAGATTTACACCCCCAAAAAGCAAAAAATTAAAAAAAATTTAAGTATGCTTCAGATACTCAGTCCGTATTTTACCTATTACTTTCAATTTCACTTTCATTTTTTTACTCCAATTTGAAAAAAATCAAAAAAAGGTAAAAGTCATACCTAAAATAACGTTTTTTTTTGAGATTTACACCCTGCAAAGAGCAAAAAATCCAAAAAATCGAGTGTGCTATAAATCTTCAGGGCATATTTTACCTATTTCATTCATTTTTACTTTCATTTTTCCAGTTCAATTTGAAAAAAAATCAAAAAAAAATTAAAAATCATCCCCTAAAACAATTTTTTTGCGATTTAGTCTCAAAACCCCCAAAAATCCACTCCAATTTACCTCCACCTCTCTCCGTCATGCCAAACCACGCAATCCAACGCGGGTCCGGAGTCGATTTTACTGCCGAAACCCCGCAAATATTCCAATTGAAACTCCAAATCCCTTCGTTTCCATTTATCGGTCAAATTTTTCGAACTTTGCCCTACGGCATTAATGTGATTGTTCAATTTCTTCAAGTTCTCGGCTATCAGACCCGCGTGTCGCGGAATGAGCTCGTTTTCCAGGCGAGAATCGCGAATTCGCGTCAATAATTCGGGTGGGTACAGCTCAAACAGCCTCTTCAAACCGAGCCGATATTCGCCGGAGGGGTTGGTCCATCTCTCTGGGATCTAAATGACAAATGAATCAGCTGTTCAACTTGGCCTACCTTCAATTTCCTCCCACTGAGACCCAAAATTTCCCGGGTTTCATCGATTCTTCGTACCTCGGTGGTGATCACATCGCCCGAGCCGGTAAAATTGACGGCATCAATGATTTTCGGCAGCCCGTTTGATGTGGTTTGAAGGCCCGGAGCCGCCAGGTCCACTCCCATGTCAAGAATTGCGATAACAGTGCCGCGACCATCAAATTCGGGATTTTTTGCGAGAAAGTCGGGCTGAAATGGCAGGTGCAATATAAAACGGATGAAAATGAAGTAAAACTTTGAATATTTTAAAAAGTTTACGGTAAATAAAGATAGAACAGACCTTACTCTAGCTTATTTACCTTATTTTACCGGACAATTCACTCGAAATTATCGTATATTAACTTAGGTAAAAAATTAGGTATTGATCAACTAAATCAATATAAAATCATAATCCTAAATCCAAAAAAATCTGCCAAAAGACGTAATAAGCTGTGAAATTACTTGTCCAACGATATCCTTCGGAATGAGCTGATGAAACGGCCATTTTTCATCTTCTCCATCGTAATCTCCACTCATCTCTGATGGATCGGAAAAACTGTTGGAAAACTGTACAATTCTGACACGGGAGGAGTGCTGAGAGCCTTAGGCCTAAAAATAGCACAATAATATAGCAGAAAATCGAATAAACGCGCGCAAAAACAACGTGAAAATCAACATTCCACTTGTTGGTCTCCAAAATAATATCCGAAAAATTTATGGCACTCAAATCGAGACGAAGGTCTGAAAATATCCGAGACGGCCAGCCAAAACAAAGTCGTTTTGACAATCCGAGTCTGGGAAAAAGGTCAAAAAACAACATTAAAATGGGCGGCCTTTGGACGGTCAGGTGGTGGAGAAAAACAACGGAAAAACTGTGCAAAAAGACGGTAATAGGGTAAAAATTGTGGTCGATATTGTCAATGAAGGTATTTGGAAGTTAACTTGATACTTTTGACAACATTTTGGCCAAGAAAAGTAAAAGCAACTTGGCCAGGAAAAGACTTGACACCGACGGGTCAACTCTCACTCTACAATTCAAAACCGGACCAAAGTAAAGATGAAAAAGATGTTGAACCTTCCTAAAAATAACCTTAGCTCCAAAATAAATTAGTTTTTCACTCACAACACTTTTTTCCCGCTATCTACGATATACTTGATAATTCGTAAAAAATGTCCCGTTTTCAACGAATTCCGCCGCCAATTTTACTGTAAACACAAAATTGAGGCCTTCAACGAATTCCTGCGGTCGTAATTAGCGATTGCATCAGATTTAACATGTGGAATCAACAAAAAATAATAAGCCTTTTGCCCGTCTAAACTAAGATCACCGCAAATTAAACTCTTGAACTTTTATCATCCGCCTAATTCAGCCTGAGTATCCACACGATGACCCAAACAGCCTTTTTTTGATAAATATTTTGTTCGAACGCTCTCGGGGACGTTCGGGAGAAAAGCCCGGAAAAGGCGTCGGAGGGGCGGTGCCAGGCCGCACGGCTCGTCGCCGGCTCGCGGAACCGAGTCTGCGTGGAGCGAAGTGCACGTGAACTACTTGTCTGCAGCTATTTTTGGAGAAAGATTAGGTTTTTTGGGGGAAAATTGGGAAAGATTAGGGTTGGTTGAGGTCTAAAGTAATATGGCCAGTGCTCGGACAAGAAGGCTGGGATTTCTTTGAAATTTCGCCTAGAGAATTTTCATAGGTCACGTTTCCATTGCTGAAAATTTTAGCTAAAGCTTTCAAGTTACAGCTGAGATATGCAATGGTCTGATGAGAGACTGTGGAAAATGAGGAGAGACGGAGAGAGAAAACGTATTTTTGGCTATATCTTTGCAAATATCGGCCTGAAAAAATCAATTTTTTCCACAGTTGTTTTACAGCGCATGTCCAAGAGAATGAAAATTTTTTGGGCTGAAAATCGAAAAAAAAAAATTCTAATTTTTTTAATTTTTTTCTATTTTTTTTTTTCAAAAAAAATTTTCTTGATCTCAAGACCCTCTGGCTCAAGTCGAGATCAATTTTCACATTTTTCACGTCTCCGCCTGCCCACAAGATGAGTGTTTTCTGCCCAACTTACCATCAAATCTCTATTGTTTCGACGAAAAGCGACGCATTTTTTGATCACGCTTTGATAGTCGTTGATAATCACCACGCGGGTGAAATTAAAAGAGTGGAGTCAGCAAGGTGCGTGAAAAGAGATGGTCATGCGATTTTTCTAGACGCAAGGCAAGTCGCCGGAGTGGTTTCAGCGACATGCACTGTGCGAAAACAAAAGTTCAAATTGCACGGTGCGATTTGTTGCATTTTGCACAGTGCACTTTGTCGCTAATTTCGCACAGTGCCAACCGCGAAAAAAGTCGTCTGCACGGTGCAATTTGTTGTTTTCTGCACAGTGCAAATTTCTTTTTGGGCTGTCGCTCGCACCCTGACTTTTTTCGCACTGTGCAAGCGTCAAAAAACTTTTTTGTCGCTAATTTCGCACAGTGCAAACCGCAAAAAAATCGTTTGCGCGCTGCAATTCTTTATGCTCAGCGATATTTCGCCGCACAATGCAAAAATCAAAAAAAAAAAAAAAAAGTGAGAAAGCATTTTCACAAAGTGCCTGGACATTTTTTTGCTTTCTCTCAGTGCGTCTTCATTTTTGTTTTGCCAACGCACTGTGCATTTTTACCTTTGCGCACCGTGCAAACTCAAAAAAGCCGATTTTTTTGAGTTTCGGCCGTGCACATTTTTGAGCAAAGCCGCAGCGGCGCAGTTGGAAAAACCTCACGCCGCAGCGATATTTCAAGCGCAGAGTGCAAAAAAAATGTGAGTAAACGGTTCAAGAACTCGCAATTTTTTTGTGAACGGACGACAAAAAGTCCATGCGTCGGAATCGCCCATCATCGCTTTGCGACTGCAAGCCGCGGCTTGGAATTTGGTGCGCGATAGCGGCGAGGCGAGACATTTTGCTGCGACAATCCGCCGTTATTTTCCCGACAGACTGATAGTTCAGAAACCAACTGGAAAATGATAAGGAACTTTGAGTGCCCCACCTAAAAGACTTTTCTTGCCGAGAAAATCAAAAAAAAAAATCAAAGAAAAATTGACGAGAATCTCAAACTAATCGGACCGTCCGCCCCCCTCAGACCCTCAAAAATGTCTGGCCACAGGAACGTTTGGCCATTTCTCAATTCCCTAGCCAAAAAACCCGTCGAAAAGCCCCCCTCGTCTCGCTTCTCCCGCTTTTTTGTGGATTTGGCTGCAGACGAAAAGAGCGGAACGAGCTCGCAAAGAGGAAAGCAGAGTTCGCCTCGGGGAACGTTGAGAAATCGCCCCAAAGACTCTCGAGACTCCGGTTCACGTGCGTTTTAATGCGCGTATAACAAAGGATGACGAAAAATGGAAATGGGAGGCTGCAGGTCTGGAATTACAAAATTACGGGGCTTTCAAAATGAAAAAGTTCGGGAAAGCGATGAATAAGGAAATTGGAAGTGCGGAAAATTCGCTCTTTGGACTTTTTTTGAATATTTGGATAAAACTTGTGAACAATATGGTAGAAGTACGACGAGCAGTTTTTAAAAAATTTTGCGACCATATTAAAAAATTTAGTTGTGGCCTAACCACGGTAAGTGTTAAAGATTTACCGCAGAATTATGGCCAAAAAGTATTTTTCTCTCTGACCGAACTCGTGCTCTGCGTACTCTCTCGGCCGCAGAGATCGTTTAATATCTCGGCTATGCCTGGAAATCGCGAGCTAAAATTTTAAAAAATTGATATGTTGCCCGCGCTAGAGACGTGTGCAAAATTTGAAGAAAATCTGAGGGGCTACTTGTAAGTTCAAAAATTTTTGGTGGAATATATCAATTTTTTTGATTCGACTAGTCGATTTTCTTAATAGTCTGAGAATAATACATCCCAAGAACTCTAATCGTTCGCTTTACCGAGTATATCTGTTTGAATGTGCACCAGCTATCCTGAGGGAAACTTCGGAGGAAACCAGCTACCAGATGGTTCGATAGTCGATTTTCTTTTAAATTTGGCTTGTATGGTCCGTAGAGGTCACAAATCAATTTCCGAAGAAATTAACTCCGTTTTATAGTCGCAACCAAGGTATTTAACCACTTTTCTATAGAAATGTCCCTTGCAAAGCCCGGGCTAAAAAAAAGATGAAATTTTGAATTGAAAAAAATTCATAACCCCCAAAAAATTCCCTCATTATGCATACAGTTCTACAGAGAGTCTATATCATAAGCCTCGTTTGAGGTCACATGATGATTCTATAAATAATGTAAAAGTACGAATCAAAGGGGGCATTTCTGCTTTGTAGCCGTGTGAAAAGAAACTCACCGCAATTTTTTTATCGGACAAGATAAATGATGACCAACTTTATGCGTGATGCAATTCGTATATGTAGTGTTTTCATAAAGTGCGGAGACTTTTTTGGGTTTTGCCGCGCGATGTTCGACTGCACAGTGCAAAATCTCAAACGCACCGTGCAAAATGGGGCTTTTGCACGGTGCGGCCCCGTGAGACAAGGTCTACGCACTTTTAAAAAAAGTGTTGTGGTTTGTGTCGATGACATTTTTTTATAGTTTGAAGAAGTCCGCGGAATAGGTAAACGGGACTTTTTTGCGTAGTTCGAAGCAAAAATCAACCACCTTTTAAGGCAGATTTTTAACTGATAAAAAACTGGTCACAAGGAAAAGGAAAACCGGATTAAAAGAGGTGACCGTTTTAGTCATCATTTTGCAGAATATTTAAAATTTTGTACTTTATCTCAAAATAAGATGGAATCGCTGCACAACGAACTTCAATAGAGCAAGCCTGTCTATAACAAGCAATTTCAGAAGCTTCAAGGGTTGATTTTAAGGCGGAGAGGGACTTTTTACTACGAAATCCTTCCATAACGAATCATTTTTTGGTCCCTTGCGATTGATTGTATGTACACAGGCAAAATTGCCTTCAAGCTTTGTTTAAACGACCTCAAGATCCTCCAAGGAGCACTCCCATTTCCCTAAACTCACTCCCTCAACTCAAACAAAAGCCAGAGAACAAAAATAGAATCAGCGCCCCCACCCTAACCATAAATTTACATAGATCGTAAAACGTTTCCGCAAAAAATCACAAGACTGTCAGGTGAACAACCCCTCGCAATCTGCGTTCCTCGACATAAAAGGAAACCCACATGACGAGGGTAAAATCCCCCTCCTCAAACAAGGAAAATGAAAAAGTGAACAAGGGAAATGTTTCAAACAGAAAAGAAACGTTGGTTTGACCTTTGCAAACATCGAGATTCTGGGATCGTCTGGGCGAGTCAGCCGACTTGGAATGATAAAAAAAAAGAAAAGGGATTAGGAACGTCAGAGGAATAAAGGACATATGGTTCAAGCGTTTAAGTCATGAGACACCAGTCTTTCGGGAAAATGATTGGCATCTCAATGAAGAAAATAAACGTTTATAGATCACTTCGCGGTAAATTCGACTTGTGATTATCAAAAATTTTTGAACACGCTTTTCATTAACTTTAAAATTCTAGTTGATACCCTTGAAAAAAATTGAAAAAGCCATTATTTATTTGTTTACACCGAATAACATTTTGTTATAAATCCAACAAAAGGAGTAATGAAGTTATGGTTAAAGACGGCCAAATAGTTGATCGGCAGAGCAATACTTCGTTTGACAGCCTAGATATTTTACAATGGTTTCGTGATGGGTTTGAATTTGTTGATTCACGATGAGCGCTCAGCGATCTTGAGGACGGCAAGCAATACATGGGCTCGATGGCGTTTTCTTCAAGGCAGATGTGACAGGCATCATTTTCTGCCTTGGCACTGGAATGATTTCATCCAGATCCTTCATAAATACCATCATTCTTTGCACATTATTCTTTTATCGCCATAATCAAAGGGCTGGAAGGAAAGGGAATCCAGGTTCTGTTCTAAGAACGCAAAAATGCAAGTCAAACAAGCTAAAACGGTCCGGTGAATGGATTGCCAATTCGCTAAAAAAAGACGCGAAAGAGCTTTTCTCGGGGAAGAAATGGGAAACTTTTTGGGGCGAGAGAGGACGTTTTGCACGTCTTTTCTCTGTTTTCTGTGTGAAACCAGGACGGAGTGTAAAAAACCGATAGCGAAGTGTCTACTACGGCCACCGGACTCAGTTCGACGGGCAATATCCTTGATGGAAGCTTCTGGTACAAAATGAGTGGGGCCATCTTTTCCAATCAGACGAAGTTGAAACAATCAGAAGGAAGTGACGTATGAGAAATACGAATAAGTTTTCATTATGTTTGCTCCGGGTTCTGTCATTTTTCGATTTTTCCTCTGCTTCGTTTCTGATTTTGGGTTGCATATCACCCTAGTCTTAAAGCAAAATCTTTGAAATTTTGACGTTGGAGTATCTAACTGTAACACTAGAGAACTATGCTGCTTTTTGTCGGGCAAAGCTACATTGCGATACCTCCCGCACAGTACAAAGACATGTCAAGACCTTTTGACTCACCTATTCCCCTTTTCCATTGTTCCACGAAATGTAATAACTCTGAGATGGAGTCGTTTAATCCGGCGAATAAACCACGTCCGCCGGCCTCGCTCTTATAAAAGACAGCAAAGCCCTTCAACCGGCTACAAAACATCGGGGCCCCGTTTTTTAGGCCGATTGTTGGTTGTAAATGCGGCGAAATGGCATCAAACTACCAGGTAAGTAGTTGTGGAAGGCAGTTTTCAACGGCGATTTGTAGCCGCGCTTTGTATTCGCAAGAGTTTCAAATGTTTTTTTGTTGAGAGGAAAATGCAATTTTCGAAAGTTTACAAGGGCATAGAATGTTTTACTGGGCGAGAGTTGTTTACGAGATAAACGTTATTTATAATGTAGAGTTGGGGTTGAGAAATACGTTTTTGCGCATGGTCCGGGGTGACTTTTAAGGTGACTTTTCAGATATTCCGAGGCAAAGCTGGACGTACTGCGTTGGTTTATAGGCTTTTTGATGTTGATTGTTTCTGCAAAGCGCGAGCCAGGAATCGAGCAATGTTCCACCATGTCTTCTACGTCGTATTTTACCCTGATTACCGCGACTTTGGACTTTTATCATCCCTTGACCAAAAAATATCGGTTCCTCCACAAAATGCGAGCTAAATCTTTTGTATGTCTTACCAAACTCTAATTCAAATTCAAACCAAGTTTCATAAAAAAATGAACTTTCACTTGAAGTTTGCTTTTACGCAAGTTATACCAATTGCTCCGCAAAGATTGAAATCAAATATTTACATACTAGTATGTATTTTCATAAAGTCCATGGACATCTCGTTTTGTTGTGTTGCGATTTTGGAAGCGGAATTGTGCTCATTATTTTCCCGACAGGCTGATATTTGTATTTTCATAAAGTGCATGGACGTTTTTTCGGGGCCCGAATCGTGCAAAAAAACCGCCATTTTTTCACCGTGCATTTCACTTTTTTTTGGGTGTTCGCATTACCCATTTGAAATATCGCTGCGGCAAAAGCAAGTTTAAGCTACTGGAGTGCCTGAAATTTGCACACTGCAAACGTACGAAAAGAAAGATCTACTGTGCGTCAAACTGAGAGAACCTAAAACGGTCCGGTGAATGGATTGGCAATCGCTAAAGAAAGACGCGAAAAAACCTTTTGTCGGGGAAGAAATGGGGAGATTTTGGGGCGAGAGAGTATGCTTTTGCGCGTCTTTTCTTTGTTTCTCTGCGAAATCAAGATGAAATGTAAAAACCCGATAGCGAAGGGTCTATGCCGGTCACCGGACTCTTCTGTTTGACGTGCACTGTGCGTTAGCGACAGGTGTGGGAAAAAGTGCAATATGCACTGTGCGGAAGGGAAAAAAATTTCCACGAATTTTATGAAGATATCAGTCTGTCGGGAAAATAATGAGCACTCTGTCGCATCGAAAATCGCAGAGAAAATGAATTGTGTCGCGGAGAAAATCAAACCGCTTTTTCAGCGACGCGATTGCCGCAACGACATTCTGCTCATTATTTTCCCGACAGACTGATATACAAAACCCTAATATACCATCTTATACTATAATATTTTGTATCAGCTGACCTTCCCCCTCACCGCATGGCTTCTCAAGAGCCCTGTAAACAGCTTCAATTTGCCGCAAATTTCACTGTCATTACGGCGAATAACAGGTCCCTCAATTCTTGACATAAGTGGAAAACCTCGCACATTTTGTTTGTATTTCGGGTTGTTTTCGCGCCCGACGCCTCTATTTTTGTCAACGAAAGTATATTTTCGACGCCGCATAGAAGCCTTTCATTCCCCGTGGCCTCGCATTTCTTTTGGCCTCTAATCCCGCCGTTACGTCGCAAATTATTGAAATTATTGCGTATTTTAGGGAAGGGCCACTTCGCAACGTGCGTTGGGCAAAAAATTTTACTTCGATGTAAAATAGGAGTAGCTTGATTTTGAGTATCATACATTGGCTGTCGGGAAAATAATGAGCACTCTGTCGCAGCGAAAATCGCCGCCAAGAAAATGAATCGTGTCGCGGAGAAAATCAAATTTCTTTTCACTTCAGCGACTCGCAGCGACACTGTGCTCATTATTTTCCCGACAGACTCTAGCAATGGAAAAATGCGGAAAAATTTAGAAAAAAAAATTGATTCTTCTACGAAAAAATCACTAATTATAAATACATTTTTAATTATTTTTTGATTAAAATCCCACTCTTAAACTGCTCAACAAAAAGGTAAAATACGATGATTGAAAAATAAATGGTGACTTGGCACAAATTTAGATTATTTTTTTCTAACAATCAGGCTTATTCCATACTCCTGGCTCGCATTTTGCAGAAACGACCGAGATTTTTCAGTCGAAAGTTGGAAAAAATAAGATATTTTTTTGCGAATTTTTCCATGAAAAGTTTCATGCCTATTTCTACCATAGAGGATAATTTTCCCACAAAAAAAATCATTTTTTCCGCACGAGACTGGCAAAGATACGGCCATAAAGAGCTTTTCTTTCTGTCTGCTCATACTCTCAAAATCTAAATTTTGTTATCAAAAAGTATCAAATCGCGTAAAACCGATTTTTTTATTTGAAATTTTTTGTGTTTTGGTTGAATAAAGTGCCGTTGACAACAAAAAAAGTTTTTTTCAATTAATGAAACGATTAAAATTCTCTGTTTTCCCAATGCTCTTGGATACTTTTTGATACTTTTTGACACCTTTTGACATCAAAATTCATTTTTTCGGAAACTTTTTATTCCAAAAATTGTTCCCCTTTAAATATTATAAAAGCCTTTTTCCCATTTTTTTTCTCCCACCAAGTTTAGCACAACTTTGCCACTTCGCTCCTACCCCACAATTAATAATAATCCATGTACTCTAATTACCTCGGGTATATTTGAATTTTCACTGGAGGAGCGTCTAAACTTCCCTAATCCGCGGGCAAATCCTCTCTAATCCCATGTGGGTATAATTCCAGGTAAATTCGAGTGTCAAGATTTTTACTACATTTTACTGGGAAAAGTGTCAATTTTGCGTAATTTTCGACTTTTTAGAGGCAAAATTGCACATCTAAATGTGAGAATATACGTATTTTTGAATCTTTTGCCGATTTTTGAGGTTTTTAAGCAAAATGAAAATTATGCAAATTTCCAAAAATTTGCATAAAATTTGCATAAATTAAGAAAAAAAATTTAAAACTGATTTTTTGCGATTTTTAACTTTTTTTTGTAAAAAATTCGGACTATGCAGTTTTATGCAAATAAAAAAATTGCATAAATTTTCATAATTTTATAAAAATTCAACTGGCTTCTAAAAATCTCATTTAATTCTTTTTTTCACTTTTTCTCGAAAAAAATTAAATTTATGCGAATAAAAAAATTATCACAAATTTTGAATAATTTCAGTTATCATGCAAGACCCCGAGTTTGAACGGGCCGTCCGGTATTTTCAAGACAACCCGGACAAGTTGGAGGAATTTATAACCGGCCCAAACTACATTTCGAACGAAACATTTCAAAGATGGGCCGCCGAAAGACATCAGCAGCTCAAATGGAAGACCGAGAGACGGCAATTACTGACCTCATACGTGGTAAGGAAACTGTGGAAATTAGCCGAGCGTACTTTGCAATTTGGAAGGGAGAACGTGCTACTAGGCGGGCAAAAAACAGTAGGAAGGTGCCCACAGTTTTTTTGCAAGTTCAGCTCTTTGGGTACCGTTGAAGGGCATCTTAATCAAACAGCTTTTGGCAAGGGATCATAGACGCTAAATTAATGAATTATTGACAAGCGTTTTCATAAGAGCATGGGCATTGTATGACATATCAGTCTGTCGGGAAAATAACGGCGGGTCTTCGCAGCAAAATGTCTCGCCTCGCCGCTATCTCGCACCAAATCCCCCCTAGACTGATATCAGCCTGTCGGGAAAATAATGAGCACAGTGTCGCTGCGCCAATTGCGTCGCTGAAGTGAAAAGCACTTTGATTTTCTTTTCTCCGTGACGCAATTCATTTTCTCGGCGGCGATGCGATCTTCGATGCCACATAGTTCATTATTTTGCCGACAGACTGATATGAAATACTATAATAATTCTCGCCGTAATTTCCTACTTTTATTTCAGACCCCAGCCGGCCGAGCGCAAGCCCTTCATGCCCTAGCCGCGTGGTCCAAGGAGCCGCGCCGCCTTACGTACGAACTCGGCGTTACGTGCGCCCAGCTGTGCCGTTGCAGCGACTTCGAGGTCCTGATCCCGATCTCGAAGCCGGTCAAGAAGCGGACGGCGTCCGTGTCCGACAGCGCGACGCAAAGTAGCAACGAGAACGAGGAGAATGGAGATTTCGGGTCCATGTGGAGGAAGTTGGTCCTCATCGACGGCCAGATGCTGTTGCGGCGGCCGAGGGCGAACCGAAGGCCTTCTCGGTACATTCAGCGGCTGATCGATTGCAATGACAAGTTGCTGGGTAGGTTGGAAAGACAAATACCATCGGATTTTAATGAATTGCGGATAAATGGATGGATCAGCCTGTCGGGAAAATAATGAGCACTCTGTGGCATCAAAAATCGCATCGCCGCCGAGAAAGTGAATTGTGTCGCGGAGAAAATAAAATAGCTTTTCACTTCAACGACATGATCGGCGCAACAAAATTGTGCTCATTATTTTCCCGACAGAGTGGATATGAAATTTTGCCTCAAATTTACAAGGGAAATACTCCAAGTGCTACGCTCACATTTTTTTTCCTTGAAATTTTGCAGACGCGCGAGGCATAGCCCACTTATAAATAGATGACTAAAAATTTCAGCTCGCAATGTTCAAAGACAGCCCAGATATTGAACGATCTTTGTGGCCGAGAGAGTACGCAAAAAGCGGAGAGTGGTCGGATAGAAAACCCCCTTTTTGCCCATATCTTTGCTAGTTTTATGCGGAGAAAATTGGTTTTTTGTGGAAAAATTTCGCTTTTCGGTAGAAATAGGCGCAAGGCTTTTCATGCCGAAATTTGCGAAAAAATGGCACATTTTTTGATATCTTTTGAGCCAAAAAATCTCGATGTTCCGAGGCTCCACTGTACACACCGTTTCCATTTTGCATTTGAATACAGTGGCGGATCTGATCTAGTGGTAAAAACGTACCATTTTGTATCCCGGAAGAACCAAAAATGTGGCAAAATACCTCCATTTCCAAGTGAAAGACTCCGATTTCAGAAGCGCGCCCAATCTTTTTGTGAGGGAAGTTTTTTTACTTGGAGAGGGAGGTATTTTGCTGCATTTTCGAAACTTCCCGGATGCAAAATGGTGCGTTTTTTGCCACTGGATCCGGTCCGCCACTGTAGTCTTCTTTCAGCTGAAATCCACTTCTACACAGACATCAACGACCGCGACGCGCAATACATGAATGTTCTGAGCAATTGGGGTAGCACTATGATTCATTTCACCCAGGTAGATAACTTTTAATCACAGTTTTTTGGATCCATTTTTAGGTAGTAACCAAACTCCAAGCGCCCACCTTGCCCTATGAAAACGAAAAGTCCCGGGAAAAGCAATACAAACGACTGGTCGATTTCCTCCTGGATGTGGTCAAGTCCATCTTCCAGGACATGAATACGATGGACTCGGTGATCCTGAAGATTATGCATTTTGCGCAGCGGTTGGTCGAAGCCGACCGGGCTTCGTTGTTTTTGGTCGACTCGAAACGGGGCGAGTTGTACGCGCAAATGTTCGATATCAAAATGGAAGAGGCCAACGCGGAGGACGAAAGTCAAAGGGTCGAAATAAAGTAGGCAAAGGGGCGGTGAAATATGCGAATAAAGCGCAATATTTAGGCTAAAATATATTAGTATCACTCTGTCGGGAAAATAATGAGCACTCGGTCGCATCGAAGATCGCATCGCCGCCGAGAACGTGAACATGTCGCGACAAACTAAAATTAATTTTCACTTCAGCGACGTGATCGGCACCGCGAAATTATGCTCTTTATTTTCCCGACAGACTGACCGTACCTTCACAACGTTGGCTTTTTTGCACAGTGCACGCCTCAAAAAGCCACTTGCAACGAAAAAGCTTACTTTGTAGCGATACTTTTATTGACGTGCAGGAGGGGTTTCGGACCGCGACAGATGTCGAAGCATGGTTTCCAACTGCTTGCAACCGCGCAAAAACTTCCCAAGACTTTTTCTTGGACCGCCTATTATTCTGTCGGGAAAATAATGAGCATAATTTTGCTGCGTCGATCGCGTCGCTGAAGCAAACATTGATTTGATTTCGCCGGGACAACATGCATTTTCGACGATGCGATTTTACATGCGACAGTGCGCTCATTATTTTCCCGACAGCCTATTATATCGAGTTTTATTACAGATTCCCAATAAACAAAGGGATTGCGGGCTACGTGGCGAGAACCGGGCAAGGTCTCAACATTTCCGACGCTTACAAAGACAAGCGATTCAACCCAGAAGTGGACACTCAAACCGGCTACAAAACGAAGACAATCTTGTGTATGCCAATTTTTATGAGAGGACAGTAAGTCGTTTTTTTGGTCCGACATAGCCCAAATTGTCCTATTTTCCACTTATCGGTTTGTTGGGGAAATAATGTGGATTTGTCGCGCCTTGGAATCCATCATCGTTTTTCGACGGCCGGACTAGATTTTTGGGCACTTTTCAGGCTGACAGCGCTATAAAACCTGTCCATCGTTCCGTCGGGAAAATAATGAACAGTTTGTCGATCCGCCAATTGCGTCGCTGAAGTGTAAAGCAATTTTATTTTCTCCGCGACACAATTCATTTTCTTGACGGCAATTTTCTCTACGACAAGTCCACATTATTTTCCCGACAGACTGATAACGGTTTTTTACTGACCTGTAGAGTAAAAAAATTAAATTTCAGTGTGATCGGAGTGGTGCAAATGGTCAATAAACATGCTGGAACCTTCACAGATGAAGATGAGGACAATTTCGAAACGTTCGCCGTGTTTTGCGGATTGGCTTTGCATCATGCAAAACTGTACGACAAGATCCGCAGATCCGAGCAGAAATATCGAGTAGCATTAGAGGTGTTGGCCTATCACAGCGTCTGCAATCGCGATGACGTCATGAAAATCAAACGAATCAAAATCAGCGAAAATGTCCCGGAGCTGGATCGGTGGGTTTTTTTTGTGATGCGTACAGCATCATAGGGTAAATTGGGTTATGTTATGATGACGAGTTCTTATTTGTATTTTCAGCTTCGACTTCAACGGCTACACTTTGACGGAGCTCGAAAAGCCGTTGTATGCGGTCTACATGTTCAAGACGCTTTTCAAGGACTTTATGTAAGTCGTCAAGGCTTACAAGGATCTTTCTTTTGGAACTGGGACGGTTGGGGAAACCGGAAAGTATTATTTTTCTTTGATGCAACTGTCGAAATTATGTTGGATAATCGATGGTGCTGACTTCGAAATCATTTTAACTTTTCCTCTAGTACTATATAGTACTATATGATACTATGGAGTACAAGGTGGAAATATGGCTTTTGACGTTAATGTTGTTGTTTTGATGCTTAGCACTCTTCAAAAACACGTTTTAAACTCTTGGTGCTATTTAGTACTATCTGATACTATGTAGTACGAGGTGAAATTTGGTCTTTATGCGTTAGTGGTGTTGTTCTGGTGCCTAGTACTGCTATTTTCACCTCGTACTATATAGTACCAGGTTGTGCTAAATAGCACAAAGTCTTTGTGAGAGATGAGAAAAACACTTTTTGGCCGTATCTTTGTCTCCTTTGCATAGAAAAAATTTATACTTTTCGAAGAAATTGTTTCAACTACGGTTGAAACAGGAGACTAAACTTTTCATGCCAGAATTCAAAATAAAAGGTTACGGTCTGTATACTTTTCCGACCTAAGAATCTCGGAGATTTCCGTAAAACGCAGTCTAGTAATTTCGCATATCTCTCAGAAAAAAATAATTTAAATTTGCGCCTAGTTTCTCCAAAATCTGAGCTTCACACTTTGAGTACTTCCCTTTTGAAGGCCGGCGGTACACTCTTACATATCAGTTTGTCGGAAAAATAATGAGCGCTCTGTTGCATCGAAAATCGTATTTCTGCCGAGAAAATGAATTGTGTTGCGGAGAAAACCAAATTGCTTTTCACTTCAGCGACTCGGTCGGCAGCGACATTGCGCTCATTATTTTCCCGACGGACTGATTTTCGCATCTTTTCAGACAAATCGAACCGGACGACGTGATCCGCTTCGTATTGACGGTTCGAAAAAATTACCGAATAGTACCATATCATAACTGGACGCATGGCTGGACGGTGGCGCACGCCATGTTTGTGTTTCTCAGGAAGACCACCATATTTGAGCCGCATGAAGTGAGTTGTGGTGGGATCAGTCTGTCGGGAAAATAATGTGGATTTTTTGCGGCTTGGAATCGATCATCATGGCTTTACCTCGACTCGGAGATTCGACGGGCGACTGCGACGAAATGAGATATTTTTCTGCGACAAATCCACATTGTTTTCCCGACAGATTTTTTATAGTACAGTTATGTAAGATACTATTAATGCTAAGTGAGCCCCCATATTCCTTAATTTTCCAGGCTCTTGCCCTGTTTGTTGCCGCAATTTGCCACGATTTGGATCATCGGGGCAAGAACAATGCCTACATGAAGACAATGTCCACACCACTTGCCGCAATCTACTCAACCTCGGTGATGGAACACCACCACTTCAATCAGACCGTCACCATCCTCCAACACGACGGACACAATGTGCTGAGGTCGCTGCAGCCGGCGGACTACAAGAAGGTTTTGGGCGCGATCAAACAACACATTTTGGCGACCGATTTGGCTCTGTTTTTCCCGAACAAGGCTAGATTGAATGAGCTGGTGGCAAAGGGAGAGTTCACTTGGCAGGATCCGAGTCATAGGCAAGTGGGACTTGAGACAGATGAGATTAGGGGCAAAAAGTTTCAAAAAGTATCCGTGATACTTTCTGATACTTTTTGGAAAAAAACCTTATATTTTGTTTAAAAGCAGCGTTTCTTATATTTTCGCTTTCAAAACGGATTGTCTCCAAAAAAAATCAAAACAGACAATGTGGTTTTGAATTCCCATGGTCTGGAAATTTTGGTTTTAGAGTCGAAAACGACCTTCGTAAGCAGCAAATATGGAAGAAATTCGAAATATGACAATTTGCTGTAAAAAGTGTCAAAAGTATCATGGATATCTTTTGATACTTTTTCGAAAAAACGCACGTCAAGGCAAAATTGAAAAAAAAGTCCTAGCAAAAAACCTTGGCATTCCGTTTCAGCTAGGTTTTTCTTTTATACTTTCTCTCACACCATATTGTAGGATTCTCGCTCAAGCCTTGCTAATGACGTCTTGCGACCTGGTAGCCACGGCCAAGCCTTGGCAAGTCCAAACCGAAACCGTCAAGGTCATCTTCGAGGAGTTTTATGAGCAGGTAAGTTAGTATATACGTTTTTCCAAAAGTGCGTAGACTGTCCTTAGAAGGTCTTGCGTAGAAGGTCGTACCGTGGTAAAACCCCCATTTGCAATAAAAAAGTTTGTTATAGAGAGATCTTACACAACGGTTTTGAAAGACTCTTCTTACACATCAAAACCTCTCTATAACGAACAGTTTCAAAGGTCATCGTTTTTCGGCCAAAATTCACCTTCGTTGGACGAAATGGTTTTATCAAACTGTCGGGAAAATAATGAGCCCTCTGTCGCATGAAAATCGCATCGCCACTGAGAAAATGAATTGTTTCGCGACAATATCAAATTGCTCTTCAGTTCAGCGACGCGATTGGTGCAGCTATTATACATTGCGCTCATTATTTTCCCGACAGACTTATAGAATTGAAAAAAGCGTAGCAATGTACATTTATTACATCTTCAGGGAGATGCGGAACGTCTGAACGGACGAGATCCCCAGCCAATGATGGATCGAAGCCATGCCAATGAACTGCCTCAAATGCAAGTGGGATTCATCACTGGGATTTGTGTTCCATGCTATCAAGCCATCTCCCAGGTGGTCCCCGAAGCCGATGAGTTGAGGGAGAGGTCCGAGTAAGCTCCGATATCTTCTAACTAGTATCGTTTTAGATACAACCTAAAGAAATGGAAGGAACTTGCCGAAGAACAGGAGCAAAAGAAGCTGCAGGAGAATGGTGGTGGATAACCCTTCGTAAAATATTTTCTTTATGGCAAAAATAGGAGATTTTTACTTTGCAAAGATAATGTGAATCTAATATAATAAACAGGAACAATTTTTGCAGTCTGTCGGGAAGATAATGAACATTCTGGCGCATCGAAAATCGCATCGCCGTCGATAAAATAAATTGTGTCGCGAAGAAAGTGAGATTGCTTTTGCTTCAGCGATGCAGCGACATTGTGTTCATTATTTTCCCGACAGACTGATACTATATAAGGGAAGAACGGAAAAAGTTCCTTTTTCTGGCCCCGCGCGTCGCAGCTTGCGCCCTGGTTTCCATGCAGACTGCGAATAAAAATAGGAAACAGCCTAAGCGCAAAAACTAAGCCTAAGGCAAAGGCTAAACTAAGCCTAAACTGCCTAAGCCTGAAATTCCTTGCAACCGGAATTGTTCGGGCGCAAACTGCAAACCCTTCTTTTCGCTGGGGCCAGAAAAAGGAATTTTCACCGGGAAGAACTCTATAAACCGCGATTGCGCTTTTCGGAGAGTTGGTTTTGCACGGCTTGAAAATTTTCAAAGCCCGGGGGACCTTCGGCCCGGCCCCTGAATTTTTTTTGAAATTTTTCATTTTTTCTTTTTTTCATTTGCCTGAAATTACTCCGAGATACTTGTCATGCTCCGTTCTTCGTAAGAAATATCCAGCAGTCTCAACCTGCCAACGAAAATCGCATCGCCGCCGAGAAAATGGACTGTGGGTCACAAAATCAAATTTCTTATCAATTCAGCGACGCGATTGGCACAGCGACATGCTCATTATTTTCCCGACAGACTAAAAATAAACAAAAACTTCAAACTTTTTGCTTTATTTATATTACTCTCCAAATTTACAAACAACTCTAAAAATGTTCTTCAAAAACAAAGAAAAAGTGTAAATATCACAATATTAATTTCACGTTTGAAAACCTGATTTGCTCTGTTCTGATAATAAATATAGACTTATTATAGAGGATATATATCTGCGTTGTCATTGATAGGTAAGTAAAAATTATGACGTCATCTTCAAGGTCCTTTGACGACTCTCTTTCTCGAGGATTTTGCGCTCCCGCTCAATGCGCTGCTTGATGGTCTTGATCTTCTTCTTGATGATGGCACGGTCCGAGTGGTTTTGAATCCCCATGGTCTGGAAAGATTGGTTTTAATGTTGAAAATGACTTTGATAAGCATGAAATATGGCAGAAATGTAGAGCAAAGCAATTTTCTCCAAAAAGAAAAAAAAGTATCATGGATACTTTTTGATACTTTTTTAAAAAACGTTATTTTTCATGTACGAGCATCTTTTTTCCATTTTTGCATTAAAAAAGCATTTACTCCTAAAAGTATCAAAAAGTATCCATGATACTTTTTGATACTTTTTTGAAAAGGCGTTATATTTTGACTAAAAACATCTCCTTTTTGCATTTTTTGCTCTCAGAACGTATTCTCCAAAAAGTATCAAGAAGTATCATGGATACTTTTTGACACTTTTCCAAAAAAAACGTTATACTTTTACTAAAAACATGTTTTTCGAACTTTTTTGTTTTCAAAACCGCCTACTTTTAGCTTGCTTCCATCCAAATCTAGAAAGCGGGGGCCAGTGATTTGATTGACAGAGAACTCGGGGATGTATTTATCCAGTCCCATGTGAATCAAGAGCTGACAAACCTCGTCGATGTTCCATTGAAGAACTTGGAGACCCTGGAAAGGGATAAATTATAGGTAATAGTATAGAGCGAACAGCTCACCTGAGCCTCCACATTTTCCCTCCAGAACTCGTTTTCCCCATGCACATAGCGTTTCCGCAACGAGAACAGCATCCGTCGTTGATGATGGAGGAATTTCTGCGGTACGGCGGGAGAGGTGGGCTCGGAAATTCGAGGGATTGGCGAGTCGCATGCCGACGACGGCGGCATATAACGCTCTTCGCCGTATTCGTCGAGATAGTAGGCGCCACCCATGAAGCGCTCGTATACATGAGGCGCAGCACTGAGTGGGATGGAGCGAGGGGTCTGAAAGTGGAAATTGGAGTTGAAATGATGAGTAGGGAAAGGGAAGGCAAATTTTTGGCAAATTTGAGGAATTTTGCGAATTTTTAGACTAGAATTTTGTAACAACAAGGCATCTACGAGATGTTTTTACAAAGACAATTGAGATTATTCTCTTCAATGACAAAAATTTTGACTTATTTTTTTATAAAGTGCATTTCTAGTCAAATGTAATCAGTTTTCCCAAAAAAAGTGTCAAAAAGTATCCATGAAACCTTTTGATACTTTTTGGCCCAAAACAACGCTGGTGCTCTTTTTTCTATCTATCAAATGTATTTCTTAACAAATGCAACGACAAAGCATTTTATTAACAACAAAAGTGTCAAAAAGTATTAAAAGGTATCCATGATACCTTATGATGCTTTTTGATACTTTTCGCCCAAAAAAATCTTGTTGCTTCATTAGTTTTTTATAAATTGCATTTCTAATCAAATGCAATGATTTTCCCCGAAAAAGTATCAAAAAGTATCCATGATAACTTTTGATACTTTTCGACCCCAAACGGTCAATAATTACCCAGCTTAGACCCCGTAGTGTCCGTAGTCCCTAACGCCCTCAAAACGACCAAAATAAATTCAAATTCACTCACCAATCCCGCATGTCGAGCGCCCCTCGGCACCGGTCGATCAAACTGCTCATGGCCAAACTGCTCCTTCTCATGTCGCATTTTTGGCTGCGGCTTCTCCTTCTTCTCCATTCTTTCGCTCGTTTGCTTTTCGTTTTGCGGCGGTAGGGGCGGTGGTTTATTCGGCGCCTCCTGCGCAACCCTGTCCACGTTATGTCTGGTCAATGTGTCGTCGTTGGTCTGAACGGCGTTGTTTTTCTTGTCTCTCGCCACCACCGTGGCCAACTGCTCGCGGAGACGGTTCAGCTCGGTTTGAACTTGGTCCGTCCGCGTTTTGTCGTTCATTTCCAGCTTCTTTTCGAGCTCCTCTATCCGCTCTTTCATCTGGCCGAGCATGGTGCCGTAGTGCTCGTCCTTCTCTCTGGAAAGCGGAGAGTTATATTGGGAAGTTTGGGTGAACTTTTAAAGCTTTGCTAACGAAAATTTCGAAGAGCCAATGGTTTGACTTAATACTCCACCGGTGGTTCAGAAGCAAACACTAAAAACGCTTTCCTCGCCTTTTTTTTTGAATTTTCTTTTGTAAGTTTCTACCGTAGAATGCTGAATCTTTCGACAAACAAGCAATTTTTTCGATGCGAATAACAAGATTTTTTTTGGCGGAGAACTTATCAAAAAAAAAATTTTTTTAGCTACGACCGGTCGATATTTTTTATTTGGCTTGTGTAGCTTTCCAAGATCAAAAACTTTCCTGAAAGTTTTCGCTCCGTTTTGGAGACACAGTCAACATATCTAAACATTGTTCTATAGAAATCGATTTCGTAATTTGCTACTGTATAGTGTTTGTAATGTTCTCTCACCTCAATTTCCACTCCTGATCCCTCTCCACTTCGATCAATTTCCTCTCCCGCTCTTGATAGCTTCGGAGCATTTGTCGGGCTTGGTCGTACTTCGTCTCCAACTGATTGTAATGCGTTCTGGTGCTCTTGAGGACCTCCTCCATCTGGCTGGCCTTCTTGTTCGAGTCCTGGAGTTCCACTTCCAACGCCTGGATGCGGCGTTGAATTTCGGACGCCGGATCGGGCAGTTTCGGAGGCAACGCTGGTGGCAGTGAGTTCTCTCTGAATCGGCGGTTCAGCACGTCATCTTCGTCCTCGGACTCGGCCACTCTTCCATACGGTGATTCACTCGGCACTTTGGAGTATATATTGTCGTTCTCTCGTTGTTTGAACGCAAGTTTTGCTCTGTCCGACTCTAGCGACTGCTTGATGAGGGCCGCAACTTCGCTCTCCTCCAAATGCGGATCTCTTGCCACCACGAACTTGACATGGGCGCCAGTTCCGCGCAGGGTTTGCGCGGCGAACAGTTGACTCACCCCCACCAACGAGGTCCCATCCACGCTGACGATCTGATCGCCCACTTGAATGCGGCCATTCCGATCCAACGCCGAGCCGGGCGTAATGCTCTTGACGAAAATTCCCAACTTCTCCAGTCCGAAGTCGGCTCCCACGCCCATGCCGATGATGCTGAAGCCGAGGCCTTCCTGCCCCTTCTCCACCTCCACCTCGAACATGTCCATCTTGTCCAGCCGCCGCTCCAGCTCGTACTCGGCCGACGAGGCGTACGGGTCGATCTCGTCGTTCCGGCGGTCGTACTCGTCCACGCCGTGCGTCTTGAACACTTTGATGGGCGCCGTGCTGAACGACACCTTCTTGGCGCCGCTGGCATCACGATCCGGCGACAGTCCGCGCAACGTCTCGAAGCCGCCCGACAGCGTGGAGTCGGTGGATTGGTGACGAGGCAGCGTGGAGAAGGCGGGCATCTTGTCGCTGCTGTTGGTGTTGGAGAGTTGGTTCAGGGAGAAGGAGTTGGCTGGGGGACGCTGAAAAAAGGGGGTGTAAATATTGGCCTCGAAATATATATGTGCAGGTATGTATAAAAGGTTCAAAAAATGTCTGTTATACACATCAGTATGTCGGGAAAATAATGTGGATTTATCGCAGCTAAATGTGTCGCCTCGTCGCAAATTCCTCATCAAATCTCTCTAAACTTCAACGTCGAAATATATATGTATGTATACAAGTATGTATCAAGGCCAAAAAAATATTTGTTATGCATATCAGTCTGCGGGAAAATAATGTGGATTTCTCGTAGAAAAATGCCTCTCCTCGTCGCAACTGCGCCAAAAAACCAAAAACTAGCCGTCGCAGAGCAATAAAAAGTGATTTAAAAGCGCGACAAATCCACATTATTTTCCCGACTGACTGATAAATAAGTTCCGAGGTCTCTAAAATAATTTTTTTTACATATTGACAGGGATTGTCGCACAGCTTGTCATCTAGTGGTCCATCAGAAGTATCAAAAGCAAAGAACGGAACCTATTGTTGATAGCTCACGACTTATTTTGAACGCGTTCCGATCAAAAATTATTCGAAAAAACAAATATTAAAATCAACCAAAGCGTTTTTTGAGGATTTGTTTTTGAAATTTGACGCGAACCCGAACGGGTTTTGCAAGTTTTCGGGCTTATAACAGCATGTTTTGGAGTGTGATGTCTGACTGCTCAAAAATTTGTGAACTGTAGTCTATTGGGGACTCTGAGCAAGACCTTTGAAGGCCATAAAAGAGCTCACACATGACAGACTGGTAGTATGCGCTTGTCGGTAAAATAATGTGGATTTGTCGCGCCTTGGAATCGCTCATTATCGCTTTGTGACTAGAGGTGGCAATCGGGCCGGGCCGGGCCGAATTTTGCGGCCCGGCCCGCGGGCCGAAGTGACCAGGCCGGCCCTGGGCTTTTTCAAATTTGCTCAGGCCCGGCCCGGCCCGGTGAAAGCCCAGGCCGGCCCGGCCCGGCCCTGTTTGGCCCGATACTGCAAAAAGGTTGGATAAAACTTTATGCACTCTCTACTGGAACTTTTTATGTCTTCCAGCGGGGTTTTACGTCTATATGAGTGGAATTAAAACGTCTAGTCGGCTGACTGGAACAGCCGAACAGGTACCTAAAACCTAGCCAAAAAGTTGGATTGTGTCGATTTTTTTATCCTATAGAAAGTTAGCTATGTAAAAATATGGACGTTATGAGGCTACATGTTTAATCAAAAACTGCGTAGATGCGTTCATTTACCTCAAGGAATCAAATTACAGCGAAATGTTTAAGTTTATCATCAAAAATTCGAAGATTTGCCCGATCCTTGCATATTTGGGTGGGATTTTACATATACATAATCAGTGATTTTAAAGAGTTTGAAAAGGTGGTAAAACAGTATATAAGTCAAAAAGGTTTGATTTAATATCAATCCAACAATTCTGCTAAGCATTTGTGCTTTATTTTGCTGGTTCAGTATTAATTTTTTTCACTTATCCACCTTCCGGGCCGGGCCGGGCCAAGAGTCTCGGCCCGGCCGACGGGCCGAAGCGGTCAGGCCGGCCCTGGGCTTTTTCAAATCTGCTCAGGCCCGGCCCGGCCCGGCCCAATCACCGGGCCCGGCCGGGCCGGGCCGGGCCGGCCCAGCCCGATTGCCACCTCTATTTGTGACGGCTCTCCGCATCTAGAATTTGGTGCGCGACTGCGATGAGGCGCGACAGTTTACAGCGACGAATCCACATTATTTTCCCGACAAACTTTACCACCTTGGAAACAAAAAGAAAAGAGAAATGCACCGTGCAAAAAGGGGTTTTTCTGTGCACGGTGCGGGACCCGAGGAATGTCCGTGCACGTTGCAAAAATACTGTTCAAATTTTTCTTTCTCCTCACCTGATCCCGATGCTGTTCCAACGCCCCGAACTGGAATGTGTTCTTGGCCGACGGGGAGTTCGGACTGCCCGATTGTTGGCTTGGCCTTGGCTCTGATGGCACACTGTCGCCGGATTCGGACGAATTATGCTCCTCTTCTCCTTTCTCGTTTTCAACGCCAAATCGGCGTTTGTAAAACGAGGGATCTCTCCAATAGGGCTCATACGAATTGTTCTGGGACTGTTTCGAGGCGGCGGATGGAGGAGTGTAGTTTGGTGGGGAATCGGGCGACTCTTTCTGCCGGCGATTGTCCAAAGTGGTGCTTTTGTAACTGAAAAAAATGGATTAGAATGAAGAATTTGGAGAATATCAAAGCCTTATCAGTTTCTCACTACAAAACTTTTTCTGGTTTTCGAAATTTTGGGTTTTATTTTAAAGCCCTTGCGAAGTTTGGATGTCCGCGGTATTGAAATGGAAAGTTACTATTTCTATTCCTTTACATATATGATAGTACTAGTCCTATATAATTAGACGAGTTTTATTTGAAGTTTTGGTGACGCCTCAAAACATATTTATGCCTCACTTTTCAAAGGACTTTCGAGAATTGCGATCGGGACATGGTCAACTTTAACCCGCGAGAAAAAAAGTTGCAGTAAAGTTATACCTTCTTTCTTATCGTGAATATATTGCTTGAACGTCGCTATTTAGTGGACCAAAACGTTTCCCCAAATATTTTACTGCAGAGCCAGATATTGCCAAAATATATTTTTGTCCATTTTTTTTGGCGCACCTTGTATCCCCTTAAACTCACAGGCTATTCGGTTTGTTCGGCTGTGCCAACGGCTGCCCGATTCTCGGCAACGAGTTGGAGAACGTCGGCGGCGGCGGAGTTTCGCTCTGGAATTTGCTGGCCACATGCTTCACTAGGCCGGTTGGGGCTCCGACATCGGTCCGCGGCGACTTTGTGATGCGGTCCAAGTCATCAGCCAGTTGATTGAAGTTCTTTTGCACTTGACTCGACGGCGACGAGGGCTCCGGCTTGAGGGGCGTCGAAGGCGCGCTGTTGCTGTGCATGGCGGTCGGCGATGAGGCGGCCGATGATGTAGTCGTGTTGGCGGAGGAGGTGGGAGAGTTCGGCGCCTCTTCGGCGGCTGGAAAATTGAAAAATGTGATTGGAAAGAAGTGAGAAAAAGAAAAAAATTATTTTGAAAAGTGAACAAAAAAATTTGAATTTTCGCCAAAAAGGTATCAAAAAGTATCCAAAGTCACTACTGACACTTTTTGGAGAAAATGATTTTTTACAGAAAAGGGGGCAGGCAGAAAGAGCTGCTTGGTGACAAAAAATCACATTTTTTTAAAAAAGTATCAAAAAGTATCCATGATAACTTTTGATAACTTTTTAGAAAAAATCATTTTTGAATGCAAAAAAAATCAAAAAAAAAAAACTAATTGAAATAACAGACAGAAATAACGTTTTTTTATAAAAAACATCAAAAGGTATCCGTTGAGAAATTGTAGTAGTATTGCGGGATAAAAAAAGAGTTGTTTTGACTAGCCGATTTTGAGATTTCTACAAATATTTTGATAAGAGCGAAAAAAACGACAAAATTTAATTTCTCCAAAAAGATGAATTACATCTTCATGAGGGCCGCAGATACTCTGCAAAGATTATTTTTGACTCTTGGACGGCGCGATTTCCGCTTTTCGCACCCCATCTTTTTAATGAATTTTCGAAGGGTCGCTACGTAATCTTAGAAAAATAATATATATACGAGTATGGGAGTGAGTGAAACGTTGCTGTAAAATAATACGTCTCGTACAAGATTATTAATTGGTTACCTAAAAAAAACAAGATAAAAACCCCTTAATGTGATACTGGTCGACGAGAAAAGTCTTTGGAAAGTGCCAGGAAAAGATAAATATTTTTTGCCAGTTTCCTCGCGTATTTTGAGCGGAAAAAATGATTTTTTGTGAAAAGATTACTCTCTACAGTAGAAAAAAGAATGAAACTTATGACTCCAAAATTCGCCAAAAAAGTGTCACATTTTTTCCAACTTTTAGCTAAAAATCTCGGTCGTTTCTGCAAAAAAAGGGAGCATGATTTGAGCGTCGCACTTGGGGTACATCCCTTGAAAAAAATGTAAAGATAATTTAGAAATGCCCTGGGGCATTTTTCAATCGACAATTTGTGCAACAACCCATTTTTTTATAAAATCCGATCTTTTCCATTCCATATTCATCTGTCGGGAAAATAATGAGCACTCTGTCGCAGCGAAAATCGCATCGCCGCCAAGAAAACGAGTTGTGTCGCGCGAAAATCATTTTTTTTGCACTTCAGCGACGCGATCGGCACAGCGACAAAGCGCTCATTATTTTCCCGACAAGTTGAGGTAAAAGTTCCTTATTCTGGCCACAACTTACAACTTTGCGGAAACTGGTCGGAATTAGCCCAAATTTAGCGTGCACGCTCAATTCATCGTTGTCAATGCCCGGACAGTGGATTTAGTTAGTGAGGTACCTTCTTTTTTACGTACCACCTTACCCTTCAAAAACGACTGCAGCCTGTGATTTTACACCTTATTTGATGAAACATGCCCGGAACTAAACCTATTGAATCCGTATGGAACTAAATGAGTCGTCATAGCCTTTATAGGTACCCTTAAAACTATAGAGCTATTATAGTAATTCAGTTCCAGCTAGGTCAAAGCGTTTTTTCCTAACTTTAGTGCCCAAGCTTGGGCGCAGTTCGCGGGGTACCTTTTTTGTTGTCAAAATAAGGCACTTTTTCCCTAGTTGATATCTCGTCGCCAAATTACCCAAAATAACTTTTCCGAAAAGTCAGAAGCCCCGGGAAATGTCGGACATCTCCAATTCATATCCACTTGTCCGCACCCGCCGCTCTCCTCCTCTACTCTCCCGAAAAAGTAAAAGCGACCGGCCCCGAAACGGTTCCGCAAATTTTGCCAAACTTTTTTCGTCGTTTGCGTCAAAATTCTCGCGGGAAAACGGCGGGGAGCGCGCCGCGTCGGAGGGTGGGCGGATGTTTGGATCGAAAAACAAAGTTTTGGAATAAAAAAACGAACTTTTTGCCTGAATTCTTGATGGAATTGGGGAGCAGTAGGAGTGCATATTAAAGGTGTGCAAATTATTTTGAGGTAGATTTTGTGGGGAAGAAAAAATAATTAAAAATTCCCGAATTTGGTAAACAAAATATAGGTGTACTATACATCAGGCTGTCGGGAAAATAATGAGCACACTGTCGTTGCGGCAATTGCGTCGCTGAAGTGAAAGAAAATTGATTTTCTCGGCGGCGATGCGATTTGTCGATGCGACAGAGTGCTCATTATTTTCCCGACAGACTGATACCAAGTATTTTAAAAGTGCGTAGGCACTCCGCTGAATCACCAAGCCCTCAGTCGCGTCAAGCAACGATGGGCGATTGCAAGGCGCTCCGAAAATCCACATTATTTCCCCGACAAACTTTAAAAACTTTTAAAAAAAATTTCTTTTTTGAACCCGACCGGTCAGACTGGGCATGTGACCAAAAAATTTTTTTGTTCGAAGCTTTAATATCAGTCTGTCGGGAAAATAATGACCGCCGATCGTGTTGCTAAAGTAGCGAAAAAATTTTTTGTTTGTCACAACACAACATGGCTATCAGTCTGTCGGGAAAATAATGAGCGCCGATCGCGTCGCTGAAGTGAAAGAAAATTGATTTTCTCCGCGAGACAATTCATTTTCTTGGCGACGATGCGATTTTTGCTGCGACAGAGTGCTCATTATTTTCCCGACAGACTGATTTTCTAGGTAGAAAAATAAAAAATTTCAGAAAAAGTGAAATTTTAGGCATTTCTTCTATTTTTGGAAAGCAATAAAATAAAAATTTCAAAAAAAAAATTTTTTGAATTTTGAAAAAAATCGAATTTAAAATTTAAAAAAAATTTTTTTTTTTTGATTTTTCGCACAGAAAAATACAAAAAAATGGCCATAAAGTCAAAAGTAAAAAGACCAAAAAAGCAGAAAGTCAAACGTAATTGGAAAATCAAATAAGCCCATAAAACTGTTCAAAAGTGCCCAAAACGTTCAGAACGCCTCACGGAAGTCTGCAAAAAAAAAATGGAATTTGAATTTTTCTCGTCTATTGAATTTCTGCATAGAAATTTTTGCAACCAACATGAAGATCTTTAGTCGAATTTTTGGTTTGTTTCTGTTTCGAGTGATTCTTTTCGGAACTCAGAACTGATTCACCGCTCACGCTGTGACAGATTGATCGCCGACAAGTGAGAATGCTTTCAAGAAAAGTTGTTTTCACGAAAATTATGGGCGCGGATATTCAACAATCTTTGTTGCCGAAAGAGGAGTACACGAAAGGCGGAGAGCGGTGAGAGAAAAAGTTTTTTTGGCCGTATCTTTGCCAGTTTCGTGGGGAAAAAATTGATTTTTTGCGGAGATATTACACTGTACGGTAGAAATAGGTACGAAACTTTTGATGACAAAATTCGAAAAAAAATTTTTGCCAAATTTTGGCCTAAAAAATTTCGGTTGTTTCTGCAAAACGCGAGCTAAAAATCCCGCATATATCCTAGAAAAAATTATTCTAAATTTGTCTGCTGTTTTCACGAAAATTATGGGTGCGGATATTCGACAATCTTTGTTGCCGAGAGAGTACACGAAATGCGGAGAGCGGTCAGAGAGAGAACATTTTTTTTGGCCGTATCTTGGCCAGTTTTGGGTAAAAAATTGATTTTTTTGGAGACATTTCACTGTACGGTAGAAATAGAGACGAAACTTTTGATGTCAAAATTCTCAAAAAAAAAGAAAAAAAAAAAAAAAAAAAATTGCCAATTTTCGATCTAAAAAATCTCGGTTATTTCTGCAAAGCGCGAGCTAAAAATCTCGGATATGTCTTGGAAAAAAATACTCTAAATTTGCGTCAAGTTTCATCACGGTCTGAGCGTGGTCCGACAAATCCGTTTTCTCAGTCTGTCGGGAAAATAATGTGGATTTGTCGAGCCTTATCAAAATTGGGGAAGAAATTTATGCTGCCTTGCAAATTTAGACATGAAAGGTTGCAAGTGGATTTCTCCCTGAGAGGGTAAAATTTCCATAAAAAAAAACAAATTTTTTCCGCACAACGCGGAGAGCGGTCAAGGAGAAAAACACTTTTTTGGCCGTATCTTTCCCAGTTTTGTAGGGAAAAAATTGATTTTTTTTGGAGACATTACACTGCACGGTAGAAATAGGTACGAAACTTTTGATGACAAAATTCGAAAAAAAATTTTTGCCAAATTTTGGCCTAAAAAATTTCGGTTGTTTCTGCAAAACGCGAGCTAAAAATCTCGCATATATAATTAAAAAAATTATTTTGAATTTGTGCCAAGTTTCATCAAAATTTGAGCGTCGCACTTGGACCACTTCCCTTGTCAATATTAAAAATTACAACAATAATCAAAAAATACGTTGCTACAAGTTTACAATACTCCTCCAAAACCATCAAAAAACTAATAGTTACATCGCAAATGTCCCAAAAACATTTTCTCCCACCTCCCTTGGCCATTTAGCGGTTCAAAAACGCCCAAAAATGGGGATTTCCCGAAGCGCGAAAGCTGCCCGCTCCTCCCGAAAGCATTTGGCCCAAAAAAAAAACAGGGCCATGATTGTTTTAACGGCACCACATTTCCTTCGAAATTCCTCAAACATGTCAACGGGCGTGTTTTTTTTCTATTTCCTTCGGGTTCTTACGAGAGGAGTTTAACCGGCAAGGCCAAGGAGATATAAATTTATATAAAGAACATAAAATAGGGGATGGAAAAAGATGGGAAAACAAAAGGAAATGTGGCCAAGAAAACGTTTGAGAGGAGTGCAAAAATACTGTAGAAAAAAATTGAAAAAAATTTTTTTTTGAAAAATTCGATTTTTTATATCAGTCCGTCGGAAAAATAATGTGGATTTATCCCAGAAAAATGTGTCTGGTTGAGCGGAGTATAAAATTGCTGTTGAAAAAAGTAAAAAAAAATATTGAAAAATTCGATTTTTTAATCGGTCTGTCGGTAAAATAATGTGGATTTATCGCAGAAAAATGTCTCTGGTTGAGGGGAGTGTAAAAATACTTTTGAAAAAAATTGAAAAAAAATATTGAAAAATTAGATTTTTTAATCAGCCTGTCGGGAAAATAATGTGGATTTATAGCCTCAAAAATGTATCGCCTCGTCGCAACTGCGCAAAAAAATCTCCAGCTAGCTGTCGCAGAGCGATAAAGGACGATTCCAAGGCGCGACAAATCCACATTATTTTCCCGACAGACTTATAAAGCGGTTTGTGCAAGGCCTCTAAAGTCGGTTTTTACAGGCTTTGAAATCGCCCAGCTTCGCATGCATTAAAAAAAAACTTTGTTGTTTAATCAGTCTGTCGGGAAAATAGTGTGGATTTTTCGCGCTTTTTAAATTTCCCATCTTCGCATTGCGAGGGCTGGAGACTTGATGCGCGACTGCAATGAGCCATTTCGCTGCGACAAATCCACATTATTTTCCCGACAAACTGATGGTATGCTCGAAGCGACAAAAACAGTCTACGCAGTTTTGACGACGCACAACAGCCATAAATAGCGCAAAAAAATCCCGGTAAACACCCAAAATACTGTCCTCAAACCGAAAACAACCCAAATTGGCACGCCCCAACAGTGCCTCCACCTCCCATCCCCACCTCAGACGACAAACAAACAATTAGAAAATGCGGCGCCGGCAGAAAACTATTGGCCGCGGTCCTGTTTTGAACGTCTCGAAGAGTTCGGAGACGAGTTGGGCACAAAAAAAGTTGTACATTTAAAATGACCGATAATTTGCCGGAGCCCCAAACACGCGCCTTCTAAACGATTCATGACCAAAGAATGGTTAAGAAAAAAGGGGGAATACCCAAAGTTCGACGCTCAGATAGTGATGAAAATTGGCTAGAATTTAAAGTATTTTTTTGCAAGATATATGAGAGATTTCTAGCTCACGCTTTGCAGAAACTACTGAGATTTTTTGGGCCAGAACTTGGCAAAAAAACAAAAAATTTTTTTTTTCGAATTGTGACATTAAAAGTTTCCTACCTATTTCTACCGTACAGCGTAGTGTCTCCACAAAAAATCAATTCTTTCCCTACAAATCTGGCAAAGATACCGGCCAAAAAAGTGTTTTTTTGACCGCTCTCCGCGTTGCGCGGAAAAATTGGTTAAAAATTGTGAGGCGGAACGACCGAGCTTCGAGGATTTTCCCACGAGGAACGATCTACATTTATTCAAATTTGATTGTACTTTCCTACGTGGGGCTTCCCTATAAAAGGACCTCCTTTCCACTGAATAAATCACTTGACTCTTGAGCGTCTCGTCATCGTTACTGGGTTGTCGGGCCTTTCGACAAAAATAAAAAAAAACAAAAAAAAAAAAAAAAAAATTTTTTGCTAATTTAGAAATAAAAAGTTTCATACGTATTCCTACTGTAGAGTGTAATATTTCCACGAAAAATCATCGTTTTTCCTCTAAAACTGGCAAAGATACGGCCAAAAATTTCTTTTTTCTCTCTGACCGCTCTCCGCTTTTCGCATGTTCTCTCGGCGACCCTTCTATAACACTTTTTTTGATTTTGGAGAATCCGTTGTTGGCGCAATTCTTTTTATATGAAAATACTATAATAATATAAAATCCCGTTATAACCTAAAAAAAGAGGCTTAAAGTAACTTCGGAAGGATACTCAAAACCTCTCCGCTCCCACGGCATTTCTCATAATTTTAAAGCCGTTTTCCTCTCGTAGAAGACAAATGCATGATTTGTGTAAGCGGCGCCAGATGTCCGAAATGTTTTTGCAATCCATGTTGCACATGTTGTTCTTGAGAGAGGGCTCGTTATTACTTTGGCTATTGAATTGGGGGGAGAGAAGAAATAAGTTTTTTAGTAACAACAAATTCTATTTTTAAGCTTCGCAGATTTTTTTTCAAAAAAGTATCAAAAAGTATCCAAAGGTATCCAAAAGTATCCATGATCATATTTAAGTTAAAATGAGGTATGGTTGTTTCATAAAGTGTATTCCGAAGGTTTTCCAGATTTTTCTGAAAAGGTATCAAAAAGTATCCAAAAGTATCCATCACCAAAAATTTTCTATCAATTTGGGCAGGTTCCATTTTTTGGTTATTAGTCTGTCGGGAAAATAACGAGCACGGTGTCGTTGCGCTGATCGCGTCGCTAACGTGAGAAGCAATTTTATTTTTCCGCGACAATTCGTTTCCTCAGCGGCGATGCGATTTTCGATTTCTCCACATTATTTTCCCGACAGACTGATATTTTACGATGAGATGTTTTCAAAAATATCGTATTTTAAAAATTTAAATAATATATATAAAAGTGTATTCTGGAAGTTTCTAGGTTTTTTTGAAAATGTGTCAAAAAGTATCCAAAAGTATCCATGATCACTTTTGGAACATGACTTGGAAAAAATTGCTACGCTTTAGGATTATAAGACGGTCGGAAAAAAATGTTTTTTTTTTTAAATTTCTGATGACATGTCGTCACAGCTCGTATTTTAAAAACCAATATCAAATCTCCACTTACAATGTCTGAACGCCTCCACCGGCTTCGGCGGCACTGGCGGTGGGCATTTCGGAATGGACTGGAACGACGTCGCAAACGACTCCCCGATTGCGGCATGCACACTGCTGCTCATCATGTGGCGAACGGGACGCGGGGAGTAGAAGCTGGGCAGTTCGCGTTGATGCTTCTCCAGCTGCTCGAAAATCGCCTTGGTGTGGGAGAAGCGGGCGCGCGCATCGTCGGCGCAGAGTTCCGGCGAATCGAGCATTCGGATGCTGCTGGGCGGCTCGCGTTGCAACGAACGCGCACGCTCCGTCAAGTGTTTCGGCGGAGGCGGCGGCGCTTCCGAGATGTAGCTCATAAACGACGAATGTCAGACGAAAATTTGGTCGATATTTTGGAAGGGTGTTATAGATGAAGCTGTAGGGTTCACTGTAGTGCTGTTGAGGGGAGTTTGAAGAAGAAAAAATGGATTAAAGGCCTGTTAACTCCGAGATGTCTGCAAAGAAAGGTAGATTAGTATAGAGAGAATCAAGTAACATAAACGCGCTACAAATACGTAGTTAAATCACGATAAAATTTTGTAAAAAACATTGCGAGTCAGTTATGTCGGGAAAATAATAAGCACAATGTCAACGTCAATCGCGTCGCTGAAATGAAAAGCAATTTGTTTTGCTCCGCGACACAATTCATTTCCTCGGCGGCGTTGCGATTTTTGATGAGACAGAGAGCTCATCACTTTCCCGACAACCCGATATTTTGAGTGATGAGATTAAGAGTATCAGTCTGTCGGGGAAATAATGTGGATTTTCGGAGCGCCTTGCAATCGCCCATCATTGCTTGGCGCGCTTGGGGATTTGATGATTCAGCGGAGTGCCTACGCACTTTTAAAATACCGGTATCAGTCTGTCGGGAAAATAATGAGCACTCTGTCGCATCGACAAATCGCATCGCCGCTGACAAGGGAATGGTCCCAACGATCCGTGGGATCCGCAAATGAAACCTAGATATTCTGAAAGAGCAGGTAAAACTTAGTAGGAATCCGTTTTTTCTACTTGCCGAATAAGCCTGTGCGACGAGAAATATCGTCGAAAAGATCCGACCAAAAAATCGAAAGAGAGAAAAGACGAACCGAAAGGCTTTGGAAGGCGTCACCAAATAGTCTAGTGGAAAAAGTTCCACGCACAAATCTTTTGGGGGAAGGAGGCCATGGAGGTTCGAGTCCACCCGGAGCCGGACATCTCCGGAATCGAACCTACGTGTTCATTACTGTATTCTACAGTTATACAGGGTGTTTCAAGAAATTTGGAACAAATGACTTGCTTATATCTTTTTGTTCTTTGAAGCTATCAACGAATTTTTTTGCTTCTAAAAATTGACAGCGTGCGTTTTTAGAATCTCAAAAAAATTTTTTTTCGTCGGCGGAGGGCCCATTTCTCGGCGGAGAAAATTAGGGCCTTTTTTAAAAATCACAGCGTATTACGTGGCGGACACGCCGTTGCAACGGCTGAAATCAAGTTTACGTAATACCTCCGTCGATTTTACGGTATGCATTTTTTTGTTTTAGATTTTACGCGCACCGCGGAGGCGCGGCGGAGACTTCAGGTTTCGGCGGACGTTATTTTGGGCCTTCGGCTGTGGCAATTCATGTTGGAAAAGAGGTTGGGGTGATTTTTTGTTGTCATCCGATGCACAGAAGGCAAAAATTTCGTGCTTTTTTTCCCCGGCGGAGGATTCGGCGGAGGCTTTATTAAAGGGTCAAAGCTGTCTTACGAGTCCGGGAAAAATCTCAGCTACAAGAATCCATCAGAGCAGCATTGTCTTTCAAAGATTTTTGATTTTTTGGTCCGGCGGACAAATCGGCGGAGTTTTGTTTTTACCCTTTGATAAAGCCTCCGCCGACTCCTCCGCCGGGGATAAAAAGCACGAAATTTTTGCCATCTGTGCATCGGATGACAACAAAAAATCACCCAAACCTCCTTTTCCAACATGAATTGCAAAAGCCGAAGGCCCAAAACGACGTCCGCCGAAATCTGAAGTCTCCGCCGCGCATCCGCGGAAGTGCGTAAAATCGAAAACGCAAAAAATGCATACCGTAAAATCGATGGAGGTATTACGTAAACTTGATTTCAGCCGTTGCAACGGCGTTTCCGCCACGTAATACGCTGTGATTTTTAAAAAAGGCCCTAATTTTCTCTGCCGAGAAATGGGCCCTCCGCCGACGAAAAAAAAATTTTTTTGAGATTCTAAAAACGCACGCTGTCAATTTTTAGAAGCAAAAAGAAATTCGTTGATAGCTTCAAAGAACACAAAGATATAAGCAAATCATTTGTTCCAAATTTCTTGAAACACCCTGTACAAAAAATTTTTTTATTTGTTTAACCTGTTTTACAAGATTTTTTTGCATCCGAAGGCGTGGCAATCACTGGTCATTACCTCTTTTTATGATGACGCCAGGTCCGAAGTTCCAAAGAAGACAAATTTATGCAAATTTATACCTTCCGGGCAGAATTTGACAAAAATAATTTGGGCATTTGTTAAACACATGTCCACGGCCATTTTAAACCAAAAAACTCAAAATAGGTTTTTTCGTAAATATTCACGGGGTCTACACGCTGATGCAAGGACCCAAAAATTCTCTTTTCAACTTTTCTTGCAAAATTTTATGAAACGCTGAGATTTTGGCAACATCCTTTTTGGGAAACCGAAAAAGATCTGCAAGATCCTATACAACCTTCCAGAATCGAGTAGAAGTGTCTTGAAAATACCACTATGTCGACATCGGGCTTATCAAATATATTGCCGAAGTGTCAACTTTTCTTAAAATTTTGCAACAAACCTTGCAAAACAGGTCAATAAACAAAAAAAATTTTTTTTATGTAACTGTAGAATACAGTAGTGAACACGTAGGTTCGATTCCGGAGATGTCCGGCTCCGGGTGGACTCGAACCTCCATGGCCTCCTTCCCCCAAAAGATTTGTGCGTGGAACTTTTTCCACTAGACTATTTGGTGACGCCTTCCAAAGCCTTTCGGTTCGTCTTTTCTCTCTTTCGATTTTTTGGTCGGATCTTTTCGACGATATTTCTCGTCGCACAGACTTATTCGGCAAGTAGAAAAAACGGATTCCTACTAAATTTTACCTGCTCTTTTAGAATATCTAGGTTTCATTTGTGGATCCCACGGATCGTTGGGACCATTCCCTTGTGAGAAAATGAATTGTGTCGCGACAGAATCAAATTGCGTTCACTTCAGGGACGAGATTAACGCATCGACGCTGCGCTCATTATTTTCCCGACAAAATTTTTTTAAAAAAGTAAAAATCTGAAAAAATGATGTCATTTTCGTAATCAGCACCGTCGAAAAAACCCCAAAAATAGTGTATAGATCGTTACATAAAATCTAAAAAAAATTTTTTTTAGCAGCGCTATACTTAAGAAAAAAGTAAAGAGTACATCAAATTGCATCATTATCAGTCTGTCGGGAAAATAATGAGCTCTCTGTCGCATCAAAAATCACGTTGTCGCGGAGAAAATGAATTGTATCGCGACAAAATCAAATTGCTATTCACTTCAGCGACGCGGTCGGCACACCGACATTGTGCTCATTATTTTCCCGACAGACTGATACTACATCCTAATAATCAAACTCTCTCAAAAGACCCCCTCTTCTAAACGTATTCGTCCCCTTTTTGCACCAAAAATTTCCATGTCCGGGACGAGAAAATTGGAGCGAATTTCCTCTGGGACGCGCCGAGAAGAATGGCCAATGGCCAAAAAACCGCTTAGGATTTTTTGGGGCGCTAAATGAGATTAATGTGGAAACGAAAAATGGCTGGATGAAATTGGATTATAGTGTAATATTAGTTGCAAAGATCCGCCGCCAGCTGCAAAATTCTGCAGGAAAATTGGTTTATCAGTCTGTCGGGAAAATAATGAGCGCTCTGTCGCAGCGAAAAGCGACATTATGCTCAATAATTTCCCGACAGACTGATATGAAACGATAATACTACTATTGGGCTGTCGGCAAAATAATATGGACTTGTTGCAGCAAAATGTCTCGCCTCGTCGCAGTCTACTCCGGTCTCCAGCGACCTGTCGTCGCAAAGAACGATGGGAGATTCCAAGGCGCGATGAATCCACATTATTTTCCCGACAGACTGATAAAACGACAAAGTTTTTTGCCACTCGCAATTTGTTGCACAAAGCTGTAGCAGTCTGTCGGGAAAATAATGAGCACAAAGTCACTGCGCCGATCGCGTCGCTAAAGTGAAAGCCCATTATTTTCCCGACGCACTGATAAGTACGACGCTTTTTTTACCCTCCGAAAGACCCCTATTTTCCACTGTGCGATCACTGCGACGTTCCTAAAAGTATGTATTTTTCGCGCAATGGGTGAAAAGGCGCAGTCTAAAATGTTGAAAAGCCTGCACCGTGCGAAAAAAAGCAAAACGCACTGTGCTTTTACGATTAATTTTTGGCCGAAAAGTGAACGCCATTAGAGCCTAAATTTGAGAAAATTGGATTAAACTTGGGTGGCATTTTTTAACAGGTTTCGTTTTTTTCCCGGTTCTTTTTGTATGTCATAAAGGTTTTCTATTTTGTTTGCACCGTGCAAAATATCAAATTCGCGGGGCAGCAACGTCTCGCGGCAAAAAGCCCATGAACTTTTGAAAAAAAACGCAATATTAGTCTGTCGGGAAAATAATGTAGATTTGTGACATTTCCCACCATCGCTTTGCAAAGGAAAAGCTAAAACTTTCGGGGTTCAAAGCTCGGCCTATAGCGGGTATACATATAGCCCAAATTTCAAGGAAATCGAATGACAGCGTTTTGTGAAATACGATCGTATATGTGAAGGACAGACTTGCAAAAGAAATTTTATTATCAGTCTGTCGGGAAAATAATGAGCACATTTTCGTTACGCCAACCGCGTCGCTAAAGTGAAAAGCAATTTGATTTTGTCGCGTCCATTCACCCTGCGGCGATGCGATTTCCGACACGACAGAGTGCTCATTATTTTCCCGACAGACTGTAATTTTTTTCAAAAAAAATATTTTTTTTTCAAGACAGCTCCAAATATGGCCTCAAAAGTCTTTTTTTATTGGCTGATTCGTTGAGTCAGCCTCATTATTTTGAAGCGCTCATTATTTTCCCGACAACTGGTTGACATATATGAAAATATAAAAATCATCCCATTTCCCTGCAAATCCCTCAAAAAACATTTCCAAAAACGCCGCTCTCCATAAAAGTTATAGCCGGACACGGTCTCTTGGAGACGGAAAACAAAACGCCGGCCCGGTAAACTCGCCTCCCCAAAAAAACCCCCCCTCAGGCCATTTCCTCGATATTTATGGCCCCAAAAAAAAGTAAACAAACCGAACACCCCGCAGTATTAGTCGCTACTTTACCAAATAAGCCGCTAATTTTGGGTTGAAAAAATTGTGAAAAAAGTTTCGGCCGCCGCCAAAAATTGGCCAACGCAATTTGCCGAGGCCATAAAGCGAAATGAAAAGCTTTTTTCGAGTGCGCGACAACGAAAGGGAGAAAGAGGAGAAAGCGGCCGAAAAGCGGCCCAAAAATTGTGAAAGAATAAACCCGAGGAAATTTGAGAGTTAAACACGAACATATTTACTTCATGTTTCGTGTAGTTTTAGCGTGAAATTGGAAATTTTAGAATTTGGAAAGGGAAAATGAAGGAATAAAGTAGCTGATGTATGAAAAATTCTGAAAAAAACTTATAGTTAAATGCTCAGATTTAGAAAAGACATTTTCTGACCTTTTCTGCTCCCTTTTTTATCTGTCTGTCGGGAAAATAATGTGGATTTATTGAAGAAAAATGCCTTGCCTTGTCGCAACTGCATAAAAAAATCTCCAGCTGGCCGTCGCAAAGCGATAAAGGGCGATTCCAAGCCGCAACAAATCCACATTATTTTCCCGACAGACTGAAAAAAAGAGGTTTTCTCGAACCAGGAAAGTGCTCCAAGTGCGACACACAGATTTTGAACAATCTTGGCGCAAATTTATAATTATTTTTTCTAAGCGAGATTTATAGCTCGCGTTATGCAAAAATACCGAGATTTTTAGGCCGAAAGTTGGCAAAAATGTGTAATTTTTCAAAAAAAAAAAATTAAAAAAAAATCATACCCATATTTCATCAAAAATTTTATATCCCTTTCTACTGTAGAGGGTAATGTTTCCACAAAAAATCAAGTTTTTCCGCGCGAAACTAGCAAAGATACGGCCAAAAAGTGTTTTTCTCTCGGACCGCTCTCCACATTTTGCATGCTCTCTCGGCCCCATCGGCCGCAATGACTATCTCTACAGTAGGAGCTAAAACTTTCACAAATATAGTAGGTATATGGCCTCAAAAAGAATTTTTGAAATCTCGCCTCGTCGCAGTCGCGCGCCAAATTTGGCTTGTCCCAAAATGCCTCATCAAACCTCCAGCTAGCCCTCGCAAAGCGACAATGGCCGGTTTCAAGGCGCGACAAATCCATATTATTTTCCCGACAGACTGATATGAAATATCATACTACTCGTTGCAAAATTTCTTAAGAATTTATCAATGAATTCTGTCGCATTCTGACGAAAAAAAATTATTTGTCGCTGCGAAAAATAGGAATTGCGCGACGTAGGGTAAAAAATCCTATTAGCATTTTCCCAAAGTGCCTGGGGAAAATAAGCAAAATGCACTGTGCAAAATGGCATTTTTTGGGTCAAAAATCACTTTGCAAAGAAATTTTTTCGCTTTCGCAATGTTCTGTAAAATCATCCCCTGCCATCTTCCCGATCAATCAAAACCTCGTCCAACGTCATCCCGCCGCTCTCCAAACCTATAAATATGATTGTTATTGCCAAAACATGGCGTGCCGGCCCAAGTTTTCAAATAAAATTTATATGGAATCCTCCAAACGCCGCAAAAAAATTATATTTTTTGCCCCGAGGGTTTATGTTAAACAGGAGAAAAAACAAGCCCGCCATTAAAGCGAGGAGTCCCATATGGTGTTAGAGGAGGGGGGACGAGAGCGGATTTGCGCTCATTGTTTTTATGCAAAAAATATTGGAAAATTGAGTTTGGAAAAAAAAGCGGAATTTTGAAGGACTTGAGGGCACGAGATAACGAGAAAAATTTATAGTAAAAGTGCTTGAAATATCACAGTAAAAGTTGTAAAAAATCAAAAAATCTTAAAATCATATTTTTTCAAATTTTTTTACCTAGGGTGACCTGAAATTATATATATATATATATATATATATATAATATTTGAATACCACGGTAAAAAATTGCAAAAAAAAGTGAATTTTACCCCGCAAAATGAGGGTTTTTTGGTTTTTTGGCGAACCGACGAAAAGTCTACGTATCTCATGAAAATTTCGGCATATCCGTCTGTCGGGAAAATACTGTGGATTTGTCGCGCCTTCTGAAATCGCATATCATCGCCTTTCCGACGGCTAGCTGGAGACGGAACAATGAGAGACATTTTGCTGCGAAATCCACATTATTTTCCCGACAGACAAAATTAATTTTCATAAAGTGCATTCACATACTAGCCTTTTTTTCCTACTCGCGTCATAAAGTCCGAGAATTTTTTTCGCCGACCTCGAGAAGTGCGTTCGCAGAAAAGTGCATGTCGCTGGTGGAAGAATGGGAAATCGCAGGGGCGCGGGCGAAAAAAACTGCGAAAAATCACTCTGAAAAATTTTACGGACTTTGTGGCGCGAGAAGTATCAATCTGTCGGGAAAATAATGAGCGTGATGCCACTGAGTCAATAAAGTGAAAAGCAATTGGATTTTCTTCGCGATACAATTCATTTTTCCGGCGGCGATGCGATTTTCGTTGCGACAGAGTGCTCACTATTTTCCCGACAGACTGATATTTTATGATGACTTACATATTTTTCAAAGCTCGTATCTCAAAAGATCAATATAAAGTCACCACATATTAGGCGTAGAAGTATGACCGTGCCGTTTTTTTAGTTATGCCTTTTTTACAGGTAGAGTTAAAGTTTTGGTGCATCTGTTGATATCACCTGAAAGAACGTTGAAAACGCTGTCTACCAATATATGTTTCGTGTGGTTAGGTTTAGAATAACGGTTTTTATAAAGTTTCAAAGGTGACCAACTTTCGTCCCAGAAAAATGCCATTTGCGGGAAATTTTCCTCTACACATGTAATGCGAGCAAAAGCGCCGTTGACGCATGGAACGCTTACAGAAGCTTACTGTAGTCGCGCTCTGTGAAAAAATTCCGTCGGAAAAGGAAAAACGGCACGATCATACTTCTACGCCTAATACAATGTCTGAACTTTTTTTCGACGCAACAAAGTGCTCATTATTTTCCCGACAGACTGATAGAATTGGAAAGCAGTCCAAGAAATTTTTTTTTTGAAATTCCTAAGCCGTAAACCTTTTTCGATTCCCTCCCTCAACCTTACAGTATTTATCTTCCATTCATCCCAACGCTCCTTCACCGTCACTCCCGCCTCTCTCTTTCCCATTACAGTGACATTCCAAATCCCCGCAAATTCCGAAAACAAAAAATTCCCAAAAATAAAATTGCGGCAAGAAGGAGGGGGGAGGCCGTCATAAACTCGGAGCTTGCATTATCAAGCCTTCGAATCAACGCCGGAACATTGCGCCGAACATACGCCGACCGCAGGGGGATTACGGGGCGCCGCAAAATTTGCGCCGTTTTTGACATTTCCGCCCAAGAATTTTACGACGTCTTAACCTTGACAATGATATATGTATTAGTGGAAGGCAAGGGAGGAGGGCAAGGGGACTAATTTTGGGGAGCCGCAAATGGAGAGGGGGCGGTAAAAGAGAGTAAGGGAGATTGGTAAAATACGGATTAGCCAAAAAAAAGGTAGAAAAAAATCAAAAGTAAGTAGACTTTTTGTCGCATGCTTTCCTCACAGTGCAGTTGAAAAATCGCCGCTACGCAAGGTTTTTCATGTGTGTCACCGCGAATTTTTGTGAGATTTTCTAACAGTCTCATACGAATGTACAATATCTATCTACGATTGTAATCTCTAACAGTCTCATACGAATGTACAATATCTATCTACGATTGTAATCTCTAACAGTCTCATACGAATGTACAATATCTATCTACGATTGTAATCCAAAGTCTAGACTCCGCCCACCTCGATCGGGCAAGATCGAGGATCGGATCAAAGGAGAACAAAGAGAGAAGGCCGGACGGTCTAGAAGTGGCAATCGGGCAGGGCCGGGCCGATTTTTGCGGCCCGGCCCGCGGGCCGAAGTGACTCAGGCCCGGCCCGGATGTCTGCGTGAAATTAAAAAGACTAGTCGGACGTCTGGAACATCCGTACAGGTAGTTAAAAGACGATTTTTGGCTCGCTGCGTCAGCGGTGGACATAGGAAAAAATCGATTTTGAGTTTTTTGCATAAAAATGACCGTCGACATGTGCTAAGGAAAAGCGAACAACGGTTTTTCTTAATTCTGCCCGGAAGGCATAAATTTGCTTAAATTTGTCTTTTTTGGAATTTTCGACCTGGCGACGTCATCGAAAGAGCAAATCACCCAAAATTTTGCTTGTATACGTTTTCGACCATTGGAAATTCATTCTTTTGAAGATTAAGTCTCTCAGATTACTGTAACATAGGCATACTGTAATCGGGTCGATAAAAATCGACCGTAACTCCTTCATATCAAAAATCCCACAGGATTTTATTTCAGATTCGGAATCAGCATAAAATTCCGCATATTATACACGTAATGTGAGGTCATAACTCCAGGGGGGAGATCGCGTAGTATATTGGATTTTGGCAAAAAGTACGTTTGAAAGGTCGCGGGTTCGATCCCCGCTTGGTGCAAATATTGAAAACACGGCGGAAATCGCGTTTAATAGACACCTAAGGGTTATATGAGATACATTAAGCAATTTTAAACATTAATGCATACCTAATTGCGATTAAAACTGATTTTATATAATTTTTGGAGACTGAATATGCAAAAAATGAAACTGCTTCAAACCGCTTGAAATTGACAACACTTATTCTACGGTCAATTGTAAGAAACTTTTGTGTTAACTTTTTTTGGCAGATCACCGTACCATGGATTACTGTAGCATTAAACGTGTCCTGATTAACAGCAATTTTCTTCAAAATTCTTGCATAAAATATTAAATCGTTTTATTTAGTCGTTTTAGACGGCGAAAAGATCCACTGTCTACATATGAAAGAAAATTCGACCTTAATTGCAACGCGTCTTGATGTCATAATCAATTGGTGAAAGTGCGTCAAATAACTCGACCATTCTAAACGGTACAGCCATAAAATTTTTTTTGTATACAAGAAAACCCTTTCTTAACCATTCTGAGCACAATGATGACAATCCGACTTCTATGCGCCATGTGGTACACGAAAAACCAAATCAGGTTTAATGCTACAGTAATCCATGGTACGGTGATCTGCCAAAAAAAGTTAACACAAAAGTTTCTTACAATTGACCCTAGAATAAGTGTTGTCAATTTCAAGCGGTTTGAAGCAGTTTCATTTTTTGCATATTCAGTCTCCAAAAATTATATAAAATCAGTTTTAATCGCAATTAGTTATGCATTAATGTTTAAAATTGCTTAATGTATCTCATATAACCCTTAGGTGTCTATTAAACGCGATTTCCGCCGTGTTTTCAATATTTGCACCAAGCGGGGATCGAACCCGCGACCTTTCAAACGTACTTTTTGCCAAAATCCAATATACTACGCGATCTCCCCCCTGGAGTTATGACCTCACATTACGTGTATAATATGCGGAATTTTATGCTGATTCCGAATCTGAAATAAAATCCTGTGGGATTTTTGATATGAAGGAGTTACGGTCGATTTTTATCGACCCGATTACAGTATGCCTATGTTACAGTAATCTGAGAGACTTAATTTTCAAAAAAATGAATTCCCAATGGTCGAAAACGTATACAAGCAAAATTTTGGGCGATTTGCTCTTTCTATGACGTCGCCAGGTCGAAAATTCCAAAAAAGACAAATTTAAGCAAATTTATGCCTTCCGGGCAGAATTGGAAAAAACTGTTGTTCGCTTTTCCTTAGCACATGTCGACGGTCATTTTTATGCAAAAAACTCAAAATTGATTTTTTCCTATGTCCCGGGTCCATTACGGGCTGACGCAGCGAGCCAAAAATCGTCTTTTAAACGTTTTAACTTTACTTATACACACATATAAACCTTCTGGAATGCGTCAAAACTTCCAACAGAAAATGCAAAGACTTTTACCCAACCTTTTTGTATTAGCGGGCCAAACAGGGCCGGGCCTGATCACATTTGAAAAAGCCCAGGGCCGGCCTGGTCACTTCGGTCCGCGGGCTGGGCCGCAAAAATCGGCCCGGCCCGATTGCCACCTCTACGCCGAGAAAATGAATTGTGAAAATTTGCCAAAACCCCCAAAATACTTTTTATTTTCCCTCTGGCTTTTCGATGACACAGCAAGAATTGTGACGCTAAAAATAGATGCCACGCTAATTCAGGAAAGTCAAAAAGGGGAAGAAAGTGGAATACGCCCCATAACTAATTGAAACAATAAGCTCAGCGCTCAAGAAATATGAGAATTCTGGGAAAGGAGGGGAGTGTTTTTGAGGGAGGAACAGATAATGAATGCATTGGTCAGCGCTTTGCTCCCTAAGCTATCAGTCTGTCGGGAAAATAATGTGGATTCATTACAGTTAGGAATCGTCCATCATCGTTTTGCGAGGGCTGACAGAGCCTGGAAATTTGGTACGCGACTGCGACGAGGCATTTTGCCGCGACAAATCCACATTATTTTCCCGACAGACTGATATCGGTTTGTCGGGAAAATAATGTGGATTTGCCGCATCGCCCGTCACCGCTTTGCGACGGCTCACCGACACTGGACATTTGCTGAGCGATTGTGACAAGGATTTTTTCTGCAACATATCCACATTATTTTCCCGACAGACTGGAAGTCCGCGGCAAAAAAGGATCCTTGAAAGGTGAAATAAATTTTACAAAAATCTGAGCGTAGCAAATGCAAGATGTTAAAAAATCGCATTGAAAAATTTTACTATCTGTCGGGAAAATAATGAGCATAGTGTTGCATCGTGTCGCTGAAATGAAAGCAATTTGATTGTTTCCGCGACATAATTCAATTTCTCGGCGGCGATGCGATTTTCGAAGCGACAGAGTGCTCATTATTTTCCCGACAGACTGATAAATTACATGACACAGTACCCCAGCAATTACTATGGAATAATCTGTGGGGTATTTCCTCCAAAAACAGGATTCAAACCCAATTCCCGGCTTCAGTTCGCCAATCCGGCACCTTATTATGAACAACAAGCCGTTCATGATGTCACGCTGCGCAAAATGCTCACTTCCTTCCCCCCAAAAGTCTCCCCTCCCGTTCCCATTCAAATTTCTTCCAAACGGCCCACTCCCTGCCCAAGGCGTTCAGTCAGCGTTTGCGATCCTTTTCGCGTCTCATTAAGCGCATAATTGGACGGCGTTCACGTGTAATTAAACCCCCCGTCAAAACTGTACGAAAATCTCGCCTGCGGGCGGTTTCGGAGTCAGCGCGAGGATTTCGTAAATCTCCGGGCCGCCCAAGGCCATCGCCGATCAGCGGGAATTATGATCGATGGAGCCGCGCATTCGGAATGATATAAAACCTGATTGGAATGAAATTTCGGAACGAAGAATGGCAGCGATACGAAATTACACATAGTTAAGGGGAAGGTGGGATATTGAGAGAGGAAAAGGGATGGGAAACGCTGGGAAATCTCGAAAAATCTGGGGAATTTTGGAAGCTTTCAATCAATGAAAACAACAAGGGAAGTACCCCAAGTGCGACGCATAGATTTTGAAGAAACTTGGCGTAAATCTAGAATAAGCTTCTATAAGTCATATCCCAGACTCCTATCTCGCGCTTTGCAGAAACGACCGAGATTTTTAAGTCAAAAGTTGGAAAAATTGTGACAGTTTTTTAAAAATTTCAGTGCGAAAAATCTTATACCTGTTTCTTCTGTAGAAGGTAACATTTTCACAAAAAATCAAATTTTTCCGTCTGAAACTGGCAAAGATATGGCAAAAAGGTGGTTTTCTCTCTGTGCGCTCTCCATGTTTCGTGTACTCTCTCGGCGGCAAAGATCGTTGAATATCTCGGCTCTCCTTGCAAAATGCAAGCTAAAATTTTTAAAAATTTATATGAAGCATATATAATATATACTTAAAGTGTGTGCAAAGTGTAAAGAAAATCTGATACGCCGTACTTTGGGTACTTTGCTTGCGACCAGAAGAAGAGCTAGAGTCAAAGTCCTGTGCAACAAATCGCAAGAAACGAAGAGTCCATCAAGTAAACTGCTATAGAAGTGTTTTCATAAAGTGAATGGACATTTGTCGCCGCAGTTTTGCTGAAGGATTTGCACAGTGTAAATGATTATTTTTGTTTGCGTTGCACGAAAAACAGCAAAATGCACATTGTGTGAGCAACAAACCAGAGAAGAACGGCAAAATGCACTGTGCATTTGCGTCAAAAGGCAAGAAAAGTCTACGGACTTTACGAAAATGCCATTAGTACCATCCGAAGTAAAAATAAAAACGAAAAAACCCTTTCCCAAATAAGGAGCACCAACTACAGCAATATGTATCCATAACAATCAGAAGCCAATTGCTACCTGCCCAACACGCTGTTATTACTCGCCCATTGAAAGTCTTGAGTTCCGGAAAGGGAGAAAAACCCGGTGGGATCCGAGAAGAGGCGTTTGCTGGGGGGTGTTTCTCAAACGTTCGGATAGAAATGACGGCTAATAAACGGCGGAAAGCGCGGTCAGTCGAAAGGGTTCGCCGCTGGGCGGCAAAAATACGTATGGTTGTTTTTGCAACAAAAAAAAACAAAATAATGAAATACAAGTTTTCATAAGGATCTGTCGGGAAAATAATGAGCAAAAGTCGCTGCGCCGATCGCGTTGCTGAAGAGAAAAGGATTTTGACTTTGCCGCGACAAAATTCATTTTCCCGGCGGCGAAAATAAATGCCACAGAATGCTCAGTATTTTTCCGACAAACTAATCAGTACGTATTTTAAAAAAGACGAAATTATTTTTTTGAAAAATTTCACTTCCCAATGGAACACGTTTACTTATTCCACTTCATTGAGCTCTCCTGTCGAGATTGTTGTCCTCTTATCATGACAAGTCAGGTTGTTTACATGTTTTTGATAAATTTTTATCGGCTCAAGATAAAATGCATTTAGAATGCACTTTTCAGGCTTTTTGCAGTCTGTCGGGAAAATAATGAGCCCTCTGTCGCATCGGTAATCGCATCACCGCCGAGAAAATGAATTGTGTCGCGGAGAAAATCAAATTGCTTTTCAATTCAGCGAGGCGAACGGCGCATCGACATTGTGCTCATTATTTTCCCGACAGATTGATAGCTTTCCTATAAAGCTGACTGAATTTTTCCCCAATATCGCCCGCAAAAATTCAACTTGTCCCGCTAAAAAGGATGCATGTCGCAAGTGGAAAAACAGGAAATTGTCGCGACAACCGCAAAAAAATTATACTAGTCCTTCCGGAAAGTCGCCGGACGGAAATCGGCGACATGCACTCCGCGAAACCGAAAGTTCACTTTGCACTGTGCAATTTTTGGCCTTTTGCACAGTGCAATAGGCTTTTTCAAGCTGTCGCTCGCACCCTGAGTTTTTTCTCACAGTGCATGTCGCCGATTTCCGTCCGGCGACTTTCCGGAAGGAAAATAAAATTTATATATAAAAATCCATTTTCAGAAAAAAATCATTTCACTTTTGACCCCGAGAAGCATAATATATTCCCGACAGATTGATACCTCTCGCGCTCAAAAGTTCGGACAATTTATCGCCGATGTTGAGAGCGAAAATTTAAATTTTTGAGCGCGAGTATGTAGTCGACTTTTCGGCCCTACGTCCCAATCAAAAATCTGTTCTCCCGAACTCCCGAAACATTGGCAACAACATTCGGACTTCTTGGAACGTCCATGCATCTTCCTCATCCCTCGCAATTAGCTCGGCCCTTCTTCTCCGGCTCTCTCCCAAAAATAGTCGCCACCCTCGAGTGGGCCAAATCCTCCGGATTACACAACGCTTTCGCTCTCTTTTACGCCCTCCCCTTTCTTTTCGCCTCACTTTTCCCGTTCGGCCTTTGTTCCGCCGCGAGGGACGGCCGGATTTTATGGGCCGCTTTTGGCTTTTTTCGCGGCCATTGGCCACTCTTTTGCCCCTCTAACCACAAGCTCTTGTGCGGCAATTTGAGCACAAGAAAGTGAGCCGGGAATGTTAGCGGGGTTGCGTGATATTTGATATGGAAATGAGTGGGAAATTGATGTGTTATCGGCGGATGAGGGGTCAATATTGAGCAGGGCATGGACAGCTGTCAAAACCGGCATTCATAGGTTATGAGGGAGCAGTTTTCTATTCGTGCGCAAATAGGATGCAGTTTAGTGGCAGAAATTATTTTTTCGACAGACTGATAAAAGGAGAAGGTCCACAAAATCGGAGTAGAGAAGAGTTTAACGTGCCTTGAGGCTACTAGCAACAGTATTTGGCAAAAGACAGCAGAAGTACCCTAAAAAGTACAGAACTCGTCGAGTAATGGAGCAATAACATCTTTCAGGGGGATATAAACCCGCTAAATGACCTAATATCAGTCTGTCGGGAAAATAATGAGCATAATGTCGACGCGTAGATCACGTCACTGAAGTGAAAAGAAGTTTGCCGCGACACAATTCATTTTCTCGGCGGCGATGCGATTTTTGATGCGACTGAATGATCATTATTTTCCCGACAGACTGGTAGCTTGCAGCTTGCTCAAACAACCAGGAAACGATCAAAAAAATTCTTGTAAAGGCTGTACAAAGATGGATAAAAAGTAGGTTAGTCATTTCTTCCAGACGGGCTTGCTAAAAATATTCCTCGAAATAAAACTTCTTTTCGAAAATGAATCACGTTACAGACGGTTGAATTATCATTCTGTCGGGAAAGTATTGATCAAACAATGCCGTGCGGCACTTTTCCAGACAAAATGACCGTCAATGCCTAGAATTTTTTAAAAAATCCATTTTTGTAAAACACGGTTATTCCTATTTGTCATTTTGAAAATATTGAGCACTCTGTCGCATCGAAAATCGCATAATCGCCGAGAAAATGAACTGTGTCGCGGAGAAAATAAAGTTTCTTTTCACTTCAGCGATGCAGCAAAATTGTGCTCATTATTTTCCCGACAGACTGATAGTACTGCATAAAAAAACCAATTTCATGCCTCAGGAATCAAGTATAATATGTATAAAAAAGCAAAGCTCAATTTTTTGGCTTCCAGAGAAGCACACGTAAAAATTTTGGTCGATTTCTCAAATTTTCGCTTTAAAAATCACCAAAGAAAAAAACTCAATAGAATAAATAAATTTCCAAACACAATAAGCAGCCATAGTTACCAACATAAACAACAAAAAAATTTTCGAAATTTTTTGCCCAAGAAATTGACTTTTAGCGCCAAAAATTTTCGTTCAGCAAAAGGCCATAAATTAGACGAAGGGAGGTTGCAAAGTTGCTGACAAAGGACAAAAAGTGGCCCAAGAACACCGGTTTCTCTTGGAGGAGATTTATTTTCTCTTGAGGTTGTTTATGAGGCGTTTCGGAGGGGGAGAAAATGGACAAAGGGGATCTTCTTTATCAAAAAAAAGTTTGCTAATTTGAAATTTTTTTTCGATTAGTTTCGCACGCACTTTTTGCGGAAAAATTTGCAAAAATCTGCCACATTTTTACCAACTTTCAAAGAGTCACAACCTAACGATTAGTCCACTGTGTCAGCAATAGCGTTTTTAGCCGATTTTGCAATTTTCTCTTGGTCTTTTTACGAAAAAATTTATTTATATGTCCTTGTAAATTGAATTATCGTCCAGTAATTATAATCGGTCAGGCTACTGGCATGACACACTTGTAATTGTACGATAGTGGCATCCCCACTCTCATCACCTTCAAAGTTGTGATCGTTTCAAAAAAAGCAAAAAAAACTCCCAAAAATTCCGCAAATATGGATTTTGTCTGTGAAGGAACAAAAATTGTTTAAAAATGTCAACATACCATGGTTTTGTGGTACATAAGAGACAAAATGCAAAAAATTTACGGAGCCCGGATTCGAAACCACGACTTGTTGCGCCGAAAGTAGGCTCACTACCACTCGGCCAACTGGACACAACTCCGTTGCAATTCGAAGGGCTTATAAAGTGAGGCGGAAATCAGGCTAAAATCTGTATTTTGGCCATAACTTTGCCCAAACATATATTGGGCAGCTAATTTTTTTTTGTGCTGTGTACTATTTTTAACGCTCTTTCAAATGATGTAAGGTTTGTTAAGAAAGCAGGGTGCAACTATTTGCCGATCCCTTGTCAGTGAGAAAAATATAGTACTTTTTGGTCATATTTTTGTCAGTTTCGTGCGGAAAAAACTGACTTTTTGTCGAAATTTTAAACTCTGCGATAGAAACAAATATGAAACTTTTCATGCCAAAATTCGAAAAAAATTTTTCATTTCTACCCAATTTCGATCTAAAAATCTCGGTCGTTTCTGGAAAGCGCGAGCTAGCAGTCTTGCATATGTCCCAGAAAAAACTACTCTGAATTTGTGCCAAGTTTCATCAAAATCTGAGCGTCGCACTTGGAATACTTTCCCTATAAATTTAGGCCAACTTTCATCCTATTGCGTCTGCCCCAGAAATTGTAATTGTTAGAGATGCAGTGGCACCTCCGTGCAACAAATTCTTGTTCAACAAAACCTGCCTATAACAAACAATTTTAGAAATGCCAAAAGTCAACATTTTATCAAAATTTGAGTTGAAATTTTGTTTAAAAATTGCAAAAAAAAAGTTTTTTTTGTTGAAAAACAGTATTAAATTAGTAAAGCAAGGCGTTCTGAACTCGTATTTTCCAAAGAAACTTTTATTTTTAAATTATTTTTTTTTGATTAGAAACCTTAAAAAATCCCAAAAATCGTAAGAACAAGAATTTATCCCAAGCCCCCCAAAACGGATATAAAAGTGGGGAGAGATCCCAAAAGAGAAATTTGGATTCTCGACCATCATCAGCTTTTGGGTTTAAGAAATTTTCTCGTCGTCTTATCGCCGCAACAAATCTCTCCGGCGAATTGCGGGAAGAGAGAAATTCTCGGGCTGGTAATTAATGAATATTTTATGTTTGAAAGGGAAATATAAAGCTTATTTTTTGGATATAAATTTTAAAAATAAAAAAGATAAAGAAAAAATACAAAAATTTGCAAATTCCCCGCCAGAAAAAATTGGAAAAATTTTAAAAAGCTCAAAAAATCTTCTGAATTTTTGCAGAAAAAATCAAAAAACTCTAAAGAATAAATTATTTTTAGCTTTTTTCTGCAGGAAAAATAAAAAAAACTCCCTAAAATTCTGAAAATTTTTAAAAAATGATAAATTTTTATTTCTATGCAAATTTTGGACTTTTCAGCTAAAACATAAATCATAAAAAATAATAAATAAGTTAGTAAAAAAATTCTCTCCGAAACTTCGAAAAAACCCCCAAAAAATAATAATTTTAAGCCTTTTTCAATATTAAAAAACCCACAAAAAATCTAAAAAATTCAATGTTAATTTTTACGCAGATTTTCTACTTCTTCAAGAAAAGCAAAAACATAAAAAAAATAAATGAAAAAGTAATTAAGACCCCCAAACACAATAATAATCTTCAAGCCTAAAAAATCCATCTTTCCCTTCCAGAAATTCAAATATCTCATCTCCGAATGTTTCCGCACCCCCACTTTTGCACCCTCATCTTGCATCCTCGCAGCTGTTCCGAAACGCGGCCAAAACATTTCAAGAAACGAGGGAGAAGAATGGGCGCAGTCCGAATGCAAAAGGCGCCCTTTCCCGCGGGGGCAAAAGTGCGAAATGAATTGTTGGGCAATCTGGCGAAAGCGCCGACATTATGCATAAGGTTGCTCATGGGAGGCTGGATTTGCATATATGTTTGCGACGCTCATATTTTCTTTATACTACGTTAGGATTCTCATAAAATGCATGAAATTTTTTTGCACCGAACATTGCATGTTGCGCAAAAATCGCACGGTGCAAAACTATCATAACGTTTTGTCTCGGGTAGTATGATATGTTTGACACATGCCAGGCATAGGCCACATATCAATTCCTAAAAATTTCAGCTCGCGCTTTGCATCGGCTGCCGAGATATTCATGCGGCGCCGAAAGAGTACGCGAAATGCGGAGAGCGGCCAACTTCGAGCTAAAACTCGACCGCACCATGAGAAAACATGTCAAGGCTTTTCCGTCTGCCTAGTGTCAGTCTGTCGGGAAAATAATGCTCACTTTGTCGCATCTAGAAACCAGTCTCAGCATATACAATGAGGGACCTGATCCAATGGCAAGAAACGTCTCCTTTTGCATCCCGGAAAGGACCAAAATGACTCCAAACCCTTCCCTTCTCTAAGCTAAAAAACTCCGCTTTGAAAAGCGCGCCCTTTCCTTCAAGGCGGGCTCTTCAAACCGGGGTTTTTCAGCTTAGAAAAGGGAAGGGTTTGGAGACATTTTGGTCCCTTCCGGGATGCAAAATGATACGTTTTTTGCCATTGGATCCGGTCCCTTACTGTAGTCGAATTGATGCAATTTCTTTAATTTATCACAAGAAAAAAACGAATTAAAGCTCTTCAAAGTGATGGCAAACAAGCGCAATACATATCCTAATCACAGTAAAAATAAATACAAAGCATTCGAAAAAATCAAAGTCAACATTTGGCCGTTTTCTTCGTCACTTCTGTCACACCATTCACACACTTTGTTTCAATGTCTTCGCAGTAGAATTGCGGCGATCTTGAGGCCACTCGCCGCGTCCGAAAACTCAATCGATTGGTCCTGTTCGACTTTTGATCGCAATACTGTCCCGCCCAGCCCTCATGGCAAACACAATTGTACTCGATGTCGATGCCGTTGATTTTCTTTCCACCACAGGAATCAGCGGGGATGCAAGCGTGAATCTTCTCGGCGAGGACTGAAAAATAAGTTTTATATGTTATTTGCAGTAACGACCGAGATTTTTAGATTGAATGTTGGGAAAAATTTGACAATTTTTGCGAAGTTTAACATAAAAAATTTCATGCCGATTTGAACCGTAGAGGGAAATGTTTTCACAAAAAATCAATTTTTTCCGCAGTAAACAGGCAAAGGTATGGCCAAATCGTTTTGTCGGGAAAATAGTGTGGATTCGCCGCAGCAAAATGCCTCGTCCTGTCGCAGTCGCGCACCAAATCTACAGCCTCGGCGAACCGTCAGAAGGCGATAATGGGGAATTTCAAGGCGCGACAAAGCCACATTATTTTCCCGACAGACTGATACTATTTATTGTAGTATAACAGGTAAGCTAAGGCCCAGTCTAAAAACTTCGCATACTTTTCAGAAAATTCCACTTGCAATTTGCGCCGAACTTATTATAATATAATTTTTAATCACCGGAATAGTTCGTTGCAAATTCAAAAAACCTCCGTACTTACCCATGTTCGAAGTCATCACAAAGACTACAACCATCACGACCACTAGCAAATTTGAAGACATCATAACTCTCGACTTTCAGCAGACCAAAACCAACTTCTCCGCCCTTAAAATCGCCAGCAAACGGCCTGTATTTATACCGAGTCGTTATCAGCAAGGGTTTTGTAAGCCTCCAAGATCAAAAAGCAAAATAGATTTTCGAGTTTTTGACTCATTTGTTTGGCTTTTTGTGTTTATTTATGTGAGGAAATAATAGGGGAGCGTTACCGGAAACCTTTGTCAACATTATCAACGTTCTGACGTTTGGTAACATGTTTCTATGCAGTTCTAATTTATGCTGCGTGGTTGTCTTGATGAGGGAGAGGGAGAGCGAGAAGGTTGTCGGAAACTACAGAAAAATCATTGCTAAATATGACAATACACTTATGGATTATGGTCAATGAATTGCTCGGCCGCAGTCGAAAAATGACAGCCTTTATTTCTCCCTGACCGCTCTCCACGTCCCTGGCTTCAAAGATCGCGGCGAATTTTGGCTACGCCTGCAAAACGCGAACTAAATAACACTAAAATTTTCCCAGGTTGATTTCCGAGGCCATTGCTCTAACCAGGGTGTACAAACTGAACCTCACTAAATAGTAAGTGTTACATACCGTCTGAAAGCCCTTGAAAAGTGGTGTCCGAAACTACCTTCAGTTTTTGCAGAATGCCTCAGGGCAAAAAATTATGGCGGTTGATTTGTAACTTTAGGAGTTACTCTGACACGGGGCAAAAGAAATGTCATTTCAAACCGCTGAATGCTACGCATTGCTACTCATTTGGTTAGGGTAAGTTTGCAAATTTCCCTATGGTACTTTCATCATATAGAATGAGTCTTCAGGAAAATAATGAGCACTCTGCCGCATCGAAAATCGCACCGCCGCCGAAAAAATGAATTGTGTCGCGACGAAATCAAATCGTTTTTCACAACGGTTGCAGCGACATTGTGCTCTATTTCCTCAGCAGATGAATAAACAGCCTGTCGGAAAAATAATGCGGATTCGTCGAAGCAAAATGTCTCGCCTCGTCGTAGTTGCGCATTAGATATTACGTTGCATTTTCGAATTCCCGCTCTTTGGCTCTTCCTTGAGAGCGCCGGCACATTGTCTCCATAGCGCAGTGGGGTAAAATTCCTTGCAAAGAGAGAGGAAGAGAAAGCTTTTGAGAGGGCAAATGACGACTAACAAAAAGCCGAGTTCTATGCCGTTGGAGACGATGGTAAATGCGAATACCGGTGAAGCGATAAACATACCGATGCCCTTTTTGTGCGTCAAAATTGTTGTTCTTGAAATGTTGACGTTTTTGTGGAAATTTTTATACATCAAAATGATTTCTCATTGATGTGCTTCACGTGAAAAATCCATTTCACAACCATTGCCTCACAAAAGTTTTAATGATTTTATCAATTGAGAAATTTGCAATAATTGATGACGAGAGCCGTAGTCTTAGCCTTTGCACTCAATTGTCTAATGAAACTTGAAAGATAAGCCCTAAATCGGGTGTGGAATGCAAAGAACGTTCAGATCAGGAGATTCTGAAAAATTATAAAAATTTTAAAGTAGGTAGCAAATTTCTGGACAACAAAAACTTGAAGAACGAAGCTTGCCTAGTGAGCGCGCGAAACGCGGAGAGCGGTCAGAGAGGAAAGCTCCTTTTGATCATAAACTTGCCAATTCCTGGCGTAAAAACATTTTTTTTTGTTGAAAAATTTCACTCTACAGTGGTGGACCTGATCCAGGGACAAAAAACATACCATTTTGCATCCGGGAAGTATCAAAAATGTGGCGAAATGCTTCCCTCTCCAAGTGAAAAAACGTTTATTTCAACGGCGTCACCGCTCTCTTTGTGAGGAAAAAAGGCGCGCCCTTCAAAAACGGAGTTTTTTCGTTGGAGAGGGAGGCATTTTGCCACATTTTTGATGCTTCCCGGATGCAAAATGGGACGTTTTTTGCCACTGGATCAGGTCTGCCTCTGTCATATTCAGAGGCTCCGAGCCGGGAGCCAGAGCCGGAAATTTTGAGTGCGGCTCCGGCTCCCAAGCCCAACGTCCATGCCAGCATTCAGAAGAGTAAAAATTTCATGATCTTGTTAAACCAAATTGCTTGAAAAATACTGGGAAGGATGTGTTGCATACGACGTGGCTGCAAAAACGTGCCGGGATTCGGAGCCGGAGACCATTATAAATTTTTCATGGGAGCCGGGAGCCGGAGCCGGGAGCCGGAGCCGGGAGCCGGAGCCGGAGCCGGGGGCCGGAGCCGGAGCCGGAGCCGGGAGCCGGAGCCGGAGCCGGAGCCGGAGCCGGAGCCGGAGCCGGGAGCCGGAGCCGGGAGCCGGAGCCGGAGCCGGGAGCCGGAGCCGGAGCCGGGAGCCGGGAGCCGGAGCCGGAGCTGCAAATTTGGCCTCGGCTCCGAGCCGGGAGCCAGAGCCGGAGCCGGAGCCAAAATTTTGACCGTGGCAATCTCTGGTTATATTTATAGCAACAAATTCAGCGGCCTTCAAGCATTTTTAGGATCCAATTCGTCTCTATTCATCTTGTCCCTTCCGTAGCCAGCTTGGTAGTTTACGTTTAGGCAAGAAATCTCGGTCATGTAGACAAAGCGCAGGCTAGGACTCTCAAAGATTTTCTAGAAACCTCTGCTCCTTTTTGCCAAATTTCATCAACATTTGATCGTTGAAACTATATATAACACAATATTCTTGTGAAACACTGCGAACTATCCCAGTTTTCAGTCTGTACCCGCATGAACTTTGATGCCCGCCGGCGCGCATCTTTTCCACAACAATCACCCGACGTTTCCATCAAAAGATTGTACTTTACGAACCGTTCCATCAACCCATCTCCTTTCCCCAAATGTTTCATCTTTCCTTTACAACCGTTTTTTTTCAACGCTCTCGGCTTGCTTTTTCAGACAATACGCTCGTTTTTGCGAGGCGCTACGACACCTCTACCGCGTCTTAGAATGTAATGTAACTTGGCTTAGAATACGGCTTGTCAATAAGCATGTAATTCGGGGTCGAGAACGTTCGGTTTTTAATTTGTCGCCCACTTAAAAGCACCTGAAATAAGACATTCCAAAAAAGGAATGTCTTTCTTTGGGTAATCATGTTAGACTTGTCACAGGGCTCTATGAAGTTTGATGTTTGAATGGTCAAATTTGTAGGGGTCTCGAAATGATGTGGGTGCTATTTTGAGTCAATTGAATTGAAAATAAAATGGTGTAATGTATTTTTTTTATTTTCTTATTTTTAGAAAAAAATATGGCGAATGTTTGGCCTCAATTTTTATGAGTTGTGAATTATTTTTTATGAAGCGTTGTATTCCAAAATTCGCAAAAAGGTGTTGTCTGCCGACTTTCGATATCACACGTCAAAGAAAAAGTGAAAAAACAAGGAACCTCGGATCATTGATTTTTGACGAAATGTCGCTGAATTATTGAGTCACAAAAGAAAACTTTCCCAGAGAATTTCGAGAAAAACGTTTTTTTCGAAGAGGAAAATATAATTTTTCAAGCTCGATAATTCTGTGGCACTTCGCAAAAAAAATCAATGATCCGAGGTTCCTTGTCTTTTCAATTTTCTGAAAGAATTGTTTTGACGTGTATCAGTCTGTCAGGAAAATAGTGGCGGCTCGTCGCGCCTTGGGATCACCCATCACTACTAGAGGTGGCAATCGGGCCGGGCCGGGCCGATTTTTGCGGCCCGGCCCGCGGGCCGAAGTGACCAGGCCGGCCCAGGGCTTTTTCAAATTTGCTCAGGCCCGGCCCGGCCCGGCCCGATGAAAGCCCAGGCCGGCCCGGCCCGGCCCGGTTTGGCCCGCTAATACAGAAAAGTTGGATAAAAGTCTTTGCACTTTCTACTGGAAGTTCTTATGCTTTCCAGAAGGTTTTTACGTGTGTCTGCGCGAAACTAAATAGTCTAGTCGGATGACTGGAACATCCGTGCAGGTAGCTAAAACTTACAATTAGCCAAAAAGTTGGATTGTGTTAAATTTTTTAATCCTATAGGAAGTTAGCTATATAAAAGTATGGACGTTATAAGGTACATGGTTAACCAAAAGCTGTTTAAACACTTTCATTTACATCAAGGAATCAAAATTACAGGAAGTTTTTAAGTTTATCATAAAAAATTCGAAGATTTTTGCCCGACCCTTGCATATTTGGGTGGGATTTTACATTTACATAATAAGTTACATATACATATAAATACATAATTTTAAAAGGTAGTAAAACAGCGTATAAGTCAAAAAAGGTTAGATCTAATTTCCATCCATTCTATACAAAGCATTTGTGCTTTATTTTGCTGGTTTAGCATTAAAAATTTTTTACTCATCTACCTTCCGGGCCGGGCCGGGCCGAAAGTGTCGGCCCGGCCCGCGGGCCGAAGCGGTCAGGCCGGCCCAGGGCTTTTTCAAATCTGCTCAGGCCCGGCCCAATCACCGGGCCGGGCCGGGCCGGGCCGGGCCGGGCCGGCCCAGCCCGATTGCCACCTCTAATCACTACTAATGGCTGCAAACCGGGCCAGCCCGGCCCGGCCCGGGCCGCAGGCTCGGGCTTAAATCTCCAAGCCCGGCCCGGGCCCGGGCTTGAAAAATTTGGAAACCCCGGCCCGGTTCGGCCCGGAAATTTTTTATACTAGGCTGGAAAGAAAGAAAGCGGACATGAAAGGAAAATTATGACAAATTTTTGCAAAATGTAAAGAAAAATTTAGCAAAACCTAGGTACATAAGATCATTTTACGTTTGCTATCAGCATTGTGTTTGAAAAAATGAAAAATTATATCGAAGAAGCTTGTTTTTTCCTTTTTTTCCGGGCAAAACTCAGAGTTCAAAAAAACCGGGCCGGCCCGGGCCGGGCCGGGCCTAAAAATCAAAGCCCGGAGGCGGGCCGAGAAAACAGTCGGCCCGGCCCGGGCCGGAAAATTTTGCAAAGCCCGGCCCGGAGCCATGCCTAATCACTACGTTGCGACGGCTAACCGCAGCGGGAGATTTGATGTGCGATTGCAACCTTTTTTTCGACGGAGCGAAACATCTGGCTGCCACCACCCCACACGTCGGGTATAGGTCACATTACAGGCATAGCCGAGATATTGAACAATCTTTACCGCCAAGAGGGAATGCAAACCGCGAAGAGCTCTTTATCAGCTTCGTGCGAAAAAAAACCGATTTTTTGTGTAAACATTATCCTCTACGGTAGGAATAGGTATGCAACTTTTACTGCCAAAAAAAGCACTTCCCCTTCAAAACAAAAAATTTTTACAGTCAAACCTTTGCTACTGTATTCTCGACCGTTTCTTGCCTTTCCAGACAACGCCCGAATGCCCTCGGTGTTTACATTTTCCTAGACGCTGAAGTTCATGTGAACCCTATCTAATCTGTAGGCGTTCGAATTGTCAACGTATTTTCAGTGTCTTATCAGCAGATACAAACTACTGGCAATTCTGTGACGTCAACAGATTTGGAATGACAAAATTTTTAATGCGGGAGATGAAAAAACAGACGATGACAAATTTATTGTCAACAAAGAAAGTGCCTAAAGTGCGACGCATAGATATTCGTAAAATTTTGCAGATATATCCTGACTAATCCACACATCAATTTCCAAAAATTTCAGCTCGCGCTTTGCCGGGAGAGCCGAGATATTCAAGAATCCTTGCACCGAGAGAGTACGCAATGGAAATGTTGAGATTTTCGCATTTTCGCGCGACGGTGTGCCGACACGTCAAGGCTTTTTGCGGTCCGCATTGCACAGGTTTTAGTCTGTTGGGAAAATAATGTGGATTTGTCGCTCCAAAACGTATCGCCTCGTCGCTGCCGCAGACCAAATCTCCAGCCATGGCTACCTGTTACAAAGCAATTATTGGCGGTTCCCGGACGAATCCACATTATTTTCCCGACAGGATGATAGTTCAGTGGTTCCATTGTTTCAGTCTGTCGGGAAAATAATGTGGATTTGTCACAAAAAAAGTCCTCGCCTCGTCGCAGTTGCAGACCAAATCTTCAGCCACGGCTAGCCGTCGCCAAGCGATGATGGTCGATTTCCAGACTAATCCACATTATTTTCCCGACAGGCTGACAGTTCAACTGTTCTATTTTACCTTCATTCTCCCCATAACACCTCCTTCGAACCTTCCTTGAGCAATCGGAACTTCCAAGACAATTTTTATATCCCTAATTAGACCCGACCGTCTTTACAACCGTCTCCATCCGCTGGCCTTGTCCGCTTGACTTGCGCCTTCCTACCGTAGCCACCCACAATTAAACTCCTTACTTTGGCTTCGTTTTTGCACCCAAACTTTTGTCGATTACAATGAAAAACTTACTACTTTTCCGCGAGACGGCTCGTGTTTCTTTTTTGTGGGGTTGCGAGGCAAGTCTGGCGGGAAGTGAGGGCCCTTACAAAAGGTCGAAACATTGGCTGAGTATCGATTCCGAGGCTGTTTTTGAATTACTTTTGAGTTAAAAAGTTCAATTTTTAGTTCGATTTTGAGCGAAATTCACTGTTTACTTTGCGATATCTCAACTTTTTGGGGGTGAAATGGCTTCTTAGTTTGAGAAATTACAGTCAAAGCCGAAAAATCAGTCTGTCGGAACAATAATGTGGATTTTTCGCGCCTTGGATCTCTTTGCGATGGGTAGCCGCGGCTACAGTTTTTGAGGCGAGACGTTTTGAAAATAATGTGCAAATCCCTATTATTTTCCCGACAGACTGATACAAAAAATCTTTCCAAAAAAATCCGTGATAGAAGGTCTCCGTTGCGCGGAGGATCAAAAATTGCATCTCAAACGGTCCGTTATAGAGAGGTTTTACTGTGCGAGGATTTATTAGGTAGACTTTTTTTGGGCAACTTTTATCTCATATCGTTCTGGCCAAAGACAAAACTATCCTCCGCGCGCCTGCACGGGTCCCAACGCCCCGTAATGCGACGCCAAAGAATCATCAAAAACGATGGAACGCGAGTGATAAAAATAAGTAAGCATATACATTTCTTCTTGATGTTTCCACGAAAAAAAAATGATTTTTTCCATATCAGTCTGTCGGGAAAATAATGTGTATTCTTCGCGCTTTAGAATCATCGCCCATCATCGCTTTTCGACGGCTTGTCCGGGCTGGGAATTTGTTGCGCGGATACCACGAGGCGAGAGATTTTGCTGCACAAAATCCACATTATTTTCCCGACACAATGATAACGAAATTTTTTGGAGGGAACACCCTTTTACCCCTGCTCAATTAGTCCTTTGCAATCTACCGTAAAAACAAAACTTTGCCCTTCCGTCGCCCTTGCAATTACTCGTCAATTACTTGTCAATTGCAGGCGTTTTTCAACTGTTTACCAATTCCTGTCAATTACAAAATTGCACAATCGCCAAAAATCGTCTTTCCGGGCGTTGCGAGAACAAAAGAGTGTTTTGGGCGGCAAATGTTTTCGCCCCAACGTTCTCTGAACACAACGGCGACACGGAAGTTTTGCGATGACATTCGGGGTTCATGTACTTTCATTTCGGCGTCAAACGCCACAGAATGAAACAACGTGGTCTGATGATGCCTTTTCAAAGCATCAAGTAGCCTCAAACAACCTTGGTCGGGCGGTTGATACGCACGTTTCAGGTGTTATATAAATGGAGCAATTTCGCTCCGGAAAGGCAATTGTTTTTTTGGGAAGAATGTTTTTAGCGAGGAGTACTGTAGGAAAGTCGCTGGAGTGGTTTCGGCGACGTGCACCATGCAATTTGTTGGCTTTTGCACCGTGCAATAGGCTTAATAGGCTTTTTCGCGCTGTCGCTAGCACTATGACTTTTACTGCGCAGTGCATGTCGCCGAAATCACTCCAGCGACATGCGAACGGACTATCAGTCTGTCGGGAAAATAATGTGGATTTGTCGAGCTTTGAAATCGCCCATCATTGCTTTGCGACGGCTAGCCGCGGCTGGAAGTTTGGTCCGCGACTGGGAAGACGTGATTATAGACCAAAATGAATCTTGGTGATTTTAATTTTATTTGTCAGGACAATTACTCTCTTTTACTAATCTTTCCGGAAAGTCGCTGGGCTGATTTTTGGCGTTCGCACAGTGTAAAAAAGTCAGAGTACGAGCATCAACAGAAAAGGCCGTTTGTAAGAAAATTGCACAGTGCAACGCAAAGTTTTGGCCCTATATCGATCCCTGAAAGTCTTATTCTAGCTTACGCTTTCTGAATTTCTCAGAAGCAACCGAGAAGTTTAGGAGTACGGGAAATGCGGAGAGCGGTTAGAGGGAAAACAACTTTTTGGCCATGCCTTTGTCAGTGTAACGCCAAGGTTTGCGCTGGCTTTTTAACAATTCTGTTTGCCCATTTCAAAGGCTTCCCTTGCGATTATTAATATGTCGGGAAAATAATGTGGATTCGTTGCGCCAGAATCGCCCACCAACGCCTTGCGACGGCTAGCTGGAGACCTCGTACCCGTGGCGAGATATTTTTTTAAAAACTGCGACAAATCCACATGATTTCCCCGACAGACTTTTGTTATGCTAGCAAGTCATTTACTTTGTTGAAAAAACGTGACTTTCAGACTTCTGGCGCCTCCCTGTTGAACTTTTTACCTTCAATTTGCCCCTTCTCCACTCAACTTTCCCAACATTTACTGTGATCCTTCAAAGGGCTTCCCCATTTTGACAAATTTCCTACCGTAACCCGTGTCTATCAAGTCTCGAGTGGAAAAAAATCGACCTTAACCTTTTGAAATCCGAATTTTTTGTGTAATCAGCATTTGATTCCACTTGATTCTTTGCTCTTCCTCCTGAAAACTTATTTTTGGTCGCCAAAAATCGGGCTTGAAGACTTGTCTGAATTCGTAATCACACTTTACAGCAAAGTCTGTAAGCGTTTCCCCTTCATTCCGTTTGATATCAGTTGATTTTGACACGTGAGAGGGTTCCGAAACTTTTTTCCGGCTTCTTTATTGTTTGGCTGCAGAATTTTTACTATTGTTGGTTTCATCATGGTTTGTCGGGAAAATAATGAGGATAATGTCTCCCCATGTATAGCGAATAATTTCAGATGTTGCAAGAGTCAATTTAGGTCAAAATGAACCTCTGTACAATGAAGCCCTTCTATAACGAACAAATTTTTTGATTGCCTGCGTAAAAAAATCTGTCGGGAAAATAATGTGGATTTGTTGCAGAAAAATGTCTCGCCAGGTATAGAGAGCAGTTATAAATAAGAATGAACCTCCATAAAATAAAGCCTTTCTATAACGAACCATATTTTTTAGACACTTGCGATTAGAAAAATCTGTCGGGAAAATAATGCGGACTTGTCGAAAAAAATATCTTGCCAAAAAAAATAAAAAAAAATTGGTATAAAATTATCAGTCTGTCGGGAAAATAATATGGATTTTTCACAGATAAATGTCTCGCCTTGTCGCAGTCGCCAAATCTCCAGCTAGCCGTCACAAAACGATGAGAGGAAATTTCACGGCGCGACGGATCCACATTATTTTCCCGACAGACTGATAATCTTAACTTTATTTTTTTATTTTTTTTTGGAACATTTTTTTGTGTTTTAAAAAATTGTTTAGAAATATTTTTCCGATTTTTTCCACATTTTTTCACATTTTTTACACTTTTTTAAACTTCTTCGAAAACATATTTTTTTACAACTTTGCTTGTAAATTTTTTTGCATTGGCATTTTACTACAGTAATTGTATCAAAACATGCTCATTACAACCGCAATTTATTTCATTTCTCAAGGTCTTTCTGTCACCTTGTACTGTAGACTTTGGCTGGAATTTAGTTTTTTTAAAAATTGCTCATGTTTGCTGGATCATTGATCAGTCGGATGGAGATTGCACTAACAACAAGTTAAAAGCTTGACGTGAAGTTTTTTTCGTACAAAAAGTATAGTAGGCGAGCGGATATGACGAAAAAAATGTTTTAGGGGCGGAGTTTTGGTCAATTTCAAAACTTTTTTTTTATGAAACCTTAATAAATTGAAGTTATAAGATTTATAGGGCCCTAGGAAATGGTTTATCGCCCACAAAATGCATTTTACATCGGTTACTACAGGGTGGGCCAAAAAAACATGGACATTGATTTTTCTTTGATTTTTCCTGCCATGAAACAGTTTTTGAGAAAAGGTATATATGGCATGAAGGTACTGTGTTAAAGGAACATATTTACTGTAGAATTTTTGTCCTATCTTCAAAAGTTTCTAACATACGGTTGCAGGAAAGTCGCCGGGTCAGCGCGCCAATTCCCGCGGCAAAAATTCAAAAGCTGTTGCTCCTAAATTTTTTAGAGCCGCCATAAACACATACCAAGCGGTCTAAGCAAATTTAGGAGGCTTGTCCCCTTAGGCTTTAAGAGGATTTAAGCCAGGCTTTTCGGAAAATGAAGAACCTGTGACCAGTGTCACGACTTGAGTATGAGTCGTGATGTAAGGCCCACTTGACTCGCCCGCTACTACTAGTAGTCCCTACCTAACTCGGAGACGCAACCTAGCAAGAAAAAGGTGAACTCACGCTGTTGATTTCACGTAGTTTCCACCACCGCTCTTAACACCAAGGAACTTCCCAAATGATCACAAAATATTTATTCGCCACGGAAAAAAGTGACCGAAAAGCGGTCGATCCATTACATTTATATCAAAATATTCGTATTTATGCTAATTCCTGAGAACTCTTCACGGAATCGTGACACCAGAAGTTGGACACTTGGCCAGGCAAAATCGACCTTCATTTGGGCGCCTTCGGAAAAAAGCGACAAACCGGGGAAAAAGACAAAATGCACAGTGCGTGAGCTCATGAGACTGCACATTGCATTTTTTATCCGCAATGTGCTGATTTTTGTGTCGCGGAAAACCCGTCGAGTGCACAGTGCAAAGAAAACTCAAGGCTGTTCAACCCATGCAACTCGATTGTTGTCTTTTTTACACTCATAATCAATGTTTCCCCCGCTCCTAATCGCCTGTTTACATCACGTGTTTGGGGCTGCGAACCTGGAACAGGCTTCATTTTGATCAATCTTCCGATAAAAACCGTAAAAATAATTCACAAAGCACGTTGTCGACGTTCTCCCCATCTACCGTAACCCCTTTTTGGGCTCCCTTAAAAGCCTCTTCTTTGGCGCCTGAAGCAAAAAATTGTGTGTTTTTGTGGAAATCGTTGGGGAATTTTCACAGAAAAGGCGTTAATTCGAAAGGCCGACGGTTCAAGGGCTGAGATTTGGTTGAACGACTTAACGGGTGGGTACCTAATTCAATTACCAAAGCGTTTTTCGTCATGTGAGGGTCGGGTGGGAGGTCTTTCGTTTGTTTGTTTTGAGCTCGGAAATTTTTTGATAGCGTCATTCGGTCAGGGATTACGCATTGCGAGCGGTGGGGTGTGGGATTTGGCGGTTCATTGGTAAATTGTATGTATCAGTCTGTCGGGAAAATAATGGCGGGTCCTCGCAGCAAAATTGCTAGTCTCGCCGCTATCGCGCACCAAATCTCCAGTTGCGGCTTGCCGTCGCGGAGCGATGATGGGCGATTCCAAGGCGCTATGAATCCACATTATTTTCCCGACAGACTGATAGCTGTCTGTCGGGAAAATTATGAGCATTCAGCGACACGATCGGCGCAGCGGCATTGTGCTTATTATTTTCCCGACAGACTGATACAGTGGATTCGCTGTATCGAAAAATCGCTGCCGTTCAACGACATCTGTCTATAATTATATATAGTGAATACAGCTGCGGGGTTAACCGGATCAGGTATAGCTTCCATTGAATAGGGCCGACAAAAAGTTTGAAATGGGCCCGTTCGAGAGTAATATTATCCATCAGAATTTGCTCAATGAAAAAAAAATGTTTTTTATAAGTCTGTCGGGAAAATAATGTGGATATATCGCCTTTCGGAATTGCCCATCGTCGCTTTGCGACGGCCAGCCGCGACTTGGGATTTGGTGCGCGACTGCACCCTTTTTTTCGACGAGGCAAAACATTTCGCTGCGACCACTCGCCGTTATTTTCCCGACAGACTGATAGTAAACAAATTACAAGTGTTTTTCTTCCTGTAGCATATCCCTGCGTTCGCAGACGAAAACAATTCTTTTATCAGTCTGCCGGGAAAATAACGAGCGCATTGTCGCGCCGATCACGTCGCTGAAATGAAAGGCAATTTGATTCACAATTCATTTTCTCGGCGGCGATGCGATTTTCACTGCCACAGTGTGCTCATTATTTTCCCGACAGACTGATAAATAAAAACTTGGACTTGAAGTTGAACCCTATTTCTTCACATTAGAGTCATAGCTTGGGAATTACAAAGCCCATCCTTTACTCTTCCTTAAACCAAAAATCTTTTGAAATCAGACAACAACAAAACAGCAGTGTTGTTTTGTTGCGTAGATGGTTTTTATGATCTTTCTTCCGGAACGTCTCTGTACGCGGTCAACAAACACCAGTTTCAACTGCTTTGGCGAATTGCCCAGCAGTGAGTTGTGAAGGTATAAAACATACTTGGAAGGTGAATGTTTTCCTACTATTTTACCACGCGCTCTCAAAAGTGCGTAGGCAAGCACAGAAAAATTCCAAGGACTTTTTGTCACGAGTACTAATACACTAAATATCAGTCTGTCGGGAAAATAATGAGCACTCTGTCGCATCGACGATCGCATCGCCGCCGAGAAAATGAATCGTGTCGCGGAAAAAAATCAAATTTCTTTTCACTTCAGCGACGCGATCGGCGATTTCGTGCTCATTATTTTCCCGACAGACTGTTATTTTGCATTTTCAAAAAATAAAAAAAAAATGTTTTCTTCAAAACTTTTTTCTCAATTTGTCTCAAAAAAGGCTCAAAGGAGTGTCTATTCTAATATTATCCTTTTCGACTTTTATCTGGAATTGCTGATTATGCAAAAAGTCTTGTGATTTTTCGCAATTTTTTTGATATAAAATTGATTCCTTTCCCTGGAGCTTTCACAAAGTTTCTTTTGATTTTTATTCAATTCTGTCTTGATTACCCCACAGGGAAATTCTCCAAATGCGACGCTCATATTTTAATGAAACTTGGCGTAAATTTAGAGTAGATTTTTTCTAAGGTATATCCGAGATTTCTAGCTCGCGTTATGCAGAAAACAACCAAGATTTTTTGGTCGAAAGTTGGGAAAAACGTGAATTTCTTTTTTGGAATTTTGGGCCGAAAATTTTCATGGCTATTTCTACTGTAAAGAGCGATGTTTCCATAAAAAATCATTTCTTTCCGCGCAAAACTGGTAAAGATATGGCCAAAAACTGTTTTTCTTTCTTACCGGTCTCCGCATTTTGTGTACTCTATCGGCCTCAAAGCTCGTTGAATATCTCGGCTCTTCCTGCAAAGCATGAGCTAATATCTGGATGGAGGGCTAGAAAATAGGTTATTTTTGATCGTATACCGGCCAAAAAAAAGTTTTTCTTAGTACCTTGCATTTGATATTCTTCTTGTCGTTCTGAAAAATTTCATATTTATTTCTATTGTAGAGAGTAATGTTTCCACAAAAAATCAACTTTTTCTGCACAAGACTGTCAAAGATAAGGTCAAGAACTGTTTTTCTCTCTGACCGCTCTCCGCATTTCGCGTATTCTCTCGGCCCCAAAGCTCGCTGAATATCTCGGCTCTCTCTGCAAAACCCCAGCCAAACTACATTTTTAGCTCTTTTAAAAACATAAATAGCTACATAGATCTTTGATCTAAAGCACAAATCAGACGTATGTGCTGTTAGATACATCTGTTTACCACGACAAATACTTTAGAGTCCCCTTTGCAAAATACAAAATAGGCTTCTGGAAGGGTCGACTAGGTGAATACCTTCTATTTTTAGACCCCTCTTACATACTTCCTCTTTTGTTCAAGGTAAAAGGAGCGTTGATATTGGGAAATAAGTTCATTTTCAAGTTATTTATAAAGCGGTTTCTAAGTGATCCATTTTTTTCATGTTTTTTAAGTGCTACTTGCGCCATAAAGTTTAGAGAACTTGAAAAGTGTGTTTTTCCCATTTTTGGGTCCGTTGCCACAACTTCGGCATTTGTCCATGCGATATATACTGTTTCGCGAAGCGACGCCAGATTTCGACGCCGACGAAAAAATGCTAAAACTTTACTGATCCTTGCGGAAAGTCGCATTATTTTCCCGACAGAATGAGAGTAACGTCGTATAAAGCGAAAAAGTGGGGAGTACGGTGATTACTAGTCCTTCCGGAAAGTCGCCGGACCAAAATCGGCGACATTTACTGTTCGTAAATAAACGTTTTCTTTGTACTGTGCATTTTGTCGCTTTTTTCAAGAAATTATTTCGCTTTTTTTGGCTGCTGCTCGCACCCCAACTTTATTCGCGCAGTGCAAACGCCAAAAATCAGTCCGGCGACTTTCCAGAAGGGCTAGTATGACGCCAGTACCAAAAAAGCTAGGCGGATAGGCTTTGATTAGCAAGGGAAGTACTACAAGTGCGACTCTCATATTTTCGTTATATTCTGCACATGCGCCGGACATAGGCTACATATCAATTCCTGAAAATTTTGTCTCACACTTTGCAAGGAGAGCCGAGGTATTGAACGATCTTTGCGGCCGAGAGAGTAGGCTAAAATCGGAATGCGGTCAGATTGAAAAACACTTTTTGGCCATATCTTTGCCAGTTTCGCCCGGAAAAAACTGATTTTTCGTGGAAATATTACTCTCTACAGTAGAAATAGCTATGAAACTTTTCATGCCAAAATTTGCAAAAAAGATTTTCAAATTTTTCCCAACTTTCAACCAAAAAATCTCGGTCGTTTTTTCAAAATGAGAGCTAGAAATTCGCATATGTCTCAAAAAAGTTACTCTGAATTGTTGCCAAGTTTCATCAAGATCTGATCGTCCCCTTTGAGTTTGTGCTTTCAATTCCCGCCTCCCATTTTTCTCCGCTTACCTATTGTTGCCTGCCAAAACACATTTCAGCCCATCACCATAACATTTACAACGCGCGTTGCATATCATTGCATTACATTCTTCGGCTGATTGAGTTGTTTTCTTTTTCCAGGGACTTCCGCTGGTCGGGTCGGCTTTTGTGGGACGAATGGGTGCTCCAGAAGTGTCATCGCGCTATTTCTTCCAGCTTCACGTTCACGTGAGTTTATATGTAAATATATAAATAATGACGTCATAAAGGTTTGTAAAGGTCATCCTGAGGTAAAAATCAGGGGCAGTTTTGCTATAATATCATCATTTTCACTGCGATTTTCGCTGCGATTTGTGCTCATTATTTTCCCGACAGACTGATATTAACATTTTCATAAAGTGCATGGACATTTGTCGCGGCCCGCAGTGTGCCAAAACCTTTGATTTTTTGCACTGTGCATTCACTTTTTTTGTTTTGCACTGTGCGTTTGAAGTGTCGTTGCGACATAAACTTTTTCAAATTGGGTAATCGCGGTTTTTGAGTGCCCGTCCGAAAACTCGCTGGCGTGATTTTCGCGACCTGCACTGCGCAAAAACAAAAGCTCACTTTAATTCTCAATTTATTTACACTAATCACATGCAAAAAAATCATGGAGTGTATCATAACGGTTTCCATTGTCCGGTCAGTGTAAGATCGCTCCACCGGAGAACATGATTCTTGCCAGTATCGTCGATCCATCTCATCCTGAAGCGCCCAAACGGTCGTGTGTAGGGGGATGTCGAATTCATGCTGATCACTTCCGTTTCCCACGATTTCTTGAATTGCTTCAATTTTCCCTCGGTTTGGATTGATCTACCATTGACAGTATGAACTTGAAATCCATTACGATGAAGAGCTACTGTCCCAGGCGAAGCCCTTTGTGCCCGCAACGGCATGGGTGGACAGGAAAACCGACCGCTCTCCATGAAGAAAAAATCGGAATCCAAGCTCACTTTGCACTGTGCAATTCATTGATTTTTGCACCGTGCAATAGGCTTTTTTGAGCTGTCGCTCCTGACTTTTCTTGCCCAGTGCAAACTCCAAGAATCACGCCAGCAACTTTGCGAGCGGATTAATTACAATTTTTTGGTTGAAAGTGCAAAGCACGTCAAACTGAGGAGTCCGGTGACTGGAGTAGACACTTCGCTATCGGTTTTTTACACTTCGTCTATTTCGCAGAGAAAGAGAGAAAAAATGACACGTAAAAACGTACTCTCTCGCCCCAAAAATTCCCCATTTCTCCCCCGACAAAACGTTTTTTCGCGTCTTTTTTTGGCAAATTGCCAATCCATTCGCCGGACTGTTTTAGCTTATCTCAGTTTGACGTGCAAAGTAAAGAAAGTACTGTAACAATAGTTTGATCAGAGATGCACCGTTCTTTGCCGATTTACAAGATACGTTTATAAAGTGTAAATTTTACGTTTTCGCCGATCAATAATTTTTGCTAACAGGGGAAGTACTCCAAGTGCGACGCTCAGATTTTGATGAAACTTGGCACAAATTTAGAATAATTTTTTCTAAGATATATGCAAGAATCCTAGCTCGCGCTTTGCAGAAACAACCGAAATTTTTAGATCGAAAGTCGGCGAAAATTTAGGACTTTTTGCCGAATTTCGGCACGAAAAGTTTCGTGCCTATTTCAACCGTAAAGGATAATGTTTCTACAAGAAATCAAATTTTTTCACATGAAACTGCCAAAGTTACGGCCAAAAAGGTTTTTTCTCTCTGACCGCTCTCCACGTTTAGCGTGCTCTCCCGGCGGCAAAAGTCGTTCGATATCTCGGCGGCGCCCGCAAAGCGCGAGCTAAAACTTTCAGGAATTGATATTTTGTCCATACCCGACGTGTGTGCAAAATTTAAAGAAAATCTGAGCGTCGCACTTGGAGTACTTACCTTATAAGGCAGATGCGAGACTCCTAGCTCGCGCTTTGCAGAAACGAGCGAGATTTTTAAGTCAAACTTTGGCAAGAATGTGACATTTTTCTGCGAATTTTGGCAGGAAATTTTTTCCGTAAAACACTAACAAAAATATGGCCAAAACTATTTTTCTATCTGACCGCTCTCCGTGTTTCGCATACTCTCTCTGCCTTAAAGATAGTTGACTATTTCTGCTGCAACTGCAAAGCGCAAGATAAAACTTGCAGGAGTTGATGTATAGCCTATGCCTGACGTGCATGCAAAATTTTAAAAAATTCTGATTGTGAGTGTCTCAATTGGAGTACTTGTTTGTCCTTTTCCAACTCCAAATCATCTGTTTTTCCCCGCTTATCTGCGTTTTGTGCTCCAAATACGTGGGTCTTGACGTCGAAACGACGACCAAATCCCACGCCATTTTTGTTTAAACAAGGTCTTTGAGCGTTCGGGAAAACAGAATGAATCAAAATTGTTTTGATGAATTTTGGATTTAAACTCGCAAAAAACAAAAATCTGTTGCAAGAAAGTGGGTCAACAAAAAAATATATAGTTTGGATAAAAAATTGAAAATACAGTAGCTTAAACTATAGTGGGACTGCAATTTGTTACAGCCGGAAATCCATAGAGATTCATAATAGTATCAGTCTGTCGGGAAAATAACGGCGGGTTGTCGCAGAAAAAGGTGATCTCTCGTCGAAAAAAGGATGCAGTCGCGCACCAAATCTCCAGCTTCTGCAGCCATCGCAAAGCGATGATGGAAGATTCTGAACCGCCACGATCCGCGGTTATTTTCCCGATAGACTGATGGAACCTCTATACAACAAATTCCCCAAAAATGAAACCTCTCCGAAAGAGTTCCTTATTCTGGCCGCAACAAAGGTACTCTGCGAACTGCGCCCAAGCTTGGGAACTAAAGTTAGGAAAAAAGGCTTCGACATAGCTATCACTGAATTACTATAGTAGCTCTATAGTTTTAAGGGTACCTACGAAGGCTATGACGACTCATTTAGTTCCATACGGAGGCAATAAGTTTATTTCCTTACATGTTTCATCGTATAAAGTGTAAAATCGCAGGCTGCAGCCGTTTTTGAAGGGTAAGGTGGTACGTAAAAAAGAAGGTACCTCACTAACTAAGTCCACTGTCTGGGAATTGACAACGATGAATTGAGCCTGCACGCCAAATTTGGGCTAGTTTCCGCGAAGTTATAAGTTGTGGCCAGAATACGGAACTTTTACCAAACCTCTCTATTACGAACAATTTCCGAGCCGTAGAGACTCAGTTTTGGGCCAAAATAAGTTACCAAACCAAATGTTCATATTATCAGTCTGCCTGGAAAATAATGAGCACACTGTCGCTGCGCCTATCGCGCCGCTAAAGTGAAAAGCCATCGAAAGTCGTTCGTTGTGGAGAGGTTTCTTTGTACGGGAGTTTGTTTCATAGAAGAATATTTCACGTGGTTTCAAACTAGTCTTTTTGCGTTGTAAAAAAAGCACTTTCCCTCGGGAATGTTCGCAGTTTGGTCACGGAGTTGACCTTGACTTGGCGGATGTCCTGCTCTCCAATTTTGAACCACAATCTGTCGCTAGAATAATTTGAGTTTTTTTGCAGAAAGCCAACTTCCTGCTAGCCTCGTTCCTCTCCATATGCTATAGTGTTTCGTTCGCCGCCACGCTACAACATGCGGTGCACAATGATTTGATGGACATCGGATGGATTGGAGTGTTGTCGGCCGCAACCGCCATGTTGGCATATTTGACGCTTCTTTTGGGGAATGCGTTGCGCGTTTCGTGGCTCTACATCCCCGCCTTGTTCTATTCGGTAAGTAAAAAAAATTTTCGAAGGTGCGTAGATTTTTTGTGGAAACATTATTCTCTACGGTAGAAGAGAATAGGTATGAAACTTTTCTGTTTTAAGTTTTAATTTTAATTTTTTTTGATCCAAAAATCACGGTTATTTCTGAAACACGAGCGATAAGCATCTCCTATAGAGCTTAGAAAACTATTATCAGTCTGTCGGGAAAATAGTGGGCACATTCTGGCTGGGCCGATCATGTCGCTGAAGTGAAAAGCATTTTGATTTTCTCCGCGACACAATTCATTTCCTCGGCGGCGATGCGATGCGACAGATTGCTCATTATTTTCCCGACAGACTGAGAGCTCAATTTTTTTATTAATTTCATCAAAATCGAATGATAAATTAATTTTTTTGACCTTCCAAACTACAAAAATTTTTCATTCACAGAAACACCACCCCGTATTTTACCCTGCCTCCAATTTCAGGTGCTCTGGTCGTTCGACCAGACCTGTGAGTCGGTCACAAAATCCTGGGCCTACTTCTCTTCGCTGGCGGATCAGAAGACCTTCACGCAGACCATCATCATCCCCTACCATCACGAGTACCTGAACACGTTCGTCGACGACGTCTTGGTGAACCTGCTGAGGCCGACCGTCGGCTTCGCAACACTGGTCATCGTGTTCTGCGGCTATCAGTACCTGAAGGACATGGCCAAGGACAAAAAGTCGGTGGAGATGAAGAGCCTGGGACAGCCCGAGAATCTGCCCATGTTCGAGACGGTCTAGAAGGGTCGAATGTTTAAAATTTGTTCGCTTTATTCCTTATACAATTTGTAGATCCTCTCTCTCGGAGCCCTTGTACAACTTGTAGATCCTTTAATAATTTATTAATCTCGTCTTTGATCCTGTGATGATTGTTGGAGGCTGGAGAAAAGGGAACGGCCGACGGAAAAAAAGTCGATTGGCATTTTCACAAAGTGCATGGACATTTTTTTTGTTTTCTTTCGCACAGCGCATTTTGACCTTTTTCCTGCCGTTGTCGCCGACGCACAGTGCGTTTTGAACTTTTCCCGCCCTAGTCGCTGATGCACAGTGCATTTTAAATTCTTTTCCACGGTTGTCGCCAACGCACAGTGCACTTTTTTTGCACTGTGAAAATTCTCCAGCAAAGCCGACGCGACGCAGCTTTTTGTCGCCACGATGTCTCCAATGCACGGTGCAAAAACTCAAATGCACAGTGCAAGCTCGGCTTTTTGCCTCAGTTTTCGCACGGTGCGGGATTTTGGCGCATTTTGCACTGTGCGTTTTTACCCATTGCGCGATGTCCTGTTCACAGTGCAAAAAATGTGACATGCACGGTGCAAAATCCTGCTTTCTTGTGCACGGTGCGAACAGCGACAAAATGTCCATGGACTTTATGAAAATACTAATAAATTGTTGCTGTATTAAAAATTTTGCCGACTTGAAAGGTCGTTGCGTCAAATGGTACAAATGAAAGTCCCTGTAACGCATTGTATTGTAAATAATTTTGATTTTTGGTAGATAAACTTCATGAAGTTCATGAAAATTCAATTAATTAAATTTTGAGAAAACATTGTAGAAATGTTTACGCTTCAGACAAACGTAAAGTTTAAAAAAATATTTTTCAAACTTCTGGCGCAATTTCGCACGTCGCATCTTTGCACTTTAAAGCAGTTATTTTTACGGTTGGTCACAGCAGAAACAGCCTCGTTGTGCCGCCACAGAGATTCATTTTAACCAAAAAAAAGCAATTTGTAATGTCCCACAACGTCGACAACATATAGAACAAGTAGTAAAGGCAGATGACTACAAAGCTTAGAAGGTCCTTGTTGGCAATAATGCCAAATTTGCATAATGGATTCGGCTATAAAAGCCACAAGAATACACTTTTTTGTCTCATTCTCTTTTCTCGTCCTTTGAGGAATAAATTCTCCGTCTTGACCGGTCGACTACTCTGTGCCATTATCCTCTCGACTCTCGACTACCATATCTCCTTGCCGTTGTTCATTCGTTATATGGGGGCTGAGCCGGGGAACCTCTCAGTCGACCCCTCCCTTCTTGCCCCTCTTGAGACAGATTCCCCCATGATTTCTAAGTCCTTTGCAGATGGACTCGGCACAATTGAAGGATCCCGAGTTGAGTCCCTCCGGATCCGAAGCTTCCAACTCTCCCACACCAGACGACAGTATTGCCGAGATCTCGATCTGCTCCTCTCCCGAAAACTCCCCAAGAAAGCCCGATCAATTACCCCGTCGAAAACCCGACGTTGTCCTCTCCGAAGCCGTCGGAGAACCCTTGGCCCAATTCATCTGATCTCAACCCGCCTTTGTCTCCGGATTTCTAGTATCCGCCCTAGCCGCTGTTCCCCTGCAGAGCTGGCCAAGTTAACTGGCCCCATCGTTTTGTTCGACGAGCGCATCGAAGAAGCCGGCAGACCGCAAAGCCAGATCATGGAGACGCTGAAGCCACCAAACAACCCGAAATCACCGGAGGCAGTCTGCAAAGCTCAGACGTCCAACAACCAACCAATCAACCCATGGGCCAATCGGATCTCCCCGTACCCCCTCTATCCCAACACCCAACAACCCCTTTCATGCTTTTCAGAATTTTTTGAGCCTTGTTTCCACTGCACTTTTCTACAAAAAGCCCCTGTTTAAGGAAAACTGGAGCACTCCAAATCAGTACCCGCAGTTGAGAGATTAGAGGACGGGTCTGAGAAAATTGGAGGGCACCCATTTGATCGCCCTTTGATCTACAGTGTATCTATCAATGCTGTAGATCATCAGTCTGTCGGGAAAATAACGGCGGGTCGTCGCAGCAAAACTTTTTGCCTCGTCGAAAAATGCGTGCAGTCGCGAACCAAATTCCCAGCCGCGGATAGCCGTTGGGCGATTGCAATGCTCCAAGAGTCCACACTATTTTCACGACAGACTAAGATCAGCGTCATATAAAGCGAAAAAGAGGAGAGTACGGTGACTATACAAGAGTAATCGTCCCGACAAATAAAATTAAAATCAACAGAATTCATTTTGATCTCAAATCGACTCTTTTCAGCTCCACTTTTTATTATAAGCAGGCTTTGCTGTAGAGAAGTTTGTATTTAATTTGCCGATGTCTCTGTTGAACTTTCAATTTGCTATTTTTACATTTCTTTTCCACATCTCCTCCAATTATAAATAACCAATGGACCACCGTTCAGTCGAATCACAAGACCCGCAGAGGGTTGTACGTCGCCGTCGCTGTTGTGAAACCAATCTCATCCATCAAGTCAATAAAGTACAAACTACCTAATTCGCCATTTCTTCATCATTCTCATTGCGGTCGATGAAGATTGTTATTGTCGTTGTGGGGTTGCGTGTCCATTGAGTATATAAATCGGGGCACACGGCAATCTTCGGGGTGTTATTTTTATTCAATGGCTTGTTCTTTGATTTTAATCCGCGCATGGCTTAAATTTCACTGTAAATATTAGTCTGTCTGGAAAATAATGTGGATTTGTCGCCTCGTCGCAGTTGCGTGTTTTAACTAAGGTTTAAAAATCTAAAGTAGCTGTATGATGAGAGGTTTCAAGGCGCGAGGAATCCGCATTATTTACCCGACAGACTGATAAATTCTAAAATACGATTTTTGGGCTGAATCGACTTTTGAAAGTCTGAAAAATAAGCCGGCCCGTTTCGAATTTTCTTCGGCCCAATGGAAGTCAGGTCCGGCTCGGTGAGGGCCGCTAGTGATCTGCAGCTTATCAATAGTGGGTGCGGGCTAGTCAAAAGCCACAAAAAAAATGTTTTTTATGTTGAAAAACGTCTGCTAAGTAAACCCAGGTCATGGCAACCCAAGGAGTCTCCCGCCCTTTCGGCACTTTGCCCATCCAGTATCGGTTGTCGTCAAACGAAATGCCAGAAATAAATTTTTCGTGAGGTTTCCAGACCGAAAAAGCATTGTTTTCGGGATGATTTTCTTTTTGTTGTCAATTTTGACACTTTGTTTGGACGAAACTGAAAAGCGGACGAGAGACATTTTTGTTCCATTTTTGGGTTGCCGTGCAGCTTTACTTTGCTCACCATAATGAACACTCTGTGGCTGGCCAATCCTGTTGCCGAAGTGAACAGCAATTTGATTTTTTCCGCGACACAATTCATTTTCCCGGCGGTGATGCGATTTTTTCGATGCGACAGAGTGCTCATTATTTTTCCGACAGACTGATAAAAAGGCTATTATGGCCTTCTCAAAATACAACAAAAAAATTCACAACTCTTTCGAAACTTCTAATTTGGAACTTTCTCCATCACAACTCTACGTGCCGCTGCAGAATCTGTTCGCATTGTGATCGGTCATAATGTAACAGTGATCAGTTCCCATTCGTTTGCTCGCCGCGTCTTTCACAAACCTTCTCGAAACGTTTGTCGTCGTTTCATTTTGTTTTCACGCGAAGATGCACCTACAATTATTTCTCCCTGTTTTCCCATCGTCGGTCTATTTTCGGAGTCCCCAAGAAGTCTTGTGAGGAATGGGGAGAGCGAATTGCGCGACCGTCCCCTTTTTTCAGTTTTTTTAGTTTGCTTTACAACTCATTATTGACTTGACTAGTTAGAGGAGAACACTGGGCAAGCAGCTTTTTTTTTACGCGATGATAATTGGTAATTGAAAATATTTGTCTGTCGGGAAAATAATGAGCACTCTGTTGCATCGAAAATCGCATCGCTGCCGGGAAAATGAATTGTATCGCGGAGAAAATCAAATTGCTTTTCACTTCAGCGACAGGATTGGCCAGCGACAAAGTGCTCATTATTTTCCCGACAGACTTATATAATTAAATTCTCTTTCTTTTTGAATGAGTTTTGAGGGCTACTATAGTCTTAGAACTACAGTTTTTTTATTGACAATCAACTCTAGGTTCCGTCCACATTCCAATTCCTAAAAATTTAACTCGGCTTTTCCGGCACAGCCGATATATTGAACGATCTTTGCGGCCGAGAGAGCACGCAAAATGCGGAGAGAGAAAAACACTTTTTGGCCGCTTTTTAACACCGCACCGGTTGCGTGGCTGAAGTGAAGAAAAATTTGCTTTTTCACTGCGACACAATTAATTTCTTGGCGGCGATGCGATTAGCCCTAATGTGCTCATTATTTTCCCGGCAGACAGAAACAGGGAAGTGCTCCAAGTGCGGCGCTTATTGCACAGTGCAAAAAACAAGAAAAATGCATTGCGCGCAGCGAAAAAAGTCTACGCACTTAGTGTAACGATCAACGTCGAACCTCTAATTAAGGTATCCTACCCTTATACTAATATTTTCATAAAGTGCATGGACATCTTGTAGCAATTTTTGTGCACCGTGCACAAAAAACACCATCTTGCACAATTTGCCATTAGTATTCTCTCTATTTTATGAAGTGCGTGTACAAGATAAAAAGATTTTTTTGTCGCTTTCTGCACCGTGCACAAAAAATCCCCTTTTTGCATCGTATGTTGCAATAAGTGTGGGAAAGGATTCAAAATGATCTGTGCGAGAGAGACAAACTGTCCCTGCACTTTATGAAAACGCTATCAGTGTGTCGGAAAAATAATGAGCACACTGTCTATGTGCCAATCGCGTCGCTGAAGTTTTTGATATTCTCCGCGACACAATTCATTTTCTCGGCGGCAATGCGATTTTCGATACGGAAGAGTGCTCATTATTTTCCCGACAGACTGATAATAAAAAAATTTTCGGCACATGGCTCCGTTTTCAGCGATCATTTCCCGCATGCTTTAATGTCATTATTACAACTTCAAATTTATTTTCATTAAACTATCAATTACCGTATTCTAGGTGCTTTCATCATCTTTTTGCAACGTTGAAATATCCCCGCTTCCTTTCCCGTTGAAGCTCCACTTTTTTCATACCATTTCTGCTGATTTTTACACCCTTGCGTGGATAATGAAATCACTCAAGACTTTTGTAATTCGTGCTTCCCGCGAAGGTATATGCTGAGGCGGAAAAACACTGACCATTCACACACAGCCCGCCATCAAATTGTAATCAATTTTCGTTCCCGAAAACATTGTGGGCCTTCTTGTTGTTTGGGTGTCTTAAGAAGAATTCAATCGATATTTCGCTTGAATTCGTGATTATTTTTTGTACTAGAGATGTTGTTGCGCTAATTGAGCTGTAGAATAGTTGTATATATACATAGTTTGGAGGCTACTGGATGGTCTAGCAAACCAAATATGGTTTTTTTGTTAGCTATTAGGGTGACCGATTACAATGCGACCGGATTCATCGGCCCGTAGAATTGTAACGGAGAAAGTTTCAAACTAGAATTTTTGAAAGAGCTGTGAAATTTTTTCAAATGTTTTGAGTAGACGATGACCAGGGCTTTCTATCAGTCTGTCGGGAAAATAATGAGCACGATGTCGCTGTGCCGATCGCGTCGCTGAAGCGAAAAGAAATTTGATTTTCTCCGCGACACAATTCATTTTTTTTGGCGGCGATGTGACTTTCTATGCGACTGAATGCTCATTATTTTCCCGACAGACTGATAAATGCTTTCCAAGTGGCGTTCTCAGATTGTTGATGAAATTTGTCACAAATTCAAAATAACTTTTTTTAAGACAGATGCAAGACCATTATCACGCTCTTTGCAGAAACGACAGAGATTTTTTTTGTTGAAAATTTAGAAAAAATGATAAATAATTTTTTGCAAATTTTGGCATGAAAAGTTTTGCGCCCATTTCTATCCTAGAAGATAATGTTTCCACAAAAAATATTTTTTTTCCTCGCAGAACTGGGTCTTTTTGAGCCGTACAAATTTCTTCGGGCTGTTGCTCGCGCTTTAACCTTTTTTTGCACCGAGCCAACGCCAAATATCAGTCCGGCGACTTTTGGGACGGCCTACCAGTCTGTCGGGAAACTAATGAGCATTCTGACGCATCGAAAATCGCACGGCCACCGAGAAAATAAACTATGTCGCAGCAAAATCAACTTGCTTTTCACTTCAGCGACATGATCGGCGCAGCGACATTGTGCTCATTATTTTCCCGACAGACTGATAGTTCTTTCTTTTTGAGTTCTAAAATCTTCATTATAGAAAAAATTTGCTATAAAGAGACTTGTTGTTGTAGCTAACACCACAATTACAACCTACACTTTGCCTTCCCGCCGTACTTTGTCACCTTCGGCGTTCCTCGTGTTCTCGTCGTCATATATTTGTCAAATACCTCCCACAGCAAAGATCCGCCTGTTGACTGACAGTTCTCTCGATTTGATTAAATAAAGTTCTTGTGTTGTGTGACTTATTGTGAAGCGTTGGGGCTTTTTACGTCCCGCTTGCGCCGTTTAAGCCGTTCTATTGCCTTGCGTGCCAAGTTTTTTTCGATTCGTTTATTTTGGATGACCAAGTTTTAATTTGCAGAAAAGATGTCAAAGGAAGTGAAAAGCCAGGACTACTGCTGTTGTGGCCTCTTCCACAAGCACGTAAGTTAAATATTCATCTAAAAGATTCCATATATTAACATCTTTCGCCTTCAAAAATGAGATTTTTTCATCTTGCCATATTAATGTCTAGTATAATATAAATATTGTCGGTTGCCGGGCAAATCTCAAATTTTTCCACATTTCAGAGCCTCGCATTTGTCGCTGGCACCTTCCTCTCCATCGCCTATGCAGCCGCCTTGGCGCGCCGAATCTACACCACGTCCAGCGCGCCCGGAAACATGGACGCCATTATTATCGCGGCCGCCGCCATTGGGTTCCTCGTCCATTTGATGTTGGTCATCGGGAACCGACAGCACAACAAGTGTCTGTACATCCCTGCTATGATATTTAATGTAAGCTTATCGCTCTAAGGTCTCAAAAAGATCATCAAAACATCCAAAACCAGCTGTTTGACCCTGCTTTAACTCGAAAGCCGCGGGAAAAATCCCATTTTTCCTTTCTAAAAAGCTTATGGGTTATATTATGCTTGGCGGTTGGATCAAGAACCGAATAGGAAGACTACAAAAATCGATGGGGCGAATAAAAAGACGTTCCGTTTGACGGAAAAACAACGCCCGAAGAGCCGGTCTCTTCGCCCCCCTCTCGCACTCGGTCCGTTTTGCGAGAGAGCCGAGCGTGGCGAAGTGGCCGAGTGGTCTAAGGCGCTGGTTTTAGGCACCAGTCTCTCCGGGGGCGTGGGTTCGAATCCCACCTTCGTCAAAATCGTTTTGCACTTGTTTCTTATGGTTTTTAGTATTGAAATAGCACAGTAAATTACTATTAGTTTTAGATTTGTTGCAAAATGCAACGAATACATTTATTTTTCCACATTTTCGCCGTAAATTTGCATTAATTTTGAGTTTTTTCATTCAAAAAATCTCATTTTAGGTCATTTGGTGCATCGACCAAACCCGCGCCGCTTTCTTCCACTTGAACTTTGTCGCTGGTGTGTTGCAGAATGCCGAAGCCTACCACAAGGCGGCTGGCATTCCACACACCTTCGAGAAGTTCATTTCGTTGGTGATTTTGGACCTCTTCTTCACCGTCGGCGGAGTTTTGGTCGCTTTCGGATTCTTGGCCATCGTCGTCTGCGGCTACTGCTATTTGCGCCGCGAGCAGAAGGCGGCCAAGATTGTGCAGGTGGAGAACCCCGTCTACGCGAATGGACCGTTGCCCGAGAAGGCGCCGATCACCGACTACATCTAAACTGTTAGAAAAGGAGCGCAGTTCTAATGTTCATATAATTTTATCATTTCAGTGTGATTTTTTAGTGTTTTCCTCAAATAAAGTGTAATTTTACAGAATGATAGGGATTTATTTTTCAGTAATCAAAATGAATGGGAAGTTGCTTGGATGCAACGCTCAGATCTTCTGCAAAATCTTTGCTACAAATACATAAAATCTAACAGGTAATTATCACCAAGTGCGACGCCCAGACATTCCATATATCTGGCACTCACTTTGGGCATAGACCATATATCAATTTAAGAAAAGTTTAGCTCACGCTTTGCAGGAAGAGCCGAGCTACTCAATGGTCTTTGCGGCCAAGAGAGTGTGGGAAAAACGGAGAACGGTCATAGAGAAAAAACATTTTTTTGGCCATGTCTGCCAGTTCTGCGCGGAAAAAATGATTTTTATGTGGAAACATTACTCTCCACGTCCCAAAATCTCCAAAAAATCACATTTCTGCCAGCTTTCGACCAAAAAATCTCGGCCGTTTCAATAAAGCAAAAAAAGTGAAGCGCAAGCCAAATGTCTTTAATTTAGAAAAAAAAATATAAAAATCTGAGCGTTACACTTGGGATACTTTCCTTGTAAATCAATTTTCGAAACCTTTAGCTCACGCATTTCAGGATATTCAACTTCGAAGCCAAGATTCTATGAAAAAAAGTGTCAAAAAAAATTATTCTGTACAAAAACAATCATAAAATTCGGATTGAAAAATGGGATTGTTTACGCATATCAGCACAGACAAATGATCATCGCCTTAGCATCTTTGATAAGCAAAATGCCATTTTAAAAATTTATCAACACATCTTTTCTGTCGTTCAAGCTAAACATGCATTTTACAATCATACAATCAATTTTTTTGACCTCTCCAGAATTTAGGAACTCGTCACTTTTCAAATAAACGCGGCTAGCCTCAGTTTATCACCCTCCTGCCTTAGGCGATTTCCTCACATGGCTTTGCTAAAAAAGCAAACATAGCTGGGACCAGAGAAGTCAACGCTATATTACAATAAAGCCTGATAATTTTCTTTGGCGCGTTTTGGCGTGCCGCTGCAAAAATGATGCAAAAAAGCGCATTGCACAGTGAATTTGACCAAAAATACTTTTGCACCGTGCATTTTTGCTTTTTGCCTTACGTCGCGAGCGATTACCATTTTTCGCAGCGACAACTCATTTTTTTTAAATGCGACAGAATTCGGGGCCGCGACAAATTTTCAGGACTTTCTGGGGTAGCCTCGTTTTATTGAAGACTGTTCGCAGCTCTCGCAACAAAACCAATAACTTTTTAAAATCCTGACCCTTCAAAACTGCAACTTAAATTTTGCTAGTGTCCCGCCTTGATTTCACGCCTTCTCCCGGCAGCCAAACGAAAAGTTTGGACCGCGCCAGTCGCTCCCATCAAGCCTCTCTTGTTCAGGCCAGAGAAGCGAGAGACAGACGGACCTTTCCGCCGCTGTGTCCCATCTGGCCCTGCGTCCGTCCTCCTTTGTGGCCGGGGGGTTGGTCTAGCCGCGGCGAGTGCGCTTCCCCAACTCCTTCCGTCTGCCCCCCGCCCTTGGAGAGAGACCGAAACGATTTTCTCCCGTTGCACAGCGTTGGGCTCGCGGTTTTAGCGAGCGGCACAAGGGCAGGCGGCGAAAGAATGGAGGGGCCCATTAGGGACGGTGTGGACTGGTGGGCGAGATAGCGGCGGCGGTGGGGAAGCGCCAGAGAGCGTTCAGTCCGTGGCTGCCCTCGCTTCGCAAAGGCAGCCCGTGGACTGACTGACTGGATGTGGAAACGGACGCGGGGTTTAGTCACTTTTGTGGACTGAAATTCGACTAATAATAGGGTTGGAGGTGGGCTTAACAGACCTCAAATGATTAGGCCAGAAATTGATGTCTTCAGCTTAGTTGTAAAAATTTGTCATCATGACATATTTTATTAAAAATTTTTGCGTGAAATAGTTTCCAAATGAGCTTAACACTTTTGCGCGCTAATATTCATCTAGTAATATTATAGGGAAGACTTTGGGCTATCATGCCGAAATTTTTACGGCAAGAGCTTGATGACTTTAACTTTAAGTCATAGGAGTAAATTTGGCATCATGATTCATTTTTGAGAAGATTCAGCCAGCCCATTAATGCCAATGGGCTGAATTTTCGATTTGCGCCAAGTTTCATAGACTTTCAAGGGTCATACTTTGAGCATTTCCCCTATAAAAAACTTGTTCGTTATAGAAGAGACTCGTTGTATGGAGGTCCATTTTAGTCCAAGAAGTCTTCTTTAGACTAAAATGGACCTCCACAAAACAACTCGCTTCTATAACGAACAAACTTTTTGATTTGCTGCAATTCCTTTTGTCGACTTTTGATTTTAGCCAAATTTCCCCTTCCTAACGTCTATTTTCAAATAAACTGTAGCCGACTGCGGACTACAGCCGTCGGAGAGACGCCAGTCGTCGAGCGGATAGACCGGACGGGCGCCGAAACAATCTCCTCGCCCCATGCGGACGCCCCCCGCCTTTTTCCCGCTGAGGGCCCGCAGAAAACGAGCCGCACTAGGCTCGCTTGGATTTGCTGCTGCGTCCCCCCGCTTGGTGGAGGACAGAAAAGTGGGGGGAGAAGGGGGAAGGTCTTTTCGGGTGCGTCCCCCCCCCCTCGCCCGGTTCGCCCCCAGCTCTTTTAGTCCAACCGTGAAGTTCGTGCCGCCCGCTCTTCAGCGCCGGCGCGTCTCCCTGGACGTCCCCGAGCCCAACCGAATATTATTCATCCCGCCGCTGCCTTAGCCCCCAGTCCCCGCACAGCCTCGTGACGGAAATTGCTAGACCGGTTTTTCCCTTTTTCGTCGAGTTCTTGGATTTTCGTTATACTTTACACTTGCCAAAGAATGGCATCCTTAAGGCTTTGTCAAATTTTTAGTCTGGGCGCGGTAAATCATTTTCTTGCTCTTTTAGCCTCATTTTTAAGTCAACTTTACTATTAGATTTTAAGACTAATGGTATTATGCTAGTCATAAAATGGCTGATTCATATGTGGTCGGCTTCTAAATATGTAGCCAGATTGCTAAAAAAATATCCTCATTACCACGTTCGCCCAATCCAGGGCTCTATTTTTCCTTCGGAATTCACTTTTGAACGTTTCTAGTGTATTACACTAGGCAATAATTGCTGTATTTTCCAATCACACCTAATTCTTTTAGCCTAGACTTTCCTAGCCACTACGCTATACCCTCTAAACAATTTTAACCACATTTTGCGCCAAAGAAATCCCATTATTACCACTAAAACGGCTATAATATTATCTTTGCCCATCAACCCGCGAATAGCCAATTCCACCCAATTTATCGGCATTCCGCGTCATTCTAACTAAATTTAGCCAATTTTCAGTCGGCTCATAAAAAATTATGGAGGAGCAGGACTTTCTGGTTCGGTTGGTCAAACGAATCGAAGAAGAGCCGTCCCTATACAAGCTCGAGGATCACAATTATAGCAACGACAACGTCAGACATCAAGCCTTTCTGCGCATCAAGGACAAATTGATCGACGACGGAGCCACCGAGGATCAAGGTAACGATTTGATTTTTTCGTAAGGATTAGTAGATGGGATAGGAGAAAATAGCCAATTTTGGCTGCAGGGAAACTGGACGGGGAGAGCACGTCGAATAGAGAAGGGAACCTTTCAACTTGGCTTGTCGTCCCAAGTTTTAGCGGAAAAATTATTTTGAAAATTTTCCTCCAGGTTTTGCCGTTCAAATTATTCTCCAAAAATTCAAATAGATCGAAAATAATCAGCATTGTCAAAAACCACCGCACGGCAAACCGAAATAGAACAAAAATGTCTCCCGCCCACTTTTGAGTTTCGTCCAAACGAAGTGTCACAACTGACAAAAGCAATAAAATAAATAATTTCGAGAAAAATATTTTTTCCATCGAAAACCACACGAAAAGTTCTGTTGTGAAATTTCGTGTGAATTTGACCGGTACTGGGTGTGCGAAGTGCCGAAACGAGGAAGAAGACTCCCTGGGTTGCCGTGCACCGGGTTTTTGCCAAATCAGTCACTAAATCGGTCAAAAAAGATTTCTCGGACCCCTACTTGAGCTGGATAGAAATTGAGCGCCGGGAAATTGGCTTTTTTCCCGATTCCCCAGCGCCCAATTTCCATGCAGCCCAAGCAGACGTCCGAGAAATCTTTTCTGACCGAGCTATCGACCAATTTGGCCAATTTCCCGGTGCCGCATTTCCATGCAACCCATGTTTGTGATGAAAGACCAACTTGAAGAGTTCCCTCTTTCTTTTTTCCATTTGACGTGGACGGCCCTCCGGAGGGGAAATTGGACGGTTTTTTAGTGATCTTTTGTTTCCCTATTCGGTCCGAGGCATGTGCGACCTTTTATTTCCCTCGCCATTTTCTAAAAAATCCGTCCAATTTCCCCAGTTCTCTTCCGTCCAACTTCCGCTTCTCCGGTTCCCTTCCCTCCAGTTTGTCTACAACCTATTTCACGCATTGATAAACGGTTGTATTGGACGTAAAATTTCGTGTAAATTGTATTTTTCACAAAAATACAAGGATTTTTTTCACGTTTACTTTGATTTTCGTGAATTTAAAAAGTTTTGGGTATCGAAAGTACGATTTTTGGCCAAATTTCTTTTTGATTTGCATGGTTACCCCTATTTTTGCAACATAACAGCCATTCGCCATCATTTCCAACCTAAATTCATCAATAAAAACCTAATTTTCCTTATTTTAGCCTCTGTTGTGACGATCCGCGACAAGTTCCGAATCTTGAAGCGTCGATTCAGTTCCGAGCATCGGCGGAAGGGTGCCAAGAGTCAGTGGCCCTTCTATCAGCACCTAACTTTTTTGATTCCGTGTGTGGAGCACTCCTATGAGCAGGAAGCCATGAGGAATGCTGAAAAACGGAAGGTAAGGATGATGTAATCGACAAAAATTGCTCTTCTCTGATCAAATCAGAACTCTTGTTGCATTTACAAGGTGAAATACGGTATTTTATAATCCATTTGAGCAAAATTTCCAAAAAAATTACGTTTCGTCAAATTCTTATTTTTTTGCGATTTGTCATGGCTGTATGTAGATTGGGCTCGGTGAAATTGTGCGCGTTATGTAAATTGGGCTGAGGGAAAAAGTTTTATCTTGTTTTAGGACTCGAACGGCGTTGAAGGGGACGTTGATGGAGTTGACGTCGGGTACGACGCAAATGAGACATGGGACGAGCCGGTGCGCTACCTCTCCGAAAGGGGGAATGAAAAGTTGTTCCATCATGGCTACTTGTACGTTAGAGACGTAGGCTGCAAGGACAGCTGGCGCTGCGCCAACAAGACTTTACGTTGTCCCGGCAGAGTGCGCTTCACTGCAAGGGGTGTGACGGAAACACCCCATAGACCGGACGAAGTAAGCAGTAGTATTGATAGTTGGCTTATTGAATATAGTGCGGTACAGGAATCAGTGTTCAAATGCAGGTACCATTGCGTCCAGGAAGCATTCCGAATACCGCTAAATACCTCTCCTCTATTTTCTTTCCAAAACTTTGACCCGGCTCCTGAAGATTATTACCTCTCAGAGGGCAGGAAGGAGCCGCGCCAGCCACGCTGAATTTTAGACGATTCGGAGTGCTTCCTGAACGCAATGCGATGAGCTTTTGCCCACTGAGGCCTGTCCCTCACTGTGTCACAACCGAATATTTTTAAGCTCCCGGACATTGGCCGAGCTATAACCGAAATCAAGTATCGCGAATACCTCGAACTGGCCTCTCAGAGCCGCGAACCCCACAAAGACTTGTACCTCAAGTTCGTCGCCAAGCTCGATCCCGCAACCCGGCGTACATTCCCGTCCTTGGAGAAGAGCCGAACTACAGTCCACAAGATGAGAAATCGGTTAAACAAAGGCATTCGTCCCCGATCATTTGAAGCGGAAACTCTTCAGTCATCGTCGGGAAATGCCTCAAAGTCGGTTGTTGAAGACGGCGGTGCAGAAGACTCGAATCGTTTTGTAATGTTTGAAAAATTTTCAGCAAATCTGTATTCAGTAAAGCAACAGCAAAAAGAGCTTTGATAAGGGGTAAAAAAGTACTGTCGCAAATTTTTCCTCACTGTCAGCCCAATTTACATACTGCGCCAATTTCCTTTCAGCCCAATTTCACACACAATCTGCCCAATTTCCATACAGCCATTTTTTGCAAAAATTTTCTAATTTTCTCAGCAAAATTGAAATTTTTTGCCTTGTTCATATCAGTAAACAGGCCTGATGGAGTCCGCCCAGTGCACAAAGAACAAGTTTGTGTATACGGCGAGTGTGGCCTAGCTACCAGGTTGCCAAGCGACCGTCCCAAATTTTCGGTCCGGCCTGATTTATGACTCGAAAAGTGCTAGTTATTTCCGAATTTTGTGGTTCTCCATAAATCCTAAGAGTAGTACGTTCGTTTCCACAACTTTTTGCCGAAATCCTAGCCGTTTTGGAGCACTAAATTGAAGTTTATATCGCTTTAGGCAAGTGTAATATAAATTGATGTGAAGCGTTTATGTTGTAAATTACGTTACAAATTTTTTAGTGGTCTATGGCCTCGTCGACGCCCAGAGGATCTCCTGAGGACAATGACGGCGAAGGGTCGGTCGTATCCGTCAAGGAAACCCTGGAACAATCGTTGAATTTGCCCAGATCTGTGACCAGACGTGGAGTCAACCCGTTCAACAAGGACGAAGAGAAGGTTTTGTTCAACGCGGACTTGCAGACATGGCTGAGAACGCATACGTGTTGTGGAGTGAAGACCAAGCCAGTTTATGACCAAATAATTGAAGCCATTCAGATGAAGGTAGGGCAATATCAAAAGTCTTCAAAAAAATAGATTTTTGTTTGACATTGACATTATAGTTACGATTTCCAAGTGTAATAAAGCGTGAGCTTTATTAGTCACGCGATTAAGCAACTGTATTCCTCGTTTAACCCCTTCAAATCATCAAGAAATTACCTTATCCATCAAATTTCAGGAGCAAGGAATAGTTTTCCCCGCTCACCTCGAAAGAGATTACGTAATATACGCCGAGAAGTACGAATTGGTCAAGGACGAAGTGGAAAACTATGTAGTGTACAGAAAAGGCAAGAAAGTGGTTCATGAAGCGGAGCTTTTCGACATTCTCTATGATCTCCATCAGAAGACGGCCCATTCCAGAAGAGATGTCATGTTCAAAAAGTTGAATGAGAAATACGACGGAATCAGCAAGTAAGTCGCTAAAATGATTTGTGTAGAGTATAGTATAGTGTTTTCTGGAATGATTCGGGCTTTGGTATTACTGTAACTTCGGATTTTTCGGAAAATCATCAAATTTTGAATTTTCGATATTTCGGCGGAAAAATTTTTTTGAAATTCTACTGGTTTTTGTTATCTGGCGATGTAAAAATACATCTAGTTTGTTGCTAAAATTGTTTTGAGTCATCAAAATTTTTTTGGATACTGTATTTTTCCCAAATTCCCAAATCTTCCGGATTTTTCGGTATTTTTTTTTATTTTGTCACCGAACTTATGAAAATTCGATGTGAAAATTGTAGAATATTATATGTAGAGCATTTTTACATCATCACAAAAATTTGGGTTACTGTAATTTTCCAGAAATTTTTTTATACTTTCGAAATTTTCCGATTTCGATCCCTTAAATTAATTTCCTTCCAGAAATCTGGTCATTATGTTCCTGAAAACATGCCGTTATTGCGAACTGAATGGCATCGGGATCCCACGAGAGCGGTCCAGCACCCAGTCCAAACGCAACGGCTCCAGCTCGCCGCAAAACAACTTCCTGATGGAGATAATGCGCGGCGCCGACGAGAACCAGCTGGGCGAGGGCGCAGATGAGGACGAAGATTACGGGCCCTCCACCAACAGTAATCCCTTGTCCATGTTCCTGAAGGCGTGCGACCAGAATCTGATGAGTTATTGCGACTCCCCCAAGACCGATTCTAATGTGAGCATGGACGAAAAAAACGACTTCGGTGAAGTCATGGCGCTTGCCGCATACCAGTTGAGACGTAAGTTGGATTTTTGGGGGCTTTGGGAATAATTAGAGAGATTTTTGGGTAGATTTAGCCTGTTTTGGTGATTTTAGGGCGGATTTTATATTACTTTAGCCAATTTTTAAAGTTTTTTTGATTTTTCTCGTCTAAAATTAGATTTTTTGACTAATGGCTAGTCTAGAGAGAAATTATGAGCCACAGAAAACCTGTGCGAGCTTTATTTGACTTAATTTTGCCGTATTTTTTAGAGTTTTATTCAATTTTTACCTTATTTTAGGTGTCTTGTTCGATTTTTGTTTTTCTTTCCTCTAAAACAAGGTTGTTTTGAGATTATAGAGGTCTAAAATAAAAGTACATGTAATTTGAGACTTTCAGTTAAAAAAATTAAATAAAATTTCACCTGCCTTTACCCATTTTTGACCAAATTTCACCTTATTTTAGTCATATTCCCGCATTTTTCAACCATTTCCCTCTAAAATAAGCCCATTTCAGAGACATATCTCCTTCTACGGGTAGTCAACGATCCATCGCATTTGGTCGTGTGCAAAGTCAATGATGAAGACTATTTCCCCTCAGGCAAGGTTGATCATACGGTCGCGGATCGGGCCAACTGGTCTCCAGGACAAATCGTGAGAGCGTAGTGAGTTGAAACCACTTCTTAACGGAGTTTTTGTAACAAAAAAGATCAAAGTTTTCACTTTTTGAAAAAAAAAAAAATTAAAAAAACTTGTCAAAAGGCGGTTTTTGACGTTTTCCCAACAAAAAGCGCCTCTCTCTTGAAAGAAAATAAAAAAGCAAAGGGTGTGCCCGGTTAGCTCAGTCGGTAGAGCACCAGACTCTTAATCTGGCTGTCGCGGGTTCGAGCCCCGCATCGGGCTAAGGCCATTTTTGGTGGGGGTTTGAGATTTTTTGAAGGGGAATGGCTGTAAATTATTTTTTAAGAGTTGTAAAGACGTTTAGAGGTTGTAATTTTTATGTTGAAAGCGGAAATTTAATTTTTTTGGCAGAATTTTGGTTTATTAAGAGATTTTTAAACGTTTTTACGGATTTTGAAGGGGTTTGGAAATGAAAATTGATCCGGAGGCGTTTTGTAAATTATTTTTTATGTGGTTTAAAACGGTTTTTAATTTTTCGATTTGATTTTTTCGACGAAAAAATTTACAATTTTGAAAAAATTTGAGATTTTTCATCATTTTTTGGGGTTTTACTTAAATTTTTGGTAATAAATTAAAACAAAGCCTCTAACATCAAAATAAATCCTTTAAAATATCTTCTCTTTCAGTTTCGGCTTCGAGCAGCGCCCTAAAGACTGTGTTGTGGAGTCGGTTGGGGCTTCGGAAGCGGTCCAAGACGAGTTTTTCAAAGCCAAACTAAAGCTCACCAATCAGCCGCAAAACCCACAACGTTCCCAGGAAAATGGCGCACCAGAGCCGAAGAAAGCGCGGACGGAGCCGGCGGTGACAGCGCGGAACGGCTCGCTTCAGTCGAGCGATATGAGGAACATCCAAAATCGCTTCGAAGAGATGGAGGAAAGGCTGCGATTTCTCGAACAACAGGTCTTCACCAACACCTCAATCCCCAAGCTAGACTTTATGGGCACGGGCGCGTAATTTTGAGCCATATTTTTTGTTTTAAAATTAGATTTTTTTGAATTTTTTTGATAAAAATTGTTATTTCACTTGAAAGCAGGTGAGAACTGATGTGTGGACCACATCAGAGTGTTGTTGGATGTTGTATGCATTTTTTGTGAAAATAATAAATGATTTGGATATTGGAATTGAAAGTGAGGCGGGATTTTTTGAATATTTTGGGTCTCGCAACGAAAATTTTGAAATTTTGTAAAGTGAAAGTAAACATTAAATTTCTAATGGTTTTTTTTAAATACGGCAGGGGGATGTTTCACGTACAAAAGGGCACTAACTTGAGTTAGCGGCATCACGCAAAAAGAGGAGAGAGCAGAGAAAAAGAGGAGTGGTAACTTGAGTGATCCCTCTTCTTTTTGATTGGCGAATCGGGCGACTTTTTATGGACTTGGCCGGACATTTTAGGCCATAACTTTTGATACAGTGGACCAATTTACGCCCTTCCAAAAAAATATTAATGCTGGCGGTACACAGAATATACACATATAAATTTGTAAAATTTCCTTTTAAATTATGCAAATCATATGCAAATTTTTCTCTTGGTATTTAAGAAGCAAGATACGGAAAAAATTTTGATACCGTCATATGCAGCGTGGTCCCAGCTTTAAAATTTTGTTAAAAATTTGCAAATTGGTTTACTGTGACAAAAGTTATGACCAAAAGATTCTCGCCCACTGTTGCGCGGGCCATTACTCCTGATACAGTATACCAATTTACACCCTTCGAAAAACCCTTTGATGCTGAGAGCGTAACAAACATGTCCATATAAAGATTTTAATAAAAGACGAGCATTAAGATACCAAGAAAAAAAAATGCATATAATTTGCATAATTTAGAAGAAAAAATTACAAATTTATATCCATCTATTCTGTGTACCACCAGCATTAATATTTTTTGGAAGGACGCAAATTGGTCCACTGTATCAAAAGTTATGGCCCAAAATGTGCGGCCAAAGTCGATAAAAAGTCAGGTCACTCGAGTTACCACTCCTCTTTTTCTCTGCTCTGTCCGCTTTTTCTGTGATGCCGCTAACTCGAGTTAGTGCCTTTTTGTACGTGAAACATCCCCCAGACTCTCCTGGTCTTTCTCGAAAACCAGTAAAATTTGCTTATTTTTGAATAAATTTTGTATTTTTTGAATATTTTGGGTCTTGAAGCGAAAATTTTGAAATTTTATAAGGTGAAAATAAACACTCAATTCCTAATGGTTTTTAAAATACGGCTTACTCTCCTGGTCTTTTTTGAAAAACAGTAAAATTTGCGTATTTTCTGAATAAATTTTGTATTTTTTTGAATATTTTGGGTCTCGCAGCGAAAATTTTGAAATTTTATAAAGTGAAAGTAAACACACAATTTCTAGTAATTTTTTAAATACGGCAGACTCTTCCAGTCTTTTTCGAAAAACAGTAAAATTTGCATATTTTCGAATAAATTTTGTATTTTTTGAATATTTTGGGCCTTGAAGCGAAAATCTTGAAGTTTTATAAATTGAAAGTAAACACACAATTTCGAATGGTTTTTAAAATACGGCAGACTCTCCTGGTCTTTTTTGAAAAACAGTAAAATTTGCATATTTTTTGAATATTTTGGGTCTCGCAGCGAAAATTTTGAAATTTTACGAGTTGAAAGTCAAAGAAATTTTCGATTTTTGAAATTTCGGGTCCTGAAGCGAAAGTATGAGAATTTTTGGAGGTAAGGTAAAAACTCGGATTACGCTAATTTTAAAATACGCTATCTCGTATGTAGTTGCCCTTTCGAAATCATCAAAAATTTGCATATTTTTTAAATAAATTTTAGTGTTGTACCGCAACATTAGTAACTGAACGAACTTTTTAATTACGGAATAGGCAAACAAATTTGCATAGTTGTGCATAAATCCGAGATTTTTTGAAATTTTTTGGTCTCACCGCGAAAAATTGAGCCTCAAATAAAACAGAATATTTTTTGAAAAAATCCTTTTATAATGTCCCTTTTCCATTTTTAGCCTCAAAAAATTTGCATAAACCCGCCGGAAATTCTAATTTCCCGAAGCCCCGGGTCCCACCACGAAAACCTCCTTGCCCCAAAAAACTTTGTTGATCACACCTCAAAATGGTTGTTGATCCCCCCGTGGAACTCGGATATTGCGCGCGACGGACCGGATCGGATATAGAGACCCCCAAAGCGCCTCATTTTTGTGCTTAACCCAGGGGGTTTTTGCGCGGATGCGGTGGTCGGTCGGGGGCTAAAATACCGCTAAATAAACAACCGAACGATTCGGTTTTTAGCGCTTACGCTGCGGGGATTTGATTACAATTTGGGGGGTTAATTCGGAGGGAATTTGATTTTAAAATTTTTTGCAAATTTTTGAATTTTTTTTTAATTTTTAAATTAAAAAAAATTATGTTCGAAGCTATATATACATATATAATATTAATACTATGCCTTCTGGGAAGTCGCCGGACTGATTTTTGACGTTTGCACTGTGCAAGAAAAGTAGCGAGCGACAGCCCAAAAAAAGCCTATTGCACGGTGCAAAAAGCAAGAAATCGCACAGTGCAAACTGAACTTTGGTTTTTGCACAGTTCATGTCGCAGAAATCACTCCAGCGACTTTACGAACAGACTAGTACAGAGGTTTGTCTAAAATTCACTCGCTCTGAAAACATTATTCATATTAGCCGAGGTTCTCTCGTTGTACGCATGGTCTTCACTTACAATTGAAGCGTGAAAACATGGAACGTCGATGCTACGTGTGTTACCATAAAAATTTCTTGTTAGCCTCAAAATATAACCTTTTTATGACAAGGAAAACCGGAGTTAGATTTTGAAATTTTACTCACCCTTTGGACATATGCCATATATCAATGCCTGAAAGTTTTAGCACAATCTTTGCAGCCGAGTGAGTGCATGAGAGCGCCTTGAGAAAAGAATTCATGCCCATACCATTTTGGGAATGAAAAAATTGATTTTTTGTGTAAAAAGCTTTTTGTGTGCCGAGATTCGCCAAAAAATGTCGCATTTTTGATGACTTTTGATCTAAAAATCTCGGTCGTTCCTGAAAATCGAAAAAAGAGCTTTGGTATACTATACAGTATATACAATTTAGACTCTTTATTTCCATTCTTTCTCAGTCTGTCGGGAAAATAATGTGGATTTGTCTGGCCTTGGAATCGTCATCATCGCCTGCGCCGAGGCGAGAAATTTTGTTGCGACAAACCCACATTATTTTCCCGACAGACAAAAAACTTATACTTTGAGAAATTTGAATATCAGTCGGTTGGGAAAATAATGTGGGCCCTGAAATCGCCCATTGTCGCATTGCGACAGCTGGCCGCAGCTGGCGACTTGGACCAGAAAAGTCTAGAGATTTTGCTGCGACAAATCCACAGTACTTTCCCGATAGACTGACATTCAAATTTCTCAAAGTATAAGTTTGTCGGGAAAATAATGTGGGTTTGTCGGAACAAAATTTTTCGCAGGCGATGATGACGATTCCAAGGCCAGACAAATCCCCATTATTTTCCAGACAGACTGATCGTAGACGATTTGGATAATTGTTAAGCTGTCCCCAAATTTATACCATTCTGTCCCCAAATTTCCCCATTCTGTCCCCAACGACCTGTCCCCAAATAGGAGTTCGGAATCTGTCCCCAAAATATTCCGAATATGTCCCCAAACACAAAAATTAGTGTAGGGTCCATGTTTCGGGGTAGTAATAACACTTCGGGCTAAAAAATTTGAAAATTCAAATTGGTGATTACGTAATAAGCAAAAGTTCAAAACTTTTGGGTAAAAATCGGATATAGGGGTAATCGAGGATGCTGATTTTGAAAATGATATTCATTTTACATGATTTTAACTTTTTTCTTAAGTAGTAGTGTAAAGTAGTAACTTTTGAAAATTTTAGACGAGATGTCGATTTATAGGTAATCGACACCGCGGATTTCGAAAACAATACCAGTTTTTTATGATTGTAACTTTTTTCTTAAGTAGTAGTGTAAAGTAGTAATTTTTGAAAATTTTAGATGAGATGTCGAGTTATAGGTAATCGAGGATGCTGATTTTGAAAATGATATTCATTCTTCATGATTTTGACTTTTTTCTTAAGTAGTAGTGTAAAGTAGTCACTTTTGAAAATTTTAGACGAGATGTCGATTTATAGGTAATCGACACCGCGGATTTCAAAAACAGTACCAGTTTTTTTTATGATTGTAACTTTTTCCTTAAATAGTACTGTAAAGTATTAATTTTTGAGATTTTTTGAATTGGTAGGGTTTATGGGTGCTGATTCCAGAATAAGATTCCTGATGAGTTGTGCATTAAAGTTGTGATTTCTTTGTTTTTATTTTATTTTTTTGATGAATCGTTAGCTAAGTACAAGGTATGTGTTATTGTTGATTCAAAAACTGTGTTCATCTTCTGTAGTTTTTATTCACTTCCAATCTGTTGGCAGAAGAATTTTTGCTCAGAATTTTCTGTCAAACCTGGCATAGCGGCAGGCTATCCCAAGCCAAACAATTTTATAGCAGAAAAATTTCTGTCAAACCCCGCCCATTTTGGCGCGCTCGATGAAGAGCAGAAGCAATACCGTTGATGACTCGAAGTAATAATCGCATGAAAAACAATCCTGTTGGATAATAACACGATGTTGCTCAAAGAACTTAAATTAGCAAAAAAACTTTTTGAAATTTAAAAATACTTCTCTTTAGACAACATAGTTATATTTTAAAAATTTTTTGTCATAAAAAGAAAAAAAAAACAACCGTACTATTTTGTGACGTTGTCCGTACAAGAATAGGTTAAATTTACACAAGTTATTTGCTGTTTCAACGTTTTCTCTACCGATTTATTGCAATTAGGCAGATATTGTTTTAGGTGATATCACACGGACCTGAAGGAGTTGAAAATATTTGTAAAATATTTATTTTAATTTTTATTGTGTTTTTTTTTTTTTTTTTAATGCTAAACTATTATCATTATCCAAAAGGATTGTTTTTTCATGCGATTATTACTTCGAGTCATCAACGGTGTTGCTTCTGCTCTTCATCGAGCGCGCCAAAATGGGCGGGGTTTGACAGAAATTTTTCTGCTATAAAATTGTTTGGCTTGGGATAGCCTGCCGCTATGCCAGGTTTGACAGAAAATTCTGAGCAAAAATTCTTCTGCCAACAGATTGGAAGTGAATAAAAACTACAGAAGATGAACACAGTTTTTGAATCAACAATAACACATACCTTGTACTTAGCTAACGATTCATCAAAAAAATAAAATAAAAACAAAGAAATCACAACTTTAATGCACAACTCATCAGGAATCTTATTCTGGAATCAGCACCCATAAACCCTACCAATTCAAAAAATCTCAAAAATTAATACTTTACAGTACTATTTAAGGAAAAAGTTACAATCATAAAAAAAACTGGTACTGTTTTTGAAATCCGCGGTGTCGATTACCTATAAATCGACATCTCGTCTAAAATTTTCAAAAGTGACTACTTTACACTACTACTTAAGAAAAAAGTCAAAATCATGAAGAATGAATATCATTTTCAAAATCAGCATCCTCGATTACCTATAACTCGACATCTCATCTAAAATTTTCAAAAATTACTACTTTACACTACTACTTAAGAAAAAAGTTAAAATCATGTAAAATGAATATCATTTTCAAAATCAGCATCCTCGATTACCCCTATATCCGATTTTTACCCAAAAGTTTTGAACTTTTGCTTATTACGTAATCACCAATTTGAATTTTCAAATTTTTTAGCCCGAAGTGTTATTACTACCCCGAAACATGGACCCTACACTAATTTTTGTGTTTGGGGACATATTCGGAATATTTTGGGGACAGATTCCGAACTCCTATTTGGGGACAGGTCGTTGGGGACAGAATGGGGAAATTTGGGGACAGAATGGTATAAATTTGGGGACAGCCATTGCGTTGTCCAGACGATTTACCCACTTCGTAAGCAATTTTTAGATGCTTTCCTATATCACATGACGTCTGAGAGTCTTCAAAAACACCTTTTATACACTCCATTCCCAAGCTTACTCCTTCATAAAGGCCTTTACCTCTCCCCAAAAACACCTTCAAAACATCTCGTACCTCATGGTTATTTCCGTCTCCCGCTTTGACTCATCCAGAAACGCTTCCTCGAAATTGAAGATTCCCCTCCGGTCGAGTGCGCGTATTTGTTTTTTGTGTGTGTAAATTGAGTGCAAAAAACGGATCTCGGTCCATTCCACCTGTGCGAATCTCAAGTGGTCTTCAAGGGGTTAAGGAGCGGGGGGTTCTTGCCCCTTGTTTTGATGGTCCGAATTTCGAAGAATTGTATTTTTCCAATGTCTGCGAGGAATCGCCGCAAGGGAATTTTGAATTTTTAAGGGTTTTTTTGGTTTTTTTTGAAATTTTGGCTTGATTGAAGTTTAAACCATGTGGACGATCTAGGGAATATACAACCAGGAAAACATCGTACATTGTAATACAAAATATTAGACAAAAATTTTTGTAATTAGCGGTCCTTTGACTAATATATACATACGATTTCAGTCATAGCCTCTTTGTCATAATTCTTTACACTAACAGGGGAAGTACCCCAAGTGCGACGCTCAGATTTTCTTTAAATTTTGCACACACGTCGGGAATAGACTAAATATAAATTCCTGAAAGTTTTAGCTCGCGCTTTGCAAGCTGCGCCGAGATATTGAACGATCATTGCCGCCGAGAGAGCACGCTGAACGCGGAGAGCGGCCAGAGAAAAAAACGCTTTTTGGCCATAACTTTGCCAGTTTCGTGCCGAAAAAATTGATTTTTTGTGAAAACATTACCCTCTATGGTAGAAATAGGCATGAAACTTTTCGTGCCGAAACTCGGCAAAAAGTGTCAAATTTTCGCCAACTTTGGATCGAAAAATCTCGGTTGTTTCTGCAAAGCGCGAGCTAGGATTTTTGCATATATTTTAGAAACAATTATTCTAACTTTGTGCCAAGTTTCATCAAAATCTGAGCGTCGCACTTGGCGTACTTCCCCTTTCCCGTGATTTCATTTTCTGTCTATATTCACTCAATTTCTTCTACAAGTTAAACCATTGAAGTTTGACATGGCGTATTTTACCAAGAAAATTTTTTTTTTTCTGCCAGCTGCCCAAATGCGACGCTCAGATTTTCTTCAAATAGCTACATCTTTGCCAGTTTCGCGCGGAAAAAATTGATTTTTTGTGGAAACATTAGACTCTACAGTAGGACTAGGCGTGAAACCTGTCATGTTAAAATTCGCAAAAAATGTCATATTTTTCCTAATTTCGACTGAAAAATCTCGTCCATTTCTGAAAAAAATTCCTCCTTATGCTTATTACAGGGTGTACCAAATTCGGTGCCCGATTTGAATTGGCTATAACTTCTTTAATTTTGGGCCAAATTTATCTTTCCTGCTTTTTTTGTTTCCTGTTAACGCTGCCAATCTCAAGGAACTTATTCCACCAACGCCGAAATGTCTTGCGATCTGGGTTGGGCCTTACGTCCGTATTTCATCCTGTATTCCCTTTGAACATTTATCGGCGAACCGTATTTGCCATACCAAACCACAGACCAAGCTTTTTCTTCCACACCGTACTCCATTTTCGGACACACCGGGAAAGGCCGAAAAAACAACCGAAAACGACCAAAAAAATGAACTTCAAGAATAAATCTAATAACTGTAGATGACACTTACCTATGTATAACATATTTGGTATCAGACAAAATGGGGTTGTCTGAGGATTCAGGGAAAAAAAGAATTTTAAAATTTGGCCCAAAATTAAAGAAGTTATAGCCAATTCAAATCGGGCACCGAATTTGGTACACCCTGTATTTTCCCAAGGCGAGACCAGTCCACATTATTTTCCCGACAGACTGATGTACTTTTTTTTCTTTTTTAGGCGGGCATTTCGCGATATTACCCACCAAAATTACAGGGCAGATATCCAAATATCCCTTTGGTTTGTTGTCTTTTTTGGAAAAGTGAAACAATGCGGTAAATCCACGTCGAGTTGAAAAGAATAATGGACAGGGGGAAATGACCTTTCGGCTCTGTTTTCCGGTATTTTACCGGCGATCGCGTGGGTTCAGGACCTTCGGCTTTGCTCTTTGCACTCTTTTCTGCGATATTATGACATTTTACAGTGGCATGTCAGCTTGTCGGGGAATAATGGGGGATTTGTCGCAGTAAAATTTTTCTTGTCGCAGTATTTTAAAAATTTCAAAAAAATATTTTTTGCTGTTTTTTCAGACTTAATTCTTACCATATTATGGTAAACAGTTACAAATCATCGAGCGAAGCGACTTCTTCCAGTTCATCTACCTCATTTGTCTCGCAAAAGAAGCCCTCTTTCATCTCCTACACCTCAACAGAAATTGAGTTTTGGAGTAATCGCAATCGCAGCTCCAAAAGTTTACTTTCCCTGAACGACGAACATGTTTATGATCTGCCTGTGACGGCGAGTTATACGGATCACTATGGGACTGTGGGTTGTAGGAAGTCGACGTATTTTTCGACCAGTTTGAAGGTCCCACCGAGAAGCAGAGAGTATTTTGAGGAAGTTCAGTAAGGATTTTTTCGGATTTTTTAAGAAAATTTTTAAATATCGGTCTGTCGGGAAAATAATGTGGACTTGTTGCGCCTTGAAATCGCTTATCATTGCTTTGCGACGGACAGCCGTAGCTGGAGATTTGGTGCGCGACTGCGACGAGTAGAGACATTTTCTGCGACAAATCCACATTATTTTCCCGACAGACTGATGCTAATAGTATTTTCATAAAGTGTATGGACATTTTTTTCCTTTTTGTACAACAAATTTTCAACTTTTTCCCACATTTTTGTTTTTTCGCGCTTTGCAAAAACGAGATTTTTAAGTTGAACATTGGAAAAAAAGCAAAAAATTTTTTTTGCAAATTTTGGCAGAAAAAAAATACAGCACATGTTTTTACCTGTAGGCAGGGGTGGTCAGTGGGCGGGGCCGGGCCGGGCCGCGGGCCTGGGGTTTATGTTGTTATAGTTGCTGTTTCTCATGTTCTAAAACGTTTACAAGTCTGTAGTTCCATTATAGAACCACAAAACTATCACATTGATCCTTTACTAGATCAACGCCTTTTTTGCCAAAGTTTAGATCCCGAGCTTGGGCGCAGTTCGCAGAACCCTCTATAAACGGGCCTGCACGGGCCGGGCTGGGCCTGGAAAAAGACTAGACGGGCCGGGCCGGGCCGGTCAATTAGACGGGCCGGGCCGCGGGCCGAAAATCGGAAAAATAGGGTCCGCTGACCACCCCTGACTGTAGGGAGTGATTTTTCAGCGCAACAAATTAATTTTTCAACGCGTAACGGGCAAAAAAGCCATGACCAAAAGTGTTTTTCACTCTGACAGTGAGAGAAAATAGCTTTCCACTATATGAAAAAAAGGTTCAAAGAGTGTTGAAATATCTGGATTCATTTAAAAATTTGGTATTTTCAGTTACCAATGTGAGCGCCGATTTCCGATCCATCGACGGGACGGGCATTACAATGGACCTCAAACTTTGAGGCCGTCATCAAGGTGGGTAAATAAAGAGAAAATTAAGAAGTCTGTTATTAATATTTTCATAAAGTTCATGGGCATTTTTTACTAGTCCGTTCGCAAAGTCGCTGGAGTGATTTTTGCAGCACGCAATGTGCGAAAACAAAAGTGCATTTTGCGCTGCGCAACTTCTTGTTTTTTGCACCGTGCAGTAGGCTTTTTCGGGTTGTCGCTCGCACCCTGGCTTTCTTGCCGTGCAAAGGCTATAAATTACTCCAATGACTTTACGAACGGACTTGTTGGGCAGCGAAAAATGTCTATGCATTTTAGAGTCTGTCGGGAAAGTAATGTGCTTTGAAAAAACACCCATCATCGCTTTGCGACGCATGGCTGGAGATTTGGTGCGCGACTGCGACGAGACGAGACGTTTTGTTGCGACAGTTACACATTATTTTCCCGACTGACTTGTACTTTGAGAAATTTGAATATCAGTCCGTCGGGAAAATAATGTGGATTCGTCGGGCCTTGAAATCGTCCATCATCGCTTCGCTGCTGGAGATTTGTTTGCAGCTGCAACGGGGCTAGACATTTTGCTGCGACAAAACCACATTATTTTCCCGACAGACATATGTATATGAAAAAACTAGTATACCAAATGACTGAGCAGCGTCTGAGATACTCAGAGTTTTGCCAAAAACGACATCCGAACAATGAAATTTTTATATTTCATGTTGTTATAGACAGTCTTCGTTGTACAGAAACTTCGCTGTAAATCAATTTCGTCAATAATGACATGTTAAAAATTACGTCCCGTTCCTTTTCCCCCTAAACCGATTCGCATTAGATCCGTTCTCCTGCATAAATAATGAGACCAAAAAAGGAGACCTTCTCTTTGAATGGTCAAATCATCCAAAGTTATGTGTCATCAATAGGTCGTCTCAATATTCCCTTGCACTTTTCTTGGGTTTTCCCTTGTAAAACTCCGTTTATGGACACTCTGAGACGTTGGTTTCGGTCGTTGTTGTAGGTTTTTGAGTTGATTTTTTGGATGAAAATTTTGGAAAATTTTTAAAATTTCAAAAAAAAATTTTTTTTGATTACTGCAAAACCCTAGTAGAATTTTAGATACCAATTTTCTAACACATTTTTCCAGATTTTTAGCCCTTGATCTGTAGGGACCTTCAAGATTTTTGGCTCGAAATTTCAAAAAATCCCAAAAAATTTCTTCAATTTTTGACAATTTTTTTTATAAATCTATTACTAGCAGCGTGCACAACGATTCCACAAAAAATTTATTTTCTTCCAAAGGGATTTCGAAAAGTTATTGGCGAAATACGGTTTTTGTCTGACGACTCTCCGCATTTTACGTGGTCTCTCAAAAAGATTTTTGAGTCTTGGCGGCGGGTGGAAAGAAAGGGATAAAATTTTTGGAGATTGATTTGAAGCCTACTTAGAGTGTCTGTACGAAATTTTAAACATTTTTTAAGACAAGTATTACATTTACGGTACCATTTCTTTAGTGGCATCCTGTTTTTGACATGCATGTTAGATTTTTTTGAAATTTTGCATATACATTCTAAATAGGCTACAAATCAACCCCTAAAAATGTTATCTCAATCTCTCCGCCCGCAGCCGAGATATTCAACGCTCTTTCGAGAGAGCACGCAAAATGAGGAGAGTCGGTCAGACAAAAAACTTCTTTCGTCAATAACTTTTCAAATTCTTTTTGGAAAAAATTGATTTTTGGTAGAAACGTTCTACACCTGTTTAGTAATATATATATTCATGAAAAAAATTACCAACAAATCGCAAAAAATTTTTTGGGCTTTTTAAATTTCCGGTCTAAAAATGTCGAAGATCTCTGTAAATTTTAGGCTAAACATGTCAAAAAACTCTTAGAAAATTCTTACCTAAATTTTCATTAAGTTTCCGCCAAAAATCAAAAAAAAATGTTTTGGGGATTTTTTTAATTTCCGATCCAAAAATCTCGGTGATTTCTGCAAATTTTGGGCTAAAAATCTAGGGCAAGTTTTATAACATTGTAGGCTAAATTTGCACCAAATTTCAGCAAAATCTACAGGTCTAAATCTAAGGTACCGTAACAAAATTTTTTTTTGAAAATTCCACAAAAAATCACCTTTCTACTTTTCGACTTTCCTTCAGAATCTGCACACCTCAAAAACAACAATCACTGGACGTTTCGGACACCCTAAAATACGACTATGACCTTCATTTGGGCCAATCGGCAAGCTACACGCCCCTGAGGTCGGAGGTGTATTCAGTACCGTTGAAGCGAAGTTTCACGTCGACAAGTGACTTGACAGCCATCTCAGCTCGCTCGATTTTCGATGGGAATTTGGAACGGCGAACGAGTGATGAGAGTTATGGTGCAACAGATGTTTTGCGATATAAACAAGGTCGGTCGGAGAGGTTCAAATCTTGTTTGGATTTTGGGGTTGGGGTTTAAATTTTGATTGGATTGAATTGGGGTAAAATTTGAATGAGATGTGTTGTGGGGTGGAAAAGTCAGACAGAAGAGATATACTGTACTGAGTACAGTAAAATTGTAAAATCGGGTTGTGTATGCCAGAATCTTTTTGCTGTAGTCTCCAACCAACAAAAATATATATTATAATTTGACGTGGGATAGGTCTCCGTTTACTTTTTTCTTCACGTACTTCTTCGACTGTTTTGAATGAACAAGGTTTAGATCGCGGACTGTATCGTATATTCGGTCAATTTGAACCTAAAAATCACTGTCGTTTCTATGAATCGTCAGTAGAAGACTTCGTGTATGCCTTACAAGGGAATGATCCTATTTGTACCCCAAGTTTATTCCCGGACATTTATTGGCCACACATCAATTCCTCAACATTTGAACTAATGTTTTCCGAGTGCAGTTGAGATAATCAACGACCTATGCGGTCGAGAAAGTACGCGAAACGCGGAGAACGGTCACAGATAAAAAAGCTTTTGGCCGTATCTCTGCCAGTTTTGCGTGGAAAAAGTTGATTTTTTGTGCCGGTATTCTAATTTACGGTAGAAAACATAACACTTTGTACGTCTAAATTTGCAGAAAAAATGCCGCAATTTTTGCCAAATTTCGACCTAAAAATCTCGGTTGTTTCTACAAAATGTAAGCTAGGAGTTTAGCATATATCTTTGAAAGAATTAATCGAAATTTGCGCCAAGTTTCATCAAAATGCATCTGTCGCATCTCCCTACTTTCCAATTCAAAAAATCTCCTCTCCAATTTCGACAAATTTCCCCATCTTTCCCAGAAATCTCGCGCCCAATCTCCCCCTCCTGTCCTCGCCACTCCATCAGACAAGCGATGTCCATTTCAACGCTCATCTGTTCGGCCTTTAATCGATCACTTTTTCGGACATTTTTTTCGTCCGTTGAAAGCGAAGAGGGCCCTCTTTTTCCGATCTCACCGTTCGTTGGGGACCGTGGAGGGGCGAGATTAAAAAAAAGGACAGCGATTTTTTGCATCGAAACATCCGTTCGTTGAGTCATTTTTCGGGGATTTGGGCTTTGATGGGCGGTTTCAATTGACAGTTTTTCGCGGGTTGAACGGGTTATAATTAGAGGGTATTTAGAGGGTATTTTGAGGACTTGACCTTTTGTTGATCATATATTTTTTGGCCTTTTAAAACACGGTTTTTGGGTCAGGGGACTGGTGGTTTTCGAAAAAAAATGGATTTTGAGATTCTTGACTTTCCAGAGTGGCCACTCTACAACAAATCCTTAATTGTAAGGCATTTTTTTTCAATTTTTCCCAGAAGGTTTTTACACTTTGGAGTTTGGCCGGGTTATGATCACTCATAACTCTGAAAATTGTGGATGTTTTACCGTTAGATTCTGTTACTGTACCCTAGTTATACTGTGATCGCATCGACAAAAATTTACCATAACACTTCTTCAGACCAAGGTTAAAATTGACAGAAAAGGTGCTCGAAATGCGACGCTTAGATTTTGTAAAAAACTGGAACAAATTTACAAAATTTTTTTTAAGGTTTATACGATCCTCCTAGCTCGCGATTTGCAGAAACGACCGTTATTTTTAGGTTGAAAGTTGACGAAAATACGGAAGATTTTTTTTTTGGTAAATTTTGGCATGAAAAGTTTAGCATCTATTTCTACCGAAGGGTATAATCTTTATCAAAAAAATCAATATTTTCCCCACGAAACTGGCAAGGATATAGCCAAAAAGTGTTTTCTTCTTTCACTGTGCTCTAGGTTTTACATACTCTCTCGGGCTAAAAGTCCTTTTTTCGAGCTATCGATAGCTCCCTGAGTTTTTCTGCAGCAACTATGATCTGTCTGTCGGGAAAATAATGTGGATTTTTTGAAGCAAAAATCAATCTCGGCCCTTCGCAGTCGCGCCCCAAATCTCCAGTCGCGGCTAGCCCTCGCAAAACGATGATCGGCAATTCCAAAGCGCGACGAATCCACGTTATTTTCCCGACAGACTCATATTTTCCCAGCAAATTCAATCCGTTGTCCAATTTGTCTCATCCTCTACAAATCGCGGCTAATCCCCGTTATGTTCCGGTTTCCGCAGCGCACTCCACGAGACCCGCGTCGAGTGCCTTTGATTTTATGCAAATTACGCTCGGAAATTTTTTGATTGGCAGGCCGATTGCTGTGCAAAAAGCGCAATTGTGCGGGTTTATGATATATATCCGCCTCAATAAAATGACTAAACGATCGGGGGTTTTTGGGAGAGCTGAGGTGGGCTTGCCGAGGGATAGCGGGGAATTTAAGGTGGGTGAAAAACTTTGCAATATACTATGTATATTTAAACCTCTGTACAACGAATCGGAAGGAGCGTGAAAGATTTATTGGTTATAGAAAGGTGGCGTTGTATGGAGGTTTCTTTTTGGCTTAATCTCAGCCTGTCGGGAAAATAATGAGCACTTTGTCGCGTCGAAAATTGCATCGCAGCCGAAAAAATTAATTGTGTCGCGACAAAATCAAATTGCTTTTCACTTCAACGACATTGTGCTTATTATTTTTCCGACAGACTGATAGCATTATATCACTCTGTCGGGAAAATAATATGGACTTGTGGCAACAAAATGTCCCGCTTCCTTTTGGCCTAAACACCAAATTTGGGTCCTTTGTACGTTATGGAAAGGACTCGCTATATTGGGGCTTTTTGCGTTGTCAAAAGATTTTGTGTACTTGTAATAGGGACCCAAGGTCCTAAAGACGTCTTTTTTTGTTTATTTTTTTCCATTATTCCCCAAGGTATACGCAAATAATGAAACTATAAATCCCGCAGATCCTGAAGTCTCTCATTAAGGTGAAAACTCGTTATAACGAACCTCCTAAGAACATAACCTTTTTATAACAAACAATTTCCGAGGTCCCAAGGGTCAATATCAGTCTGTCGGAAAAAGTTTTAATTTCAGTTTAATTGTGTTGTGTGGACGCTTTATTTAAGCGATCGGGAAAATAATGAAAACAAAGTCGCCATTCGCGTCGCTGAAATGAAAAGCAATTTGATTTTCTCCGCGACACAATTCATTTTCTCGATGGCGATGCGATTTTCGATGCTACAAGTTGCTCATTATTTTCCCGACAGAAAAAAATTAATTTCTGTTGAAAAACCCCTTCTATAACAAATTAAAAATTTTCATCCCTGAAATTTCGTTTTAAAGAGTTTTGCTTTTCTATTTCCTTAAAAATTACAGTAATTCTCCCTTTCTAAATCCTCTGGAAACACTTTAAACTTGACCATCTCCATGTTCCAACCTCTCGAATTGCACAAGTAACAAGCCGGGGATCCGTTACAGCCCTCTTCGTGACCTCAAGGCCGGTCATTTCCCATTATCCGCACAGCTGAAACGTTGTGATCTCTTTCGCCCTCGAAAATCTCGAGCCTCGTGTTGTTTTTTTTGTGGGGACTGGGAAAAGGTCAATTCGAAGAGGGTTAGTGGTGTTTTTAGAGGGTTTAATTTCAGTTTAATTGGGTTGAGGGGACGTTTTATTAAGGCTGTCGGGAAAATAATGAGCGCAATGTCGCTGTGCCGGTCGTGTCGCTGAAGTGAAAAGCAATTTGATTTTCTCCGCTACAAAATTCATTTTTGGCGATGCGATTTTCATAGCGGCAGATTGCTCATTATTTTTCCGACAGATTGACGTTTATTTTTTTATTACGAAAAAATATAATCATAGCGGTCTAAAAACACATTTTTTAATAGTGATTTCCAGCCCTTATTTTCAAGTTATTTGCAAAAATAAAACTTCTACCTAGGTCCTGAAGGCTTCCATTACAGTGAAAAACACTATATGAAAAGCCTCTACAGAACTAAACCTTTTTATAGTGAAAAATTTCAGAGCTCTCAAGAGTTAATTTTAGTGAGAAAAATTTGATTTTCTCCGCAAAACAGTCTATTTTCTCTGCGGCAATGCGATTTTCGATGCAACATTTTGCTCATTATTTTCCCGACAGACTGTTATTTAGGATATTATTTTTACAAAAAGGAGGTTGTGGGGTGGGCTCGCAAATAGCCACAACCCAGGTGGTCGGACGTATTTTAAAAATAAAGCTAGTATTCTTCCGCGATACAATTAATTTTCTCCGCGGTGATGCACTGTTCTATGCGACAGAGTGCTCATTATTTTCATTATTTTCCCGACAGACGGATAAAAAATTTTGTCAAATTTTCATATATCAGTCTGTCGGGAAAATAATGACCACAATCTGGCTGCGGCGAACGCGTCGCTGAAGTGAAAAGCAACTTGATTTTTTCAGCTATACAATTCATTTTCTTAGCGGCGATGCGATTTTCAATGCGACAGAGTGCTCATTATTTTCCCGACAGACGGATATAAAGTTTGGTAATAGTTGTTATTGGAGGTTTATTTCCCTTGTTTTTGCTTCTACCTACCTTGTATAATCCACCGTTGTCTGCCTAAAGGTCAAATTTCCCTTTTTCAAATCCAAATTCCTTTCGGCGGTTAGCCGCTCGCCCTTTACTTTCGCCATATAATTTGTTTTAAAGGTTGTAAAACAAAGTGAGGAGGCTTGGAATATCGCCGCACCGAAAGGATACATTTGATCTAGCCGATATGCAAATTGCAACGTAAAATTTTTCAAACATGTTTGGTGGAAGTTTCCGAGCATTTTGATACCTTTTGGGTCGAACATTGATTGATACGAGGGGTAGGGGGAAGTGGAGGGCCAAAAAAAGGTTGCTAGAAATGTCTACGAGTCCTGAAAAGCCGTTGGATGCTCGAAGAAGGCTCGGCGGAGGCTCGGCGGAGACTCGGCGAAGATTTTTTCAAACATTTTTGGTGGAAATTTCTGAGCATTTTGATGCTTTTCGGGTGAAAAATTGATCGATTTAAAGGGTAGGGCAAGTGGAGGACCAAAAAAAAGGTTGCAGAAGGTGCCTACGTGGCCTGAAAAGCCGTTGGGTCCCCGGCGGAGACTTGGTGGAGACTTGGCGGAGACTCGGCGAAGACTTATAAAACGACTATTTTTTCTAATTTTAGCTATTGCTGACCTTAGTTTTTCTTGGTCCTGAGCTATTGTCACGTCGAAAAAACGAAAATTGGCTTCATAGAAGGAAGATCCATAAGTTTTATATGGATATTATTGCATTAATACATGTAAAATACCTCAAAATAGGTGACAGAACTATCCTAGGACCTACAATAGAGGACCGGATCCAGCGGCAAAAAACGTTCCATTTCGCATCCGGGAAGTACCGAAAATGCAGCAAAATACCTCCCTCTCCCAAAAAGAGCGAGCGCGCTTTTGAAATCGGAGTCTTTCACCTGGAAATGGAGGTATTTTGCCACATTTTTGATACTTCCGGGATGCAAAATGGTATGTTTTTAGCCACTGGATCGCCTCTGTAGTCAAACTTGTTATTTCTGTTAACTAAGCCTTCTCCTAGCCTCCACCATGCATGTAGCGACTTAGCGGCCCAATATATCGTTGAAACTCCAACTTTTTTTTGACGCAGATCGTCTCAGCGCCGTTTGAGATTTTCGCCCTAAAAACACCTCTAAAACCCTGCTCCTTTAAAAAGCGGTATATCTTCTGTCTTCAAGGGCAACAATAACCAAAATAAATCGTGGAAATTCCCAGCTAATTGCCCCAGAAGATGGGGTAGCCGGTTTGAAGGTTAACCATCATTTCCCCCGCCATTTTTTGGGAAAACTTTTGGGCGTCAGGCTTTGAGACCGTCCCACTCCTTTCGTTTCGAACTCACGGTGGCTTTTTGATTGTTTTTCATAATTAAAAATGTTTCTTATCAAAGTTTGAAGCGTTTTTTTTATATTTCCTGCGTGACAAAAGCTAAGAAAATTTTTTTGTGGTCAGAGATCGGACTTTTATTTCTTCTTTATTATAAGCACAATGTAAGTATCTGTCTGTCGGGAAAATAATGAGCACTCTGTCGCATGGGAAATCGCCATCGTCGTCTGGAAAATAAATTGTGTCGCGACAAAATCAAATCGCTTTTCACTTCAGCGACGCAATTACATTGCGCTGACTATTTTCCTGACAGTCTGATAGAGTCGCGACGTAAGTCCCAACACTTTTGCAATGTGCGCTTTTTCGGAGCTAAAAAAAGAGGTCATATTGTAAGCCGCTGCCAAGTCCCCATCGAGCTTTCGCCAAACGTCCGCCGAGCCGTCAACGGCTTCCGCAGACCTCGCAGACTCCTCTCATTAGCTTTTTTGGCCCTCCTCAGGGTCAAGAGAACTAAACTTGGAAATTGCTAAACTTACGGGGGAAGTACTCCAAGTGCGACGCTCATATTTTCTTTAAATTTTGCACACACGTCGGCTATGGACTAAATATCAATTCCTTAAAGTTTTAGCTCGCGCTTTGCGGGCGCCGCCGAGATATCGAACGATTTTTGCCGCCGAGAGAGCACGGTAAACGTGGAGAGCGGTCAGAGAGAACAGCGCTTTTTGGCCATAACTTTGGCAGTTTCGTGCGGAAAAATTTGATTTTTTGTAGAAACATTACCCTTTATGGTAGAAATAGGCATGAAACTTTTCGTGCCGAAATTCGGCAAAAAGTCCTAAATTTTCGCCGAGTTTCGATCTAAAAATCTCGGTTTTTTCTGTAAAGCGCGAGCTATGATTCTCGCATATACATATCTTAGAAAAAATTATTCTAAATTTGTGCCAAGTTTCATCAAAATCTGAGCGTCGCACTTAGAGTACTTCCTCTGTTAGAAAAAGTACAGTGGTAGTGTTTTAAGGCTCCGCCGAGCCTTCGCCGAACGTCCGCCGAGCATTCAACGCCTTTCACAGGCCTCGCAGACACCTATTACCAACTTTTCTGCCCCTCTACCCGTCTTATAACTCGTATGGATCGATTTTGTGTCGGCCAAAATGTCGCGTTATTTTCAAATTTTTACGCGACAAATCCACATTATTTTCCCGACAGACTGCCAAAAACTGGTTTTTATGAAATTTTAAGATATTTTTTCTTTTAATTTTTTTCAAATTTCCAAAACTAGCTCCAAATATGGCCTATAAAAAATATAAAAAAAATTTTCTTTATTGGCTGATTCGTTGAGTCAGCACTTGAGAAGCGCCGCATCCGCAAGAAAAAAACTCCTCTTTTGAACACACCAACTTATTGTCCTTCATTTCCGTGTAAATAACGGGGACACTCGAAACGGTTTTCGCAAAATTTCGTCGCTTTTAACGACCAAGGGAATTCTTTGGGGCGCTCGTTGGGAAGAATACGGAGGAAATGTTGGAAAATTGCAGGGGATTTGAGTGGACGTTGACACCTGGGACAGGAAAAGGAGGATTGGTCTTTGAAATTTGACTTTTTAGGGGAAGTGCTCCAAGTGCGACGCTCAGATTTTGATGAGCTTGGGACATATTTAGAGTAATTTTATATAAGATATATGCGAAATTCCTAGCTCGCGTTTTGCAGAAACGACCGAGATTTTTAGGTCGAAAGTCGGCAAAAATGGGATTCTTTTTTGCGAATTTTGGAATGAAAAGTTTCACACCTACCGTAGAGTATGATATTTCCGCAAAAAAATCATTCTTTTCTGCACGAAACTGGCAGAGGTATGGCCAAAAAGTGTTTTTGTTTCTGACCGCGTTTCGCGTGCTCTCTCGGCCGCAATGGTCCTTCAATAACTCGGCTTTACGTGCAATGCGCGAGCTAAAATGTTCATTAATTGATATGTGGCGTACGCCTGACGTATGTGGAGAATTTAAAGAAAATCTGAACGTCGCATTTGGGGAAATTCCTTTGTTAGTTCCATTAAATCTGAGCTCGCAACTTTAGAAAATTTTAAGTCAAAATTCTGTACAGCGAATCGCAGTTGGAGTATTTGCCTTGTGATAGCGAAACCACTGCAAAAAGACTCGCAGAAGGCCAAAGAAATTAGCTAATTCATCATAGGAGGGTTTTGTAGTTTGGGGTTTATTTGCCGCTGTAATTAACCCTCGGCAGTCTGAAATTGTTTGTTATAACGAGGTTTTGTGTATGGGAGTTCATTGTACAAATGTTCGGCAGGCAGTAAAATGCTCTTGTCCTCTATATAATACTTGTTATCCATATTTTACCTGCTCTAAACTACAACTCTGATCTTGAAAGCCCTCAGCTTCCCACGCCTTTTTCGATGTTTTCTTTTGTATCTCCTTTTGAATCCTCTCGAACAATATTTGCATATCCATTTTTATAACCGAAGGGCAACCCCTATCTGCGCCCTGAATCTTTATTTTAGGCGGTGTTTTTTATTTGAAGCGCAATTTTATAACACCCTTCGTTTGGAAAAACATATATTTTTTTGACTTGAGATGACATTAGATTAGCGGGGATTTTTTGATGATGATTTTGTTTAGATTTTTTTCGACCAAAAAATCAATTTTTTCGACCGAAGTTTCAGGTTTTCAAAAAAAAATTTCGACCAAAAAATAAGTTTTTTCGACCGAAAAAAGTCTGTCAAGAAAATAATGAGCACAGTGTCGCTGTGCCGGTCGCGTTGCTGAAGTAAAAAAAGCAATTTGATTTTGTCGCGACACAATTCATTCTCTCTTCGGCGATGCGATTTTCGATGCGACTTAGTCCTTATTATTTTCCCGACATACTGATTTTTCGCTGTAGTCCCTCTAGAAAAGCCGCAAAAAGGATTTTTGGCGTTGGCAATGTGCGAAAAAGTCAGAGTGCGAGCGATAGCTTAAAAAAGCCTATTGCACGGTGCAAAAAGCAAGAAATTGCACGGTGCAAGATCAACTTTTGTTTTCGCACAGTGCAGGCGGCCGGAAATATTTTTGTGACTTTCTGAAGGAGCAGTAAAATAAAATTATTAAAAAAATATTTTGTAAAATGTTTGTCACGTAAAAAAGGGGTTTTTTTTTAACAAGGGAAGTACCCCAAGTGCGACGCCCAGATTTTCTTTAAATTTTGCACACGCGTCGGGAATAGACAAAATATCAATTCCTGAAAGTTTTAGCTCGCGCTTTGCAGGGGCCGCCGAGATATCGGACGATTTATGCCGCCGAGAGAGCGCGCTAAACGTGGAGAGCGGTCAGAGAGAAAAACGCTTTTTGGCCATAACTTTGGCAGTTTCGTGCGGAAAAATTTGATTTTTTGTAGAAACATTATCCTTTACGGTAGAAATAGGCATGAAACTTTTCGTGCCGAAATTCGGCAAAAAGTCCTGAATTTTGGCCGACTTTCGATCAAAATATCTCGGTTGTTTCTGCAAAGCGCGAGCTAGGATTCTCGCATATATCTTAGAAAAAATTATTCTAAATTTGTGGCAAGTTTCATCAAAATCTGAGCGTCGCACTTGGGGTACTTCCCCTGTAAGATTTTTTTTTATTTTTTTGCAGAATTTTTGAATTTTTTTAGAAAAAATTAGGATCGTTTTTTTTTTTTCCGCAAAAAAATCTTTTTTTTTTTTTTAATCCGCAAAAAAAATCAATTTATTCCACACTTTTTCCGTCAAAAAATCATTTTTTCAAAAAAAAATTTTTTTTGTAAAAAATCCAATTTTCTCCCAAAAAAGGCGTTGCTTTAGGTTCGGATTAATTGCAATAGAGTATAGGTTTCGTCTTCCAGCCGAGATTTTAATCTGCCCTCAACAACAAAAAAATTACGCAAAGCTGGGTCATCGCGCATCTTCAAAACAAAACTTGAGAATTTCGGCAGTTTTTTTAATGATTCCTTAGAAGGTTTGGGGGAGAGTTGATGTGGCAAAAAATGGGTTTAAAATTTGCGATTTTTTGCTTTATTTTTTACATAAAATGCAGTAGATGATGTTGTAGAGATACCCGAAGTGCGCCGCTCAGATTTTTTTTGATTTTGCACATACGTTGGGCATAGCCCGTATTTCAATTCCTGAAAGTATTAGTCCGCATCTTGCAGGGAGAACCGAGATATTCAACGATCTTTGCGGCCTAGAGAGCACGCGAGACGCGGAGAGCGGTCAAACAAAAAAAACTTTTTAGCCATATTTTTGCCAGTTTCGTTCGGAAAAAAAATGATCTTTTGCGGATACATTACACTCTACAGTAGAAATAGGTATATATACTTTTGGAGTCATAATTTTAAAAAATTTTTCAAATTCTTCCCAACTTTTAATCTAAAAACCTCGGTCGTTTCTGCAAAGCGCGAGCTAGGGCTCTCGCATATTTCTTAGAAAAACATAGCCCAAATTTGTCCCTAGTTTTATCAAAATCTGAGCGTCACACTTGAGGTACTCTCCCTATAAATTGGTGGCTCGTTGCGATCTATTGATATAATTTATTAATAATTTTTTTCTACATTATATGCTCTCTATATGTTCTTATGTGCTCTCTATTATCCGTATCACCTTTTTTATGCTAATATACCTTCTATTACATTGAATGATATAAGCATTCCCCCTGTTACATTGAATTACACAAGCATATCGAACTTTCCCGCGCTGATACTTCGTAATTCATCTTCTGGGCCGTTTTAGACATCCAAAACATCCTTAAACAGGCATTTGTGGCCTTCAGAAATCCTCTGTGAGATCTTCTCTCACTGTTCTCATCCTCAACATTCACCATAATCCCCAGCACTTCCCCTCTTCATCAAGCTGAACGGCCATAGTCACAAAAACTTGGCGCCGGCGCCACCGGCTCGCGGCGCCTCCTCCGCTCTCGCCACAGCCGCCATCTACCCCTCACATATTGCGTATTCGCTGTGTGGCTCGTCAACGAACAGTCTCAACTCCTACAACGCGTGCAACTCGTTGACGGCGCAGCGAACTTTCAACGGATCGATCTCAAGAGCTCGCACAAAGTCTATTGAGTCGATAAATTCGAGCGCAACGGACGCAACGTACACAACAAACCCTCGGAATGAGTTGTGTCAGGCCTACTACAGTCATGGGACAAGTAGGGTTTTTGTGAACGGGGCCCCACAAAGCTCAACAGATCATATTATCAATGGAAGTCTTGATAGCTCGGATTACTCGAGGTCCTATCATTTGAGGCTTACTAATACATCAAACGGTGGTATAAATGTTCAAACGTATTCTGTGGAGACGCCGAGTGACTACATGTATACGGGGAGTGATATGAACAGCAATGAGAACGAATGTTTGGTGCAGTATGAGAATAGTTTGGAAAGGCATAAAGGTATGATAGTGTAGAGACATTGATCGGGTTAGAAGCTATATCAATGGCTATAGAATGGAGTCAAGTCATTTCATAGAGAATAGTGCTATCTGCTTGAGATTTTTTGGTCCGTTTTTTGGGGAAATTTCTGTTTTTTGGCCGAGAATTGGCGTTAGTAATTGAAAGATGGTCTGATCGGGAAAACTTTGACTACACAGTGCCGTCACAGTAATCCTAGGGCTGTTTTATATGGTAATCCTAGAGCTGGGAAGCCAACGTTTTGTAGAAGAGGCGGTTTAGATATTCAACCATTTTTGCGGTCGAGAGAGTACGCGAAATGCGGAGTGCGGTCAGAGAAAAATTATTTTTGGCCATATCTTTGCCAGCTTCGTGCGAAGACAATTTATTTTTTGTGGAAACGTTACAGTCTACCGCAGAAATAGCGATGAAACTTTTCATGCCAAAATTGGTCAAAAACCAAAAAATCTCGGTCGTTTCTGCAAAGCGCGGGCTAGAAGCCGAACAGTTTAAGATGCCCTGCAAAAGGCAATTTTAAATCAAAAGAAACCTCCATACAGTAAAGCCCATCTATAGCGAAAATTTTTTTTCTGTCGGGAAAGTAATGTGGACTAGTCGCAGCAAAATGTCTCACCCCGGCGCAGTCACGCATCAAATCTCCAGCTAGCTGTCGCAAAGCTCTCTAGCTCTCTCTCTATGAGGGAAATCGAACACATCACGTTGCATTATGATATCCGACCATCCTTTCGACTCGTAACGGAATAACCGATCTCTCCCGGTGAGGCCGAGCGAAAGGTCATCACTTTTACCCCCCTCTCTTCTCGGCTTAAAGACGCGCGTTTGTTTTTTCGCTCCCCCACCATTTTTGCGATCCTCTTTTCACTCGCTCGGCCTTTAAGCGACCTCCATTTTCTCCCTTCTAGAAATTGACGGGGAACACTTTTTTCGGCGTTGCGTTATCTCGAATATTCCTCCATTGCATAAAAAACGTTTTTTGAACCGTTTTCCCCTTATGACTTCCTTTTTTGGAAGAGATTTTGCAGGAGAAATTTTGGAATTTTTTGGAAATTTAATTTTAAAAAGCAATTTATCGAATTAAAAAAATTTTTTTTAATTTTTTAAGTCTGGGTTTGGTATTTTACATTTTTTTTAAAATATTTTTTAAAAAAAATTTGGTATTTTTCGAAAAGTTGATGCCTCAAATGCCTATGATGATTTTTGAAAAACACTTGTTGACATTTTTCTGCGACAAATCCATTATTTTCCCGACCGACGGATAGTTTAGTCATTTTTCACATTTACGGTTAGAAAAAAATTTGTGAAAAATTTGGAAAAAGTAATTCTAGCAACCGTATTTTAAAAAACACCGCTTAATTTTACCATTATAATCGCTGTAATTTTTTTGCTTCTTCCCTTTTTTCGAAAAAAAATTGAAAAATTTCATTTCCCAAGTTTACGGACCACTTTTACTACCGGTATTTTATTGAGATTTCCTGTCAAGGTTATCTTCTCCTTATCATAAAAAGTTGGTTTGTTTACACACTTTTTTGCAAAATTTTTATCGGTTCAATATAAAATTTACAAGGGAAGTACCCCAAGTGCGGCGCTTAGATTTTCTTTAAATTTTGCACACACGTCGGGAATAGACTAAATATCAATTCCTGAAAGTTTCAGCTCGCGCTTTGCAGGCGCCGCCGAGATATCGGACGATTTATGCCGCCGAGAGGGCGCGCTAAACGTGGAGAGCGGTCAGAAAAAACGCTTTTTGGCCATAACTTTGGCAGTTTCATGCGGAAAATTTTGATTTTTTGTAGAAACATTAGCCTTTACGGTAGAAATAGGCATGAAACTTTTCGTGCCGAAATTCGGCAAAAAGTCCTAAATTTTGGCCGACTTTCGATCTAAAAATCTCGGTTGTTTCTGCAAAGCGCGAGCTAGGATTCTCGCATATATCTTAGAAAAAATTATTCTAAATTTGTGCCAAGTTTCATCAAAATCTGAGCGTCGCACTTGGAGTACTTCCCCTGTTAGTCAGCATCTATAAAATTTTTTTTACTAGGCCGTCCACATGGTCGCGGGGCCACTTTCGGCCTTACCGGACCGCAAAACTGGAGCCACGCCAAGCGGCTCCATTTCGGTTTCGCTGAATTTTACTTTAAAGTTTTAAAAGTTTCGCTAAAAGGAAGTGATTACTCAGGGTTTCTTCCAATATTTTTGAGCAGAAATGTGAATCAGCTTTTGCAAAGTGGATTATTTCACAACTTTCTTTCGCATTACACATTATTTTTGTATTATTATAGATGCGTGTGGGATTTAAGGACCGCACTTGACATATTACACAACCCATTAGGCGTCAGGAATTGCGAAATTTTTTCTTTTTCGGGAAGAGACAAAGAAAAGGATGGCAAAGAAAAAGGCGGCCAAAAAGGAGCTAAAAATGCCGCAGTCTGAAAAACAATTCTAATTTGAAAAGGGCAGTTTGATCATATTTTTACCCACTATTTTCAAGACAGACTGATTCTGCACTGTTTTCTGTGAAATTTTTTAATTGTTTTTTTTATTTTTTCCAAGTGCTACGCTCATATTTTCTTTAAATTTTGCACACAAATCAGGCATAGGCCACATATTATAATTCCTGAAAATTTCAGCTCTCCCTCTGCAGGCGCAGCCGAGATATTTAACATTTTTCCGAGAGAGTACGCAAAAGACGGAGAGCGGTTAGAGAAAAAACCCATTTTTTAGTCGTATCTTTGTTAGTTTCGCTCGGACAAAAATGATTTTTTGTGGAAACATTGCTCTCTACAGCAGAAATAGCTATTAAACTTTTCATGGTAAAATTCGCAAAAAAATTTAACATTTTTGCCAACTTTTGAGATAAAAATCTCGGTCATTTCTGCAAAACGCGAGCTGGAAATTTCGCATTGGTCTTAGAAAAAATTGTTGTAGATTTGTCCCAAGTTTCATCCAGATTTGACAATGTTTTTTTTATCATTCATATGCCACTTACAGTACCCAAAACCCTATTCACTTGTTTTTGATGAACTGTAATCCTCCGTCTGTCCCTCAACTCCGAAAAAAACCGGAATCAGGCAATTGGAAAATCCGCTTTCTTCTCCATTTTGTTCGAATTCGAAATTCTTCAATCGACTTTTTCGGTTCCTCTTCATTTTTTGAGGGCAAGGACGACCGAAAAAAATACAAAAGAGAGGCGAAGACCGCTGGATTAAATTCTTAATCTTGGCTAGGATTCTCACGACAGCGTTTGTGGAGTTTATAGATTATTTAGGACTTATTTCGTGGACTTTTGTCATTTTTGATATATCAGTCTTGCCTAGTGTAATATAAATGATGTTTAAAATAAGGCCGGAATTGATTTAAAATGCAATTTTGCGTCATTGTCGTTGTTGTGCAACTCATAAACTATGTCTTTAATGGACTTTAATAAGTTTTTTGGATATTATCTTTGCCTAGTATAATATAATTTATGTCTAAAATAAGGTCAAAGTACATTGCTGTTGGATTTTTTTCCTCTTTCTTCTTTCCAATCAGCTCTTTTGACATCTCGATACCAAGTTCTACCACCAAATTTATTCACCATCAAACACGTTTCATCGTATAAAATTTTCCCCGGCCGCAGCTCGCCAAAAATAAATCTCCTAAAAAAGACTATTTTTCCATCGGAAATAGCGAGATCACTACCCAAATCGCCTTTTCCTCTCGTGTAAACAACGTCCATCCCGATTTCCTATATCAAATACGAGAAATAAGAGATTTTCACTAATTTTTGACCTTTTTATATTGTTTTAGCCAAGTTTTTGCCATTTTTTGATCAAAACTTCGCATGTTTTGATTGCTCATCAGATTAGAAGTGAAGAAACGCGATCCGACGTGTGTGATTTTTTGATTCAGCATATTGGAACTGTTATTTTCGGAAGTTTTTAGCGGGAAATTCTCGAAGTTCGCTCAATCTTTTGGGTGGCTTCGGGAATTTCGAAATTTTAGGTGATAGTGCAATGCAAATCATGGAAATTTACTGTTTACTAGATAGTAGAGGTTGTGTTGTTGCTATATTTGGTCGTTTGAATAGGATTTTTTTCTGTTTCAGCGATTTCTTGGCAATTATATTATCCATGGTATCTGATGTCTAAAATAATGTTTTTTGATCGAATTTGGAGGATTTTTTATTTTTTAATTGTTAAACAAGGTTGTACAAGGCTTATTACATCTAATGTGAAGTAAATTTTTGTTTAATTCATCTGTTTTTCACATCAATTTGCCTACTACAATATCAGCTCAAAATATTCCAAAAAATCTCAAGGATAACGTCCAAACCGATGACTAATCCATGTCTATTGCTCTCTCATAAAAGTTATTAGCCAATTCTTATCACTTTGTCGTGCTATTGACGTCGTTTGCCATTATATCGACAATAATGTTACCCGTGTTTGTCTAGGACCTAAAAGCGTTTCCGGTGGCCTGTCGGATCGGTTTTTCCAAGAACGAAAACCGCAAAAAGGTTCAACAAGGGTTAATAATGGACTTTGAGGAGCGTTCCAACGAAGCGCTGAAGTGTTTCGAGGCCAAACGCCAGGAGAATTCGGGTAAAATTGGGCTAGAGCCCGGAGGGGATTTGCATTTTAAGGATAAAATTTAGGGTTTTTTGGATGTGATAGGGTCTGTAGATGTTGAAAAACTGTCTTTCTTCCATGTTAGAGCCTAAATTTTTGGATTTTAGCCATTTTTTTGGTATTGGTACCTAGTATAATATAAAGAATGCTGAAAAAGTCTCTCAAAGTGGGCTAAATTACCTTTTTATTCTCTAAATATAAGTTTTATTTATAGATGAACGAGATCGCATCCAAAAGAAGACATTTACCAAGTGGGTCAACAGAAATCTCGCAAAACGCGGCCGAAAGGTGGAAGATCTCTTTGTGGACCTCCGAAATGGCTTCAATTTGATCGCTCTTCTCGAAGAATTGACACAAGAAGTCTTGGTGAGAATTTTCAAACCTTTTTTGTTAATTTTAGACACAAAAATTTTCAAGTGTAATGTAAAATTTTTGAAATTTTATTAATTTTTGGTGTAGTTGCTCTTGAAATTGATGCCAATGGCTAAGTAATTCCCCAATTTTAGCCAAAAGAAAATGGCGAGACCAGATTTCATCGGACACAGAACGTACAGTGCTGTTTGGACTTTTTGAGGCGTCGAAATGTAAGTGTAATATAAATTTTCGTCAAAGATTTGCTTCAAATATTATTTTTTGTAATTTCAGATCAAATTGGTAAATATCCGACCAAAGGATATTGTCGATGGAAATGGAAAACTGACTTTGGGATTGATTTGGACAATCATTTTGAGCTTCCAAATCGCCGTAATTACGCAACGACAAGCCGAAGAAGGACAAAAAAGAGAGCGATTACAGTCAGGACAGAGGTCTCCTCAGCCCAGTAACGGGAACGGCGAAGTGGGATTGGAAAATGTGAATGATTATGACTATGAAGAAGGTTCAAGTGCTGTTCAGGTTGGTTTAGACGATTTTTTGAGATTTTTAGGGCGTTTATATGGTACTCGGCTTCTGAAATTGTTTGTGAAGAGCTAATAAAGGCTTGAAATGAAATTCCGGAGAGATCCGGCGTATTTTAGGGATGAAGCTCGGGCGCAGCTCGGGAAATTATTTCTGCAGCCTGCAGATTATAAAGATGCCTTTTATGGTCTAAAACAATGTAAAATGAAAGATAAAGCCGATTGAATGTCAAAATAGACGATAAACATAACAATTCAACAATTAAAAGCAGTTTTATATTAACCATAACAAAAAATTTTGACTTTTTTAAATTTTTTTAAAATTTTGCTAACCAAAACAATGTTTTCACCTCCGAAAACACCCATAAATGTCATGAACAACACGCGGAACACGCCAAACCACTCGAACGTGGACAAAACAAACTTTTTTCGCTTTTTTCCTAAAAAATGGAGGATTTTTTAATCCCCTTTGCTCTGATCAAAATCCATAGGCTTATTTTGTTAGCTCCTGCTGTTTGTTTGAGCCTTTTGTTGTCAATGGATATCGAATACTCTTTGGTCTTTCGCGAAAAGACGTCTATGATTTTTTTTGCTTTTTTTTGGAAATCAATTTGGACCATTAAAATGCAAATTTCTCGTTGGGAGGAAGGGAAGAAGGCTGGTTTTTGAACGGGAATTGTTTGATTTGTTGCCTTAGGGTTTTTTGAATTTTGATATTCATCTTTTTGCAACGATTTTTTTGCGGATTTGAGGTCATTTTTGCGATTTTTCTCTAAAATAATTACAAAATCGCAATTTTTTTGCAAAAAAATTTATTTTTCGATAAGAAAAACCGTTTTCCCAGTCAATTCCCCCTACTCCCAAGGATTTCCGACAGTTTAATCGCGAATTGAGAACAATTATCCACTGAAACGTTTAATTTTCAAAGGTCATCGCGCCGCTGGAAAGAATGAAGGAAGTGGAAGATCAAGTGTAAATTGAGAAAACATCCGAAAAATGCAAAGTAATCGCTTCAACCGAACGGTATTTGCCCTTAACAGTCGAGATCACATAATGATTTACCTTGGGGGCTTCGTTGATTTACAAAAATTGAACCGTCAAGGTCAGATTTGGTCAAGAGTAAGGTGTAATTTGATGAATTACATCTTGATTTGGAAATGGATTGGAGGTTTTGGGGTTGGAAACGGATTGTAAGGTCGTAGACTGGGATTTTTGAGGTCAAAAGAGCTTGAAAAATAGTCGATTACAGTTCAAGTTTAAGTCAAAAACTAGGTGGTAGACTATTCGTAAAGCTGTATAAGGATTCAAAAAAACTCGTAGACTGTCTCTAGATCCATTTCGAGTCCTAAAACAATCGAAAATCCGCAGTAAAAGTAAAAATTCGTCGAATTTTGCCGCCAAACGGCTTACAACTGGTGTCATGCCAAAAACTACAGTGGTGGACCTGATCCAGTGGCAGAAAACGTACCATTTTGCATCCGGGAAGTATCAAAAAATGTGACAAAGTGCCTCCGTCTCTAGCTAAAAGAACTCCGTTTTGAAGGGCCCTTTCCCTCACAAAAAGAGCGGGCGCGCTTTTGAAATCGAATTTTTTTTTTCACTTGGAGAGGGAGGCATTTTGCTACATTTTTTGATACTTCTCGGATGCAAAATGATACGTTTTTTGCCAACGGATCAGATCCGCCACTGTTGTTTTTGACATGACAATACGGATTTAAGCCGTTTGGAGGCAAAATTTGACGAATTTTCACTTTTACTGTGGACTTTCGATTGTTTTAGGACTCGAAATAGATCTCAAGACAGTCTATGAGTCTTTGGGGGTTCTTTTACAGCTTTATGAATAGTTTACCACCTAATTTTTTGACTTCAACTTGCCCTCAAAAGCCTCTTGATTAACTTACTCCGAAAGTCGCCGTTTTTCCAAATTTCCGTTCGATCTCCTTGATGGTCAGAATTAAATGGAAGCCCTCTCTCGCTCTGTCTCTCCGTCTTCTCCTCCACCTTTTCCAGCATTGCGCATTGTGCAGCCTTGACCGTCATTAGAATCGGATGATGACCTTGGGTGCTCTAAGTGTGTCTCTCGTTTCTTTGCTGGTGTTTTTCGGCGGGGTTGTTTATGCTTTCAAGTGTGATGTTCGGACTTGTTTTGCGGGATCCACATCGAGGATTATTGGATCGGACCATGAGATTGGAAGGGGTGATATTGTAGTAGGTGTGATAGGTATAGAGCGGTCGAAAATGAGCCATCTTTGAGGATTCTTTAGTCGTGAAGGATGTAGTGGGGATGTTGATGACATTTAGAAGGTATATATTAGGCCCTCGTAGTCCAGGTCGTCTGTTTTAATAGCTTTTAAACATAAATTTCCTTAATGTAGGCCAAAAAATAATTTTTTTTACTTTTCTCCCTTTTCTCGGCTTTGATTTTTGGAAAACTAGCCACTATTCCATCCTCAGTTTCATTAAGAAGAAATCGAGGTACATTCTGAACCCGCAAGTCTATCAAGATCCCTAATTTCCACCGACCAAACTCATCCGCTCGCCGCAATTCCCAAGTTTTTTATGATTTCGCCCGAGAAAACGATTCAAATTTCCGAATGCGGCTCTTTCCGATCATCTCTCGGACTGTTTGCCCAAAGAAGAGTTTATTATTTTTCTCCGCGCACCGGCATTCGAATATATTATGGGTCATTCAGCGAAAATTTAATGGATTTTATTATAATTTTTTTTTTCGGTGTGCAAAGCGGTTTTAATGGGAAAGTTTTGACCGGTTTCTGATCGTAAAATAGCATTATCTTGCCGGTCTCAAGGGTGTTCTAGGTGGTTTGAATGGTGGGAGAGAAATTTGGTCCCAAGTTTGTGAAGGAATCCAGAAGTTACGTTTTATTGGGATTTGGAGGTCATGGGTTTGTTGTCTGCAAAAAATGTTGTGTAGCACGGCTGAAGCCGTTTGTTGTGAAGAGTTTTTGTAATTTACGGATAAAGAGACTTGATCCAATTGCAAAAAAACTATCATTTTGCATCCGGGAAGTATCAATAAATGTGGCCAAGTGCCTCCCTGTCCAACTAAAACTTTGAAGGGCGCGCTTTTTAAATCGGTGTTTTTCACTTGGAGGGGGAGACATTTTGCCACATTTTTGATACTTCCCGGATGCAAAATGGTACGTTTTTTGCCACTGGATCAGATCCGCCACTTTTATATTTATAGCAACGAATTCAGCTAGCAGATCCTTGGTAGTTTACGTTTAGGCTCCGTTTTTTGTTGTTGTGACTTTGGAAGGGCTTACGTTACGGTGGCAGTCTCCAGAACCTTCCTTTTGGTCATCCCATCGCCATGACTAATATAATAGTAATTTTACAACACGTTCATTGAAGTTACGCAAACCTCCTAACGCAATTTGTTTGCTATGCCGCCTCGTTTTCTCCGACGGAATGAGTAACCCCGTTGCCTTTCACTTCCAACTGACCTAACCGTTCAATCACTGTGAAATCGAAGATTACTTGACGCCCAAAAAACACATTCCGTGCAATGTTTTCTAAATTAGATTTGGGCCTTTTCGAATACTTTTACAATACTACATAAATGCTTCACGTCAGAGGACTGACTCATGCGCAGCCATAAAAACGAAGAAAATTCATCTAGAAGGGGGGTAATTTTTCACTCCGCGCAGGAAAACAAAAAGCCGCCTAATTCGGAAGAAATACCTTCAGGCTTACTCATTTCGGAGTTTGGAGCCTTTGTAAGGTGTTGTACTAAGATTACAGGGGGATGGGAAATGTCTACTGGGTATAGAAAGGGAGGTTCTGATGGTTTTTTGGCAGAAGAGGGCCACAAGTCTCGCTGAGAGTAGATGAAATAGAGGAATCTTGTCGTATTCGAGTTGGCTATTCGATTATTCTTCGGTGGCACGTCCTTTAAATCTTCGTTCTCCTATGTTTTCTCGTTTAGCATCTGTTTTTCACACCTGGCTGCAAACCTCCTTGTCTGATTAACAACAAATTAACGGGAAGTCCCTTCCAAAGGCGTTATTTGTAAAGTTGATTATCTCCGTCTTCAACGAGTTTTTTTTTCGTTCACTCGGTTTTAAGCCCACAGGAAGTGTCGCTTGGAATGTCATCGATCTAGTTTCAATTGTTTCAATTACGCCATCAAAAGCGGGTTCTTCCTTTTATCCCTTTAATGTAATGGAATTGCGATTAGATAGTGGACGGAAGGTTGTAGATTATGCGAAAGGAATATTGTTGATTGTTGGTGTGGTCGTATAACGGATTTGTGTGGGTTGGAAAGTTGTTCGTTATAGAAGTTTTTGGTTGTATTGAGGTTTATTTTGGCCAAAAAATCCTTTTCTGGTAAGGATTTTAGGCCAAAATAACCTCAATGCAACTAATTCCTTCTATAACAAACATTTTTGCCGCCTTTTATACGATTTTTAATTTGGGTTTCGATGACATAAATCAATGACTTTTGTCTGTTGACGATATTTTGAGTCCAATAAACCAATTTCTCAGGTTCTCTGATTTTTATTTGCCCGAAGGCGTAGAAAGTTGAATTAAGGTTCCGCGTTGACCCCCAGACAACGTTATCAGTCACTCTCGCACGCGCAGCACCCACTGCCGGCAATGCATAATCATCCGCACTTCCACCGCCCGCAATAAATCCATCAACGCCGTCGCTGTCGTTCTAACGTGACAGTACGTGCCGTGTTGATAAAACGCAATCACTGCGCGAAGGCCGTCCCTAGGGAAGGGTCAGCCGAGTTTACAACGCTTCGATTACTGCTTTTCCCATTGCATTTTTTCTCTCCCAAACTTTGCGGATAGCCAGCGGTCGAGGAGGGTTCGGGAAACTGATAGAAAAGGAAGTGATAGGTGTTTACAAAAGGTTGGAGATGGGTGGAGAGGTCTTAACAATACTTGGAATTTGTAGCAAGGCGATTGTTGAGTTCTTCTTGGAGAAATGGCGTATGTAGTGTAGAGGAAATGAGTGAGATGTTAGGGTTATTTCCGCCGTTCCGAGAATTCAATAGCTCTCCCCTCCGGCGCATTAAAGTTTTTTGATGTTGCGCTCCGAAAAAACATCAGACATTATTGTTGTGGATCGTTTTGTTTAGAATAGATCGTTTGGAGGGATTCCCGGTTAGCTATAATAGAGAACTAAATTGGTTAGGTCTGACTGTAATGGAGGGCAGAAGACTGCTATAGAGGTAAGAATTGAGTCGTAGGATTTCGATGATTGAAAATTTTACAACACATATCTACGTTAGGGAAGCGACGCTTCGATATTACGCAATCTAAATCCACCTAGCGACTTCGAACCTTCCTTCCGTTACGGCTAGCAATTTAATTAACGCAGGCGCGAAAAGACATGACTAAACATGTTTTTTCCGCGACCTTCTAGCTCGAGAACAACTCAGGTTTAGTGCTTGCTTTTATGGAATGTGATCTACACGATTCCTCCCATCTTTACCCTCTTCTCTTTGCCCCCACACCTCCCAATTTCCCTTGGCTGAACTGTCCTGACAGTAATGTCTGAAATTGAATCCCTCGTCGTCTCAGTAGTGGCTTTCCTGTTTCCTCTTGCGTCTTCCTTTCGTATTTCATTTGTTTGATTCCGCCCGCCTTTATGTGGTTGATCAAGGAAGAGGAAAGGACAGGCAAAAGTCTTCTGAAATTGCTTTATTGGTTTCGTTCCCACCGAGAAGCGCAAAACATGAGTTTAATGGCGCTAAAACGGAGGTTAGCCAGTCTTGTGGATTGTTTTTTGCGGGAAGTTTCCGAGGTTTTGAGCTTTTTAATTAGGCAATTTGAGTTGACTATTGAAGTTTGAGCGGGAAATTCAGTTTTATTTGTGATTCAAGGAGATCTCGGTGAATCATTAGTCATAGAGTCTTCAATTCCGTCTGACCCATCGTTATCTTTCGCTCCGAATCCCTAATTCTAATCCCCGGCTCGCGGCTTGAACCCAAATCATCCGCCTTTCGCTCCTGATTTGGGTTCGAAGCCATTTCGCGCGCCGGAAATTCTTACCTTTTCCGCTGGTTGCGTGTAAATCGGTGCCGACCTCTAATCAGTGAAGACTTCCAACTCGTTGATAATGAAGAAAAAACTCTTCTTTTTTTCGCGCTGGCTTCACAGTCGGCTTTTGTACTCGCGTGGTGCAATAGCAATGTCTCGATTGAAATTCTCAAGGTCTTTTCGTCTTCCACCTAATTTTTCATTGGGTTTCGGAATAAGAATTGCGGTGGTCGATCAGTTTGTTGAGAAGTTTAGGAGATTCTTTGAGAATAGCTTAGATTTGAGAGGATTTTTGAGTCTCCTGATGAATATTTTTGTTGTTTTATTGATTTGATTGTGTTTCTCGACTGTTTTGTTGGGCAAATACTGTTTTCCGATGATTATCTTGTGTCGTTTCGAGTAATAAAGACGAATTTTACAATTTTTTGCCTTAAGGCGTTGGCACCACTCAAAACTCGCAGCCATCCGGCACTTTAGCAGCGTTCTACACCAACAACAAGTGCGTTCAATTCCAACGAACAGATTGCGCGTGGCTCACTGCACGCACGAATGTACAAAATCAACTGCTAACTGCGACATATCTGACTAACTTCCTACTCGGTTTTATCATCATGTACAAGGTATTCAAGTCCTACTCGAAGAAGTCGGAACGAAAACAAAACGAAACTGGCAAACCTCCGATCCATCACTCCGAGTCCTCGTTTTATCAAACCAACGGAGGCGGCGGAATCGTTCATCGCTCCTCCAGTGCCCAACGTCTTGAAGGAGGCCCATTCATAACATCACCACCACCATCCGTCCGCAACGGAGTCCATGGATCCCAGTCGACGTTGAGACGGACCGCGTCGAAAGACAGGTCCGATTATCAACAAGGAACATACTCCAGCGAGTACAGGTGCGTCTTTGGAGGGGTTTAGGGAGGGTATAGGTCATTTCTGGGCGTTAGAATTTGATCCAGTTTGAATTAGTTGACTCTTTTCTATTCCCCCACCTTCCAGATCCCAACAAAACGGCCATCAAAGCCGTCATCAAGCCCATCATGGCTCAACCAGCTCCCTGAAGAATGGCGGCAGTCGTTTCTACGACTCTGCCTTGTCTTATGGAGCCGAAGGCCACGCTGGCGCCTTGGCCGAGCGACGCGGCAGCTGTGGAGGAGCCCACTCTCTCCAGCGCCACACCCAGACCCGCTCCAGCCATCGTCAAGGCTTCAGTGAATCATCGTCCTACGAAACCAACGAGCACTTCGAAAGAAAAGTCGAGCGCGTCAAGCGAACTCGCGGCGAGCGCTCCAGATCCCGCTCGAAAGCCGCGAATGGCAGCAGCGAATACGAATCCCGAGAGCGAATGGCGATCAAGGTAATTCTTGAAGCTTTATGGCTGTTTTTTGTCATTTGATGACAAAATTTGTTACTTCTAATTAAGTTCTCTGTGTTTCCATGCGTACTCGGTTTCTTCCTTTTTTTTAATTTTGTTTTTGCCGAATTTGATCAGAGCAAAACGTTAAAAAATTGTTGAGAATGCTTGAAAATTTGAGAAAACGTGTGTTCATGACATAAAAAATCAAAAAATATTGCTTTGTTGACAAGCAAGGTACAACATATACGAAAACATACGAACGAAAAACCAGACTCATTTCCGCTCAAATTCGAGTAAAAATAAGTCTTGGGAAACACCCGAAATGAATCACAAAAACTGCCTCCATCAGCAAGGTAAGCTGCTAAGCCGATCCACAAATATTCGCCCCACCGCCTGAGTCACAGGCGTCGCCGGGATGTCGCCAAAATTCCGCAGATATTACGCAATCAAGCTTAATTTAAGCGCAGAATAAGAATATACGAAAGTTTTTCGAGGATTTGGAGGACTAATTTGACACCAATTGTCCGTAATGGTTTCCTCTCTCTGATTAAACAGAAGTGCAATATGAATAGCCATGTAGACCTGCAGTCGGTCGGACAAAAAACAACAATAGCCCGGACGCGCGCGCACCCCCTCCGATTCAAAGGCGAATCAAACGCGAATCAGGGGTTTTGCAATATGTTGCGCACGTGGAAATAGGAAGCTCTAATTGGGATCCAAGAGGTAAATGGGTGAGCATTAGGATAGGGAAACTTTATTGGTTTGGGTGAAAGGGAAATTTTGATGTTGAACATGGTCTATGGGTCATAGAGGATGAAATTCTTTGACTAGTCAGTCCGGAAAGTTGCTGAAAAGATTTTTGGCGTTCACTGTGTAAAAAAATTGGAGCAAAAAGTAGGAAATTGCACAATGGAAAGTGAATTTTTGTTTTCTCACAGTGAATGTCGCCGAAAAAGTGGGAATTTATGGCTCCAATGATATTGTATTTCTATTGTTCGTCGTAAAACCGATTTTCGAGATAAAAGGGCATAGGAGGGTCTGTGATAATTCATATTGCTATGTAATCAAAAAAGGGCTTACGAAATTTTCCGACTATTTTAAATTTACCACCATATTTCACATTTATATTGGAAATTTGGGGGTAAATTTAAAATAGCTCGCTTGAGAACTTCGCAAGCCCTATTTTGATTAATATAATATGAATAATCAGGGATCCTCCTATGCCCTTTTACTCCGAAAATCGATTTTATGACGTACAATACAAATATAATATCATTGGAGCCATCAATTCCCAGCCCTCTTGAGCCGTTTCTGGTCCCAAAACCCCCCTCCAAAACGAGCAATTTTGCCCACGGAAAAGCGATCATTCCATTCCCTCCACCACCCCCTTGACATCCGCGAATTATTGTTTGCTCACATTACTGGAAACAGCAATTTGTATTTATACCGTCGCCGTCCTTTTGACTTTTTGACTCATGCTTCCTTGGGCGATCAGAGTCTATTATAGACAAAAACGAAAAGAAAAAGGGGGGAAATCCCTCCGACTTTTCCAGCCTTATATGAATCACGTTCTCCCCCCGAACGAATTCACGCCAGAATAGTTTGGATGGACGGGACTTTTGGCTAATAAGAAATGTTGGAAATGACTTGAGAAACCGGCCCCGCGTTTTGTAACGGGATTTAAAAGGAGGACTTGTAAGGTGGATTGAACGGATTGGCGTGGGATTTTTTTTGATGTATAAGAGTTTTCAAGACCGCGAAGTTTATTTTGAGAATGCTATTCGGTTATCAAAACACTTGATTTGCTTCGAAAATGATTTTTCAAATCAATAGGTCATGTGTAATATCGAGAACGGCTCGATTTTTTGCTTTTTTGTTATTGAATCGTCCATTCACAGCAAAGTAAGCACGTTAAACCATGGTTTCTTGATTTTTAGCCTTGTATGCTTTGAATTGAAACGCTCAAAAAGCCGCAAATCCGAGTCAACTCGATGACCTTTCCGATCTCAAGCCCCAAGGCCAAAATCCTTCTCCAAAACGTTTATTTCTTGCAAAATTTTGTCTTCCCGCACTTTCCGGACGATACAAGCACGTTTAATATTTGAGTTTAGTATAAGTTTCATTCGGCTGTGCAGTGGAAAGAAGCGCTCCCCACCGAACCGCCGGCTGCTGTTTACCTTTTGGTGGCCTATTATTTTTGTCTCCAAAAAGAAAATAATTTGCGGCCGTTTTTTGTTCGCACCTTCCCCTGCCTTATCAGTAGGTGTGGAGCAGCGAAAATCGCACTTTGTGTGTTTTTTTTATAAGCGGGGTTTTCTTGTAGCGAGATGGACACGGCTTCCATACGCGTTTAGCGCTATTGTTGGGGGGTTTTTTCGAGGGTTTTGGTCGATTTGCTATTGTCTTGAGCCTAAAGGGATTGTATATAGCATTGTATTTGCTGTGAATTTCCTGGCTGAAGGCTGTAGTGGGCTGAAAAATGTTTAATCATTTTGTGTACTCTCTAGAGAAAAGTTGCGTAATATCTTTGCTATGGATACAAAGGGCATGCTAAGATTTTTATAGATGGATACGGGAGATATTTAGATTATTTAAGGACAATTTCAAGCAAATCAAAGAGTTACTTTAGTGTAATGTAAGGTAGTTCGAACTTTTTCCCCTCTTTTTGGCGATTTTTGGCGCGTAATGTGACGTAATCTCGGTTTTATTGACGAGTTTTGCGTCATAGATTTGGCTAATGATGTGCTCGATTGATTTTAGTGCCTCATGCGGTTGAAACATTCCTAAAGTCTTCAATTTACACGATGAATTACCTCTAAACCTACTGTCATATAGATATTTCTACAATAAGATATCTTACAAGATTGCTACCTAAAATTTGCCTAAAATGGCATCGCCAAGGTCGGATTACTCACAGCGGTCTGGAGAGAGCCGGCGAAAGGTTGAAAATTTTGAGCCCGTAACTTCAACACCGGCAATATCCGATTTGATGGCGCAAAATCCGGCGAATGCCAACTACACGATGGAGTACAGGTATCATAGAAAAGTTGAGCGTCGGAGGAATGTGGATGAAAGACGGCGAAGAGTGGCCTCATTGCCAAGACTCGCAGACGCCAGCACTTCGTATCAAAAGTCGGAGAATAACGAGGATTTCGAGCGGAGTTCGAGTCGACTAAGTCAACAAAAAGCCTTCCAAAGTCAGCAAAGACTGAATGGACACCGAGAAAATTCAAATGACGCATCGAGAGGACTTCGAAGAACAGCATCAAACCTTCAAGAAGCCGAATACATCTACTTTTCCCCATACTTCAACAAAAATGACGGCAGATTCGCCTCAACAGCGGTGAATACAAGCCATAGAGACGGCAGATATAGCCGGAGTCAAAGCAATTTGACGAATTATCAACGACCACCCACCAATTTGAGTATTCGACCGCGAAGAGAAGAGGTTCAAGTCCTCGCCGAAGAGTCCAAACGGATCTATCGCAAGGTTCAGCGCGTCAAACTGCTGAAACAAGCGTTGGAAGAGACGGAAACGGAGAAGTTGCGGCGAATTCACGCCGAAAACGAACGAAATTTGGAGCATTTGGCTCGCTTAAAGGAAGCCGAGTACCTGAAACGCCGAACCGAAGCCCGGAAAGAGCTTCGCGTCTGGGAGAAACATGACCGATCGGTTTATTTCCAGGCACAAGAACCGCGCCGACGAACGCCGGACGGACAGGCGCTCTCCGCCCGAGAGGCCCTGCTTCAGTGGGCGCGCCAAGCCACCCAAGGCTATCCCGGAGTTCATGTGCAGAACTTTGGCTCATCATGGAGGGATGGACTGGCTTTTAATGCGATCCTGCACAGATACCGACCGGAAACTGTGAATTGGAAATCGGTAAGAGGTTTTATGAAAGTTTTAGGGGAGAAAATTGAGTTTGAAGGGACAAATGGGCCAAGTAGATCCAAAAAGGTCTGAAAAAAGATTAGATTGAGCTGAAATATTGTAGTCAGGGGAGTGTGAGGCCTCGTGGAACTTGGACGAATTTTGAGGGAAAAATGAAGAATTTTTGAAATTTTTGCGGAAAGTTGTGGAAATTTTGTCAAAAAAGCTTGTAGACTCGTCGAGGTTGGTTTCAAATGGCCTGTAAATTTTTTATTATGGGCTAGGGGATATCCTGGTAACTATGGGAGATATTGAGAAAGGATTTTTTCATAGAAAAATTTGGGATTTTTTTTTATTTTTGGGCAAAAATTAAAAAAAAAATTTTTTTTTGGAAATTTAAAATATTTTTGGTTTTAAAATTTTTTCAAAGGGGCTGAAATAGTTTGCAATAGCTGTTGTATGACATAACTTTCATTCTCAAGTTGAATTTCCTACAATAACCGATATTATTTTAGATAAGCGACCGCTACGTTCCAGCCAGAGACCGCCTCCGCCACGCATTCCATGTGGCCGAAAAAGACTTTGGAATTGGCCCACTACTGGATCCAGAAGATGTGGACACGGATAACCCAGACGAAAAATCGATCATGACTTATGTGTCCTCACTTTATAACGGACTCCCATCCCTTGTTGAGGTGATTCAGGTAACAAAAAATGCAAAAATTTGCCGAAAAATGTATAAAGCAGCTTCTCAAAGCTTGAAAATAAAAAAATATGTCGAATGGAACACACGACACTTGAATTTCAAAAAGATTTCAACGATTTTTCAACGCTTTTTTATCGGATTTTGTGGAAATTGCTTGATTTTTTTCTTTATTTGGCTTTTCTTTTTGATTATTTTTAAAATTTTTTTTGTTGAATTATATGGTTTTGACTATGAATTTGCTGATTTTTCATGATTGATATGGGCTGAACTTGAATTGTAGAGCTCGGGAGGCGTCGCCGAAGACATCATTGGCCGCTTGGACCGCGGAATTCAGCTCACCAACGAGCGCTACGACCGCGTTTTGACCCGAATCGAGCGCGTCGAGGAGAGCTACAAGTCGATGAGGACCGAGGAAGTCTCAAGAGAAGTGAATCAGCTGGTTGACGAGCTGGAAAACTCGGCTCAGACCATCAAAACTCTCTTTGAGGATGTGGACCATTTGAGAGATTTGAAACATGAACTCTCCGAGGATTATTATAAACGGTAAGAGAGCGAAAATGGGAGATTTGGAGTGGAAGGGCCTTGGGTTTTGGTAAAACTTGGAAATTTTAACTTTCGACCGATTTATTGGTCGAAAATTCGAAAATTTTTTTTGATGTATTGGAAGTATCTAAAAAACATGAGCTAGAATTTTGAGGAATTGATTTGTGAACTGTCTAGAGTCTACAGTGAAAATTTCTCAAAAATCGACCAGTCGATTTTTGAGCAATTTCAATTTTGACCGGATTGACTTTTTTTGGATTTTTTGCCGTAAATTTTGGTAAAATTAGATTGATCCTACAGCGACAGATCTGATCCAGTGGCAAAAAACGTACCATTTTGCATCCGGGAAGCATCAAAAATGTGGCAAAATTCTTCCCTCTCCAGGTGAAAAAACTCCGATTTTCAAAAAAACACCCTTTTTTTTGTGAGAGAAAGGGCGCGCTCTTCAAAACGGAGTTTTTTCACTTTGAGAGGGAAGCATTTTGCCACATTTTTCATACTTGCCGGATGCAAAATGGTACGTTTTTTGCCGCTGGATCAGGTCCCCCACTGTAAAATACGCTGAATCCCAAGCTAACTCTACTTTTTCCAGCGTGTTTGGGCTACATCAACGCCGCAACGCCTACCTGGACCGGTTGGCCGAACGCTTCCCCGACCATTACGGCCAGTATTCGAGCAGTTCGGTGAAAACCGAGCGTCGCGACATCTCCTCCTCGCAGGCGGCGCGCGACGCCTCCGCCCAACGCATCTACCAACAGCAACAGCAGACCCAACAACAGTCCGAGAGGTATTTGCAGAAGAGAAAGGCTAACTTTGACCGCCTGAATGAAGCCATCCGATACGTGGAGGAGAAGCTGAACGAATTGAACAATATGCGGTTCGTTGAGGACCTGGAGAAGCTCGAAACCACCTTTGATCGACACAAGGTGGACAACAGAGACATTCAGGACTACAGGCAAAGCGTGGACGAATGCATCGCCAGACAAGTAGGTGATTTTGGGAAAAAGGTTGGGCTTGGGCCAAGTGGAATATAATTTTTTGAATTTTTTGGGGGTTTTTGCGAAAGAGTTTGATAGTTTTGAGTGTATTATGAAAGAATAGGCTCTGTGGAGTATTAATTTAAAAGTTTTTGGTAGAAAATTTTTGGATTTTTTTCTTGAAAATTTGATTTTTGACCCTAAAGTAATATAAAAATCCTTCATTTTTCAGGCCGAAATCTCCGCCGAAGACACTCATGAGTACTGTAATTTATTGGCCAGACTAGAATCCTCATACCAACAACTCCGCGACCTGAGCGCCGGCCGAATGTTGGACCTGGACACGCTGATCGCCTTCATCCGCGCCGCTCAAGCCGAACTGGTCTGGATTCAGGAGCGGGAAACCATTGAAGTGGCCCGCGATTGGTCCAGCATCGCTGCGCTGGACCTCCCAATGCTCCAGAATTACTATCGGCAATTGCTGCAGGAGATTGAGATTAGAGAACGGATCTTTAATGATGTCCATAATCAAGGCGCCGCTCTGATCAATCAACGTCATCCCGCCTGTGACGTCATTGATGTCTATCTCAGATCCATGCAGAATCAATGGGACTGGCTGTTGGGACTTTCGAAAGCTCTGGAAGGCCATTTGAGAGACGCGATCAACGTGAAAAACTTTACCGAAGAAGCCGATAACCTGGAAATTTCGATGAGAAAACAAGTCGAACACCTGGAACGCAATTATAATCAGACCGATTTCACCATTGAAGATGGAGAAAGGTTCCTCAGAGAGCTGGACGAGATTGGAGAATTCGTGAGAAAGTATCAGAGCGTTTTGTTGAGTCTCGATGAACGCGCACAGAGCTTGAGTCCGCTCTGGCAAAGAGGAGAACGAATCCATCACCCGACCAAAGTGACGGCCTGGTGTGACTACGCAAAGGATGGAATCAACATCGCCACTGGTGGGTTTTGAGAGGATTTGGAGGGAAATTTTAGGGGCTGGGTCAATTTTTGGGGGTTTGGATAGTTGTGGGAGAAAAATTTATATTGTACATGAGGTCAAGGTGAAAATTGTTGAAAATTGAATGATTTGGATGATTTTTGGGGAAATTCTTTTGTAAAAAATGACTTAGCGGAATGTAAGATTTTATGGGCAATTTTTTGGATTTTTTTTTTTGAGATCAAAAATTATATTATCCATGAGATGAGACAAAAAAAAATTTTGGTTTTTTTGTGAAAAATTCTACTGGATTTGTGCCAAAATGGAAAATTAAGTGCTTATAAGTGATTTTTGAATCTGTTAAAGCATTAATTTTATGTTTTAAGACCAAAAATTATATTATCCATGACATCAATTTTTCCAGGCGACGAAGTCACCCTCCTGGACAACTACGACCGCCTCAACTGGACTGTCCGTGATGTAACAGGCCGCCAAGGCGTTGTCCCATCCGTCGTCTTCAGAATCCCCCCACCGGACACCAGAATTTCCGACTTTGTGACCCGTCTGCGCGCTCAGTTCGATCGCCTCCGCCGCCTCTGGGAGCAGAAGAACCGCCGCATCCGCTACAACATGATCCTGAACACAATGCGAACAGTGAGAAGCTGGGACCTTGAGACCTTCCTGTCCATCCCACCAGACCAGCGAGACGAAATTATCAGGGCGCTGAATGAGGACACCCAAAGATTGCTTTCGGAGCTCCCCGAAGATGACCCCATGTACAGAAGATTGGCTGAAGAGTTGAAGCTCACCAATGAACACATTTCGTCGTTGTTGATCGAGGCCAACAAACCAAAAGGTAGGTTTTTGTGGGGGTTTTGGGATCAGATGCCTAGTGTAATATAAAAATGTTGGGTTTTGTAGGTTAACGGTGGGGTATTTTATTGAGGCGGTTGATTGAGTTTTTATGAGCTATTATTTGTCGGAAAATGAATTTAGAACTTTTTTTACGAAAGGTTGAGTATCAGATGTCTAGTGTAATATACAAATGTTGAGATTTGTGGTTTATTGTTGAAAAGTTTGATTGAAAATGCTTTTTTATGGATAGTTAGGCTTGAAAATTAATGATGACTGTTTTTTTAAATATTTTTTAATATCAAATATCTAGTGTAATATAAAAATGTTGAGATTTCTGGTTTATTGTTGAAAAGTTTGATTGAAAAGGGTTTTTTATGGATAGGTATCCTTGAAAATTAAGGATGACTGCTTTTTTGAAAAATTTTTGGATATCAGGTGCCTAGTGTAATATAAAAAAATTCCCATATTTGAATTTAATGGCGATTAGGACATGGGTATTCTCATAAAATGACGAAAAATCTCTAATAATCCAATTTTCAGAGCCCGACCACTCCCAGAAATTCGACACCGCCATCAACGATTTGCTGCGAAAGCTGGACGATGCTTGGGAAATTCTGAATCAAAGAGTGGGCCAGCCCGTCGCCAACGGCATCCAACAGCTCTACGAGCACGTGGACACACACAAGATCTTCGAAGAGAACCTGCAATCGCTGGAGACGGACGTTTCGAATGTGAAGGAGCTGTTCCGCCAGATCCCGAACCCAACTCCATCCCAAAAAGCTAACCACAAACACCTGAACAACCGCTGGGAAGACCTCTGGGACTTGTCGCGAATGCGAGTGGAGCTCTTCAAGGTCCTGGAGCACGTTTTGCAGGGCATGGACGAGGTCTACGACATTGTGAGACGCCACGAAATCACTCTGAACTCGTTTGATGACCTCCCCGCTGCACTAGACAAACTCCGTGGGTGCCACGCTCAACTCCTAGAGTTGAATATGGTCCTCCAACAACAGCAGAACATTGTCGATGATTTGAATCGCAATGTGGCCAAGTTGCGACAACATGTCGCCAGAACTCGGCACGACAAAATCCAACATGTCGATGTGGATAACTTGGAGGAATTGGTCCAACAAGTGACCGTACGCTGGGAAAATGTCCAATCCCAAGTGACGGAGCGACTCCGAACCGCCGAAGAAACTCAACAAATCATGATGGTCTACCGCAGCCAATATGATGAAGAAATTCAATGGTTAGATAGAGTGGAAAGAACTATTGAAACCCTCAGAAACCCCAATGATATCAGACCAGAGGAACTCCAAGCTCAACTGGATCAGCTGACCGCAGAATACGCACAGTTGCAGGAGCACACAACCACCATTGAAAGCATCAACCATGAAGGAGGGAAGTATATTCGTGATGCGAGAGTAAGTTGAAGGAGAGATGAGGGTTTGAGACAAAAATTTTTTGGGGTGAAAGCTGGGAAATTTACTGGTCCGTTTGCAAAGATTTTTCGAGGAATTTTTGATTTTTTAGCGAAATTTTTGATTTCTTTTTTTTTTGAAAAAATTTTTTTCTTGTAGAAATAAGTGTTTTGTTGTGGATAAAATTTTTTTTGATAGAAAAAGAGAGCATTTTCACAGGTTTTTGTGATTTTTTGAAGGAAATTTTTACTAAAAAAATTTTTGAAAAAAAAAAATTATGAAAAAATCGCAGTTTGCGAATCAGCTATAAGTTTTTTGCTAATAGCATCGTACTTGAGGATATTTTTTTGGCTTATTTTTGCGATTTTTTTACGGAAAATTTTTACATATTTTTCACCAAAAAAATTGTCTCCCCCAAAAAATTCATTTTTCCCCCAAAAAAATTCATTTTTCGATAAAAAAATTCAGTTTTCCCCAAAAACTGACATAAAATTTTGATTTTTCAGACCTACGACATGCGTCTCGCCCAATTCCATGACGTGGTTGTCAACCATCACGGTCTCTCGATCCGAAACGAATTCCGCCGAAGCGAAAATCAATACGAAAACGGCGCTCAGGTCGTCACCAGAGAATTGGAAGCCCTGAACAGACGCTTTGCCCAATTGTCGAGCGTGATTTTGGAGCGCAAGAACATTGTGAATCGCCTCATTCAGAACTGGAGAAGAAAACAACAGGTTGGTGGAGAGATTTTTGAAAACTTTTTGAGGAGTTTGTAGATTTAGAAGAGCTGAAAAAGAGATTAGAACATGAGTTTTGACAATTTTAGAGGCTTTTTTAACTGCTTTTTAGAATTTTTTGCCCAAAAATTTTTTTGAGATGGAGTTAGCGGCTAAAATAAGTGGAAATTACTTGATTACAAGTCTTCTCCCCCAAGAAATTACCTCCAAATAATCCCACTAACATTTTGACAAGGTTCGGAACTGAGTTTCATCAGTTTAAAGTACGACAACAATCTACCGATCGACGTTTTGACCAAAAAAATTTTTGAATTTCTTGAAAATTTGACATTTTGGCGGTTAAGAGAATCGAAAAACGCTTTCAATTCTTATGTTCTCCCTCCCTTAAAACCCCCCAGCTTTGTAATAATTTGGCCGCGATTACAGCCACCGTAATCGCGTCGAAAAGCTGTTTTGTAAGTCCATTTTTTTTAGTTTTTGCTTTTCATTGTAAAGATTTCGGCCAAGAAATGGATGGAAAAAGGATGTAATCTTGCCCGAAACGACGCTTCATTTTATTTGCTACGAGTTTTTTTTTTCATTTGCTGCCATTGTGAACCCAAGTCTGAGGCGAAAAATTGATGATTTTGGGAAAAAATTGCAAAAATTTGTGTGAGAAAATAGGAAATCTATCGTTTTTTGTTGGTCTGTCGCATTTTTTGGATGTAAATTTTCTGAAAATGTCAAAAAAAAATGATGGATTTTTGACGGAAATTTTGTTTGAAATTTTTTCAAAAAAAAATCAATTTCTCAAGTTTTGATTAAAAAATAGCCGAAAACGATAATTTTCCCTCAAAAATCGTCAAAACCCCATAATTTCCCCTCAAAAATCATCAAAATCCCATATTTTCCCTCAAAAATCATCAAAATCCCATAATTTTCCCTCAAAAATGATCAAAATCCCATAACTTTCCCTCAAAAATCATCAAAATCCGATGATTTCCCCCCGAAAATAAAGTTTTCCCCACCCACCAATAGGAACGCTGTCCTCGATTTTGCGCTATGTCTCATAACGAACCCATTACCGCCCCCAAAAAATCTCCGAAAGCATTCGAGAAAACGTTGGCACCCTCCCTGAATGTAGTTGTCTGTTTTTGAAGTGATTAGTGAAAATTTGATGTAAAATAGAAAGTTTGATGATGTTTGCCGTCTTTTCCAGCATGTCACTAATAGAATAACGACCGGTTTTGCGAATAGAGACCGAAAAATAATGTTTACGAAGGCTTTGTGGTTTGCTGTGCGCTTTGAATGTCACTAATATGTCCCCCGAATTTTTTACGTTTTCAACTAACCCCCATGCTATTAACCGCATAATATTTTACCCAGCCAACGCCTAACCCGCCCTGGAGTCGATTGGCAGACAAGAAAATGGATGTTTATGATGATTTAAGACTAAAAAATCAATGTTTTGACCTTGATTTAGACGAAATTTTGAAGTTCAATGTCCAAGATCTTGTCAGCCAATCGAATGTGCAACCTTTTCTCGAATGCCGCCCAAAATGTCCCAGTTTTTTGGAAACATTTTGAATTTTCTTCAATTTTTTTGCGTTATGAGACCTAGAAGCCAAAAATAAATTTAGCGTTCGGTGGTTTGTTGTTTGTTTTATTCATTTTTTTGTTCGGCGTTTTATGTTTTTGATGGTAAATTAACAGTTGTGAAGTCTCCTCCCTCTAATTTGAGTTCCTTCTCCGAGTTGGTTGCGTATGCCGTTGTTTGTGTTTTTAGGAGGAGGAAGACCGACGTCGCGCCGAGGAGGAGCGAAAACTCCGCGAATTCGAAGAAGCGCGCCGTCGCGCTCTGGAGGAAGCGGACCGATTGCGGCGAGAACGCGAAGCGGCGGAGGCGGCGAGGCGAGCGAAAGCCGAAGAGGAAAGACGGCGAAGAGATTTGGAGGAGCTGGAGAGAAAACGCCGCGACGCTGAAGATGCGGAACGCCGAAGAAGGGAGGAAGAAGATCGCCGTCGCAGAGACGAAGAAGAACGAAGACGACGTCGCGAAGAGGAGGAGCGACGTCGCCGAGAGGAAGAGGAACGTCTACGGCGCGAAGAAGAGGAACGAAGACGTCGACGCCCGGTAAGAAGCTTCACCTTTTTCACCCTTACTAGTTTTTCCCTTCCTTGGTTGTGGTTTTCATCTTTTTTTTTGTTTCGCTTCCTTTCGTTCGTGCCATAACACTAACTGGGATCGTCGATTTCCGTAGTAACATTTTCTGTCAGTTCCACATTAGCACCTTCAAAATGTCGTAACACTTGCATACAGTCTCGGGCTGGATCATGTGGCAAAAATGCATCCAAATGTCCCTTGGACTGAATTAAAATGCATCCTTTGCATACTTTTTCTGGCAGAAAGAGCTGTTTCTTCAGGAGAGGATCATGAGAAACAATAAGACGTTTCTCATTATCCTCTTCGGATGAAGCAACTCTTTTTGCCAGAGGGGATGAAAGAGGATGCATTTTAATGCATCCAGGAGGCATTTAGATGCAGTTTTTGTCACGTGATCTTGTCCAGGACTGTGACACACTTCTATCAAGAACAAAGAATAATTGTGATGATTTCAGGAACCTTTGATCCGACAGGCCACCGGAATGCAACAAGGTTTCCAAGGCGAAGACTACGACACCTTCGATTCGATGGGAAAAGTCCCAGACCGCGCTCATCTCGCCGAACATGAAGACGAAATGGAAAGATTTGATGAAGAAACGGTTGTGAAGACACAGTTCTACGAAATGGAAGGAAATCTCCATAAACAAACAGGAGAAGTTTTGTCGGTCATGGAACAACTCCGACAAGGAATCTTAAACCGACAGGGCGAATTCTTTGATATTGAATCCGGCCGAATGATCTCGCTGGAAAAGGCGGTGGAGAAGGGTCTAATCAAAGAAGATCTGCAGACTCTGTTGCACTCTTCGTTTGGCTTACGCCACCCAGAAACCAAAGAGTCGATTAATCTCCAACAAGCAATCCAGATCGGCCTTTATGACCCCGAGATGAGGCAGCTGAGAGACATCCATACGCAGGAGATTTTGCAATCGTATGATGATGTTTGTGACACAAGTACTGCTCGTCAATTGATGAACATGAACATTCTTAGAATGCCTCCACTTTCAGTTGATACTGCGTTGTCGAAGCACAAGATCAACCCAGTGACTGGAGACTTTGCCTCGAAGGTTGACAAAGACTCGACAATCACCTTGGCCGACGCTCTGGCCAATGGATATCTGCAGTTCTCGAAGCAAGGAGCTCCAGGACTTGCCCTAAGTTTAAGCGATTGTATTCGCGAGGAATTTGTTGACATTTCGAACGGAACTTTTGTCGACAAGAATCTTGATGATAATGTGGCAGGAAAACGATTCACTTTCCGTGATGCTTTGGCAAGAGGAAAGGAATTGATCAACGAAGGAATTTTGGAGATCATCAATACTCAAACCAACCAGAGAATCACGTTGAATGAAGCCATCAGGTGCAAGTCGATTGACCACAAAGAAGGCAAATTCCAAGACTTGAAGAATCGAACCCATCTGACGCTTGGTCAAGCTTATGATCGAGGATACATTGGAAAGCCTTTGACTCTCACTGAAGCCGTTGAAGAAGACGCCCTTGACCTGAGCGGCCGATTCTATGAGAAAGGAACTACCAACAGATACACTCTGATTGAAGCGGTTTCTCATGGCCTCTTAGACGGGCATGTCCGCCATATCGTGGATAAGAGCGAAAACGATGTTGTCAGCATTATCGAAGCTCTCGAGAGAGGATTGTTGTTGGCAACGGGAAAGATTGTCCTTGAATTGACCCCAGATGGAAAACCCAACAATCCGATTGACTTGTTCGAAGCCAAACATCGAGGAATCCTCATCAACAGACAACGCCACAGCATTTTCGATGTAAAGGCCATCCGTATTGGTGACCGCATGTTGAGCTACAATGAAGCCGCCAATGAAGGACTTCTTGACGAGAAAACTGAGACCATCAACCATTTGTCTTTGCAAAGCGCCAAGGATCGCGGAGTTCTCGATGAACTGCTTTTCAACATTCTTACCGAGAAGATTGGAATCAAAGAGGGAGGAAGAGAATTGTCTCTGATTGAAGCCGTCAACGCTAGATTTGTTGATCCATATAAAGGAGTCTTCTTTGATGGAACGACTGAAATGTCAGCCAAGGGTGCGTATGATGAAGGGTTTATCACTCTTCGGGGAGCCATGCGTCTTGCCGGACTACTAAATGTCCATCCATCCTTGATTGTCTCGCAGAAGAAGCTGGACAGAAAGAAGAGAATTGCCCGTCCGGGTCAAAGTATTGGAGAAGGTTCAATGAGAGTGACCGTTGAAGAAGCCATGAAACAAGGTCTCATTGATGGATCTACTCAGAGATTCAGACAAGGAAACATTGACTTGTCCCTCCAGGAAGCTCTGGACAGAGGTCATGTCAAATTGGATGACGAATGGATTGTGCCCAAACGCCACTCCGCTGCCGGGCCAACGATTGAAGAAAAGACGACAGAATCTGTTACTGAGACCGGTCAACAACTCGCACCAAAGATCTTCCCCGACAAACAATTGGAGGAGAATATCCATACGGTGAAAAGAGTCAAGAGAACCGAGACCTCGGCCGTTGGAGGGCCTGGAGGAGTATCCGTTTATAGAGCCATCGCTGGCGACAAAGACTCGGTTGAAGTTCCGGCCGATGGTTATCATATCCTGGAAGCTGAACGAAAGGATGTTGTTGATTTAAAAACCGGAGTCGTTAGAATTGGAGATAGAGTTCTAAATGTCAGAGAAGCTTTCGATTGCGGCGTATTGAACCCAAAATCAATCTACATCCGAGACAGTCGAACCAACCGGCAATTGAATGCATTGGAGGCTCTTGATGCCGATATTATGGATCAGAATGGCTTTATAAACCATCACGGAAGGCTTATTTCTTTGAGAGAAGCCATTGATGATCGCGTGGCACGAGTTGAAGCCGAGCCACCAGCCGTTCTCCGCGAACAGAACAATAAAGTCATCCAATTCGACAGAAACAGCGGCCAGATTCTCAGCTTCCGACCAATTGGTCAACCCCAGGTCGAAGAGCACGTGACCAGCTGGACCTTCGATTCATCTACAGGAAAGATGACCGATGAAAGCACCGGCGAAATTTTGAGTCTTGATGCTGCCCTTTTGTCCGGAAGAATCAACACTGAAGATTGGTTTGCTGTTGACACGTTGAGTGGCCAACAGTTGAGCTTTGAGGAAGCAAAGAGAAAAGGCATCATTGTCATCAGAGGAAGCGAACATTACTACTTTGATAAGGAGAATAACACTCGTCATTCTTTTGCTGAAGCCGCCCAACAACAAAGAATTTACCCGAGTGGTGGAGTCCCAGAGAATGCTGGAGATGCGGTCCATACGACTGTGAAGATTCAAACGAGATCAGTTGTAACTCAGAAAGAAGCTGTTACTGAGAAACCCGGGGCAGGCTATAACCTCCATCGCTTCATTGAGAGTGGACTTTATAATCCAACAACTGGAGAATTCACCCATCCGGAAACGGGTAACGCCCACACCATCAGAAGTTTGGTAATGAAAGGATTTATCGACCCCGTGAACACTCGGGTCCATGACCGCCGAAGAAATGAGTACATCAGCATTATTGACGCCATCGAGAAGAAGATTGTGGATGTTGTAGAAGGAAGAGTTGAGGATACTGCGACAGGAAGACGCCTCGACTTCGCCGAAGCTCTAAGAGAAGGCCTGGTCAGAGAAAATGCCTTGCCAGCCGCGATTGAAGGGCCATCTGGCAAGTACAACATCGAGACTGGTGAATATCGCTCCAGATCCGCTGCGAAATCAACCTCACCCGGTAAGATGATTTTCTGATTCGAAATATGGATGACTTATTGCATCATATATCGATGTCATCTTTTCGGAAATAATAGGAATGTTTGTAGGATGGGCATAAACAGACCCATAACCAAGCATTTATCATAGCCAAAGAGTTCTTTCAATGCCATAGACGCTACATTAATCAAAAGAAGATATAAAAACCTCTAGCTCGCCGAAAACACACTTACATTTCTGTTTATGAACCTCGATAGTGCCAATAAACCATTGACTTTCTTTTATGATAGTGCCAATAAACGTTGTCATATTTACACTCTTGGATTTAACTCGCTTTCTTTGTAGTTCGCTCCTTGGGATCGGTCTCACCACGGCTTCAAGAGCGAAAGCTCAAACTTACCCCTTTTGCACAAGAGCCGGAACCCCGCTCTTACTCACCACACCGTCCAACTTCCAGCACCTCGTTTGTACGGAGTCAGGTCTCCACAATTGAACACTCGAACGGCAGTGGAGCTGTTGTTCCTGCTTCGAATGGAAACACCAGACTGGTCGATTTGGGAGGAGGAAAAAATGTCATGGTCAACGTGATCAAGGACCCGGAGACCGGAATTGAAAAAGGACAGTATTTGGATCCAGCGTCGGGCATGAAATTTACGATTCAACTCCATGGAGATCCGCATGTCACACAGACCACGACCAATGTCAGATCGTCGTCAAAAGTTCAGTCAGTTGAACTTGTCCCACACGCTGAATTCGTCGGGATCGACTTGATCAGAGATAACCGAACCGGCAAAGTTATGAAGCTGGAAGATGCGCAAAGACAAGGCTTGGCTAAAGTTCATAAGACCAGCAAAGAAAACACCAAGACTTATTCGGCCTTCAGATCTAACATTGAAGTCGCTGTTAACAAGGGAATTCTCAACAAGTGGGCTGACAAAGTCTCGGTAGAAGAGGCCATCAAAGAAGGTGTTTTGGACATTACGAACTTGGCTTATATCCATCCACACACCCACGAACACATCCCAATTGCAAAAGCTGCCAATATGGGACTCGTGGACGTGACTTTGGCCGAAACCCTGCCAAAAGGAGTGTTGAATCCAGTGAACGGAGAGAATATCTCAGTTCAGGAAGCCATTAACCTCGGAATTATCTGTCAAAAAACTGGAGAGGTCAAGAATCCGCAACGACAAGAGCGTTTGACTTGGCTCGATATCACCAAGCAGGTTTATGCCGCCATCTCAAGCCAAGGAGTTTATGACCCAACGAAAGGATATTCGGTCCCGATAACTGCGGCATTGAATGATGGACTTATTGATGTGACTACTCAGAAATACAGAAACCCAATTTCTGAAGAGACATACACTTTGGAGGAGGCGCAAAAGAAGGGATTACTGGACGCCGATTCGTTCAAAATCTTGACCAGACCTTTTCTCCAGGACTACAGAACCTACAGACAGCTGAATTTGGTCCAAGCCGTCGATGCAGGTCTCATTGACACCAAGAATAGAACAGTTCAGACCGGCGCGGATAAGATTCAGCCATTCAGAACGGCTATTCAAGAAGGAATCATCCCTCGCGATATTGGAGAAGCTTTGAAGAAGGTGGATAAACTCACGTTTGCTGAAGCTGTTGGAAAAGGGCTGATTGATATCGCAAAGAACACTTTCACCGACCCGGACACTGGAAAGACCCTGTCGGTTCAAGAAGCCGCTGGATCCGGACTCGTTGACATCGGAAGCTACGGGCAGGAAAACGAAACCAACCTGGCAAATGTCATCCAATCCCACACCTTCGACCCCAGTTCTGGAAGAGTCAGAGATCCCAATAGTGGGCTTAATGTCCCATTCAGAGATGCTATCGAGAGAAAGTTGATTGATCCAGACTCGCTGATTCATGATCTGGACTCCTCAAGAACCCTGACTGTCCGCGAAGCGATCTACGCCGGAATTTTGGATTCGAACGGAAGATATCATGACAAGAAAACTAACAGCTTCCAATCCATTGTCGACGCCGAAAAGCAAGGTCTGATCGCACTTATTGCCTCTCCAATGCAAGCAGCTCATGCTGTAGCGGAAGCCATTAAAAGAAAGGATTCCGAAGGCGTGAGGTACAAGTTTGGATCACTGGACGACACCTCACTCCATCGACAGAGCTTGCCGAAGGTCAAGGAAGAGCAAACCATCTTCAGGATTGCCCCAAAGAGGGCTGAACCAGGCCTCTCGGTCAGAGTCAGGTCCAATGTCAGCGATGATCATCGATCGTCTCGTGGAAGATCATTGGTTGAGGATCCTGTTGCTTTGGCCGACCTTCAAGACGAATTTTTGGACAAACTGAAACAAAAGGGATTTGATATCGAAAGCAGAGTGGTCGAAAATCCATCGACAATGCAGAACGTCTCGCTCAGAGAGGCGGTGGAAACCGGACTTTTCGACGTCCCAGCGCAATCCATTGTCCATCCAACCACCGGCAGACATTACCCATTGGCCAAAGCCGTTCACATGCGAATGATCAGAGATGAGGCCGGCAAGAACCTGTTGAATGCGCTCAATATCTCCCATGACGATCTGGGACAACTTTCCCCTGGACTTTTCGGCTCATCATCGCACCTCGCGGCGCATTCGCCCGCCCCAATCGGCGATGATCCAATCCTAGCGCAAGCCGGAAGGAATGGAACACAGTTTTCGGAACAAACCTTCAATGAAAATAATGGAACGACCACAAAACGAACCGAAACTTATGTTTCGCCCGATGGAACGACAAAAACCACGACTTACAGCGAAACTACCCGTCGTCACTATGAATAATAAGGCTCAATATGAAGGATAGTTCCTAAATAGCCCCAAAATTTATCGATTTTCGAACCAAACCACAAGAAAGTACACAATTTATTTTATTCGCATTTCTACCTGAATCAATGTTGCTCCCCCTTATTTTTTTTATTTTTTTTTTGAAATTTTTGCTTACATATCCCCCTAGTCTTTTGTAAATACCCTACCGTAACTTTCGACATATCGAATAGTCGAAAAAAAACCCATTGTTTGTGCCATGAACAACCCAATTTGAATCTAAAAACTCGAGAGATTTCTTTTATTTCCTTGCATTTTCCACTTCAGAGATATACTTACATGCCACATACCCCCCAGATACTTTGATTTCAATTTTCATTCGGTTATTATTTGAATAAATAAAGTAATTAATAAAAATTTGCGAAAAGTAAGGAAAATTTTTAAATTTTATTAAAATCTTGATAAACAGGTAAGTGAAACGTCCCAAAAAACGTCGATCGGTATGTGAGAGTTGTTGAGTGAAGTGAATAAAGTTGAAATGAAGTGTTGCTGTTGACTAAATAAACGTAATTAACAGAAAAAATCCTGAAAAATCTTGTTTGTTCAAAATAAATTCAAAAAATCGAATTTAGGACGAAGCCTCAGGCTATAATGAAGCCCTCAAATCTCGACCGGTCTCAATGGCCATGTCCAGCCATTCAATTCCCACTTCTGACCTCGGCGACCAGGCTTTGAGACATTTGGAGGTCTTTGAAAAGTATCAGCGAAAGGGATCGAATGGATTCAGCGAAGCGTCGGATATTCAGGTGAGGAATGTAAAATACGATGTGATGAATAAATGGGGTTTTAAGGACACAGAAAAATTTTTACTGTGGCGGCTTTAAAAATTGGAAAAAATGTGAAATTTTTTTGCGAATTTTGCCATGAAAAAGTTTCGTACCTGTTTCTACCGTAGATGGTAATGCTTCCACCAAAAAACAATTTTTTCCGCGCGAAAGCGGCAAAGATACGGCGAAAAAGGGGTTCACGGTATGACAGCTCTCCTCATTTTGCGTACTCTCTCGGCCGCAAAGGTCGTTGAATATCTCGGCGGCCCCTGCAAAGAACGAGCTAAAACTTTCAGGCATTGAAATATGATCCATACCTGACGTGTGTGCGAAATTTAAAGAAAATCTGAGCGTCGAATTTGGAAGCCTTTCCTCGTAAAAAAAATCTAATATCGACCCAAAATTTAGTTTGAAAAAACATTTTTGGGTATTGAAGTTGGATGGATGGGCAACTGATTTCCAGTTAGTCATCATGTCCTTTCCAGAACTCCACTCTCGACTCGATCCACGGCAGCGAACAGGACCGCGAACTCGGCGCCAGCGTCTACATTGACCCCGATGGGTCCTCAATTTTCAGTCAGTCGGCCGGAAGAAACAGCAACATTGGCCAATCCAGGAAGCCCACCACAAAGCCGGACAAATACTCGCCAAGATCGGATGAGAATTTGGTGGAGCAGAGTGTATACGAGCAAAATATGGGCACCTCAACTTATGAGACATCAGCTGAAAGGATGACTAAAAGTCAGATCGCACCAAAGGACTTGAACGCCAACTTTGATTCGAGTTTGGTCAGAAATAAGGTGGGTTGGATTCTAAAGAGATTGGAGGGCGCTTTGTGGCTGAGGATTGGCTATTTTGGAGGCTTTGAGGGATTAAAGATGTAGTGTAATATAAAAATTGTTGAAATGGTGCATTTTAATAGAGGAAGTGGGGTTTAAGAGATGGTATTAGAGTTTCTGAGCTTCTGAATGCTCTGTGTGTGGAATAGAAGACTTTTCTAGAGCAGCCATGCCTAGTATAATATAATTTTTTGGCCGAGGATGACTTTTTTTTGTCAAAAATTTTATAAAATCGAAGGGAAAGTATCAGAAAATGTTTTTTGGAGATTACTTTATCTTTGTGGAGATTTATTTTTCTCTAAAAGTGTCCAGAAAGGATCTTTATTACCTAAATTTTCAATTTAACGTGATATTCCCCTCTTTAGGATGATTGATCTCTCGTTTTGATCGGTTCAAGATGATTAACCTTACGCTTGATTAATCTCTGAGGTCTTTCTCCTTTATTTTGTAAAGAAATCTTTGAGTCCAGAGCCTCTGGAACGGAGTATTGTGTAAACAAAGGGATTTTCCTCGTTTTTCAACGGATTTACTTAAAAATTCGTTTTTTGTTTTACATCAAAAATCAGTTTTTGTGAACTCCAAGGTTGTAAAAATGAGTTGGCAAGGGGTTTACTTCACTTTAGAGGGGTTATTAGAGCTTTTTAATCGATTTCCTCCGACTTTTCTGAGGGAAAATATAATTTTTCGAATTTTTTGGGGATTTCCTGGAGTAAACTTGATTTTTTCGGGTGGGTAAATAGTAGCCCAGCCCTCGGGACGTGTTATATTAGCAGTTAAAATCAGGAACACATGCCTTCTCAATAACTTTTGGCAGCATTTCGAAAGAAGAGGCGGATTGCGGAAAAACTTATAAATTTTATTGAAAAATGGGCTTGAATTTTTATCGTAATATTTTTAGAGGGGTGTAAGGAGAATATAGAACGATTTTTTGTTGGAAATTTCCCGATTTTTTGTAAAAAAAAATTTTGAATTTTTTGGATTTTTTGAGATTTTTCATTTTTTTCTTTTATTTTTTGAAAAAAATTGATAAAAATGTGAATTATGATGCCCTAAGGTAATTTACATAAAATTGGAACAAAAAATCGCATTCAATCTCCAATTTTAACCCAGTTTAGGCCAAAAACACCTAAATTGGCCCTAAAATAAGGTGGAGGATGACTATTTTTAATCCGCAATGAGGTCAACACGACCTCAACAACTGACCACTGTCCCCAAATTGATGTTTAGCCAAAGGAATCTCCAAAAAATGCCACTTTTATTGGCTTTAGCGCTCGTGCGGCCCCGAAGCCCCGTTTACCTCTCTTTCTTCCTCTCTTCCCACTTCACCTGTTCCGAAATCCTATCAAATTTATTTTGCAAAGCGAAGCAGAGGGAACGGAGAAGTCTCAGCAAACTTGTTGTTATTTTTCGGGGTAAAATACGCCTTGGTGAACGATATTTGATTTTTTTTTCCAATTTTTGGCCTAAAATAATGTTTTTTGGGGATTTTTTTATAGATGTTGCGGTTCTTGATCGACGAAATGACTTGTAAACGAAGTTTTTTACCTTGTTGTGTAATAAAAAGTAAAAGAATTTGAGAAAAGGCAGACTTTTCGACCTTGTTTTAGCAAAAGGCTAGTGTAATATAAAAAGTTTGTATACCATTGTGTTTATGATTCAGAAACGGCCAAATATGAATTCATATTATATTTTGAGGGCTTTAAAAAAATTTTTAATTATTTTTTTTTTGTAAAAAATTCGTATTTTTCGACCTTATTTTAGTAAGGTCAAGTGTAATGTTATGCAAAAATTGTGGTAAATTTGATGTTTTTAGGTAATAAGTGTGACGGAAAGGGATTTTAAAATGTTTTTGACGCTTTTTTAAAAGTGTAAAGTAATTATTTTTTGGGGAAATAAAAATATTTTGACCTTATTTTAGTGTCTACCTCAAATTAGTCTCAATTTTGCTAATTTTTGAGGTATATTTTGGGTGGAAATTCTGAGAATTCGAAGTTAAAATATGTTATTAGATGATTTTCGAAATTCCACATCCATCAAACCCCTGTTTCGCGCGATTATGTCCAATAATTCATCTTTTTGATTGGTTCTCCCGCCAAAAATATGAAAAACGTTTGTTTTTGATTATTTTTGCTCGTGAAATAAATGAATTTCGACGTAGCCCGTCTCGTAGTATCTCTTCCAAAAGTTTTCCCACAATTTTCTTCCAATTTAGCAAGAATTCCGGTGTTTTTTCACCTGAAAAGACTCTTTTCCGCCAAAAAAGTCTTCCGACCCCCTAAACTTTTTTAATTCCTCTACGATTCGAGTCGAAATTGACGGAAATTCCGTGTAAATTGGTAATGTGTCTTGGTTTAGCGTAAAATGGAAGGTGGGAGTGCTTTGAGGGCGTCTGATGATATTGTACTAGACCATTAGAATCCGAAAATGGATTTGAATATTTTAAATGAAGAGCAGATGCTTCCGAGCACCTCGAAAGCTTCTTCCGATAAGAAGAAGCGGAAACGCGGAAAGTCCGTGGTCGTTATCCAACGAATCATCATCAATCATGAGGTAAATTCGGGGAAGTTTGGGCGCGAACTGCCGAAAATTTGATTTATGAAAATGAATGACTATATAGCGGTCATAATGATTAAATATTGTGAGTGTGTAAAATATAAGTAAAAGTCTGATTTAATTCATTTTTTATCTGTGTAGGGCGCGATCTGCCAAGTCATATTTAAAAAAATGATAACTACAATTGTAATAAAGCGTATACAATGACGGACCTGATCCAGTGGCAAAAAACGTAACATTTTGCATCAGGAAAGTATCAAAAGATGCAGCAAAATGCCTCCCTCTTCAGGTGAAAAAATTCCGATTTCAAAAGCGCGTCCTTCAAAACGAGATTTTTTCACTTGGGGAGGGAGGTATTTTGCTACATTTTTGATACTTCCCGGATGCAAAATGGTACGTTTTTTGCCACTGGATCAGGTCCCCCACTGTACAGTGTTAGAAGAGTGAAATTACACCTTTTTAACACTCGATTTTAGGTAAATTAGAAGTCTAGGGCGCGAACTGCGCAAAAAATTTTTGGTGATTTTGCCCAATTTTTGATATTATAGCCAATCCTCAGCCTTGAAAAGAGAATCTTACAAATTTGTTGATGCTTATAATTACTTTGCTCTGTATTTTTAGGAGATTGAAACTGCACCATTCCCAACGCCCGTCTCGACCCGTGAAAGCGAGGAAAAAGACATTTCCCAGGGCAGTGACTCACAAAACTTTGTGACGCCCAGAGAAACGCCGGAAAAGAATGTCGAACAATCGAATGTATCCCTGCCCGTTGATCTCAATTTTAATCAGGAAGACGACTTTGTGATTGTCGACAAGTTTGACGAAGAAAATGGCAATTTTTCGACCGAACATGAGCAAAAAATTGATGTTGAACTTGAAAAAAGTGAGGGTTCTGGAAAGAGGAAGGAGTTGAGAGATGAAGCAGAGCCTGAGAAACTCAGAAGAAGCTTGGAAGTCCAGCATGAGCCGATTGGAAAAGCTGAGGAGCAAGATTTCGCCAGGAGTAAGGTCCCGACCAAGTCTAATATCGGAATTAACGCCGTATCGCCGAAATCTGACGCCGCGACTCAAGGAGAAGATGTGTCTAAGCAGACCAGTGAATTTGAGACCATGACTGATAAGAAATTGACCGAAAGCATGGCTACCCAATCAGAATGTGAGAGAAAACCAGCTATGAACACGATGGAAACTTCAACGGACCATAGCTCAACGGAAATTGGCCTCCAAACGGTGGAAGAAAGGCGACAAGAAAGCCAATCCGACACCGGAATCCAAGTCACGGAGAATCTGAATGACATGTTGAATGCGTTGGAGAACTGGCTCGAGGAAGCCGAGGACCTAATGCATAGCCAAAGAGCCCCAAGCGCCGACCCAAAGGTTTTGAGAGCACAACTTCAAAGCCATGATTTGCACATTAAGTTGGTGGATGATAAACAGGAGAGGTAAGGGGGATGGATCGAGGAGATTTAAGGGATTTTTGGGGGATAGGATATTGTAGGAGGTAAAAAAGAGAAATTTTGGAATTTTTTTGTGATGTAGTTGGTTTTGGTAGGGGATTTTAGTCTGAAATGAGGTAGAAATGAATATAGAGGGTTAGAAAGGAGTTTGAGAGATAATTGGGGAAAATTTTGTGATTTTTTGATATCATTTTTGGCAAAAAATGAGGAAGTTTGAATTTTTTTATATTGCACTTTGTTTGAGAGCTTGGATTGGGCTCATAATCTAGCCCAGACCCTGTGAGAGCGATGTGAAAGAATTATAATGATATTGAAGCAAAAATCTCGGGAATTTTTTATATTGCTATAGGCAAAAGACGAAATTTTTAATTTTTTCGATATTGCACTAGATTTTGAAACACAAATTCACTTTATATACCCAGAATAAGGTATCTAGATAATTTCTGAACATATTTTGTATTGATTAGTCCCGTCACACAGCCGCACCTACACCTACGAAAGCCCTCTTTGCTTTGGGAGCCCCCCGAAAAGACCTAATGAGATAAGGGATCTGTCGGACAGTCCGCGAAAATATACCTTAAGCCCAATTGATTTCGCTGCAAGAAAGTCGTATCTAAAGGGAAAGTCAATTTTGGGAATTTAGAGGGAGTTTTTATGTTGTACTAGAGATTAATGGGGATTTTGAGATTTTTTTGGGTTTGGGGGTGGAATTTAGAGCGGTAAAGGTTTGATAGCCCTACAGTATGTTTTAGAGCGCATTTACAACAGATTTAGAACTATTTTTTGGAGAGTAAAATACGCCTTTTAACATTATTGTATAAATTTTAGGGACAGTTTTGATATTTTTACATAATTTTTGCGATTTTCGGGATTTTATTTGAAACTTTTGTACCCGAAAAGTTAGTAAAACACTTGATTGCACAGTACATCCCGTTTTCAATAGATTTTTTTGTCGGAAATTTCATCATCATGACTAATTTTCTACAATTTTTTTTTATTTTTCACGATTTTTTCTTTTTTTAATTTTTGATTTGATGAAACAAAAAAAATTGTTGTCAAAAATACAAGAGGACTGTTTTTTATTCATAATACCATTTTTTCTGAAATTTCACACCAAAATTTTCCAGTATCACCAAGTTCCTTCGGATGGTCGACCAGCAAAACGCCGACCATCTCCGAGAAGTCGCCAATTCAATCGACGCCCGATATTTGTCGCTGATCCGAGGAGTCCACGAAAGACGCCAGAACCTCTCGGACGCACTTTGTCTGGCCGAAGATTTCCATCAATTGGCCGGCCCATTACGGCAATGGGTCGATGAAACAACCAAAAAAATCTCCCAATTGTGCAAAGTGGTGACAACTCCAGAGGAAATTGAGAGAAATCTGATCAAACAAGAGCAGTTACAGGTGAGACAGGGAGTTTGGAGAGTGGGAAAATGAGATTTAAAAAAATTTTTTTGATTTTTGAAATTTTTTTTGGCAAAATTGTAGTTTTTTGATCAAAAAGGGTAAAAGTTGATGGATTAAGAGCCCAGAAGCATTTTTTCGCAACTAAAAAAAAATTAAAAACAGTACAGTGGACCTGATCCAATGGCAAAATATGGTAGATTTTGGGAGTAGAACAGAGAGATTTTTTGATAAATTTCCAATTTCAAAAGCTACATTACAGTGACGGACCTGGTCCAGTGGCAAAAAAACGTACCATTTAGCATCCGGGAAGTATCAAAAAATGTAGCAAAATACCTCCTTCTCCAAATGAAAGCACTCCGTTTTGAAGGGCGCGCTTTTGAAATTGGAGCGTTTTCACTTGGAGAGGGAGGTATTTTGCAACATTTTTTGTTACTTCCCGGATGCAAATGGTACGTTTTTTTGCCTCTGGATCAGGTCCGCCACTGTACTATAGCTTTTGAAATTCGAAATTTATCGAAAAATCTCGAAATTTAAAATCACTTCTTGTATGTTCTACTCCCCAAATCGAGTATATTTCTCCGTTTTCAGGCCGAAATTGATGGAAAACGCGAGCGCTTCGACGAACTCGTCGGTCTTTATGTTGAACTTGGGAAATTCGTTGGGTCTGATGACGAAAACGAACTGGACGCTCAAGTTCGCAACCTCACCACGCACTACGACGCCCTGGGCCAGCGCTGTCTCAACTGCGGATCGGCGTTGCGCAATTTCAGCCAAGACATGTGTAATTTCCTGGCGGATTCCGACGAATTGGCCGAATGGTTGACTCAAGTGGAAGATGAGTTCGAACAAATGGAACAAATGCCACTGGACAGCGAGCAATTGGTCAGAATTAGCGAGGACTTCTCGGTAGGTTTAGAGAGGAAGTCATTTGGGTCAACAGAAGGAAATTTGAGGGGTTTTTGGAGGATTGGGACATTATAGTAGTTAAAAAATGAAATTTTTGGGGATTTCTGGATATTAGACTCGAATTTAATTGTAAATATAGCTTTTTTGAGAAAGCTAGAGACAAATAAAGAAGTTGTCGCAGCATTTCATAGCGTTTTTTAGCTTGAGACATCATTTTTTCAATTGTAATATAGCTAGTCTACTATAATATAAATTTTCGCTTTCAGGAGCTCGCCCAAGCCATCAATGAACGCCAAGCGACCGTCTTGCGCATTGTTGATGAATCCCGCGAACTTTGCGCCCACACTTCTGGCTCGGAAGCGATGCAAATGTCCGCCCGAATCGACCGACTTCAGTCCAGGTACAACGAGCTTTTGAACCAGTCCATGAAACGGATCGACGTCCTCGCCAAAGCCATTCAAATCTCAAACGAACTCACGGAGATGGTGGAACAATCGGAGGAGTTTCTGGACGAATGCGACGACGCGTTCTACCTTTTGGACGAGGTTTCCGTCGACGAGCAGATCGAGACCCTGGTCGAGCTGGAGAAGATGCTCGAAAACAACGCCGAGTTGGTGCAGGAGGTCGAAAAAGTCTCCATGGAGTTAAGATCGTTGACTAAAGGAGCCGACGAGGTCGAATTGATCAAGCGCTCGGACGAATTGAGGGAACGATTCGCGGCCGTCAGAGCTCTAATCGACGAGAGATTGCGTCGAATTCAGAACGCCGACCAAGCCCAACGCGAAACCTTTAGCGCCGTCGACTATTGGCTGGAATTCTTTGAGGATTCGCTGGCGCAAATTGTCGATTCCGAGCAACCACCCGCCGACCTGGACCAGCTGAAGGAGCTGTGTCTAGAACAACGTGCCCTCAACGAGAGAGTCGCCTCAGAACGCGCCGGGGTCCGCGATTTGATCGCGGAAGCCCAACGTGTCACGAGAGACGAGAATCTAAGCCTGGGACTCGAAAACAACCAGATCAACGCCAAAATTGATCGACTCAGACGACTCGTGGAGGAGGCCGCCAAGGCCGGAGCGGAAAGGCTTGCAATCCTAGAACAAACCGCTGAACTCTGCAAGGAATTGGTCCCGGAATACGAGCAAATCAATGAGGAACTGGAGCGCCTGGAGACCGAGTTCCAAAACTGCACCGAAATCAACACAGCCATGCCGCAAAACGAGCTCCGACAACAGCAAATCCACAACAACCAAATGCTTCAGACCCTGCAGAATGAGCGCAAAAATCTCTCGAAATTCGAACGAAATATCGACTCGGTTTCGGAGCTGTGCAACCCACAAGACGCCGCACATCTTCGACATTTGTGCGATCAACTCTTGGACAGACATAAGGAAGTTTCAGAGGCATTCCGATCAAGAGGCGCAGCTCTCGACTTGACCGTGGAAAAGTCCGCCGATCTCGGCGACAGAATCGACACCTTCCTCATGAGCATGGAGAATGCGTTGACGATCCTCAGGAACCCCGATTCAATTGCGGCCAGACCGAATGTACTGCGGAGACAGATCGAAGACAACATTAACAGTCATGTGTCGTGGAAACAGAAAGAACCAATCATGCTGGCGATTAGAGCAGCCACAATCGAAGCACTAGCACGAAGTCAGGGAAATCACATCGTGGAGGAAGGTATGAGAGAGGTTTTACATGGTTTTGGAGGAGATAAGGGGGTCTATGGGAGTTTTATATTACACATGGTGAAGGTCATGGATGATTTAAAAATTTTAATGTTAATGGAATGCAAGTTCGGGAAATCATAGATAATTATTGTACATATGACAAAAGCGTCATTTAAAGAGCTTTTGAGGAGCACAGGAGGAAAGATAGGTCGAAATTTTATATTATTCATGACCTGCATCATGGATAATATAAAATTTTGATCTTAAACGCCACAAAATCGGCGGATTTATAGATCGTCTGATAGAAGAACAAACTAGCTTCATTTTGACATGTTGTGGAGAGTATACCATTCAGTTTCAACCAAAATTTTATATTATCCATGACCACATTCAAGTATAATATAAAATTGTGGGGTTTGACTCAAAAACCAGGTAAATATACGTATTTTTAGGCTTATCCCGAAAGCTCCAAGCCCTGGACGAGTATTGGTTCGAACTTCACAACGTTCACGGCAGTCGCGACCTCGTTTTGTGCGAAACTTTACCAATCGCCGAGACTTTCTGGCAGTCGGCGCAAAACTGCCAACAACTCTTCAAAAAACAACGAGCAGACCTTGTTACCTTCAACGAATCTGGTCTATATTCATCAACGTTGGATTTGCGGAATCAATTCGCCCGCCAGGTTCAACAGGGACTGCAGGCGGCGGAGCTTCAGTTTGCTCAAGTTCACACCTACGCTCAAGAATTGCTGAGCCGAGTTGGCGACGAAGAGAAGTCATTCGTCGAGCAGCAACTGTTCACATTGAACAATGAGTGGCAATGGCTCAAAAACACCAGCGGCGAACGACAAACCCGGATGGGAACCGCGCAGGATGTGGTAAGGATGTTGTAGTAGATAAAAGAAAAAATGTGGAAAAAACAAATAAAATAGGGGAAAATAGAAGATTTCTGCTGATGCAGAAGATGTAACAAGAATGATTATGCAATATTCTGGCAGTTGGAAGAAAAATTTGGCAAAAAATTAGGTCTCGAATATTGTACTAGGCAAAAGTGGAAAAATCAAAGAAATTTTGATGAAAGATCCTGAAAATTGAGGGTTTATAGCATGGAAAAGGTGCAATAAACAATAAAGCATTATTTTCAATCAATTAGAATGTAGAAAAATGTCTAAAATACCTAAAAACATCAAAATTTCTCAAGGATAATATCGAAAATTGATGGAAATTGAAGAAATCAAATGAAAAGGTTGAATGTTGGTCAAAACTTTGACTGAACACCTCATGCTACACCTTGAAAATAATTTTTGACATCAAAAACTCGGTATCACAAACAATTTTTTGTAAAATTCAGTAATCGCGACGGATTTTTTGGAACCCCCAAAAATATTTTTTGGACAAAAAGTTGTTCACAATTTTTTCGTATCGGTCGCTCAAGCCCTCTTATATTGTCGAGTAGATCGAAACGAATGCCCAAATTCCTAAAATTATTTTCTTGTGTGACACCAGCAAGAAAAGCGGGATTTCTCGTCCATAGCGTCCGAAAAATCCCGTTACCAGAGAGCTTGGTAAAGGTAAAATTATGTGGTTTTTAGTATGTTTGATAGAGGAGACTTTGTTCTTTCTGTCGGTAGATGTTCCCCCCCCCAAAAAAATTAATATTTTTGGGTTTTTTTGGAGTTTTTTGGTTTAGGACTAATGCTTGCCTAAAATAAGGTCGGGAATGCCGAAAAAGAAGGTTATTACCTCAAATTGTTGCGTGAAAAATGGTTATTATGTGATTTCAGTCTCAACAATTTTATCAGCAATCGGATGCAATCCGAAGATGGCTCTCCCACGCCGAAAATCAGCTCCAGAACATCCCGGAACAACTCCCATCGACCGGAGAGGCAATCCGCAACGAAATGGATAGGCTGAAGGTGTTGAGAAACGAAGCCAACGACCAAAAGATTTGCATGAATGAATTGGTCCAATTAGCGAGGGATCTGTGCACTTATGCGCAACCGCAACAGGCAAGTATAATATAATTTTTGTTGAATTTTGTTGGATTTTAGGCTTTTATCGAGCAAATGAGGCTTACTGTTCCGTATTTTAGGCTCAAAAGATCACGGATCAGATCAGCCAGCTTGACCTGAGGTTCAATAGGATCTACGCACTCCTTGCAAATCATCAAAGAAGATTCGAGCAAGCGTTGTTATCCGGCGGAAACTTTGATCAGCTCTTCGACGAGCTCTCAATTTGGCTAAAGGATGCGCAAAGGACCTTCGAAGCCATCGATGCAAATGTGGAGGAGCCGAAGAGAATTGAAGTGGAATTGACCAAAATAAGCGCATTGAGGAAGGATATCGCCGCGCATGTCCCAAGTTTTGATGAATTGGAGAAGTAGGTGGAGTGATTGAACAATGAAACTGATTTTGGAGGAGTTTTGGAAAAAATTTTATATTGTGGTAGTCAAAATGTGAATTTTGATGATTTCTTCCAGTTTTTGGATATTTTTTTGGCGTCTTTTGGTTTTTTAAGATGCCAAATGGTTTTTTCGGCGATTTACTTTTTGGTTTTGATGTTTTAAGATGAAAATTATATTGTAGTAAGTAAAATTTGGGATTTTTTGAAAATTTTTTAAAATTTTTTGTGGTTTTAGGTCCGGAAATGAACTCATCCATGCTGATCCTAACGCCCTGATCACCATTCAACCAAAACTTGATCCCCTTATGGCCAAATGGAACCGTCTCAGCGCCAAATCCGAAGAGGCCCTCAAAAAATTGGAGGACGCGAAAAATGACGCCAATTCCCGAAGATCCCGGTTTGACAAGTGGAGAATGTACCTGGAAGATCTGGCTCAACAAGCCCAACTCGCCAAGCCAGTCGGAGCACTCGTTGAGACGGTACAAAGTCAGCTGAACGACCTGCGAAATTTGGCTCAAGATTTGAATGAAAAGGAGAACGTTTTCAAGCGAGAACTCAACGATGCGGTCGCTAAAAAGGCCGAGCCTTTGGAGACATTAACGCAATTGGATGGAGAATACAGTGGATTGCAGGAGAAGCTGATTGCGCGACAGACTCAGCTGGAAAAAGCGCTGGAACAAGCGGTACAGCTCGAAAATCAACTGGAAAACCTAAATAAGTGGAGTTCGAGTGCTGAAAAAGCGTTGGCAAATCAGCCGTTGTTCTCGAGACGCCCGGACAAGCTGGAAAAAGCTTTGGAGGAACAGAAGGCATTTGTGGAAGAGGTTGCGGAACAAAAATTGAAGCTCAAAGATCTGACGCAAGCTTCAACCAAGGTCCAGTTTAAATGCGATAAAAAAGATGGAATTTATGTGAAGAATCAAGTGGTTACGTTGAAGAATAAGATTGAGAAGATATCACAGAATGCAAATGAACGGGCGAAGGGTAAGGAGTTGAGAGATTTGGGGGTTAAGGGGATAAATTTTGATTTGGAGGTCTGGTAGGCAAGGAGAATATAATTTTGGTCGAAGGTTGGGGATTTTGGATGTAAAATGAAGTGGGTTTTATAGAGTGGGCTAGAATCTGTGGTTGCGAAGGTGATCTGGCTATTTATAAAGGTGATATAATAGAGATTTGACCTTTTATTTTGTTGCTATGGATGATATAATTTTTATCGAAAATGAGAAAAGTTTGATCTGAAATGTGTTTTAATCGATAGATTGAGTTATAGTATAGAGTTTAAAAGCGTTTTTGAGAAGTAAGAAGTTTCAAAAAACATGAATTTTGAACTCTTTTTTGTCATGGAGAACATAATTTTTGTTCAAAAATTGAGTTTTTGGGGCTGAAATTGTTTCAAATAGAGTTTTTTTTTTGTAGGATAGAAGGATTAAACAGGTTTTGGTAAAGAATCCATCGGTAAATTATGTTATCCATGACAAAAAATTGGTCATTCATAACATAAATTTTGCAAATTTTTTTTAGGTTTTGATAAATTGGGCACTTTTAGGTCGTTAAAGATTTATTACTGATGAATATTATCATTTTTAGGCATGGAAACGGCCTTGGCCGAGACGCAGAGCTACCTAACTGATGCCCAATCTCTCTCCGATTGGATCCACGCCGAAGGCCAACGCCTCACCAACGATCCAATCGAAGCCACCGCCGACCGAATCCGACTCCAAGTTGAGCAGCATCGCCAGTTCACGGAAGAAATCAAGGCCCGTCAAGAGACCTTGGACATTATCCATGGCGCTGGCCAAGTCTTGTCCGAAAGAGCCCCCAAAGAAGACAAAAAATGGTTCAATCAACAGAACGCGAACCTAAAACAAGCCTGGACTGGACTGAATCAGCTAGCCAACCGAAGAAATAAGGAGCTGGAGGAGAGTTTGGCCGCCTCAGGGCAATTTGAAGACGGCCTGGCCAAATTGGTCGACTGGCTGGACGAAAACTTGCCGGGAATCGAAAAAGAATTGGACGAAAACAGATTTGGAGGCGACATGGAGACTCTGCATAGGCTGGTCATGGAGAATAAGGAGCTAGAAACTCAGTTGGAGCAGAAAAGAAAACCACTGGAGATAGTAAGGAGAAGGTCGATGGAAATCCTCGCTGAAGCTGATACCGAGGAAGCAAACAAGGTGAAAGAGAAAATAGATGAATTGGAGAGCAAATGGGACAAGCTGGAAGCAGCTCTGAAGGAGAAGGTAGGAATTATAAGGAGTTTTGGATATTGTTTTAGGTTAGAGGGCAGGAAGAAAAAAAAATATTTTTTTGTGTGAAAGTGGATGAAGATGAGAGGGTTTTGGGGTTAGAGGTGAAGAAAATGAAAGAATAATTGTGATTGGGAGGGTATTTTTGGGTTGGAGACATTGATTTTTTGGTTTGGAGGGAAATTTATGTTGTAGTAGGTGAGGCGGAAAAAACGGAAAATTTTCGATGAAATTCTTTGAGTTTTTGATTGGAAATGGTTGAAAAAGGAAGATTATGAGTTGAGAAAAAGAATTGGATGATGGAAAAAAAGTTGGGGCGTTTTTTTGACATTAATTTATATTGTTGTAGGCAAAATTGGAAATTTTTTTGTTTTTTGTGGAATTTTGACGCGGTTTTTGTTGGAAGTTGATGGAAAAGGAGACTAAGTGACTTTTCAGACATTTTTTAAAAATTTTGTGAGGATTAGCATTTTTTGAAAACATAAATTTTGAGATTTTTTGCTAATTTTTTGCATTTTTTCAGGAAAAACGTCTCAACTCCGGCCTGGAAGAAGCTGTCGACCTCTCCGAGTCGGCACGAGAACTGAACGAAGCCCTCACTGAAATCGAATCCCGAATCCGCCGCGAGACCAGCCAGACAACGGACGATGAAGAGAATTCGAGATTGGCTCTGGAGCATCTCGAAAAAATCAAATCGGACATGGAGAACGAAGCCGAGCTCTACAACAAAGTTCAAGGCCTCATCCAGACGATTCAACCCGTTGCCCACCCAAAGGCTCAAGAGAATTTGCAATTTTTGGCGGCGCAGGCCGGCGAACGATGGGATCAGGTGGCTGGTTTGCTGGAAGAACGCCTCAAACACGCCGAAGAGCACTTTGGAATCCTCAAAGAACACGATCAAGCCCTCGAAAAGTACAGCAGATTCGCGGAGAATGCGGAGAAACTCCTGGCGGAGACACAAAATGCCTCGGGGCACGCGGAAAATCTCGAGGAAATCGTGGAATTGATCATGAAACATGATGAGTTCAAACGAGCCCTCAGGGAAGAGCAGCCGAAAATCGAAAAGGTCGTGGAAGTGGGCCAAGGCACGCAGAAAATGTCGAGCGAAGTGAAGCCACCACCGAAGCGGATTCAACAGCGATTCGCGCGAAGCGGCGGAGCCAAGAGATTGCTCAGCTCCGGAGAGAAAAAGAAGTGAGTTGGAGAGGACTTGAAGAACAGAGAGGAGGATTTTTCGGATTTTCGAGAGAATAGAGAGTATCTCTCAATCCCTTCTATAGAGTATAGAAGGGATTGAGAGAAAGTTTCGACAGGCTTGAGGAGGATTTTTCGGATTTTTGAGAGGTTTTTTATATTGTAGTAGGTGAAAGTTGAGGGTTTTGAAAATTTTGAGGATTTTCTCCAATTTTTTTGGTTTGAAATGGCTGAAATAAAAATATTATGGGTTTTTTGGGTCTTAGAGATGGGCTTGGCGATTTTTTCGACCATTTTTTATATTATACTAGGTGAAATAGATGATTTCAAAAAAAATTTTTGTCAATTTTTTGGTGTAAACTGACGTTTAAAGGTTGAAATACGAAGTGTAAGGGCAATTTAAAATATTTTGGGCCATTTTAAAAGGTTTTTTGGAGTCGATTTTGTATTATACTTGGTAAAAAATTTTTGACTTTTTGACGATTTTTGGGTATTTTTTGTTTGAAATGGTAGGAATTGATGTAAAAATGAAGAATTAGACATTTACAGATATTTTTGGAGCGATTTTTTGCTCGAATTTTTACGATTTTTCGAAAATTTTATTATTTTTTTTTTATTTTCAGCCCCAGAACCAAGCGCCAACGCCGCACCGACCAACTGGAACAGCGATGGCAGAACGTGTGGAACAACGCCATCGAGCTGGAAGAGGAACTCAAGGCGCGCCGAGCCCGCATCGAAGAGCTCCAACGACTGGAAGGCTTCACCTTTGCCGATTGGAGGGACCGTTACATCAAATGGATGGACACCACGAAGGCAAGACACTCTGATCTGTTCAGACAGATTGACAAAACTGGGCAGGGCCAGGTGCCCAGAGAGGAATTCATTGAAGGAGTTTTGAAGTCGAGGTTCCCAACTACAAGATTGGAGATGGAGAAGGTGGCGGATCAGTTCGATCGCGACGGAATGATATCGTCCAGAGAATTTGCGAACTCTCTGAGATATGTGGACACGAAAAAGGTGAGTTGAAGGGGGTTTGGGCGGTTTTTGAGAGATTTTTTATATTCACCATGAGAAAAATTTAAATTTTTTTCGGTTTTTGGGGTAATGAGCTAAGGAATGGATGTTAGAGTGTTTTTAGGACAGATTGGAGGAGATGGCGCCTTTAAATTGAGGTTAGAAGCAATTTTGGGAACTTTTTTGATATTAATTTATATTATTCATGGGGATTTTTTGGTACTTCTTTTTTGAATTTTTTATGGCAAAAATAATTTTTTATATGTTTAGCACCGTCTGCCCGCTGTTCCCGGCCCTTCTGCCACTCCCAGACGTCAAATTCCAGTCCCGTTAAGGAAGTCCCCAACCCAGATCAAGGTGGACAAGGAGAAGATTGCAACCGAGATCAAAAAAGAAAGCCAAATGTGCAAATGCAACGACCACTTCAAGGTATGAAATTTTGACAATTTTTTGGGAGTATCTTTGAACAAAAAAAAATTCAAAAAAATTCTCAAAAAAATTAAAAAATTCTTTTTTCAACAGGCCAATAAAACAATATAAAACCAACAAAAAACAAGTTTGACCACTTCCCAATATCATTTCTACTTCAAATTACACAAAAAACTTGCAAAAAGAGCGATTAGCAGCGAGTGGTTTCGATCCACCGACCTCTGGGTTATGGGCCCAGCACGCTTCCACTGCGCCACGCTGCTACGGTCTCGATCCGGAGTAATTCTGATCACACAGGAGGATTGGAGGGCTTAGAGTAGTCGAAAAACCATATTATAATCAAAAGAAAATCCAAATAACGTTTAAATTAAAATTTATCAGCACAACATTAAACAACAATGAAAATGAATATGTAAATAATAACTATTAAAACCGGCATTTTGAATAAAAGAGATCAAATAAATATAAAAGTAGATTAAATATTAATAACATCGATTTCTTCATCTTCTTCCTGCTCTTCTTCATAGCGCTCCTCCAAATATTCTTCTTCCTGCTCTTCTTCAATCCACTGACCTTCTTCTTCTTCTTCTTCTCCAATCTCCTCTTCTTCCAAATATTCTTCTTCCTCTTCCAGCTCCCGATCTTCTTGATCTTCTTCTTCAAATTCCTCTTCTTCCAAGCATTCTTCTTCCTCTTCTTCTACCAACTGACCTTCTTCTTCTTCTTCTTCTTCCTCAAACTCTTCTTCATCCAAATCTACTTCTGCCCATTCTTCTTCCACATCCAATTCATGACCATCTTCATCATCTTCCCCATACAGCTCGTCGTACAGACTACTGTAGTAGTCTGCTTCCTCGTCGGCCTCATATTGCAACCTCTTCATCGTCTTCTGTTCTTCCATTTCTCTGAGCAGTTCCTGAAAAAAGAAATTGTCAGCAAATAATAAATGGGTTTAAACTGGTCATTTATAAGCTAAAGCAACAATAAAATGTTATTGCAAATTATTTTTGAGATCAAAAAAAATAAGAATTTGGTATTTTTTCATGTTTTAACAGCGCTTAAAGAGTCCAAGTTTTCGGAAGAATATGAAAAAATCCAACAAAAAGTATCCCTAGAAATTCAAAATTAGATCAAAAATCCCACTAAAAGTATCCAAAAGTATCACGAAAATTCAAACGAATCCCAAAAATTCCACAAGAAGTATCCAAAAGTATCCAAAACCCCTCGAAATCAATTCAAAATTACTCACCTGTATTCTCAAGTCTTCTTTTTCTGGATCCTCATATGTGTGATCATAGAAGTAATCACAAATTGATCTGCCGAATGCAGTGAAGTCCTCGTCTTCCTCCTCATCCTCCTCCAATATCCTGGCCAGCTCCTCGCGCTTCTGCTTCTCTTCTTCGATCTCCTTAAGGTAGTCGAAGCGTCTCTTCTTGATGGCCTCCAAAAGATCTTCATCTGCCTTTCGCTTTTGTCCCCTAAGGGCAACAACGTTGGCAGAGCTTGGTGAAGACATTTTTTGAGGGGAAGTTGCTGAAAAATAAAAGTTAAAAATGAAAAAAACTGGTAAGATTATACTGTTTGGATTAATTTAATCACGATGTAAATAAAGAAAGATAAGGAAGAAGCAATTGGGAAACAAAAACTTTTTGTTTTATAAAAAAAAATAAAATAAAAAAATTAGCTCGCGCCCAAAAAATCCATGGTAAAACCACCCTTCCGACCACTGCATCCTATCATAAATGAGGTTACTTTCCCCGAGACATCCTGCTAGCCTTGCGCAGAAAGTTTTCGCCACGGTAATTTCTGCGCTAGCAGAAAATTTGAAGCCAATTGCGCAAGCGATAGATATCTTTGATTTTGGAATAACAGAAAAAATTTTAAAAAAAATTGTTATGGTTTTAATGCAGAGTTTTTTTTTACGAATTAGACTTACCTCCAGGAAATTCTTGCATCACCGAATTGAATTAAATTTGTCTCATATTTAATCTTTAAAATGCTGATCTGGGTCCTTGACTAGCCATTTGGGCCTTTAAAATGCTGATCCAATCTTTTTGGCTCGCCATTTGAGCCCATTAAAATTCAAAAAATTAATTTTTAAAAACACTGCATAAGAAAAAAATGTAAAGATCAAGAAAAATGAACATAATTTTCGAAATCAGCACCCTCAAAAACCTCGAAATGAAGTGCTTTCAAAAAAAATTCAAAAAATTACTAGTTTAAAGAGCTACTTTTCTGAATCTATGGAGATGTGATTATCGTAGGGCTATGATTGGAATTATTCCGCTTTGAGGCCGCAGCAGCGTGGCGCAGTGGAAGCGTGCTGGGCCCATAACCCAGAGGTCGGTGGATCGAAACCACTCGCTGCTAATCGCTCTTTTTGCATGTTTTTGGGTAAAATTGAAGTGGAAACGGTATTGGGAAGTGGTTAAATTTGTTTTTTATGGGTTGTATATTATTTTAGAGGCCTGTTGAAATGGAGATTTTTTATTTTTTAAGAATTTTTTTTTGAAATTTTTTGATTTTTGTGCGAATTGGGGTAAAGGGGTATTGTAAAGGGGCCATGAATATTTTTTGGAAGTTTTAAGAGGTGTTTTATATGTCATTTGGGGGTGGATGTGTGAAAAAAATTAGGGTTTTTTTCTTATTTTTTGTATTTTTCTAATTTTTTCGGTTTTCAGATTGCGGCGGAGCGCGAGACCAAAGGCGGTGCCGTGAAGTACGCGTTCGGCGACTCCCAAATGAAGCGCATGGTCCGCATCCTGCATTCGACGGTGATGGTGCGAGTTGGCGGCGGCTGGGAAGAGTTGTCCAGCTTCCTGCGAACACATGACCCATGCCGCGCGAAGGGCCGCACCAACATCGAGCTGAACCACGGCCACGAGTTTGTAATGCCGTCGGTGAAGCCGGTGGGCGCCAACGATGTGATGGGCACGTTCGGGTCGCGGAAAAGCTCGTACGCGCCGAGCAGCGGGCGCTCCACCCCAAGGAAGATGGTGAAGTATAATGTGGAGGAGAATGTGAATCAAGGACCGGTTATAAAGGTAGATTTTTTTTAATTTTTGGGGGTTATGGGGTAAGAGGGGAGTAGGGAAAGTTTTTGGGGAGTTGATTTTGAAAAAAATTTTTTTAATTTTTTTTTTTTTTTTTTTTTTTTTTTTTTTTTGATTTTTCTGAACATTGCCGGAAGTAAAGAACGTGATTTTCTAAGAGCTCTGGGAAATTTTTAGCTCGCGTTCTGCAAAATACACCGACATTTTTAGATATGAAATTTAAAAAATTTCAAATTTTTTCTCAAATGTGAACCGATTATAAAGGTAAAAATATAAATTTTGTGGGGGTTTTGGAGCAAGAGGGGAGTGGGGAAATTTCGGGGAATTGATTTTGAAAAAAAAATTTGTTTATTTTTTTATTTTTTTTATTTTTTTTTTTTTGAAAATTGCCGGAAATAAAGAATATGATTTTCTAAGAGCTCTGGGAAAATTTTACTTACGCTTTGCAAAATCCACCGAGATTTTTAGGTATCAAATTTTTAAAATTTCAAAATTTTCTTCATTTTTGCTCTAAACCCCTCTAAATCGAGGTGAAATTCAATTTGAAATTTGGTGATTTGCAGAATAGATAGGAGGTTTCGAGATTTTATCGAAAGGATTAGCGAAAATCGGTCTGATTTTTTATTCAAAATTGATTTGAATTTAATTCGAGATGTTGCAGGTCAGAGAAAAGACGGAGAGAAGTGTACCGATGTTCAAGAAACCGCTGACCCCGAACTCCTCAGCCAATTCCAGTCGAAGTTATTCGAGACAGGCTAGTGATCTCAGTGCCAAAGGTAAATTTTGGACTTTTTTTGGTGATTTGAAGGGAAATGTGGGGAATTAGGATGTGATTTGGAGGTGGGATGATAAATTGGGGCTTGATTTTACTATAGGTATGTAGCTTTACAGTCTGAAAGTAGATTTTTTGAGATTTTTTGACGTTTTTATATTGTTTTAGAGGTGGAACCGAAAAATTTTGATTTTTGAAGGTAAAATAAGGTGGTATATAGGGAAGAATTGGTTTAGAATGGTAGAAGATATATTTTGGTTTACTGAGGAGTGATTTTTTTGAGGGAAAGTTTTGAATTTTTAAGATTTTTTGGAATTTTTTCCACCTGATGTCTAAAGTAATATAAATTGATGAAAATACAAGCTTTTTTGTTAGGGAAGCTGATGTTTTTGGTTTTTTTGAGTCGGAAATATTATGATTCGAAACTTTTTGTGGTTCTTTTGTAATGGCGATACCCATTTTGACCTTATTTTTTCATTTTCAGACGGCTCAAACACCAGAATTCCCCGGCCACTTTCGTATCAAAACCTGGCTCAAACCCCGTCCAGACCCTCGAGCAGAGCCAGCGATGTCTCGGATTTAAGCGCTACCCCCTCAAGACTACCCACATCCAGAAGAACCCCAGTTTCGTCGAGGCCACAGTCCAGGAACGCCTAAAATAATATAATTTATTGTAAAACCCTAAAGTTTTTTGTAAACCCCTGTCTAATTTGGTCCCACATACATCCTACAGCAAAATTGAAAATGTTTTAATAAGCCCTCAGGGTACTGTAACATTTTTTTGCTAAGATTTTTTCTGTTTGGCTAAGCACTGTCTCCGAAAACGGTTAAACCCCCATAATTTTTTTCAAATTCCCCCAAAAAGGAAGTCTATATTGTATTGTTTGTCCATATCACTTATCAATCCGAAGTCGTCAGCTCAAAACATTCAAAAAACATAATTTTATATTGTTTTAGCTCTTTCCCCACAAACGAATGCCAGTAATTCTTATTTTTCTGTATCGGTACTTTGCAATTTTATATTGAATATACGATAAATTTATTTTGGAAGAGATTGGTTGTTCAATTGAAGGTTAGTTGTAAGATTTTCGAGGTATTTTTTGAGATTTGATGTCATGGATAATATAATTTTTATTGAGTTTTTGACTGAAAATTTTTTTAATAGACAGTAACTGGGGTGGTAAGGGAGATGGTAAAAAATTTCGGAGGAAATTTTAAGTTTTTCCATGTTTTTGAGCGATTTTTGACATTTGATGTCATGGATAATATAATTTTTATCGAATTTGTGGCTAAAAATTTTTAAATAGACAATAAGTGGGTTGGTAATGAGATTGTTAACTGAATTTGAACAAATTTTCATTTTTCCTTGATGTTTGGGGAACTTTTTTTCATCTGATATCATGGATAATATAAATTCCCCCAATTTTAGCCTCAAATTAACCAGAAACCCAAAGAAATGGCCCTCCGAATACGTAATCCCTCTCACCTTGCCCATTAGAATACATTATCCGCGAATTTTCGCCCACCCTTCGAATCTCTCAACTTCTCCTTGGCAACGCACCGTGCGGCCGGCTCTCGCCGCAATTAGGAGCGAAAACCAAAGGGGAACGGATGAATGGCCGAACTCAAGGTGCTCTTCGAGGTGTAAAGGGTCAGGTCCGAGAGGAATATCAAGTTTGTTTTAGGGGATTTTGGGATTTTTTGCAGAAAAATGTTGTTTTAGGCATGAATTTTGATGTTTTTGGATTTTTGGAAGTGTGGATGAAGAAAGTTCCTGGATTTTTTGATGTTTTATGAAAGAAAACGCCTTATTTTACCTAGAAAATTTAATTTGGGCATGTTAAAGGGTAGTTTTGTGAGGTTCTGATATTATTTTAGACACCTGATAAAGTAGTTTGGAAAACCTCAGTTTTTGAGCTTTTTTCGAGGAGAAAACGCATAGATTTTCAGAATTATTCTCCTATATGATGTTTAGAACAAAGTTCGAGAGTTGTGCCGCTAAACGGCACTAAAAATTATATTACTTTAGACATCGGATCAAAAAATTTCGAAAAATCTCAATTTTGCTGCTTTTTTCTGCGGGAAATTGCATTTATATTGAATATCAACGCCCATTCTATCGTGCGAGATTGAATTGCCTTCTAAAATCGTCAAAAATTATATTACACTAGACATCAAGTGGGAAAAAATCTAAAAAATTTGTGTTTTAAAGCTAATATCAGGGTTGAATTAAATTCACAACGCCATTTTCCAGCCGTATTTTATAGAAAACACTTCAATTTCCCTCAATTTTCGCCGAAAATTATCGAAATTGACCTTTGCAGGAAATTCGAAGATTTCCTCGACCGGAATTCCTTTTATTCTCCCCTGGAGGGCCTCGAAGAACATTTCGAGAACACAAACGGCCATTTTCGGGAACGGAATTTCGCAAACGGGCACCTTTTATTTACAAAAAAGAACTTTTGCCCTCCGTGCTTGGAGATGGCTGGTAGAAAAATTGGGCGAAAAATTGTCGAATTTTTGGATTTTTTAGGATTTTTTCTCTCTCAGCCAGATTGGTCTTTTGGTCTAGTTTAATTTAGAATACTCGAAGCTGGGAAATGATCGGGATTTGAACGATTTTTGAGTAAAAGTGGAAATTTTGCCATGAATAATATAAAAAATGTATGGATTTTATATGGAACGTCACAAAGTTTGGGCGTATTTTACATTTTAATGCTTGGAATTGACTAAATTCGTCATTTATAAGCGTTTTACAGCATTTTAGAGACTTGAAACAGAATGCCAAAAATGGCGGGAAATTTGAATTTTTGAATTTTTATTTAACTTTTGAGCTCCCAAGGTTATGAGAACGATAGAACAAGTTGTTTTTTATTAATTTTTATTGCGAAAACCCCAAATTTTTTTCATTTTTTTACATCAATCATACCTAAAGTAATATCGAATATTTTCTCCATTTTTTCTCAAAAAATGTCTAAAATTTTGAATAAATTAGAGCAATTCTAACCTGAGAGTACATTATCCATGGTTCTTTCAGACCATTCAGGCGGAGAAACAATTGTTTTGGCACTTTTTTTAACCAATGATGACGTAAAGGGCCAGTGTTTTGAATAAATCTTGTCGTCTGGCCCTCGAAGATGACTCTCATGGAGCAACAAGTGCAGGTGAGTCCTTTGTGGAGCATAGCGGTTGTCAGAGACATGTTTTTCTATAAATACGTTCCAAATTTTTTGGGCTTTATCTTGTTTTAGCAGTTTTTTCGCTTATCTTGAGAAAATTTTCGGATTTTTTGAAAGATTACAGTAACCCAATCCAGCCAAATTGCTTGATAAGGCATAATAAGGCCCTGGATTTTTGATAGACAAGTTTTTTTCCTGCAAACGTCGATATTTGCCGTATTTTACCTTATTTTAGTCATTTTTATCTTGTTTTGGCCAAATTTTGCCATTTTCTTGAAAATTACAGTAATCTAAAGGTTCAAAATGATGGATTACAGAAGCTCAGGGTATTATCTCTCTTTCGGATATAGAATTTGTAGAGAAAAATTTATTTTTGACATACATTTACCTTATTCTAGCCATTTTTCGACTGGTTTTGGTGAAAAATCTTAATTTTTGGTTAAATTACAGTAATCCAAGGCTCTAAAAGCGTCCAGAAAGCAATTTAGGGACGTCATATATCCGATAGATCTATTTTCAACCCAAAAAATGTCAGTTTTGACACAGATTTACATTATTTTAGACATGTTTCGGCTTATTTTAGTGAAAAATCTTAATTTTTGGTCAAATTACAGTAATCCAATGCTTTAAAATTGTCCACAAAGCAATTTTGGGGCGTTGTATATCCGATAGATTCATTTGCAGCAGAATAAATCTCAGTTTTTGAGCAGTTTTAAGCATAAGTCACCTTACTTTAGCCCTTTAAACCACGTCTTGTTCTATGGCCCCGCGGCGCCGTCCTCTTCTCCACAAATCTTCACGGACTTGGCGCCGGCAACGTACCATCAGACAGTGTCCTGCTGGCCCTGCGATTCGTCATCTATCACTTCCACCATCAGCGAAATCGCCTCGTAACTTACGGGGATTGGCTGCGAATCGCGGCGCTGAAAATAAATTTGAGCCGCGAATGCGCGTTTCTGCTGTTCGCCGAGGCGCAGACCATTAGTCCCGTCCATCGCGAGCGCCGAATCGCCTCCAACACGTCGGACAGCGATCTGGAGAGCCGCGCCGACGTCCTCGGATTGGTGGTCGCGCTGGCGTTGTTGGGCTGCGCACCGGATGAAAATGGCAACAGGAACGTGGCGAAATACATAAAAGACAATTTGAGTAAGCAACAAGCCTTTGGGTATTTGATTTTCGGGTTTAGACCAAGATTAAGGGACTTGGGATATTATCCATGAGGAAATTGATGATTTGCTTGGATTTTTGAGGAGTTTTTGGAAGGCTTTTGGTGTGGAAAGACCTTGTAGAGGTCTGTAGTTTTCATTGAGACCCCTTTTTCCAGAATTTTCACTAAAAATTATATTATCCATGACGAAAATTGATGATTTTTTTGAATTCTTTAGGGGTTTTTGGAGGGTTTTTTGGTGTGAAAGGATCTTGTAAAGGTCTGTAGTTTCGAGTGGCACCTTTTTTTCAAGAATTTTCACCAAAAATTATATTATCCATGACAAAAATTGATGATTTTCTTGGACTTTTTGAGGGGTTTTTGGAAGGTTTTTGGTGTGAAAGGATCTTGTAAAGGTCTGTAGACTCGATTGACACCCCTTTTTCCAGAATTGTCACTAAAAATTATATTATCCATGACAAAAATTGATGATTTTTTAAAAATTTCTTGGGTTTTTTGGAAGGTTTTTGGTGTGAAAGGATCTTGTAAAGGTCTGTAGTTTTGATTGGCATCTAGTTTTCGAGAATTCTGACCAAAAATTATATTATCCATGGCAAAAATTGCTGATTTTTTTGAATTTTTGAGGGGTTTTCGGAAGGTTTTTGATGTGAAGGAGCTTTTTAGAGGTCTGTAGTTTCGATTAACGTATTTTACCCGTTCCCAACCAAAAATTATATTCACCATGGTTTCAGATGTGTTCCTCAGCTGCCTGCTCCTTTGCAACTACGCGCTGGCCTCCGAAAACATCACCAGCTCGAGGCTGGAGCAGATCCCACGTCTGGACTTGATTCCGGCCACCGCGCTCAGCAATTTGGACGTGCTTTTCGAGGGCACACTGCGGACGGAGAAGCAGATGAGCACCGTCGGCGTGATCCCGACCTCGATTAGTGCTTTGCTCATGGCCGTAATGCACTGGGAATTGAAGGATCAGGTGGGAAATTGAAGATCTTGGGGGATTTTTGCAATGCCAAGACGAATTCGGGAATCGGAGGTTTTCGTGGTGGGGCCCAAAAATTGTGGAAAAGATTTAATTTTGGGCTCTGGAAGAGAAATATTCTTGTTTAGAGCTTGAAAAAGCTTGTGAAGGGAGTTTCTAAACCCAATGAACAAGATTTTACGCAATGCCAAAGATCAGGCGTTCGTGGTGGGACCTAAAAATTGTGGAAAAAATTTCTGTTTCGGGTTCTGGAAGAGAAATATTCTTGTTTAGAGCGCGAGAAGTCGTGTGAATAGAGTTTATGTACCCTATGAGCAGGATTTTATGCGATGCCAGAAATCAAGTATTCGTGGTGGGACTCAAAAATTGTGGAAGAAGTTTTGATTTTGGGCCCTGGAGGCAAAATATGTTTGTCTAGAGCTCGAGAAATTTTGTGAAGAGAGTTTCTGAACCCAATGGGTAAGGTTTTATGCAATGCCAGAAATCAGGTATTCGTGGTGGGGCCCAAAATCAAAAATAAAAATCGGCGTAAAAAAGTAGGATCAAGGCGAGTAAAATTGGAGCTTGCATGATCCAAAAATATTAATTTTGCAGCCAAAACAGTCATTTTTTTACCTTTTTAGAATGTCAAGTATAATATAATTTTTTCCAGATTCCAATGCAAGACCTCCTCGAAATCTTTCGAAAAACCCTCCAAACGGATATGTTCTCACTTGATGACATCGCAACGACCATTTCGACGGCCAAGTCGGAGGAGTCGACCAGTCGAACAATGACGTCAACGCAGCTGGCGGAACATCGAAAAATCACCGTCCGCCGATGGTCCCATATTGAATTATTGACGAAACATGCATACCGTGGAGCTAACTTGAGAATCAAGGTAAATTTTTTGGTTTTTACACGGATTTTTTTTTATTTTTGGGTCCCGCAGCGAAAATTTGATTTTGAATTTTTTGGTCTAACTCTTCGATAAAATGAAATTTTGTGTGTTTCAGGGCCCCCACAAGGACGGATCGGTTCTGATTTGCCCCAGGGCCATGAGATCGGCGTTAATTAAGGACATCCGGTCGAGTGGTCCCATCATTTTGGGCCCAATAAATGGCCTCCTGATCCTGGATGGGCTGGAAAATTTGCATGTCTCCGCGATATGCGAGAGGATTATCATCCAGAATTGCAAAGAGATTACGGTATTTCTGAATACTCGAACCTCCCCGGCCATCGGAAGGAACTGCCAACAGATCCGGCTGGCTCCATACAACACGTATTTTGATGTAAGTTGGAGGTGTTTTTTAGAAAGATTTTGAGGCGAAAAAGTTGATTGCGGTTTCTAGGGTTATGGGACAGACTTTGGAGACAGTACTTGACAAGGAGACTATAAAAATCGAGGATTTTTGGATCAAGGTCCTCATGGATAATATAAAATTAATGGCTAAGAGTAATTTAGCAATGATTTTTGGCGTGGAATAAGGATATTAGAGCGTGTTTGGAGGTACAGAAGCAATTTTGCGATCAAAAATGATTAGATTCATAGCTTAGAACAGAATGCCAGAAATGGCGGAAAATTTCGATTTTTGAATTTTAAATCAATTTTTATAAAGCGGAAATGGAGCAAATAGGTGGACAGGATGACTTGAGAATAGTGATAGTGATTCGGACAGAGCTGTATAAATATGTTTTTTTTTGGACTTTCAGTAAGTCATGGATAATATAATTTCGTTTGTTCGAAAAAGAACAAAAATTGAGGGAAATAATATTTATTTTGATATGAGTAACATGTATACAGCTAGCACTGTCAATTCTATGATTTTCCAAGTCCGTATTTGAGGTTAGAACAGAATGCCAAAAATGGCGGGAAATTTGAAATTTGAATTTTTTCTTTGAAAATGGTCCGAAAACTCGTTATTATTTCTTGGCATATTTTTGCATGTCGATGTGATGCTTTTTAGGGTCTATTCCAAGAGCTACAGTACTCTGGATTAATGTTGTTGAGCGGCAATGAAAACCGTTGGGATCAGCCGATTCAAGTGGACTCAATCCAACTAAAACCGGGTCCTCCACCCCTCCGAGTATGGAGTTTCTTGCCGCTGGATGCATTTTACATTCAGCCGACACCGTTCCCCACGAATAAAGGCTCAACTCTTCATGATGTAAGAAAAATTTATGTTATACCAGGGGTTTTGGAGGAAATTTGTTTAAAAAGTGACTAAAAACGGGTTGAAAATGAACGAATTTTGCATTTTAGTACTTCCTACGGTCCATCCCCGCGATGTACTTGGACAGTTTCGAGGAGCGAATGCGGTCCGCTGAGCTGTGGCTGCAGCGAAACCCGGAAAATCGGCTGATTGGCGTCCCGGAAAAAGATCGAGAATATCTAAAACATCGTGTCAGCCTGTCGCAATGATTTGCTAGCGTTGACAGTGAATATTGAGGATGTTAAAAAGCTAAAGATATTTGAAGAGAAAGATGAAGGAAAATAAATATAAATTATATTGTACTAGAGGAGGAGGTGTGGATTTGGAGGTCGATTTCTCGAAAATTGGTGGGTGGAATTTGAGAACACTTGGTGAGAGTAATGAATAGGGATTGGTAAGGCACAGTGAGGAATTCTGGACATCAGTGTTGAGCAGTAAAAAAGTTATGGCATATTATAGTAGGGCGGGGGGATATTAATTTAGACGATAATTTCTCTAAAGATACTCGTTGGATTTGCATGGAACTTGTTGAGAATGAAAAGCAGCTCTTCAAACGGCTACTGAAATATTTTTGGGTCGCGTTATGCAGAAACAAAAGAGTTATGAGATATTGTAGTAGAGGTGGCTGATATATATTGAGACTTCAGTTTCTTCAGGTAGAGTAGTCCAAATAGAATAAAGTTTTGTGGAGATTAACAGCATGCCTTTATAAAGCGTTGGTAGAAATTACAGCTCATAGGGGAAGACTTTCCTTATATTGTAGTAGGTGATCTGATATTACTTTAGACGAAAATTCCTCAAAATTCGGTGAACTTATTTTGATGTGCGCTACAGGAAATGAAAATGAGGTCGTTCTAATGATTAGCGCAAAATTTCATACCGCGTTATACAGAATTCGCCGAGTTCTGAGCCGTTTTTCAAAGTCGCCTATATCAAGATGACGTCAAGCCAAAAACAATTCATAGAACTTTTATTAGTGAAGTATAAATAGTGAAAACTATCAAACCGGACATTGTAAAATACGAGTAAATCAATTTTTAGTAAAATTCAATAACAAAAGTACAAGTAAAAGTGGTGAAATTTGATAAGCATGAGGTTTGAATGGACAGAACATCGTGGTTGATATATTGAAAAAGACAATTCCATGGTTATCTCCAATTTCCAATCCGCATTGGTTTTGAGCAATTAGTCGCGAGAGCGTTGCCGTTGTTTCCGTTCAAAGACCCGTTTGGTAGTGGCTGTACAGGCGGCTGTCCAGGCTCCCTTTTGGCCCTAAAGGCTGTTTTTGATAGCCGTAGGGGCTGGGCGCCGGCGCTGGGACCGGAGTGCGACTGCAGGGCGAGTATGGGCTGCTATATCCGTTGCTGGGAGGTGGCGGAGTACTGTAGGCTTCATTTGGCGGGTTACTGTAACTTTTACCCGGGTTACTGTAATTGGTCCCTGGGTTACTGTAACCGTCAGAAGTGCGTTTAAGACCGAGTTTAGGGCTACTGTAGCCGTTCGGGAGGTTATTGTAAATTTTCCCGGAGTTACTGTAGATTTCGGTGCGGTTACTGTAACTTTCGTTTAGAGGGGTGCTGTAGCTGCGATCCTCCAAATCACGGTACTCGGGGCCTTCTGGTATACTGTAGTCAACAATTTTTTGGTTACTGTAACTTGTTGACGGGTTACTGTAAGTTGTATTTAGAGGATTACTGTAGTGCTGCCGGTTACTGTAGATCCCCTTATGATTACTGAATCCATTTTGAAGCCGATTCAAGTCATTTCCCACCCTCGCTGAGTTTGCGAACACAGTAGAATGGCTACTAAATTGACCATAATTACTCCGTCGCGGCGCCTCCGGATCGCTACCGTAACCCCCGCTCCGACGAACCAAGTTGTTGTCCAGACTGCTTTGGCGGAACGCACCGTTGGCGTGGACGTGCGCCAAGGCAGGGTTGATCCGCAGCACGGTCGGCGAAGGGGTCCATTGAGCGAGTCGGCTTTCGCGCAGGAAATCGTCGTAGGACGCAGGCGACGGATCCAAGGGACGACCGGGGAAAATCGCGGGCCGATGGAGCTCGGAGGAGACTGAAAATTGAAAATTTATGTATTTTTTGTCATGTACAAATTTTATTTTTGGCGATGTTTAAAGAAAAAATCAAATTTTCAAATTCCCGCCAAACTTGGCATTCTGTTTTAGTGGTCGGAAATGGCTGATATGTGCTCAAAAATGTCAGCGTTTGTTATTTTATTTATGGAAATTAAAAATATCGTCGAATTTGGTGCACTAAAAGATTCAAATTTTCAAATTCCCACCAAATTTGGCATTCTGTTTTAGGGTCGGAAATGACGTACATGTGCTTAAAATACCAGTGCTTGCTATTTTATTGTGTGAAATCTGGTATTACGTCCAATTTAGAGCACTGAAAATTCAAATTTTCAAATTCCCGCCAAATTTGGCATTCTGTTTTATCGGTTGCAAGTCAAAAATAGATGCTCAAAAAATGTCACTAGTCACGATTTGATCGCTAGAAACTTATTTTCTGGCCATTACTACAATGAATTTTTACTACACTTTGAAAAAAAAAAGTTTCCGGCTCGATACGGCAATTTCCTTACCTCTGCTCTCCACTGTATCCTTCCGACTAGCCACCTCTGCCGTAGGCGTCTCCACCTCACTATTCAACGTTCCCTCGCTTGGCGTATGCACTCGATCGTACGTATTCTCCTCGACGAAGCTGTTATGCGCGCTTTGCGACAGTTGGCTCTTTTTCCGGCTGATGGGCGAGTAATTTTCGGTCGATTGGTATTTCCTCAGCATTCGCATGCGACTCTGCGCCAGCGTTCTCGGCAAAACGTCCAATTTCGGAGAGTCTGAGGTCATTTTCGGCGTGTTTTGGCCAAGGCTTCTTGGCAAAACCGGCGTCGAATTGGGGGCCACGATACTGGGTGGGCCATGGTGAAGATCGGCGGAATTTTGAAGTTTCCGGTCGTCAAATTTCCGTCGATCCTGTCTTAAACGGCTTGTTGTGGCATTACTGAGTGGTGTGGCGGTCGTACTGTTGCTTTCGTATTCGTATCTTGGCGGAATATTCGAATTTATACTGAGGCTTAGGCTCGAGTCCGGGCTCTCATTGAACCGACTTAAAGTCAATTTTCCCTCCAAAGTCTTGGGTTTCCGCATCGCTGATGCACTGTACACCGAAGAGGCTGTCGAGCCCTGAGGGCTTTCCGGCTTGAAACGAGATTTTTCGTCGATTAAAATGGGCGTTTCCACTTCTTGATGACCAAAACTTTGATGGATAATATCTTGATGTGCATGGTCCGCTACAAACTCCCTGGCTAGTCCATTGACAAGCGCTTGAACCCTAGTTGGCGGGTCTTGACGGATGATTGTGGCGCTGTTGTCATTCGTGCGCAGCAACGAAACTTTTTTCCGGTTTTCTCCCATTTTTCCGCCAAACCCAATTCCATTCCCCACATGGCCATTGACTTGGCCGTTGCTGAAGTTGGAACGTAGAGTTGGAGCATGACCTTCGTCATCCACTTTGACCACTTTTTCGCATTTTTTGAGGCCCCCATTTTCGACTACGGAGCCGTTTTCGCCACCCGGCTGCGTCAAGATCGGCTGTTTGCGTTGGGTCTGCGGAGTTCTGGTAACTACTGTAGGGGTAATTTCGTCGTCTCGCAGCTTCCGCGACGAGTCCCATTCCGCTTCAACGTGCCAATACCAATGCCAGTAGACGTAGAGCTGAAATATAGAGGGGTAATTTCCCATTAATGTGAGTTTGGATGACGTCATTTGAAATCGAGACTTTTTTGATTTTTCGGCGAAAAAATTGGTGCAAATTTTTTTAACACCTCCATAATGATCTATTATTTAGAAAAATGTGCTTAGAATTGATTTACAATGCGAGTTTGAACCATAATTTTCAAAAATTCAAAATCCCGCCACTTTTGGCATTCTGTTTCAGTGGTCAAAAACACTAGCTAAGTGGTTGAAAATTAATTATATTGTCATTCTGCATGATCAGAATCGTGTTGAGACTGATTATGACCACAAAAAATTCAAAAAGCAAGATTCCCGCCATTTTTGGCATTCTGTTTTAGGGGTCTGAAATAGAAGATATGTTGTCTAAAATGAGATATACCGCTATTTTACTACTTAAAATTGATTCTGAGGCCCATTTCTGCTTCCAAAAAATAAAAATTTCAAATTCCCACCATTTTTGGCATTCTGTTTCAAGCAAAATTTAGGGTAAAATACGACTTCGCACGTTTCTTCATTAACCTTCTACTTACCAAAAAGAAGTTCATACACATCCCAATGACATATGCGAAGATGGCCGTCATCGGTGCATTGTTCAAATCGCCCATAAAAGTTGGTAGGATCCGGGGTAATGCCGCCAAACTCAGGATCAGCAGGCCAATTCCGTAGATACTTTGCTAAAAAGGTTTAATTATTTTTGTTAATTTTTGCATTATTATTATTATTTTTTCAAATTTTGTTTTTTTTTCAAAATTTAAATTTTTTGTTAATTTTTGCATTATTTATTCTTTATTTTTTCAAATTTTGTTTTTTTTTTTCAAAATTTAAAACTATTTAGTTATTATATTTGAAGCCATTTTCATTGTGTATTTTTTCTTCGCCAATGAGGCCATTTAACAACATGATGATGTGTGAGAACAATAACGCCAAATGTCGGACCATTTGCGTCAATCCACTATTAGTTCGTAATGTTATGTTCTCATGAGCCCGGAAAAAACGTTTTGGTCTCGACAAAAAACACAATTGAGTTTGCAGAAATTGTAGTTGGGTTTAATTAAACGATTTTTTTGCCTATTTTCTTGCAAATGATTTTTTGTGGAAAGATTGCAGTCTATGTTTCAAAACAAATAGAGGGATTTTTCAATTTTTGAAATCCATTTTTTCATTTTTTTTTGAAATTTTTTGGGTTTTTATATTTAAAAAAATTGTTTATTGTATTTAAAATATTTTTGAAATTTACCGATTTTTTTGGAACCAATAGGGTTGATTTTTTGAATTTTTTATTTTTTTATTTCTAACAAAAATAAAATAAATCAGTAAAATAAAAAAAAATCAGAAAAAGATTAAAAGAATATTTTTTAAATCAAAAAATAAGTATAAACTAACTTTTTTGCATTGATTTATATTTATTATTTTAAAAAATTAAAATTTTACAAAATTATTTAAAAAAATTTGTTTTAAAAAATTAAAATTATTTAAATATTACATATTTTTAATTTAAAAAAATCAAAAAACAAATAAATGCTTGATTTTATGCCTTTATTTATTTTTTTAATAAAAAAATAACTGTTTTTTTTTATTTTTTTAAACTTATTTACATTTATTTCGAAAAATTTTAAAAAAGTTTTTTTTATTTTCGTTATTCAAAAAGTCAAATTTTATTCTAAATTTATTTTTTCATTTTCAAAAAACCAAAAAAACTCACCTGAATTAGCAACGGCCACAACAAAAACGGTCTAGGTCGATTCAAGAAGGCGCATGGCAAGCACATCACCAGTACCATGATATGCGTCACACACCATCCGAATCTCCCGTAGCCGCCATCCAGGTGCTCCGCAACGCAACCGTCAATGCCCCAGAGTGAGTGGAACAGACCGATGTCGAAGATGATCGCGTCGACGCCGGCGAACGCCATCGGCAGGCTGGAATTGGCGTTGAAGTCGCAGAAAAGGATCTGAAATGGATTTTTTTTTGAATTTTAAAAATGGATTCAAATTTTTTTTATTTCAAATTTTTGATCTTTTTAATTTTTTTTTTTTTTGATTTTTCATTTGAAAAATCGTTATTAAAAACATAACAAATGCCTTACAAAATTTTTATGGCCTTCAGAATCAATTTCTATGAAAAAAAATTGAAAAAATTCAAATTTCCCGCCATTTTTGGCATTCTGTTCTAAGCCGTATTTTCGGCGGGAATTTGCTTCAGATTGAAAAATGAGTAGTTAACAAGTGCCCAAGAGTGTTTTTTATTATGCTTCCTTCTTATTCAATCATTTTTAGGCCGAAAATTATATTATCCATGATGACTTTTGAACTTTCCTCCGATTCCTTTGATTTTTCGAACCCCCTTTCCCCGTAATTCCAATCCAGACGCTTTCTCAAAGTCTTTACAAGCCCCCACTAACTTCCTGATGTACTCAAAATAACATGGGGTTTTGGGCAAAGACAATAAATATTGGCCCATTTCGAAGGGCATTTCGGTTGAATAAAAAGCCGAACAAAAGGAATAGCGGAAGTCGGGTTCGGCGGATCCTGAACGCATTATAATATTGGTAGTCTGCCTACGACGTCATCTTGAATATTACGAGAATTTCGGGGTTTTCTGGTTGATTTAATGGCCTTAGAACGGAATGCCAAAAATGGCGGGAAATTCAAATTTTTGAATTTTATGGTGATTGAAGGTGTATGAAATGGACTATAAATGCGATGTAGGATCTTCATATCATGTTGTCAGTAATTTACAGTCCTTTTGAAGCCTTACAACAGAATGCCAAAAATAGCGGGAATTTTGAATTTTCAAATTCTAAATTCATATAGAGCTTGAAGAATCTTTTCTAGGTGTGATTTAAAGACCTTTTATACATTTTCAAATCAGTTTTGAGTATTTTTCAACGCTTACAACAGAATGCCAAAAAATGGCGGGAATTTTGAAATTCAAAAATTTTTCTGCAAAATCGCTTCCATCACTTATGACCTTCGAGGATAGATATAAATAAGCGATACTAATGGTTTATCGTCGAAAAAAACAAAGAAATTAATCTTATTTTAGGCCGGACTAATCTTTCATTTGGATTCCATTCCCCTTATGTCATCATATTTCCTTCCGCCTCTCATTTTCAACATGATTAAATTTTTTGTTGGTGCAGCTGCGGCCCAAAAATAGCCGCGAATCTTACGAAAATATGAGAAGGAGGGGATTTGATGTCATTTGAGAATCCGATTATATTGTAATAGGTAGCTGATGTAAAATAATATAGGAACAGGTGAATGTTCGAATGCATGATGCGGGTTTCTCTTGAATAATTGGTTAGACAGCCATAAATAATTCTTGGAGGCCAGAGGTCCAAAATTTCGGATTTTTTTTTGAATATTTGAGTTTCCCGCCATTTTGGCATTCTGTTTTAGGAGTCAAAAAAGACGAAGAAAATGCAAAAGATGTCCTCAAGGTCTTGAAATCGCCTACAGAAGAAATTTTTAATTCCCTTGACGATTTCAAAATTCAACAATTCAAGTTTCCCGCCATTTTTGGCATTCTGTTCTAGGGATGGCGAAGATGCCAAAAAGAAAATGATATACGATCTAAGTGTCTTGGAATTATATTTTCACGTTATTCTTAGTATTTTCAAAAGTTTTGATATCCAAAAATTCAAGTTTCCCGCCATTTTTGGCATTCTGTTCTAGGGGTTGGAAAACATTGGATACCGAACGATGTACGACTTCAGGGCTTTATGATGACATAAGAAAGTAATTTTGAGTATTTTCGAACGATTTAAAGTTCAAAAAATTCAAATTTCCCGCCATTTTTGGCATAATGTTTCAATGGTCGGAAATTGCCCAAAACTGACTAAGAATGATTTTCAGCAGTCGAGACGTAATTTTTAGAAAAGAAAAACGACTTTTAAAGGCATTTATAATTCGGAAAAATACAAAAAAGCTTACAAATTCCCAAAGACCTCAAAAAATTACCTTGTTGAAGTTGACGATGCTGTAGACATGCTGCAGCAGTGCCCACACACACACCCCCAACTGCAAAAGCCCAATGTAGAGCGAGAGTTGGCTGTTGAGGAAACGTCGGCCGAAAATCCGGGAGTATTGGTCGCGGATTTGGAGGAAGCGACTCATCGATGCCTCCGCCGCCGCTCCAACACGACCACGCCACGTCGCAAGGGAATCGGACTGAAATTTTGGGTTTGTTAGAAGATAATTTTCATCGTAAAATACGTGTTCTTTAGTCCATTTCATGAGAAAAAATTAGAAAAAATCGATTTTTCCGAGAAAAAAATCGGTATGAAAAAAAATTTTCTTTTTTTTAAAGAACAGCCTTATAAAGCTCTAAAAGTTATTTTTGCGCAAAAAATTTCATCATTTTAGGGTTAATATACGTTCAGTCGAGGCATTCTTTTTCTTGCACTGTGCAACGCAAAAAAAATTTTTGTTTGCGCACTGTGCAATGCAAAATTTTTTATCGCACTGTGCTACACAAAAAAATTTTCCTCGCATCGTGCATTCAACGCAAAAAAAAAAATTTTCTCGCACTGTGCAAAACAAAAAAATTTTTTCATCGCACCGTGCACTCAAATTTTTTTTTACGCACCGTGCAATGCAAAAAAAGTTTTTTTTCTTGCACTGTGTGTGCATTCAACAAAGCAACTTTTCATCGCACCGTGCACTCAAAAAAATTTTCATTTTTTACGCACTGTGCAAATCAAAAATAAATAATATTTTCTTGCACTGTGCAATGCAAAAAAAGTTCTTCTTGCACTGTGCATTCAACAAAAACAAACTTTTTTCTTGCACTGTGCATTGAACAAAAAAAAACTTTTTATCGCACCGTGCACTCAAAAAGATTTTTATTTTTTACGCACTGTGCAAATCAAAAATAAATAATGTTTTATCGCACTGTGCAACGCAAAAAATTTTTTTCTTCTTGCACTGTGCATTCAACAAAAACAACTTTTTATCGCACCGTGCACCCAACATTTTTTTTAATTTTTTTACGCACTGTGCAAATCAAAAATAAATAATATTTTATCGCACCGTGCAAATCAAAACATTTTTCTCGCACTGTGCAATATAAAATTTTTGTTTTATTAGAAGATAATTTTCATGGTAAAATACGTGTTCCGCAAAGATTAAATCACATCAAAAATTTTTTTATTTTTTACGCACCCTGCAATGCAAAAAAAACGCTTTCTCGCACTGTGCGAAGCAAAAAATAAATAATATTTTTCTCGCATTAAAAAAAAAGTACAACTTTTGGGCGAAAATAAAAATTCCTATCCAAATTCGAGGCAATTAGGCCGGACCCCGAAACGAGAAACCTCTGAATGTGTAAAATGATAAAGCCCTCGAGGGATGTGCGCTTTATAATTAAAAATGTGTTCTGACAATTTTGTAGTTGTTCTGCGTCATCACACACCGTGCGTAGGTAGGGTTGGTTTCGCTCTTCACAAAACAACACAAGTACAGGGCAATTGTACGAAAAATTAATTGTACTCCTTTTAGAACGGGGCTAAAATTGGAAATAATGAAAAAATGGTGGTCCAAGTTTTGTTCGGGGCGTAGAAAAGATAAGGAAAAAAATAGTATAATAAAAAAAAATTCTTTTTCTGCACTGTGCAGCGTAAAAAAATCTCTTTTTTATTGCACTGTGCATTCAACAGAAATTTGATTTCTGCACTGTGCAACTAAAACTAACAGGGGAAGTACTCCAAGTGCGACGCTCAGATTTTCTTTAAATTTTGCACACACGTCGGGTATGGACTAAATATCAATTCCTGAAAGTTTTAGCTCGCGCTTTGCGGGCGCCGCCGAGATATCGAACGATTTTTGCCGCCGAGAGAGCACGCCAAATGCGGAGAGCGGTCAGAGAGAAAAACGCTTTTTGGCCATAACTTTGGCAGTTTTGTGCAGAAAAATTTGATTTTTTGTGGAAACATTATCCTTTACGGTTGAAATCGGCATGAAACTTTTCGTGCCGAAATTCGGCAAAAATTCCTAAATTTTGGCCGACTTTCGATCTAAAAATCTCGGCTGTTTCTGCAAAGCGCGAGCTAGGATTCTCGCACATATCTTAGAAAAACCTTTTCTAAATTTGTGCCAAGTTTCATCAAAATCTGAGCGTCGCACTTGGAGTACTTCCCCTGTAAGTTAAAACGAATTTTTAATTTTTTTTATCGCACTGTGCACTGAACAAAAATGTTTTATTTCAGCTCTGTACAAAGCAAAAAAAATTTTTTTGACGCACCGTGCATTCAACAAAAAAGCTTCCTTTTTATCGCACCGTGCAATGCAAAAAATTTTTTTTTTATTTCTGCACTTTGCAATGTAAAAAAATTCAATATTTTTATTGCACTGTGCATGAAAAAAATAAAACATTTTTATCGCACTGTGCAATGGAAAAAATGTTTTTATCGCACCGTGCATTCAACAAAAACAAGTTTTTTCATTGCACTGTGCACTCAGCAGGGTTGTTTTAGTTCTGCACTGTGCAATAAAAAAAAATTTTTTTTTTGCACTGTGCAATGCAGAAAAAATGTTTTATTTCTGCACTGTGCAAGGCAAAGAAATTGTTTCTCGCACCGTTGCAAATGCAAAAAAATATTTTCATTGCACTGTGCATTCAACAAACAAAATTTTTTTATCGCACTGTGCAATCAAAAAAAAATTTTTTATTTCTGCACCGTGCAATGCAAAAAAAACTTTTACTTCCGCACTGTGCAATGCAAAAAACCAAAAAAAAAATTTAATAACAATAATTTTAAAATAGTCAAAAGCCATGACAACCCATCTCTGGGCCAGTCAATATAAAAGCGAACTCACTCACCTGTAATTATCGATAAAACACGGTGAATACGGGTCGCTTCTCATCTCAAAACCGGAGAGAACTTAGGGATGGAGGGAAAGGGGTGAGTCGAAGAGGTTCATGGGGAAATCTGAAAATGAAAAATGGAATTATAGGGGGTAAAATACGATTGAAATATAGTTTTTATGCGGACAGAAAAAAAATTGAAAAAATGGATTTCTTTTGAAAAAATTAGAAAAAATGGATTTTCTTTTGAAAAAAATTAGAAAAAATGGATTTTTTTTTGAAAAAAAATTAGAAAAAATGGATTTTTTTTTCGAAAAAAAATTGAAAAAATGGATTTTCTTTTGAAAAAAATAAAAAAAATGGATTTTTTTTGAAAAAAATTGAAAAAATAGATTTTTTTTCGAAAAAAAATTAAAAGAATGGATTTTCTTTTGAAAAAAAAATTAGAAAAAATGGATTTTTTTTGAAAAAAATTAGAAAAAATGGATTTTTTTGAAAAATATTGAAAAAATGGATTTTTTTTCGAAAAAAAATTAAAAGATGGATTTTTTTTCGAAAAATGAAGATTGGAAGGTTCTAGAGAAAATTGGGCCTAGAATAAATAAAAAAAATCAAATGCAACAAAAAAAAATTTTTTTTTTTTCAAAAATCAAAAAATTTTTTTTTTTTAATTTTTTTGAAAATTCAGCCTCGGAATAGCCAAAAATTTCAAAAAATCGAGCTAGAAATCTCGCCAGCATCAAAATCATCAAAAAAATTTTTTTTTTTTATTTTTTCCAAAAAAAAATATTTTTTTTTATTTTTCAACCAAAAAATGTAATTTTTTGTAACTTTCATGCTAAAAATCTCGAGAATTTAAACCATAATTTTACCCCAAATTCTTAAAAAATCAAAAAAAAATTTTTTTGAATTCACAAAAAACCGAAAAAAACCTCAAAAAATCCCATTTTTAGGCCCCCTAACCTCAACAAAAATTCAACTCAAAACCCCAACCCGAATTCCTAAACGCGAGTAATTCCATTTTTTTTCTCCGCGAAAATAATTTTTTCGTTCTAATTTCTCGTCTTGGCCCCGCCCACCTCAAGATTTTTATAAAAAACAAATTTTTTTTGGGTCCCGCCGGGAATTCGTGGACATTTCGGATCCGAGGCGGACCCAAATTTGTTTTAAATTAGTAAACAAAACAGCCCATCAAAGTCGCTTTTTCCTTTCAAATTTTTCAAATTTTGTTTTTACCGACGAAAATGAAGGGAAGATGACATTTTTTTGCAGTTGAAATTGAAGTTAAAAATATTCTAAATGACGACATTGAAAAAAATTTTTGTTTAGTAGCCCGTTCGTCAAGCCGCTGAAATGATTTTTGGCGTTTGCACTGTGCAAAAAAAGTCAGCCCAGAAAAGCCGTTTGCACGGTGCAAAATATAGAAGAAATTGCACGAATTCCATCGATTGCGACCCAAAATGGGGTAAAGCGACCCCGGGATGAAAATTCTTTGATTCTCTTCGGGAAAAACTTGCTTTAGGGGTTTTCGAGGGTGCTGATTTCGAAAATGATGTTCATGTTTCCTCTAGTACTACATAGTACTGTCTGATACTATATAGTACGAGGTCAAAATATGGCTTTTGACGTTAATGGTGTTGTTTTGATGCTTAGTACTCTTCAAAAACACGTTTCAAAGACTTGGTGCTATATAGTACTATCTGATACTATGTAGCACGAGGTGTAAAGTTGGCCTCTAGGCGTTCGTGGTGTTGTTCTGGTGCTTAGTACGCCTATTTTGACTTCGTACTATATAGTATCAGACAGTACTATGCAGTACTAGAGGAAAAATGAACATCATTTTCGAAATCAGCACCCTCGAAAACCCCTAAAGCAAGTTTTTCCCGAAGAGAATTAAAGAATTTTCATCCCATGGTCGCTTTACCCCATTTTGGGTCGCAATCGATTTGTCGGAAAAATAATGACATCACTATTTTTCTGACAGACTGATAAAAAAATAGTGTGGGGTTGGAAAAATATATATATTTTTTTTTTACTTTTGCGGGTCCAAAAGCAGGAAATGCCAAGAAAAATTTAAAGTCAAAAAATGACAAAAAAAGAAAAAAAAATTGAATTTTTGGATGTAAGATATTTTTTATCTTTTTATGTGTACTATCCCGTTCGCAGAGCCGCTAGAATGATTTTTGGTGTTGCACTGTGCGAAAAAAGTCAGGGTTAGCCAAAAAAGCCTAAAAAAGCCTAAAAAAGTACAGGGTGCGGCAATTTTTCGGCCGGATTTGAATTGGCTATAACTTTTTTAGTTTTTATCCGAATGTTAAAATTCTTTTTTTCCCTGAATCCTCAGACAACCCCATTTTGTTTAATACCAAATATGTTACATATACAGGGACCTAGTTCATAGTTATTGGCATTTCGGTCGTTTTCTATGCTTTTTCGGCGTGTGTGAAAATCGCCAGAAAAAATGACTTTTTTTACGAATTTTGTCGTAAAAAGTTTCATGCCGGTTCATGCCATTGAGAATACCGTTTCCACAAAAAATCAGCTATCTCCGCACAAAACTAGCGAGGGTATAGCCAAAAAGTTTTTCTGTGTGATCACTCATGTGCCCTCCTGACCGCAAAGAATCGTTGAATATCTTGGTCGCCCCTGAAAGGTGCGGGCTGAAACTTTCAGGAATTGATGTGTGGCCTATGTCCGGCCCATGTGCAAAATTTAAAGTAAATCTGAGAGTCGCACTAGGGGTAATTCCATTGTCAGCTATGAAAATTAGAGCTTTTTCTTTGTCTCGAATTTTTACTGTAGTCTAATGAACTGGTATAACATATTTGGTATTAAACAAAATGGGGTTGTCTATGGATTCAGGGAAAAAAAGAATTTTAACATTTGCCCAAAAAGTAAAAAAGTTATGGCCAATTAAAATCCGGCCGAAAAATTGCCGCACCCTGTATTGCACCGTGCAAAGTAAACCTTCGTTTTCGCACACTGCATGTAGCGGAAATCAGTCCGGCGACTTTGCATGAGGATTTTTTTATTTTTCATCGTTCTAAAAGCAGAAAAGGTAAAAAAAAATTTTGGTCGAAAAATGCAAAAAATCGATATAAACCGAATTTTTGGTTGATATTATAAAATACGTTCAAATTTTTTGAAAAAAAAGTTGGACTCAAAAATAAAAATTTTTTTTTTTCTCTTTTTTGTAAAAAAAGAAAAACCTTTTTTATTTTTCCCTCCCAAATTCACTCAAAAGTACTCTCAAAAAGCTTCCGAGAATTTTCGAATCCCCAAGGTGCCCAAAAAAAGTTCAAAAAATCCCGAAACCCCGGGCTGAATGACAAATCCAATTTCCCATAATCTCGAGGGGAAGATTATAAACAGGATACCTCTATTCTCCTTATTCTAACCGCATATATTACGGCTTCCCGGCGGATTAACGGTGTGTGTTTTCGAGGAAATTCGGGGACTTTGTGACTAGACGGCCTAGGTAAGAAGGGATAATATGAGAGTTAGGAGGCTTTTTGAGGGTAAATTTGAGAAATTTAGGGGATGAAAATTGAGAATTTGTGCAGAAGAAAAAAAGTTTAAAAAAAATATTTTGAGAGCCCTAGGGAAAAAAGTTGAAAATTTTTGAAAGATTTTTTTTTGCTCACAAAAAATATCGAAAATACAACAATTTGAGCTGTTTTCCCGTCTCGAATTTCGTTCGAGTTTTATGACACGCAAGTTTTTGCTCGTTTACAGCTCCGGTTTCAGTGCAAAGAACACAATTTTTCCTTAAATATACACGGAAGAGGGTCAATTTAAGAAAGCCGATTTTTTCAGGAGTATCCGAAAAATGGATACCTTTTGATACTTTTTAGAAACTTTTTTATTTGTATAGAAAAGCTCGGTTGAAACAAAAATTAAAAAAATATCAAGATTTCTTCTGCATTTTTCGTCCAAAAAATCCTAATGGATACTTTTTGATACTTTTTAGATTTTTTTTTATTTTTTGGAAAAAAATTTTTTTTTTCAACAAAGATCAAAAAATATATTTTTTTTCTGTTTTTTGACCCAAAAATTATGATGGATACTTTTTGATACTTTTTAGATTTTTTTTTTATTTTTCTCGGAAAACACCTTTTACCACGATTTTATATAAAATAATCGTGAATAAAAATGACAAAAAAGATAATAAAAAATGACTTACGTTTTCATCAAGTTTTCCGACAACTTCATGCCCTTCACATTTCACTCCAAATTCATGTCCAATTTTCGGCCAGTCCGCCAATTTTTTTTCAATTTCTACAAACAAGAAAATTCAACTCAAACATGTCAGTTAAAGTCTCCTTAAAAGTCGACAAAAATAGGCGGAAACGCACACGTGCCCGGAGGCGATTTCAATTCCCAAATGAATAAGAGAAGACCAAAAGGAAACGGGCGAAACGAGGGAGTCAAAGAAAATTCAATTTTCAAGTTCAAAACTTATTTTAAAATCGTAAAAAATTCAATTCCGAAACAGTAAATTTCATCGTATATTATGTATAGTATTTTCATAAAGTGCGTGGACTTTTTGTCGCCAAGTTTTTTGCACTGTGCAAAAAGAAGAAGAATGCACTGTGCGCCGGGAAAAAATGTCTATGCACTTTATGAAAATACCATAGTATCTTACATGGTATTTTCATAAAGTGCATGGACATTTTTCCCTTTCGCACAGTGCATTTTTAACCTTTTCCCACGCTCGTCGCCAACGCACAGTGCATTTTTTTCTTTTCGCACTGTGAAAACCACAAAAAAATTCATTTGCACAGTGCAAATTTCTGGCGCCGAATTTAAAAAAAATGAATTTTAATAATAAAGTAAGTGAGAAATGTTATTCAAAAAGATTATTTTTTACAATGTTGACAGTGAACAAACCTCCCTCCTTCTCACTTTCGTCGTCGACGTAGCGAAAATAATTTATAACACTGCCCTTTCCCCCCCCTCCGTCCAAACGGCATAAACAAATTTTTGAAAAACAAAAGAATATCTCTAAAAAAACAAAATCCTTTTGATCCTGTTTGTCTTTTACTCAAAATTCTTTTTAAAATTACGATGGCTAGACGTTCCACCGGTCTTTTAAATTTAGGCTAGTAAAAAAAGTTTTTTTTTTCAGAAGAAAATTTCTCAAAGTTCGACCGGTCGATTTCTTTGAAATTTTACACATACGTTCTGTAGGGACCATATGTCAATCGCTGAAAATTTTAGTCAGCACATTACAAGTGCAGTCGAGATATTCAACGATCTTTGCGGCCGAGAGAGAACGGAAAATGCGGAGAGCGGTCTGGGAAAACTCTTTTTTTGGCCGTATCTTTTAGAATTTGAAATCGGATTTTTGTGAAGTTTCGCTGGTTATACTTTCAGAAGGCTATAAATTCTATCTCAATACAGTTTTGGATGTTTGCAAAACCATTTTTTCCCTAACCGCTCTCCTCATTGTCCATGCTCTCTCTGGCGCAAACATCGTTGAATATCTCAGCTCTCCTTGCAAAGCGTGAGCTAAAATTTTCAGCAATTGATTTGTAAAGTAGACAGAACATCTACGATAAATTTCAAAGAAATCGACCGGTCGAATTTTGAGAAATTTACTCATGAAAAAGATTGTCTTTTGGACATTTTTTAGCAGAATTTCTCTTCAAATCGTGAGCTAAAACTTTCAGTATATGACTTGAGGCCTTTTCGGTACATCCATGTCAAATTTCAAAGTTATCGACCGGTCGAATTTCGAGAAATTTGATTTTCAAAAAAAATTTTTTTTGATATCAAAAAATTTTTTCCCCTTGCAAAGCATGAGCTAAAATTTTCAGCAACGGATTTGTAACTCAGACGAAACATTTATCGTAAATTTCAAAGAAATCGACCGGTCGAACCTCGAGAAATTTGCTTATAAAAAATATTGCACTTGGAAATTTTGGTGTAGGTCTGGCCAACAAAAAAGCTCCGCAAAATTTGAAAAAACATGTCCCAAGAACGCTCCTCAAAAAAAAATTATTTTTCAACCTACCCTTACCAAAAAATTGTCTCTTTACAACCCCACCCAGCCGCTCGAACACGCAAACAAGTCATGTGTAATTGTAAGCACGCTATTGAACGTCAGAAAACAATAAATTCATAAACATTCTTTACTCTCAGCTCCCGTGAAAAAAGGGGTGAAAAAAATCCATGAGAAGGAGAAGCTCTTGGAGCTAATCAAATTTTTCGTTTCATAATTTTTGACCTCACAACTCTTTGCATCCAAGTAAATATAATAAAGAAGTGCTAGTTGAGAGCAAGGATTCCGCATTCATTATTTTTTTTGGAAAAAAAGTTTTTTGAAAGTGGAAAAATTCCGAAAAAGAAATTTTTTTGAAAAGCAAATTTCTTAAAATTCGACCAGTCGATTTTTTTGAAATTTGGCACAAATACTCTGTATAGCCCATAAATCATTTTCTCAGAACCTTAGCTCACAACTTACAATGAGAACAGGAGATTTTGAAAAAAATCGTCAAAAAAAAAATCTCAAAATTCGACCGGTCGATTTTTGTGAAATTGGTCACAAATGTTCTATCTAGGCTACAAATCATTTGTTGAGAATTTGAGCTCACAATTTGCAAGGAGAGCTAAGATATCCAACAATCTTTGCAAATGAGAGAGTATTAAAAATGAGGAGAGCGGTTAGAGAAGACATTTTTTTTGAAAAATACGCTTTACAATAGAATTTGTAGTATCCTGAAAATCTCACTTTCAATTTTCAATATAACACGACAAGAATTCGCAAAGGTATGGCCAAAATGTGCTTTTCTCTCTAACCGCTCTCCTCATTTTCTGAACTCACTCGTCCGCAAAGACCGTTGTATATCTCGGCTCTCCCTGCAAAGCGCGAGCTAAAATTTTCAGCGATTGACATGTGGTCTTTATACAACGTATATGTAAAATTTCAAAAAGATCGACCGGTCGAACTTTGAGAAATTTGCTCATGAAAAAATATTGCACTTGGAATCTTGCCTAGTCCGATAGAGTAAACTTTTTCATCAAAAAATTACTTTCAATTACTCTCCCAGACATCCAAAGCAAGCCAAGAAAACGGATTACTCCGACTTGCATGCACTTGTCGAACGCGGTAAACGCGCTCCCTGGTAACGTACTCATTACGCCCCGAAGGAAGGGGAGCTCTTAAGACACCAACTTTTTATGCAAAAACAACTTAAAGCCGGCGGTTTTAAGAGTGCGATAGGGGGAAAAAGCGCGTGGAATGAGGAAGTGAGAATGCTGTTGAGAAATCAGAGGGAAAAAACGAGATATTTTGGAAAATTTTTTGGCGATTTCTCGAAGGGTGCCCTCTGAATTTGCTTTTTAATTTTGGAAAAATGTTTAGACTAGGCTGCAAACACAATATACGTCTAGCTCGCGCTTTGCATGGAGAGCCGAGATAATCAACGATCTTTGTGGCCGAGGCAGTACGCAAAAAGCGGAGAGTGGTCAGAGAGGAAACGCTTTTTGCCCATAATTTCACCAGTTTTGTGCGGAAAGAACTGATTTTCTATGGAAACATTACTCATGATAACCCTTCAGCCCTACACATACAACCGTCATACTAGACCTTTCGGAAAGCCGCCGGACTATAACAAAAAGCAATACATTTTGCTGCGACAAATCCACATTATTTTCCCGACATGCTTATTCTTTGCGAAATTTGAATGCCAGTCTGCCGGGAAAATAATAGGGATTTGTCGCGGCTTGGAACCGCCCGTCATCGCTGTGCGACGGCTAACTGGAGATTTGGTGCGCAAACAGAGTAAATATAGTTGTCGGAGAAATAATGAGCACTCTGTCGGATCAAAAATCGCATTGCCGCCGAGAAAATTGAGTTGTGTCGCGGCGAAATCAAATTGCGTTTCACTTCAGCGACACGATCGACACAGCGACATTGTGCTCATTATTTTCCCGACAGACTTCCTTCGCACAAGCCCGCTGAGCAATTATCAATTTGTCGGGAAAGTAATGTGGTCTTGTCATCGCTTTGAAATGGCTAGATGCTACTGGAAACGTTTGTCGCGACTGTGACAAGACGAGACACCTTTTTGCGACAAATCCACATTATTTTCCCGACAAACTGATAGTATCGCGTCATTTTACTTCAACCATTTAAAACTGGCCCCTCCTTTCTCCCAGCGGCTAAATAAAAGTCGGTTGGACTTTCCATCCACCCCAACTGATCCCACCCTCACATCATTCGCTAAATTAAACAGAGATAAACTTGAAAGCACTCTGGCTAATCATTCCGCCCCACCCTCAAATTGGCATTTCAATTTGGGGGGCGCGGAGGGCCTTGCCGACGGACGCTCGTCGCCGCGTTTGTCACGGCCCACTTCCAACGTGCTAATATGGGCGTTGAAAATCCGCGGTGGCTGGGGTGAAGGGAGAGGCGAACGGCCGTCCACCGAAAACACATTACTAATTTAATTCGGACCACCGCCGGTTTAACGGGTTGTCAAGATCCAGCCCCAACAAATAGCCCAAGGGAATTTAATAAGTCACCCCGAGGGCAAAGAGGAGGACTGGTCACAAGGGCATTGAACCCGAAAAAAATTGTAAAATAGGCCCTATATTGGCATGTCGGGAAAATAATGTGCATAATGCCGCTCATTCTGTCGGGAAAATAATGTGCATAATGCCGCTCATTCTGTCGGGAAAATAATGTGTATTTATCAGTCCGTCGGGAAAATAATGTGGATTTATAAGTCTGTCGGGAAAATAATGTGGATTTATAAGTCTGTCGGGAAAATAATGTGGATTTATAAGTCTGTCGGGAAAATAATGTGGATTCATCAGTCTGTCGGGAAAATAATGTGGATTTATAAGTCTGTCGGGAAAATAATGTGGATTTATAAGTCTGTCGGGAAAATAATGTGGATTTACAAGTCTGTCGGGAAAATAATGTGGATTTCTCATTCTGTCGGGAAAATACTGTATATTTATCAGTCCGTCGGGAAAGTAATGTGGATTTATAAGTCTGTCGGGAAAATAATGTGAATTCCTCATTCTGTCGGAAAAATAATGTGGATTTATAAGTCTGTCTGGGAAATAATGAGTACAATGTCGCAGCGCTGGCTGCGTCGCTGAAGTCAAAAGCAATTTGATTTTATCCGCGACACAATTCATTTTCTCGGCGCTGCACGTTGTCGCCAGGACTTGCACAGTTGAAACGACTCTCTCGGAGGTAAAAAGGATTGGCCGTGTTTTTTCACAAAGTGCATGAAATTTGCACGGCTCATGATTTTCCCAACGAGCCACATATTCGTCTGTGAAAGTCTTCAAATATTAAATTGCGCTTTGCGGCAGCCCGCGATATTCACCGGTCCTGTTTTTGAGAGACCACAAAAAAAATCAGTCTGTCGGGAAAGTAGTGGCGGGTCGTCGCGTTTTCGAATCGCCCATCATCGCTTTGCGATGACTAGCCGCGGCTGGGAATTTGGTAGCGACGAGGCGAGGCATTTTGCTGCGACAAATCCACATTATTTTCCCGACAGACTGGTAGGAGATGCGTCCAGAAAAGAAACCATTCTCTCTCTCTAAACTCACAGGGGAAGTACTCAGATTTTCTTTAAATTTTGCACACACGTCGGGCATGGACTAAATATCAATTCCTGAAAGTTTTAGCTCGCGCTTTGCGGGCGCCGCCGAGATATCGGACGATTTATGCCGCCGAGAGAGCACGCTAAACGTGGAGAGCGGTCAGAGAGAACAGCGCTTTTTGGCCATAACTTTGGCAGTTTCGTGCGGAAAAATTTGATTTTTTGTAGGAACATTATTTTTTACGGTAGAAATAGGCACGAAACTTTTTGTGCCAAAATTCGGCAAAAAGTCCTAAATTTTGGCCGATTTTCGATCTAAAAATCTCGGTTGTTTCTGCAAAGCGCGAGCTAGGATTCTCGCGTATACCTTAGAAAAAATTACTCTAAATTTGTGCCAAATTTCATCAAAATCTGAGCGTCGCACTTGGGGTACTTCCCCCGTCAGTTGTTTACGCCTGGGGCCGATTCGCTATCTGAAAGTTTGCTGAAGGTTAGTTGAAAAGTTAACAAATGCCGTTGCTGGCAACAACCCCTCCGGAGGATGGCAGAAGCTCAACCCGTGGCAGGACCTTCTTGAGGATTGGCAGACTGGAGAACCGACGTGACATCCCCATCTTGGCCCCGAATCATGGCCCGTTTCTCTACTTTTGATAGATGATCAGCGGAAATAAATTGAATTGAATTGAATAGTTGAAAATGGTAGGGCGCAGCTCGGAAAACTGGCACGGGCGCAGCTCGGGGCTGCTCGGAAAACAAGCTTTCGCAGCTCGCCGGAGCTAACTTTTAGCCTGTTTTTGAGCTGCACCCAAGACGCGAGCCCGTGCAAGTTCTCCGAGCTGCGCCCCAAGATTTTCAGCAAACTTTCAGTTAGCGCATTGGCCCCTGGAAAAATCCGATTTTTTGTCGAAAATTTATACGCTGCAATAGTAATAGAGTCAGCAGCAAAAGAACACGACTTTTTTGAAAATTTTGATCAAAAAAAGGATGAAATCATGATGGTTTTAAGAGCGAGCTAAGAGTCTCGCACACGTCTTAATGCCAGCAAACTTGCCGGAATTGACTTTGGCGACATGCACTGTGCAAAAAAAAGTCCGGGTGCGACATGAAAAAAGCCTATAGCACGGTGAAAAAAGCAACACCTTGCGTAATGCACGGTAAAATCAGCCCCCAAATTTGATCATGCCATACTCTAACCTTTTCACCTACAGTGATATCAAATAACAGTCGTTGTTCTCGATTACCAAACGAATGAGTTGGCATTTATCTTATGCACAGCTAGTTGGGAACCGTGTGGTGTTTACATTGGCAATTACAGGTGTTTCCTTCAATACTTTTCTGGATTTGAATTACACACAACCTGATACAAATTTCAGGAATGAATCAAACCTCAGTACAAAAATTGTCACTGGAAAAAATTCTATTTGTTATATCAGTCTGTCGGAAAAATAATGAGCGCAATATCGCTGCATCGCGAAAAGGCAATTTGGTTTTTTCACAATTCTCTTTCTCTGCGGCAATGAGCTGTCACGATTTCGTGAAGAATTCCCAGAAATTAGCATAACCACGAATATTTTGATATAAATGTAATGGATCGACCGCTTTTCGGTCACTCGTTGGTGAAATAAACATATTTTTGGAATTCTTGGAAGTCCCCTTGTCATAGTGCGATGGTGGTAGAAGCTAGTTGCAGTCAATGTCGTGAGTTCACAGTTTTTACTGCTAGAGTTCTCTAGTTATGTCTCCGGGTTAGTAGGGGCAGTGGATACTATGAGTAGAGGGCAAGTTAGGGGCCTCTTTACACCTCGACTACATAAGTCTTGACAGCGCTTTTCGATGCGACAGAGTGCCCATTATTTTCCAGACAACTGCCTTGCCCTGTAAGGCGAGCTATTCGATATTATAAATTTATGATATTTCGAGAACTTTTTAACAATGCATGATAATAACACTATAATAATAATCATGCTTTGAAAGGGTAATGATACAGTGCATGATCAATTGAAAAAGGGCAAGAGGATAAGACAACAAGAAATTTCAACTACATACTGTATAAAGCCTACTAATGACAGAGGAGCACCTCGGTTCTCCCGAAACTCCTTCCACCATGACTCCCCAAATCAACCAACTCATTCATTAACAAATGCGGATTTGTCGCGCCTTGGAATCGCGACGGCGCACGTCAAACTGACAGGGGAAGTACCCCAAGTGCGACGCTCAGATTTTGATGAAACTTGGCACAGATTTAAAGTAATTTTTTCTAAAAAATATGCGAGAATCCTAGCTCGCGCTTTGCAGAAACAACCGGGATTTTTAGATCGTAGGTCGGCGAAAATTTAGGACTTTTTGCCGAATTTCGGCACAAAAATTTGCATACCGGTTTCTACCGTAAAGGGTAATGTTTCCACAAAAAATAAATTTTTTCTAAACGAAACTGCCAGAGTTATGGCCAAAAAGCGTTTTTCTCTCTGACCGCTCTCCGCGTTGGGCGTACTCTCTCCGCGCTCCTCAGTTTGACGTGCGGCGTGCCATTTTTTGACGGCGAGACATTTTGCTGCAACAAATCCACATTATTTTCCCGACAGACTGACATTTTTTGACAAATCGATTCTAGTCCCTCCTGAAAGTCGTCGGACTGATTTCTGACGTTTGCACTGTGCCAGAAAAGTCGGTGCAAACGACAGCCCAAAAAAGCCTATTGTACGGTGCAAAAAGCAAGAAATTTCACAGTGCAAAGGAAACTTTTGTTTTTGCACTGTGTGTGCCGCTAATTTCGGACTATCAGTCTGTCGGGACAAATCTCCAACTGCGGCGGCCGCTGCAAAGCGACGCACGTCAAACTGAGGAGTCCGGTGACCGGAATAGACTCTTCGCTATCGGTTTTTTACACTCCCATCTTGATTTCGCAGAGAAAGAGAGAAAAAAAGACACGCAAAAACGTACTCTCTCGTCCCAAAAAAATCCCCATTTCTTCCCCGACAAAACGTTTTTTCGCGTCTTTTTTTGGCAAATTGCCAATCCATTCACCGGAATGTTTTAGCTTCTCGCAGTTTGACGTGCGATGATCCGCGATTCCAAGGCGCGACGAATCCGCATTATTTTCCCGACAGACTGATGGTATTCAAAATGGTATTTTTTGGGGCAAGTGCACTGCAAGAAGTAGACTTTTTTCGCGATTTTCGGAGCAACATCCAAAAGCAAATTATGATGACTTTTCGCCCCGACTAGTTCTATGACAAACATCATTCCTCACAAGAGGCTTTACCAGGGGCGTAGCTGCCCAAAGATTCAAGAAAAATGGGAGTCGTACCCCTTGTCCCCCCTAGCCAAGCCCCTTGGCCTTACTGTAAAAACAATTCACTTTCCTACCGTAATACTTCCCTAAACGCCCCTAAACATGTACCAACAATCTGCCCCAAAAAACGGGGCTGCAAAATGTTTCCTCGGACGGCGACAAACATGGTTATGCACACCTCATTTCCTCGACATCAAAAATAATTCCCGTCAAAGGAGGTCGGGCGGCGGGCTCCCGCAAAATTACGGGGCCGTATAAGATTTCCGCTCGTCCACATAAAGGAACAAGGCCATAGGGCATTCATAAATGCATAAAGGCAGCTGGAACCGAGCCCAATCTTGTCCTCATCAAAGGACAACCGGAGGCAAGGGAACGGCACACTTCTTGTTTTAGCCGCAGGGCATACAAATTCCGTAAATTTTAGAGCCGCCAAAATGAAACATGGAGAAGAAAGGGAGTCGAAAAAGTGGTCGTTCACTGAGGTCGAGCTGACAATTGAGAGAGGAGGAATGTCTGAGAAGGTAAAAAGAAGAGGATGCAAGGTTATGTACTATTACTACGCTCTCTCAAAGATCAAGATCGTACAGCTTTGGTCGCGAAGCGGTAAAGCACAGTGAATTTCACGTTCTGCACCGTGCATTTGACATAATACTACGCCGTTTCAAAAGTACGTGGACTTTTCGTCGCAAGCTCTCCGCACTGTGCAATTCACCTTTTGCACCGTGCAATAGGCTTTTTTGGGCTGTCGCTCGCACCTTGGAACTTTTTCCCGTATTGCAAGCGCCAAAAATCACTCCAGCGACTTTCCGGACGGACTAGTGGTCGCGCCATAAGTCCGTAGAATTTACACAGTGCGCGCCGACTTCCCGCTTTCGCACTAGCGACATGCACTTTTCTGCGAGCGCACCCCGCGATGCCGCCGAAAAAATTCTACGGACTTTATGGCGCGAGTAGTAATATCAGTCTGTCGGGAAAATAACGGCGTATCGTCGCATCAAAAAGTCTCGCCTCACCGCTATCGCGCACCAAATCTCCAGCTGCGGCCGCAAAGCGATGATGGGCGATTCCGAGGCGCGACGATCCGCCGTTATTTTCCCGACAGACTGATAGTACGCCTTTTCAAAGGTGTGCAGACTTTTTTCGCGGCGCACACAGCATTTTGCCACTTTCTGCACCGGGCAACGTCTGTCGCTGCACAGTGCGAAAAGCTTGCGACAAAAAGTATACGCACTTTATGAAAATACTAACAGTCCTTCCGGAAGTCGACTGTCGCTCGCTCGCCGACTTTTTTCGCACGGTGCAAACGCCAAAAATCAGTCCACCGACTGGCCGGAAGGACCAGTGCACGGCAACCCGAAGTGTTTCCTGGCTCCTTTCGATACTTCGCCCATTTTGTATCGGTTGAAATCAAACGAAATGTCACAAAAGAATTTTTTGTGGGTTTTTCCGACCGAAAAATATTTTTCTCGGAATTATTTTATTTCTGTTCTCAATTTTGACACTTCGTTTGGACGAAACTCAAAAGTGGGCGGGAAACATTTTTCTTTTATTTCGGGTTGCCGTGCAGTGCGGCATTAACCCGTACTCGGCCTACGGTTGAGACTCATTCCAGAAAACCCTCAATAAACCACACCGACCTTTTGTGCGCTCAAATAAATCTGAGATCTCATGCCGGCCCCTCTCCAGTTCAGAAGAGAGCCCAATAAGCCTTACAAATCCAACTTTATTACATACGACTTGGCATAATTTTCGCTCCCTTCTTTGTGCCAAAGAGAATGCCATGCAGGGAGCCGCTTTTTGGCATGGAAATGTTTCCCAGTTCTCACGTGTAATGTATGGTTTTATAAGATCTAAACAGAGGGTTTGGGCAAAAGAAATGGCATGGAAAAAATTTTCAGCCGCAAAATCTGTTCTACTTGCGGTAAAAAGAAAATTTTTGGCGCGGCTGCACCCCTTTTTCGACAAGGCAAAGCAATTTACAATGTTCTTAAAATACAAACTTCAAAATCGGTCGGGAAAAAATGTCACACATTTATTTCACTTGCTGACGAACAGGTGTTGTTCTCAACAGCGCAGAAAAAACCTGAACGGTCGCAATAGAAGTTGGACCGCCCCGGGGCCATGCGGTATCACGAGGGATACAGCATGGCAGGAAGAGCCGAGATATTCACCGATCATTGGGACAAGAGAGTGCGAGAAATGCGGAGAACAGTCGGAGAGAAAGCACTTTTTGCCAACATCTTCGCGATTTTCGACCGGTCGATTTGTTTCCGAATTTTTGACATACTTCGAGGCCACACGTCAATCGTTGAGAATTTCGACTCCAGCTTTGCAAGGTGCGCCGAGATATTCAACGGTCGCCGAATTGACTACACAAAATGCGGAGAGCAGCCAAAGAGAAAAACACTTTTTTTTAGATCCTTGAATATCTCGGCTCTCACTGCAAAGCGCGAGCTAAAATTTTCAGGAACTGATGTGTCTTCTCTGCAGAAAATGTATGCGAAATTTAAAGAAACTCCTGAGCGTCGCCCTTGGAGAATTCAACTTGCAAAATTATAAATAACACAAGCTTTCGGGTTAAAAAATTTCATTTTCAAGTCATTCCAAAGCCCCTAATGAACTCAACATTCGAGCTCGTATAGAAAATACGGACCACAGGGTTGAGTGGACTCGAAAAAAGCGTTATCAAGCGCGCCTTGTTTGCTTATTTACCCGAATCGTTTTTTTAATTAACTCAACGTGCGTCAACGTTCCTTTCGGGCCCCGACGCTGAATGGGAAATTAATTTGAAGCCGGCCAAATTTGAGGATTCAAAAATAAGACATGAAGATCAAAAATAAGGTGTATTTTTGGGGGAGTGGGATGATGTCACTTTTAGATGTGAAGAAAGGGAGATTTTCACGTAGGAAATAAGCGATTTCAAGGGTGATTCAACGTAAATACATTGGTGTTCCTGATTCAGTGGTAAAAACGTGCCATTTTGAATCCGGGAAATATCAAAAATGTGGCAAAATACCTCCCTCTCCAAGTGAAAAACCTCCAATTTGAAAAGCGCGCCCTCTCTTTTTTGAGGGAGCTCTTCAAAACGGAGTTTTTTAGTTGGGCAGGGAGGCATTTTGCTACATTTTCTAATACTTCCCGGATGCAAAATGGTACGTTTTTTGCCACTGGATCAGGTCCGTAACTGTAATTGAAGCTAATTTATGAACAAAACTTGATAATTGTGGAGTTTTGACATAAATATAGTACTGTAAAAATCCTGTTTTTTTACTTGGCTAGAAGTCATCTTTTTTTAACAGATCTCCCAAGGAAAATAAAATTTTGGCGACCTTATGATCTTGTTGAAACTGGAGATAGATTAACAAGGGAAGCACCCCAAGTGGGAGGCTCAAGGGAAGCTGATAATAAATTTACGATCACTTTTTTGATGAAAAGTTGACTGTATTTGACAAAAAAAGATCACAAGTCCAATATTCTTTCATGACCAAGTTTATCAAAGGTTGACCGGTCGATTTTTTTTGAAAATTTACCCATGCGTTCTGTCAAGGCCATATTTCATGTCGTGAAAATTTTAGCTCGCCCTTTGCAGGGACAGCCAAGATATTCAACGATCTTTGCTGCCGAGAGAGTACACGAAACGTGGAGAGCGGTTAGCGAGAAAAACACTTTTTAGCCATGTCTATCGGTCTGTCGGGAAAAAACGGCGGATCGTCGCGCCTCGGAGTCGCTCGTCATCGTTTTGCGATTGCAAGCCGCGGCTTGGGATTTGGTGCGCGATAGCGGCGAGGCGAGACATTTTGCTGCGACGATCCGCCGTTATTTTTCCGACAGACTGATATGCCAGTTGAGTGTGGAAAAATTGATGTTTGTGGCAACATTACCCTCTTTGGTAGTACTAGTCGCGGCATAAAGTCCGTAGATTTTGCACAGTGCGTTTTTCGCCCCGCGCCGCTGCGACTTCCCGTTTTTGCACTAGCGACATGTACTTTTCGGTAAGCGCACCCGGCGACATCGGCGAAAAAAATTCTACGGACTTTATGGCGCGACTAGTAATAGGTGTGAAAATTTTCAAGGGAAAATTTGCAAAAAAAAGAGTTACAAACCTCGAAAAATGTCAAAATTTGGTCCCGAACTGAACGGGGTTCGGATCTCCGAATCCTAAGGATACGCAGCATAATAAATCTCAGCATTTAGCTGAAAATTAAAGAAGTTACAGCCAATTCAAAACCGACCACAAAAATGCCCACACACTGTACCAGAACTCCCCTCTACAATGATAACCAACTTTCCCCCACAAAACTAACAAACCACCCACTGTTTTCAGTTCCCTCTGACATGTCCCACAAACAGAACTAAATTTTTCCCCATTCGCCATATCCAAAGTCCTTCAATTGTCATTTCCGTGGGCCCGGGTCCAATTATAATATTTATATGCCGTCTCCATTCCATTTCTTGACATATTTCCGTCCTTTTGTCAATATTCGAATAAATTCTCCCCGCCCCAATTAGAAAGAAGGCCACAAATTAGTTTTTTGGTCGAGCGACAAAGCAAAAAAGTCTTTTTTTTCCCAGTGCCACTACGTTTTTTTAAAAGTGCATATACTTTTGTCGCAAAGTTTTTCGCACTGTGCGATTCGAATATCGCCCGGTTGCACAGTGCAAAAAGGTTCGAAGAGGTCCGCACAGTGCGAAAAACCCATTTTTGCACCGTGCAGTTGGCTTTTTGCGCGCGCGAAAAACAATTTCACAGTGCAAAAAGGTTCAAAAAGGTCCGCACGGTGCGAAAAACCCCCAACTTGCACTGTGCATTTGACATTTTGCGCGCGCGGCAAACAATTGCACAGTGCAAAGTCGTCCGAAGAGGTCCGCACGGTGCGAAAAATGGTTTTTGCACTGTGCATTTGTCACTTTGCGCGCGCGACAAACAACTGCACAGTGCAAAATGATCCGAAAAGGTCCGCACGGTGCGAAAAACCCCCAACTTGCACTGTGCATTTGACATTTTGCGCGCGCGGCAAACAACTGCACAGTGCAAAGTCGTCCGAAGAGGTCCGCACGGTGCGAAAAATCCCCAATTTGCACCGTGCATTTGGCTTTTTGCGCGCGCGACAAACAACTGCACAGCGCAAAATGATCCGAAAAGGTCCGCACTGTGCAAAAATGGTTTTTGCATTTGCATGGGCCATTTTTCGCACGGTGCGGAGCTTTCGAACCATTTCGCACTGTGCAATTGCTTATCGCGCGGTCAAAATGTCAAATGCACGGTGCAAAATGGGGGTTTTTGCACGGTGCGGCCAGGCGACAAAAATTCCACGCATTTGAAAAAACGCACTGTGCAAAGACATTTTTCGCACAGTGCGGACCATTCGGACCATTTCGCACTGTGCGGCGCGCAAAATGTGAAGTGCACAGTGCAAAATGCGGTTTTTCGCACTATGCGGCCCGCGACAAAAATTCCGCGCACTTTTAAAAAAACGCAGGACCAAAAAAAGGCGAAAAATTCGGGAGGCACAAAAAGTTAATTGAGCTAAAAAATAAAAAAAAATTAGGGCCAGCTGAACAGCGGGCCGGGTTTAATTAATTCGCACCCGCCGAATTCCCGTGCTCGTCGTGTGCGGAGCAGGACGGCTTTATTACTATAAAAGACAGCGATTAGCTGGCCGGAAGCCGCATCATCAACCAATCCAACGGTCATTGAATTATTCTGTCAATTGGTGGGAGCGCGTGAGGGTGGAGACTTATGTGTTGTTGACGTGCAAAAAACAAAGAAAAATTTGTGAAATGGGGAACGAAAAAGCTTGGGGGCATTTCCCGCTCCGTTCGCCTAGTCGCTGGAGTGATTTTTGGCGTTTGCACTGTGCACAAAAACTCAGGGTGCGGGCGACAGCCGAAAAAAAATAATTTACACAGTGCAAAAAGCAACATGTTGCACAGTGCAAAATGAACTTTCGTTTTCGCACAGTGCATGTCGCAGAAATCATTTTGCTGACTTTGCGAACGCACCACTACCCGTCTGTCGGGAAAATAATGAGCACAATGTCGCTGCTCCAATCGCGTCGCCGAAATGAAAAGCAATTTGATTTTTCAGCGACAAAATGCATTTTCTCGGCGGCGATGCGATTTTCGATGCGACAGAGAGCTCATTATTTTCCCGACATACTGATAATAGCAGTGGCAATCAGAGATTGCCACGGCTCCGGAGCCGGCTCTTGGCTCCGGCTCGGAGCCGGGAGCCAGAGCCGGAGCCGGTAATTTTGGGTACGGCTCCGGCTCCCGAGCCCAAAGTCGGAGCCAGGCTTCTCAGCGTTCAAAAAGGTAAAAATCCCATAATCTTGTTAAACCAAATTGCTTAAAAAATACTGGTAAAGATGTGATGCATACTGCAAAAGCGTTGGGTGTGTGATCTCTGGCACTAATAACTTTTTATTTGGAAAAATATTTTTAAAATTTTTTTGAACGGGAGCCGGGATTCGGAGCCAAAGACCTTTTTAAATTTTTCATGGGAGCCAAGAGCCGGAGCCGGAGCTGCAAATTTGGCCTCGGCTCCGGCTCTGGGAGCTAAGAGCCGGAGCCGAAATTTTGACCGTGGCAATCTCTGGTCGCAAAGCGATGATTTTAGGCCCGACGAATCCACATTATTTCCCCGACAAACTGAAAGGAAAAGTAACAAATTCCTGGAGTGTTCAGAAGTATGCATGGCTCGGCCGGTTTCATCAAAAAACAGGAAAGTCGGGTCTGGCCCGGTTCGGCCCACTTACAGCTTTTAGCCACTGCTCTAGTTGTTAGTCGTCGCCGGGTCAAAGCAAAAAGGCCAGCCATATTTGGTCCAGAGTCTCCGCTCAAATTTTTGGTCCGGCCATGGGACCAAAAACGCAGGTCGATCCCTTGTCCCGATCCCCAGCTACATCCGGTCTCCTTTAATTTTACTACATATTATATACGTATTCACTGATGACTCAAATTTAATAATTTATTATACTTTGATGTTTTAAACTGCTAATTAGTCACTTCCGTCTTGAAAATGCCACTCGCTTCCCCCGTAATCCGCTTATTTTTATTACACATATATCCGAAAAAAAAGTTATTCTCCAACTGTCTTCTTTTCTTCTTTTCTCTGACCGTCTCTCCTTTTTTGCCATACTCTCTCGTCGATCGTTGAATATCTCAGCAGGGCCGGCACAGCGGAAGATAAAATTTTCAGCATTTAATATATGACCTATGCAAATTATGTATGCAAAATTTGAAGAAATTCTGTGCATCAGAATTCAAGATATTTACAAAAAAATGTTTTTCGCAAAATTGCCAAAAGTAAGGGCAAAAGTTCGCCCTCAAGAAAACTGTTCTCCGAAAAAATGTCACTCAAAATTCCGCACTTTCAAGACCACAAACTTAGCCAACAGGGCGGCCGCCAAAGTTTTGAGAACTAATTTTTTATTGATACTCTTGGTATTTACCCTTTTATATCGATTTCAACGCCCAAAACGATGTCTTGTTCGCGGAAAACATTGATAAACACATATCCATTACAAATGTAACACTATAACCCTTGACAATTACATTTTTGGAAGGAAAAATATGTTTTGCCTGAGGCAAGAATGACGTTTTTTAAGGAAAATTGAGGAAAAAGTCCAAATTTAGTGTAAGAAAAGTAAAAATTGTTACTATTACTGATATCCGACCCCCAAAAAACAATCTAGAATTTGGGAAAATAATTTTTGGCCCAAGATGTCTTGGCCAGATACCCAAGACCTCAGGCTTTTGGGCCGCTTCTCCCCGGAGACTCGTTGCGGACTCCACAAATCTCGCGTTTTTATTTCCGCTTCAAGTCGGAGACTGTTTTTTAGGGCCCTTAAACATTCGAAATTAGCCTCCGGGCAATTTCCTACATGAGTTTTGGGGAATTTTAATTTTGCATAAATTATGCAAATTTGCAAATTTCCGGAAATTTTATGTACAACTTAATGGAATTTGTCACATTTTGAGTGTGTGAACTCGTGTGGGCTGCAACGGCATTTTATACGATGAAATTTTGGGAAGGTGACATTTTATACGCAAATTTTTTATTTTAACGAAGAAGCCGGGTCTCACCACGAAAACGTGCCAAATTTCAACTTATGGGTTGCGTATATGCATGTGGAAAAATGGGACATCTTATGCGACAATATTTGTTCAAGGCGACATTTTATACGCAAATTTTTTATTTTGCCAGAAAAGCCGGGTCCCACCACGAAAACGCGGAAAAGGAAATTTGGTGACTTTATTATCTTCAGACAAACCATAATTTTTTCAAAAAAACCTTCCAATCTCCCAAAATCTCAAATTTTCATGCGTCCCACCACGAAAACCCTGAAAAATCAATCCTTTCTTCGAAAACCAACACTATTTATTGCTACACATCTAAATAACAATCCAGAGACAGAAGTTAACGTATTTTAAACAAATTCAAAATCGTTTTGCTCCTTCTTTTGCTCTTCTCGGATGCGCAAGTACTCGTCGTGCACGGTGCGGAGGTGGCTCATTAATGGGATCAAATTGTGGCCGTGTTTGGCGGAAATGAAGAAGATTTCATCTTCGGCGAGGTCTTCGCGTATCCTCTCCAATTCCTGAAATTTTACAGGTCAATAAAAAAAAATTATTTTTTTCAGTTTTCGTTGTGGGACCAAAAACATTTTTTTGGGAAATATGTAAATTTCAATTTCTAAAGGAGTGAATTAGGTTTAAAATACGCCACTGTTAATTATGCTCTTATGAACCAACATAAACCCAGTTTATACAAAAAAAATTTAAATTTTTGGTCTCACCACGAAAACCTGAAAAGTTGAAAAGTTGAAAAACACACCAAAATTCCCTTAATATGATGCCTAATCCAAAGAAAACTCATTGAAATGTCGCTTTATACCAAAAAAAATTCGAATTTCGAAAATTTTTTTAAAAATTTGGGTCCCACCACGAAAACACGAAAGTCAAGAAAATAAAAAAAACTTCGTAAAATACGTACACGCCAGCCTTTTTGAGCCTTACATTCGAAATTTTCAACAAAACCAGTCATTTTTCAACATTCTTTTCAAATTTTGGGTCCCGCCACGAAAACATGAGAATCAAATTTAAAGAGAAGAAACATGGTAAAATACGTCTACTTCAGCCTTTTGTTTCCTTAAATTCGAAATTTTCAACAAAACCAGTCATTTCCCAACATTCTTTTCAAATTTTGGGTCCTACCACGAAAACCTGAAAATCTCGGAAACTGGTAAAAAAACGTTCCCGAAGGCTTTAGTGCCACAAAACCTTCAAAACAAAATAAAAAAGTGCCACTTACCTCTTCATTTTTCAGCAAATCCACCTTATTTACAATGACGACTCGTTTCTTCTCCTCCAAATCCGGATCATAAAGCCGTAATTCCTTTCGCAACGAGTCATACTGCTCTTTCCATTGTCCTAACGTGTAATCGAGGACGTAAAAAAGCGAATGGCATCGCGTTACATGCTTGAGGAATTCGAATCCGAGCCCAACATTCTTGTGCGCGTCTTCGATTAAACCGGGGATATCGGCAACTAAAATAAGGTAAAATTTTGGTATACTACGGTCGTTTCAAAAGCTGTGATGGAAGAAATAATCTACATGCTGCCTAGAATAATCCTAGTCATCGCTGAGCTAGTTTTGAGAAGATTATGGCAAGAAGGGACCAAGTCGAAAAAGATGTCCGCTAATGGGTAAAACAATTAAAAAAAGTGATGTAAAACTCGTCGTGGCCACTTGACCTTCACAGATTTATTTCTACATACCCCAAAAAGGGAGATACTTTCGCCCAAAGCCATAATCAAGCCACCATTTTCAAGTAATGGACAATTTTCAAAGCTTGCCTAGTAAAATATAAAAAAATATCGCAAAAAACTCCGTTCGGTCGCTAAATCGTGAATCACATCCTAAATAAAATACTGAAGGGCTTTCTATTTCCAAATTTTGGCAGAGCAATGAAACTTCCAACCCCGTCTCTACCATAATATAAAAAATGTTCACCAACCTGGGACCTGCTCGTAATCTTCGTAATGGACGATGCCAATGTGTGGTTTGAGGGTCGTAAATGGGTATGAGGCGACTTTGGGCTTGGCTCGGGACATGGCTCGGAGCAGAGTCCTGAAAAAGTTAAATTTTTGGAATAAAACAAAAAAAGTTTTAAAAAATTGTGAAAATCCAACAAGAAAAGTTTGTAAAATACGGGAACTGTTCCTAGAATTTACAATTTCTATTTCAAAATCTATAATTAGTCATCATTTTTCAGCCTTCTGCTCAATTTCGCGACTTTTCCTTCAAATTGAACCCCCTTTCTTTCAACAAAGAGACTGTAGCAGCGTGGCGCAGTGGAAGCGTGCTGGGCCCATAACCCAGAGGTCGGTGGATCGAAACCACTCGCTGCTAACCGGTCTTTTTGCAAGTTTTTTGGTAAAATTGAATTGGAAACTGTATTGGGAAGTGGTCAAATGTGTTTTTTGTGGGCTTTATATTGTTTCAGAGGCCTGTTGAAATGAAATTTTTTGATTTTTTCGAAATTTTTTTTATTTTTTTGTCTAATTTTGGAGAAACTGTCATTTTTGGGTAAACACAGTAATTTAAAGTCATCATAGCCATTTCAAATATAAAATAAGTTCTTATAAACCCCTTTTAAGGCCTGAAAACGGCAATTTTTTGAAAAATTTTTTCATTTTTTTCTTGATTTTTTTCAAAATCTCCAAATTTCAACTCACGATTTTCCGGCATTTGGGAATCCAATCAGCCCGACCGTCGCGATAACTTTCATCTCCAATGCGTACTCCACTTCCTCGCCGACACCGCCGAGCTCGGCCTTTAGGGGTTTTCGGACCTGATTCGATAAATAAAAGTGATTTCCATGCCCACCGGCGCCTCCGCGTGCCGCCAAAAATACTTGGTCTGGCTCGCTGAGTTCATGCAATAGCCGATTAGTGGTGGGATCTTTGATCAGAGTGAATAATGGAACCTAAACGGGTCAAATAATTATTTTTTCACCTGATACAAAAAAAGAAACAATATTGAGTCTAACACCCACAAAAATTATATTACACTAGGTCAAATGTAATATCAGCAAAAAATTTCGATTGAATCCAGCATTTATTTAAAAAACTAGTCCACATTGGCTGGATAATACGTTAAATGCGTTTTAAAAAAGCGTAAAGTCTTAAAATTCACCTTGAACGGAAAATTTTATATTACACTAGGCAAAACTTGAAGAAAAAAGTCACAAAAATAATTTTTATCCTTAAAAATGAAAAAAAGTGAGCAAAATTTCCATGGACCTCTCCAAAGCATATAGAATCAATTCTCCTTACTTTAGTCTTAAAATTCGAGTTTTAAATTTTATATTACAGTAGGCAAAACTTGATGAAATGAGTCAAAAAAAAGCCCATTTTGATCCCTAAAACTAGTGACCAAATATTCATGGACCTCTCCAAAGCATATAGAATCAATTCTCCTTACTTTAGTCTTAAAATTCGAGTTTTAAATTTTATATTACAGTAGGCAAAACTTGATGAAATGAGTCAAAAAAAAGCCCATTTTGATCCCTAAAACTAGTGACCAAATATTCATGTACCTCTCTAAAGCATAGAGAATCAATTCTCCTTACTTTAGTCTTAAAATTCGAGTTGAAAATTTTATATTACACTAGGCAAAACTTGATGAAATGAGTCAAAAAAATAATTTTTATCCCTAAAAACGATGACCAAATCCTCCCTATGCCTCTCCAAAGCATATCAAATCAATTCCCCTTACCTTAACCTCCAAATGCTCGGCGCTTTTTCCATGACAACACTTGGAAGCGCCGTCTTCGCCAACCCTCGCTTTGCATCGATGAATATGCGACAAATCCTTTGTATTTACATCCGCTAAACCTTGAATACAAACTTAGCATTTCATAACCCACCTTTGAAGAGAACATGGCCTCCATTCCCGCCATTTCCCCCATCCGGACCGCCAAATTCCACGAATTTCTCGCGCAAAAAGCTGACACTTCCATTTCCACCATTGCCCGCTTTACAGTAGACTCTACGATAGTCCACAAAGCTGAAAGGCTCTCCGGTTCCTCGCTTTTTCGTGGGGAAGAGTGGGGTTTTCGGCAGCTCGTCCGTCGATGAGCTTTCGGCCAGCGAAGATGAGGCCCGAATTTGCAGAAAATACGAAATTTTTTGTAAATTTCGGCTTGTAACAAAAAATTTTTCGCTTATGCACCTCATCTAAATTAAATTTCTTATATTTTACACCCATTTTCATAGCTTTACAATACAATTTTCCGCGCGAAACGGCCTAATTGAGATCATATTGCACTTGATTCAAAAAATTTTTAATTTTCAAACAAAAAATCTCAAATACCCAACAAAAAACAAAGCGGAGATTGTGGAGAACAGTAAGATGACCTTGGAATCTACTGTAGACGACAAGAAATTTCAAAAGTTCAACCTGAAATAGCCAGAAAAAAGTTTTAGCAAAAAAAATAAAAAATTTGAGAAAATTTAAAAATTTTAGCAAAATCATAGGTAAGAACGATTTTAAAAAGTAGTAACAAGCTAAAATGCAAAGTAAAGCCGCATTATCAGAGACTTCACAAGCATTTGGGATATTGTTTTAGGTAAAAAATAGGTTTTAGGTAGGACTTGGCTAAGTTCAGGTTGTCAGATCGTTTCGACCGGTCGGATATCTAGGCTTTAGGTTGGGCCGCCTTCTTCTGGACCACACCATAGTTGTACAAATGGGCAATGGACACTTCGCATGTTGTGATTTGGTCTCGAACCCAGTTCAATTCTTCTTTTAGCAGCTCCATCCTAAAATAAGGTGAATTTCAGTAAAATCAGCCATTTTTTGCACTCCAATTCCTCTGAGTTGTCCTAAATACCAAGAAAAAGCAAATTGAAAAATCTTACACTCGGTTAATTCCATTGATGTTACTGGTCAACAACTCTTTGGCCTCGTCCAAGGTGAATTCGGCGAAGGTATTTGAGCCCAACAAAAGCACAACCTTCTCCAAATCGTCGATCTTGGCTCGCTGATAGGCATTCTCGTCCAATTTGTACAACATTCGAAGCTCGGTCTTGCCTTTTTCCTAAAGATTTGAGCAATTATGTTGTAATTGGTACCTACCTTCGCGGCTTTTGCAGTTTCAATGTAATTCAAGGAGTTTTCAAAGTCCGGAAGGTTGGCCAATAATCTGAAACGATCGTAGTTACCTTATAAAACTATTGCGTCCACCAAAAACGGTGGAATACCCACCGACTTCTCCTTTCTTGAATCGCATTCTCAACAGTTTTATATTTTCCATAAAGCTCCTGAATTTCCTTCGTCGCAGCGTCCAGTTCAAGACCCTTTCGTTTCAAATACTCTGGAACATCCTCCTAAAAACAGAAATGAAACAAAACAGTGGGCGACTTACAATAACATCGGCTTTGGGAACACCTTGAGCATGCATCCGTTCGTCCAAAGAAAGTTCGGTGGTTTTCTCGGAATCCTTCAGTTCTTGAAGCACGATTGTAGACTCCCCACTGGTCTCATCCTTGGCGACGGTGGTCATATTGCTTTAGAGACGGATGAACTCAAAAAATTTGAGAATAATTCAGGTTTAACTCCTGAAAGGCAAAGAATAATATAAAAAAATTGTGAGGACTGCAAATTGGATAAAACCACGAGTTCTGAGTTTACTATACCTTTTTCTCTCTCAACCCTAAGTGGAGACTCAAAAGGCGACCGGCGAAAATAAAAATTAACAATTCCAATATCAAGAACAACATAAAAAGCTAGCTCAAATTCTATTTTATCGTTTTCAAACTCGAATTCTGCCTAATATCTTGAACGAAAGCTCTAAACTTGCGATATTACACTCAAAATCGCCCGGAGAAAATTTGCCGAAAATGAGGCTCATGGAGAGACAGTTGACTCGGGGACAAGTCTGCCTTTGAGTCAAGTTTTCCTCTTGAGTCGAGTGTAACGTTATGGGGCAAATTTTCTCGATTTTTAGGGAGAAACGGAGATTTTAGGAGAAATTAGGTAGTTTTATCAGCTTTTAAAAGTTTATTCGGACATTGCTCAAATTTTTGTCATGTACAATTTAATTTTCGGCTTTCTTATCGATTTTTTTAAAAAAAATTTAGTCAATTTGGGCTATAAAAACTTCGTGTTGTCTTGAATACACTCCGATCATCCGATTTATGATATTAAAACTTTATTAGAACAATAAGCCAAAGGGAAAACTGGGAGAAAAAAAACGAATTGTATGCACATCGAAATGATGGTTAGTTATGACGTAATTTCTAGAAACTCTACCCGCAAGAGACGAAAAACTCATACAAAAGGACGAAGAAAAAAGAAGAAGAAAAGCCTTGCTTATAACGTATACAGTGGGGGAGCTGATCCAGTGGCAAAAAACGTACCATTTTGGATCCAGGAAGTATCAAAAAATGTGGCAAAATGCCTCCCTCTCCAAGTGAAAAAAAACTCAGATTCAAAAGCGCGTCCGCTCTTTTTGTGAGGGACCCTTCAAAACGAAGTTTTTTTACTTGGAGAGGGAGGCATTTTGCCACATTTTTGATACTTCCCGGATGCAAAATGGTATGTTTTTTGCCACTGGACCAGGTCCGCCACTGTAAATCTTGAAGTTTTGAGTTCGGACAAAACTGAAAACAGAATATATTGTATAGTAACCGGTTTGGGTGGGATTGAAATATTTTGAAAGATTTTTTTTCGGACATTTTGATTCTTTCGCTATACACCGGTGGGGGAGTGGGGGGAGATTGGGGGCTTCATAACCAACAAAACCAAGCAAATGAAACAAGGAAAAAATCAAAAGTAATATGAATTTTGAGGGTTGAAAGACTTGATTACAATATAACGAATTCCTTCGGAATTCCGACCGTTTCCCCACGGAGCATTGTCGCTAATCGCACTGCAGAGGGCGGGTTTGGCAAAAATATTCACTGGGGGCACTAAAAAGGGCGATCACAGTGCGAGAATTTGCAATTTTTCCACTTGGGGGCTGTAGATACAAGTTTCTGGTGAATAGAACAAATAGAGGGTTTGATGGATAATATAAAGGGGATATATAGGAGCTATATAGACTGCAGCCTTTGCAGAGAAGCTATAGGCATTACATTGTCTACAAGTGTGATTTCTCGATGTTATAATAGGTATAGCTGATATCCATCGATTTTGTTGTAGTCGTTCTCTGCAATGCTCATAGTGGCTCTCAATCGTCTCTATTCATCCTATAGGCTCCGTAGGATCCCTTGATTATCCTGTTTCCATCCATAGTTCCATCTATAGACCATGTTGATATTAACCATGCCGAGAGAACCCAATCCTCGAGATTTCCTGTTTACTGTGCCGTGATTCCAATCGCGTTGGCCGCCTGCTCCTCCTCCGTGTCGTCGATGACAATTGGCGCCTTGTCCATGTCCAATCGGCACACTGGGCACTTTTTGTTGTACTGCAACCAGCGATCTATACAGTCGATATGGTAGATGTGGTTGCAATGCAAGGTTCTGATCTCATCGCCGGTTTCAAAGTCCAACAGGCAGACGGTACACCTCTCCGTCTCTTGCTCTGGCACTTCCGGGTCCTTGATGTAGCTCTTGATGGTCGTGCATTGCTTGATGCATTCGGAGGAAGCGCCAATCGGCTGTGGCTCGTGATTCATGGCGTGTGCAACATGAGCGGTGGCCTCGGCGTGCGGCACATACAGTGCGCCGTCGTGGCCGTTCATGAGGAATGAGATCATTTCGATGCCATTGTTGCTGGGGTTGAAGCCCGGCACAATGATCATCGGGTTGTTTTGGAGCGTCTGATTTCGGAGGATCTCGGACGTGGTCTGGGTTTGCACCTGCACTAGACGTTGTGGGTTGTGTTGCCGGTAAAAGTTGTTCATCTGCTCGTTTCGCTCCGCATTCTGTTGTTGACGCGTGTTCAGGAGGTTCACTTGCTCTGGATGGAGGGCTGTGGCGGCAAGACCGAGATTGAAGTTGCTAAAAATACAAGTTTTATATTGCACTTGATATCAGATCAAATTTTGTTCTACAAAAGTGTCTAGATCTGATAAAAACTTTTCGATTTCGAAAAGAAGGATAGTCTATAGCCTTATAGATTAGGCTTTATCAAAAATTTTCGATATTCCACTTGATGCTTCAAAAAATCTCGATTTTCTGTTGTCATCAAACTAAAGTCAGAAGTGATTTTAACGCCAAAACTAACTTACGAGGTATTTCTAGGTGCGTTTATGTAATTCCTATTGAAGAACGGGGGCACGGTCAACTGAGATTGCGGCACCATTCGTTGTAATCTTTGATGGGCCGAAATTTGGTTCAATTGGCTGCTTAATAATCCGAACATGGTCGAGTCCATCTGTGACATTGCCGTTGGGACGCACGGGAACGGTTGTTCGCCGTCGCGAACGCGATGCGCTGAGGACCCGGGCCGCTCGTACATCATCATCGGTTGGGTGGGTGGCGGTGGGGGGATGGGGTTGGGACGGAAGAATTGGGGTTGGTTCAACAGACAGCCGTTATTGCAGGTGTGGAAGACTTGACAGTTGCAGGGGTGTTGGGGTTGATGAGATCCGCCGGCTTCGTCGTTGGGGACGGGGACGCGCCGACAACTGGCGCACACCGGGACTGCGGAGGGCGGGGGATTCGTGGACTGTTGCGGAAGGTTGGGGTTGGATATGGAGCGGGAGGCGGTCATGTTGAACGACTCATTCCTTGCCAAGCTGGATGTGAGGGCGGAGATTTGCTGGAGTTGGATTGCCTGGAAATTTTCGGAATTTATATTATCATAGGTTAAGGTGGAAAATCCAAAATTTTGTCAAAAAGACAAAATGAAAGTTCAAATCAATTATCAGAAATTGATTTTCAACTCCGTCAAAGCCTTTTTTCCAAATATTTCGTCTCTATAATTCCTAAAAATCCAAAAAAATCAAGCCAAATTATCTTACCCTTGCCGCACTGCTGTTCCTCGTTTGTTCCGTGAAGCCGGCGTTGGTGCGTTGTCGTTTGATCGCGCTGCTCGACCCGTCTTCGCGCGGTCGCTTCCGCATCCGACTGCTGGTTGAGCCGGAGGCGGTGGACGAGTGGCCCGCCGTCATTGGGGTTTGTTGGCGGACCGAGGCGGCGACCATCGCCTGATTCGGGGCCTGGTTGATGCAGACGCACTCGGGATGGTCCTGCATCAGCGCGAACTGGTTGGGGTTGATGAGTTGGGGGACCTGCGTGACCAGCGGATGGAGGAGGGTGTTGGGGCCGAGCATGAAGTCGGACAGACTTCGGCCCGACGGTGTGGGTTGCATGGGGGGTTGGTTGATGCGGGCGGGCTGCAGATTCATCACCGGCATGTTCATGCCCTGCGACATGGAGCTGAGCAGGTAGGTGCTGGAGACGGCGGCGGCCATCAGCTCCGACGCCGGGATGTTGGCGGGCATCGTTGAGGCGGTCGTGGAGCCCGACGCGGACGCCATGCCGGCGTCGAGGAGCGGCGCGGCGGCGGCGAACGCATTCCCAGCCTCAGCGTCCATGTGGCCGCTGACCGAGGGGCCGGCTTCTTCCTCCTCCGGCTTCACGCTGCTGGGTGGGCGCGTGCGGGCGCCGGCGCTCGCACCCGAAGTCGTGGTGACGGCGGGTTGGGAAGCCAGTGGTCCACCAAACAGTCCAAGCCCCGAGCGAGATTAGTCAAGCCAAAACTCGACTAATTTCTCCCAATTTCCTCTCGTGGCGGCGCGCACCAACGATTGTTCACTCGAGAAAAAACAGTGAGGAGAGCGACCGGAGTCCTGCAACGAAGAAAAATTTAAGAGTTGAAAAATCGAAAAACGAATCAAAAAAACAGATTCCGCGAAAGGCGCGCGCGCAAAGTCACGTGGGTAGAAATACCGAATAATCGGGGGGAAAATTGGGGTATCTCAAGTGTAATATTTAGATTTTTTCAAATTTTTCAAACTGACATTACATTACATAGGCATCAAATTAATCCCTGTAAATTCAAGATATCAGTCTGTCGGGAAAATCATGTGGATTTGTCGCAGCAAAATGTCACGCCAGTATATCACCCAGTGGCTAGCCGTCGCAAAGCGATGGGCGATTTCAAAGCGCGACAAATCCACATTATTTTCCCGACAGACTGATTTCACGAAATTGCCACAGAGTACGTAAAATGAGGGGAGATGAGAAAAAATTGAATCTTTGTGGGAATTTTATCGTCATCAATTTTTTTTTGGGTCCGAAATTGGCAAAAAAAATATTTTTAACAAATTTCCAACCCAAAAATCACAATAGTTTTGGGAAAGCGCTTGCTCAAACTTTCAATAAAGTCTTAAAGATTCTTAATTTAAACCTTTGTCAAGCTAAAGAAAAATCCAAGGGCCACATTTGGCCAAACTAAACGTTACACCCAAAAAAGACGGGGCGGAATCAGCACAATGCAGCGAAAAGTCGGGGGAAGATTTCAGCACGATCGATGGTGACTGATCCTGCACACTCCCCTTCGCTTCGCCTCTCTTCCCGAGGCCGCCGGCAAAAAGTCAGGCGGCCCGTGAAAGAATTTTTTTTTGTGTGCGGAGACGAAAAAAACACACACTAACACGCGAAGAAGAAAGAAGAAGACGAAGGGCGAGGCAGGGAAAGGGGGGAGAAAAGAGAGCGCTGAATGGGGGAAAATTCGCCCGAAGAGAAGAAGTCGGAGAGCCCTTCTTCTTCTTCTTCATAGTCTCTCTCCCACCAATTTCCACTCCGTGTGTATATTGTGCATGGGTCAGCCGACGTTTTCCACGAGCCCCTTCTCCCCCCTTCTCCACCCATTCACCACCATTTGTTGGGAAAAAAGAGAAAGCGAAATTGGTGGGGTTGGGAAACATGGAAACAGTACAATACATAGATTGGGCAATCCGCACAAGCACTTGGCGCGGATTTACGTCGAAATCCGGCAACGATATTTGTAAACTGCAAAAATATTGGGGGAGAATCAAAAAAAGGCTTTCAAAAACGACGTTTTCGATAAAATTCCAAAAAATCGGTCATCATGACATATTAAATTTCTCAAAACTGATATCAAACCTTTATAAATGGCCTGTAGTTTGCTGACACCTCTTTTTAAATATTTTTATCATCAAAAAATCTCAAAATTAGAGATTTTTCCCTCAGAATCGCGAAATTTCCCGACTTTTGAACAAAGTGTCAAATTACACCTTCGCTCATTTTTCGACTTCAAATCACCCCTCCAAATGCCCGCTGTAAAGTCGGCAAGCGGTAAGACGAAGGATTGTTGTAAATGACAATGAAATTTGGAGCTCTTCCCAATCGATCGGGCTGAAATTCTCCCCCATAAAAGCGACGGACGCAAAACATGTTCTGATAAGATCCGACATCAGACAACGAAGGGATCAGACGAGCAATGAGAGCACATAGAGGTAGAGTAAGCACGCTGTTAGGGCCATTCCAGACAAGATGCCGGGAATCCAGGTGTTCTGGTAAATTATACGAGGAATTATTCGCAAGTTTTACGAAATTACAGTGGTAAAATTTTCGTCATTATTTATGATATGCATTCTGCAGGTCAAGGTTCTCAGGGGAAGTGATTTCACGGAAAAAATAAAAGAAAAATAAAATTTTGACATTTCGTCAACATAGTATTGGAAAACTTTCCAGGTGATTTCTAGCGTATTTTAAGATGTAACAGTGTCTTCAAAAATAGTATTACTAATAAATACGATATTTGTAATCCATATTCCTCGATCCTAATGACACAAAATCCGTCATAATCACGGATTTTCTGGATTTATATTAAGCAAATGAGGGTTTCCAAACAAATGAATCCTTTGGAGGAAATAAGCTTTCAATCTTACAAAACTTTTAAACTATAATCCCCCATCTTGAAAGTCCATAGGCCTTTACAACCAACCAACGTGTGTGTTATGAGTTTTGACGCACGGAAAACCTCTACCCCTTCACAATATTTGCGATCCCCTACGGGCGTTTGGGAGTGGGGTTTTCCAATTTGTATGAAATTTTGTTCGAATGGGATTAACGGCGGATTTCACCCCCGTCCTAATCCCACATAATTCGCTGCAAGTAATCGGATTGCCCGCTGATATGACGCTCGGCATTAGGTGTGTTAAAGGTAACATTGAAATTGAGGAAAGATTGGATACCGGGTGGATGAGGAAGTCTCGGATTAAAGGGTTCTGATGAAAAAGCGAAAATCACAAATCTCGTTTGACGTTTCGCCACAGAAAAAGTTTTGTGATTCAGTTATGAAACTTCAATCTTAGGCCGCATGGAAATTGGGCGTTGGGAAATTGAACGCCGGGAAATTGGGCGCAGTATAAGGAAAAAATACTGCGCCCAAGTTCCCGGCGTCCAATTTCCCAACGCCCAATTTCCATGCAGCCAAAGCTAAACTCAGAAACGCCAAAATAAAAATTTGACATTTCGTCAACATGGTATCGGAAAAAACTTGCTCATCAAATTTTAGTGGTCAAAAATTCAGAAACCTGTAGTAAAAGTAAGAAAAAATGAATTCCAAACTGTTTTTTAGTTGTTTTAGCTCACTAAAAATACTACAAATCTCGATTTTCGAAGCTTTTCCCCACAAAATCCCAATTTTTAAAGCACGGCCCTTCTCTTGCCATTTCAAAACTTTCAAACGTCCCCAAGCCAACAACGATTACATTTAACTCCCCCTCTCACCAAGATAATTGCTCCACGGAATTCAATAAACGCGAAATTTGAGGAAAAAATTAAGAATTCCTCAAAAAACATTATGGATAACGGAGAGATTAGCAAAATCCCAAACATTGGGATGGATTAAAATCCAATTTCCGTTCCACCGCGGCCATCCTGACAGTCAACAAGAAGCTGGAGGTGGGGGTTGTAATTTGGGTCAAGTAACTTTTTCAGTTTTTGGAATAAAAAGCGGAAAGATGGGGTAATCTCGGTTGAAGCCTTGTTCATCATTGTTTTAGGGTCTTAGAGCGAGGCAATATGGGGTTATTGACAATTGAGAAGCCAATAAATAATAGGATAATTCGGAAAATTGAAAAAAAAATCGGAAAAAGACCTTGAGATTATATTGTAGTAGGCAAAAATGGTGAAAACTGAGTATAAATCGATCTATTGAAAATTAAAAACCTCTGTGAATTATCCTCGACTACTTTTTACAACTTATTTTTAATGTTTTCATCGAAAAATCGTCGATTTAAAAAAATTTTATACCTAAAATAAGGTAAAAAAAATTTTTTTTTTTTTTGATAATTCCGAAGAGTTAAAATAAAAACTACAACTTTAACAGCAATTCTGTAGCACAATACATATTTTACAATCAAAAAATTTGCAAAAACTGCCATTTTCAAAAATTTTTATACCTAAATTAATGTAGACTCCTTCTCAGACTCCCAAAACCCTCAAAACTACCCAACATGCCCTTTATAAATTCCCGAATGACCTGCACTGTCGTACGTTCCTCTTTCCACGTACCCAGATTGCACTTGTCCCACGGAAAAGTGCGAAAAAAGTGCGGATCTCGGCGAAAAATCCGAAGAAAATGCTAATCGAATGCCCTCATGAAAGCGGGCGGCCATACGCAACGGAAATTATTAAAATTGGGGGGCGTAGTAATAGGAGGATTGTAGCAGACACGCGCTGATACTGCGCCCGCATACCGAGAAAGGAAAGGAGAACGAAATATGAAGGGAAAAATAAAGAGGAATGTAGTTAGAAAAAGGCCGCTTCGCCGGGGATAAGAGCAGGTTTGTAGGACGTATAAAAGGTTGGAAATTGAATATTAGGGCATAAAACAGAATTCACCACGAGAGTTTACAAAAAAATTTGAGAAAATCGAGGGAAATCGCGATTCTTACCTTATTTTAGGTATCAAAGTGGGAAAATCGAAAATTTTCGAAAAATATCTGCCCGAGAGGGCGGATAAGTGATATCACAAGATAGCAAAGGGCAAAATAAATAACTTGAGACCAAAATCCGACAAAAAAACAGGAAATATTGAGATTTCTTACCTTATTTTAGGTAACAAACTGGGAAAAACGAAAATTTTTGAAAAATATCTGCCCGAGAGGGCGAATAAAGGCTATCAGAGGATAGCAAGGGACATAATAAATGATTTGAGACAAAAATCCGACAAAAATTTGGAAACATCGACAATTTTTACCTTATTTTAGGTAACAAATATGGGAAATCAAAATTTTTTGCGGAAATTCGAACTTTGATGTCTAACATTTTTCCCAAAGAGAGACAAAACACTCAACAGACTCTTCAAAATCGTCTTGGACAATTTGAAATTTCAAAAAATCCCGTTTTAATATCTAAACTTTACTTACTATAAACAGACCCCCAAAAACAGGTAGAGAAAAGAAAAATGGACAAAACAAGATGAAATAAACAAAGACTGCGATACAAAACACTGATATAAACACATCGGGATGGGAACTTTACGAAATCAAAAATTTTTTTTTTTTCAAAATCAAAAAATCTCAAAATTCAACAAGAATTTAACAGAAAATAAAATGTAAAACTACGTGCGTCGTCAAGCAACAAGACTGAATAAAGTGTTATGAATAGATTTCCAAATGCATTACATCGAATTTTCGTAGTTTTCGGGTGCTTGAACCTTCGGCAGTAATTGTTAAAAAGCGCAAGAAGACAAAACTTGTTAAACTCGAGAAATTGTAATAGTATGAGGATTGTAATAGAGTAAAGTTTATAAAAAATCAAAAAAAAAAATTTTTTTTGTCATCATGTCATTTTTTGATGACATTTTTTTTTAATTTAAAAAATTTCAAAAAAATAAGCCCAAATTTTATACAATAATTCCACAAAAAGCAATTTTTTCTACGATAAATCGAGAGAAAAACCCAAAAAACAAATTTTCTCTGCCCGCTCTCCCCCTTTCCCGTACTCTCTCGGCCGCAAAGATCGTTGAATATCTCAGCTCTCCCTGCAAAGCGCGAGTTAAAATTTTCAGCAATTAATACGTCGAACTTCGCCAAATTTGAAGATCAAACAGCTCCCCCAAAACCTTCAAAATTCAAGGTCTAAGCTTTGATCTCTTTAAAAAATCCTACACCTTCCTCCTCATCGAAGAGCAGACTCCAATTTCCGCGGGGACTTTTCGCGAAAATGGAGGGGGGTCTTTACCTCGAATTCGGAAAAAAATTTCGAACCCACAGGTCACGCACACGTAAAAAGAGCGAAAAGAACCGAAAAATACGAGCCGGTCTTGGAGCGAAAGTTTTTACAACACCTTGATACAAAATTTTACGGCTTCTACAGAGAAAATTTTCAATGAAAAAATCCTGGCAATGGATTTTGATGAAAAAAAACGAAAAAATTTTTTTTTTTTGAAAATCGATTTTCGACTTAAAAATTCAACAGCTTATTGAAATTGTTGGTATTTCCACGGAAAAATCAATTTTTCCAAGGATCCTCCAACAAATTTTTCGGGAAAAACAACTTTTTTTTGTCTCTCACAAGGGAATGGTCCCAACGATCCGTGGGATCCACAAATGAAACCTAGATATTCTGAAAGAGCAGGTAAAATTTAGTAGGAATCCGTTTTTTCTACTTGCCGAATAAGTCTGTGCGACGAGAAATATCGACGAAAAGATCCGACCAAAAAATCGAAAGAGAGAAAAGACGAACCGAAAGGCCTTGGAAGGCGTCACCAAATAGTCTAGTGGAAAAAGTTCCACGCACAAATCTTTTGGGGGAGGGAGGCTTTGGAGGTTCGAGTCCACCCGGAGCGGATATCTCCGGCTTGAACCTACGTGTTCATTACTGTATTCTACAGTTACATAAAAAAATTTTTTTGTTTATTGACCTGTTTTGCAAGGTTTGTTGCAAAATTTTAAGAAAAGTTGACACTTCGGCATTATTTTTGACAAGCATGATGTCGACATAGTGGTATTTTCAAGACACTTCTACTCGATTCTGGAAGTTTGTATAGGATCTTGCAGATCTTTTTCGGTTTCCCAAAAAGGATGTTGCCAAAATCTCACCTTTTCATAAAATTTTGCAAGAAAAGTTGAAAAGAGAACTTTTGGGTTCTTGCGTCAGCGTGTAGTAGACCGCGTGAATATTTACGAAAAAATCGATTTTAAGTTTTTTGGTTTAAAATGGCGGTGGACATGTGTTTAACAAATGCCCAAATTATTTTTGTCAAATTCTGCCCGGAAGGTATAAAATTTGCATAAATTTGTCTTCTTTGGACCTGGCGGCATCATAAAAAGAGGTAATGACCAGTGATTGCCACGGCTTCGGATGCAAAAAACCTTGTAAAACAGGTCAAGAAACAAAAAAAATTTTTTTTTATAACTGTAGAAAACAGTAATGAACAAACACGTAGGTTCAAATCCGGAGATGTCCGGCTCCGGGTGGACTCGAACCTCCAAGGCCTCCCTCCCCCAAAAGATTTGTGCGTGGAACTTTTTCCACTAGACTATTTGGTGACGCCTTCCAAGGCCTTTCGGTTCGTCTTTTCTCTCTTTCGATTTTTTGGTCGGATCTTTTCGTCGATATTTCTCGTCGCACAGACTTATTCGGCAAGTAGAAAAAACGGATTCCTACTAAATTTTACCTGCTCTTTCAGAATATCTAGGTTTCATTTGTGGATCCCACGGATCGTTGGGACCATTCCCTTGTCAGACTCTCCTCATTTTCCATGCTCTCTCAAAAAAAAGCTTGCGTAATATCCCAGCGGCGAGTTCAAAACTTGCGCTAAAAGTCTCAACGGTTGCTATACGGTCTATTTAGACTGTGTACGCAAAACTTGGAGACAATCGAAATGCACAAACACCCCTGCGACTGAAGAAATTGCTGGCTGATGGGGATAAGAATCGTAGATAAGTTTAGGTGCAGCTAGACGTCGGAGACCAACGGGAGAGGAGAGATAACGAAACTTTGTGTAATGAGACGGGCAATCAAGGGGTCTCGAAAAGCGGATGGGTGTAAAATACGACCATAAAAGGGGTTATTGAAAGCTGAAGAAATTGTGTTGCTGTGCGGACTAAAACGATTTTTGCTGCTTTTTTCGACCGGTCGACAATCTGAAATTGAGTCAAAATTAGAAACAGGACCATAAGAGATGTTTATAAAGTCATTTTACCACGGAAATATTCGATATCAACAGAGAAAAATTGAGATTTTAAATTTTTAACGGAAAAAATGACAAAATCGGGGGAAAAACAAATTTTTCTAGGAAAAAATCAATGAAAATTGGCTTCAACTTTCAGCAGAGTCTATGTAATATCATGAGAAATAAATATTTCAACGTTTCAATAAGTCAAATCCAAGAAAATCAAGTCAAAATCGGGCAAATTCCAAGATTCTATGGATAACATTTTAGCCTTTAGTTTCACCCCTCAAAATCCAATCTTATCTCGCTGATTGAATCCTGCGGACCCTGCTGGACTCTCTGTACGATCGTTGCGATCGCTTCGGCTTCAGTACAATAAAATTCGTGGCGAAATTCGTGGGGGAATTTTCGTCATTTGAAGAGATTCTCTTCTTCCTTCAAGTGGCTAATCCCAATGCCCGCACAAATCGGGCAGAGGAGTGGTGGGGCTGGAGATAGAGAGGAGATATCTCTAGATCCCTTTATCTGCACACGGCCCCCCGACTCCTAAACAGCCTTGCCTTCGCTTTCGCTCTTAATCAGCCCCCCTTCTCTCTTTCGCCCCACAGCGAAAACGATGGGGGGAATCAAGGGTGGGGAGAAGGGAGAGCGTAGTGTAAAATCAAGATCGAAAGTGTGATTGTACTGGCTTTCGAATTGGGGCTAATGATAAGATAGATTGGGTGATGAGAACAGCGCGCTTGAACAGAAATTTGAACCCTTCAAAGGCAGCGAGACGCATGGAGAAGTTGGCTCGATATCTGCGGTTGTAATCGTTATGATAAAAGGCGACAGGGGTGAACGCCAGGATTTCCACCTCCTCGGCACTCCACATTTATGAGCCTTGGAAGACCAGGGATCCTTGTAAGTCCGAGGGTGGAACAAAGAAGATTACAGAGGACTTATGGATGTAATGTTAGATGTCTGCAAGACTTTCTCTATGTTTGGGATCACATGTCATTTATGGAAATGTAATTCGCGATTGCAAGCCGTATAGGGAGCTTTCCGTTCACCTGGAGCTTGGCTATGGTCACCTTTGATCATTCTGGGTCTTGTGTGCTCTTTTCGACTTTAAAAGACGAGCGAATGAGGCGAACCCTATAGTCACGAAGGGTAAAACTCGAGTAGAAGTTTAAAAACATCCGTACAATAAATCTTGCCTATAACGAACAATCTCAAAGGTCCCAGAAATCCATTGTAGGCCAACCTCCGTACCACGAACACTTTCTATAACGAGTAAATTTGTTGATCCCTTGTGATTTGTTGCGGTCCACAGTTTTCCGAATCGTAAGGGACCAAGAAATTTACTCGTTCTATAAGAGGTTTGTACTACAGAGGTTCGTCTTGGCCTAAGATTGACTCTTGAGACCTTTGAGATTGTTCATAATATACAGGATTTATTGTACGCCAGTTTTTAAACTTCTACTCGAGTTTTACCCATCGTGGCGTTTGTTTTCACCTCATTCTCTCGCCGTTTAAAGTCGAAAAGAGCACAGAAGACCCGGAATGATCAACAATAACCTTAGCCAAGCTCCAAATGAATGGAGAACTCCTTATACGGCTTGCAATCGCAAATTACGCTTCCGTAGATGACATCTGATCCCAAACATACAGAAAGTCTTGCAGACATCTAGCATTACATCCATAAGTCCTCTGTAATCTTCTTTGTGCCACCCTCGGACACACAAGGATCCCTGGTCTTCCAAGGCTCGTAAATATAGCGTGCCGCGAAGGTGGAAATCCTGACCTGCAGGAAAGAAAGAAACAAAGATTCCGCTATCATTCCTCAAATACCTCCGGACTTGCGTCAGTCCACAAAAACGTTAAGAAAGATTAAAACTAGCCCGGATTTGGTAACAAAAAGTATCACAGAGATACAAAAAATACTTTATTTAAAGAGAGGAGGTTGTGTGGATAGTCTTTGAGACCTTTTTCGAGTCGCAAAAAGTATCCAACAAAATTGCAAGCCACTCTCTTCAAAATAAAGCATTTTTGCATCTCTATGATACTTTTTGATACCAAATTTGGATACCTTTTGATCACTTTTTCCTCCTTTTTGACAATTAAACTAGCTCCGACATTCCTAAGGGGCTAATAAAAATTTTGAAAGATCCAGAAGCCTCTAAAACATTCAAAATTTAGATGAAACATAATCCAGCCCCTAAAGCCCTCACAGCTAGCCCTCAATAAATCTGAGCGTCGCAAAATCCCCTAAAATCCCAAATTCTCGACGAATATATTATCCGTCAGCCTTTGAGGACCGTTCGAATCCCTTAATCATTTTCCGCTCTTTCGGCCGTACCCAGAACCCCCACGTAATGCTCGTTGGTGCCGGGGATTATTCTCCAGACAATACAGAGATTACCCTGAATAATCGCCATCTCCACATTGATTAATTTTTGCAATCTACGTCGAGATTGACAGAGATTGGATTGGAAGAGAAAGGTGTTCGGGAATGGAGTGAATCACGCAGAACGTGAGGGATGAATCCTCACGTTTTCTGCAGAGAATAGGCTTGGAATGCAGGAGGGATATGGAAAAATGGATTTTTGATGACTTGTAATCGCCGGAGAATAGGCTTGGAATGCAAGAGGGATATAAAAAAAATGGATTTTTGATGACTTGTAACTTAATAAACAGTTTAGCCACTGAAAATCTTCAATTAACGGCTTCCAAAAAAAGAACAGAGCTTGTTTTTGCGGCAAAAAGATTTAGTTTTGAAATTTTGAGGGAAAAATTTAGCAAAACAGGCTTAGGATTAGAAGACGCAAGCGTTTGTGTAAAAAATTACAAAACGACGGCAAACAGATTGAAAACCAAAAACGCTTAGTCTAAAAGCCGCGTTAAAGAGCGCTAAAACTGTTTGTTATAGAAAGATTTTGTTGTATTTGAGATTTGAACAAACTCAAATACAACAAAATTTCTCTGTCACAAGCGACTTTTGCGGTCTTCAACGAGATTTTTAGACAATTACGGGCCTCTATTTAATGAATACCTTATACAACTAATAATTTTCTTGTGACTTTTGCAATTCGATGTATTGCGGTTAATACGGTGGAACCTCTTTACATATAAATTCTGTACTATAAAAGCAGTCTATAGCAAACGATTTCAGAGGTCCGAGAGGACGATTTTAAGGCCAAATTAACCTCAATACAACAACACCTCATATAACAAAAAATTTTTTGTTTTTCGCTGTACCAACGTTCCGCCTTGAATCTATCCGTCTGTCGGGAAAATAATGTGGATTTGTCGCGCCTTGGATCGCCCATCATCGCTTCGCAACGGCTAGCCGCGACTAGGGATTTGGTGCGCCACCGCGACAAGAAATTCTGCTGCGACAAATCCACATTATTTTCCCGACAGACGGATAGATTCAAGGCGGAACTCTAGTATAGCGAAGAACTAAAAAAGTTTTGTTATATGAGGTGTTGCTGTCACCCTCTGGCCTCGATAATACGATCAAAAGTCACCGCTATTAAATTCGAAGCCCTTTCTCAAATGGCGTTCATAGAAATTGCGCCGCTAATCTCTACCTATACCCAAATCCAATAGTCTAATCTCCTCCTCGGATTTACAGCGCACAACGTCAAGATTATCCCGCGTGCCACGTCGACCGACGTGTTCAAGGTAGTAATCGGGAAAGAAGGCCATAAAAATTGCAAGCCTTGCAAAGCCCAAGGCCGGAATTAGCAAATCTTTGGCCCGGATCTTTGCCCCCCACATACCAGAAAGATTATGAATTTGCAGACAGCGAATTAATGCCTCAGGAGATGGGGGAAAAGGACATAAAGTTGGATGCACCATTATCTGTCCTGTAAATCAAACAAAGTTCATGGCCTTCGCATCGGAAACGGGGCCCCTTTTTCTTTCGCCCCACGCCGACAAGGGGATCCGCCGCAAATTTTTTGGGGAACTTTAAGTAAATTAAACGATAAAAAGAGATACATCGTACTGTATGCAAGGGTTGGAGTGCTGTAAAATCGAATTTGAGGCCAAAATTGGGGTGATATAGGCAAATTTTTTACGATAAATTCAAGAGGAAAGCTGATGACTAAACGCAAACATATGACGTCATTGAACAAGCAACTAATAAAAAGTATTTTTCAACTAATAAAAAGTATTTTCAATCAGATTACTCATACGAAAAAAGCCGAAAATTGCGAAAATCATAAATTTTTACTCAAAAATCGCAAAAAATGCAATTTCAAGCCAAGAAACACTCTGAAATTACGCCTCAACAATAACACAATGTCAAGCCGACCTTACACCGCGGAATGCCCGAGGCCTTGGGCGCTCACACATTGAGAATAATTCTCGTTTCTCCGCTCGGACATACGAAAAAACGTAAAAACGAAAAAATGCTGGCGGCCCTAACGAATAATTTTCGCCGGATTAGGAATTCGTTTACAACGCGTGCCGCTCGTACAGCGTTTACAAGAGCCATGGTCGTTGATGAGTGGTCGCCAAAGGGCCTAGCCGACATTCGGCAAGAACTTTGTGAGAAGCCGAAATGTAGGGCAAGTACAAGATTTTTGATGGCGAAAACGGTTTCGCCGAAAAATACAAGTATTGCGGAGTCGCATTGGATGTAAAATACAATCCATGTAACGTAGTAAGGGCTGTGAATTCAAGTAGTATCATCAAGATTTAGCACGAGACCCGTAATCTTCGCAATTACGAGTAATAATGGTATTATCTCCACTAATACTGGTCTAAATCCCAATTCTAATTGGATTTTCTCAACGCCCTGAGGATCTATGAGAGTCTTTTCGATCAAAAGAATCAAGTTTCTATCGTATTTTACGTCCTTCACGTTTTTTCCGATAACTGGTTTTCCCGGCCGTCGGACTACTTTTTAACGGCTTATAACTTGGGGACGGGTTGTAAAATTTTAGTAAGCCCTTAGATAGTAATGTAAAGTAAGACGTGAGGCACCAGAAAACACAAAACACTAAGAAATTTCTAGATTTTTTTGGCATTTAAAACCTCGGAGAAAGTGGGCTCCGAAATCGATTTTCGGAAATTTTAAAGCCTCTAAAACTTAACGAAAAATTTTCACATTTGGAAGATATCTAGACAGCAGCATAGACAAGCCAAAAACTCATCGAATGATGTGTGTTTCAATGAGGTTTTGGGATTTTTTGAGCACCCAAAACCCCAACGAAATTGGGCTCCCAAAGTCTGCGCTTCCACTTTCTCCCCGCAGAGTCTGATGCGGTAAAACGAAGCCCCCACTCCGCTCTTTTCTCCCCCCTTCTGAATATTCATGTGTGTGGAGAAGGGGAATGGGGGGCTGGGGCGAAGAGAAACGGCCCTTTTTCTCTTTTCGAAAAAAAAAGAAATTTTCTTTTTGAGCGAAAACCGTCCGGCTGGCTGCAGAGAGAGAGAGACGACGACGACGAGGCCTCTGAAGCTCTTCGTCGTCGTCGTTTCTCCTGCTCTTCGGGCGTCCGCGCTAGTGGCTGGGCGAAGGGGGGCGAAAGAGAGAGAGACGGGGGGTTGAATTCCAGAATCCACGGACCGAAAGACGATACAATGTAGACATTTTCTCCTTGCATATTCATCGTGCGGCGGGCCGAGGCATTTGCATAGGGCTTAGGGGAAAATTTCGGCAAAATATGGGATACGGATGAGCGGAAATACTATGAAAACGTCTAGACCAAAAATCAGGCCATCAAAAAAAAGCATTTTTGCGACAAACTGCCGGATTGGTTCAGGGTGATAAAAAATTCAACCATGAGATCAAACTTTACTGAAATTTGGTATCAAAAGCTCGCATGGAAACATAAAAAGACTGTCGATTTTGAAGAGAGTGCCTTGGACTTTTATTGGAGACCTTTTGCGACTAGAAAAAAGCCTCAAAAGGTTTCCAATCAAGCTACATCCTTCAAAATCAGACTTGTGTTTCCATGAGACTTTTTGCTACCAAATTCGGGCTCATTTTGATCACAAATTTAACTTTTTTCGCGGCCGGGACCAGCATACAAGTGAGAAAATCTTGTGGCCCACAAAAATTTTTTAAATAAAAAAAAATCAAAATCCATAAACTAAAATCTCTAAAAATCCCATCAAAAATCCTCCAAAGCCTCCGAGAACTCTTATCTAATAAAATACGACGAGTAATCAATGTGCGATTTTATCGTCGCCTCACTTTCCTTTTCCCTCTTTTATGTATGGCGCGTCTTCCACTTTCGCTCCGCTATTGTGCATGAATCATGATGACACACCGCAGACGTAACAAAGATTAGCCAAACAAATCCGAGCGGCTGATCTCTTCAAGCCATGCCGTGCGGAAAGTGCGGGGAAAGCTCGGCCTTTCTGCGATAAGTTTGCATATCAGGCTGTCGGGAAAATAATGTGGATTCGTCGGGGCTTGGAATCGCCCATCATCGCTTTGCGACGGCTAGCCGCGGCTGGAGGTTTGGTGCGCGACTGAAACAAGGCGAGACATTTTGGCTGTGACAAATCCACATTATTTTCCCGACAGACTGGTAGTAGTCTTGTAGCGACAAATAATGTGGATTTCTCGCACCAAAATGTCTCGCCACGTTGCAGTCGCGCACCAAATCTCCAGCCGCTCTAGTCGTCGCAAAGCGTTGATAGGCGATTGCAAACCGCGACGACTCCACATTATTTTTCCGACAGACTGATATGCAAACTTATCGCAGAATGGCCGAGCTTTCCCCGCACTTTCCACACGGCATGGCTTGAAAAGATCTTATAATGGGTTCTAAGGCGCGACCAATCTACATAATCTTCCTGACGGACTGATATCTGGCTTTTACTGCTTTTTCGGACAAAAAATCCCTAATCAGCGCGTTTCCAATCAATGCAAAACACACATAAAAAATATCTGCCGACCAATTAGCCTGTGGCTTCGCCACAAGCCTGTCATGGCAAGCAGAAAATCCTTCAAGGCATGATTAATTTCCGGGAAGATCCCCGGACAGCCCCACTCCATGGAGGAAGGCGAATTGAATCTTCCATTGAAGAGCGGGGCTAATAGTGCAAGGAGAAGATATCAGCTGCCCGCTTTTCGTTTTTTTTTTTGTATTTTTCTTATCCTTTATCTTATAAGCGGGAAAAAAGCTTGCGGCGGAAGCGATCCACACAATGGCTAGCCTTTCGGGGCGAAACGAGCGGGGAGAATTTTGACGAGGCAGATGCTGGGGTATGACAAGGGGAGGCTCGTGAATGTAGGGCAAAGATTTTGAATTTTGGAGGCATCTGGCAGTAAGTATGCAAGGAGAAAGTTCTAGAGCAAAAAAATTCTTTGGCTTCTATGAGAAGAATTTTCAAATCACGTTAAATTGGACGGTTAATATTCAAAAGATTATGGCTAATAAAAAGTAATACGCATCAAGAGGTCATACGATTCCGTATATGCAAAATAAAACTAATAAAAATTCAAAATTCTCTCTTCAATTATCCACACTAAAGGGTATCAAATTTAAAATTTTCGCAATCTTCGGCCTAAAAATATCGAGTTTTTGCAAAGCGCAAGTTAAAAAATGTCACACATGTCTCAGCAAACTCTACTCTTTATCTATTCCATGTTTCAACAAGATCCGATAGTCATCATGGGTTACTGTAACCAAATTTTTTTTGTTAAAAAAATCTCAAAATCCCCTGTAATTTATCGCGGCCATCATTCCCTTTCAATCCCCTATTATTTCCAGTCCCATTACCCCCGTCCAATAACAGTCAAATGTTCGCCGAGTATACAATCGAAAATGTCGTCGAGAAAAGAGGGGGGACGCCCGAGAAAATTGGCGGAGCAAAAACGCGGGGAGATAACGGGGTGGGGGCGAAAAACGATTCCCTTTCAAGCGGGGGCCCCCCGACGAAAATAAAAGACTTCGGCCGCGTCCTTTCTTCTCCTCCCCTCGAGCAAAAGACGAAGAAGAAGAAGAAAAAAGAAGTAAAACAGTACAACAAAAAGACGGGGGGAAAGGAGGCCCGACCAGAAATGTTCGTTGTATGAGAGGCAAGACGATGGCTGGGACGAATGGTCTGGAAGCCAAATGGTAAACTATAGTACAAACAATCATCGAAAAAGGCCAATACTTCGGGAATGTTCCGATTTTTTTGCGTCAACTGGGATGTCTATCAGTCTGTCGGGAAAATAATGTGGCTTCGTCGGGCCTTCAAATCATCGGTTTGCGCCGGCTACTATCAGTCTGTCGGGAAAATAATGAGCATTCTGCCGCATCGATGAATTCGCTCATTATTTTCCCGACAGACTATCAAAGAACGACACTTTTCACATCGTGTTTTAAAAATAAAAAAATTCGGTTCATTCTGAGGGATCAGCGAGACTTCAATTTAAAAATACACAACATTAAAATTCGACAATCCATTTTTTTTCCTCACCCGCAAAGTGTCCACAAAAAAATGTCACAAGGTTTCATTATTTACAACACGCCCTAACATTACACATATTAGATCTGTAATATGCCATAAAGGGGATTATTCGGGCCCGGAAAGTGGAGTAATTTTGTGAAATGAGGAAATTAACAACCACTTAGGCTAAGGAAAATCGGCTTCCCGCCGGTTTCGACACCTGAAAGCCGCAAATTTAGGGCTTGATGGAAAAAAAATATTGAAATCGTTGAAAGCGCGAAAGGATTTGAAAATACGTGCGAAAACGATATGTTGAAAAGTGTGGTCGTAGCACTGTGAAAAAGCAGCGATAAATGATAAAAAATCTCTCATTCCAAACGCTCTTTTATTATGACACATGGTCAATCTATAAACCCGATTTTTTGGTTGGAAAAATATCTTTACTGCCCTCTGCACAGTGGAGTGGGTATAAACCGAAAGTATAAACTAAAATTTGCAGGATCAGCCTGGATACTTGACGGTATTTGTCGATGAGAGGCTCAGGAAAATGGGGGATACGGTTAGCGAAAAATTTTTCTTGGTATATATCTTTCCGTATTTCGGGCAAATCCACAAAGATATATACCAACAAAAATTTTTCGCTAACCGTATCTCCTCATTTCCTTACTCTTTCACCGGCAAAGGCCGTCAAGAATCTCTGCTGGGCCCGCAAATTTGAGTTTATACTTTCGGTTTATACTCCCACCCCACTGTGCAGAGAGCAGTAAAGATATTTTTCCAACCGAAAAATCGGGTTTATAGATTGACCATTTGTCATAATAAAAGAGCGTTTGGAAAGTAAAAATTTTATAGATCTGCGAAGATACGATCACCCGATCTATTATATCCTTCCTGGAAATGGGGGAAAGTGGATTTCCAAGTGCGTTTCGGAAAAAACACAGACTTTTTTTAACGAATCTTGAGACTTCTGAGAAAGAAAAATTGTGAAAAATTATTAAACTAATGATTTTAGCGGTCGAATATTTGTCCAGAGGAACTAAGATCATACCTCTAGACAAATATTTGACCGTTGAAGTCATTAGTTTAATGATTTTTTACAATTTTTCTTTCTCAGAAGTCTAGATTCGCTAAAGAAAGTTCGTTTTTTCCAAAATCATCAAAATCGGAGCATATTATCTTTAGAATTTCAATTTAGATAAATTCCACCGAATATCGCATAATAAAATACTATTTTCGACAAACATACCACCAGAAGATTACGAAAAGCCCAATATGAAAGGGAAAACTAACCGAATTATCCCCCACACATAACGCAATAACGAGGGGATGTAATGCCCGCAGGTAATCGACCTTCCTTCCCTCCGTCTGTCTGGTCGAGAGCAAGTTTTATTTTTTTTTTCCTCTTCAACTATAAAAAACCGCGCCTCTTCTCGTCTAGTGGAGGGGGTTTTTGGTCCTTGATCAATCCGGTATACGAAAAGAAAAATTGTAACGGGTTTTTTCCAAGGAGGGAGAAATTTAAAAGTGCGGCTACAGGGGCCAAGGTTACTTTACAATTTCGAAGGCTTAGGGAGCAGGGAGAGAAGAGGATAGAATTGCAAACAGAAGTAAAAAATTAGGTCCAATAAGGATAAAGTACAAAAAATCTGTTTTGTCTATTCTTCAAGAGAATTCCCTGCGGGGATAAGAATAAAATTAAATTTTTATGTCCCCAGAGGCGCAATAAACCGCACTCGAAGGATCTTTTTGAGGAAATCGTCAAAAATTTCCCCAAATTTCACAGAATATCCTCCTCAACCAACACCACTTGCAAGATAAATACACCTCCAGATGGACTGACTCTCAATCCCCCCTCGTCTACATCGCCGAAATTACAACGGGCCTTGAATTTTGATACAAGCCCCTCTTCGGTCTTTTGATTATACTGCCGCCATAAGCGGGGCCGCCCTGTAAGATCCCTCACTATGAGATCGCACCGCGCGGTGCCGCCCAACGACAAGCGAATTCCAATTCCCCGTCGCACTGTGCAATCGTTGGGGACGAACGAACGCACTGTGCATTTCGAATGGCAGAAAATGAATGCACTGTAAAGATGGAAAGTGAGGATAAAATGAGGAAAAACATGGCTATAGGATGTTGTTGAGTAGAAAAGATATGACCAACTCTGTAAAACACCTTACAAAGCTAGAAATTTTTAACAAAATCCAGTTTTGCAACATTTGGACATCGAATTTCCAGAAATTTTAAACAATCTCAAAGAAATGACACTTTTGTTAAGCGCTGATGCCCAAAAATTGAGTTAAAACGCTAAATTTTACGGCAAAAGCGATAAATCACCATAAATTTTGAAAAACACAACATTCGAGACTTTTGTCGAAAGCACTAAAAGTCCCATTTCCATCGGCAAAAAAGTGTGCCCGTGCATTCGGGGGCAGTTCGCCTTGAGTTTGCATTCGGTTCGGCTTTGGGAAGGCCGAATTATGCCATTACCCCGCGCGAATGCGATGTGAAAATTTGCAAAGGCGGAAAGGTGCGTAATTTTGTACGAAAAATAATTATGGTGGGACTTGTCTCCGGCGAAAGGAAAATGTCCCTCCGCAGAGGAGAAAATGAGACTTTAGACCAAGTTTTAGGAAAATGGACAAAAAATTTCTATTTATTTTGGGCCAAAACGACGAAAAAATGTAAAATACGAAGGTGTTTTAACCCCACAATTTTCGAAAAGTAAATCACTCAAGTCGGATGCTAAGATTTTTCGATTAAAAATCCCTTCGATCTTTGTCACCATTAATTATTCCCCGATCTACCGCACCATTAATGGCCCCATAAAGGGCCAAATGCAATAAAACGCGCCGAAATTTTAGTGCGCAACAAATAAATCGCCCCAAAAAACAGACATTGCGAGACGAGACGGATTCGAAACGAGCAATGTTTGCGCAATGTAAATATACAATTAGGCGGATTTAAGGGCACCGATGGGGATAAACAAAGAGTATAAAGAGCGCTCGGGGTGAATGGAGTCGTAATAGAGAAAGGTGAGGCCATTTATTGTAACAGAATCGGGTCTGTGTACGAGAAATGGCATCAAACGGAGAGGTGCATAAGAAGCTACGTGCATTATTACAAAGTTGTAATAACAAAGACAAGGTTATCTATTGTTGTAGAATGAAGTCTCAGTACAATTAATGGAATCAACAAGGCCAAGATGCGACATGAATTATGATGAAAGTTGGCATCGATTAAGGTTATAATTTTCAAAAGAGAACTATCAGATTTTTAGCTTGTGTTGGCAAAAACCGTTGATACTTTTGGCATCTCCAACATCTCTGCGGTTTCTGCAAAAATCAAGCTAAAAATCTCATAGATACCTTTGGAAAATCATAATCTTTATCGATGTCAACTTTCATCACAACCCATGTCGCATACGTGCCTTGTTGATCCCATTAATTGTACCAAGATTCATTCTACAACAACAGCTAACTTAGCTTTTTTATTACAACTTTGTAATATTGAACGTACCACTCTATGCACTTCTCCTGTTGATGCCATTTCTCATACATTTATTTTCTCGTTTCGAGCTGCGCCCGTCCCTTCGCGGCTCGCGGCGATATTTTATACGATCAAACCTTTACACTTTCAACATTTCCGCGTTTTACAGAAATATGCCTCATAGGTTTTTTGTGGAAATATTCTAGTAAGAAGCTAGCATCACAATAGATTCGGAAAAACCACATTTGGACCGAAATGGTTGATACCCGCGGAAGATATACTTGATTTTAGGCCCAAAATTGACCAAAATTAAAAATTCAATTTCCAAAAATCGATAACAAATCCTATGGTGCTCCGATTTGGACAGTTCTTGGATGTACTAGGACTCCTCGACTTTAATTTAGGGGTAGTTTCCGATTTACAGCTTGTCGCAAAAATTTTAAAAGTGATATGTCAAGTAGGGGTACTTTTTAGGACATTTTTTGTCATAAGTCCCAAATAACGCTTCGATGGGCTGAACCACTATTATGCCGTTACTCAGTAGGGTACCCTGTTTCATTTTAATATATACGTGCCGACTCGTCCGGAAAGGGTTAAAGTGCAATTTCTCATATTAGACAACAAAAAGACCAATAGGGAAATGAAAGTGTTCAAAATTGGTATCAAAAAGTATCAAACACGCACAGAAAGACTGATGGTTTTGAAAAGATAGCTTGATTTTATACTCAAGAGCTTGCAACATTCAAAACCGTACCAAGAGTACGAGCAAACTCCTCCCTCCAAAACCAAGAGACTTCTCATGCATCTATGACATTTCTTTGCTTCAAATTCGGGCACACGTTTATTTCTTTTCGGCGGTATCGTCGACAAAACCCGTACTGTCGAAAAGTGTCCTGTGGCGTTTTTTGGGCCGAATACAAAGGCAAATTAAATCGGGGCTTCCAAAATGCCAGTAAAAACATGGAAAACGAGAAACAAAGGGTTTGCCATCGGTTTGATTGCCGCCTTCAACCGTCATTTTGGAATTAGTTTCTGCGGCGAAAAAATGACATCACATGCGGCAACAAATAGTGCCTCTGATCCGAGGGACGAAAACTTGTTAGTAAGGATAAGAATTCACTCTTCGGAGGCCCGGTTTGAAAGTGGTCGAGGTGCGGCACTCAGATTTCCATACATCCTTAGTGGGAATCCGGGCATCGCACCTTGAGAACTTCTTTTGTAAACCGGAACTCTAAAGAGTGAACTCCTTGACGATCAAGCTTTTCCTCTTACTCTTTGGATGTCCAAAAAAATTTTTTTTGCCAAATAAACATTTGAGTCTTACAAATTGCCCTATATAGATCAAATTTTTCACAAATGAGGTCTTCCATGGTGTCCCCTTGCCCAACTGTCTCAAGCCTATACCACAATGAGCCTCCCCGCAACCCAAAAATTCAAAACTCGTCGCCAATTTCGCCTCTACACTCTCGTACTCTCCCATAGACACCGCAGCGAATGTCTGCGAATTTCCCATTCGAAAAGGGAGCGAAGACTGGACGCAGACAGCCCCCGAGGCAACCAATTTTCGCCGCTCTCCTCGCTCAGCGCGCTCTCTGCATGCAGATTATTTGAGGAGGGAATTCAAGTGCAAAAAATGTGCAGCTGTCGCGGAAATTTCGCCGAAAAAGTTGTATTCCCACAGGGTGGGAATGGAGTGCCTGTATGCAAATTTACGATCAGAAAAGTGCGAAATTTGAAAGGCACCGTAAAATTAAGTCATTATTTTTTGTAAAATACGATTGTCGACATCATTACTTATTCTCAAAATCCCCAAAAATCAATAAATTTCGAAATTCTAGAGATTTTGGTGACCAAAATTACTGTAATTTATAAAAGTACAGTCAGAAAACCATATTTTTTTCGTAATCATCATTAAATTTCAGAACATATTCTACAATTACAAGCCAAATTCAGCTTAAAAAATGTCCAAAATCACCAAAAAATCGATAAATTTTGCAAATCTCCTATCAAAATTTCCGAAAAAATCAAATTTTTCGTTTCTCATCGACAGTTATGACCAAAATTCGCATCGAACCCACAGATTTCGCTCAAAAAACCCGTTTGAGAGTCCCTCAATGTCAGAGAGAGCCCATTGAATCTACAAAATGGATGGAAAATCCGTCGAAAACGCACTCGACGATTAAAAGGGGGGCGACTCTGTGGTCGGGGTCAACAGCGGGGCCAAACAAAACTCTTTAAACTTCCGCGATCCGCGATGCGAGTTATGTAATGAGGGAAAAGGAAGGGAGAGGAGACGGTTTGATCCGGAAAGTACTGAGAATTCGGAGGGTCTACCAAGTGCAAGTATTAGGGTGTCCCATAAGTCTTGCAAATTTTTGGGTGGTCGACTTGTGCGAATTCTTGTAAGCTTTGAAACGCATTACGGAGTATGTTGGATGTATTGGTTTAAAGCTTAGATAAAGCGCTTCTAAACCGTATATGACAAAGCCACAGAAGATCCACCTGCTGCCCACACTGCCCCGATATTGTACTAGACATTAAGAAAAATTTTGCTTGCCGATTTTAAAATGGATATATGCTTTCTAAAAATAGATCTGTTGGCCCACTAAACGTGAAAATAGGACGCATGAGAGCCTTGGATCTTATTCTAGTCCACGCTGCGATACAGGCATGGGCACTTTTGTGGTGGTTTGACCAATATGAAAACTGTTGGATTCACGTTTTTATGACCTATTTTTTCGACAGTAGAAAGTGTTGGCCGTAGCTGTGCATCGTGTGTAATCTACGCTTGCTTTTGAACATAATGAGGCTATAATTACCGCCTGTATCAATTTTTTGCCTTGAGATATACATAATTCAAAATTTTCCGGATTATTTTTAAAATTTACAGAAAATTTTTTAAATTTAGTGTTTTTTCAGCCCCTGGCACCGCTATTCCAAAATCCTCTTGCTAAGATAAAATACATGTGTCAATGTTTAAAAGACACTGCACTACAAGATTTTTTGTATCCATGCCAACTTTTTTGGTATCGAGTAAATGCACCTCATTTTTTCAAATTTTCTTGGGTTAGCGGTAATTCAGAACAAGGTAGCCAACGGATCCGTGCTTAAATCGCATAAATCTAACGCTATTTTCATTATGGTAACGGCCCGACCTGAGAAACCATCCTCAAAAAAATTTATACGCAAAAGTATGTACATCGTGATATTCACCATGGCGCCTGATACAAGAAACCTGCAGGACAGCGTCATATGCAAGAATTCAGTGGCAAGCGCCGTTTGTTTAGAAACAGAGTACTCAGTAGATTTATAAAAAAGTGTGGTTGTAAAGGTACAGCCTCACTTACCAAAGTACGGAATCGTTTTCCTAACCCTTCCCAAAACTGGACAATATTAAAGAATGTCAAGTATTTGCCCGGAGGGCACGTGGTTAATTAAAAATTTTTATGCTGTTAACAAGTGTAAGAGATGGTGGTTCTAACAGTACCAATCATTAAGAAGTATAGTTCTCTGGGCCCTCGAAATGAGACGTTAATTCTTAAACCCAAAAATTTGCAAGACTTATGGGACACCCTAATACAACACTTTTCGCAAAAACAAGAGTAGCCCAGGTGTTAGGATTTGGAAAAAAAGTTGTCCAAGAGTCCGAAAAGGGGACGAAATTTGATTATTCAACTTAGTTACACTTAGTTACGAGGCCAGGAATCTCTGTAGAACAAAAAAAATATTATTTTTTTAACCGGACAAGTTTTTTTTAACCGGACACCCAAGTATAATATAATTGTCTCATTTTCATCCGATTTTGCATAGATAATCCTAACAGATCACTAATCAGTCCCCCAAAGTATCAGCTCTTATTTTTCATCCGCAGCGAAGCTACGAAATAATTTTCCGAGAGAGTACGCAAAATGAGGAGAGTCGGTCAGACAAAAATTCGCCGTTTCTCCGGAAATTGCGCTCTGCCAAAATCGATTTTGTGAAGAAATATTATACTCCTCAGATAGAATGGGTACCGATTTTTTCAATGCCTTCACCGCAAAAAAAAATTTTTTTTATCCAATAGTCTAGTACAAGATCCCAAATTACAATATCCCTCCTTGTGTTAATAAACCCCCACTCTAGTCCAATCATCTCCCCATCTTCCTTTACCCTCAATAAACATGTCCTTTAGAGTGATTCGTCTAGAGCAATAAAAAACGAACCAGTCTTGACCTGTCGTCCCCCGCACCCATAGAAATCCAAACCTGTATTTTTATTGTTCTTTTACGGGGCCCAAGTTTGCATACTCGGGTCGGGGTATTATGAAATAATATCTGGACCAAAGAATATTTATTTACTGCGGCAGTTTCGAGAGGCAAAAGGTCAAGAAGAGGATGGTGAAGAACTTGATGTTGAAAACCTCGATATCCGGCGTATTTTCAGCTCACAATATTTTCTGCATCATGTACGACACATTTCAACGATTTTAAGAAATACTAGACCACAAAACCGACAAAAATCAAAGATCCATTCAGTTGATGTCTAGTACAATATAAAAAAATGTCAAAGAATAGAATCATACAGTAAAAAACGAGGCGCTCTTTTTTCGAATGAAAAGTACATGCGATTTTTGTATGAAAAATGAAATAAAAAGAGCGATTCACCTTTCGCATGAATTTGATATTGAAGTAGGCAGATTGAACACCAAAGTAATATAAAAAATTTTAATTTTTAGTGGAAATTAAAGCTTGAGGTCTTAAAGCAGTAAACTTTACAGAAGTAGAAGTCTAAAAAAGACTTTTGAGAGGAAAAAAAATTTAGTAAAGAGGTGGAAATTTTGAACTAGACAAGGTTAGTGTAAAGTAAGGTCGAAATCTGATTTTCTTTAGGAAAAGACGAAATAAAACTGTTGAATTACTCGTCAATGGAAAGAATAAGAGTCTACTCGAAATATACACACATTTTTTCCCACTAGTTTGACGAATAAAACCTTGGAATCAACAAATTTTGTCTAAAATTAGGTCGATCCTCAATGGTATGCAAAATTTTTGATGCAATCGAAGCCAGATCAGCCAAAAATAATCGCATTTTGGTAGAAAAGTCAATGATCGAGCCTCCCGTTACACCCGGCAACTCCTGCCCCGTCTCTTACAGCTCTCCAGCGGCCAAATCAACGCCCACCTTCACCTCGATCGAGAGTACCGTTCCTGCAGCCGAGAAAACGCCCAGCCTGGGCATATTCGCAATCGAAAAAGGGGGTGCAGGCCCGAAAATGGCAGTGCCAGCCTCCCCGCTCACCCCGCCAAGTCCCGATGCGTTGGCATTTTTGCGCGCGCATCTCGCTCGACCAGTTGGCTCCGCGAGATAAAATCACAAAATGTGCCCGGCGAGATTAATGTCATCGGCCGTTCGACTGGTCCCCATCCCCAAAATCGACCTGATAAGATGTGAAGAGTAATGGCTAGTTGTAAAGTTTGAATAAGTTCGCGTTTGGGACTAATCTTGATCAAGCATCAAGTGTAATACAAGATCTGATCTAAAAACTCGAATTTATCCTTTCTTACGGCTTTATACGTCTTCTAAGGCCATTTGAGGCTTGTAAGAAATTCTAATTTTACCTTTCACCACAACACTTACTGTATTTTCCCGCATTTCAATATCTAAAAAACAAATTTGGTCGTATAAAAAGTCAACCTCAAGTTAAACCTGAAATAAATCTCCAAAATAACTGAAAATACTAAATTCAGAAGCCAAACATACCAAAAGCCAACTTCGAAGAACGTATTTTACACTTTTCCATCAAAAAAATTATCTCCCGGTAACCTTTCACCGTATAAAATATCGCCCATTTAGACTTTTTGCGTCTCGCCGCGAACTCCCTGAAACGTCAATTTTTCGGCTCCGTGTTATCCTTTTTCTCGCAAAAAGAGAAATTTACGGTCTTTTTTCGTTTCAATTTCTCCTTTTCCAAAAAATTTTTTTCCGACCTCCGAAAACGAGGTTTTTACAGGTTTTCTTGGTGTTGTAGGTAGTAAATAGTAATATTTAGATTTTTACTCGTCTTTTGTGGATTTTTTAGGTCAGTTTTCGTGGGATGTGGGAAATTTTGTGGTTTGCGGGTTTAAAATCAGATTTTTGATGCTGGTTTTCGTCCAATTTTTTTGCGAGGTGTTGGTTTACAGCTGTCTGAAGGATTGTTGTGACCGTTTATGTAGGCAGGATTTTTAATTTGGGATTTTTTGCTTTTTTCGGAACCTTTTGGATGTTATACTGGGTATTTATCTAATTTCTTCAATTTATAACTGCGATTTGGCGATACAAAGTTGAAACTTTGTAGTTAGTTAGCTTTATGTTCTATGTCTCTGTACTGGATGTTCGCGACGGTCATTTTACTCATTTTGGATCTATTTATATTGTTCTTGGCCGTCTTCAACGTGTTTTATTTTCAGGGTAAAACATGGTGAACCCCAACGGTTACAGACGCGGTACCCGCTATATGTTCAGCCGGGACTTCCGGAAGCACGGAACCGAGCCCCTTTCCACCTTCTACCGCACCTACAAGCGAGGAGACATCGTCACCATCAAGGGAAATGGTGCCTTCCACAAGGGCATGCCCTTCAAGGTCTACCACGGAAAGACTGGCCGCGTCTTCAACGTCACCGCTCATGGCCTTGGAGTTATTGTGAACGAGCGTGTCCGGTGAGTTTTTTGAGAAATTATTGCTTGGTCTTTAGGTATAATGTATAATAGGGCCTTGCTTACTTTCTTAGGAAGGCAATGTTGGAATTTCAGTAGTTGATTTTAATGAGGAGGGAATTTAGGATGTACTCATACCATTTTGTACTGGAATGTAGATTTTTGGGCAACGTTTTACTCGGCTGAAAAATTTTTAAAAATTTTGAGTGTTGCCTAAAATTACTTTAATTTATTAAAAGAAATAGCTCTTCCGCATCATCTTTTGTCTAATTTAGTCCCCAGCAATTAAAAATTTTTCCCTAGTACAATATGATTTTGCAGCAACCGTATCATCCCCAAGAGAATCAACGTTCGTGTGGAGCACGTCCGACCCTCTCTTTCTCGTGCCGAGTTCTTGGAACGATGCAAGAAGAACGACCAACAGAAACGCGACGTTAAGGAAGGCAAAGCTGAATACAGACCACTCAAGAGACAGGTAAATTATATTTCGCATCTCAATTCGCTTTATTTTCTTTTTTATAACAAACAAGATGGTTTACTTTCGATTTTCAGCCCGCCGGACCTCGTGCCGCCCATCTGATCAAGGTGAACAAATTGAATGCCCCAGAACTGTTGGCTCCAGTCAAATTCGAGATTGTCGCATAAGACGGAGCTGTTTTTATTTGTTTTGTTGTTGAATAAAACCATGTTCTATAAAATATGACATAAATTTGGGTGTTTTGAAATGTTTTCACATATAATTTTACCTTATTTTGGTATACGCATAAAATAGTAATAATTTTATTGTAATAACAATAGGATAGAATACCGGTATTGACAAGGAATCACGGGAATGAAATAATATTGGGCATGATAATTTGATCCAGTAGTGGGATATGTTGAGCACCGGGAAAGACACATTTTATGCGAAAAGTCTTATCATAAGACACAAATATACGGCTAGGGCAGACAAAATACGACTAGGGTATTCTGCATATGTATTCAATAGCAATTTGTGATGGCTTATTGTCTTCATTGATGAAAACAGGATCGGATATTACGTTCATCCTCTCCGCTTTTGTGTAGAACTTGACTTCAAAGAGTAGCCGGCGAATCGATGCGGTCTTTGTTGCTACAGTAACACGAGGATAGATGAATCGGTGTTCCTTGAACATTTTCGGAGGCTCTTCGGTCTCGTCTCTAAAATATTACAAGGTATTCATGAGACATTCATCAATGTTTTGCTGTCAAGTCCACTTACAGGGGCATATTTCTCATTCCTTTCCTCGCCGCATCGTTGATGGCGTGCGTTCTGAGTTCGTTCTCTTCGATTTTGAGTGACCCCGGATCGAGGCATTCGTATTCAGCTAGTTTGCTTCTAATGGCTTCTTCCATTTTCTGGAATTTTGTCGAATTTCTTTCGATTCTTGGCAGCGGATCTTGTGGCATGCATAGACAGAAATTCTCCGGTATTCCGGCGTCCAGACAAGTGCGAGTTGTTGGGACCAACTCGCGGAATAGGTTGTATCCGCGGTATTTTGAGGCTGGAAAAGAGGAAATGAATACTAGTATTTTTTGTCAGTCCGTCGGGAAAATAATGTGGATTTTTTCGCACCGTAGAAACGCCCTTCATCGATTTGCGAAGGCTAGCCGCAGTTGGATGGGACGAGGCGAGACATTTTGTTGCGGAAAATCCACATTATTTTCCCGACAGACGGATAAATCTACACTATTTTCCGATAAATCCACATTATTTTCCCGACAGACTGATAAATCCACATTATTTTCCCCACGGACTGATAAGTCCACATTATTTTCCCGACAGACTGATAAATCCACATTATTTTCCCGACAGACTGATAAATCCACATTATTTTCTCGACAGACTGATAAATACACATTATTTTCCACACAGACTGATAAATCCACATTATTTTCCCGACAGACTGATAAATCCACATTATTTTCCCGACAGACTGATAAATCCACATTATTTTCCACACAGACTGATAAATCCACATTATTTTCCCGACAGACTGATAAATCCACATTATTTTTTCGACAGACTGATAAATCCACATTATTTTCCCGACAGACTGATAAATCCAAATTATTTTCTCGACAGACTGATAAATCCACATTATTTTCTCGACAGACTGATAATGCGCATTATTTTCCCGACAGACTGATAAATCCAAATTATTTTCTCGACAGACTGATAAATCCACATTATTTTCTCGACAGACTGATAATGCGCATAGACATTTTGTCCCGGGCCGTGCCGTGCAAAAAACACCAAACCTGCCGCTTACCATCCTTATCCTCCTCCACGCCCAATGCCAGCTCCTTCAACGTTCGATGAATGTCATAATTACTCGTTAGTCGGTTGACATTGGTTTTGAAGTTTCTCATCAAGTCCGGATGCGCTTTTCTGAATCCTTCGGGCAAATAGATTGAGAAGAGCGGAGCTCGCTCTTCGATCCTCCCGGAATACGAATACTGGACGGCTCCGATTCGATTCCCATGGTCTCCCATTATAACGACGGCGGTGTTGTCCATCGCGCCGATTCCCTTGAAGGTCTCTAGGATGTCTCTAAAATTGGGAAGGTTTGTGCAAATTCATACAGTCGCGGACCTGATCCAGTGGCAAAAAACGTACCGTTTTGCATCCCGAAAGTATCAAAAATGTAGCAAAATACCTCCCTCTCCAAGTGAAAAAACTCCGATTTCAAAAGCGAGATTTTCAAAACGGAGTTTTTTCACTTGGAGAGGGAGACATCTTGCCACATTTTTGATACTTTCCGGATGCAAAATGGTACGTTTTTTGTCACCGGATAGGTCCGACATTCGGCGATTTGCCTACCGTATTTGCTCATCCACCGCCTCCAAATGGAACGAATTGTCATGCGTCAAGGAGGTGAAAAAGTTGAACGAGAAGTGGCAATAATCCTTGTAGACTCGAGTGAATTTCTCGAAGAGATCAAAGTGTTGTCCCATGACTGTCTGAAAATACTTAGAATTAGGGGGATGCAGTTTTCATATTGCGTCATTTGCGGTTGGAAAAGGAAAAATAGACAAAATACGTTCCTTTTTATGGAAAGATTTTGCATATTTTTCACGTTCGGTGAATTCCTAGAGGCCTTATAGTGGAGGACCTGGTCCAGTGGCAAAAAACATACCATTTTGCATCCGGGAAGTATCAAAAAATGTAGCAAAATGCATCCCTCTCCAACTAAAAAAACTCCGTTTTGAAGGGCACGCCTTTCCATCACAAAAAGGGCCGTTTTGAAATCGGAGTTTTTTCACTTGGAGAGGGAGGTATTTTGCGACATTTTTTGATACTTCCCGGATTCAAAATGGTACGTTTTTTGCCACTGGATCAGGTCCGCCACATGTGGTAAAAACCCACCTCTCCATGTTCCGTACATTGCCCCAGCTTCGGCCGGATTTGATTCTTTACATTGAAGATCTCGAATGGCCGAAAATAATAGTCTGTCGGAGGTTTTGTGAATCCTTTATGGTGATGGTAGGCAAAAAGCCCTCGAGAATGGTGCATAATGTCGTCGTTGATCATTGTCACGCAGTTCCTCTCTAAAACAGACTTGTAGTGGCGGACCTGATCCAGTGGCAAAAGAACGTATCATTTTGCATTAGGGTAGTATCAAAAAATGTGGCAAAATACCTCCCTCTCCAAGTGAAAAACTTCGATTTCAAAAGCGCCCCCGCTCTTTTTGTGATAAGACGCGCCCTTCGAAACGGAGTTTTTTCACTTGGAGAGGGAGGCATTTTGCCACATTTTTTGATATTTCCCGGATACAGAATGGTACGTTTTTTGCCACTGGATCACGTCCGACTGTAATTTCAAACAGCATGGCATACTTTTGAACAAATCCCAGAGATGCTCATGGTTTTCGTGAACAACCGGCAGTTCTTCTTTTTGTAGGACTTCTTTCCCGTCTCCTCCCACCTGCCTCTCGGGCGTTTTTCCTGCCACAATGGGAAATAGATTCACTCCAGAGTTGTCTCCAATCTTGTTGTAGCCCTTCAGCGTTACGAATCCCAATTCCTCCATGAACTTCCATGATTTTGGAGCATGTCGGAGGAATTGATTTCTCGACGTCGAATCCAACACCAGGACGATTAATGATGGCTTCTCAGGGGTGGATTTTGTCAGCGTCTTCTTTTTGTCCCAAAAATTGAAAAAATTATCAGTAAAATAAAAGATATCAGGACAGGAGATCAAAATGAGCTTAAATTTGGTATCAAAAAGTTTCACAGTGACCTAACTAGTCTGTTTGGGTCTCTGTGAAACTTTTTGATACCAAAGGGCTGATTTTGATCGCATTTTTCGAGCAGGCATGGTTCTCGGGACATGATATTTGCGGTTGCAGAAACGACCGTGATTTTTAAGTTGCAATTTGGCTCTACTTTTTTTCAAATTTTTTTCATACACTGGCTGGATTTTGCACCCGGCAGCTAACCCTGTTAGTTTCGCAAAGGAAAAAATTTTATTTTTTTGTGAAGATGTTATAATAAAACTGCGGTAGAAATATGTGTAAAACTTTTGACAGTGGCGGACCTGATCCAGTGGCAAAAAAAAAGTACCATTTTGCATTAAGCAAGTATCAAAAAAATGTTGCAAAATACCTCCCTCTCCAACTGAAAAAACTCCGTTTTGAAGGACCGCCCTTTCCCTCACATGAAATAGGACTTTTTTCACTTGGAGAGGAAGGCATTTTGCTACATTTTTTGATACTTTCCTCATGCAAAATGGTACGTTTTTTGCCACTGGATCAGGTCCGTCACTGTAAAAAGTTTTATGCATATTTCTTCCGCCGTTTTATTATAACATTTCCACAAAAAAGTAAAAAATTTTCCAAGCGAAACTCGCAAGGTTATGGCCAAAAAATATTTTTCTCTCCAACCGCTCTATGCATTTCGCGTACTCTCTTTGCCGAAAAAATTGTTGAACAGGCTTACCCCCTGCTTCGCATACCCGGCGAACGGCCGTTGATAAATTTTATATTCATCTTTTTTCGTCTCATTCTTCCCGGTTTGCGGGGTTTCAAAGCAACGGACAACAAACTGATCCATATCAATTTTGGTTCTAGAGTCCATGTAGAGCTAAAAAAAGCAATAAAACACCGATTTAGAGGTTTAAAATACGTCACGAATAGCATAGAAATAATAATCTTACAGTGAGATTGGTTGGGATCTCATGCATCTCCGTGTTTTTCGGCCTCAACCCTCCGGATAGCTTTGATACTGTGCATCTGGAAAAGGGATTCATCTATTGTGACGGACCTGATCCGGTGGCAATAAATGTACCATTTTTCATCCGGGAAGTATCAAAAATGTGGCAAAATACCTCCTTCTCCAAGTGAAAGCATTCCGATTTCAAAAGCCCGCTTGCTCTTTTTAGGACTGGAAGGGCGCGCTTTTGAAATACGTTTTTTTCACGTATTTGGGGAGGGAGGTATTTTGCTACGTTTTTGATACTTCCCGGATGCAAAATGATACGTTTTTTGCCACTGGATCTGGTCCAACACTGTAACAAGGGAAATATCCCAAGTGCAACGCTTATATTTTGATAAAAACTTGGCACAAATTTAGAAATTTTTTTTTTCTGAGGTATATGTGAGCGTCCTAACCCGCGCTTTGCAGAAACAACCGAGATTTTTAGGTCGAAATTTGGCAAAAATGTGACACTTTTTTTGCAAATTTTGGCTTGAAAAGTTTCATGCCTATTTCTACCGTAGAGAGTAATGTTTCCACAAAAAATCAATTTTTTCCGCGCGAAACTGGCAAAGATACGGCCAAAAACTGTTTTTTCTCTAACCGCTCTCCGAATTCTGCGTGCTCTCTCAGTGGCAAAGATCGTTGAATATCTCGGCGGTGTCTGCAAAGCGCAAGCCAAAACTTTCAGGAATTGATATGTGGCCTATGCCTGACATGTCTGCAAGATTTAAAGAAAATCTGAGCATCTTACTTGTAAGCCTTCCCTTGTGAATTTTGTATAAAAACAAGGGTTTTTTGAAATAAAAACTGTTTTTTTCTTCAAATTTATCCATGTTTTCGCTCAAACCGACCTTATTTTCGCCTTCCTCCGCTTCCATTTTTCGTCCAGGTCGTCATGAATACTCAACACATTCTCCTCGTCCAGTGTCACAATATCAGGCATGTTTTTGGTGCAACTTAGAGGCCTGAAATTTGCATAAATCAGATATTTCGTAACAAATTTTTTTTTAAAAACATATTTTAAAATTTTTTTTGATAAATTTAAAACCGTATTTTACCCTGCAACCCGGAACGAGATGTCATTTTCCCATGGCAAAAGCGATGGGAATTTGCACTCATTCTCCAACAAGCTTCCAAAATACGGGAATTGCGCTGGAAATGGGGAATACGAGTCGTTGAGAAGCTGCTCGTATTTTTGATTGCTGAACTGCATCGCGTCGTTTATCGACTTGGTCACTGTTATACTGAAAATAAATAATTTTTTTTTTCAAAAAAAATATTTTTTTATATTTTAAATTTTTTTAAATTTTTGAAAAAATCAAGTTTCCCGGAAAAAATTTGATCAAAAATGGCCTACTTACCTCTTATAGACTACTAAACTGGCACTAAAACACAGAACGACCAAGACCAACGACCTCTAAAATTGTCAAATTATCAGCCACAAATTTAGACAGTGCGTTTTTGGCGCGTCGCTGAAAAAATCGCGAAAAAAGTGCTTTGCACAGTGCATTTTGAGCCAAAAACAGCATTTTGAATTTTTGTCGCCAATGCACTCTGGAATTTTGCCTTTGCGCACCGTGCAAACCTCAAAAAAGCCGATTGCACTGTGCAAATCATATTTTTCTTGCACAGTTTTCATAAAAAGGTTAAAGTTCCTTATTCTGGCCACAACTTATAATTTTGCGGAAACTAGTCAGAATTAGCCCAAAGTTACAGGGGAAGTACTCCAAGTGCGCCGCTCAGATTTTGATGAAACTTGGCACAAATTTAGAATAATTTTGTCTAAGAATTATGCGAGAATCCTAGGTCGCGCTTTGCAGAAACAACCGAGATTTTTAGATCGAAATTTGGCCAAAATTTATGACTTTTTGCCGAATTTCGGCACAAAAAGTTTCATGCCTATTTCTACCGTAAAGGATAATGTTTCTACAAAAAATCAAAATTTTCCGCTGGAAACTGCCAAAGTTATGGTGAAAAGGCGTTTTTCTCTCTGACCGCTCTCCACGTTCAGCATGCTCTCTCGGCGGCAAAAATCGTTCGATATCTCGGCGGCGCCCGCAAAGCGCGAGCTAAAACTTTCAGGAATTTATATTTAGTCCATACCCGATGTGTGTGCAAAATTTAAAGAAAATCTGAGCGTCGCACTTGGAGTACTTCCCCTGTAAACTGATTGCCTCCGTATAGAACTAAATGAGTCGTTATAGCCTTCGTAGGTACCCTTAAAACTATAGAGCTATTATAGTAATTCATTGCCAGCTAGGTCGAAGCCTTTTTCCCTAACTTTAGTTCCCAAGTTTGGTCGCAGTTCGCAGGGTACCTTTGTTGTGGCCAGAATAAGGAACTTTTTCCCATAAAAACCGGACTTTTTGGGCCGCACAACAAAAAGTCCATTCACTTTATGAAAATGCTAATGCTAGTCGAAATGGCAACTAAAAATCACACTACACTCACCCATCTTGTCGGATGCAACACCCTCCACCAATAGGCTTTCATTCGCACCTAAAATTCCGATAAAATTACTCAAAATCGCGAAATTACCCCGTAAATATTCATTACTATTACTTCATAAATCCTCGCAATTACTCAAAAAATGAAAAAAATAGATGACAATTACGCAAGAATAGGGTAATATATCCGCAGGATCAATTATAAAAACTTACCGGACGCCGCCGCCGCCCACAAACAACACGCTGCATTGCGAGCGGGAATTTCGACCGGTTTGCACGAAAAAGTGTCGTAAATATGATTTATGGAATGCATAAAACATTGCCACAAGACTTCCGCGAAATGTTTTCGACATTTCGGCATGAAGTCCTCATTTTTGTTACAAGAAGAGAGGGCGGGGATTCTGTACTTTTGGGACACAACCGGTCTCCCCGAATGTTTTCGATTCTTTCAAAGTGGACCTCTTTCTTTGATTCATTGCTCGCTAGCCGTTCAAGCTGGAGACTTGAAAATTGGCATGGATATAGAACAAAGGCTCCGCTTTCAGAAGATATAAATATTGTAATTAATCGCGCGCTGTAAGCTCCGCAATAAGATGCCAAAGTATTTCATTCTTAAAACTTCTTGCATCTAAAAGGTCATTTTAGATGATCGAAAATTTTACAGGATTTTTTCTGACAGCGAAAGGGGCCGTCTGTCGGGAAAATAATGAGCACTTTGTCGAATAATTCTGTCGGGAAAATAATGTGGATTTGTCGCAGCGAAATGTCTTGCCTCATCGCAGTCGCGCACCAAATCCAAATGAGTTTTTTTTTTATTTTTTTTTTTTTTTTGAGAGAGATTGAACTTGTAAAAGAGTGTAAAATACAAATTTTTTCGGGGATTTGGACATTTATCAGTCTGTCGGGAAAATAATGAGCACTCTGTGGCATCGAAAATTGCATCGTCGCCGAGAAAATGAATTGTGTCGCGGCGAACTCAAATTGCTTTTCCCTTCAGCGCTATCGGCGCAGCGATAGAGTGCTCATTATTTTCCCGACAGACTGATAAACGTCCAAATCCCCCAAAAAAAAATTTCATTTTCCAAGCTTAATCTCTCCAAAAAGAATCTCATTGGGATTTGGTGCGTGACTGCGACGAGGCAAGACATTTGGCTGCGACAAATCCACTCTATTTTCCCGACAGACTGATACTCCAAGTGCGATGAAAAGTTTCTTGCCTATTTCTGCCACAGAGAGTGAAGTTTTTTTCGCATTTGGGCTACTTCCCTTGTAAGCTTGGGATGTTTTGGTATACAAATGAAAGAACGAAAAAAAATCTAACGGGATTTTCTTGAAGTTTGGAACCTTACGAGTCAAAAAAACAGTTAAAAATCCTATTGTTTTCGCCTACGGGCTCGCGTTGAATGTTAGACCAACATTTCTGACTTTCCTGACCTTAGTCCTTTTGTTTCGGGGCTTTCAAAATTCCCTATTTTTGAACTTTCCGCCAAAAAAGATTCACTTTTTTGTCCGCTTTAGGACTTTTTTAAAATTTTTTGAGAGGTTCATATTACATTTGGCTGCATTGCCGGAATAATTACTATCCTGGGTCTGGAACCGAAAATTGGGTAATGAAAATAAAAAGCAATGACAAGACAGTTTTTTGACAAGGAAAGTGCCTTTATGGGGCTCTTACTTTTTGACGGGGCATATTTCAAAAAATCAGAAAAATTGTGATGATCAAGAATATACATATAAAAGTTAGCTGCCCAATTATGGGTTTAAGACACGTTTTTTCCAAGGGTCGAGCATAGCTGCGACGTTAGAGTTGTTCAATTTTGTTCAAACTTTCAAATATTAGTTGCCTATGAACCCTGATTACGATTTCACAAAAAAATTTCGAAAAAGTTACTGTAGTTGGGCGTACTGTAGTGGAGGCCCATTTTCAGTATCTCGGAAAGTACGCACCGTAGAGACAAGCGGTATTCACCATCATCTTTGTCGTGTTCCAAAACCTATTTTTGTAATTTTCATCCAGGTCCTAACTCATCGGAAAGGGTCCAAAATGCCCTTAAAAGGGTACAAAATGCCCAAAAACTGGCTTAATTCCCCTACAAAAGGCGCAGGCATTTCAGACGATAAACAGCGTGGCCGGTCATTTGATTTTTCACCCCTAAAACCCAAAATTGGGCACCTAATTTTTACATACTCTTAATCAGCTCTATTTTTTGGGTTTTTTGAGATATGTCCCATCGAAATGTAGGAACCCCCATAAAAGTGCCTTCCTTGTGAGATAATTTTATTTTTAGATACTCCGAAGCTATTTGCATGACCATAGATAAGAATATGCTCATAAGGAACCAGACATGGGTAGAGTTTTGTTTTCCGGCCTCTTCGTGCCCTCGGGCTGCAATTTTCGGCCGGCCGATGAACCATGTCTAGTTCACATCAAAAAAAATGAAATTTTTGTTCCTTCTACGCTACAGTAGCTCAAGGAAAGGAATAGGAAATGAAAAAAGTGGTCGTGTTGCAAGTCTTCGCCAAGCCCCTTCTGAGCCTTCGCTGAGAATCCAACGTTTCCGTCAAGGCCTCATCAAATTCCAATATTCAAAATGTGCTTTACGTACTCTACGTTTCATCAAAACCATGTCTCTTTTCTCCGCAATCCGTCCGATTAAAAACGTATAACCAGTTTAAGCCTTTGAAACTAACCATTCTTTTTTCTCTAAAAATTCTCTATATTCCCAACAAATTCCACGCTAAATCCTTAAGCAGCTCGCCACAAAAGAACAATCAATATAGTTAAATTGAATTTGCCCCAATCAAATTAACATGACGCTCAAAAATTGCTCGAATTTTTGGAATTGGTGGCCGCCTTCACAATTCGGAGAGCGGTTTTATGAAGCCCATAAAAAATCAGAATTGTAAACCGCACACAACACAGCGGGCTTGATTGTATGTTAATCCGCTCGGGGGTGCGGTCAGAAGGGCTGACGGTACGTGGGAAGCTGGGAAGTCAGTGGAAAAAATATTACTCCGAGTAGAGAGTATACGTATTGAACTTGCGTCACACTTGAATTGGAGTTCTCGAATTTACAAAAGAGTGATTTCAGTGCGTCGGGAAAATAATAAGCACTCTGTCGCAGCGAAAATCGTATCGCCGCTGAGAAAATGAAGTGTGTCGCGGAGGTACTTGTTATTTTCCCGACGGACTGATAATAAGACGTGAACTTGGGATCGTCGGTGAAATACAAAAATAACACTTTTTATGCCTTATTTTTCCCAATCAACAAAAAGTGGGAAATTCGAAAAAAGAGGTTAAAATCAGCCCAAATTTGGCATCAAAAAGAATCACAGAATTTATCAAACTCTGAGCCTTTAAGTTTGAGTTACAGTGGGAGACCTGCTCCAGTGGCAAAAAACGTATCATTTTGCATCCGGGAAGTATCAAAAAATGTGGCAAAATACCTCCAAGTGAAAAAACTCCGACTTCAAGACGTCCGCTCTTTTTGCGAGGCCCTTCAAAACGGAGTTTTTTTTTATTTGGAGAGGGAAACATTTTGCCACATTTTTTGACACTTTCCGAATGCAAAATGGTACGTTTTTTGCCGCTGAATCAGGTCTCCCACTGTAGTTCTCCCATTGACTACACTTGCGGAACGATCAAAATATTTTTTTTGACAAAGACGGTATGAAAAAACGCTAAATTTGGTATCAAAAAGTATCACAAAATCACAAAAAGACAGTTGATTTTGAAAACACAAGCTTTTAGAATTCCACACGGACAACTCCAAAATCATGGAAGTTCACGGAAAAATTTGGGACTGATCTAATCTCTATGACCACGCACTGGCCTCAAGTTTAATACGGATTTCCTCGAATCCGAGGGCTGGTAAACAAGGGATTCGGATGTGATCATCACTATTTCAAATGATCAAAAAAACATTGACAGAAAAGTGCTCAAAGTGCGACGCTTTGAGATTATGATGAAACTTGGTGTAAATTTAGAATAATTTTTTTTAAGAATCATGCGAGATTTCTGGCTCGCGCTTTTCTGAAACGATCGAGATTTTTAAGTGGAAAGTTTCCAAAAATGTGGCGTTTTTTGCGAATTTTGGCATGGAAAAGTTTGGCAATTATTTCTGTTGTAGAAGGCAGTGTTTTCACAAAGAAAAAGTGTTTTTCTCTCTGGCCGCGCTTCACATTCGGTGTACTGCAAAGATTGTTCTACATCTCGGTTTTTCCTGAAAAATTCGAGCTAAAATTTAGGATTTGAGCGACGCACCTTGAGATGTATACATAGATTTGATTGATTGTGTTTTCTGCCCAAAAAGACTTTACAAAATATTTCAAAATCAACCGCAATATTACCCTCCCATTCCCCAAGTGCGACGCTCAGATTTTGCTGAAACTTGACACAAATTTAGAAAATTTTTTTCTGAAAATAATGCGAGAATCCTAGCTCGCGCTTTGCATAAATAACCAAAATTTTTAGGTGGAAAATTGGTGAAAATTTGGCAATTTTTTGCGAATGTTGGCTTGGAAAATTTCGCACCTGATTCTACCGTAGAGTGTAATGTGTCCGCAAAAAATCAATTTTTTCCGCACGAAACTAGCGAAGTTATGGCCAAAAAAGACTTTTCTCTGACCGCTCTCCACGTTTATCGTACTCTCTCGGCGACAAACATCGTTCAATATCTTGGATCTGCCTTCAAAGCGAGAGCTAAAACTTTCGGGAATTGACGCCTAGTCTATGTCCGACGTGTGCGCAAAATTTAAATAAAATCTGAGCGTCGGACTTGGGGTATTTCCCTTGTCAGTTTTATGCAAATCCGAGCTTTTCACTTGTAAAACTTTACGTGACAATTGCTCCGAAGCTTGTTGCAAGCACATCTCGAACACAAACTTCGTACTTTTACCGCTCGCCCCCTTCCGCACAAAGCCGAAACAAAAGCCATTCATGCCCGCAAAAAACTCCCCTCAAGACCGACAGTTCACGAAGTTCGGAAGGAGAATGCCGCGAAACCCTCGCCCTCCACACCACACACGAAAAAAACGCTGGATCGGATCACCATAGTCACCGCGGCCTGACATAGATCCCCGCCGGGGGCCCCATAAAACTTGCGGCCATTAATTATGCGACCCATTTTTGGAGAGGGGAATAAATCACGAGCATGCACTCTTCGATTTTCAACAATTTTGCATACCTGGATGTTTGATGCCTAAGGAAATAAAGAAAGAAAAAATGGAATAAATAATGATATCCTGAGGGCATAAAAACAAATTTTTTTTGAGAAAATAAAAAAAACCCCAAACTGTAGATTGTGATGAATCTTGCGACAAATTAAAATTCAAACCTCCTATCAACCATATGAGAGATTTTTATCAGTTTGTCGGGAAAGTGCATTTGTCGTGCCTTGGAATTTATCGCTTTGTGATGGCAAGTTGCGACTGGGGATTTGGTGCGCAACTGCGATGAGCGAGAAATTTTGCTGCGACAAATCGTCATTATTTTTGCGACAGACAGAAGAATCTACATTATTTTCCCGACAGACGGTATAAATCCACATTATTTTCCCGACAGACTAATAAATCCACATTATTTTTCTCCCAGGCTGATAAACCCACATTATTTTCCCGACGGACTGATATATCCACATTATTTTCCCGACAGACTGATAGACCCCGCTTTGCAGAAAAAATGGTCAAAAATTCACTTGACCAACCGGCTTCCAAGTGTGACGCTGCGATTTCCTTAAAATTTCGCACGAACGTCTACATAGGCTACGCATCAATTCCTCAAAGTTTTAGATTGCGCTTTCCAGGGATAGCGGAGATATTCAACCAATTTTGCGGCCGAGAGAGAACGCGAAAGGCGGAGAGCGGTCAAGGAACACACATTTTCGGCCGTATCTTTGCCATTTCTTCGCGGAAAGAAATTATTTTTTGTGGAAACATTACTCCTTACAGTAGAAATACCTATACGATTTTTCATGCAAAAACTCGCAAAAAAAGCGTCGCAAATTTCTCCAACTTTTGATTAAAAAATCTCGTCGTTTCTGCTAAGCGCAGGCTAGGAATCTGGCATTGCCCTTCAAAAAAATTAATCTAAATTTGTGCCAAATTTCATCAAAATATGAGCATTGCACTTGGAGCACTTCCCCTGTCAAACGGTAAATTGATTGTTTGAACCTCAAAATAATACCATTTATTACTTTCAAACCAATGCGAACCCAAACAAAATATCTCTAAAAAGCAAAAAACAAACCACCGAGGATGGTTAATCTAAACCCGGCGGCTATTATGATCCCGGCGCCGTTTGCTCTCGGAATCCGCTTTATCCGAAAAGCCGTATAAAACCTTTGGTGTGATAGAACGGCAAACGTTTTTTAACTTTGTTCGTCGTTGAGATTATTAATAAAAGTTCAAAGATATGTAGCTCCGGGGGAGAAACGGCCATGTGGTGAACTGATTTGAGACTTGTTGAACGTTTTGAGACTTGAATCTGGGATTCAAAAATAATCGAGATTGAAAACTGGGGTCTTAAAAACGATCCAACTTAAACTTGGACATGGACCTCAACAATGATTGATCTTGGAGGTGGCATTCATGAATGACCCAACATGAACTTGTCCGATTACACCTTCGGATAGAAAAGAAATAACGAGATGGGAAGTTGTTCTGCGGTGGTCTCTGCAGTCGATTGCCTCCAACAACTTCTATCGAATGATTTCGTTCCCCTTTTAAATCAACACGAGAATAAACGATAATCAATTCGAACGGATAACTTTATCAAGAAGAGTGACAAATGCAATAAAATTAAATATCAATACAATAACAAAACACACGATACAACAACACAACTCCTCACAACTGCACTCACTACAACACGACCATTTCACAACAATTTTACTCAACACTGATCAATCAAGATGGGATAAAACCTCAGAGAAGGTTACGGTGTCGTGATTCAGGCTCTCCGCTTCGGGATCTCTCCATCGAACATTCTAGAACATCGGGGAAAAACAGCTGGGGAAACAGTTGACACGGGGGCATCTCTCTCTCTCCACAAATTCCATCGAGTTGACACATCGCACGGCAACCCAAAATAGAACAAAAATGTCTCCCGCCCACTTTTGAATTTCGTCCAAACGAAGTGTCAAAATTCACAAAAGCAATAAAATAATTCCGAGAAAAATATTTTTCGGTCGGAAAACCACACGAAAAATTCATTTTTGACATTTCGTTTGAATTCAACCGATACTATAGATGGACGAAGTGCCGAAACGAGGCGGGAGACTCCCTGGGTTGCCGTGCATCGTGGAAAACTCCAGGTTCCGTGGAATCTGACAAACTTTTACTTGAACTTGGGCCTCAAAAATGTTCCAAGTCGAACTTGGGCATAAACTTCAGCAACGATTGATCTTGTTGACTTGGACTTGAAACATGATCGAACTTGGGACTCAATAATGATACAACTTGAACCCGGACTTGGAATTCGAAAATTATTGGACTTGAACTTTGACTCGAACTTGGGATTAAAAAATTATCCAACTTGAAGAGAGTCATGCATGACTCAACATAAACTTGGACAGGACTTGGGTTTCAAACATTATTGATTTTGGAGTTGAACTTGAGGTCCAAAAATCATCGATCCTGAATTGTTTACTTGAACTTGGCTTTCAACAATGATTCAACTTGAACATAGGCATGAACTTCAGCAATGTGTGTGATCTTCCTTGGCATTCAAAGATGTTCGAACTTGACATTGCGGTTCAATAATGATACAACTTGAGCTTGGACTTGAATTCAACTTTTCCTTTGAACTTACATTAGGTAAGGGGGGACCAAGGCAATTAATTTTGCGGAACTTTTTTACGTAGCGCATACAAAAAATGGCCAGTGCGTATTTTAAAAATTTTAGTATACTATGAGTCTGTCGGGAAAATAATGAACACTCTGTCGCTTCGAAAATCGCATCGCCGTTAAGAAAATGAATTGCGTCGCGGAAAAACCAAATTTCTTTACTTCATCGACATTATGCTCACTATTTTCCCGTCAGACCGATATTCAAAATTTCCTCGAAATCCTGACCCTTTTCAGCCCTCGCTTTATATCAAATTACGGTTACCTAAACCTCTTTTTTTTATTTTTCTTCCAAAACCCGATGGTTTAATGTTTTGTTTGTTTGCTCATAATATCCGAAAGTGAGCCGAGCGGGGATTTAAGCCATTGATTATTTGTTCTTTTCCAACCGGATCCCTCCTTTCCATTTTTGCCTTTACAAAACTGAAAATTCCAAAGCCAGAAGGGCGAGAAGACGACAGCTTTTGTCAGAGGCTTGAGTGAAATTTCGAATATTTTTTTTGCGTTGCGATGGTCGTATTATTATTTTTTTTTACTTACAATAAAACCTCTGTGAAGCGAATCGCAAACGACCAAAAAAATTTTTTTTTGTTTTCAATCTGTCGGCAAAATAATGAGCTCAATGCCGTTGCGTGTCGCTGAATGAAAAGCAATTTGATTGTTTCGCGACACAATTCATTTTCTCAGCAATGCGAGTTTCGCTGCGACAGAGTGCTCATTATTTTCCCGACAGACTGATAGTCCATTCAATTTTTTAAAATACGGGCAGACTATGTTTTTTTTGTGTTTTTTTTCACTATGTAAAAAATTGTATCACAATTAATTACCTTGGTCCCCCCTTTATCATTTTCTCTTCTTCGACCTGGCCAAAGTCCAAGGTTAGATCAAGAAAAAATTCGAGAAAAATTCAATTGCTGACAGAGAACAAGCTTTTCTCGGAGAGACAGAAACGTAAGGCCGCCACGAGACATTTTATACGATGAAACATGTCTTAAAAGGTTCTTCGTATAAAATGTCCCCTTAATCGTGACATCTCTGAACAGTGGAGGGCCGCCAAAAAATCTTGTCCCAACTTTCGAAACGACGACGAGTAAATCCACTGTGCATTGCGTTATCAGTCTGTCGGGAAAATAATGAACACAATGTCGGGGCGCCAATCGCGTCGCTGAAGTGAAAAGCAATTTGATTTTGTCCCGGCAAAATTCGTTTTCTCAGCGGCGATACGCTTTTCAATGCGACAGAGTGCTCATTGTTTTCCCGACAGACCAATAGTTTATAGAATTCTTAATTTTTCAGTCTCTTTTTTCTATTTTTAATCATTCTCTGATTCATTTTTTTCAATTTTTGAATCAGATTTCCAAAAAAAATCAAAAAAAGTTACGAACCACCGTTAGTCATACATTTTCCAGCAAATTACATCAAGTAGGCTGAGTTCTTCTCACAAAATTCACTCCGAATTAGCCTCTTATCAGTCCGCTCTTATCAGCGAATTTGAGTTGTTGTGCGAAAATGGTTCCTCCATTCTTCGAAAACAGATGTCCTGAGGGCTTGGTTTTATTTTTAAAATTTCTTTGATTTGCAGATAATATATATTGGGAGTGATTTTGAAATATTTTTAAAATACGGTGTCGATAGTTTTTTTTGGGCATAGCACTAAAAATTGATTCGTTATCCGAAGACCGCGCTGAAAATTAAGCAAAATATTCACGGTTTTTAAATTTACAAGGGCAATCTTTCCAGTCCGACGCTCAGATTTTGATAAAACTTGGCGCAAATTTTGAGGAAAAACTTCTTTTTTCTCGGGCCAATGCGCTTTCTGAAAGTTTGCTGAAGGTTAGCAAAAAATGGTAGGGCGCAGCTCGCATCTCGGGAGCAGCTCGGAAAAGAAGATTTCGCAGCTCGCCGGAGCTAACGTCTAGATTGTTTTCGAGCTGCGCCCAAAGCGCGAGCTGCGCCCGTGCAAGTTTTCCGAGCTGCGCCCTATGATTTACAACAAGCTTTCAGTTAGCGCATTGCCCCTGGCGCAGGCGTCACGCAGCTTGCGCCCTGGATTCCCTGCAGACTAGGCCAAAAAAGTTGCCATACTTGCAAGTCTCAGCCGAACCTTCGCCTGGCGTCCGCCGCTTGTCCAACGGCTTTGACAGGCCTCGTAGATACTTCTTACAACCTTTTTTGGATATCCACCTGCCTTGCGCCCCGTGTCGATCGATCAGTCTGTCGGGAAAGTAATGTGGATTTATTAGTCTGTCGGGAAAATTTTAATAGTCTGTCGGGAAAATAATGTGGATTTATTAGTCTGTCGGGAAAATTTTAATAGTCTGTCGGGAAAGTAATGTGGATTTATTAGTTTGTCGGGAAAATAATGTGGATTTACTAGTTTGTCGGGAAAATAATGTGGATTTACCAATCTGTCGGGAAAATAATGTGGATTTATTGGTTTGTAGGGAAATTTTTAATAGTCTGTCGGGAAAATAATGTGGATTTTTCGCATCAAACTTTCTCGCTCATCGCAGCCACGCATCAAATCTCCAGCCGGCTTGCCGTCGCAAAGCGATAATTTCCGCGACAAGCCCATTATTTTCCCGACAGGCTGATATTTGCAATTTTCCCACAATAGGAATTGAGAGATCAGCGAAAAAAACTTACCGGTCCAATTAGATTACCCTTTACTTTTCCTTGTTTACCCAGACTTGCCCTTTACTTTCCGCAATTTGGTCACATCACGCCTTCCGCCCTCGGTTGATTAGGCATTGCGTAATTGAAACTAATCAAGGCGTTTGAAACAAGTTCTCAATTGTTTTTTTTTTTCAAAATCATCAAGTACTCCAAGGGAGCCTCGATCCTTTTTTTGGTTTATTTTTTCAAGTGCCCGGCTCGGACACAGACAAACAATGACTTTATAGAGACGGGGGTTTGGTCCGTGTTATTATTTGAGGTTGGACTTACGAAAGGCTGGGGCGATTTTACGACCCAATCGGAACTTCAAAACGCTGCGGGTTAATCTGGGAATTTTTTGGAGCGTTTTGAGGGAGATATTTGAATACAGTCAATCTTTTGTATACCGAGACATGGCAGGGGCCGGGCTCCGAAAATTTCATAAAAGGCCGGGCCCAATTTTCCTGGGGCCGGGCTTGCGGCTCGGCGTAATTCTTTGTTGCCGGGCTTCGATTGAAATTGAAAATTTTAGGCAATTTTAGGCCTTCAGGAAACCTTTTTTTTTCCTGTTGAAAACATCAAATTGGGATGCCAATTTTGGGTTCTTGGCATTATGCAACAAGATGGATTTATGGCTCCATGAAGATCGAAAATGTTTTTTGGTGTTTGGAATGTTGCTGACAACAATAAAACATCCTAAAAACGAGCCAAAAAGCAATGCCAAAATATTGCCAAGATCGCGGGAAAATTGTTTTTTCGGGCCGATCTTGAAAATCCTCAGCGCCAGACGGTGCCAGAAGCCCGTCTCTATAGTCACGTCTGTTATATAACGAATTGCAAAGTACCAAAACATTTGCATAGAGCTCAGACTGTCGGGGAAATAATGTGGATTCGTCCCGTCTTTGAATCGCGCATCATCGCTCGGCAAGCCGCGGCTGCAGATTTGCGAGACAAATTCACATTATTTTCCCGACGGACTGATACAAATCCGCTCACAAAAAAGTCACTATGGTGATTTTTAACGATTGCACAATTAAAAAAGGCTTTGATTTACAGCCTCAGGCCAAAATCAGCCTCCGTACAACGAACACTTTCTAAAACAAATTAATGGTTAGACCCCTTGCGATTTTCTATACAGACGTTTTACTGTAAAAGATCTTTCTAAAATTCCATACAATTCTTCATCCCCCTTTGTCTGCCGGCTCTTTTAATTTGCAATAATTTCATATTCCCCGCATATATCTTAAATTGTTCACACGTTCGCGAGACGAAGGCCTTATCCTGCGAATTTCGCTCTCCGCAAATCGCGTCGACCTTGGAGGGGGGCGCACAAAAGACGATTAATCCGTACAAAAGCGGAGTCAATTCTCGGCGCTTTGGCCTGTCAAGAGGGGGATAGGGTGTTTCAAGAAATATTTCGAAAAGTTTTTGCTAATATCTCGGTGCATTTTGCAGCTGTCCAACAAGTTTAAATTGGTTCTGAAATTTGATTTTGGGTGCTTTTAGAACATGCAAAAGAATTTTTTCTGGCGTCAGCGGAGAGACAAGTTTTCGGCGGAGACATTTGCCGCCTTTTTTGAAAATTACATTGCCTAGACAGCTCAACTATTATGAATGAAATTGGGGTTGTTACATCTGCTAAGATGTAATCTGTTAGTCTCAGTGGCTTGGTGGGTATTTCACACATTGGCGAAGATAATATTGGCAATTTTTTAGGCCGTTTTTGCTTCTTGGCTTTTGCGAACCGAATTAAAAAAAATTTCTGTAACCGCTCTCCGCAAAAGGATTTTAAAAATATTTCAAAATCAACCACAATATTATCCGCCCGTTTCCCAATTGTGACGCTCAGGGTTTGATAAAACTTGGTAGTACAACCCCCAGTCCAGTTCAGCCCCCCATGACCCAGTATAAACCCCCATCATCCAGTCTGAAGCGCCTACTTGGGATTGGGTTCTCTCGGCTACGATCATCGTTGCCTGAACCACAAGATCGAATTTGGACGGTAACTGGGGGTTTGAGCTAAAACGCCGGGGGTCACTTTACTCTAATTTGCATTTTTTGTATTATTCTAATTTTTTAATTATGGGGGGTGTTAAATGGACAAAACAGTGGGGGTTTGAACTACCTTTCGTGGGGGGCTGAACTACCAAAGCCCCCAATTTTTTCCTAAAAGATGCGAGAATCCTAGCTCGCGTTTTGCAGAGACATCCGAGATTTTTAGATGGCAAATTGGTTAAAATTTGAAAATTTTTTTTGCAAATTTTATTTCGTACCTAATTCTACCGCAGAGTGTAATGTTTCTGCACAAAATCAATTTTTTCCGCACGAAACTAGCAAAGTTATGGCCAAAAAGTGTTTTTCTCTCTGACCGCTCTCCTCATTTCGCATACTCTCTCGGCCACAAACATCGTTGAATATCTCGGCTCTCACTGCAAAGCGCGAGCTAAACCTTTCAAAAATTGATATGTAGCCTATGGCAGACATATGTGCAAAATTTAACAAGGAAAGTACTTCTATGGGGTGTGGAGTTACAGGTCGAGATGTATATCAAAAAATTCGCAAAAAATTTCTGATTCAGAATATATAAAAATTAGCTGCCTAATTTTGGTCTATCAACGAGTTTTATCAATAAATGTATTTCTCGAGGAAAAAAATCTGCGGCAATAAAAGCGCGCTCGGTCTCTTCCTTCAGAAGAGAGCGGTGTGGCCGAGTGGTTAGAGCGCTAGATTGGGAATCCGAAGGGAACGGGTTCGATTCGTTTTGCCACACTAGAAACCATTTTTTACATTGGAACTACTTCTAAGGCGGTGTAGTTGTAATCTAATTTGATATTTTAAGGCTTGTCAAGGCCTCAGAATTTATTTTAGCACAAAACAAAAATTTTTTATTGGTAAAAACACGGTGAAAAAGACACATGGTGTCGCGAGAAAACTTCTGAGGACAAAAACATGTCATCAGACCAAAATTAGGCAGCTAATTTTTATATATTCTGAATCAGAAAATTTTTGCGAATTTTTTGATATATATCTCGACCTGTAACTCCACACCCCATAGAAGTACTTTCCTTGTAAAGAAAATCTGAGCGTTGCACATAGGGTACTTCCCTAGTAAATACACCTAAGTTTCATACCTAGTACACCCTTGCAATTTTCACAAATAAAAATCTAGCGCTTGCCCCTAATTTTTAGGCGCATACCGGAACGTCACAATTATTCCGAGCCCCTAAATTGTTTTCCTTTTGCTTGAGTGACCCACATTTAACGGCACGCTCAAAAGGGCTAATTCCACTGAGGTTTCAAGTTTCAAAAAATGTCTGATATTATCGTTCTCTGTTACACTTAATTTTCAAGACTTTTGCAGGGTAATACTTGTGATTTGGGGCCTAAAATTTGCATATCTTGGCTGGATAGTCAAAGAATTTATATTAAGATGTTAATATTAGAAGTCCAGCAAAATCTATTAGTCAAATGTATATTTTACAATTATTTTAGACAGTAAGGTAAAATACAGGATCCTCTCATAAATACTTCTTTCTATTCTAACCTTGATTTTGCATTAATTTGCTTAAAACTCCATTTTTTTGTCATGGCCTCTGATTAAATGTGTAGTAAAATATAATAAGGTCAAAGTGAACTTTAATAGATTTTCAAGAGGAAAATAAAATACGAGAGTTGCGATAAGGGTTCTATTTTTACCTGGTGGCCGACACATCCCTAAAATTTGCATAAATTTGTATAAAAATCCGTTTTTTGCCATAGCCTCTGACGTAATGTCTAGTATAATATATTGGACAAAATTTACTCTCTAGATGATTTTGGTTGGAAATGTAAAATACAGTAAGCAGTAGTGATGTCCTGTTGCTTATTTCGAAATGAAATTAAGTCCAAATTTAACATAAATTTGCATAAAAATCCGTTTTTTGCCATAGCCTCTGAAATAGTGTCTAGTATAATATATTGGTCAAAATTCGCTTTTTAGATGATTTTGAATGTTAGTGTAAAATACGACGTGGCTTTCATAAGTCAATTTATGATTCCAATTAAAAAATTAGACCCAAAATAATCATAAATTTGCATAAAAACCCACTTTTTCATTTTTGCCTCACTTGAATGCCTAAAACAATATAATCGTTCGTACTCCTACTCGCGACCACCCTATTACTTCGTATGCTTTGCTTTATCAACCCTCACTTCCACGTCTGCATCCTCATTCAAGCCCCATGGGATGACTTATTCAGGTAAATTCAGGGGCGATCAAATAATGGGCATGTCTAAGGTCCCTTTTAACGCAAAAAATGACTCAATTTTTCCCCCTCTAAAAATTCCTTTCGCAAAAAAGAATTTTTTGAGTGTATTGTCGGCTAAATGGCATTGTTAGAGTGGTCGTGTTTACGGTAACAACATCATAACAAGACTAATTTTGTTATTCATGAGCTCGGAAATGGATTTACGGCGAAAGGGGGGCTTTGAGGAGGGGAGCGACTTTTCAAAAACCACTTTATTTGTAGAATGGGAGTAACGGGCGGTTGTTAGTAACTTGTCAAAAAAATTTTTGGTCTAAAAAACTTTTTTGAGGCTGAAAAAAAATTTTTTGTTATGATTGGTACCGTTTGTACATCCAACTTTTAAAATGGGAATTTCTCAAAGAAGGGCCGGTCCGTTTTCTTGAAATTTTTTATAGGTCTTCTAGGCATGTCACAGTCAAATTATCAGCCTGTCGGGAAAATAATGAGCACTCTGTCGCGGCGAAAATCGCATGGCCGCCGAGAAAATGAATTGTGTCGCGGAGAAAATCAAATTGCTTTTCACTTCAGCGACACGGTCGGCGCAGCGACGTTGTGCTTATTACTTTCCCGACAGACTGCTACCGACAAATTTTGACTCAATTTTAGGCCCAAATGAACCTCTCGACAACAACGCCTTTCTATAGCCAATAAATTTTTGTTTCTACCTTGTGATTTTCTGTACAGAGATTCGACTGTATCTTTGTTTTTTTACCATCAGTCTGAGATTGTAACAAATCCACGTTATTTTCCCGACAGGCTGAACTGTTGCGGCGATGAGAAAATGCGTTTTTTCAGTCTTCCCAAAAATTTTCCTATCCCTTCAAAGGTCAGTCGGTCGGGAAAATAATGTGGATTTGTCGCAGCAAAATGTCATCGCACACAAAATCCCCAGCCGCGGCGAGCCGTCGCGAAGCGATGATGGGCGATTCTAAGGCGCGAAAAATCCACATTATTTTCCCGACAGACCGAAAAACACGTGTCGCAAAAATCGGCAGTTCTATCAGCTCGTCGGGAAAATAATGAACATTTTGCTGAATGAAAAGCAATTTGATTTTCTCCGCGACGCAATTTATTTTCTCAGCAGCGATGCGATTTTCGGTGCGACAGAATGCTCACGATTTTCCCGACAGACTGATAATTTGACTGTGACATGCCTAGAGGAGATGTGAAAAATTTCGAAAAAATCGACCGGTCAAAAAAAATTCACCCTCCACAGAGGCTCATTCTCTCGTAAAATTGCTTTTTTGCTATCTCAAAACTCGTTCGTTATAGAGAGCTTTTGCTATAACAAGGTTCTTTACATTGTTTTCGGGGAGAAACTCAAAGGTTTAGTCATCATTTTGATCCCGCAAGTTTTTGATTTATCCCATCAAATTAGTCAAAAGACGATCCGAAGGAGATCTGGCCACAAGTTTGGCCCCCGTTTCATCCGCATATTCCGATAACCTAATTTCGCAGACAAAGGCCACTCTTTCGTACCAGCCCCGATCTGAATAATATTTTTTTTTTAATTTCAATGGCCACTTCCCCCCAAAAATTCCCTTCGTCTGTTTTTTGGGATGCAGAAGGGGAACGGACAATTAAAATTCCGAGATAAAATCGCGGCGAAAAGGACCAACTTGGAAGCCGTTTTTTAATTGACTTAGGCGGTCGTTTTATCGGGGAAGAAATTTTTTTGGGAAATGTGAATATCAAGTCTGTCGGGCAAATAATGTGCCCTCTGTTGTATCGAAAATCGCATCGCCGCCGAGAAAATGTGTGTGGCGGAGAAAATCAAATTGCTTTTCACTTCAACGATGTGATTGGCGTAGTGACGTTTTGCTCATTATTTTTGCCACAGCCTGACAAGCAGAGATTGCCACGGCTCCGGAGCCGGCACTTGGCTCCGGCTCTGAGCGGCTCGACCTACTATCTGTCTGCCGGGAAAATAGCGGCGGACCGTCGCGCCTTGGAATCACATTTTAAAGCGACGACCCGCCGTTATTTTTCCGACAGATTGATATTCACAGGGGAAGTACTTCAAGTGTGACGCTCAGATTTTCTTTAAATTTTGCACACACATCGGGTATGGACTAAATATCAATTCCTGAAAGTTTTAGCTCGTGCTTTGCGGGCGCCGCCGAGATATCGAACGATTTTTGTCGCCGAGAGAGCAGGCTAAACGTGGAGAGCGGTCAGAGAGAAAACCGCTTTTTGGCCATAACGTGCGGAAAAATTTGATTTTTTGTAGAAACTTTATTCTTTACGGTTGAAATAGGCATGAAACTTTTCGTGCCGAAATTCGGCAAAAAGTCCCAAATTTTCGCCGACTTTCGATCTAAAAATCTCGGTTGTTTCTGCAAAGCGCGAGCTAGGATTCCCGCATATATCTTAGAAAAAATTATTCTAAATTTGTGCCAAGTTTCATCAAAATCTGAGCGTCACACTTCAAATACTTCCCTTGTCAGTATAAAGTCAAAAAATTGAAAAAAAACTATGTTTGTAATTTGATGATTTTTAAATTTCTGTTTGCAACCTCCGAAACACGAATTGAGTATCAATTTTGTTCCAAAAAATTTTTGTTTCATGATCGATGTTGTTCGAAACGCTCTTTATGAAAGAAGATGGTTCCCCCGGGAGCGTTGCAAAAACGAATAAAAAGATAAAAGCGGGACACATTCAAATGTGTGGCCGTGAAGACGAAGGAAAAACCAATTTTTTGATGTAAACGGATTAGCAAGGGAAATTAATATTTTTATTTGAATATCGTTTTGTCGGGAAAATAATGTGGATTTGTCGCGCCTTAACTTTTGACATTGCCAATCTTCGCTTTCGTGAAGACGCGGCTGGAGATTTCGTGCGCGACTGCGACGAAGCGATACATTTTTCTGCCACAAGTCCACGCTTATTTTCCCGACAGACGGAAAGGTTTGTGAGTGACGCGGGCCGCGCCGTGCAAAGACATGCTAGGAGATTTGGCTGCGACTAGACTTGGCTGCCGGGCCAAAGCAAAATTGAAACGGGCCGGGCCGGGCCGACCTGTTCCGGCCCGCGGGCCGGGCCGCAACTTAAACGTGGTTCCACCCTTGCTGAATCTGTAAAATTGGTCTTGGGGCAATTTTTAATAGTCTGAAAACGAATCTCGGGAATTTTTTGATTAATTTTAAAAAGGCAATGCGTTGGTAAGTAATTTTTTGCTTTAAAAATGTACTGTTAGTTGTTATAGTAAAGAAAAATATGTCATATCTAATAGCAAATTAAGGTTTTTTACTTCTTCTCAATTTTCGGGCCGGCCCGGGCCGGCCCGGGCCGGGCCGCGGGCTGGGCCGGGCCGGGCCGAAGAAAAATTGAAACGGGCCGGGCCGGGCCGACCTCTTCCGGCCCGCGGGCCGGGCCGCGATTTTCGGCCCGGGCCGGCCCGAGAGCCAAGTCTAGCTGCGACTAGCCGTCGCAAAGCGATCATGGGCGATTCAAGCCGCGACAAATGCACATTATTTTCCCGAAAGACTGATATTCAAATTTCTCAACGTATCAGTCGGTCGGGAAAATAATGAGCACAAAGTCGTTGCACCAATCGGTCGCTGAAGTGAAAATCAACTTGATTTTCTTTTTTAATTCATTTTCTCGACGGCGATGCGATTTTCGATGCAACCGCGTGCTCATTATTTTCCCGACAGACTGATACTTTGAGAAATTTGAATATCAGTCTGTCGGGAAAATAATGTGCATTGGTCGGCGTTTGGAACCAGCCACCATCGCTTTGCGAGAGCCGGCTGGAGATACGGTGGGCATCTTCCTGCGCAAAATCCACACTATTTTCCCGACAAAACGATATTCAAATTTCTCAAAATGTCAGTCTGTCGAGAAAATAATGAGCATAATCGCTGGGCCAATCGCTGAACTGAAAATTAATTTTGGAAAAATTTCAAGGCGCAACGAATCCACATTATTTTCCCGACAAACTTTTTTTTTGATATTCAAATTTCTCTTGGTTTCCCATCAAATTTCCCGGCCATACATTATAATTGACCCCAAAATGGCATTTCAAATCCTTTTTTTCCGCAGCGCCATTTGGCCGTTAATCCGTTATAGCGCGACATTTAATCGCCGCCCATTATAAACTCGGGAAGAAAAGTGAGAGAAAAAAAACGTTTTTTAATTTTTCATAATTGACTTCCCGCCATTTTCAAATTGCTCTTTATTGCGCGAAAATTGCCTTTTCTTTGTTTTGCGATCCCTTGCGACGGTGTGTTTACTAAACAATTGTAAATAGTTCTGGTGGAGTTTATTGTACTTTTGGGGTAAGGGAAGTGAGGAAAGTTACTTTTTTCTGGAAGAATTTTTTTGTGACAAGAGAAGTGTTCCAAGTGCGAATAAAAAAATTTTTTGCACATATGTCGGGTATAGGCCATATACTATCAGTCCGTCGGGAAAATAGCGTGGATATATTAGTCTGTCGGGAAAATAATGCGGATTTATCAGTCCGTCGGGGAAATAATGTGTATTTATCAGTTTGTCGGGAAAATAATGTGGATTTCTCATTCTGTCGGGAAAATAATGTGGATTTATAAGTCTGTCGGGAAAATAATGTGGATTTATCTGTCTGTCTTGAAAATAATGTGGATTTCTCATTCTGTCGGGAAAAAATGTGGATTTATCAGTATGTCGGGAAAATAATGTGGAATTTGCAGCCTGTCGGGAAAATAATATGGATTTATCTGTCTGTCAGGAAAAAAAATGTGGATTTATCAGTATGTCGGGAAAATAATGTGGAATTAGCAGCCTGTCGGGAAAATAATGTGGATTGATCTGTCTGTCGGGAAATAATGTGGATTTATAAGTTTGTCTGGGAAAGAATGAGTGCAATGTCGCAGCGCCGATTCCGTGGTTGAACAATTTTCTCCGCGCCACATTTCATTTTCTCGGCGGCGATGCGTTTTTCGGTGCGATAGATGGTCATTACTTTCCCGACAGACTGATATATATATTTTTTTTTTGTAAAATACGGTGCTTCGTTTTTTTGCATTTTATATTTTCAAAATTGCTTGACTCTCCATAAAAAACTTGTATATGGTGAAATCTCGCTCAAAGATGTCTCCGAAATTAGTCTGTAAAATTTAAAGAGAATCAAAAAGTTATACTTGGCATCCACCCCTTATGAAATTTTTTATTTTTCCCCGATTTTTCAATTTTTTTTTATAAATTTTTTTATCGACCATCTGTTCTCCGAGATTTCTTCAATTATCTAATAAAAAATTTAAACAAAAAATTTTTTTCTCTTCCAGCTTTCCCCAAGCTGGTCACATAGCCCCCCGCATTCTAGTCGACCGCAGGAATGCGGCCATGGGCCGTTCCGGCAATATCTCCGATCATAATCTTCCTTTTTCATTGTGCAATGGCGTCGGATTCGGTGACCGAGTACTCGTTGGGCGATCAGAATATTGTCTACGAACTGGAACCCATGCTGTGGAATATCAGTGGTAAGGTTTTTTATTTTATTTTCTTTTTTTGATTTTTTGAAGTTTTTTTTAAAAAATCAAAATTAAAAATTAAAAAATATTTTTTTTTAATTTTCGATATTTTTTCATTTTTTAGCTGTTTTCGGCGTTTTTCTATTTTTTTAAAAATTATTATGGTAAATTTTTTTATTTTAGCATATTTTAAAATTAATTTTTTTTTTGATTTTTTGGTATTTTTAAAAATTTTTTTGTATTTATTTCATATTATTTTATTTTTTCATTTATTCTTTTTGAATTTCCAGTGGGTTTTTTTAAATATTTTTGATCATTAAAGCAATTTTTTTATTTTTTATTAAAAATTTTTTAAATTTTTAAAGTAAAAGATATTTTTTATGACGTATTTAAAAAAAAATTTCAACGTTTTCAATAATTTCCATTTTTTTTTTATTTTTTCGTATTTTAGAAAATAATATATTTTTTATTTCAGCCTCTCCATTTTTACGTGTAAATATCACCTTTATGACCACTTACAAAACCGGTAGAATTATTACAATCTTAGCCAGATCTCCCGATGACGTCATTAAAAATGTTTTTGTGGTGAGTTTTCAAAATACGCGCAACTGAATCAAACTTTCAAAAATATTAAAAAGTGTTAACGAAAATTTTGGAAAAGGTATCCAAAAGTATCGTTGATACTTTTAAAAAGTATCAAAAGTGATCCTTGTTTCTAATCATTTTTGTTTTGTTTTCAGGCGACAGTTCAAGTCAAAGACGAGCATTTCTCAATAATTATGCAGGACGACAAACAAAGATATCTAGTTCATTATCAAAACAAAGATAGCAGTAAGTTGGCCACGCGTTTTACCGTTTTTTTTTTTGAAAATAAATCTTTTTTCCAAAATATTTTTATTTATTTTTTAATCAAAAATTACACTTTTTTAAAATTTACAAGTACCTCCAATGCAACGCTCAGATTTTCTTGAAATTTTTCACACACATTTAGCATAGATCACACATCAATGTCTGAAAATTTCAGCTCGCCTTTTGCAGGGAGAGCCGGGGTATTCAACGATCTTTGCGGACGAGAGAGTACGCGAAACGAGGAGAGCGGTCAGAGAAAAAACACTTTTTTTGCTGTATCTTTCCCAGTTTGGCAAGGAAAAAAATGATTTTTTGTGCAAATATTACTCTCTACAGTAGAAATAGACATGAAAATTTTCATGGCAAAATTTAAAAAAAAAAGTGTCACATTTTTTCCAACTTTGGATCTAAAAATCTCGGTCATTTCTGCAAAGCGCGGGCTAGAAATCTCGCATTTGGCTTAGAAAACATTATTCTAAATTTGTGCCAAGTTTCATCAAAATCTGAGCGTCGAACTTGAAGAAAAAAAAATTTTTTTAAAATCAAAAAATTTAATTAAAAAAAAATTTTTTTTAATTCACCTTTTATTGCCTTCAGTATCAATCGACGGCACTCAGAACACCTTTGTTTTTCTCTGGAATCTCACCGCGAACGCCTTTACCGTCAATGATTACACATTTACCGTAAATGAGAATACGGTTCTCAGCTACGAGCTTCTTCAAGTCCACTTGAATATCGGAAACTACGGGTCGTTGGAGGGTCTGCCAAGTGAGGGGACCATCTCTATCGCGGGCCTGGAAGAGGTGGATGACGTCATCGGCGAGACGAATTCGACGCTCGAAGAGGCGACTTATTTGGATCGCCTTTCCAAGTTATTGGTGAGATTTTTTTGAGGTTTTAGTTGTGGGTCGTCAAGTTGCGTGGATCCCTGTAAGCTTTGAAGTGCTTCACAGGGTAGGCTTTAGGCACGGTTTTGTAGCTGATGAAGTCCACTTTTAAAACATATATGGCAAGGTGGCATAAGTTCAACCTGGGACCTACGCTGCATTAATATTGAACTAGACATTTGAAAAAAATTTTTTGCCTGTTGACGCTTTGCAGAAGCCAGAAGTTGGAAAAATGTGACGATTTTTGAGGAATTTTGGCATGAAAAGTTTCATCCCAATTTCTACCGCAGAGGGAAATGTATCCACAACAAATCAATTTTTTCCGGCACGAAACTGGCAAAGATATGGCCGCAAAGTTCTCTTTCTCTCTCTCTCTGACCGTTCTCCTCATTTCACGCACTCTCTCAGCAGCAAAGACCTATGAATATCTCGGCTCTCTCTGCAAAACGCGAGCCAAAACTTTCAGAAATTGAGATGTAACCTGCGCCCAGAGTTTGTGCAAAATTTAAAAGAAATCTGTGTCATTTTTATTTTTGAAAAATTTTTTGATTAAAACGTTTGGTTTTGAAAATAAAGCGAAAAAACGATCTGCCGTATTTTACAAAAATATATTCAATTTTTGCAAATTTACAAAAATTTTTTTCCCCATTTCCAGCAAGCCAACAACATCTCCGCCTCGGACATCATGGACAAGATCAAGACGGTGGAGGACAAGGCCGACAAACGGCTCCGCCAAATGTGTTCGGCGCACGAGAAGAGCCAGTGTTTGAATGCGGTCGCCTGTAAACGCGACCCGAAAAGATCGACCTTTACCTGTCACTGTAAAAATGGGTATGGCGGGACATTTTGCCAGTTTTGTAAGCAAATTTTGGTTTAATTTTTGACTTGTTTTAAAAAGCTCAAGCATCTTGAAAAACATAATAAAAGAGATGTAAAATACACCAAGAAGAAAATGCTGAATTTTGCAAAAGAAACCTGAAAAAAACGAAAAAATTTGTCAGTATGTCGGGAAAATAATGAGCACAATTTCGCTTCGCCGATGGCGTCGCAGAAGTGAAAAGCAATTTGATTTTCTCCACGACACAATTCACTTTCTCGGCAGCGATTCGATTTTCGTTCCGACAGAGTTCTCATTATTTTCCCGACAAACTGATTTTTTTTTTAAACATTTTTGCCCGGCTCACGGGCCGGGCTAAAATTTATAGCCTGCAGTGACGGACCCTGTAGCAAAAAACGTACCCGGGAAGCATCAAAAAATGTGACAAAATGCCTCCCTCTCTGGAGCGGGCGCGCTTTCGGAATCCGAGTTTTTTCCACTTGGAGAGGGAAGTATTTTGCTACATTTTTTGATACTTCCCGGATGCAAAATAGCACGTTTTTTGCCACTGGATCTGATCCGCCACTGTAAATCGGTTGGAGGAGACCCTTGTTCCCAATGGAAAACCTGGTCCAGTCCCAAAAAAAGTACCATTCTGCTTCTGGGAAGTATCAAAAATGTGGCAAAATACCTCACTCTCCAAGTGAAAAAAAACTCTGATTTCAAAAGGACGCCCGCTTTGTTGTGGGGGAAGAAAGGTAGCGCCCTTCACAAGGGAGTTTTTAAGTTAGAGATGGAGGCATTTTGCCACATTTTTGATACTTCCCGGATGCAAAATGGTACGTTTTTGACGGCGGAAAAACACCTCTCGCACTGTGACAAAAGCCAGAAATTGCACAGTGCAAAGCGAAAGTTTTGTTTTCTCAAAGTTAACGTCGCAAAGATGACTCCATCTACTATTGTAAAATGTGTCGATTTTTATTAATGTCGCTATTTATTTTTCAGCCTTGTTCCCTCGAACCTGTCAGGAAATAGTTGGCAACAACCAGACAGCGGGGGTCTATGAGGTCGATCTGGATGGGTCTGGCCCCTCACCAGCGACTTTTGTGAGGTGTAGCGACAAAGGAGAGACAATTGTGGAAACAAATGTGCCTCAAAATACGATTATAAGGTCTTTCAAAGATAGTGGCAACAAATACTATCCTGTTATGTATCGGTAAGGGTTTTAAATTTACAGGGGAAGTACCCCAAGTGCGACGCTCAGATTTTGATGAAACTTGGCACAAATTTAGAATAATTTTTTCTAAGATATATGCGAGAATCCTAGCTCGCGCTTTGCAGAAACAACCGAGATTTTTAGATCGAAAGTCGGCCAAAATTTAGGACTTTTTGCCGAATTTCGGCACGAAAAGTTTCATGCCTATTTCTACCGTAAAGGATAATGTTTCTGCAAAAAATCAAATTTCTTCGCACGAAACTGCCAAAGTTATAGCCAAAAAGCGTTTTTCTCTCTGACCGCTCTCCACGTTCAGCGTGCTCTCTCGGCGGCATAAATCGTCCGATATCTCGGCGGCGCCTGCAAAGCGCGAGCGAAAACTTTAAGGAATTGATATGTAGTCCATAGCCGACGTGTGTGCAAAATTTAAAGAAAATATGAGCGTCGTACTTGGAGTACTTCCCTTGTTAATAAAATTCAATTTTTGGAGCAAAAAATTTTTGAAATTCAAAAAATTTCAAAATTTTTCAGTCTCTTCTCCTACCAACAACTGGAGATGCTGAAGGAAATCAGCAGTCATTGTGAGCAGCAAATTTCCTATACTTGCCTTGGGGCACCGTTAAGATTTGATCGGAATGCAACTTGGTTCGAAAGCGCCGGCTTCGACTTCCCAATTCGAACTCTGGGAACAGAAGGCCATTATAAAGGATGTTCATGCTCAGCTAGCGGAGAATGCAGTGAGTTTTTCAAATTTTTTATTTGGAAATTCGACAAAATTTGGCAAAAATCTGACTGGTCAAGTTGACCAATCTGACCGGCCAACTTCAAAAACAGATAATTTTTTTAGAATATTTTGGTCAACTTATCAGTCTGTCGAAAAAATAATGAACACATTGTCGCTGTAACGATCGCGTCGCTGAAGTGAAAAGCAATTTGATTTTGTCGCGATACAATTCATTTTCTCGGAGGCGATGCGATTTTCGATGCGACAGAGGGCTCATTATTTCCCGACAGACTGATATTGGGCCTTCAGGCAAAAAAAATATTTTTTCATCACAATCCTAATCTGACCGGTCAATTTCAAAAAAAGCCAAAATTTTGACTTTTTTCGAGTTTATCTAACTTTTTTTATAAAAAGAAGATTTTCCGACCAAATATAACAGTTTTTTTCGGTCACATGCCCAATCTGGACTGACAAGATGACCAATCTGACCGGCCGAGTTCAAATAAAGGTCAAAATTTTGATTTTTTTCAAACTAGCCTGAAAATTTTTTTCTGTCACATGCCCAATCTGACCGGTCAAGTTGACGAATTTGACCGGTCAAGTTCAAAAAACTCAAAATTAAAAAATGATTAGTTAGATCTTATGATTGAAATTTTTTCGGTCACATGCCCAATCTGGCTGGTCAAGTTGAAAAAATCCAAAAATAAATTTTTTTTTCGATAAGTCAGATTTTCCGAACAAAAAATCTCAATGATTCCTTTAAATTTTGCACTAAAAATCTCTCATACTTTCGCCGTTTCCTCAAAAAATTTTTTCAAAAAATCTCATTTTCAGCCTCCTGTTTCTGCGACTCCGCCGCCTCCAATTCCACGGATTCTGGTCGATTTCTCAACGAAAAGTCGGGAGTCATCAAAATTTTCGCCAAAAAAATCTTGCCCACGCCTGGCCAAGCCCTCCTAACTTTGGGGCCATTGGTTTGCCACGGGGATCGAGGGTTTTCCGACCAATTCTCGTTCACTTTTCCCTCCACAACCGACTACATCGAGTTGGGATATCGTGAAAACATTCGCTCTATTGAGTTCGACTTCCGGACCGCCCAATGGAACGTGGCCAAGCTGGTGTCGGGCCAAGGCAATCGGCAGAGCGACTTCTTTATCGCGCTGGAGAACGGGCATCGCTTGCGATTTCGGTTCCGCAAGGACGAAAAATATAATGTAACGGTCGCGTTGGAGGTGCCAACGCCGCTGAACGACTTGAAATGGCATCGCGTTTCGTTGGAGATTGTGAAAGAGGAGGTCCGATTGGGTGTGGACGGATATAACGGCTATAAGAAGGCCGAGGATTTCATCGCGTTGTCGATGAAGATGTTTGTGGGCGGCTACAAGGAGCAGGGAATGGTGGGATGTGTGAGGAATGTGAGGATGAACCAGAAACTGGAAGCACCGGGATTCAAGACGGGTGAGGAAAGGGTTTAATAAATATTATACAGGATGCACCAAAAAAAATGGTCAATAATAAAAACTGTTGTGTCTCGCCACGAAAAGCGTAACGAGTAGGGAAAAGGGGACCATTATGACTACAAACCAGTCACTTGCAGACTACTTAAATGCCTTTTTTACTTCGACAAAACGAGACATTTTGCTGCGAAAAATCCACATTATTTTCCAGACACAGTGATAGTCGGGTCAAAAACTTGATATATTTTTTGACTCTTGTTTCTGATCGGTTGGAAATGCGGAAAGCTTTGTAGCCTATGTTACAGTGGGGGGCCTGATCCAGTGGCAAAAAACGTACCATTTTGCATCCAGGAAGTATCAAAAAATGTGGCAAAATGCCTCCCTTTCCAACTAAAAAACTCCGTTTTGAAGGGTCCCTCACAAAAAGAGCGGGCGGGCTTTTAAAATCGAAGTTTTTTCACTTGGAGAGGGAGGTATTCTGCTACATTTTTTTGATGCTTCCCGGACGCAAAATGATACGTTTTTTGCCACTGGATCAAGTCCGGCACTGTAGTCCGTTCACAAAGTCACTGTAACATAGGCTACAAAGCTTTGCCGCATCTTTCTCGACTGCGGTTGTTCGTTTATAGACAGGTTTCGTTGGGTTCGTTGCTTCCACTGCATTTTGTCTTGTTTAAATGAAATCCATACACTTTGAGAAGGTTGAATATCAGTCTGTCGGGAAAATAATGTGGATTTGTCGCAGCATTCGTCTCGTCTCCAAATCTCCAGCTGCGGTCAGCCGCCGCAAAGCGTTGATGGGCAATTCCAAGGCGTGAAGAATCCACATTATTTTCCCGACAGAATGATAAGCTAACATCGTATCATAAGAGAAAAACGGAAAGCCAATTTTCGTGTTGAGAGGTGCCCCCTTAAACTAATTACCACACGTAGTTTCAGGCGGCGTAAAATACGGATGCCCAGACTACTGTCAAAACTTGGAGTGTCATGAAAGAATGCATTGCGTGGAAGATTTGGTTAATGGAACTGGTCATTGCGAATGCAAAAACCCTCTGACCCAATACGGAGACCAATGCGAGCATGGTGAGTACAGTAACTGACGTTAAATTCCGCTTTTCAGACATCAACGCCAACTCCGAGATCTCCTTCCACGACGCGAGTGCGGCGTTCGTTCAGTACGTCAACGACGAGCTGCCGGCGAACCCGCTGAACTCGAGTATTGTGCTGTCGTTTCGGACGGACCAACGACAGGCCTTGTTGCTGTATGCACACGACCAGTTCGACAATTTCATACAGATTCATCTGGAAAATGAGTATGAGCTGGTGTTGACGCTGAACAACGACACGGAAGTCAGGAGTTGTCGGATTTCGGCGCGCTTGACGAATGGTGGGTGAATATGTGATTCTTAGCTTGGTAAAAAAGTTGGTAAAAATTTGCTAATTTGGCCAAATTTTAACATGAAAAGTTTTGTGTCTACTTTTATTTTTACCGTAGAGGGTAATGTTTCCATAAAAAATCATTTTTTTCCGCACAAAACTGGCAAAGATATGGCCAAGAGGTGTTTTTTCTACAGTGGCGCACCTGATCGAGTGGCAAAAAACGTGCCATTTTGCATCCGGGAAGTATCAAAAAATGTAACAGACTACCTCCCTCTCCAAGTGAAAAAATTCCGATTTCCAAAGCCCACCCGCCCTTTTTGTGAAGGAAGGGGCGCGCCTTTCAAAACAGATTTTTTTTAGTTGGAGACGGAGGTATTTTTCCATATTTTTTGATACTTCCCGGATGCAAAATGGTACGTTTTTTGCATCCCGGAAGGGACCAAAATGACTCCAAATCCTTCCCTTCTCTACGCTAAAAAACTCCGCTTTGAAAAGCGCGCCCTTTCCTTCAGGGCGGGCTCTTCAAAGCGGGGTTTTAACGCTTAGAGAAGGGAAGGGTTTGGAGACATTTTGGTCCCTTCCGGGATGCAAAATGAGACGTTTTTTGCCACTGGATCAGGTACGTCACCCTATGACCTCTCCCCGAGTTTCGTTTACTCTCTCGGCTGCAAAGATTGTTGAATTTCTCGGCTACAAAAAAGCGTGCTAAAACTTCCAGGAATTGATAAATAACCTATCCTCGCCGTGTGAAAAAAAGAATCCTCTTAAAAACGTATTTTACCATAAAACCTAATCCACTTTCAGAATTCTCAAAAATGCGTTGGGTTCAAGTCTCAGTCAAGAAACTGAGAGATTCCGTCATTTTCGAAGCCGACAACATAATTTGTGAACTCAAGGGGCGTCATGTGCTCTCCAGTCGTCCAATTACCAACTTTACAGGCAATGTCGACGGTAATTTACTTTATTTTATGACCTGCAATAGAGCGAAGGTGAAATGTATCAGTCTGTCGGGAAAATAATGTGGATTTGTCGCGCCTTAAAATCGCCCATCATCGCTTTGCGACGGGTCTTGAAATTTGATCGCGACAGCGACGAGGCTACAGAAATTTTGTTGCAACAAATCCACATTATTTTCCCGACAGACTGAAACAACGAAAACCATACAAAAAACCTCTCTATAACGAACAATTTCAGAGTCCCAGAGTCAATTTTAGGCCAAAATGAACCTCCGTACTTCAAAACCCCTCCATTATCGAAAGATTTTGTTATACGGAGGTTCATTTTGGCCGAAAATTGACACATGGGACCTCTGAAATTGTTCGTTATAGAGAGGTTTTGTTGTGCTCGTTGCTTCCACCACATTTTACAAAATTTTTTTAGCCCTTTCTATACAAAGACTAAAAGTCGTCCAATCGTATTTTACCCCAATTTCAGAAGCGATTTTCCCTCCGCATTCTCCCGTTCCCATCATCGCTGTTCATCGTTACACCACCCTATTCATTGGAGGATTGCCCCGAACCTCCGGCATAAAATCGAGAAAAGACCGGGCCCTACGAAGAGTCTATTATGACACAGAGATCCCGTCTTTGCTGGGATGTATTCGAGGATTGGCATTTCCGACAAAAAATGGGCCCAAAAATCCGCTGGAAATGAAGAATGGGGCCTTCAAGGTGGAGAATTCGAGTAAGTCATGGTGAAATGAGAATGATAACAGTCAACAGCCAAGAAAAATTGATAACTTGGAATTATCAGTCTGTCGGGAAAATAATGTGGATTTGTCGCAGGAAAATGTCTCGCTTCTTCGCAGTCGCGCACTAAATCTCCAGCCGCGGCTAGCCATCGCAAAGCGATGATGGGTGACTCCAAGGCGCGACGAATCCACATTATTTTCCCGACAGACTGATAATTCTCAAAAAAAGTGTGTAAAAGGCTCTCATTTCGCCAGTATGGACTCTCATTTCGCCAAACATGGATACCAGACGGGCCCAAGTTTTAGTAAAAGCAAAATTCAAGACTTGGGGTACCCTGGCATAAAACTTTTTTTAATTTTGAATATCCCTTTCACAGAGGTTTTAATTTTTGGCTATCCTCGGCAGACTTTCATCAGTCTGTCGGGAAAATAGTGAGCACAATTCCGATCGTGTCGCTGAACTGAAAAACAGTTTAATTTTGCCGCAGCATAGTACATTTTCTCGGCGGCGATTTTTGGTAGAGCGATTTTCGATAGAGTGCTCATTATTTTCCCGACAGACTGATTTCAGTACCTGAATTTTTTCAGACGCGATTCAAATGGGCTGTTCCAACGCCTGCGACCTGATCAATTGCCAAAACGGTGGCTTTTGCTCTATTGAATGGCATACCACCCAAAGATCATCGCTCGCCAAAGTCGGCTGCAATTGCGATCGGACCTCATTCATGGGGCAGGACTGCTCAAAAGATTATGGATTACGGTTCGATGGCCAAGTTTCACTCGGCTACGACATCACCAAAGAGCTGGTTAGAGTCCATAGTGACGAGCAGCGGCTGAGTTTCGCCTTCTCAACGAAAGGAGCGAGGAAATTGAGGGCGGAACAGCGACTCATCACTATCAGTTTTGAGGTAGGTGACGTCAATTTCTACTGTTAAAAACTTTTCTACATGTCAAAAAAATGCGCAAATTTTAACATGTAAGCCTAACATTTCCAGGCCGATCACGAATTACTAATCATCCTATGCAAGAATGGCTCCTTAAATTTTGTTTACCGTGGAAATTTCGTTGCTACTACGACAATTCCCGGAAATTTTTCCGATGGCTTCCGGCATTTTATTCAACTCAATTTCGCCGAATACGAACCTATGAGGATCGCAGTGGACAGTTCTATGGATATCTTGGATGTGGATTTGGATCCAAATACTATTCAAGAGATTTGGATGGGAAGCGGGTCGCCGGAGGAGATGGAAAAAATCGCGCGGTTTAGTCAGAAGTTCGAAGGGTGTATTTCAAGTAAGTTTGAAATTAAGTGGGCCAACTGGGGCCCTTTTAGACGCTTTGTGTCATTCTAATTAAAGTACGCACTTCTGGAAGCCTAGCAATACACTTGGCCAAATACAGATTATTTCCCGTCGGGACCCGTGAAATATGAATTTTTTCCCACGACCCCCCCTCGAATTTTTTTTGCTGGCGAGAATAGTTTTTCGGCAATATTTTTTCACGGCTTTTCCTTACTGCGTGTAAAACATTTTCGAGGTGCCGGCATGATTTCAGGATTAATAACAGTTCATTATTACAAGTCCTTCCGGAAGGTCGCCAGACTGAAATCGGTGACACGCACTGTGCGAAGACAAAACTTTCCTTTGCACCTGTGCAATTTCTTTCCTTTTGCACCGTGCAAGGCTTTTTCGGGCTGTCGCTCGGACACCTTTTTCGCACAGTTCAAGCGCCAGAAATTGGTCCGGCGACTTTCCGGAAGGAGTAGCAACATTGACACTGAGAGAGACGTTATGATCGCTATAACTAACATTCATCTTTAATAACCTGCACATGTTTGACATATATTCATTACCTTTTATTACCTATTCTAAACAAAAACCTTCAAAAAAAAGAATAGATTATTACTTCCTAAAAGATTCAACAGGAATAATATAATAATAAGTTTATTTTTCTCCTTCTCATTAACATGAACAACATAAAGGATAACTTAAAGATGGGAAACCAATGAAAACGGCGCCAGGTCGGCCTATCCTCCCTTCTTCTTGGATACACCGACAGACAGTACGTCCCTTACAGCCGACGTTCTTGGTGTGCTGACCGTGAACATGAAGACCCCAATAGTGACGGAGACCCGGTGAGGACAGATCTCTATGCGTTCCAAAACGTCACGGAGTTTTGGGTCGAGAACAGTGAAGATACCCTAAAAAATTGGTCGCAACTTCATCAAGTATAATACAAAACGCATCCTATTGTTTCCAGTTAAGCTTTTTTTACCTAAAACTAACAAAACAAAGAGAAACGGAACTCACTTTGATGTATCTGCCATCCTTTAGTCTGTTTAGGAACAAGTTGGGGATCTTGCACTGGGTGGGGTTCAACAAAAACGCGCATCTCACCAGCGGGACGGAGAAAATTAGTCAAAGCTTCATCAAGTATAATAAAAAAATGCAACCAGCTAGTCCCCGTAAAACATTCTCGTTTTTTTTCGCCAGCAAAAAAAAAAAAAATCGAGGGGGGTCGTGGGAAAAAATTCATATTTCACGGGTCCCGACGGGAAATAATCTGTATTTGGCCAAGTGTATTGCTAGGCTTCCAGAAGTGCGTACTTTAATTGAAGGGAGAGGAGAGACATTTTATACGACGAAACATGTGTTAAAAGTTTCATCGTATAAAATTTCCCCTTCATCTTGGCATGTCTGAACAGTGCAACGCTGCGCAAAAATCTTGTCGCAACTTTTGAAAAGGCAACGAGTAAAATCCAAGGTGCACTGTGTTATCAGTCTGTCGGGAAAATAATGAGCACAATGCCGCTACGCCAGCGTCGCTGAAGTGAAAAGCAAATTGATTTTCATTGAAAAGCAAAATGACTAGGCGATGCGATTTTCGATGCGACGTTGCGCTCATTATTTTTCCGACAGACTGATAACGCAGTGCACTGTGGATTCTTCTCATCACCGTTTCGAAGGTTGCGACAAGATTTTTGCGCGGCGTTGCACTGTGCAGACAGGTCACGACTCAGGACATTTTATACGACGAAACCTTCAAGACATTTTTCATCGTATAAAATGTCTCTCCTCTCCCTTCAATTACTAAGAATCACAGCGTTTAAAAGTGCCTCAATCCTTTGTACAAAACCCTTTCGTTAACAAATACTTTTTACCCCCTACGGTTCATTTCACAACGCTCTGTATTTACAACCTCAATTTCAGACCTCCTCATAACCTACTTCGGAGAAAACGATCTCGTGTTAACTCCGCTGAAACAGTATCTCGATTGGAAGTCAGCCAACAAAGAAGACTTTTACCTCCATCCCGAGAAAGCCGACCCATTAACGCAAGCAAAATGTGCCGAGTTTGAAAAGCCCGGCAAATTGCCCAGTGAGTTTTATATTCACAGCATTTGAAAAGGCATATCCGTATTTTACATTCCATTTTTCAGTCGAACAAGTTCATGTTCAACTCCCAATCTGGGACGCCATGTTCGAACCCGTCTATTTCAATGATACGCCGGTCTCGGTCATCACAGTAACCCCGATGGAATACGATTATGTGATCATAATCATAGTCATCTTATTGGTTCTCTTTGTCACTGCGCTAATTTTGCTGCTTGGATATTTGCTCTGCGCGAGCAAATTTCCCAACAAAAAAGAGGCAAAGACGCCGAAGAAAAGTGGGTTTTTAAAATACAGAACCCATAGTGAAACGTATTGTAAACTTGTACGTGTAAAATTTTTTAGACACAACAAAAACTACCCACAGTTTTATGCCAACAAGAGCCGACCTACGCAAATCTCAGACGCCATTGCTGTCGGAGAGTCCTTCAGCGTTGCTCGACCAAGAATTGGTAAGTAGAAAGGGTGTTTTTATACATTCCCTGGTCAAAAACATCCCATGTGACCAAAACGTGTAAAAAGGAACGGAACCTCTCTACAACGAACTCTCGTAAAACAAAACTTATCTACAACGAACAATTTTTAAAAATCTCTGGAAGAAATTTTAGATTTTAGGCCAAACTGAACCCACAGACAGTGAAACCCTTCTATAACGAACAAATTTTTTGGTCTCTTGTGACCCATTGACAGAAGGTAATACATACGTAAGCAGTATCTCTGTACAACGAATCTCAATGGGACCAAAAAATTTCTTCGTTATAGAACGGCGTCACTGTCCGGAGGTTCAATTTGGTCTAAAACACAAAGAGTTCGTAGCAGAGACGCAGATTTAAAATTAGCCGAATTTTGACCTTATCAGTTTGCCGGGAAAATAATGTGGACTCGTCGCACGAGACATTTTCTGTGACAAATCCAAATTATTTTCCCGACAGGCTGACGTTTCCTTATGTAATATTCTCCACAATTTTTTTCAGCAAAGCAACGACGCCTACAGCGAGCCAGGCGACCGGCGGCGCCTCGAAAGCCCCGTCCCCCAGTTCTCCACATTCCGCTCCCTCAATTCCAGTGATCTCATTCAGCCTTCCAGTCTTCCAATCATCGGCGAAGCCGCCGATGAGATTTGTTTCGCCGACAGCGAATAAGGGTACAAAAAAGTGATAAGTATTCACAGCAATAGGATATGCAAATCATGTATTATACTTCAATGAACCAGGTTCAAAATACATATATTTTTAATAGTTGTGATAATAAACTATCTGTACATAAACTATTGCTGGAGTATTCTATTAAAAAAAACGACTTCTATAAAATTTACAGGGGAAGTACTTCAAGACAACGCGGAGAGCGGTCAGAGAAAAAAGCGCCTTTTCACCATAACTTTGCCAGTTTCGTGCGGAAAAAATTGATTTTTTGTAGAAAAATTATCCTTTACAGTTGAAAAGAGGCATGAAACCTTTCGCGCCGAAATTCGGCAAAAAGTCCTAAATTTTCGCCGACTTTCGATCTAAAAATCTCGGTTGTTTCTGCCAAGCGCGAGCTAGGATTCTCGTATACATTTTAGAAAAAATTATTCTAAATTTATGCCAAGTTTCATCAAAATCTGAGCGTCGCACTTGGAGTACTTCCCCTGTTAGCCGTAAATTTCAATCTTTGCCCGCAAAATTAGTTTTACCCCATCCCAAAACCCCCTCTTTACCGTAACCGAAACCCACTTGTCACAAATAATAACAAGCTTTTCCCGGCATTTGCCCAAACTTGGCGTCTCAAACGCAACGAAATTAAATATGTCATGAGAAAATTAAAAATTTCTAAAAAATTACTTGCGGCTTTTTGTCGCACTCAATCAAACAGCCGAAATTCTTCGCCTTTTTTCGGCCGCCAATCCCCCGAGATTCCGGCGAAACAAATGGCCCAAGGCGGCGCCTTATTCGGACATCATAAGCGGGCCGGCCAATCAGCGCGCGCGGGGATTGCATAAGGCGTTGATGCGGGATTTGCAGTAGGTTTTTGGATATCATGGACGCCAAATCTTGTCAGATTCGGGCATTGTTTTATTTTTGGAGTCACGGGGATACGGTGGATTTTATAAAACGGGTTTTAGAGAAAAATTTTGAGATTTTTTGAAAGAATTTTCAAAATCTCTCCGTATAAGGATAGTTTTCCCTAAAGAATCCCTCATAAACCCTCAAAATTTCTCCCAGCAACTAGTAATAGTACTGTAATCCCCTCAAAAGTTGGCTCATCCCTCTGTTCCAGCGTCCCGAGTAATAACATTTGGCCAATTCGAGGCCATTCAATTATAAAAATCATTGTCGATTATTTTTTCACCCCGAATGTCCCAAACCGAAACCAAATGAACCAATTTGCGAGGAGTTTTGGGTTCGGAGTCATTGTCGTTTTTTCAGAATGTTCAGTTCGATTGAATGTTTGGCCGACTGCAAAACGGAGACGGTAGAAAGGCCAATGGAGGAGACTAATGGCGGTATTGGAGGAGTTCTTGATGGGGATACTAGGTATGTTTATGTGGCAGCTAACTCGTTAGAAAAGGCCCTGCGGGCCTAAAAAAATAGAGGTAAATCCATTGTAGGCCAAACATCGATGCCGAAAGGTTATATCGACTTCATTTTGGTCGAAAATTGCCTCTCGAGACCTCCAAAAGCGCCCGTTATAGACAGACTTTGTCTCACGAATTGCATTGAGGTTTGTCGTAGAGAGGTTCCACTGTAAGGCTACTAACGCTGGGTTACAGGGAAGACGATCTATAACAAACTTCGGGACAACAAACCCTGGCCATAATGAGCAACTTCAAAGGTCTATCAGTCTGTCGTGAAAAAATGAGAACAGTGTCGTTGCGCCGATCGCGTCGCTGAAGTGAAAAGCAATTTGATTTCCTCCGCGACACAATTCATTTTTCTCTGCGACTCTCCATGCGACAGAGTGCTCATTATTTTCCCGACAGACTGATAAAACAGAAATTTCTGACGAAAATAAATCTCCGCATAACGAGACTTTACTATAACGAATATCTATCTTTTGTTCCTTGCAATTCGTTGTACGGAGGTTCCAAAAAAATTTTAATTTTTACTATCGGCAAAAAGGTCGAAAAAGAGATCAAAATAAGCCTGAATTTGGTATCAAAACGTATGGCAAAGACACAAACAATCTCTTTCTGTCTCTGCGATACTTTTTGACATCAAATTCGGGCTCATTTCGTTTTCTTCTTCGACCTTTTTGTCGACAGTAAAAATTAAATTTTTTTTGGAACCTCTGTGCAACGAATTGAAAGGAACAAAGAGTAGATATTCGTCATAGAAAACTCTCGCTATGTGGAGACTTATTTCGGTCAGAAATTTTCGCTTTATCAGTCCGTCGGGAAAATAATGAGAACTCTGTCGCATGGAAAATCGCAGAGGAAATGAATTGTGTCGCGGAGAAAATCAAATTGCTTTTCACTTCAGCGACACGATCGGCCAGAAATTTCTTCTTTAGACCTCTGAAGTTGCCCGTTATGACTAGGTTTTGTTGCTTGGTTCTCTGTATAATATCTAATCCGCAACTTCCAGTAAGCTCCGGGCAAATTTCTGCTTCGACTGTCAAACACCTTCGCCCTCCAACAGTCAAGCAATTGCCCAACCAACGTCCGACATTCAACAGTTTGCGCAAAGCCTGGCCGACCCGACCACTCAACTTTTGAACGCGTCTTTACTCTCCAACAGTAATCTCCTTCAAAGTGGGATGCTCTACAATCCACTGCTGACTTGTAAGTTCTATTTTGGCAGATCAAAGTGCAGATTTTTCGACTGCACTTTGTCGATTTGAAAGATTAGAAAGCTACAGTAGTCTTATCAAAGAATGATGCATCATAATCCCGCATTTCCATGTATCCGAGCCAGTTTTTGATTCGCTCTCTTTTCGCTCTCCAACTCCCTCGAGGGGATTTAGTACAAAAAGTGCCGAAATAATCGAATTAAAGCGGATATAACCCCGGATAAAATGTTTTTGGCGCACATGGCCTTGGGGGAATTTTGGCTCGGGGTATGGTAATTGTTTTTTGGGGTGTTGCGCCAGCGGTTATTTGTTTTGAAGTTGAAAACCGAGCAAATCTATAAGAATAGCACAAAAGGCCGTATTTTACCAAAATTTGGCTACTACATTATAATTTTTTGCCTCACGAGGAAAGTACTTCTATGGGGTATGGAGTTACAGGTGGAGACATACATCAAAAAATTTTTCTGATTCAGAATATGCAAAAATTAGCTGCCTAATTTTGGTTTGTAAGGGTGAAAAAATCCTCAGAACTTTTCTTGCAACACCATACAAATACCTCTTTTTTATATTGGAACTACTAATTAAGATGTGATATTCCTCAAATTTGATATTTTAAGGCTTGTCAAGATACAAGGGTTTATTTTAGCTCAAAACAAAACTTTTGATTTGGTAAAAACTTGGTCAAAAAGGCATTTGTGTGGTGTTGCGAGAAAAGTTCTGAGGATTTTCTCACCCTTTCAAACCAAAATTGGGCCGCTAATTTTTAAATATTCTGAATCAGAAAAATTTTTCGATTTTTTGATATATGTCTCCACCTGTAACTCCATACCCCATCGAAGTACTTTCCTTGTGAGGCAAAAAATTATATTGTAGTAGCCAAATTTTGGTAAAATACGGCCTTTTGTGCTATTCTTATAGATTTGCTCGGTTTTCAACTTCAAAACAAATAACCATAATTTTTTAAATTAATTTTTTTTAAATAATTTAATTTTTTAATTTTTTAATATTCTGAATCAGAAAAATTTTGCTATTTTTTGATGCATGTCTCGACCTGTGTAACTCCATGCCCCATAGAAGTACTTTCCTTGTCAAATTTTTTCCCAACCTTAAAAAATAGCCGAGTGTTTGAAGCTATCGTATTTTACCCTTTTGCATTCTCCATTAAAAACTTAAAATTTTTAAAATTTCCCTACTACAATATAAATTATTACCTAAAAATCCAATTTTTGCTTTTCATTTATTCCCAGTAGTAATAAATAATTTTTCAGTGTGGTCGTGGCAAAATTTGGGACGAATTCGCCGTCCCCGCACCACTTTCACTTCGGAGCAATTGATGGAATTGGAGCGACAATACTCCGAGACCAAGTACTTGAGTCGGCCGTTGCGCTACAAACTGGCGCGCGAATTGAACCTGACCGAGACGCAGATCAAGATCTGGTTCCAGAATCGGCGAATGAAGAATAAGAGGACTCAAAATGGGCAAACTGCCTCGGGGAGAAAAGAGGACGAAACTCTGGCAAATTTGACGGAATAAACTCCCAAAAAATGTTTAAAAACTATTTCGAATTGTAAAAACTGTCATAAAATCAATTTTAAATACTTCTTTGTTTCTTAAACAATCTTTTCCACCATAAAAACATCTAAAAATTTGCTTGAATTACGCTTTATTCTTATAATTTACATGACACATACTCTTATGAAATTAATTATGCATTGTGAGCAAGATGGAGGTTAGCGGAAGAGTGAGAGGGTGCTGGACTTCTTTTTTCGGCCGTCTGGAGAGTGGGAAGAGCTGGAATCGTTCAGGCCGTTCTGTCTTCGGAGCTCCAAGACTTGTTGTTGGAGCACTTCGAACATCAATTGCTTTTCCCTGAGGTCGTTGGCGAGGGCTTTTTCGTGTTCATTGAGCTGGAATAGGCTCAATATTAATATTAAAATTCAAAAATTGCAAAAAATCGACAAAAATTATATTATCCATGACATCAGATGTGATGTGAAAAAAAACTAATTTCTTAACTAAATCTATCCAGAAAGAGCCTAAATATGCCAGAAACCCAGATAATAAACATTCCATCACGATTATCCTAAACCACATAAAAATCCAAAAATTATATTATCCATGACATCAAATGTCATGAACAACATCAAAAGTCGACTCACTTTTCGTTCCTCTTCTTGGATTCGACTCAGTCTGTCGCCAACCTTCTCTGCGAATATCCGTTCCTTCGTGGCGTGGGCTCTTTGAAGTTCGGCTTCCTTTTGTCGCTGATCCTTTTCCATGCGTGTGAATGGGTCTCTGAAAGTAAAATACGTTTCGGACTGTAGTGGGGACTACTCAACATAAATAAAATTCATTTCCAATCAAAATCAGAAAAAAGTTTTACCAGAAATAAAGAAATTCAAGGCATTTAGGATAGCTCCTCACTAATGGCTAAAATAAGGTCACGATTGCTTCAAAACTATCTACGGAGCTGTCTAAAAGCAATAAAAAACCTCTAAATTAAATAATTTCCCTTGAAACATCAAAAAACTGCGAGAAATTCAACCAAAACCATCAATTTTATCTAAAATAAGGTCATTTTTGCCTAGTACAATATAACAACCCCTTTTAAAAGCTCTTAAATTCCTCCCAATTCCCGGACAAAGCCCAAAATCGTTCAATCACTTCCTAAACTCATCAAAAATCCACTTTCCTCCACCAAATTCCCCTCAACTTACTCTTCACTTGCAACAAAACCCTTAGGGCTTTTCTGCATTTGTCTCGACCTGAAGTTCTCGTAATGCACCTCTTTGGTCACATCGATGAGATCCATCAAATTCTGGTTCACCAGGATATCCCTAAGGGCCAGAAAGTCGTTATGTTCCAGGTTGTCCACCTCCACTGTGCCCCAAATATATTGACGGATTCTGGACTTGTTTCTTCCATTGTCTTTCACCTGGTTCGATCCGACAATGGCAAAGGGGATTCTGTCGCGGTAGTCGGTCTCCTTTTTGGACTTGTTTCCATATTCGTATGGGGCCGGGAACTCGTAAAGTTTGATTTCAAACTCAATGAACTGTTCGAGGAGCTGAAAAAATAATTTTTTAAAATACGTCTGTCACATCTTTTCCATATCGGACAAATCAAAGTGATAAGAGCTTAAAATTCCTTGAAAATATAAAAATTTTTTGTAAATTGATATAAAGTAATATAAAATTTTGACCAAAACAACCTTTTAAGTAAGGGACAATGCCCCCAAAAACCTTACAAACTCCTCATCAACAAGCTTGAAAGCCAAACAACAACACTACAAACAATTTTTTATATTACACTAGACATCTATTCTTACCGTCTTTTTGAGGTCCGTCAGCTCTTCCGAAGTCAACGTATCAGCTTTAGCAATCACTGGGACAATATTCACTCTATCATGGAGAGATTTCAACGCCAGAACATCCAATTGAGACAACCTAAAATCATTTTTTCTCACCTGGCCTAGTACAATATAAATCAATCAAAAAAATCGCTTACCCTCGACTCGGCTGGATGAAATACAACAAAACATGGACTCTTTTGTCCTCAATCTTTGCTTTTCGTTCAATTCGGGTCTCTTCATTCAGGTATTCGGCGAACCTATCATCAATATACTTGACAATCGGGTCCCAGCAGTCTTTATTGTCCACAAAGTCGCCGAAACCAGGTGTGTCGACGAAAGTCACATTCAAATGGACGCCATCTTCCTCCAGTTCCAAGGTTTTGGCATGAATCTTGACAGTTTTCTCGGTTTTGAAGGCTTCTGGAGTCATTTTGTGGGAATGGGGTTCATTGATTTCGGCCAAAAACATGGAATTGATGAAAGTGGACTTGCCGAGACCGCTTTGACCTGAAATTTTCGGCTTATTAGAAGCTATATGGCCTATATTTGACTGTGGAAGATAAATTTCATCTGATTTATACTAAAAAATTGAGTTTTGGGTCAAAAACATTATTTTAGATGGCTAAAATAATATTGGATATTTCTCATTGAAGTTCAATTCCAATTTATATAATGTAAATTGTAAAATGAAGCCAGAGCCATGTAGTTTCCAACACAACCACCAAAAATCCTCACCCACAACCATCAACGTGAAATCGAAGCCATTTTTGATACACCTTCGGAACACCTGGTTCGGGAAGTTGCTGAAGCCGATGGCGTCGACCGTCGGCTTCAACGTGACCGCTCGATGCACCTGAGCCATCTTCCGACAGTTATACTCCTGCAACGTCACATAGAAATCAATCTTCATATCGGAATAACGCGCCCGTTCCGCGATTCCTTCGGCTCCGCACAAAAGGAGGCGAGGAAACCTGAATTTTAATGAAACTTGACAATTATTCCCGGATCGAAACGCTAAACCCCGGCGGTAAATCCGCTCCGCATTGTATTTGAAGACTTTCACCCTCAACTGTGTGCACTTTTAGACCCAAAATATGCGGGGTTTGGCGAAAAAACAGCGCGGTTCTTCGAATTTTCGAGGCTCCGAGGTATTTCCAATAATTTGAATGGGTTTCCGAGAAACGATGGGGATTTTCGGCACAGCTGGAGAATGGATCTTCATCATTCTTCAGAATCGTCATGTATTTGCGGAGTTTCAGGTTGAAATACCTCGATATTGAAGGATTTTTTGACATCAACCATCTTAGACATGGTTAATATCGAAAAATTCAAAACTCTCCAAATTTCCAGCAAAAAATCAAAAGAAAAAGGCCTCGTACAGGAAGAAGACACCACTTTTGATATTCTTCATGCTCGCGCAACCGGATTCGCAGCTCTTTTCGACTCGAAATTATCCCATTTACATTGGCATCACAACACAAAACAGTCGAAACCCGTTATTCGAATCAAAACACACAAAACCAGCTGTGCGTTCGTCTCGGACGACCCAGAAAGGCGCAACAGACGTTCGGAAGAAGGCCGGCGTCCACCTCGTAAAATAGAAACAGCGAAAATTACATTACTCACGCCGCCTTTGCCATCAATCAGGCCAAGGGACGCCGCGCGCCCTCTGACTCAGAAAGAGGAGTAAATTCACGGTGGGAAAGAGCGTTCCGGACTGTTTTGTGATCCATATCTGCGCGCGTCTTGAAAAAAGGAGAAAAAAATGTCAAGGCCAGATATTGCACTTGACAGCAGATCAAAAAATGGACAAAAAACTAAATAAATAAATGCGAAGACGATCTGAAACCTCCAAGAGAACAATTTCTTGGCCACAAAACTGGCAAAATTCGCGAAATTTTCGTCGCGCCGAAAACTCTGTCACTTGACTTTTCTCCCACCACGAAAACAAATGGCCGCCAAATCTTTCTTGGCATTCTGTTACACCTACTTTTCTCGGACTTTTTCGAGATTTTTACGTTGTAATTGTTATAAAACGGTGTCCACAGATCAAAGATGGTAAGTTTTTGTGTCATTCTAGATAGATTATTAGCGAGTCTAGATTTTTATATTGTTTTAGACATCAAAAAGCATAAATTTATAAAATTACTTTTAAAATCTGCAATCGTCTCCTAATTTCGTCGATTTTAGCCGCAAAACGAACACATTGAACTGCACCAGAAGCGACATGGTAAACGTTTCAACCATGAAGAGAAAAAGTGAGTTTTTGTTATATTCTACATGTTCTTCTGTGTTTAGACGAAAGAAGTTGGCGCGTCAGCCCAAGGTGATCTCCAAAATGGCCAAGAAGCTGAGAGGACAGAAGGCTAAGCTCTTCAACAAAGCCAGATACTCCGAAAAGGTGCAGATGAGGAAGCTGATCAAACAGCATGAAGAAAAGAAACAGACCAGTACAGTTGACGAAGCGCCCGATGGAGCCGTCCCTGCCTATTTGTTGGATCGTCAGAAGCAAGTGGCTGGTAATGTACTCAGTAATTCCATCAAGCAGAAGAGAAAGGAGAAAGCTGTAAGGATTTTATTTGGATTTTTGAGATTTAGGATGAATAATGTTGGATGGTCTCGGAAATTCGGAAAATTTTGATGGTTATACTCAACCTAGATAAATGGGTTTTATACCATTCGCAAGCTGAATAAATGACGGTTCTTTTTAGGGTAAATACGAAGTCCCATTGCCCAAAGTGAAAGCCGTCAGCGACGCCGAAGCCTTCAAGGTGGTCAACACGGGAAAATCTCGACGAAAGGGATGGAAACGAATGTGTACGAAGGTCACATTTGTCGGAGAGAACTTTACCCGAAAACCCGTCAAATTCGAACGCTTCATCCGACCTATGGGTCTACGTTTCAAGAAGGCGCATGTTACCCATCCCGAGCTGCAGACCACTTTTTGTCTTCCGATTGTTGGCGTCAAGAAGAACCCCTCGTCTCAGATGTACACCTCATTGGGTGTCATCACCAAAGGTACGATTCTGGAGGTCAACACGTCCGAATTGGGAATGGTTACGCAGGGCGGAAAAGTTGTTTGGGCCAAGTATGCTCAAGTCACGAATAACCCCGAAAATGATGGATGTATAAATGCCGTTCTTCTGGTTTAAACCACCTTCTCGTTTGCGTTCTTTGTTGTTCTTGTTGATGTTATATGAATAAAGCCTAATTTTTGAAATTTTTATATTGCACTAGATTAGGTCAAAAGTATAATTTTTACTGATAATTTGTGAACTCATAGTATCAAGGTGTTTTATAGAGGGTGTAGAAGTAAAATGGAGGCTTTCTTTTTAATTTCCTTGAGGGATTTCAAAGATTTTTTTTTTATTTTTGTCTACTATTTAAAATATAACGTTTTGTTAAAAATTAATTCTTCCTTTACGTTTTCAGTATCCAAAAGTCCATTATAGCTCAAAAAATTCTAAATAAAAGTCCTTTTTCCATAACACAATCAAAATTCACAAAAAAAAAATCAAATTTCCCTACTACAATATCGCTCCTCAAATTCCATAATATTTAATGTTTTTAGCTTTGAAACATATTTTACAGTGTCAAATATTCAACAAAAACTGTTCATACTTCATTTACATACGAAATAATTTAGTTGTGGGTTAGGTATCTGGGGGTGGCGGAGAATTTCGCATAGACCTTGATGACTTTGTTGATGGCTTCGAGGAAGTCCTTTTCGGTGGCCATTTTTCTGCGCGCGCGGATGGCGAACATGCCGGCTTCGGTGCAGACCGAACGTATTTCGGCTCCGGTGGAGTTTGGACACAGTCTGGCGAGGAGATCGTATCGAATATCGCGTTCGACGCTCATCTGTTTGGCGTGGATTTTGAAGATGTGGGCGCGACCCTCCAAGTCTGGTAAAGCGAACTCGATTTTGCGGTCGAGACGGCCCGGTCGGACAAGCGCCGGATCCAGCGTATCGGGTCTGTTTGTGGCCATCAAGACTTTGATATTTCCTCGGGGATCGAACCCATCCAACTGGTTGATCAACTCCAACATAGTCCTCTGCACTTCGTTGTCTCCGCCCATTCCATCGTCGAATCTCGCGCCTCCAACCGCATCAATTTCGTCGAAGAAAATGAGGCATGCCTTCTTTGTTCTGGCCATTTCAAAGAGCTCTCGCACCATTCGTGCACCTTCTCCCACGTATTTTTGGACCAATTCCGAGCCAATCACACGGATGAAACAGGCGTCGGTTCGGTTGGCGACGGCTCTGGCGCAGAGAGTTTTACCGGTACCAGGAGGACCATAGAGCAACACACCCTTCGGAGGCTCAATTCCCAGGTTGACGAAGCGCTCGGGCTAAAAGAATCGGGTTAAAATGGGAATATCTAATATTGTACTAGGTTGCTTGGTCAGAATCGAAATTTCAATCCAATTTGATCTCATGAAAGACGTCTTTTTGCTTTCTAAAATTGGAAAAACAAATATAAAAGACTTACATGCAACAGCGGAGTCTCAACAACCTCTCTGAGCTTCTCAATCTGCTCTTTACATCCACCAATATCGGCATAAGTGACATCCGGCTTCTCCTCGACCTGCATCATCGTGACAGTGGGATCGATTTTGGTTGGCAGAGGAAGATGGATCTATAATTCGTCAAATAAGACAAAAATTGGCGACATTCAACCCTTAATTTACCAAATCCAAACATTTTTCTAATTTTGATATCTAAAATAACATAAACCACCAAAAAGACAAGTAAAATCGCACTTACCTGATACTTATTCCTGTCCACACCAACTCTCATGCCCTCCTCAATGTCGGTGGGTGCGACGGTGTCGGCCAAATCCACAACGAACTTGGCAAATTGCTTTACATTGATCAGATACCTCGGATCATGTCCCTCGCCCGTGATGATCTTCGTACAACGAGCCACTTGCAAAGGCTGCTCCTGTTGCATAGCCTGCTTGTCGGCGGCAATATCCCACAAAGCGGGGGGAGCCAAACCCGTATCACTCTCCTTCACACCGCAAAGTTCGTTGACCCGCTTCAGACAACTTTCAATGTCATTTTCGAGATTTTTCAATTGCTCCGCATACGGTCCTTGTCCATATCGCTTCAGAATGGCAATATCTCCCTCATCGAGCGCTGCAACACATTCATTAAGCTGTTGATTACATTTACGGCTAATTTTTAGCTTATTTTAGAAGATAGACCCTAAAACCAGAGAAAAAAAGACAAAAATTACCTTGAAAAGTCTTCTCCTCCTCCTCTTTAGTGGGATCCTTCTTCTGTTTGCGTTGATCATCTCCAAGATAGTCTGGCATTTCAAGTATCGATCAGTTTTCGGGCCAAACTCAACTAAAATCAACCAATTTTTTGGGAATACTAAAGTCATTTCGTAAAAGACGCCAAACCAAATGTAAAAAACGGCAAAATTTACATAAAAAGGTTGTTTGGACCTAACAAAGTCGGTAGAACGATAAAAATTCGTTTTCTTTCGACGATTTGATGATATTGACAGAATGCCAAAAAGATTTGGCACTTGCTCGTTTTCGCGGTGGGACTCAAAATGAAAATTGGTGTTGATGGAAATCTCATGGTTTCCGGATAAAAATTCGGCTGAATCCCTGGGCCTAATTGTAAAATACGTTATTGTTAGAACTCCACACATTTATGAAAAATGTGGGAGATTTCTTTCAATTTTTATATTGTACTTGACAAAAGTCCCAAAATTTTCTAGTCAGTGGTTTATTTTCGATAACTAGACATTGGTCTTGCTGCTGAAATCGTCGGAAAATCGTGGGCTTGACTTTGCAGTGCAGGTATCGGATTTAGGAGCGGGGTTGTTGATCCAATGGGCGGTGGAAGCGGTTTTCTGGGAACAATCCGAGATTTCGTCAAGATTTTCTTTTTCGTCCGCGTCCAAAAACTCTTCACTTGACTTTTCGTCCACCTCCAAGAAGTCCTTGGAGTTTGCATCAGGGCTTTTGGTCGATTCGATTGAGATTTTATGGGTTTTTTGAGGAAAAATCTTGGGAATTGGCCGTCTGGCAATGGCAAAGTCGAAAGAATCGTTGGTTCTGGTGTCCTCAACGAGCGTATCATCCGCGGAACTGAGTGGACGGGCAATGCAGATGGTCCGGTTGACATTTGGAAGAGATTCCGGCGAATTGACTAAAAAATTTTGATGTAAAAATGTGTCATGGATAATATAAAAAAGTTTTTCGAATCTGATAAAATTTTGCATACATTGCCTAAATAGGTTGGAAATCAATGTCTGAAAATTTCAGCGGAAGCTTTGCAGCCGCAGCCGAGATATTCAACGATCTTTGCAGATTAGAGAGTATAGAAAATGAAGAGACGGTGTGAGAAAAACCGTTTTTCGGCCGTACCTTTGCGAACTTTTGGCGGAAATGTTTGCAAATACAAAATCGAAGAGATCTCACCGATTTCACTGTTCTCCACGGTATAAGTGGCAGTGCTTGACCATCTTCTCAGATTTTTCGGGAGTTTTTGTCTTTCAAGCCGCCGTTGAAACAGTCGGGTCTCCAACTCCGAACGGCGCTGATATCCACCGCCCACCCGAATCCATTGATGGCCATCTGATGTTTGAGTGGTTTGATATGGCCTGAAAAACATCGATTTTTCAAAAAAAAAAAAACGAAAAATGTCAAAAATTACCTTCCAAAAATGTAGGTGGTCATAATCTTCGTTTGTCCATGCTTTTTGGGGCAAATTACTTGGCCATGCTCTTCTTCCATTTGATGGCAAACTCAGGAACCGACCGATTTTTGGGCGGAAAAATTTGATGAATTGAATTTTTTGATTTTTTTCAGTTTTGTAAATATTTGATTTTTGTTTGGTAAAATACGAATGTTGTGGTGCATGCTCTTAAATTAATCGTCTAAAAAATAATAAAAAAATATATCACAAGCTTTTTAGGACGGGTACAGTTACATTGAAGCAAAAAACCCGAGATCGAATTTCTCTATGTCACGGCCTAACTGGCGGCTGCTTCACTGACTCAGAAATCGTGTTTTAAGTTTATTATCTCGTGACCTTGCCAATCTTTCTTTATATCATAACGACAATTTGGAATAAGGCTGATACAGATTCATTTCTTACGATTAGTAGCGAAAATGCTTTTTCGTTCAGCATTAATATTAATAATCACAATGTTTCTCACAATTGAAACAACGAAGATTTCTGAACTATCTGTTACTGTTGAGTATGATAAAGCAATCTTGCAAGAAAAAATCACAAATAAGTGCGAGTTCGAAAATCCATGTTCTACGGATGGAGACTGTGGCCACAAAGGTAAGTTATTAAAATTATAGATAATTGAACGAGTTTTTATATCCTAGGAATTTGCATTGGGGGGAGGATTACAAAACGGTGTGCTTGTGTTTGCTCTAACTTTCGGAAATGCAAACATGATTCAAAATGTGGTTTGAACGGTGCGTGCGATCTTCGTCACTCTTTTTGCAACTGTACTAAAGGTAAGTTGGAAGCTTAATGCAAATTATTGCATCTTTATTCTTAGCATATCACGACCATGGTCTTGGTTCGATGGAAAATGTACGAAGAACTTTTGTGACAAGAAACCATGTTTAAACGACGATGATTGTTTTGGCTCGGTGTGCGTTCATGCAGGATTCTGTGTTTGCTCTAAAGATTAAAGTATAGTCGACTTTTTGTCTTAGCATAATTACTATAAATATTTGCCTGATCATTTCAGATTCAAAATATGTGTTGTATGTTGTGATATTTTATTCAACTTCTGAATAAATTAAAAAAAAAAAAAGATTTGATTTAATTGATCTCCTTTTTCCATTCGTCCAATAAACGTTCCAGTCGACGTGGAACATTGATCCAATTAATTGCCCCTGCAGGACGTATTTTTTTCCATAATCGGAAACGAGTGACAAAATAAGATTTCACGCTCCATTCCAGATTTAACTATAGTATTATACATAATAATCTATGACTTTATTTATTGATAGTTGGAATTGATAATAATTTTATAGGGTACTAATTTGGCAAACATTCTTAATATACTTACTAGAAATTAGATATTCGCTTCCAATTACCAGAAAATCCAAAGTTGTTTTGATTTGAACAGGCGGTTGCCCCTTATGGGAATGAATGATCTCAATTTCATCGACTGCATACCCGGCACCAAATGAAACACCCGTAATAAGTACGCGTCCAACTAAAATAAAAATGATAATAGAAAAAGGTCAAACTGCAAACAAATTCAATTATATTATATATATTTTACAAAACAAAAAAATCTGTAGTCTTACCGTATGAAGAATTATCCCAAATGTTTCTCCATGTGGGTTTTTCACACAATTTAATTTGGCCATCACCTGTAAATAAATGATATAACTCATCTATTTTAATTAGAGTCCGGAATTTTCCTTAAAAACCAGCACTACTAGTACTCAGACCAGTATCAATATTAAACCAGTAGTACAGGTAGCTTTTTAAAATTTCCAGTACTAGTACAAAAGTACTGGTAAAAAACTGGTTTAGTACTGTTCCGGACTCTAATTTTAATTGAAGTTCATTAAATTTTTCAACTTACTCATCGGACATGACCGACTATTTATATATTTGAACAATAAAGGTCAAAAGAAGCCTAAATAACATACCAGCATACAACCGTAGAAAAAACTAACTGAATATCTTTAATGACTAACGTTCTAATGTCAATTTGAAATGAATGTTCACATTTCCTCTTAAACTAAAATTCCAAATCAAAAATAACAAAATTTTTTCACAATGCTTTAAAAATAAAAATCATTAACAAAAGAATATAATATACAATGTAATCCAATGTAATATGGAAATATATTCGTATATAAAAACTCAATTCGAAATCTCGTAGTGTCCATCAGCTAATGTGTTAATTTTATCATTACAAATATCTTTTAAACCCTTCTTTGTCATCTTCATTCAATGCAATTTTGTTCTGTTTTAAAGTATAAATCTGATGTTTTTTAGCTTGAATCATGAATTGCTCTTTTCGTATAATTTTTCCTTCAATCAGACATCGTTTAGTCTTCTAATTTCAATGTGGCATCTCGTTGCAACGCCGAATGCACGTGTCCGCAGTGTGAAGTCAAGACATTATGGGTCGCCTTTTTGGGACGACATGGAATACTGACTTTAGATGGCCGATCAAAAAAAATCCCACATAAAAATATTTATTTTACTTTTCCTAAAAAAATACAATGTCTTCTCGGGTCTTTCTAGTCATACGACTTGAACGTGCCACCAATTTGACATCAGCATTTGGAAAAGGAACAGGAAGGTGGAGCTCGTGCAACGGTACGGTCTGAAAGTTTTTCAAAATATAAAATGCGCTTAAAAACCAATTCGCAGGTAAAAAAAAATTGAATTCCACATACCGAAAGGTAATATCTGATAATGCCCGCGGCCACGTTTTCCATCGTCAAGTCATCCGTGTAGAGACCCCTCATGAGACACAAAGTCACAGCCTCTTTGATGTCGAAAAACTCGTCGGGAATCGAGTTCTCGTCAGTACACTCCAACTTGGTCTTTGTAACTTCCTCAAGTTTCTTCATTCCCGCCCAAGGCAGTGGAGCCATCATTCCCAAGACCATGTAGAGCAGGCTCTCTGTGTCCTCCGACTTCAACGCTTTCTTCGCGTGGATGTGAGTGGTAGCCGTTTCGGGGATTGGATAGAAGGCCGAGCGTTCCGAGCCGATTCGAATTGCATAGCCGAGGTCAGTGATGACGAACTGCAAGAAAAGAAAATTTGCGCCAAGGAACATAGTGTTGTAAAATCTCTATCATATTTTTATATCAAGAAATCGATATTGAAGCCATGATAATTGCCCCGCTTGTGTCAACCTTTCCACATTTGAATCAAAAATACTTTTCCTAGACCCCTGGGAGCTGTCCGACTAACAGAGCGGACGTTTGAACCCGGGACGTCAGATTCGTAGACTTTGTCAAAATCCACTATACCACGAAAATAGCAACACGGATTTTTGGACTTTTTTGAATGTTTCTAGGGCAGAATTTTATGCTGATTAACATATCAAAAATTCAGCTGTGGGTTTTTAGAAACAACTTTTTTACGGCCGATTTTGAGCGGCCGAAGCGCAAGTTTGCTGTGTTACAGTAATCCTTTCGATCCAAAACCACCTCCATTGGATTCCCAGTGCCCAAAAACATAAATGACCAGTTTTACGGCTCTACGTCTTCTCAATTTTGAGATGTTTGACGTTACTATAAATTGCTTAAATTGTAAATAAAACTAGGTTAACGGGAGAATTAGGGCAAAAGGCTTCAGGAACACACTTATATGATGGGTGCGGTCATATCCAGCTTTAAATCTCAAAATCGAAAATTCCCTATGTCCCGGCCTTGCACACGGCTGATTCAGTGAGTCAGAAATCGTGTTTTAAAAACCAATTCGCAGGTAGAAAACAAAATTAAATTCCACTTACCATAAGGTAGTATCTGATAATGCCCGCGGCAACGTTTTCCATCGTCAAGTCATCCGTGTAGAGACCCCTTATGAGACACATCGTTTTTTCGTCGGTAGGAAGCGCCGCACGGAGAAGCGAGAGTGTAAAAGAATGAAGGGACCAATTTAGATTTCAATCTTCTTAGCGGAAAATTTGCATAAAAATCGAATTTTTGCTCATTTGGGGGTCATTTTTATTTTAGGGTGAGTTGTGTGGCCGCTCTCTGGGAGCTCTGAAAATTCGAAATTCCCACGATTCCAAACTTCGATTAGGCAAATTTCAAAAAAGTTCAAAATCTTGAGAATGTAAATTCGATGTACTCCGTATATATTTTCCGTGTGTATGTCAACATTAGTCATTTGTTTTGAGTGCGGTTATTACAACCATTTATATATAATATATTGTACTTTGGGGGAGATTGGTCGAGAGATATCCGGGGTTTCTGCGGGTTTTCCAGGAGCTAACAGGACTATTTACAAATTTAAAAATAAATGTAACAAAACGCCAGCCGATTTTCAAGCAAACCTTGAAGTTTTCAGAAATTTTTTTGGCAGCCTGCGCCCTAGGATATAGAATGGCTACAAAAACGTAAAACGGGGGTTTCAGATAATAAATCTCGTTCATTGTCGTAATTTAGCTCTTATACAACTCATAAGATACGATCCACCTCGATGACATAGGGCGCAGCTCGCGGAGTCTAAAAGTTTACACTAGCAAAAGATTGAATATGCAAATCGGTTGACGGTTGGAATGACATTACAACAAAGTATATATCTAAGTATAACAATGGCGTCGCGACACTTGCGGGCAACCAGTTTGCGGGCAAATTTTTTGCGGGCAGCCACTTGGCGGGCAAAATTTGGGGGTCACATTTGCGGGCAGCTGAAACATTTGGGGGCAGCCTGGGACATTTGCGGGCAACAGGAAAAAACAATCACACAGATTGTATTCGAACTTTTGGAACTGTTGCCCGCAAGTGTCGGCTTCCCGCAAGTATTTCCTGCCCACAAATGTCGGAAAACTTCCAAAATATCGCCGTAATTTTTCCATCTCCACCTTGTTATCTTCAAGTGCCGGTTATAATCGAAGTTTGGAATCGTGGGAATTTCGAATTTTCAGAGCTCCCAGAGAGCGGCCACACAACTCACCTTAGAATAAAAATGACCCCTAAATGAGGAAAAATTTATTTGCAAAAATTTGATTTTTATGCAAATTTTCCACTAAGAAGATTGAAATCTAAATGGGTCCCTTCATTCTTTTCACACTCTCGCCTCTCGGTGCGGCGCTTCCTACCGACGAAAGCTCGATTGCGGACGAGTTTCCAGGGGCTATAACGATGTGTCTCCTGAGGGGTCTGTACACTGATGACTTGGCAATGGAAAACTTGGCCGCGCCCATTATCAATACTAACTTTCGGTATGTGGAATTTAAGCTCTATTAGGGGTCTAGGAAAAGTATTTGTGATTCGAATGTGGAAAGGTTGACACAAGTGGGGCAATTATCATGGCTTCAATATCGATTTCTTGATATAAAAATATGATAGGGATTTTACAACACTATGTTCCTTGGCGCAAATTTTTTTTTCTTGCAGTTCGTCATTACTGACCTCGGCTATGCAATCAATAGAATCGTCTCGGAACGCTCGGCCTTCTATCCAATCCCCGAAACGGCTACCACTCACATCCACGCGAAGAAAGCGTTGAAGTCGGAGGACACGGAGAGCCTGCTCTAGATGGTCTTGGGAATGATGGCTCCATTGCCTTGGGCGGGAATGAAGAAACTTGAGGAAGTTACGAAGACCAAGTTGGAGTGTACTGACGAGAACTCGATTCCCGACGAGTTTTTCGACATCAAAGAGGCTGTGACTTTGTGTCTCATGAGGGGTCTCTACACGGATGACTTGACGATGGAAAACGTGGCCGCGGGCATTATCAGATATTACCTTTCGGTATGTGGAATTTAATTTTTTTTACCTGCGAATTGGTTTTTAAGCGCATTTTATATTTTGAAAAACTTTCAGACCGTACCGTTGCACGAGCTCCACCTTCCTGTTCGTTTTCCAAGTGCTGATGTCAAATTGGTGTCACGTTCAAGTCGTATGACTAGGAAGACCCGAGAAGACATTGTATTTTTTTAAGAAAAGTAAAATAAATATTTTTATGTGTGATTTTTTTGATCGGCCATCTAAAGTCAGTGTTCCATGTTTTTGACTTGATACAAGGAAGCATTATGACCGTTTTTGCAATTTCAATTTGGACCACCACCTCGAGAACAACATGTCAGTCAATATTTTAGTGTTTTTAGCGAGTTTAGGTTATTTTTTGACATAACGGAGTAAGAAAAGTCGAGTGAAGAGTTTTTGGACGCGGACGAAAAGGAAAATCTTGACGAAATCTCGGATTGTTCCCAGAAAACCGCTTCCACCGCCCATGGGATCAACGATCCTGGTCCAAAATCCGATACCTGCATTGCAAAGTCAAGCCCACGATTTTTCGACGATTTCAGCAGCAAGACCAATGTTCAGTTATCGAAAATAAACCACTGACTAAAAAGTTTTGGGATTTTTTGTCAAGTACAATATAAAAATTGAAAGAAATCTCCCAAAATGTTTGTAATTTTTTCCCGTCACGTATTTTACAACTTATTTCTCTTCGATTAAACCGATTTTTATTCGGAAAAAATCATGTTTCCATCAACATCTATTTTCATTTTGGGTCCCACCACGAAAATCCAAAAAAATTTCAAGCGAATTGGCCAGAAGCTCTAAAATACATGTTACTTTAATTTTCTGCTACAGTACTTTCCTTTTTCCCTCGTATTTCATTTTTTTTATTTTTCTTTTATCCATTTTATCCATGTCACGTCCCCCTCTCCTCAATGTTGTCCAGAACAACGGGATCAGCCCGTAAATTCGCCCTCAAATCGCATGGATACAGCCATAACGACAGGCGGAAAAAAGCGAGGTATATAACAAGAAAGCCTTCGGAATTAAAACATCCTCATTCTTTTTCTTACTGTACTTTTTAAGTCAAAAAAATTGTAAGGGTTATAAAAATTTGCGTCCATGGCTGAAGTTGACCGTCCAAAAACGCGCGCCAAGACCAGCAAAGGCGCTGAAGAGCGGCCAAAAACCAAGACGGAGAGGCCAAAGACCAACGCGGCCGAAAACGGCGATCGGCCCAAGACGAAAGCGGCCGAAAATCGGCCCAAAGCTAATGGCAAGGAGAATAAAAATCCCGGTTTATTGGAGGTGTCGCCAGCTCAGTACAGACCCGGCTCTTCGAATAAGGTAAGTAGAATTTCCCGTCCTCCCAAGACTGTCGGGAAAATAATGAGCACTCTGTCGCTTTGCCGATGGTGTCGCTGAAGTGAAAAGAGGTTTGATTTTCTCCGCGACAAAACTCGTTTTCTCGGCGGCGAGGCGATTTTCGATGCGATAGGGTGCTCATTATTTTCCCGACAGACTGACAAATTCAGTCAGCCCTCTGGACAACGAATCGTTTTTCGCCTAAAATCTAGTCTATGGGTCGAAAAAATGATTCGCTGTTGGAGGAGGTGGATTTGTCGTCGCCGCCGAGAAAATGAATTGTGTCACCGCAAAATCAAATTTCTTTTCGCTTCAGCGACGCGATCGGCGGAGCGACATTGTGCTCATTATTTTTCAGACAGACTGATAAAAGCTTCACTATCATCTTTTCACACATAGTGGTGGACCTGATCCAGTGGCAAAAAACGTATCATTTTACATCCGGGAAGTATCAAAAAATGCAGCAAAATGCCTCCCATTCAAACTAAAAAACTCCGTTTTGAACCCTTTCCCTCACAAAAAGAGCGAGCGCGCTTTTGAAATCGGAGTTTTTCGCTTGGAGCGGGAGGCATTTTGCTACATTTCTTGATACTTCCCGGATGCAGAATGGCACGTTTTTTGCCACTGGATCAGGTCCGCCACTGTATGTACCTCCTGTAAACATTATTAGGTTGTCCAACAAATAATGACCCTCTTTTCCCTCAGGTCCATCCATCCGACCTTGCTCCTCCGCCTCCGTCCGCCGCCCCCTCGCCCGTCCAGGACTGGCTCCACTCGGCGGAGGATCCGGACGCGGAGACGGCCGTCAAAGTGAAGGCGTCGGATCTTCCCCTCAACACTGTCGCCGAGAACCCGCCTCCCGAAGACGTGGATATCATCTTCTTGGACGAGGTCCCGGCCCATTTGGAATGCCAAGTGTGTGGGCAGATTCTGCGAATTCCGAAGCGATTGAAATGCGATCATCTGTTTTGTAGTGCATGTCTGGTTGGGGTGGAGAAGTGCCCGACTTGTGGGAAGCCGTGTGATCCGAAGAATGTGAGTGTTGAGGTCGCAACTAATTGTTGGCAATAGGTCTCTGTTTACCCTAAAAATACAGTAATTCTTTACGAAGCCCGGTTCCGGAGTAATTGAGCCCCGCCAAAATCGATTGATACGAAGCGTAGGGTAGGATGGGACCCAAAACAGGGTCTTAGGAGGTGTCTACAAGCCCTAGTAAGAGCCACTGGATGCTCGGCAAAGACTTGGCAAAGACTGCAATATGACCACTTTTTCTAATTTTAGATCTTGCTAACCTGTTTTTTTTTCTCGACTCTGAACTTACAGTAACACAGAAAAAAACCTAAATTTGGAATTCGAGGTCGATAGAGTAGACGAAACCCGGAGAGCGGTCAGGGAAAAGAGCAGTTTTTGGCCATATTTCTGTCAGCTACATACGGAAAAAATTGATTTTTTGTGGAAACATTGCTCTTTGCAATAGAAATAGAGATGAAACCTTTCGTGCCGAAATTCTGCAAAAAGTGTCAAGATTTTGCCGCCCTTCAATCTAAAAATCTCGGTCGTTTCCGCACTTTGAGCTCTCGCTTTTCTTACCTAAAACTGCCCTTGGGCTTTCTGAAGTCGCTTGTTATGGGCTGCTCTTTAGCTGCAGCTACCAATTCTGTCCTATGCTTCAACAAGCTCTATTTTTCCATATGACCCAAATTGCAATTTTCAGCTGCCCGAAGACAAAGCCACCACCAAGGAGATCCAACAGCTCGGCGTCAAGTGCAGCTACGCCGACAACGGCTGCGATTGGACGGGCATTCTGAAGGAATTGAAGTCGCACGTAATTTCCTGCGAGTTCGCCGACATCCCCTGTCCGCGCGGTTGCGGCAAAGTGTACGCAAAGCGCGACGAAGAGGCGCATTTGGCCAAGTGCACCAAGAAGATGGTGATCTGCGAGTTCTGCGGCAAAGAGATCAGTGCGAAAGGGATGAAACTGCATTTGAAGATGTGCCCGCTGATGATTATCGATTGCCCCAACCGATGTGGATTGAAGGAGAAGACCAGAGAGGAGGTAGGAGTGCTACATATTATACATGATATCACTCTGTCGGAAAAATAATGAGTACTCTGTCGATCACATCGCCGCCGAGAAAATGAATTGTGTCGCGGAGAAAATCAAATTGCTTTTCACTTCAGCGAGACGATCGGCGCAGCGACAGAGTGCTCATTATTTTCCCGACAGCTTGGCATTGGTCACGCCATAAAGTCCGTAGAATTCTGCATAGTGAGTTTGCATGTTTTTTCGCATGCGAATTCACGTTTTTTGCTTTAGCGACAGGCACTTTTCTGCGAGCGCAACCAGCGACGTCGCCGAAAAAATTTTATGGACTTTCTGGCGTTTTTTCGGCTCAGAATGGGCCGGTAAATTGAGCTTCCCAGCAAAACTAATACCTTGGTCATCCCTTACCACTTTTTTTCCTTAAAAAGAGTCCCCTTCTCTGATTTTTATAACTTTTTATCAGTCTGTCGGGAAAATAGTGGCCATAGTCGCATAAAATGTGTGCCCGACAGACTGATAATTTTTTTGGGCATTACTTATTGTTAGCTAGCTAATAGCAAATGGAACAATAGATATTGCAGTAGAACATATAGGATAAAAATTACATTACGACTTCCAGATCAACGCTCATCTTCCCGATTGCCCCAAGAAGGGCTCCGTCTGTCCCTTCGGTGAATTCGGCTGCAACTACGCCGGAGGGCGGGAGAACCTTCAAAAACACATCAAGGACGACCTGGTAAATCATCTCGGGTTCCTCTGCGAAGGTGCCACCGAGTTGCAAGCGCTCCTGACCCATGTGCATCTTAATATGGACAGGACCAACCGAAATGTCACCGTTCTGCAGAGCCGGGTAAGATTTCTTGACAAAATCTTGCCTTGGTAGTTGAAAACTACATGTATATACATGGGTGCAATATCCTGTTTTTGCAGGTGGACGCCCTCGAAAAGTTGTACGGTTCTCAATACATCTGGCGGATCGACGATTACAACAAGCGCTTCAAAGAGGCCAAAACCAATTCGCGGCCGGTGATTTACTCCCCACCGTTTTTGTCGGGCCGTCATGGCTACAAATTGGTGATGAGCGCGGCGTTGAATGGCGATGGCGCAGGTATGTAATTCGTGGGGGGTTTTTTTTGTTGGATTTTTCGATGTCTGAGATGGCCATTAGTGCCTAGAATTACATTACCGAACTAGCCATATATACATATAGTTGGGGTCTTCTAAATCTTGTGTGTCCAGAAAATATGTCACGATGACATCCATATAAAGTGCGTCGGTGGTATAAACAACGGCCGTACATGGCTAGGAGCTCTCCAGAGGGCCCACAAAAAAATTGGGTCCAAACCTTTGCAAGGTGCAATTTGGATGACGGATTTTTTGAAATTTTTCTGCGATAGTCTTTGCAATGCCCAAAATTTCTTAACCTGCTCTAGAGAGTATTCCAAACCATGGTATGATAGTCTGTCGGGAAAATAATGAGCACAATGTCGCTCGCGTCGCTGAAGTGAAAAGCAATTTGATGTTGCCGCGACACAATTCATTTTCTCGGCGGCGATACGATTTTCGATGCGACAGAGTGCTCATTATTTTCCCGACAGACTGATATTACTTATGAAACAAGAATATTTTTTTGCAGCCAGCGGCAAATTCCTCAGCGTCTACCTGTCGATTATGCGCGGAGAGCACGACGCTCTGTTGCCATGGCCTTTCGTCCACAAAGTCACGTTCACCTTGATGGATCAGAATCCCGATGTGAACGAGCGAGAGCACATGGTCTACGTGATCAAGCCGTCGCCCAACGGCGAAGACGACAACTATTTGCACCGGCCTTCGGCGGAGCGCAACTCCGCGTTCGGCGCGCAAAAGTTTTGCGCGTTGGATGTGATGGGGAAATACGTTCGAGAGGATGTTCTGTTCATACGGTGTTACATTGACACCGAAAATATGATTGTTTTGTGATATTGGACACGATAATAATACATATATAAATATAATATACTATATCAGTATGTCGGGAAAATAATCAGCACTCTGTCGCATCGAAAATCGCATCGCTGCCGAGAAAATGAATTGTATCGCGGAGACAATCAAATTGCTTTTCATTTCGGCCGGCCGAGGAGCCATGTCTACTTATTGTTGCTACAAATTTCCCATGAGAAGATCGATTCTTCCTTTCAGAATCCCTCATAAAATTTCGATTTCGAAAATCGCGTTCATTTTTTCTGAACTTTACTAGCTCGCGATCGAAGTTGTGGCCAAGGTCAAGGTGGTTGCCCAAAAAATGGGTTGCGTTGGCGTACTATAATATTTACAGTGACGATCCGATCCAGTGGCAAAAAACGTGCCATTTTGCATCCGGGAAGCATCAAAAATGTGGCAAAATGCCTCCCTCTTCAAGTGAAAAAACTTTAATTTGAAGGGCGCGCCCTTTCCCTCACAAAAAGAGCGACATGTCCATTTTTAAATCAATGAAAACGATACGAAGTTTCGAAACGGTGCAGATAATGCGCTGGATTGACATGCGGGAACGCTTTTGCCATCGGAGTTTTTTCTACACTACAGTGAGGGACCTGATCCAGTTTCAAAAAACGTACCATTTTGCATCCTGGAAGCATCAAAAATGTGGCAAAATGCTTCCCTCTCTAAGTGAAAAAACTCCGATTTCAAAAGCGCGCCCGCACGTCAATCCAGGATTGAGTACGGAAAGGTCCGCTGCGGAAAGGTCCGCTAAAAAAAAGAAAAGAGGAGGGTGGGGGAGGTTTTCGATGGCGCTGATTTCAAAAATCATATCAATTTTTTCTGAATTTTACAACTTTGCTTAAATTTTTTCTGAATTTTACAACTTTGCTTTCATTTTCGCTATAAACCCTGCTTTGAAGAGCCCGCCTTGAAGGAAAGGCGCGCTTTTCAAAGCGGAGTTTTAGCTTTGAGAAGGGAAGGGTTTGGAGTCATTTCGGTCTCTTCCGGGATGCAAAATGAGACGTTTTTTGCCATTGGATCAGGTCCCTCACTGTAAAAATGAAGTTTTTTTCACTTGGAGAGGGAAGCATTTTGCCACATTTTTGAAACTTCCTGGATGCAAAATGGTACGTTTTTTGCCACTGGATCGGGTCCGTCACTGTATGTATATCTTTAAGCGACATAATTTTTTGTCTAAAATACAGTCATTTTTGCCTATGAAATACAGAGATCCACTGGCAAAAAACGTATAATTTTGAATCCGGAAAGTCTCAAAAATGTGGCAGAACACCTCCCACTACAATAAAAAAACTCCGTTTTGAAGGGCGCGCTCTTTTCCTCACAAAAAGAGCGGGCGCGCTTTTAAAGTCGGAGTTTTTCACTTGGAGAGGGAGGTATTTTGCCACATTTTTGATACTTCCCGGATCCAAAATGGTACGTTTTTGTCAATGAATCAGGTCCCTCATTGTATTTCACAGACGAAAATTAATGTCGCTTAACAATACATATTCCAAAAACAAAGTCGCTGCGTCCCACTTTCCTTCGCGTTTCTTGAAAACCCCTGTAGCAACAAGAACTATAAAATAAAGGCGTGGACAAACTCTTACTATCGCTTGCCCGTTTTCAACTGCAAGTTCTCATACGTGTACAATCCGCCTTTGTATCCTGAAAACGAATTTTTACGTACACTGCTGTTACACAACTCACGCGATACAACGCTCATGTAATCAAACGGATCGTAATAGTCCTGAAAATAGGGTTGGTAAAATAAGAGCGGCGGCGCAATTTTAGCTCGCGCTTTGCAAGCGCCGCCGAGATATTGAACGATCTTTGCGGCCGAGAGAGTACGCAAAATTCGGAGGGTGGTGAGAGGGAAAAACACTTTTTGATCATAACTTTGCTAGTTTCGTGCGGAAAAAATTGATTTTTTGTGGAAACATTACCCTGTATGGTAGAAATAGACACGAAACTTTTCGTGCCGAAACTCGGCAAAAATTGTCAAATTTTCGCCAACTTTCGATCGAAAAATGTCGGTATTTCTATAAAGCGCGAGCTAGGATTCTCGTATATAGTTTAGAAAAAAATATTCTGAATTTGTGCCAAATTTCATCAAAATCTGAGCGTCGCACTTGGGGTACTTCCTCTGTTAGCCTAACTAGGAAAATGTATAAATTAAACCTCACCAAATGGCAAGTGTTATACACCATTGTAAAGCCCTTGAAAAATGGTGCAAGATAGCATTTTCATTTTTTACAGAATGCCTCAGGGCGAAAAATTATAAACGGTTCATTTGTCCCTTAAACAGTAATATTTGCTATGGGGCAAAATACTAATAATATTAAATAATTTTTTTTTTCAAAACGCTAGATGGTACGTATAGCTAGTTGGTTGGCCTTAAAATCATTATGAAGTAGATCAGCGCTTAGGCTATTTGCTATTTTTTGGTCTCGTGTGTCACACTTACACTATGGTCCTCCACGTAAACGGTGAAGTTCTTCACACCCAGTTCGACGCAAATCTCGTCTTTCTTGCACACCGGCTTAGTGCGGTTGTTTCCATTAACTGAGTAGTGCTGTGCGCAACCTCTCTCTTCTTGACCTTGCAGAACATCAACGTTGACGATCATCAGCAGGAACAGAGCGGGATGGCAACCGTCCATCTCGATGCGTTTGTGAGAAAATGAATGGGGAACGGGAAGGTAGACTTCCTTTTCACATGCGTTGCAACCTTCCCATGGGGAAATCAATTCTTCCTTTGACAACTCCGTTTATGCAAATTTCAAAAAAAGTTCAACATCTGGGGAAATTTGGATTTTCAGAGCTTGATCAACCAACCTTTCTCCTGAATGAAGATTTTTTAGCTCAAAGATAGCTTTTTGCTCCAAGGATAACCTGATTACTCATGGAAGATGGGCTAGGATGGGTTTATTGCACACATAAATTTGAAGCTGGACTCCTGCCTAACCTCACCATATATGTTTCAAATAAAAAATCGGTCGTCTTCTATCTGGTTGAAGCCTGAACTATATAACAACGTCTAAAACATGTTGGGATTTTGCCGATTTCTCCAAGCGTTTCCCTCGCCCCTGTTTGAAGTTTGATGGAAACATACAGTGGGAGACCTGATCCAGTGGCAAAAAACGTGGCATTTTGCATCCGGGAAGTATCAAAAATGCAGCAAAATACCTCCCTTTCCAGGTGAAAAAACTCCGATTTCAAAAGCTCACTATCTCTTTTTTGAGGGAAATGGCGGCCCTTCGAGTTTTTCTATTGTAGTTGGAGGTATTTTGCCACATCTTTGATAATTCCCGGATGCAAAATGGTACGTTTTTTGCCCCTGGACCAGGCCCCCACTGTAGTTTGGAACAAGGCGGGTTTTTGAGCCTAAAACGAAAAAGATCAAATCAGTCAGCTTCGAGATAGAAAATCTCTTCATTTTACGCAATATTTCGCCTTTCCTCTGACCTCGTCCAAAAAACCGTCATTGATAAAGTGTCCAAAAAAAGCTGTCAATTTTTTGGACACTTTCATAAGTGGAAACATGACAACTTTCGTGTTGATACATAGCCCTTTGAGCACAAAATCTTGACGTCGCAATCGACAGAATTCTTTCAAAAAAATATAAAATTGCACAGAGCATTTTTCATTTTCACTGTGCTGATTATATGTCGCTGAAGGCCACAAAAATTCTTTTTTGCAGGCATCTAAATTATGTGTTGTGAAAAAAGTGTGATCATGTTTTCCCCCGGGACTCCGTTTCCTCCTCAATTGCGACCTGTGAAGCGCCGCCTTCCCTTAAATTTTATCTCTCTGCACTCAGAAAAAAAGATCAGCAAAAAGTTTGTCCGCCTACGGCACACATCGGCGAGATACGTACGAAAAAATTTGAAAAAAATTGAAACCCTCGCGCGGAATCCTCAAGCCCTGCAAAACGGCCCTCTGTTCCTCGGGCCCTCTCCAATTCTCCCCTTGCTTTCTCGCTGCACCGACGTTGACCGGGTGCGCTGCTAGGCGGAAGCGGTTTAGGGATCGCTATCGCGCTGATTTTGTTTGATATCCACGACAACTTTTGCTAGATTGCGTGCCAACCGCCGCCCATACGTATATAAGCCGTGCACGCCCCGCTGAACACTAGGCTACAGCTTCATCTGCGCGCCGCTGTTTACACATCTGATCGGTTCCGTATTCCGCTGAAACCTTTGCTTTGTTTGAGCGGCCGTATTTTGGAAGCGACGGTGAAAACCAAAACGACTGAACGCCTTGTTTGTTTTTTTTGCAATTTTCCGGAGATTATGGACCTCCGAATCTGCTAGTCATGAAAACCAAAATTGAGTTTGTTCGACCCCTGGACATGCGGGCCAGACGTTGGACCGGAGGCATGGTGCGGAAGAGGTGGTGTGCTCTTGTTGCGGGTAGGTCAAATTTAGAACTTGAGAAGGTGCACGGCAACCCAAAATAGAACAAAAATGTCTCCCGCCCACTTTTGAATTTCGTCCAAACGAAGTGTCAAAATTCACAAACGAAATAAAATAATTCCGAAAAAAATATTTTTCGGTCGGAAAACCACACGAAAAATTGGCTTCGTGGAAATTGGACAGAGTGAAATTGGACAGATTTTTCTCGTACGAAATGTCACTATTGAATCATCAAATAATCATTTTTTGCAGTGAAAAAAATCTGTCCAATTTCACCCTGTCCAATTTCCACGAAGCCGAAAAATTCATTTTTGAAATTTCGTTTGAATTCAACCGATACTAGGTAGGCGAAGCGCCGCAACGAGGCGGGAGACTCCCTGGGTTGTAGTGAGGAGCGACGCTTAGATTTTCTTTTGTTTTTGCCCTCACGTCGGGAATAGGCCACATGGCCACATGTCAATTTTTTCAAATTATAGCTTGCGCTTTGCATTCGCAGCAGAGATACCGGGGAGGCCAAAGTTTTTTTTTCAAAAGATCTTAACACCTTTTTTCACTGTGCGGGCGAAGTATTATAGTTGGCAATGCTACGAAACATTACTACCTAGAAATAGAAAAAAATAAAAATAAACGTTTTTATGGCCAGATTTGCAAAAAGATTACACATTTTTTACTTTCAACCAAAAAATCTCGGTTGTTTCTGCAAAGCGCAAGCTAGAAATCTTGGATGTGTCTTGTAAAAAATCACTCTAAATTTTTTCCAAGTTTCATCCACATCTGAGCGTCGCACTTGTTACAATTCCCCTATCAGTCTGTCTGGAAAATACAGTATGCGTCATAATTATAACCGCACTTTTAAAATGAGTGTAACTTTTGTGATTGTGAATAGAAATGTGTGATATTTGGCACCAATGTGCATCAGTGTACTAGAAATGATGTCCCAAAAAATTATTTTCAAGAGTTTCCGTATTTTAGAGAAAAGCTGCAAAAACCAAAATTATGATACTTTTCGGTGTCGCAAAAATATAACCGCACTTGCGAATTTGGGGTATTACCCTAATAAAAACACAGGATATCAATAACTGATGTTTAGTTACGCTCCCTGAGGCCTCAATAACGCCCATCACACGACCCGAAACCCTCTGGGCAAATTTTTTTGGCGCATACTGACCCATCTTGTCCCTGAAGCGGAAAACGGCAGATTTTCGCTTGGAATACCGCTTGTTGTAGCGATGTAATCAACGGGCGAGGGGGCCCCACAAGTTTCCTATCGGATTTAAACCCAGGGAATATGCGAGCGAGTCTATGGTGGCAAATGCCTTGCTGTCAAAGGAACTGGTATGTCGACCTTCTACGGTTGACGTGGGCATTCTCGAACAAAAGTAGAGCCAGATTGCCAATACGGCTCCAGATGTTCGCCTAAGACTTCGTAGTACTCGAAGCTATTCATTTGAGTTGCCGTGGCCGCGGACGGAAGGCCTCCGGCTTTTTTGAAGGCGCCCGAAGTCATCAACGGGCGGCCTCTATAATTACGACACGAGAAGCGACTCGATACGTTTTTAATGTCGTGCCTTTGGTATGTAAAACCGTCAGGGCATCGTGTGACTACGCAATCCACAAGGAATATGGTATTGCAACGGTCTAACGTCGGTTTCAGCGACCTTCCACTAATCAACCTCTGTTGTGAATGTCTCCTTGGCAAATTTCGGCTGTGGATTGCCGTAAACCGGGGTCAGCTGGGGTCAGAGCTTCACATAATACCTTATGATGACGTCGCTGTGTTTTGCGACCCTCAGCACGGTGCTTCCGCTACTAATGAAGCTCAGTTCTTGATTTAAGTGAACCCCAGAGATGGTGGAGTTAGAAGTCCGGCGGATTATTTCTCTTCAACCAGAAGCAGTGGTCAACTTTTGTCTGCCATAACATTTAGATTTGTTAAAGGCTTCCGAGACGACCAGGAAGTTCCTCACAACTTGAGCCCAACGGTCTAACTGAGCGAAAATCTGCCGTTTTCCGATTCAGGGACAAGATGGGTCAGTATGCGCCAAAAAAATTTGCCCAGAGGGTTTCGGGTCGTGTGATGGGCGTTATTGAGGCCTCAGGAAGCGTAACTAAACATCAGTTATTGATATCCTGTGTTTTTATTAGGGTAATACCCCAAATTCGCAAGTGCGGTTATAATTTTGCGACACCGAAAAGTATCATAATTTTGGTTTTTGCAGCTTTTCTCTAAAATACGGAAACTCTTGAAAATGATTTTTTGGGACATCATTTCTAGTACACTGATGCACATTGGTGCCAAACATGACACATTTCTATTCACAATCACAAAAGTTACACTCATTTTAAAAGTGCGGTTATAATTATGACGCATACTGTAGTGAACACAATGTCGCTGCGCCAATCGCGTCGCTGAAGTAAAAAACAATTTGATTTTCTTTCATTTTCCCTGCGGCGATGCGATTTTCGCTGCGACAGGGTGCTCATTATTTTCCTGACAGACTGACATAGCTTTTTCCAGGCGCAATCATCTGCTTTGTCCTGCTAATTTCCAATGCCTCTACTGTGTATACGTTGCTTGGTAAACTCTTTTTGCCAAAAACTCCACTCGACATTGCTCCATTCGAAGCGCTTTTTCAAATGGAGCAGATTGACCTCAAAATCAACGACACAGAGTTCTCGTACAACATGAGCATCCCGGTGGATCCAAATCAATGCAATGGAGTGGAGGTGGTGGTCTACACGATGACTCTGGGGGATGAGAAGTCATTTGAGAGGAGGGAGACTGTCCGAGAAGTCCTGCGGCGTACGGTGAGTAAGGATAGAGAGTGTTCTGTCTATCAGTCTGTCGGAAAATAATGTGGACTCTTCCCGGCTGTCATCGCGTTGCAATGGGCAGTCGCTGCTGGAGATTTGGTGATGAATGCGACGAGATGAGACATTTTACCAAGACAAATCCACAAAAAGGCGGCCAAGAGTGTTTTTCTCTGTGAGCGCTTCCCGCTTTTCGCTTCTCTAGGCGGTAAATACCGTTGGATATCTCACCCAGCAATCCCGGAAAATCTTAGTCCGCGCTTTGCATAGGCACTCAAATATTGCTCGTCAACGTACGGCACTTTTTTTGCCCCACTTATTGGTCTGCCTAGTATCAGTCTGTCGGGAAAATAATGTGGATTTTTCGCGGTAAAATTCTTCGACACGATCGCACACCAAATCTCCAGCCACTGCTAGCCGTCGCAAAGCGATGACGGAGATTCCAAGGCGCTACGAATCCACATTATTTTCCCGACAGACTGATGGCGGACACAAACTCACTTGTTCCCTGTAGTTTGCGCTTGCTTCCCGGAGATCAAGATTAGGAGGGTAGCGATGTTTCGCCGATTCCGCTTTCTGCGGGGGATGAGGGTTGTGGCATGCAAACAAAGTTTTCGGAAACTTCATTTCCTTGATCTTTTCTCTTCATCTTTACCCAAAAAAAAGGAGCGATAAGTTGCAAGCAAAAGAAATCTGAATCACTATTCTGAAAATGAGTCCGCATATTGATATGGAGGTTTTTGACGCCTTTAGGTCAGGTCACAACTATTGATGACCATAGTCACGACATAGGTCGCCAGCTCTATGACGACCTGAGCAAACAAAGAAGTCTTGACCTTTCTAGTAAAATAATGGGACAATTTTTACGTAATTTTATGTGTACCACCTTGAACTCAATCACGACCTAGGTTACGAGGTCGGTCATAACCTCACCTATCATAGGTACCATAGTCAATCTTGCCATAGTCAACCAGTGTAGCAATTTTTTTGATGATTTTAAAAGAAACCACCAAGACCTTGGTCACGACGTAGGTCACCAACTTGATGAAGACCTGATATATGTAGCAAAGGTAGACATTGTCGCATCGACGCCGAGAAAATGAATTGTGTCGCGGCAAGATCAGGTTACTTTTCACTTGAGGCGATCGGCGCAGCGACATTGCGCTCATTATTTCCCCGACAGACTGATAGCCTTTCCAATAGAGGTGGTTTAAAAATAGAGGGTACCCTACATTTTTGCGACGCGTAATTTGCCAGCATAGCTGACCAACAATTCTGGGGGAGGTCGGTCCTTGTGTCGTTGTAAAATCAAATTTCTTTTCACTTCAGCGACTTCAATTGGCGCAGCGACATTGTGCTCATTATTTTCCCGACAGACTGATAGGAGTTTGACACACAGTAATTTCAGACCAACCGCTCCATCATCTTCCGCTTTTTCCTCGGCAAATCCGACGATCTCAACCTCACAATTCTCATTCCGGAAGTGCAAAAATACAACGATATTGTCTACTACGACCACAAAGACACGTACCGCGAAAATTACGCCAAATGGTACACGATAAACGAGTACCATTTACGGCATTGTCCGAACGTCACGCATGTAATCAAAATGGACCATGATGTGGCGGTGGATTACGGGCGCTTCTTCGAGTGGCTCGACCTGGATTTCGGTGGGCTGCTGACCAATCACACCGAGTACTTTTTGTGCCAGGAGATGAGGGGCTACAAGCCGTACAGGAAGCTGGGCGATCGATGGTAGGTTTGCAAGAGAGCAATGATCAAAAATAGGGAAATATCAGTCTGTCGGGAAAATAATGAGCACTCTGTCGCTGCGCCAATCGCGTCGCTGAAAGGAAAAGAAACTTCCGCGACACAATTCAATTTCTCGACGGCAATGCGTTTTTCGATGCAACATTGTGGTCATTATTTTCCCGACAGACTGATAAACTAGCCTCAGCACGATGTTCGATGCGACAGTGTTCATTATTTTCTCGACGGAGTCATTAATCCCGAGCCATATATTGCCTTATATTGCGAAAGGCATTCCGGTTACTATTTTCCCGACAGAGTGATCCAGGGCCAATTCAGCTCCGACAAAGATATGGCAGCAGAGTTTTTGTCCCTGCCCGATCTCCACCTTCCGCGTGCTCTCTTGCCTGCAAAGATTGCTAATTATCTCGGCTTTCCCGGCAAACCTCGAACGAAATTTTAGGAGCTGGCTGTTATCTATATGTACATTTATTTTTTAAATCGTTTTTCATCGGTCTGTCGGGAAAATAATAAGTAAAATGTCCTGCGCCAATCGCGTGGCTGAACTGGAAAGCAATTTGATTTTGTCGCGATAAAATTCATTTTCTCGGCGGCGATGCGATTTCCGATGCGACAGAATGCTCATTATTTTCTCGACAGACTGATAAAAAACTCTTTATTCGACCGGTCGATTTCAAAAATTACTTTTTTCAGGTACATTTCCTGGGACGAATACCCACGCCGCTGGTGGCCCAATTACTGTTATGGCTATTTCGTTCTCACCACCACCGAAACAATCGCCTCGGTTCAACATGGGATGAGAGACATCTCCCTGGTCCACATGGACGACGCATTCATTACCGGGATTGTGCGCAAAAACCTGTCCATCCCCATCATCAACTGGCACGGCATCTTCTCGCAGCCGGAGCACGTGAGCTACGAGAACTGCGACCTGTTGGACACGATTCACTCCTTCTTCGTTGTGCATAATGTAACGCATAGGGAGTTGGCGAAGGGATGGATAGAGGATATGCGGACGCTGGAGTGCTGAGACCTGACACGGTGATTTGAGACTATTATAGTATCTTTTAGGACATGATTTCAAGTTTTTGCGACGTAATTTATTTATTATACTCTATATATTAACGATATAAACGTGGTCACAGAAGTTCTTGCATTCGATCTTCGCCGATGAGGCGTAAACCACTGCAAAAATCGATGTGCAATGATTTGGAAAACCCAGTGCAGGGTTAATTTTGGGTCGGAAATGATTTTTAAAATTCAGTGCATTTTTTTAAAGTCAGTAATGATTTTTCAAATTCAGTGCATTTTTAATAAGTCAGTAATGATTTTTCAAATTCAGTGCATTTTTTTTAAGTCAGTAATGATTTTTGAAATTCAGTGCATTTTTAATAAGTCAGTAATGATTTTTCAAATTCAGTGCATTTTTAATAAGTCGGCACTGATTTTCGAAATTCAGTGCTGACTTAGACCCGGAGCTCCGCCCCCTTTTTCTGGAGCCAATCAGGTAACAGCTCTCAAAATGAACGCAAAAGGCGTTAGAAAAACGCCGTTTTTTTGCGGATTTCACTCCGTGCTCCGTTGTAGCCACTAATGAGGTTTATGAAGCACCTTATACTTTCAAATAAAACAGAATCCAGATTTTTTGACAACTTCCATCCTTGGAAGGAGAATCAACAAAAGTGAAACTGGAAGCAAGATGATTTCTATGTTTTCTTTACTGGAATCATGACCAGTTGCTAATGTAAAAAATAAACCCGTATCCTATAGAAAGTTTATCTTCGAGACATAATACAAGATGTTTTACGGTTTCCATCGTTCTTTCTCCTCATCAAACACATCGTCTTCCAGTTGGGGTTGAGTCGTTGGCCGTTGGCGATGTCCCGACGTGGATGGACGATCGGTTTCCAATGGTCGGCTTCCTCCAAACATTGGATTGGAGGATTGGAACCGAGGACGCTCTCCAAACTGGTTTCTGCTTCCAAGTCCACTGTTGGAAAATTGCGGTGTGGGTCGTTGACTGGTTCCAAATGGTTCCAAAATTGGAGTCTGCTAAAATACGACATCATTATGCAAAAACTGAACCTAAGCAATAATAAAATGGAAATTAATGACTTACTTCATTCACTTCTCCGATTGTGGCTTCCTCAAGAAGGTTGCAGCACTCCATTCCACTGAATAAAATTCTGCCGGCATTGCATTCGATTCTCGATGATCTAAAGGCGGAATCAAAAATTTCAAACCCAACTTACCACCGAAACACCTTCGAAGGCGAACATCACAGTGCCGAAGAACAGTGGCAAATCCCGCAATTCTCCTCATGTCGTCAGCTCATCCGTCGATTTCAGGTTGCTGGAGAAGAAATATACCACAATCGCCACTGCGCCCAAGTAAATCACGTTGGCTGCGGTTGCGAATGGCCCCAATTTCGAGAGCTTTCGAATGGAACAGAAGCCCAGCACCGGAATGCAGATGAAAACCATCCAGACGGACTTTGGAAGGACGATACCAACATTCTCCCGGAAGAAATCCTCCAAATTGTCCGCCATGAAGACGAAACACACACAACAGAAGCCGAGTTGAGCGATGAAAACATTGCAGTTGACGAGTTGTTTGAAGAATTATCCGCGATGTCTGATCCACGACGGGCCCGCTTCGAACGCACCTCGCATAATATTTCCATAATCGATTGCATCTCGTCCGTTTCTGGAAAGCAAATATTTTAGGTGTCTGCCGACCAAAAAATATTTTTTCTGCTAAATTTATCGTTAGTTTTCCTCGAAGAAGCCTAAAAACAGAAGAAAAATTCAAATACTTACCTTGAACAGACAAAATGGGGCGCAAATATTCATCTGTCGCATGCAGTAAAAGCAGACGGAGCAAATCAACACCAATAAAAATCATTCCCAGCTGAAAATAATACCCAAATCAGTCAGAGGACCCAAGCGACAAAACTTCGCGAAAAAAGATAAAAAAAGCCAGCAAAAGAAAAGAGTGTGAGTCAAACAAATCCTGTAATTTCCCTGCGAGACACAAAACACGGATCAAGTCCTTGCGGATCATTTCGTAATTTTTAGGCCCAAAACTTGTATTTTTTTACGATTTTCGTGGCAAATTTTGCCACAATATAACTTTTTGGCTCTTATTTTTTAGGTAGCTGATGGAACAAGCAGAGTATTTTTTTTTACGACTTTCGTGGCAAATTTTGCCACAATATAACTTTTTGGCTCTTATTTTTTAGGTAGCTGATGGAACAAGCACAGTATTTTTTACGACTTTCGTGGCAAATTTTACCACAATATAACTTTTTAGCTCTTATTTTTTAGGTAGCTGATGGAACAACCCAGTTGACCCTGTGGAATCCGACGAGATCCTGCGCACGGAAGACGACACATCAGATTTTGAGGACCAAATTGAAGCGAGTTTGAACGTTGAGTTGGGTTTCAGCGACGATCAGGTATGTTTTTCTTATTGTTCTTGAAATTTAGGTATGAAAATTGAAAAAGAAGTAGAAAAGTTTCTTGATGCTCTAGTATAAGGCGTGAAATTAAAGCCTTGAGCTTTTGAAGTTTAATAAAAGTGGAAATCAGCCATTAGTGACCTAGAAATTACTGGATTTGGCAATAAATCTCATTTTTTTTAGGAAAATCCGTCGGAAGAAGCCGAAGAACCCAGCTCATCTCTTGAAAATGATGTGAACAAACTCGAAATTCCTTCAGAAATTACAGAACAGCTAGAAGCCATTCGGGAAATCGCAATTTCTCCTCAAAAACAGCTCGTGGAAGAGGCTCTAAATCAATGTTCTTCGATCGACAATAGGCAAAGAAGAAAGTAAGTGGTAACCGTTAAAATAATGTGGTTTTAGGCGACACATTGAACAACAACCTGGTCCCCGCATCGAAGAATAATGTGATGGTGCACCCCGACTTCTGGTCGCTGAATGGACTGAAGAAGAAGTACACACGGGGATACGTCCCAGTCAATTACCAGGAACCAGCCAAAAGACACAGCCAGCCCCGAACATCCGATGGTACCCGTACGTCAGCTGCCCCTTCAACCAGTCGTTCCATTTAATATTATTTAGATTATCTCTTAAGTAGAATTCAATTCTGGTAGAACTTTTAGTGTAGTTGCTTCTTTTTATAGCGTTAATTTATTTATTATTTGTTTTTGGGAACTCGTTATATATTTTTGAAATCGTTTTTTGATTGTTGTTGTTTAGAAGGATAAAAGTATATATTTACCATGTTGAATATCTGAAAACCCCAAAAAAAACGGCTAATTTAACCTCAAAATTGAATGGTGCAAGGCCTAGTTCAAGAAGGCGGAGACAATTTTCTAGAGCTGCCTCCTGATTCGCTGCAGAAAGGGGGGCGGAGCTTCTCTAAACTCAGCACTGAATTTTGAAAATCAGTGCCGACTTATTAAAAATGCACTGAATTTCAAAAATCATTACTGACTTATTAAAAATGCACTGAATTTCAAAAATCATTACTGACTTATTAAAAATGCACTGAATTTAGAAAATCATTACTGACTTATTAAAAATGCACTGAATTCTGAAAATCAGTGCAGGGCTATTAAGTCCGCACTGATTTTTCTCAGATTCGCAAGTTTGTTGACACTGGGTTTTCCAAATCGCTGCACATCGATTTTTGCAGTGGTTTACGCCTCATCGGCGAAGATCGAATGCAAGAACTTCTGTGACCACGTTTATATATCAACATTGTTTGTGATTGTGGTAATAAAGTGTTTTCTGCACGTTGGATTTAAACATGGCTCTGGCCCTGTATATTGAGCTTATTACTAGCAAAAAGACAAGTTGTATTATTGAAGTCAAAGATACGAAGAGAAAATATTATATTTTGCATTGATATACCGAACGATGACTAAAGAAACGGTGGGTTGAACTAGCAGCAGTTGCTGTGTCTTTGAAAATTTTTTAAAACCTTTTTCGAGCTACAGTGGCAAACCTGACCGAATGCCAAAAAACGTGCCATTTTGCATCCGGGAAGTATCAAAAACGTAGCAAAATACCTCCTTCTCCAAGTAAAAAGACTCCATTTTCAAAACCACTCCCGCTATTTTTGTGAGGGACCGTCAAAACGAAGGTGCTTTTTAGTTGGAGATGGAGGTATTTTGCAGCATTTTTGATACTTCCCGGATGCAGAATGGTAAGTTTTTGCCACTGGATCAGGTCCGCGACTGTAATAAAAAATTTTTATAAGAATGCACTACAGTGGCGGACCTGATCCAGTGGCGAAAAACGTACTATTTTGCATCTGAAAAGTTTAAAAAAATGTGGCAAAATGCCTCCCTCTCCAACCTCGGCGTTTCTGCAAAACGTGGGCTGTAGAAGAATTTTCATTTTTGTAGCTTGTGCCAGCGCAACGGATACGAAAAGCCACATCTTTTTGTTTAATCATCCGCTCTATGGTCCGAGCTCTCCTCTGAACTCAAATCCAGCCACATTTACCAGGTAACGGTCTACTATCGCCCCTTTTGACTTGCCTTCTCAAATCCCAGATTTATGCAACTGCAATCAGTGTCGGTGCAGGAATTTTTGCATAAATTGAAAACACGTAAAACGACATTGTTAGAAACATGTTGATTCAGCTGCGGTGAGCCATGAAATCGGGAGGAATATATATATTTTGTTTCTTTTCTAGCGACTACAACGTGTTATAGAATTGAATAAAAAGTTGTATACCCGTTTCTACCCTATAGGGCAGAAAGAAACTGACGAAAATACGGCCAAAAAGAGTTTTTTTTTCACTGACCGCTCTCCAGGTTTCGCGTGCTCTCTCGGCCGCGTTGCATATTTTGGCTGCACCTGCAGAGCGCGAGTTAAAGCTTTATTGAGTATATGCGGGCTAGCCATCGCTCTGGCCTGTTGCCTTTGCAGCAGAGAGAGAGAGCACACAAAATCCGGAGTGCGGTCAGAGACAGAAAAGGTTTTTTCCTCATATCTTTAACAGTTTCGTGTAGAAAAATTATTTTTTTTCAATTTAAAAATCTAGGTGGTTTCTGCAAAGCGCGATTTATAAATTTTTAGTTCTCGTGCGTACCATTCTTGCTGGTATGAAACTATTCATGCCAAAAGTCGCAAAAAGGCGCCACATTGCTGCCAAATTTTGCCCTAAAAATATCGGCGTTTCAGCAAAGCTCTGGCTGCAGAATTTTCGTTTTTGCGCTCTAACTTGTGCAATGCCAACGGATACGAAAAGCCATCTATTTTTGTTTAACCATCCGCTCAATGATTCGAATGTCTCCTGAACTCATATTAAGACAAATAGTTACCGATCTGCCTTGTGATATCACCCATTTTGAAGGTTTATGTCAGCGTGGGTGCACAAATTCTTTGCATAAAATTGAACAATTAGGATGACATGACTATGTTTTGTGTAAAAACATGTTGACCTAGCTGCGGCGGGCCGTTAGTACATGAAATCAAAGGGGATATATATATTTTGCTTCCTGTACGGGACTACAACTCGTTGTGGATTTGAAGAACATTCGTTGAGTGTTTTGTTGCGATATTTTGTCACCGGTTGATTTTGTTATAATTAACTTTTGAGGGCTTGCTTTAACAGTGAAAACTCCTTTTTCACTGTGGAATTTAAGCGCAATGTTTTCAACTCCGTCGCCGCGATTTTTTGCAGACATCCCGTGGTTGTCGCCAACGCACGGTAGATTTTTTCTTTTCGCAAAAGATTTTATGTGAGGCCAAAAGAACACAAGTTTTATGTGGTTTCAGGTCCACTGTGATGAACTGTAACGCGGCTGTAACAAAAGACTAATTCGTAATTGTTGCGTTGAGTATTTACGACCCTCTATTGCCTTCTTAGTGACCTTTTTGTGGTATGGAGGCGTAATTTTTTAATCAAATGATATTTTCGTTTGCGCGGTGCCTTATTTGAATCGATCCAACTCAACTTCCTTAAAGCTTTGTACACGAGGGTCCTTGAATTTTACTTTGTCCATGCTGTGGTCCTATTTCTCCCTGGCATGAATTATTCCTACCAAAATGAAGTGTTTTTAGCACTACACCATGTTGGATGACAAGTCCGAGAAATCGGAGTTGCAAAGCGGCGTCAAAGAATGTGCTCGAAATCACAGCAAACTTTTGGCCCTATCTTTTTTCGGTAGGTTGCAGTTCAGCCGTATTATCATTTGTTGGCTATCGGTCTGTCTTGAAAATAATGAGCACAAAGTCCCTGCGCCATTCGCGTCTCTGAAGTGAAAAGCAATTTGATTTTGCTGCGGCACAATTCATTTTCTCAGCGGCGATGCCATTTTCGATGCTACAGAGTACTCATTATTTTCCCGACAGAAAACGACACATGTAATAGTCAATTGCTGGGCAATTTTGCTTACTTTTGAAATACCATTATTTCAGCTTTCCTAGTCTTTGCAAGCTCAGTAATCTACATAACCAGCAGCCCTCAATTTGCCATATATTCAACCTCCTACTTAACCGTCCCCGACAACAATCCAGTGCCGACCTTAGAGGACTTGATACAAGACTACGTGGACTCTATCAAAATGGAACCTATCAATTTGAAGATTGGAAGTACCCAATTCAATTACAATATGACCGTTCCGAGGAACAAAAGTGAATGCGATGGAGTGGAGATGGTGGTATATTCAATGACTATGAACGACAAGGATTCGTTTCACCGTCGGCAGACAATACGACAGATTATCAGCAAAACGGTGAGTTTAAAATACGGCGAATTCGCTTCTTAGGACCTCTGAAATCGTTTGTTATATCAGTCAGTCGGGAAAATAATATGGATTTTTCGCGGCAAAATGTTTCGCTTTTTCAGACCAACCGCTCGGTTCTTTTCCGCTTCTTCATTGGCGACAACAAAAAAGACGAGTTCATGTCGCTAGCGGCGGAGATGATGAAATACAACGACATCGTCTACTACGACCACATCGAGACGTATCGCGAAAATTACGTGAAATGGTACAGCATGCACGAATACCACATGAAATACTGCCCGAATGTCAAACACTTTGTGAAAATGGACGATGACGTCACGGCGGATTTTGGACGAGTATTCGAATGGCTGGATGTTGGGTTCGATGGGTTCACGTCGAATGGCAGCGAATACTTTTTGTGTCACGGAATGTACGGGTATTATCCGTTGAGGAACAAGGGGAGTGACTGGTAAGGACTTTTTAGGGCGAAGGAAGTTACAGTAGCCAACGTACATCTAGTCTGTCGGAAAGATAATGAGAACACGTCGCTGTGCCGATCAAGGAAGAGAAAGCGGTCTGACTTCGCCGCAACACGGTTCATTTTCTTGGCGGCAATGCAATTTCCGCTGCGACAGAGTGCTCATTCTTTTCCCGAAAGACTGATTACAAACAATTTGAAAGTCATCAGACTAAGGAGTTTCTATGAAAAACAACTTTTTTCTTCCTTGCAATTCGTTGTACAGAGATCTCGGTTTATCTTTTCTCACTAAAAATCCCGTTCTAGGTATGTTCCGGAATCCGAATTCCCGGAGCCAAACTGGCCCACCTATTGCTACGGCTACTTCATAATCACCACCAACGACACAGTTAAGCTTATTTCGGAGACGATGAAAGACATGAACTTGGTCCACATGGACGACGCGTTCATTACAGGAATTGTGCGCCGAAATACGACGATCCCTCTGCTCAATTGGCCAGGAATTTGCTCGGAGCCGGACGAAATTGATTACGAAAAGTGCTCGTTAAATGGGAAGATACCGACAGTGATTGCGCTTCACAATACAAAGGATCGAAAGGCGACAAAGGATTGGATCGAAACGATCAGGAAAATCAATTGCAATAACACTGATTTTTTGCAGTTGTAGTAAACAATATTACGAAAAAAAGCAACAAAAAAAATATTAAAATACGATGTATATAATTGCTTAATTTTTATGAAACTTGTAAGCTGGATGACCAGACGAGAAGAGTAGGAGACGTGGGTCCGACCGGTCAGAGAGGGCAAGATCAAGGAGATTATGTTTATTCGCACACCAGCGGAAGGAAAAAGTGATTGGAAAATGACGAGATCCGTGACTTTTATAGAGAAGAATCAAGTGTATGAAAATTTTGGCTCTAACGCCAACATGCCCCTTTCGATGTTATTTTTCGATGTCCTTTGGAGTTCTTTACAAGTGATAAGCAAGAGAACTGAGGCTAATCTAGCGTATGCTTTTTTTCAGCTTTGGTTTGTGCCTTATAGAGACGGTCCAGAAGATTGTAGAGGTCAACGTATAGCCGCCTCACCTCTTCCAGTCGCCTGTCGTTTCTGAAAAAGGGTCTTTTACGGTGGCACTAACTTACCTGAAGAACTCTCTGGGGGACTGTGGCCGTTTTACCTTCTTGGCCATTTTTGCTCCACTGCCAATGGCCATCGGCTCCTCGCTTGGTGACATCGCGCAATGGGATTTGTACTTTGCAACGAACTGGGAACTGGAGACTTTGGTATCGGCAGCATGGCAGCACCTTCCTCTGCTCCGTTTCGTTGACCATTTCTCCAGTTCTACCTTCACACCGGTACTCACGATTTGTTGACAAACAGATTTTTTCCAGAAAGGTTGGTCCTTATATAGGCAAGACTGCGCATTTTGCATAACTTTTAATAATTTTTTGATATTTTTTCCTGGGAAATCGCATTTTAGAGATTTTTATTTTTTATTTTTTTCAGTCGAGGTCTCTTTTTTTACTGAAATGGGAACTCCCAGTGTGTCCGCAAGGAAAAAGGTTTTCGCGTACTTTCTCGGTCTCAATGACCGTTGAATATCTCGGTAAAATTTTTGTGAATTGATATGGAGCTTATACCAAAATGTGTGCAGAATTTAATGAAAATCTGGCACTCTTCCTGTGTAACATTGCCTCTTGAAACCTCTAAAGCCATTTATTGTACGCAGAGTTGTGGTACAGGAACTCTTTACATCGAAGTTTCAGCGCAAACTTTCCAGCCTCGGACCTCCAGCTGCACTCGAATCCCCGGGTCATGGCTGTAAACCGGCTCACAGCACGAGATTTCCGCTTTATTGTTTCTTAAACGTTTTGAAACCGTTTTCGGAACGCCATCAACGAATGGCCTCGAAATTAGAATGGGGAAGAAAGGGCGGAATTTAAAGCGCGACCAGCTGGCATTCGGCCAGTTAATTCCGGTCCTCAAATGCAGTTTTATCGCCCCCCTCGAAATGAAATTGAATACCCGTTTTTTGAGGAGGGGATTTTATGCTCTCTGAGGGCGCCAGTTTCACGATTTACGACAAACGAATGTTGCGTTTTTGTTGGCTGCTTTTTTACGCTTATCAAGGTAACTTGCACTGCAAAGTGTAGCCTAAGGGAAAGTTGAACTTAGGATTGGAAAACGGGATATCAGTCTGTCGGGAAAATAATGAGCTATATTGAAAACCGCAGAAAATGAATTGTGTCGCGGCAAAATCAAATTTCTTTTCACTTCAGCAACGCGATAGGCGTGTGTCATTGTGCTCATTATTTTCCTAACAGACTAATGGCTTACTGGTAGAGTTCAGATTGAAAATTTTTGGATTAACCATCCTGTACACGACAAAATAATTTTTCAAAAAATTTTCTTTTACGCACGAATTTTTTTGAGACCACCGGAAGCGCAAAAACGTAAAACCCTGCAAACATTTATATGGACATTCATATGCCCGCAGGGTCTTTTCTTTTTCAAATATTGCAAAAAAGAACATTCGGAGGGACAATGTTTGTTTTAGCAGTATTTTTTGTCGTACTTTTATCCCTGAAATGATATGGGTCCTACTGGTCATCCGACTTGAACTTAACTGTTTTTTCGAGTTTGGTCTTTTGCATTACGTTCTCAAAAAGTCCGTCAAATAAACTATGCATGGGCATTTTGTTGCGGCCCGCACCATGCACAAAAAACCCCTTTTTACACCGTGCATTTCATTTTTTTTTTTTTTTTTTTTGATCGCTGCGACGTAAGGAAGTTTCAACTACGTTGCTTGCGGCGGCGTCAGGAATTCACACAGCGCAAACGGCTTTTTTGAGGTTTGCACTGTGGAAAAAGAAAAAACGCACTGTGCATTGGCGATATGAATAATACAGTCTGTCGGGAAAATAATAAGGATTCGACGCAGCTAAATGTCTCGTCTCGTCGCAGCACCAAATTCCCAGCCGCGGCTAGCCGTCGCAGACCGATGACGGGCGATTCCAGGACCCGAGGAATCCACATTATTTTCCCGACAGACTGATACTAATGTAACAAAAATTTTTTTAGCCCTTGTGATGTTATTCATTGAGTTTAGTCAATTTTTCTTCTAAAATTACCTGAAATATCTTCTAATTCCCTTCCAATTATAAAATAATAAATATATTTGGAACTCTCTTTATAATTACCTCAAATTCGGATATTTCCTTTCGCCGAAGGTCAAAGGAAATAAAAGAAGAGGACAATATTTGCATAAAGGCCCTTCGTTTCTTTTATTAGATCATTTTTGTCAAGATAAAACGAGTTGAATAGCTGTTAGAGGAGCCATAACGTAAAGTTCAAAGGCGCTGCCGGCGATTTAATCGTGTTATAGGGACATATGAGGCACAAAAGATGGTGAGGATGTACTAGTCCGTTCGCAACGTCGCTGGAGCGATTTCAGCGACATGCACTGTGCAAAAACCAAAGTTGACTTTGCACTGTGCAATTTGTTGCTTTTTGCAGTGCCAAAATTCATTCCTGAGGTTTTCCGGACGGACTAATAATGCATTAGTGTCCAAGGGGCAATAAACAGGTTTTGAATGGCAAAGGAGGAATTTTTGAACAATTGAATTCTAAGACTTCAAAATAAATAGAAAAAAAGTCGTGTAAGATATCTCCGCTGTCTAATAAAGGAACAAAACTTTGTGGAAAGCTTAAATTTTTATGAAACTTGGCATAAATTTAGATTACTTTTTTAAGAGACAATTTTTTTTCAGTTTCCGCTTTGCAGAAGTGGCCAAGATTTCCAGGTTTTGCAAATTTTTTCATGAAAAGTTTCTTGTCTATTTCTACCGTCGAGGGTAATTTTTCCACAAAAAATCATTTTTTTCCGCGCGAAATTGCCAGAGATATTGTTAAAAAGAGTTTTTTTTCTCTGACCGCTCTCCACATCTTACGTACTCTCTCGGCCGCAAAGATCGTTGAATATATCGGCTCTTCCTGCAACGGGAAAGCTAATATTTTCATGGATTTATATATGATCTATACTCTAAATGTGTTCAAAATCTACGGAAAATCTGAGCGTCGCTTTGCGTCACTTCCTCTGCGATTTTTTTTATTTTCTAATCTCCCATGGATAATATAATATACTCTGCTAAACTTGCTCTATTAGCCCTCTGCAAATCCGATCAGTTCCCCTTAGCCGCATTGTCCGCCGCTCCCCCCCAGCTCTTATAAACACAAAAGCGACTGTAAAAAATCGCCACGAAAAAAGAGCGCACAAAAACAAGAGAGCGGCAGAGAAATGCGGGCCCAATGAAGTGGAGAGGGGCGGAGAGAGCGCGCCGCGAGCGGAGAGCGCGCACACACAGGCCGAACTTGGGGGTCAGCTCAATCGCCGGTCCGACCGCTATTTGCGTTTTTTCCCCCCTTCTGCCTTCAGCCCCCATTTTTTCAGCGCATCGGCTTTTTTGCGGCACAAGGAAAATTTTTGGGCTTTTTTTTGGAGGAAACGGATCTTTTTTTTTGCTGGTGGTTTGAACCGTTGGAAAGGCGAATTTAATGACAGGTTGGGCTGGAATTTGCTGGCTGTGGGGTGATTTGTTATTTTGTTTATATTTTTTTGGTTTTTTGAGGTGAAAGATAGGGGAATTTTTGGGAATTTCGCAATGAGCAAGGCAAAAAAATATGGGGAAATGCCCAAAGTGCGACGCTCAGATTTTAAAATGTTCAGATAAAACTTGACATAAATTTGGAGTAATATTTTATAAGAAATATCTGAGATTTCGAGCTTGCGCTTTGCAGAAACAACCAAGATTTTTAGGCCGAAAGTTGGCGAATGAGCTTGGCCAAAAATTGACTACTGAGACTTTGAAATTGTTCGCAGTAGACAGGCTTTATACAGGCTTCGTATCACAGTTGGTTTTACAATAGTTTTCTTGCAAATTTTTTTGATTTTGTATGAAAAATATCCTGAATACTGGACCAATTGTAATGAAAATTAAGGCAAAGCTTTCAAAATCTCCCATTTTTGTTCTAAATAAAGTATTGCACTAGTCATTTATGTAGTATATACATACATATATGTAGAGTATTAATAATGAATTCCTAAAAGTTTGAGCTCTTCCTCTGTCGGCTCACAAGGAAACTACCCCAAGTGCAACGATCATATTTTCCTTAAATTTTGCAGAGACCTTGTCCATAGACCACATAGCAATTCCTGAAAGTTTTAGCTTACGCCTTGCAGGGAGAGTCGAGATATTCAACGATCTTTGCGGCCAAGAGAGTACCCGGAACGCAGAGAGCGGAGAAAATCACTTTTTTTGGACTTACCTTTGCCAGTTTAGGGCGGGAAAAAAATATTTTTAGGGGAAACATTGCTCACTACGGTAGAAATAAATATGAAACTTTTCATGCCAAAATTTGCAAAAAAAAATTTCGCATTTTTCACAACTTTTGACCTAAAAATCTCGGTCTTTTCTGTAAACGGGAAGCTAAAAATGTGGACTATTCTTATTGCTAGAAAAAATTAGTCGAAATTTGCACCAAGTTTGATCAAAATCTAATGATTTTTTAATTTTAAAATTTTTAAAAATAAAAAAAAAATACTTTTTTATTTTTCAAAAAAAAATCCAATTATTTCCAAGAACCCCATTGTTTTTTTCTGATAATAAAGTTAAGGGTTTTTTTTCAAATTTCGAGTGTTTTGGGAATGGAAAAGGGATCGGACTTTTGCATTCTTGAAGACTGGATTTCGACTGCTCTTTCGTCTCGAAAACCCCTTTCAAATGGATTCATTTCGTGCTTGAATGGGTTTAATTTTCATTTTTGGGAAAGTCTAATCACTTTTTTGGGAGTTTTTTTTGATTTTTTGTTGGAATTTTGGATTTTTTGGGGGAAATTATTTTTGAAATTTTTTAGATTTTTAGAGTTTTGTAGGCGATTTTTAGGCAATTTTTGCAAAAAAATAAATTTTCATTTTCATAAATTTTTATTTTTTTTTGAAATTTTGTTTATTTTTTTAAAAATTTTTTAGTTTTTTTTTTTATTTTTTAGGCGATTTTTTAGTTAATTTTGGGCAGTTTTTTTTGCAAAAAAATTTATTTTTTATTTTTTTATTTTTCAAATTTTTTGTCAATTTAAAAAGTATTTTTAAAATTTTTTTGAGTTTTTAAAAATTTTTTGTCTATTTATTGCCTAAAAAATTGCTCAAAATTCTACAAAAAATTACAATTTTTATAATTTCCCCAAAATTCTCCCCCTAAAAATCGCTCTAAACAATCCGATATCAACTCCCAAAGTCTGCAAAATTTCATTTCCAAATACTATTTTGACGGACATTTGACGCCCCGAATCTCCATTGCAATGAGTCAGAAACTTTGTTTGGGGGGAAAGAGAAAACCAATTCTCCCGAAGAGAGCTTGTTTTTTTCTCGGTGGCGATTTTTGAACTCGCCTTTTTTTGGTTTACAAAGCTGGAATGGGGATGGAGAAAATTTTGGGGAGGGGTTGATTCGTGATTTTCCGGACGACCTATCAGTCTGTCGGGAAAATAATGAGCACAATGTCGCATCGTGTCGCTGAAATCAAAAGCAATTCGATTTCCTCCGCGACACAATTCATTTTCTCGGAGGCGATGCGATTTTCGATGCGACAAATGCTCATTATTTTCCCGACAGACAGATAGAAGGCCGCCACGAGACATTTTAAAACATGTCTTAAAAGGTTCTTCGTATAAAGAAGAATTTCCCCGATTGGATTTTTTGACCTAAAATTATCGGTTATTTCTGCAGAGCGCAAGTTAGAAATCCCGCATGCATCTTATGTTAGAGGATTTTTTTCTTACCTTGGGCCAAGTTTTATCATTTTTTACTATTTTTTTAAGCGTAGAAATTGATGCACTTCCTCTGTAAAAATGGAAATTGTGTCATAAAAATCTATACTAATTGGTGACCACGGCGTATTTTACAACAATTTTCACTATGCTTTCCTACAGACATTTTTCGCGGCTCCGATTTGAAATCGGAGTTTTTCACTTGGAAAGGGAGGTATTTTGCCACATTTTTTAACACTTCCCGGATGCAAAATGGTACGTTTCTTCCCACTGGATCAGATCCGTCACTGTAGCTACAAATTATTTCAAGGTTACATGAAAATTCAAAAAATTCAAAAAATTCCAAATTCAAAAAAAACATTCCTTTTTACCCTTCTAACACTTCAAAACTTCAAAAAAAAGTCTTTTCAAAGCTCCCGTATTCATAACTTTTCACCCATTTCTGATTGCCTCAACTTTTGAATGCAAGAAAAAAGAGGTGTTCCAACAGAAATTCCGTTCACGGCGGTGTCTTTTTTCATAAATTTTTTGTTCGAATTCCCAGCCTTTGTGCATGAATTGGCCATGGATTTTTTTGTACAATTTTTTTGAGGGAGATGATTCATCCATGAAAATTCTCTCAGTTTTTTCATTTTGTCAGTATTTTGAAATTATGAAGACGCTTTTTTGATGATTATGTGCATAATTGTAAAATTGTGAGCAAAATTGTCAATTTCATATGGGTTGATATTGGGATTTTTTATAATTTTTATGGCTGGGAAATTCTGTAAAATAAATTGCAAGGGACTAAAGACCTATTTTGCACTGTGCTTTTTACATTTTTTCGCTGTGCACTTTTAATTTTTGCACAGTGCATTTCGTACTTTGCACAGTGCATTTTTTTTCTTTTCGCACAGTGCAAGCCTCAACAAAGCCGCTTGCACTGTGCAAATTCCTAAATTTGTTTTCATTGCGGCAATATTTTCGATGCACAGTGCGAAACCAAAACAAAGGGTGAAAAAGGGAATTTTCTGTGCACGGTGCGAACCGCGACAAAATGTCCATGCACTTTATGAAAAAAGGTGATATCAGCCTGTCGGGAAAATAAGGTGGATTTTTCGCCACAAAATTTCTCGTCACTAAGCGATGGTGGGCGTTCTCGACAGGCTGATAGATCTACATTATTTTCCCGACAGATTGATATTCATCCCACATTATTTTCCCGGCAGACTGATAAATCCATCTTATTTTTCCGACAGACTGATAAATCCACATTATTTTCCCGACAGACTGATAAATCCACATTATTTTACCGACAGAGTGATAAATCCACATTATTTTCCCGACAGACTGATAAATCCTCAAACCTATATTGCACAGTATTTTACTTTACCATTCCATGTTTTTTGTCCATTTCTCAACCCCATTTTCATCTCCGTATTCCACAGGATCCTAAAAAAAGACTCGAATTTTAAATTTTGCGAGAATCCACAAGAGAAAAAACAAATCCATTCTCGGCTCTTTTCCCCCCAATTCTTATGATTCACAAGTTTTTCTCGCACGGCCAACACTGTTTTTGATTAGATCATAAATTTTTTCGGGCTATTGTCGAGAAAAGTGGAGGAATTCATTTCTTTTGTACAATCGTAAAGTCGACGGAATTTTTAGGATTTTTATGCGGAATTTTGGGATTTTTTGAGGGTTTTTGGGAATTTTTAGGGGTTAAAATTTTTAAAAATTTTTTGAAAATGGGTCGTAAAAGGGTTTGAGGGATTTTTTGAGTATTTTTTGGCGACTTTTTGTTGGAAAAATTCAATTTTTTGCTGAATTTTAAGATTTTTTGATTTTTTTTGGAAATTTAGAGGTTTAAAAATTAAAAATTTTTTAACATGTTGAAGGTCTGTAAGATTTTTTGGCATTTTTTAAACCGATTTTTAATGAAAAAATCCGTTGTTTTTGCTGAATTTTGAGATTTTTATGTGTAGAATTTGGGAACTTATGGATTTAAAAAAATTTATGCAATTTTTAAAATTTTTATGGACATTAAATTAAAACATGATTTTTTACCGATTTTTTCTCAATATTTTGCAAAAAAAAATTTTTTTTTTCAAAAATTTAAAATTTTTTTAAAATCCTTCAAACCCCTCCTCATCATAAAAATATGCAAATTCGTCCCCGAAACTTCTCTTTCCCCGAGGCGTTTTATGTGAAAGAGCATAAAAATTTCCGGCATTTGGCTGGGGAATTGGTCATTCTTCACTTTCGCCGCGTTTTTCTGCCGGCCCAGTTGGAAGTGTTAAAGATTTTTTTGGGGGTTTTATTTGCAGGCTGGGATGGCTCATCTATTTTTTCATGAATTTTGTTCGTATTTTACATTTTACGATGATTTTTTTAACCGCACTGTGCGATGAAAATTTAATTTGTAATTTTGAGCAAAGTAGAAGTGCTATTACAATTTTTCTGGTTGAAAAATGTTGAAAATGCTATGTAGTGTCAGTTCAAACAATTTTTTATTTAATTTTTGCATTTTTTATATTGTTTTAGACATCAAAATTAATTTTGCACAGTGCACTCAAAAATTCGTTATAGCCGGTTTTTTCGTGTCGCTATACAAAACATTGTTATTAAGAATGCTTTATCGACCCTAATTCAATAATTTTTTATCAATACCGTTTTATTCTTACCATAGTAAAACCACTTTTTCTCATAAAAAGTAATTTCGCACTGTGCGGTCCAAAAATTTTCGCACTGTGCAATCAGCATTCAATTTTTTACCCAAACCCCTCGCTCAAACTCTGTAATATTTTCACAGCCCTTCCCATTCCCATAACTCCATTTGACATGCTTGTTTGCCCGCGTTCTATACGACATATTGTTATGAACCTTTGCCGATTTTCCAGTCCCGAAAATTCCCACTCGCCCCCTTAGGGCCGGCGGCTGTTGACGTGATCCATTCGGCATCCTCACCCATCCAGAGAGTGTGCAGATCGGGGAGAGTGGTTGTGCACCCGTCCGCGACGCCTTTGATTAGTGATCTGGGCGATTGAAGAGAGTCATCCGAGAAAGAGGCGGCAAAATCGCGGATTTTCGGCCAAAACCCTGCCGGGAAAGCCGCTGAAAATAGTCTTCGAATCCAAGCGAAAGGCCGCGAAAAGACACTGCCGATCGCCGAGAGGCATCTGGACGATCAGAGAAGCGGATCTTGGCAAAAAAAGAAAACCCGGGCCAAAGCAAAAGTTTCGGGGGACCGCTTTCTTCTTCTCCCTTCTCTTCCACCCACCGTCTCGCCCGCCTCCGCTCCAGGCGCAAATATGGTGGCCATCACGTTGGACGTCCTCTACCAGGCCAAGGGCGTGCGCAAGACCATGAAGTTCGAGCCCAGCAACCTCGTGCAGGACGTGGTCCGCATCTCCAAGGAGAAGGTCGGAGCTCCCGGAACTGGTAAGGTTGAGGGGGTTTAGGGGTCTTACGATAAACTTTGATATTTGCGGCGTATTTTACAAACCAAACAACGTTGAAAAAGTCGATGGAATCATGTTTTTTGTAATTTTTTTGAAATTTCCCCTAAAACAAGACAAAATTTGATGATTTCATATATTAATCAATGAAATTAGTGTGGTATGGTGTTTATAGACCCTCGAAATTTATTTTCCGCCATATTAAACTAAACAATACCATATGAAAATAATTATAGACTCTACATTTTGAAAAAAACTTGATTTCCCCCTTGTTTAGCCTAAAATAAGGTAAATTTTGATGATTATTGATGTTTTTATGCCGCAAAAAATTTCATATATCATTTTCAAGCCGTACGCAGCATAATAATGACAGTTGTTGCCCATGCAATCGAAAAAAAATTTTTTTTTGATTTTTTGAAAATTTCAAAAATTTTTTTGTTTTTTGATGTCTTCATCATTTTTTAATTGGAAAATGAATAAAATGAAATTTTTATTACAATATTATTTTATTTTACATCATTTTCTATTGCTTTCACTTCATAAATTCTTCAAATTCAATCAAAATTTACCTTATTTTAAGTACTTTTTACCTTGTATAAGATGAAAAATCCCTTTTTTGATGTTCAAATAATCTTTTTTTGGCATTTTCAGCACATGACTACGGTCTAATTCGCCTCGACGATGATCCATCCAAGTCCTATTGGCTGGAGGGCAGTAAACAACTCGATTATTATTTGTTGCGCAATGGTGTAAGTCAATGTTTTTACTGCAAAAATGACCAAAAAATCTCAAAAAAATATTGTTTTTTTACGATTACTAAGTACTACCAGGAATTTTGAAGCTCCAGTTTTCGATCAATCTTTTGTTTTTCTTTGGGTTTGGCACAAAAAGAAGCCAGGTTTGTAATGAAACAGCTGTTATGAGACAAATGCCTCCAATGAATTTTCGGTCTCTGCCATTGTACGGAACAGATTTATTACACCCTCTTATTAACTTTGACGGATTTAGAGGGCACTTTTAAAAGAGGATTTGGAGTTTTGAAAGTTCGCACAGTGCAAAAATTTTTTGGATTTTTTGCACAGTGCAGATTTTTGAAAAAGTTTTGCACAGTGCGAAAAAATCAAAAATTAAAAAAATTTTTTTTGGAAATTTTTTGCACAGAACAAAATTTTTTGATGTTTTGCACCGTGCAGATTTTTTTTAAATTGTTGCACAGTGCAGATTTTCGAAAAAGTTTTGCACAGTGCAAATTTGTAGCATGTTCAGAGATTTTTTGCACGGTGCAAAATTTTAAGATTTTTTGCACAGTGCAGATCTTATTGAAAGTTTTTGCACAGTGCGGAAAAAAAATCAAATTTCAAAAAAAAAAAAAAAATATTTTTTTTTGGAAAATTTTTCCATGGTGCAAAATTGCAGAATGTTCCTAAATTTTTTGCACGGTGCGAAATTTTCAGTAATTCTTTGCACAGTGCGATAGTTTCTCATTTTTTGCACGGTGCAAAATTTTTTGAAAATTTCTTGCACGGTGCGACGTTTTCGAAAACTTTCTGCACGGTGCAAATTTTTGAATTTTTTGCACTGTGCAAAATTTTCTGTAATTTTTTGCACTGTGCAAAATTTTCGATTTTTTGCACAGTGCGGCGGTTTATATTTTTTTGCACGGTGCAAGATTTTTTGAAAATTCCTTGCACAGTGCAAAAGTTTCGATTTTTTGCACAGTGCGGCAGTTTCTAATTTTTCGCACGGTGCAAATTTTTGAATTTTTCGCACAGTGCAAAAGCTAAATATTTTCCTCTTATCAAACTCTTCCAATCTTGTTCATATTTACATATTTACATTCAAAATTCGTTCACAAAACAATGAAACAACAATGTGAAGCAAAAACTAAAACACAAATTAATATTTACAGCTTTGGTTACAAGAAATCCAGTTTGTTGGGTTGATATTTACACGTATTTACAGTAGTAGTGGGACTCGTTTCTCGGTGTAAAAAATTAGTTGATGATCATTTGAAGAGGATTGGAGTTGGTTCTGGGTTGAAAACAACTGAAAAATGGGGGAAAATAAGACTTGATGCCTAGTGTAATATAATTATTTTTGTTTTTGGGGTTTAAAAATTTTTTTGGGTGAAAAATAGACGATTTCTTACTGTAATAGCCTCTAAAATTTCTATTTTTTCCTTGAAAAAAATTTTTGAAAAAAAAGATTTTTGATTTTTGGAATAAAAAATCTCGATTATTTCTGCATAACGCGATCTCAAAATTTTGTATATACCTTAGGAATACCTTAACTTTAGCCATGCCAAATTTCATCAAGATCTGGAGAAATTTTTTGTCATCAAAAATCTTACTGTAGCTACTACAATATCCAAAAAATATCGATTTTACCCAATATTTGGCCAAAAAATTTTGGGAAATACTTTCAGAACTATCACTCAGTAATTCTTACAATTTTCCCACCACAAATAATCAAATTTCAACTTACTTTTTGACTGGAATTTTGGGTTTTCATTGAAGCAGCGGATCGCTTCGAACGCCTCGGGCGCTTTTGTCATCGCCGTGGGCTGCTGAGCGAGCATGAAACCGACAGGAGAGAGCCATGAAATCTTTGATCCGAACATTTTCTTCCACTCTAAAATACAATTCCCTTTTATATTCCAAAAAACCGAAAAAAGTGGGCGGAGAAACGGCGCGAAATCTCTCGTTTTGCACGTTGTAAACCACGAGAAGGCTTTTTTTGGAACTTTTGGGGAGAGAAAAATATTTTGACACCAGCTGTAAAAGATTAATCGACGTTTTACATCGAATTTGGGGGGTGGAAATGCGAAAACAAGTGGTCAAATAACAAAACATCAAGGAGAAATCTTCTTTTAGTATTTTCATAAAGTGCATGGACATTTGTTCCCTTCCGCACAGTGCGTTTTGAACTTTTTCCCACCCTTGTCGCTAATGCACAGTGCATCTTCCTCTTTTTGCACAGTGCAAACCTCAAAAAAATGTTTGCACCGTGCAAATTGCTGGCGCCGACGCAGCGACAAAGTTGAAACTTTCTTATGTCGCCGCGATATTTTAATGCACAGTGCGAAAGCCAGCAAAAAAAGGTGAAATGCACGGTGAAAAATTAGGGGTTTTTTGCACGGTGCGGCCGCGACAAATGTCCATGCACAGTGCGAAAACAAAAAAAACAAATTTGTCGCGTCCCGCACCGTGCAACAAAGACCTCCCATTTTGCACCGTGCATTTCACTTTTTCTTTAGTTTTCGCACTGTGCATTGAAATATCGCCGCGTCGGCACAGTGCAAACGGCTTTTTTGTTGTTTGCACTGTGCGAAAAAGAGAAAATGCACTGTGCATTAGCGACAAGCGCGAGAAAAAGTTCAAAATGCACAGTGCAAACGGCTTTTTTGTGGCATGCACTGTGCGAAAGGTTCAAAATGCACTGTGCGTTAGCGACAAGCTTGGGAAAAAGTTCTAAATGCACTGTGCAAATTCGAAAAAATGTCCATGCACTTTATGAAAATTCCAATACATAGTAAAGACTTCTCAAATTTTTACATCAAAAAATTTGATGGATAAAGAGCAAAGCAGGCCGTTGAAAAACGAACACGTAGTCGCAAATACGTTCCGAAGAGTGTAAAAAACAAGTTTCTGGCGAAAACGTAAATTGTTTTTGACCAGAAGCCCGCAAAGAACCCAAACTTATACGTCTTATGTAAGCAGCTGCCGGTTGCGTCAAGGGAACGGGGAGAAAAACACATTTGGGTAATGAGGTTGGCCGAAAATATTTGTTTGGGCCCACGTGAGGGTCCGAGGACAAATTAGAGGACTTTAGAGGGCCAAGGATCGAGTTTGCAGGCTTGGAATAGACGAGAGTTTGCGTTGGAGGGTTACTGTAAGGCAGCGAAAGTCTCAAAGATTGCTCACAAAGACATCTTATTAGTCTGTCGGGAAAATAATGAGCACAATGTGGCTGCGCCAATCGCGTCGCTGAAGTGAAAAGCAGCTTGATTTCTCTCCGCGACACAAGTCATTTTCTTTGCGGCGATGCGATTTTCGATGCGACAGAGTGCTCATTATTTTCCCGACTGACAGATAAGATGCCTTTGTGGGCAATCATTGAGACTATTTGTAATCTTACAGTAACCCTCGAACGTCCAGAGTAGTAACTGCCGGAGACAAAAAAGTCTTGCTAATCCGCCCCAAATTTTGTCGCATTCTGTGAAAAAATGACTTGTCCCACAACGTTGGCAAAAAAATTCCGCAACTACGCGCCAAAACCCACCAAAGTCGCACTGTGCAAATTTTCAGGACTTTTTGTCCCAAATTGTAGCCTCATCTTTAGCGCAGTGCGCCTCCCCCATCTGGCCGCGCCATTTTCAAATAAATCGATGAATATGACCGTACAAATGTCGAAAGATCGATTTCCTTCCCTCATGAGGAGCGCCCATAATTAAGGTCAACAAACCTCCCTCATCAAGCGCCTTTCCGACACCAGAAAACGGCTGATAATTCGTTGTAGTGTACTTTAGTGCCCCTTTCATACCCCTCGCCCGCGGTCCGCGCTTGTGAGTCGCGAATCAGCGCGCCAACTGGCGGGCTGCACGGAAAATGACGGAGCACCCGCCACGAGAATAAGGGTCATATTACGATCGCGGGGAACTTGGTGTAACTTTGTTTGGGGAGAAAATGTGGTAAACAGGCTTCGAAATCACATGGAGAAGAAAGAAATAAGGAAGGTAGAGAAAATGATGACGTAATAAGGCTGTGGGAAAAAATGAAAAAAAAAGATAGAAAAAAAGATCAATAATCAAATTGAAAAGTCGAGGAAATTGTCAGTCTGTCGGGAAAATAATGGGGATTTGTCGCAGCAAAATGTCCCGCAGTCGCTCATCAGATCTACAGCCGCGGTTAGCCGTTGCAAAGCAATGGGCGAATCAACATTATTTCTCGACCAACTGATACAGTGGGGGACCTGATCCACTGGTAAAAAACGCACCATTTTGCATCCGGGACGTATCAGAAATGTGGCAAAATGCTTCCCTCTCCAAGTGGAAAAACTCCGATTTCAAAAGCGCGCTCGCTCTTTTTGTAAGGAAAAGGTCGCGCCCTTCAATACGAGGTTTTTTTTTCACTTGGAGAAGGAAGCATTTTGCTACATTTTTGATGCTTCCAAAAAATAGTACCTTTCATTGCCACTGGATCAGGTCCGTCACTGTAAAATTGATCGGGTCCTAAGATAGCTTATGCCTTTTTTTCCAATTCAAAAGCTTAGTTTTGAGCTATAGGAACCCCTGGTATCTTTTTGACAAGCCTTAAAATATCAAATTTGATTAATACTACACCTTAATTTGTAGTTCCAATATATAAAATAGACAACTGAACCCTATTTTTTACAATCAAAAAAAAAATGATCATTTACAGGATGTCCTCGAGCTGCAAAACAAAATCCGTCAGATCCGCGTGCGCGCCGTCGACGGCAGCACCGTGAAGACGGTGAATGTGGACGAATCGAAGCCGGTCAAAGACCTGATGGTCACGATTTGCGGCAAGATGGGACTCTCCAACCACGAGGAGTATTCGCTGGTCAGGGACGCGCGATTCGCGCCGCTGAAGCGCGACCAAAGCCTGTCGTCGCTGAACGGCGACCAACAATACAATGGGAACAACACATTCATGAACACGATTGGCAGACGGCGAGAGAAACAGGTCCAACAGCTGCGCGCCAAATTGCACACCGATGACGACGTGTGCTGGCTGGACTCTAACCGCACTTTGAGGTAGGTGGGGCAATCTACAGACGAAGATATAGTATGATTTATATAAGTCTGTCGCGGAAATAATGAGCACTCTGTCGCATCGAAAATCGCATCACCCCCGAGAATATGAATTGTGTCGCGACGAAAGCAAATTTCTTTTCACTTCAGCGAAGCGATCGCCGCTTTATGCTCATTATTTTCCCGACAGACTGGTACATGCGCATATACCGTACATTGAATGAAATTTGGCCCAAATTATGGCTTTAATTTCCGAAGACATATGCAAGATTTTTAGCCGACGGTTTTCTAAATATAGCGCAGCATTTTTTGACTTAAAGCCTCAGGCAACGCTTTTTTTTCCAAATTTTGCCACGAAAAGTTTCACACCTATTTTTAGAGTCATAAAAAACCTTTTTTTCCGCGCAAAACTGGCAAAGGTATAGCCAAAAAGTACCTCTCTCTTTGACCGCTCTCCGCGTTTCGCCTACTCTCTCGGCCGCAAAGACCGTTGAATATGTCGGCTCTGCCTGCAAAGCGCGAGCTAAAATTTTTAGCAATTGTTATATGATCCATGAAGAAGATCAGCGCAAAATTTCATCAAAATCTGAGCGTCGCACTTGGGGTACTTCATTTGATAAAAAAAATTGGAAAATTCCAATCCAATTCAACATTTTCAGAGAGCAAGGGATCGGAGAAGGTGAAGAGCTGATCCTCAGACGCAAATTCTTCGTCAGCGACACCAACCTGAACACAAACGACCCGGCCCAACTCGGCATGCTCTACGCGCAGTGCCGCGACGGCGTGCTGGACGGGACGCATCCCGTTTCGCGCGAGATCGCTATCAAACTGGCCGCACTCCAGTGTGCCATCGAGTTTGGAGAGTATCAAGAGGGCGTGGAGAAGAAAATCAAGTAAGATTTTTCCTCTTTTTCAGTCTGTCGGATATATCGCCGAGGAAATGAATTCGGCGCAGCGACATTTTGCTCATTATTTTCCCGACAGACACCTTTGCGGAATGCCCGACATAGCGCATAATGAATAAGATGGAAAATTGGCGTAAACTTAGAGCGTGGAAATTGAGATTTTTTTTGATCAGAAAAATAAAAAAAACCTTTGCGAATTTTGACATGAGAATTGTCATACTTATCTCTACTGTGGAGAGTAATTTTTCGACAAAAAATCAATTTTTTCCGCACGAAATTGACAAAGATATGGTCAATACTTTTGTATTCGTTTTCTCACTCCACTCCAGCGACGTTGCGAACAGCACAACATTTTTGAAGGATATCCTAGCTATCGTAGTGTTTCTACCGGCTCAGTAAAAAATTTTTTCCACTTCCAGCATGCGAGACCTCCTCCCCAAAGAATACGCCAAAGCCAAGGAGCACGAGAAGAACATTGTCGACGAATGGAAAGAGCTGATCATCTACAACGAAAAAGTGCAGCTTCAGAAGAAGTACTGTGAAGTCTGCCAGTCACTGCCCACTTATGGCGTCACCTTCTTCTTGGTGAAGGAGAAGGTGCCCGGCAAGAACAAACTGATCCCCCGACTATTGGGGGTGAACAAGGATTCGGTGCTGAGAGTCGACGAGAAGTCGAAGCAAGTCTTGAAGGAGTGGCCGTTGGAGCAGGTGCGACGATACGCGCCCGGCGCCCAGTTGTTCACTTTGGTGAGTTTTTGGAGTTTTTTGAAATTTTCGGAGTGCTGTAGGTCAGTCTGTCGGGAAAATAATGAGCACTCTGTCAGACTGAAAATCGCGTCGCCGCTGAGAAAATGAATCAAATTTCTTTTCACTTCAGCGACGTGTAGCGACATTGTGCTCATTATTTTCCCGACAAACTGACATACTCAATTTTTTACTTTTTCTGTCGCCGCGCGACAAATTTCGTGCACGGCGGCGCACTGTGCAGACATGTCAAGACTTTTTGGCCCGCCTAGTATGAGTCTGTCGGGAAAATACTGTGGATTTGTCGCAAAAAAAATTCTCGCCTTGTCACAGTCACCCACCAAATCTCCAGCCTCGGCGAGCCGTCGCAACGCGATGATGGGCAATTCCAAGGCGCGACAAATCCACATTATTTTCCCGACAGACTGGTAAACCATCTACCACATAAAAATCAACCTCTTCGGCCCTAATCCCCTAAAATTTCAGGACTTTGGCGACTACAAGGACGGCTATTACTGTGTGAAAACCCCGGACGGCGAGAAAATCGCCGCCCTCATCAGCGGCTACATCGACATCATCCTGAAGAAGAAAAAGTTGGCCGACCATCTCGGAATCGAAGGAGACGAAGGCTCCACAATGCTGGAGGACCAAGTCGCTCCGGCTCGCGCCACGCTCATCGGTCATGGCGAAATCACACGCCCACAGCAACTGCAAGGCCTGCCGCAGGGTGCGCTGCGCTCACGGTCCAGTACGCCGTCCGGCTTGCCGAATGGCGCCCAGTACGGTGCCGTGTCGGGCTACGTCACCACGCAGGAGATGCCGCGCGGCGAACGAGTGCGCTATGTAAACCCGCGCGAACGCGCGCAGAGGGCGTTGATCGGGACCATTGAGGCGACCATTCGCGCCGTTCAAGAGGCCGAGGAGGAGATTCAACGCCCGCCACAGATCGACTTGTTGCGCTTCGAACCGAGCCGCCGCGAATGGCGCGTTGAGGTGGAGAAGGAGGCGGTCAGCGACCGATTGGCTGCCATGGGCGCGGCTACGGCCGAAGTCGTCCAACTCACCGCCATTCCGGACGACACGGACTCGCGTGTCGGCACTGCGATCGCCACAATCGGCTCCAATCTGCCGGAAATGGGCCGTGGCGTCCGCGAGCTGGCACACATGATGCCTGAGGAAGAGCGCCGTGGAGATTTGATCGAAGCCTCCAGACGCTTGATGAATGCGTTCGGCACCTTCATCGACAAAGTCCGACCCGACCAGAACGAGAAACGAGCCAACATTTTGTCCGCTGCATCGGCAGTCGGCGAGACCTCTCACGACGTCATCAAGACCATGCGTGACGAGACCCACGAAGACCGCCAATACCACGATCAACTTATTCAGCGCGCCAGGAATGTCGCCACGAACACCGCCGGCCTTGTCATGCACGCCAAGACCATCTCCAGCGACTGCGGCAACGACGGCTTGAAGGAGCGCGTCATCAACAGCGCCACACAGACCGCCTTCGCCACGTCCGAGCTGGTGGCGTGCACTAGGGTTGTAGCACCAACCATTGAGCATCCCTCGTCGCAGGAGCGCCTCACCGAGGCCGCGCAGAATGTCAGCCGAACCGTGGAGACGCTGGTTGAGCACTCCCGCGAGGCTGTTCAGCATTCGCGCTCTGGAAACGGACAAAACCAGATTGGAGATCTGACTGCGGCTGCCAGACAAGTTACACATGCCTTGGATGATCTGATTGATCATATTCGGACCAGTCCCAGAGGTCAAGGAGGTCACAGAAGACACGAGGAGAACTACAACTACGAGGAGGTGTTGAGAAGCTCGAACAGAGTCATTACCGGCGCTCAACCGCAACGAGATGCCAATCAGGTAGGGCGGGATGGATAGGCGATATGCTGTCGAGAAAATAACGGGGAACCGGTAGAAATTTGCCGGGAACATAATGTGGAACCGATATCTGTCTGTCGGGAAAACAATATGGATTCATTTCTCCACATATGTCGAAAAAATAATGTGGAACCGATGTATGTCTGTCGGGAAAGTAACGTGGATTCATTTTTTTCACTTTTGTCGGGAAAATAATGTGGATTCGCCATTTAATCGTCAGTATGTCTTTGAGACGGTGAGGTGCGGCTTTACTGCGACAAACTGAGACATTTTGTTTTCGACAAATCCACATTATTTTCCCGACAGACTGATAGCGGCCGTGTGGTCTTTAGCCACTTTCGATTGAAAAATGATAAACACAAGCCATGGTTGGTATCAAAACGTATCGCTGAGACAACCCGAAGTTTTTCAATCGCCTTTTTCATAAGTTATAACACTTTTTGATACCAAATTTGGGTTGAATTTGACCCCTTTTTTGCCATGCTTCTCCTTGCTGCCTCTGCAGCTCAGAGAATCAAAATCTTCTCTTAAAATACAACAATTTTCCTCTCAATATCGCCTTGAAAATTGATCAACATTCCATTTCCAGGCCATCCGCCACTCCCGAATCCTCGTGGAGCAATTCGAAAACGGCGCCGAAGCCGACCCCAACCAACGCGACAAGCTGTTGAATGCGGCGCGAAACGTCGCTCAAGCCACCTCGAACATGATCACCGCCACGCAGGAGGCGCAAAGTCGACCGCAAGAGGCCGAAGCGCAGATTGCGTTGAAGTCGGCGGCCGAAAACTTGGTTCAGGTGGGTTGGTGTGCAGATGGGTTACAGTTTTACGAAGAGGACTTTATGGAGTTTAGTGTTGTACATATCGTTGACGAACGCAATCGTTGGGAGTATGGGCTGCTGATTGAGACTAGTGTATAGAAAAGTATGGGTTATGGTAGCGGATTTTGAAGTATACTGTTGAGTAGGAAAGTGCAAGAAAGTGCGACGCTCAGATTTTGGCAAAACTTGGAATAAATGGAATAAATTTAGTATAATTTTTTCTAAGACATATGCGAGATTCCTTGCTTACGATTTGCAAAAATGACCGAGATTTTTTGATCCAAAGTTGGCCAAATATGGAAAATTTTTTGCAAATTTCGGCCTGAAATTTTTCATGTCTATTTCTACGGTAGAGTACAATATTCCCACAAAAAATCAATTTTTTCCGCGCGAAACTGGGAAAGATACGGACCAAAAAGTGTCTTTTCTCTGACCGCTCTCCGCATTTTACGTACTCTCTCGGCCGCAAAGATCGTTGAATATCTTGGCTCTCCCAGCAAAGCGTGAGCTAAAACTTTCAGCGATTGATATGTAGTCCATGGTCGACGTATGTGCAAAATCTAAAAAAAATCTGAGCACCGCAAATCGAACTTTTGATACTTCGAAAATCAAGATTTTTTGATTTTTTTGGCCAAAAGTCTCCAAAAAATCTCCAAAACCAGCCCATATTCCCGTCGATTCCGTTAAAAAAATTTGAGTTTTGCCTCTCAACCCGTTTGTTGTGCCATATCACTCACTTCTTCACATATCCTTTCTACAGTTTGAGGTGTCTTAAGTAATTATTTCCCTCCGATTTTCCTGGTGCTTGATAACCTTTCCCAACGCATTCCATTAACCCGTTTTCCCTCGGTGTTTCGCTTCCATATACGGTGATTGCCGGCGAGTAATTGCGATGCTTTCAGCAACCACGTCATAATTACGCCAAGTCCTAGACAGCTTTGTTTTTGCTCTATTCTATCGAAACTTTTTTTGAATTTTTTCGAACTTTTCGCATGTATTTATCTGTTTCTTTGTTCTTGAGGGATGGGCGATGATTTGAGGGGAATTTGGGGGATTTTCAGCAATTTTTTGTTGAAAAATAAAAAAAAAATTGAAATGAATTTTTTTGATTTTTTACTCAAATTGCGACACTCAGATTTTGATGAAACTTGGCACGAATTTAGAACAACTTTTTCCTAGATATATGTGAGATTTCCAGCTCGCAAATTAACAGAAAAAACCAAGATTTTCCGATCGAAATTTCGAAAAAATGTAAAATTTTTTTGCAAATTTTGCCATGAAAAGTTTCATAGCTATTTCTACCGTAGAGTATAACATTTCCACAAAAAATCAATTTTTTCCGCGCGAAACTACCAAAGATACGGCCAAAAAGTAAATTTTTTCTCTGACCGCTCTCCGCAATTCGCGTGCTCTCTCGGCCGCAAAGATTGTTGAATATCTCAGTTCTCGCTGCAAATTGCGGGCTAAAACTTTCAGGAATTGATAAGTAGACCATGATGGACGTATGAGCAAAAAAATTCGAAAAAATCAAAAATTTGAGTGTCGCAATTTTGATTTTTTATCAAAAAATTGTATTTTTTTGTCATATTCTTAAATTTGGCTCTCCAAAAACCCTCTCAAATCCATTATCCTCCCTTTATTCTATCCATCCATCTGTCTCTGTCCAGGATTTTCAAAAATTTTCGAAAAATTTCGCACGTTTTCCACTCCCCCTTCCGATCAGCTGCTCTACGCCGCCGGTTCAGCGGATTATTAACGCTCTTCCGGCTCTTTCATAACCGCGCATCAATTTTTTTTCGAATTCGCGCAACGCCACTAATCCGACTGCATAATAGCGAGGGGTTTTCAAAGCAAAAAATTTTTGAAAATACATTTCCCTCATGGCCTATACGATCTATCGTTGGCGCTACGAAAAGGTCGAGTTTTACGGAAAAGTAAGTGGGATTTTTTGGAGGAAAATCTGGCCGATTTTTTATGCTAAAAACTTTTTTTTTGTTAGTGAAATTGTTAGTTATACCTAAGCATATTATACTTGATTTTTCTGTTAGTTATTAATAAAATTTTAAAATTTTTTTAGCGAATTTGTTAGCGTTATGTATTTGATTTGGTATGTAGGCAAAGTTTAGATACCATTTCACAACAAATTTTTAAAATTTTATCAAAATTTGAATTTTGAAAATTTAAAAATTTTTTAAAATTTGGTCCCCCTTTACCCCGCCCGCCCTCTAAATTACCAAAATTACCACGCCTACTCTCTATTCTATCTCTATCGTCCATCACAGCTTTAATCTCTCCTGTTTACTGCGTCAAATCAACCAAACTTTCTCGTTTTTTCTTCACCTTTCGGCTCTGCCCCAGTAAATCCGTCTACATGCCCTCCGGGCATCTCGCCGTCCAAGACGATTTACTCTCGTAGACCCCGATGCATTTGAGACATATGATTCCACAGTGACCCGCGGTTATTGTGGCCTTTTTTCAGCTACAGTCTTCTTTGCTGCAGCAACCTTTTTGCGCAACTCTTAGTGACACATCAGCTTTAATCAAGTCGTCTTTTCTAGTCCGAATCCGTCTTATCTTTCAGTTTTTGTATTGGGTGGTTTCATAAAGTGCACGGACAGTTTTTTCGCGGCTCGCACTGTGCATAAAAAGTAAAAAATTTTGCACTGTGCATTCCCATTTCCTTTGGTTTTCGCACTGTGCGGCGAAATATCGCTGCGACAGAAGCAAGTTTTAACTTTGTACAGTGCAGACGGCTTGCTGTCGGTTGCACAGTGCAAACGGCTTTTTTGTCGCTTGCACAGTGGGAAAAATTCAAAACGCACTGTGCATGAGCGACAAGTGTGGGAAAAAGTTCCGAATGCACTGTGCGGACGGCTTTTTCGTCGTTTGCACAGTGCAAACAGCTTTTTCGCCACTTTCACAGTGCAAACAGCTTTTTCGCCACTTGCACAGTGCAAAAGGGCCTTTTCGTCGTTTGCACCGTGCGAAAAGTTCAAAATGCACTGTGCACGAGCGACAAGCGTAGGAAAAAGTTCCGAATGCACTGTGCGGACGGCTTTTTCGTCGCTTGCACAGTGCAAACGGCCTTTTCGTCGGTTGCACAGTGCAAAAGACTTTTTTTTGTCGTTCGCACCGTGCAAACGGCCTTTTTGTCGTCTGCACAATGCAAAAAATTCAAAATGCACTGTGCGCGCGCGAAAAAATGTCCATCCCACTTTCTGAACCTACTAACCCCCTATTATCGAGTATTGTAAATTGAGATTTTTTCCAAATAAAAAATTTTTTTTATTCCGTCGGTTTTTGTATGATTTTTTTGAATTTTTCCATGGAAATAACCAAGTTTTTGACGAACGAGTGCAGAGTTGTTTTTTGGCTTCGGTTGATTGCGCAACAGTCCGGTTGTATCCCCCCGATTTTTCTGAGAATTTCAGTCGACCCTTTGGCACCCGTAACAATTTTTTTTTTCAAAAATTTTCAATTTTTTTCAAAAAAAAATTTTTTTTTCAAAAACCCAAAATTCCATATTTGCTTCGTTTCAACGAAAATTCAGCCAATTAGCAGTGAAAATCACCCGTAAACATTGTAGATATTTCCATAGTTAACAGCAAAGATGCACTTGCATTGCTTTCCATGCGAAAATTCGAAAGAGAAATACAAAAATCTTCTGTTTCCAATACTATTTCCCCACTTTTCTTCCATCTATCTTTCACCTACATCTTCTCCGCACTGTCACCGCGAAGTTCGAGGTACCGCTTTTGGGTCTAATTGAGTTTTTGGGTTGTTGAAGCGAAGCAAATGTGTGTGGAGTAGAAATGATTTAGGTAGACTAACATAATTAGACGATTTCTTTTGAATTTGAGGGCAAGAGTTATTTTACAGTGTAATTTTGGCTTTAAAAATACCAAAAAGTTCATAAAGTAATCAAATTTTCAAAAAAAAATTTTTGGTCCCACCTTGCCATACTTTCCAAATTTTTGCCAAAATGCCATGCCCGATCATTCTTCAAGAATTTTCTTTCCAAAAAGTCAGCCTCTAGCAAGCCACAGTAAAATTTGATGACTAAAAACCCGACTAGATTCCAACCCCATTCTAAACCGGACTGTTGCAGGCAACGAATGCCGCTGCGAACGAGCGAATCGCCGAGGATTCGTTCCGCAGCCTCGAAAGAGCGGCCAAGAATGCGTCGGCCGCAGTCACGCAAACCGTCTCGGCCGTGAATTCGGCCCAGCCCCACATCCACAACCATCAGACCGTCGAGGAGCTGATTATCGAGTCGCAGATCACGAGCAATCATGTTCGACCCGTCATTACGGCTATCAAAGGTAAGAAGGAGCGCTGAAGAGGAAAAAATTGGATTTCTTTACAAAGGAAATTTGTTTTTGTTTACCTCTATATCAGTCTGTCGGTAAAATAATGTGCACAATGCCGCTGTGCCGATCGCGTCGCTGAAGTGAAAAGCAATTTGATTTTCTCCGCGACACAATTCATTTTCTTGGTGACGATGAGATTTTCGATGCGACAGAGTGCTCATTATTTTCCCGACAGACTGATAGATAGAGAGTACCAAGCCTCCCTGAATTCTACAGGCGCCTTGGAATGGTGAAATCTCAATTTTTACCCAAGTTTCACCATAATTGAGCACTCAAATTTACAAGGGAAGTGCCCCAACTGCGACGTTCAAGTGTTCTCGGTAGACATAGCAAAAATCGTCATGCCAAAGTGCGCAAAAAATTATCTTATTTTTGCCAATTTTTGACCTAATAATGTGGTTCAGAAAAGCGCAAGCTGAAAATCTTGCATATCTGGTGTGAGAAAAAATCATTATAACTTTGTGCCAAGTTTTGTCAAAATTTGAATGTCGCACTTGGGGTTTTGCCCTTGTCACTCTGTCCCTTAAATTTTTGAATTAACTAAAAATGCGACACAAAACTCCAAAATCTTCATTCCAGAATCTCAAGCCGCCGCCACTCCATCCGACCGATTCCGTGCCCAATCCAGTCTGATCTACGAGACCGAAGAGTTCCTTCCGCCAGCCTCACAACTCGTTGATCTTGCCCGCCGTGCCGTGCCCGAAGTCAAAGAGCCTCACAGCGCCTCAAATCTCCAGTCAACCTCGCAGAAGCTCTCAACGGAACTTGCGACTCTCAGAACTACGCTGAACAAGGCGCGTCAGCTCAATTACAATCAACAACTTGATCATACCGAGGAGTTGATCCGAGAGTTGGATCAGGCCTTGCAACAGACCAATCGAGACGTCCGTGAAGGCCATATCCGACCAACCGCGGCCGCTGGCGACGCCAGCCAACGGCTAAATGATGCGGCAAGACAGGTCAGCTCAACTCTGACTCAATTGGTTTCGGCGGCCCAAAGCGCGGACAAGCAACATGTTGGAGCGTCGGCGATGGATGTCTCTAACGCCTTGAGGCGATTCACCTACAATGCTCAAGAGATCGCACCGAGCTGTGGAAACAATGTTGATACGTATGTAATTTTGACGCTATACGCTTTGTTTTATCACAAAAAATGCTAAAACTTCCTCCAATTTCAGTTTCATCGGCAACACTCGCAACGTAGTCCATGATTCGGGAAACATCTTTGTTCAAGTCCGCAATCAAGCCTCGCCAAGCCGTCTGCGCGACAGTCTGAACACTGTGCAAGCATCAATTCGCCAGACGCTCAACGTCCTGCCGGATCACGCCTCAATCGAAGAGGCGGTCAAGAAAATCGCTCAAGCCGAACACGTCCAAGTCTCAACGTCGTTGGATCTGCGTCAAGCCGCTGGAAAGTTGATTGAAGCTGCCTCCGAACTAATCGCCGGCCTTCGAGCCCCTGAACAACGAGGCCGGGTTGACCATTTCGTCGAAGCCTACATCACCTTCTTCGCCGTGACTCGCACCCACATCAACGAGAAAGTCAGCGAGCTACCGGTGAAACGAGAGATCCTGGAGAACCTGGAGATCTCGCGCAACGCCGCCATCAACGTTTTGGAGCGCTTTAGCGGCGCTCAATTGGACCCTCAATCGTTGGTCCATACCCAACAGTTGAGTCAATCGGCTCGTCAGCTGAGCGAGAGTGTCACAACGATCGTTAACATTACAAGCCAGGAAGCGCCATGGGTGAAGGAGTGCGACAACGCGTTACGAAAGATCGAGGCCGTCCGACCGATTCTGAATGAAGCTATCGTTCCGCAGAACCACAACAGCTACTATGAAAGCTTGGACGCCGTGACCGAAGAGGCCAAACGACTTGGCAGTGGACTCTCCGGAATGGCGCATCACGCTCGTCATGGCAATGGCGACGAGCTCTACAAAGCGGTGCATCAAGCGGGTGATGCGGTCTGCGGACTGGCCGAGAATGCAGTCCAATCCGCCTATCTAATCGGTGCCGGACACCCTCAAAGCGTTGGGGGAAGACCCGCACTGTTCGATGTGGAACGCCTGAACCGCAATCTCTTGGCCATTCAAGCCATCACCGAGAAGATTGTCAACGGACAGGTTGAGACCTCCGACCTGGTCGCGGAAATGCAAGCAATCGCCGCGCACGCCTCAAATGTCGCTCAGATTTGCCGCGATGCCACAGAACGCACATCCAGCTCGACGACGAAGAAGCAATTTACCAACTGCGCCCGAGACATCACCGATATCACATCCAAACTGATTGCGGCAGTGAAAAAGCTTCAAGCCAAGCCAGAATCCATCGACCATCAACAGGACGTCAACGAACGAGCGTTGGAATTGAACGATGCAGCGCATACGCTCGCTCAATTCGTTGATCGGCCCGACTTCACGCCAAATGCGGCAAAGATCAGCGCTGAAGGTCGTCAGTCCCAAGAACCACTGCTCCAATCAGGCCGACAGATGTTGGACGCTTCGGCCAAGATGTTCAGCACGGCCAAAAAGTTGGCGGTGAACGCAACCGACGCCAACACTTGGCAAGAGATTGCGGACAACAGTCGCGTTGTCTCGGAGTCCATCAAGAACCTGGTAACCACCATCCGCGACCAAGCTCCCGGCCAGGCCGACCTCGACTTGGCGATTGAGAAGCTGGGCGCGCTGATTCGTCAACTTGACCGTGCTGCCTTGGATGCGGCACAAGATCAACTGCCCAGATCCAACATCTCCGAACAACGGGTTCATCAACAAATCGTCTACTGTACGCAGACCCTATTGGAGCACATTGACCCGCTCAAGGCGGCCGCCAAATCGCATGCCGAGCAGCTGGGCCATGAAGTTCGCGAACATGTCAAATCGACCGAAACACTCGTCCAGTCGGCGGTTCAAGCGGCTTCATTAAGCTATGACTCCGACGCGCAGAACAAGTTCTTCGAGCAGTGCAAGACGGTGGTCGAAGCCGAACTCAAGCTGATGATTGCCGCAAAAGATGCCGGAGGCAACCCGAAGGCCGAACAACTCCACTCGGTCGTCGATGAATGGGCGAATCAGCTGCGTCGAGCACTGTCCGACCTGGAAAGAAGCGTCAACTTGCTGGACAGTCAAGCCGGGGTCATCCATGGAATCGTGGAGACGATTACGAGGAGCATCGCTATCACCGACCAGTCCAAAGCGGTTGACCCGAGCGACTCGTTCCCGAATGTGCAAGCGCGAATGGTCGAAGGGTTGGAGAAAATCCGCAAGATCGCCGAAGATATGCCTGTCCGAGACGTGGAGGACCTCGGCAAGGACAGCTTAACTTTGGCCGAGCTCTACCGAACGTTGGCTGAGGATGGCCGAGTCGCAACTTCGTTGTTGACCAACTCCGACCTCTCCTACAAGCTGAAGGTCTCGGTTCAACGGCTCGGAACAACGTCCATTGAGTTGGTCCGTGTCGCCGGTCAACGTCGCTCCCATCCGTACGACGAACGGATTCGACACGATCTCCAACGATCGTCGGAGGTTGTCGTGGAACGCTGCGAAGAGGTCTTGGCGGCGCTGTACGAAGGCTCACGGGGAACGCAAGCCTGCATTAACGCTGCCAACACTGTTTCCGGTATCATCGGAGATCTAGACACGACCATCTTGTTTGCCACTTCCGGCTCACTAAATCCAGCCTCTCCGCAGCATCAGCCGCAGAGCGCCAAGGAGCATCGCGACACAATTGTTCGTACCGCCAAGGCGTTGATCGAAGATACCAAAGCACTCGTCACCGGTGCCGCTTCGAACCAAGAGCAACTCGCGGTGGCGGCGCAGAACTCGGTCCGCACCATTATGCAGCTCACGGAAGCCGTGCGTCGCGGCGCGTCCGTCCTCTCCAAGGACTCGCAGGAGTCGCGAGTGCTCGTGTTCCATGCATGCCGCGATGTGGCCGCGTCGTTGTCGAACCTCATTAACGCCACGAATCGGGCGTCCGGAAGGAACCCGCAAGACCCGGCAATGAGCAATCTGAAGGACGCCGCCAAGACGATGGTTATTAATGTTTCGAACTTGTTGAAGACGGTGAAATCATTTGAGGAGCAGAATCGGGGAGGAGCATATGCCCTCGAGGCTGCTATGGATGCCATTGATTTCGCTGTCAGGGTAAGTGGCGGTTTTGTGGACAACGCTAGGGGATACTATCAGTGTGTCGGGAAAATCATATGTTTTGTCACGCCTATCACCGCTTTGCGACGGCTCGCAGGAGATTTGTTGCGCGACTGCGACGAGGCGAGAAATTCTGCTGCGACCAATCCACATTATTTTCCTGACAGACTGATATGTATATACCACCGCCGAGCAGTACATTCTAATCTCTACTTTTCAGCAATACGACCTCAACGAATCCCCCAAGCGCACCGATCCCGCTACCGCCGAAGATGTGATTCGAGCCACCCGCGAAGTCACCGAGGCCTCAACCCGCGCCACAACGATGGCGTCGGCCCTCGACACCGAGCGTGTGATTGCGGCGTCCAACTTTGCGCGCAAAGCTGTCGCCGACCTCTTGTCCACTACCTTGTCCGCTTCGCTGAACGCCGACACTCCCGAATTGGGGGCGAAGACGAAGAATGCGGGACGGGAGGTGGCGATTCAGGTGAAACAACTGCTTCAACATCTGTTGGCCTATGTTGCACAGCCCGCAAATCATTCATGCAAGGAGCTGATCTTGTTGGCTTCACAGGAGGTGTCTAATGTAAGTCGGGATTTCTTTGCTGGGTCTATATTAGCTAGTCCTTTCCCCAAGGGTCCGAATTGACTAGTCCTTTCCCTGAGGGCCCGAATTTCCGAAACAAACGTCCCGAAAAGTCAATTGGCGATATCGTTTCGAAACATCTCAAGTTTTGGTCCATTCTTCACGCCTATTGATACATCACTCCCCTTCCCCGGCCGCTGCCCTCCGTCCCCAAGGCCCTCAGGGCACAAGCATGGGACGTCGGGAGGGTCCGAACCAACTCTCGCCGTCAAAAGAGCGAGAAGCGGGGCCGGCGCACGAAAAAATTGTCCATCTGTTTCTGCGATATTTTCTTTCGTCGTTCGGTCTTTCAGGGGGGGAGGCCGAGAGGTCGTTTATTCATCCCCTTTTTTTCTTGCAGTCAGTCGGGATTTTGGCCAACTGTTGTGAGGCGTTGCGCTCCAACTGGTCCACCGAACGCAGAGAGCCGCAGAATGCGATCGAGGCCGCCGAAAACGAGCTGCTCGGCGCCGCGTCGTCGATTGAGGCCGCCGCCGAACGACTGCAACATCTGAAGCCCAGGCATCAAGTTCAGGTTGGTTTTGGTTTGAATTTTATTGTATTTTACTTTATTTTTTGGCGATTTTTTTGACTGGCAAGGGAAAGCAATGTCTATAAATATTCAAGATTAAATTTCAAGCGATTGTGACCAAAAATTAATCATTCGCTAGGCTTATTAAGTATGTGTGAATTCGGCCGTATAAGGGTCAATTTGAGTCCAAAAATTAGGGTGATGGCATCTGAAGTCATCTTACAGTAATTAGAGGTGAAAAATTGGTTTTTGCGACATGCACTGTGCAAAAACAACAGTTTTGCAATAGACTTCTTTTTCTTGTCATCGCTGGACTTTTTCTTCGCGGTTCAAATGCCAAAAATTGTTTCAACGACTGTCCGAACGGACAAGCAACAGTCTGTCGGGAAAATAATGTGGTCTCGTAGCGCCTTGGAATCTCCCATCATCGCTTTCTTGACGGCCGTCTGGAGATTTGGCAGGCGACTGCGACGAGGCGAGATATTTCGCTGCAACAAATCCACATTATTTTCCCGACAGACTGATATCTCAGCGTCTTTCTTCTCTATGATCGCCGAAGTAAAAAGCAATCTGATTTTCTCCGCGACACAATTCATTTTCTCGGCGGCGATGCGATTTTCCCTGCGATAAAGTGTTCATTATTTTCTCGACAAACTGATATCTCAAATTTTTTACTTTCTGAAAGTCTACGAGCAAAAAATTTGACCAATTTTTGATCATTCCACAGCCCTTCCAAGGAAATTTCTGTTTCCTACAGTAGCTAAAAGTGTTTGATTTGCGAACCGCCTAACCCAATTTCGCGCATCTCGCCTCGTTTTGCTCAATTTATTCAAATTTAATCCGCCCATAAAGCGAGAGGGATGGGGCTGCTTAAGCGGGCGGCTTCAAATCCCCGGCTTCAAATCCGATTTCCCCCCTTCAACTGTGATTTGATTTGGCCAAAAATTATGGCCAAAGTTATGCGCTTCCCAAGTCGGAAATTGTGTATTGACTTGTCGCAAGTGACGACATTCGTCTCCGGTTTACGACCGGCCGGCCGCATGTGGTATTAAGACCTTGCACTTCGGGGTCTGTTTATGCCCCGGCTTCGATTCTTCGCCGGGATTCGAAACGTTTCGAACAGCCGCGGCCCCCCCGAAAAAACATGCCCCGCCGCCGGTGCTGGGGACTTATGCCGCCGGAAATCGCCGGCGAACAGCTGGCCGGCTTCGGCGGGGCCAAAGGTTTCGGCCCCATCGTTTTTTGGATGGGTTTTGGGACGTGACAAATTCTTTCGCAAACACTCGAAGATAATGTCATCATTTGGGAGGCGGGTGAAAAGGCCATTGTCTTTATCGTTTCCTCGTGTTCTTTAGGCGTTTTTACGTCTTATTGCTTTAGTTTGTCTATCAGGCAGTCGGGAAAATGATGAGCATTTGGTTCATAAAGCCTGACTTTGGAAACGACCAGTCGCACAGGCTTGTCGGGAAAATAATGAGCACTGTGTCGCATCGAAAGTCGCATCGCCGCCGAGAAAATGAATTGTGTCGCGGAGAAAATCAAATTGCTTTTCACTTCAGCGACGGGATTGGCCATCGACAGAATGCTCATTATTTTCCCGACAGACCGATAATTCATATTTATTTGAGGGGCCAAGACTAGGCCCAACTCATTTTCTCTGCGGCGATGCGATTTTCGATGCGACAAAATTCTCATTATTTTCCCGGCAGACTGTTAGACAAACACGAAGTTATAAGACGCATAGCGGAAGATTTCAGCGTCTCCAGCGATTAAAATGAAGGTTCAGGGATCCCAAAAGACCCCCGCACCACATCATACATTCTTCCATTTAACCAGTCTCTGCCCATTAATTCCGAGTTCTGAACCTCTTTCGGGCGTCGTATGTGGGCCCCACATAGAACCCCATTACGCATTAATGGATTAGTTATGGCCTATGATCTATTTAAATGCATTCAGCGTATACAACTTTTGCCTCCGAAAAAACACTGCGTTTAGCTTCGGGCCGCGTTTCCGCCTCGGGGATTTGGTTATAAACAGCAGTCCGCCTTCTGCGGTATAAGGCCCGTTCCGCCGCCGCCGCCGGAACTCTGGCTTCTGCGGCTTCTGTTTCGGACATGCCGCACTAATCCCAGGCCTTTTTCCGCGCAATTATCTTTAATTAAAAGTGGGCGGCAATTCCAGACGCCGCTCGAGTGGGCCTTGAAGTGCGATGAAGGCCCGTAGATGGGGCCTTCATGTCGTCACTTAACCTCCTGCCTGTCGATGAATGCGAAAATTCTCCAGCGGTTTTTTTAAGGCATAGCGGGCTGGTTTCCGTAGAGGCATGGCCACTTTTTGAAGGTTTTTAGGTATTCAAGTGTTCGTGTTTCATCTGAAATCCATTTTTGGTCATTTCATATCAGAATTTTAAGGAAATGCAACTCTTTTTCGGCCGAATTAGCTCGGAATAAACACTAATTCTTGGGCTGGAAATATCCCAAGTGCGACGCTCAGATTTGCGTCAACTTTTGCTCACATTTTAGGCTTGGTCCACATATCAATCACTGAAAATTCTAGATCACGCTTTGCCGCCAGAGCCAAGAAATCCAAGAATCTTTGTGGCCAAGAGAGCACGCAAAATGCGAAGAGTGGCTAGCGAAAAACACTTTTTGGCCATATCTTTACCAGTTTCGTGCAGAAAAAATTGATTTTTTGTGGAAACATTACCCTCTACAGCAAAAATACCCATGAAAATTTTCATGCCAAAATTCACAAAAAAATTTCACATTTTTTTCTACTTTAGATCTAAAAATCTCGGTCGTTTTTGCAAATACCGAGCTATGTATCTCGCATATGTCTTATAAAAAAATAATCTAGTGCCAAGTTTCATCAAAATCTGAGCGTCGCACTTGAAGTACTTCACTTCAAAAGTAGTCTCTCCTCATTTATCGTACTCTCTCACAAAAACGATCATTATACCATCGAATTTCATTGTCAGCTTTCCTCAGGAGGCCTAGCTACTGAATAGTTAAAAAATACTGGTCTTCCAGTTCGTTATGAGTCCTTATTGCAGCCCATGTGTCCTTATATCATCCCAATGTGTCCTTATATCATCCTCACTTTTCCTTATAGCAATCGTTATGTCAATGTCGGGCGGCGCATCCAACTTTATCGCTTGGGATCTGCGCCTTCAGCCTCTCCTAATCCCAACGCCTTATGGCCCAGAGATCCGCGCGTTTCGCACAATGAAGCCAACTCTAACTAAGTCATTATGCATTTTATGCCCGCCTCAAATTCAATCCGCCGTTCTCAAGGTCGTTAAGTCCAAGTTCGTTCCTCCCGCTTTCGGAGAGCCTGATTCCTTGGCCCAAACGCCTCAAGAAATATGGAGAGGAATGCCCGCTCAAACAGCGGGCATTTCGAGAGGTGAAAGGGGGCAAAGGTCACGGCAAAGGATCGCCCTCCGATTTATAGTAGTAGGGAGGGCGACAATTCTTTCGGCCGCTGTTTTTTGCATGCACTGGCCAATGCATAAAACATTCTCCTCAGTTTAGGGCCTGAGGGATTTTTCAAGGCTCTCTGAGCGGTCAAGCCGGCTGAATGGACTTGATTTGTAATATAGATTGGCTTTTCCCTGGGGGTTTCAAAGGCTTAGTAGGTGAGCTAAGCTTTTCAGGGACTGATAAGTGGAGAGAGAAGATTTATGCAAAATTTGAAGTAAATCTGAGCGTCGCACTTGGAGTACTGCCCTTGTTAGATCAATAGGCTAAATTTTAAAATTTTCTCCCAGAAATTGATGAAATTTTTTTAAATCCCTGTAATTACTGTATTACATAGAGTACTATTAGTTCGTCGGGAAAATAATGTCTTTTTTCGGGGTTTGCACTGTGCAAAATTTGCGACAAAACGGCCCTGGGAAGCGTCAAAAAATGAACGCTTTTTTTGAAAAACCGTTGTATCACTCTGTCGGGAAAATAATGAGCACCATGTCGCTGCACCCATCGTGTTGCTGACCTCAAAACCAATTTGATTTCCTCCGCGACACAATTTATTTTATGCGATTTTCGCTGCGACAGAATGCTCATTATTTTCCCGACAGACTCGTATCGCCCTCTTGATCTTCTTAACCTCGGATAAGAAGGTCAAAACTCCGCAGGGAAACGCTGAATTTCCCTTAATCCTGACGCTTTTTCGTCCCTCTTTTCCAATTAGCCGGCTCTCGTAAAATCGCGATTAAATTCGCTCTCCTTCGGCTTTGTTTCGGTGAGGAGATTCGGAGCCACTTCATAGTTCAAAGCGCCCCAAAATTCCCGCCGCTTTTATGCCAAGTGCACATGGCGCGACTCGAATTGCACAATTTTATTCAAATTTCAGCGGCTTCCGCCCCGCCTCTTAGGCGATTGCTTTTCCGCTGTTGGCAAACTATACGTTTCCGCGGCGGCGGCGGCGCGTTTCCTATTCGAAATTCGGAAATTCGAGGGCAAATATTGAGATTTGTTAGGGATTGCAAACTTGATTTTTGGTTGCCATCGGTCTGTCGGGAAAATAATGAACGCAATGTCGATGCGCCAATCACGTTGCTGAAGTAAAAAGAAATTTGATTTTCTCCACGATACAGTTCATTTTCTCGGCGGCGATGCGATTTTCGTTGCGACAGAGTGCTCATTATTTTCCCGACAGACTGATAAGTATGGGTGCTGACGGCTGAGATTTTACAGAGCAAAAAGAAGTCTTTCAAGGCTAAAGGGGAAATTGAACCCGTGCGGCATCAACCCTCTTGATTTCCAGACTGCCGCAATAGCCACGGCTAACTTAAGTCGGTCTCTTACCGATGAAGAGATCGACCGCGCTTTTTATCGCTTGCAATGCCTGCGCCTTTTATCAGGAAATTGTGCCAGTTTTGGGAATTTCCGAGCCCTAAACCCAAAATTGGGCAGCTAGCTTTGTCATATTTCTTGATCAACACAACTTTCAGATTTTGTAACTCATGTTCCGCATAAAATTAGGAACGCCAATAAAAATACAATTCTTGTAAAGAAAGCCTAACAATAAGAGTCGCAGTTTTAGCAATTCCCTTGCAAAATTTTCCGTATTTTTCGATGCATTTCGCCGCGATTGAACTTTACTTTCAGTGGTTAGCACTTTGCATAGCTTCTGGCTTAACATTTATCAGTCTGTCGGGAAAATAGTGAGCGCAATTTAGCTGCCTCGTCGCTGAAGTGAAAAGCAATTTGATTTTCTCCGCAACACAATTCATTTTCTCGGCAGCGATGCGATTTTCACTGCGACATTCTGCTCATTATTTTCCCGACAAACTAATAGTTGAAGATTGGTCCAAAACGTTTCGACAGCGACCAATTCTGGGGCCCTTTTGTGGTCCTCGAAGACAAAGGCCCTCCGGGGTGGGCGGGGCCCACTGGGGCCTTCCTTCACCCTTGAGCGGACTTCCAGCCGATTTCCGGCATCCGGTCAATTGTCTTTAACGACCGGAGGCGCCCCGTCCGCCATTGTTGCATTCCCGTTTCCCCCGGCATCGGGAATAGGAAAGCGGCAAGAAAACCGGCCATCCCCGCTTTTGTTGTGCGCCACCCATTGTTCGCGGCCATAACAAGCGTCGTCGCGGAGTGATGGGGTTTTGTCCTCCCGCCTCGTACGACTGCTACTACCATGCGGTTTTGAAGCTCAAGCATGCCAAAAATTCAATGTTTTTGGCATTTTTTTCAAGTCCAAGGGCTAAGAATTTGTTTTCTTCTTGACAAAAGTCAAAGATCTCGTTGAATAGAATTACTAGTCGGTTTGTAAAGTCGTTGGATTAATTTAGGCTTCGCCAAATCTCTAGGTGTCGGCATAGCGATGATGGAAGATTCCAAATCGCGACTAATCCACATTATTTTCCCGACAGACTGATAAGATGACTTCGGAAGCCATCAAAAAAATTTTTAGGCTTAAATTTATTTTTATATGGTCAGTTTGTCGGGAAAATAATGAGCAAAATTTCGCTGCGCCAATCCCGTCGCTGAAATGAAAAGAAATTTGATTTTCTCCGCGATACAATTCAGTTTCTCGGCGGCGATGCGATTTTCGATCCAACAGAGTGATCATTATTTTCCCGACAACCTGAGAGTATTTTCATAAAGTCACATGGACATTTGTCGCGGCCCGCACCGTGCAGAAAAATTACCAATTTTTTGCACCGTGCATTTCACTTTCTTTCGGCTTTTGCACAGTGCATCGAATTATAAATATCGCTGCGACAAAAGCAAGTTTCAACTACGTCGCTGTGAGGAACTTGCACAGTGCAAACGGCTTTTTTGAAGTTTGCACTGTGCGTTGGCGACAAGCCTGGGAAAAAGTTCAAAATGCACTGTGCGAAGGCGAAAACATGTCCATGCACTTTATGAAAAAAACTATCAGTCTGTCGGGAAAATAATAAGCACTTTGTCGCATCGAAAATCACATCGCCGCCGAGAAAATTAAATATATCGCGGAGAAAATCAAATTGCTTTTCACTTCAGCGACACGATCGGCGCAGCGACATTGTGCTCATTATTTTCCCGACAGATTTATAGTATAATCTCTAAGCTCTCTCCTACTTTTTTGCCCATTCTCAAGTGTCTCAGGCAAATTTAACGACACTAGACTTCAATTCGAAGCCTCTGCTCTCCCACTCTCGCCCGAGACAGATGTTGCTCATGGCCGTCTGTCATGTGCAGCGCCAATAACTTTGATTTAACACTCGCGTATTCATAATGTTGTCAAACACTGCACACATGTCACATCCGCGCGCCCCCCACCCAACCCCATAATATCTGGCATCCCCCCTATTTGAGTAGGGGTGGATGCCAGGTGTGACGCGCGCCGCCCCCTCCGCTTGTCATCGTCTTCATGTCGCGCAGCTGTCGCGGCGATCCCACCACTCCTCCCAATCGTCTTTTATTCGCGATGCGAATTCCATCCGCTTTTTCTCCGACTGTTTCAAGGCCAGGCCCCCGGAACAGTCGGATCCGCAAATGGGGTGAGGGTGGAGTGAGGAGATTGGGAGTGGTAATTGATGGACCACGGGGAGTTCAACTTCCCAATTTAGCCCCGCCGATCCGCGGTCATTACAGCCACATTTGGCGCCTAACGAGCCACTTCCAGATCGTCAAGATCGGGTTGGCGAGATTTTAAGGAGTTTTTTGCTGGGTTGCTGCCAAATTAGCCTCCAATTTGAGGGAGATTTGATTTTTTCATTTCACAATAGAAGATATATCTGTCGGGAAAGTAATGAGCATTATGCCGGTGCCCCGATCATGTCGCTGAAAGCAATTTGTTTCCTCTACGATACAATTCATTTTCTCAGCGGCGATGCGATTTTCGCTGCGACAGAGAGCTCATTATTTTCCCGACAGACTGATACGACTGGTCGATTTTGAAGTCAGGCTTTGTGAACCAAATCTCAGCGCATTCTCAACGAGCTACCTATTTTTTCGTTATTTCAAGCGTTTGATGTGCGGGTACCCCAATTTTTCAAATTAGCCAAAATTTGGTGGGGAATACGACTTTTGCGTTATTTATATCATCATATAAGGTCACATACGGCCTTATACTTTCATATCAGTCTGTCGGGAAAATAACGAGCACTCTGTCGCCTTTTAAAATCGCATCGCCGTCGAGGAAATGAATTGTGTCGCGGAGAAAATCAAATTGCTTTTTAATTCAGCGACGCAATCGGCGCAGCGACATTGTGCTCATTATTTTCCCGACAGACAGAGATTAGTTAATTTATGAGGGTTTATATCCCCTTGGAAGATGTTATTGCTCCTTTATTCAACTAGATCGGCACTTTTTTGGGGCTGCTGTCTTCTTCCGAATTTCTGCTAAAAAACACCCCTCCTAAATGATAGCCTCAAGGCGCGTTAAACTCTTCTTTACTCCAATTTTTTGGATCTTCTCCTCTTATCAGTCTGTCGGAAAAATAATGAGCACAATGCCGCTGCGCCAATCGCGTCGCTGAAGTGAAAAGAACTTGATTTTCTCCGCGGCACACTTCATTTTCTCTTGATTTTCGATGCGAAATTGTGCTCATTATTTTTCCGACATACTGAAATTTCTCCTCAAAACTTTTCCCTCATGCTCCCTACATCGCAATGCGACATTCTGCACCTCATGCCTGGGGCGTTGTTGGTCGGAGAAACGACTCAACACGCCAAGGTATGGGAAGAATTGGAGCCTCCTGGGAATGCCCTCCTTTTCCCCCGCCGTAATCTGCGACGGCGGCGGGCACTTGAGCGCGGTTCGCACGGTACCTGATTCCGCATGTGCACTTAATGGCATTACATCACTGACCTGGGCCCGGCGCGCCTGCTGTGTTTTTTTTTCGTCTTCGCCCTTCCTTTTCTTTGGCGAATGGCGCTTAATGCGGCGTGCAGTCTGCGTAAATCCAAGATGGGGGCTTTGATGTGTAAATTTGGGTCTGGTTAGGAGGTCGGAGGCTGGGTATAACGAACTATGAGGCGGGAAATTTTGTTTGGTAGGGTTATCTTGGCTATAATTTTGATGTTTTTGTTGTATTATGTGTTGGTGTAATTTGTTGTAAAATCGCGCATAATTGATAAAAAATGGGATGTACTGCTATAAGTTTGTAGTAAAACAAAAAATAGGGCATGCTACGGAGGTAGAATGAGGGATCTGACTTGCTACGGCTGTAGAAGGAAGGATCTGTCTTGTCTTGGCCATAGAATGGGGAGTCTTTCCCGCTACGGCTGTAGGATGAAGAATATGTCTCGCTGTGGCCGTAGAGCAAAGAATCTGTATCGCTTTGGCCAGAGAATCATAAATCTGCCTTACCTTGTCTAACGAATAAGATATCTGCCTTTCCTTGAGCAAGGAAGGAAGAACCTGCATCGCTTTGGCCATAGAATAAAAAATCTGCCTTCCTGCTGCAGTAGAACAAGGAATCTGTCTACATTTTCCCTTATAACGAACAATCTTTCTTGCTTTTCCGATAGCCCTACAATATCTTGCCCATTAGCCACATAGACTTGGCTCCGACTCTGATATGTCTAGTATTCTTGGGTTCTAGATTCCTTTAGAGGCAACCCTAATGCTGGGCATATCGGAGGCAGTGCGAATGTCTGGCTACTGTCCTATTTTTTATCAAATTTTCCAATCTTGGGCATACAACATTTCTAAATATTCAAATTTTCAAAAATTTATCTTCTCCTTGCCAGTTATCGCGAAAAAAATTTTAAAAAATAAATTTTAATATCGTACTGTAACCTCCAATCTTTCAGAACCCCGACCAGGAGCTCGAATTCGATGTGCACATCATCAGCTACGCGAAGCAAATCACGAACGCCGTCTCGGCGCTGGTCAAGGCGGCGCGCTCCACGCAACGCGAGCTAGTCCAGCAGGGTCGGATCGACCCCCGTCCCCAACAATTCAAAGGCAACGACTACCAATGGAGCGAGGGCTTCGTGTCGGCCGCCAAAGCCGTCGCCGCCGCCGTCCAACAACTCTGCGAGACCGCGAACAGCGTCGTAGCGGGGCACGCCAGCGAAGAGAAGCTGGCGGCGTGCGCCAAGACGGTGGCCGCGCATACCGCACAACTGTTGGTGGCGTGCCGCGTGAAGGCCGACCAGGGCAGCCACAACATGCAGCGGCTGCAGAGCGCCGGACAGGCGGTCCGCGTCGCCGCCGAGAGTCTGGTGAATGCGGCGCGACAGCGGGTGGCGGACGACGAGCGAATCGTCGTCATCAACGACCGCATGGTGCATGGTATTGCGCAGGTAAGAGAGTGGCCAAGAGAGGCCAAAAAATCATGGAGAAAAATAGAAAAAAATCATCAAAAATGTCAAGTATAATATAGAAGAAAGCAAAAAAAGAGTATAAAACAATGAAAATTGAAAGAGATATGAATCGCATTGTGTCAACAAGTTAACAACATCCCATTCTAGGTGATGAAAGCTCAAGAAGAAGTGATACGCAAGGAGCGCGAGCTGACCGAAGCCCGCCGACAGCTGGCCCAAGTGAACAAGTCCCGATACGCGCCGCAGGACTCGGACGAGGACGCCGCCTGAACCTCAGCATATGCGAACCCATTCATCGAGTAATTGGATAATTTATACGATTTATTGTAACTCATTTCTATATTGTTTTTCCTGCCCGTTCAACACATCAATGAAGTTTTATTGTGTCATAAGGGCTGGTTTTTTGAGTAGTTTGAGAGTGAATTTGATAAGACAAATGATGAGGGATGGTGTTCAAGTCATCACACACCTGAAAACAACTGATTGCCTCAGGGAATTTGACTAAAAACTAGAGAAAATAGGAGATTTTGATATGATATCAGTTTGTTGGGAAAATAATGAGAACAATGTAGCTGGTCTATTGTGTCGCTGATGGAAAAGAAATTTGATTTTGTGGCGAAACAACTCATTTCCTCGGCAACTTTTGGATACGGCAGAATTCTCATTATTTTCCCGACAAACTCATGCCTACTGTAATATCGGAACTGGATCAAAGGTTGCTCGAATGTAGTGTCAAAACGTATTTTTGCAATTGAAAAACTTGAATATGCTCCGATCAACGCTGAACCTCAAAAATCGACAGGTCTTGATACCTGAACTGACAAAATATTATATGAGAAGAGAAAGTTCTCCAAGTGCGACGCTCAGAAGTTGATGAAACTTGGCTCAAATTTGTTATAGAATTTTTTTCTTTATAAGGCATATTCGAGACTTCTAGCTCGGGGTAGAATATGACGTAAGTTTACAGGAGAGCCCGGTTCTCTGAAGAGTCCGGTTTTTTCGTTTTCCACGGGAAGTCCGAAAAGTCATGCGTTTTGAATTTTCAAAATGAGAATTTACATGTTATACGACGAAATATTTTCCTACTTATTTCTAAACTGAAAGGTGACATTTTATACGATGAAAATTTTTCTTCATGTCGCCTCTTATGTCTAAAAGTTCAAACATCCAAACTCCTCGGCAAAAACACATCTTATACAATGAAATACTTCTTTGTGTATTTTTAAAATGGAAAGTGACATTTTATACGATGAAAAATTTTCATCGTATAACCTGTCACCTCTCATTTCTGAAAATTCAAAAATCGGGTAAAAATCGACAAAGTGCTCATTATTTTCCCGACTGACTGATATCGCAAGTTTTGTCGCCGTAAATTGTATTTACGTCATCTACCACAACATGACCTCCAAAACACCTTCTTCCCTACGGAAATGACGCATCCAGTGACTCATTTCCCTTTTACAGTTTACGATCACATAGTAAAAATACAAAAGCGTATAAAAATTTTTCCTTTTCCGGCCTACATTTACATATCTTTCTCGTGATTATTATGCAAATCCTGTGCTCAAAAACATAAAAATTTCCCTTCCGTGGCCATAAAACTGGCCACAATTTTATTATTAGATTATAATAAATGTATTAAGAAATCTCGGGGCCAGCGGTGCTGATTGGTTTAAACCGCCGCTCTTATTCATCATGTAAATGAATGTAGAAGGGAAGAGGGGATGTCAGGGGACGGGCTTATCGCGAATGATGACGAATATATGGGTTGGGGATGGGGTGGAAGTGTTGTTGATCATGTAGAGGTTTTTTGTTCCAAGTTTTAGAATTTGGGACGTTTTCTATGACAGTAGGGAAACAGTTGACACATTGGGACGTCTCTCACTCCCACTGTCTCTGTCTTGGGGTAAGAGCGTGTGCGCAATAACAAGTCAGTTTTCATCTTTTCTAAAGAAAACTCAGGTTTGCAAAAGCTGAAAGCAGAAAAAGTGGTTGTACGTCGCATCCAAGTCTCCGCGGATCCATTTCCCAGCATTTTCAATTTTTCCAAAAAATTTTTTTCTGTGCCAAAATTTGTGGCCCAAACGTGTTTTTCTTTGACCATTTTTTTCGCGTGATATAACAGCATTTCGGCTATCGTTGAATATCTCGACGGCGCCAGCAAATCGCGAGCTAAAACTTTCAGGCATTGATATGCGGCCCATGGAGAAGTTGTGTGGCAAATTTCACCAAGCGTCGCACTTGCAGTACTTGCCATTTTGTGCAGTTGATCAGTCTGTCGGGAAAATAATGAGCGGAATGTCCCTGCGCCGATCGGGTCGCTGAAGTGAAAAGCATTTTAATTTTGCTGCGACACAATTCATTTTCTCGCCGATGAAATTTTCGGTGCGACAGAGTGCTCATTATTTTCCCGGCAGTCTGATATTGCCTTCTTGAGCTCGTAGCGCTCGCAGAAAAAAGGCTGAATTTCCCTTTATTGAGTGCTCATTATTTTCCCGACAGACTGATATTTCTCCCCAAAACTATGCCTTCATGCTACCTGCATTCTGCGCCTTGCCTCGGGCGTTATTTTTAAGACAGTTATTATTCTGTGTAATGGTTAATAGTGGCTCCAACTTCGACCACACTGTGTAAAAAATTCAAAATTACCTTGGTACCCGTTGCCATTTTTTTTCGTTCGTCCCAGGCGAGGCATCCAAAAAATCTAACTTGGAGCTCATCCCCTTTTGTGTATCATCTCGTTCTTCCCCCCTTTCCCATACCGTATTACAAATACTATTATATCATATGTATAAATAAATTCGCCTTTGGCCAAACCACCCAACGCTCTGACCCTTGCGGAATGCAAACACTCCCCTCCTTTCTTGCGTAATAATTATTATATTCAATTATTGGCTCGTCCTTTCATTACCCGCATTATTGTCGTCATAACCCGCTCGCCCCATTCCCGAACCATTCGCGTTTGCGATCCAATTGTAAGGCGGACACTCACAGCTGTTCCCTCCCGCCGGCCCTTTCACATATTTTTGCGGATCCTGATATTCCTGTTTTATTATTAGAAGCGTCTTGAATCGAAGCGACGCAGTCGTTTTTTTTTAATTTTCTCTTTTTTTTGGTAACTAATAAAATATGCAATGGAGTTGATGTCTTTTTTTGACTTTTTTTTGAGTCAATCTGCAGCTGTCTAGTTATATCAGTCTGTCGGGAAAATAATGGGCACTCTGTCGCATCGAAAATCGCACCAGCGCCAAGAAAATGAATTGTGTCGCGGAGAAAATCAAATCGCTTTTCACTTCAGCGACGCGTACGGTGTTCATTATTTTCCCTCATTATCTTCCCGACAGACCGATAATTTGTCGCGCGCAAAAATATTGTCACACCGAACCATCTTTCTGCAAAATAGGCACTGTGCAAACCACTTTTTTCACCATTTGTGCAGCGACGCGCCAAAACCGCACTGTGCGAAGTACCAGGACTTTTTTGCCCTAATAATTGTAAGTGCTACTATTAGTCTTTTCATAAAGTGCGTAGACACCTTTTTTCTTTGGCAAATTTTGACTTTTTCCCACGCTTGTTGCTGGCGCACAGTGCATTTTGAAGCTTTTTGTCTTGTCGTGCGCGATTCTCATTTTTGCGACAAAGAATTTTTTTCAAAGTGCCACAAAACTCGGGGCGATGAATTCTCAGGAGTTTTTGCGCAGTAGCTATCGCACCTTGGAATAGCCTATCATCGATTTGCCGCAGTTGTAAATTTGGTGCGCAACTGCATACTGTTTTTGACGAGGCAAAACATTTTGCTGTGACAACTTGCCATTATTTCCCCGGCAGTCTGATACGAAAGAAAAGCAATTAATTTTGCCGCGACACAATTCATTTTCTCAGTAGCGATGCGATTTTTGAGATTTTAGATGCGACAGAGCACTCATTATCTTCCCGACAGACTGATTTGTGTCTTGACTTCACTTGTATATTAATTTTTATCGTGATCAACTCTCCATACCACTCTCAACTCATTTCACAACTCTCCTCTTGACTCATTCCCCTCGTTAAACATATTTACCCCGATTCCGTTCCCTCTCCCCTCTCTTGTCAACATGAAAGCGCGGCCGCACCGCCGACCTTCACAACCGATGTGGAAATGGAGCCACAATTGAGGGTCCCCGCTCCGATCGGCATATGAGGGCGAAAAGTTCACAAAAACAGCCTTTGCGATGGGCGAAAAAGAAAGATGGGCCATTTTCGGTGTAACACACGAAGACCCAAAAGAACTCGGGGGGCTCGCGGAAAAAGGTCGTCTTTCACAATGCAAATAGGGCTGACGAAAGGTCGGGCGGGTGTTACTGTTTTTGCGAAATGCAAAAATATTTTTGCTATAGGAGGGTTGTCGTGTACGAAGTCTAATTTTTACCGGGAAATGGACTCTTGGCACCTTTAAAATTGTTTGTAATAGACAGGCTTTACTGTATTGTGACAAATCAAAGGATTCTGGAGGTCCTTAGAGGCACAGTGACTGCTGTGCAATGAACCTTTGTACAGCAGAACCTGTCTATAAAAAAGACTTTCAAAGGTCTCAGGAGTCAATTCTAGGCCATCCCGAGCCTCCACAAAACGAGACCTTTCCATAGCGAATAATATTTTTATTTTCATTTTCAGTCCCGTGCAATTCGTTGTACAGAGGTTTAATTGTAGTCGTTGCGCCAAGCGCGTCGCTGAAGCAAAAAGCAATATGATTTTCTCCGCGACACAATTCATTTTCTCCGCGGCGATGCGATTTTCGATCCTACAGAGTGCTTGTTTTCCCGACAGACTGTTTGACTAGTATAATCATGCATTATGGAGAAGCTGGAGAATGTAGCGCTATTTTTCAAGAAAATTCTCAACTTGCGCACTCAGATTTCAACAAAATTTGGAGTAAATTTAGAGCTATTTTTTCTAATAAAGATTCGAAATCTCTAGCTCACGCCTTGCAGAAATGATGGGATTTCTAGAACGAGATTTTGTCAAGTTATGACAGTTTCATGTGAGTTTATGCATGCGAAGTTTTAGACCTATTTGCTGCAGTAGAGTATACTGTAAGCCGGCAAAGGTATGGCCAAAAAGTGCTTTCTCTCTGACCGCTCTCCGCTTTTGCGTACTCTCTTGGCCGGAAAGATCGTGCAATATCTCGGCTGCGAATGCAAAGCGTTTACTAAGACTTTTAGGAATTAGAAACGTGACCTCTGCCTGACATGTCCACAGAATTTTGAGTGAATCTGACCGTCGCACTTTGAGCACTTCCTTTGCATGGATAAAAACCGTAAACGTAAGTTTGCGCAAAGTTTATCGAAAAATCGACTTTTTTATGTGAAACATAAAATTTGGGAGCTCCAATGATATTATTTGCGCCGTGGATTGCCTTTGTCTTTGTTTGTTGCCGTTCTGGACATTAATTTATATTGCACTTGAGGCATGTGATTTAATAGGGAGGTAGTCCAAGTGTGACGCTCAGATTTTCTTTCAATTTTGCGCACACTTCGGGACTAGGCTAGATATCGATTCCTAAAAACTTTAACTCGCGATTTGCAGGGAGAGCCAAGGTACTCAATGATAATTTCAAATGAAGTTGAGGAATTTGAGCGTTACAGTTTGAGTATTTCCTCTGCGAATTTCTCTAGCTTACATTAATTTCTCCCTCTTCTAATTGGTCAAGCAACCCTTGAATATTATTTTAATATCGGTTGTCATGACAATACCTCCGTTATAATTACCGTACCCCTCTTTTTTCCCTCTCAACGACCATATAAACACCTAAACCCATACTAGTTTACTTTGACCTATAACTGTGTCAACACAGTTATGGATCAAAAATAAACAGCACTGTCGACCCTCCATCTACATCTATATATAACTCATAATGTGCATACAGAGTGTATGTACAACCGGGTCGCTTGTGAAACATCACTTTCTTGCCTCCGGTTTTACCGCCGCGCATAAAATATCACGATGAATGGGAGGGCGATCATTTATATTTCCCCCCTTCAACAAACAAAGAGAAAGATGTGTGGGGAACCCGTTTACTGTAAATATCATGTGTGTCACAACCATACCATCTGCTGCGGCGGCGGGGAGAAGAGAGCGGCGAAAGTGTGGTGGGGATGTTGTTCTTGTTATTTTGTTGCAATCGCTGCTTTTTTTGAGGTTGGATGTTTGTGTAAATGTCTAGAAGTTTTAGGAAAAGTCTTTGGGGGCGACGCAGAGTGTTTGATTCAACTTGGTAAAAATTTACAGGGAAAGTACTCCAAGTGCGACGCTCAGATTTTCTTTAAAATTTGCACATACGTCGGGTATGGACAAAGTATCAATTACTTAAAGTTTTAGCTCGCGCTTTGCGGGCGTCGCCGAGATATCGAACGGTTTTTGCCGCCGAGAGAGCACGCTAAACGTGGAGAGCGGTCAGAGAGAAAAGCGCTTTTTGGCCATAACTTTGGCCGTTTCGTGCGGAAAAATTTGATTTTTTGTAGAAACATTATCCTTTACGCTTGAAATAGGCATGAAACTTTTCGTGCCGAAATATGGCAAAAAGTCCTAAATTTTGGTCGATTTCGATCTAAAAATCTCGGTTGTTTCTGCAAAGCGCGAGCTAGGATTTTCGCATATATCTTAGAAAAAACTATTCTAAATTGGTGCCAAGTTTCATCAAAATCTGAGCGTCGCACTTGGAGTACTTCCCCTGTTAGAAAAAATTTTTTGAAGAAATATGCGGGATTCTTATACGCTTTTTCAAAAAGTGTATAGACTTTGTGCGGTCGCGCAGACGCTTAAATTTTGAGGAAACTTGGCACGAATTTAGAAAATTTTTACTAAAATATACGCGAGAATCCTAGCTCGCGCTTTGCGGAAACAACCGAGATTTTTAGATCAAAAGTCGACGAAAAATTTTACAGCTTTTGCCGAATTTTGGCACAAAAAGTTTTGTGCCTATTTCTACCATAGAGGGTAATGCTTCCACCAAAAATCAATTTTTCCCATGTAAAACTATGGCCAAAAACTATTTTTCTCTCTGACCGCTCTCCGGGTTTCGCGCAATCTCTCGGCCGCAGTTATCGTTGAATATCTCGGCTGCGCCTGCAAAGTGCGAACTTAAACTTTCTGGAGTTGATAAGTGGCATATGAAGAAGGTAACAGTGACCTGTGCACAACCAATTGCCGTACAACAAAACCCCTTTACAACAAACAATTTCAAAGGGTCGGAAGCGTCAATTTGGGGCCAAAATGAGCCTCAATACAACGAAACTCCTCTATAATGAACCTCTTTTTTTGTCAGTGACAGTTCGTTATACAGAGTCTTTACAGAGATCCAAGAATTTCTACAAAGACCCTTTATTTCCTCCAATATCAGGCCCACTTGAGTTGAATCTGATCGCTCTACCCCCTTCTTTCCCAATGGCCTCGATCGTCGCCCGTAAACAGGCCGCACACATCTGTCGCGTGTCTATTTTTACTCCACATTTTTCTATTTTTGCGCTCCCCGCGTGATAAACGGCTCTTTGTTTTCTTCGGGAGAACACTTGACCCCGGGGGGTCAAGTGTTTTTTAGTGTTTGTTCCGAATGTAATTTCACAATTCACGCTTCCCGCTCCCGTTCTCGGAGCTTCTACTTTACACTTTCGTTGCTGTTACATCATACATTTATGGGGCGCAATGACTCTGAACAACCGTTATTATTTCGTTACTGTCTCTTCTGGATTCTTCGCGATGATTTTTGGGGAATTTTGGGGATTGGAATGTGTGGGAAAATAGGAAAGAACCGCTGTAGAACAAGTTGCAAGGGACTAGAAAATTGTTTGTTATAGAAAGGGTTTGTTGTAGATAAAGGTCATCTTGCTCAAAGATTGATTCTTGAGACCTTTGAAATTGCCTGTTATGCTAGTCCGTTTGTAAAGTAGTGATTACGGCGACATGCATTGTTGCACCGCGGTTGCACGGTGCACCGTGCAACTTTTTGCTTTTTGCACCGTGCATTTTTTTGGGATGTCGCTCGCACTCTGACTTTTTTGCACGGTTGCGAAGTTTTTGGTTCTTCCCGGATTCAAAATGGTATGTTTTTTGCTACTCCGCCATTGTACGGTTCCGCGGAGGTTTAAGCCTTCAGAGAGTTTGATCTGTTTTATGAAGAGTATAGGTACATCATCAGGTCTGGCACGATACATAAAATCTCTGCGGAAAGCCCAAGATTTGAAATTTTTTTAAACCGGCATCATGTGTTTCATAGGTCGGTTGGATCAACTGGTGGTATTTCTGGTCAACAGAGACTACAACTCAAGTTTTTATGATTTTTAGATAGTGCAATATGGTCTAGGCTATCCAAAAAAAAGTGAAAAAATTACTCTCCTTTCCCGAATTGTCGTCTTCCTCCATTGACGACATCCCCCTTCGCCCCCAATCCTAATTCTTTGCAATTCGAATCTGCTCGAAAGGGAATTTCCATTTCGATGTGAGTGTGTTGTTTGCAGGCAGAAGAGGGCCGGTTCTCCTCCTTACTTTTCCCTCTCCCCCCTCGCACCAGTTACACTTCATTCCGTCCGCGCGCGCTTTTACATCCCCTCCCATTTCGCAGCCACGTGCGGCGAAAAAACATTCGAACAATTGGGTGGGGCAGCGGCGGAATTGATGGGAATTCTGGGCATTTTCGGGATTAATTTTCGAGTAGTTGTAGGAGAGAATTGATGATTGTCGCTGGGAACGGGGGCCTCCCACAGATTGGGTTTTGTGGGGAAAGTGCGAGGTCAGCGGGTCTTTTGTTTTTTTCGAGAAAACGTCATTTGCGGTCAGGCATTGCACTAATGAAGATGGGGGTTTTGCACTCAGCAGTTGTTTTTTTTACATCCAGAAGCAATTGAAATGGACAAGGAGGGCGTCCATGTGCGACGCTCAAATTTTCGTTAGATTTTGCATGAATATGAGGTATAGCTCGCACATTAATTTCTGAAATTTTTAGCTCGCGCTTTGCAGGGAAAGGCAGAGCTATTCGACGATCTTTGCCGCCGAGAGAGTACGCAAAATGAGGAGAGCTGTCATACAGTAACCCCTCCTTTTCTCCGTATCTTTTCCGAATTTGCGTGGAAAAAATGATCTTTTGTGGAATTATTAGCCTCTACGGTAGAAACAGGTACAAAACTTTTCATGGTAAAATTCGAAAAAAGTCCCGACTTTTCGAGTCGACACAAAATCAATCGATACCGGGCGTAGGCAGATGGATACCCATAAAAATGTTGTAGGAAGTGCCTATGAGGTCTGACAAAGCTGTTGAATCATCGGCGGAGGCTGGGCGAAGGTTCGGCGGAGACTTGGCGTGACTTTCAATATGTTGTGGGTAATGTTTCCACCAAAAATCATTTTTTTTGCACGAAACTGGCAAAGATAAGACCAAAAATGTGATTTTCTCGGCTCTCTGGATTTCGCGCACTCTCTCAGCCCTCAAAAATCATTCAATATCTCGGCTCTCCCACTAAAAGACAAGCTAAAACGTTCAGGTGTTGCCTTTCGCTTCCAGTTTTTCGCAACTTGCGTAGCGACCTGTGAACCCCGATCAGTGCAAATTCAAGGTCCAAATTCTCATCACTTTTTACCGCAAGTAGTAGCTCTACAGCTTTCCTCTTACCTCTTCGTCACTTCAAATTTTAATTTTCAATTGCCTGAGGAGTGTTTTTCTTTTAGTTCCGGCGCCTTTTCATGGAAGTGAAAGTCAAACTTTAAAGTCCACGTGTTTTTGTAAACGCCATTCTTATTTCGAATTCCGTGTAATGCTGTTGATAAGGGTTCTTCAATTTGTTTTCCGGGTGTTGTTTTGAAATTGTAATTGTATTGCACGTGGTTTGTGTTCGTGGAAGTTACTCCTGTCGGAAACTGGTTGGGGTTTTTTAACCCGTTTTTTAAGGGTTTAGTCATCAACGAGGGAGATTTTTAAAATTTACAGCCGTTGTTATGCTATTTTTTCAACGATAGCGCTCTAATTAAAGCGACTTTTCATTGGCTGAGTAGTTATTGTTGCCATGGAAACCATTTAATTGAAGAATTAAGCTTTTCCGTGTCATATTTATAACCAATGAGGGCCGAGAAGTCGGATGTAAAGTGGTCAAAAAAGCGTCGACGGAAACATATGTTACAAAATACCGTCTCTCTTCATTTTTCATTGTCAATGTTGGCAAAGCTTGTTGAAAATCTGAGCTAAGCCTGCAAGACATGAGCTAAAATTTTCAGAGAATGATTAGCACCGTGCGTAGGTTGTGTGGTAAAAATGTGAAGCAAATCGACCGGTCGGATACCGAGAAAAAAATTTATTTTAAACGCCCCTGTCGCACCGAAGATTGCGAAAGAAAATGAATTGTGTCGCAGCAAAATCAAATTGTTTTTGACTTTAGCGATCGGGACAGCAACATTGCGCTCATTACTTTCCCGACAAACTGATAGCTTGGCTTTCTGCGCAAAGCGTGGGGTAAAGCCGTCAGGGATCGAAGCTTGGCCTAGCAACCAAAATTTTTTTTGGCTTTTAGAATTTTTTTACATTTGATGCAAAAAACCTGTTTATGACGTACGATTTCAGAAGTCGCAAAAGGCAATTTCGGGGCAAACTTTCGTAAAACAAAGCCTCATATATGTACTACAGTGACGGACCCGATCCAGTGGCAAAAAACGTACCATTTTGAATCCGAGAAGCATCAAAAATGTGGCAAAATGCTTCCCTCTGCAAGTGAAAAAACTTCGTTTTGAAGGGTCCACACAAAAAGAGCGGGCGCGCTTTTGAAATCGGAGTTTTTTCACTTGGAGAGGGAAGCATTTTGCCGCATTTTTGATACTTCTCGGATGCAAATGATACGCCTTTTGCCACTGGATCAGGTCCCCCACTGTAGTTCATATGTGTACTAGTCTCTTTCTGCATAGTGCAGACATGAAAAAAAAACTCCACCGAATTTACGAAATGACTAGTAACAAAAAAAAATTTTTTTTGACTCTTTACAATTCGCTGTACATCGATTTAATCTCTCCCAAATGTGTCAAGCCTCCGTCCCTCATGTGAACCACATGATCTTCTTGCCGCTCCTTTCGTCATTCTCCTTGCTTTTCCCCCCTCCACACTAAACCCTCATCCATTCATTCTTTGGATGAGGATTTTAGTTGTGAAGCGATGTTGTTGTTCGAGGGGGGCGTCGAAAGAATGGGGGAAGAAGGGGCGAGCGGCTGTTGTCGTTGTGCATACATGATTGGTGGGTGTATCCGCTCGTCTTTTCTCCATTCGCTTCAGCGACATCTCCACATCGTCGTCCGGATTCCTCTGTCACAGCCCGAAAACATTGTTATTGTCGTTGTTGTTTTGGGATTTTTTCTTTCATTCTTCGGCTCGAACAGGCTTTATTGGAGAACTTGTTTTTTCTCGGAATTCGACTGGTCGATTTTTGCGAAATTTGGAATAGAGAATGCATGAGGGAAGCTTATCAATTGCTAGAGATTTTTAGCTTTAGCTTTGCAAGGAGAGCCGAGATTTTCAGCGATCTTTGCAGACAAGAGAGTATGGAGAATGAGGAGAGACGGTCAGAGGAAAAAAATTTTTTTTACCACGTTTGTGGATTTACGGAGAAAAAATAATTTTCCTGTCGAATGTCGGCTATTAGTACTATATTTTTATAAAGTGCACGGACATTTTGTCGCCGCAAAGTGCACAAAATTGCTTTTTACTTCAGCGACGCAATCGGCGTAGCAACATTGTGCTCATTATTTTCCCGACGGACTGATACGTTTGTTTTTATTTTTTTTTTTTTTTATTTTTTCCAAAAATCTCAATTTCAATTTCCCACCCGTTTGAATCCAAATTTCGCGAAATTTTGCGGACTCCAGACACTCCGAAAAAACGAGCCGGATCCTTATTCATTCCAAGTGTAACTCATGCAAAACAACGACCGCTCGGGCCGAAGAAGACGGGCCTCTCATTTCGAATAATATTCACACTTTTCGCGCCCATATGAGTAGTTGTTTACTCTCGGCCCGCCTACCGTATAATTGTAAAATTTGCAATTCCGAATTCAAATTTGCGGAAAATAAAAACAGAGACGCCCGGAGGGAAAACAATATTTTTTCGCTGTATAGCGAACGGTCGTTACGCAAAAAGAAATGAGTGAAGCTAGTGGTATCAGTTTGTCGGGAAAATAATGAGCACTCTGTCGCTGCGCCAATCGCCTCGCTGAAATGAAAAGCAATTTGATTTCTTCGCGACACAATTCATTTTCTCGATGGCGATGCGATTTTCGAAGCGTGCTCATTATTTTCCCGACAGACTGATAGATTGAAGTTTCATCAAATTCTTGAATTTTTTGCCATGATTTTTCGTCCCCACCGAGTCTTTTGCACCTTGGAATTTTCCAGGCCTTTCCTCCGTTATTACAAAAACCTCCATCATTCATATGATCAACCGTATTGCTTCCCAAAAATTTTGTAACACTTTTCATCGCCACTCTCCCCGGAGATAAGCCTGTTTATTTACATCGATCGTTTCTTATGACCCCAAGAGATTTTCAAATCGTTTTTTTCACAACAACAACTGTATAATGAAAGGGAATGTGCGATGCACAGACATCACTTCGATTTTGCAATTTCTGTTTATATTACTCTCGGTTTTTATCAGCGCAAGTTTTCCATGAGTTTTTTGAGGAACAAGGGAGGTAGAACGCCACATGGAATGTATAATATAACACCTTATGGTATGTATAATAAGTAATGTAGGTCGGAGATATGTGGGAAATTTTAGGAAATTTTTGATTTTCTCTGTGACCGCTCTCGGAATTTCGTGCGCAAAGTTTATGCGGAAAGTCGACCTTTTATGTGAAACATAAAACTTCGAAGCTCCAATGATATTATTTGCGCCGCGAATTGCCTTTGTCTTCGTTCGTTGCCGTTCTGGACATTAATTTATATTGCACTTGAGGCATGTGATTTATAAGGGAGGTTGCCCAAGTGCGACGCTCGGATTTTCTTTAAATTTTGCGCACAGATCTGGACTAGGCCAGACATCGATTCCTGAAAGTTTCAGTTCGCGTTTTGCAGGGAGAGCCGAGATATTCAACGAAAATGAGAGAATACGCAAAATCAGGAAGCGGTCAGAGAGAAAAACACTTTTTGGCCATATCTTTGCCAGTTTCACGCGTTAAAAAGTTGATTTTTTGTGGAAATACTATATTACACTCTACGGTATACATAGCTATCAACCTTTTCAGAAAGAAAAAAAGAAAAAACGCGTCACATTTTAGGTACCCAAAAAAGGTTGTAGGAAGTGCCTACGAGGAAGCCGTTGGGGGGTCGGCAGACACTCGGCGAAGACTCGACGCAGGTTTGGCGAAAACTTACAGTATGCTCACTTTTTCAAATTTTAGCTACAGTGAGGGACCGAATCCAATGGCAAAAAACGTCTCAATTTGCATCCCGGAAGGGATCAAAATGTCTCCAAACCGTTCCCTTCTCTAAGCTAAAAAACCCCGCTTTGAAGAGCCCGCCTTGAAGGAAAGGGCGCGCTTTTCAAAGCGAAGTTTTTTAGCTTAGAGACGGGAAGGGTTTGGAGTCATTTTGGCCCTTCTGGGATGCAAAAGGAGACGTTTTTTGCCATTGGATCAGGTCCCTCACTGTATTACTAACGTTAGTTTTCTTTACCCAGTCACTGTAAATAGCGCGAGCTGGAAATCTCCCATATGTCTTCCAAAAACTTATTCTAAATCTGTGCCAAGTTTCATCAAAATCCGAACGTCACACTTCGAGCACATCCCCTGTAAAAACAACTGGTTCTGCCGTTTTCTCCTTTCGTTTTACATTTTAAATAAAAATCTAGCCGTCTGTAGCGAAATGGTGACGGGGATGTGAGGGGTCTGCGAATCCCCTTTATGAGATTTAAAAATACTTGGGATTCCGGCTTCCCTTCCGTTTGATCGACTTTGTTCTCGCGGTAGCCCGATTTTTTCGACTTTCGCGGCGGCGATGTAACAAAATTAGATCCGCAGTCTGCTCTAACGTTTTTTTTTTTGGTTTAATCCAAACAGAAAATCAATGAATTTTCCATTGATCATTTTGAGCTTACAAGAAGAATCGACTTTTTTTATGCGGAACATAAAATTTGGGGAGCTCCAATGATATTGTTTGCGCCGCGAATTGCCTTTGTCTTCGTTTGTTGCCATCCTGGACATTAATTTATATTGCACTTGAGGCATGTGGTTTATAAGGGAAGTAGCCTGAGTGCGGCGCCCAATTTTCAGTACAGGGGGAGGTCAGTGACAAAAAAAACTTTTTGGCGGTATTCTTGGTAGCCTGCGCGGAAAAAAACTATTTTTTGATGAAGCATACTCTCTGGCAGCATTAAAAACAGGTATGAAACTTTTCGTGTCAAGATTCGCAAAAAACACCTATATTTTTGCTAACGTTAGTTCGAAAAATCTCGGTGTTTTTCGTAAAGTGCGGGCTAGGAATCAAGGCTATGCCTTGGAAAAAATTATTGTAAGTTTACGCCAAGCTTCATCAGAATCAAGCTTCAGTAAAGTGTTATCAACGGCCGGTGACTTTATGTGTCCTAAGCATGGCTGCAAACCGGGCCAGCCCGGCCCGGCCGAAGCTGGCCCGGAAAGAAGAATCAAGCCCGCAGGCCCGGGCTTGATGCTCCAAGCCCGGCCCGGGCTTGGAAAATTTGGAAAGCCCGGCCCGGTTCGGCCCGGAAAATTTTTACACTAGGTTGGAAAGAAAGAAAGCGGGAAATGAAAGGAAAATTATGGCAAATTTTCGCAAAATGTAAAGAAAAATTTACCAAAACCTAGGTACATAAGGTCACTATACGTTCGCTATCAGCAGTGTGTTCGAAAAAATGAAAAATTCGATCGAAAAAGCATATTTTTTCCTTTTTTCCGGGCAAAACTTAGACTTCAAAAAACCGGGCCGGCCCGGGCCGGGCCTAAAAATCGAAGCCCGGAGTCGGGCCGAGAAATTAGTCGGCCCGGACCGGGCCGGAAAATTTTGCAAAGCCCGGCCCGGAGCCATGCCTAATGTGTCCTCTAGAATCGTTTGCTGTAGGCAGGCTCGCTGAATTAAGTCCTTCTATAAAAAAATGACTTTTTTTAATCCCTTGTCATTTGTTCTACAGACGTTCCTTTCTATAATATTTACAGAGATTCCACTCCCCAAGACTTCTCATTGCGAAACCCTCATCTCTTTACATACGTATTATGATGACATTTCCCGAACGCGAGAGATTTTTCATTTCTCCACGTCATCTAAAAATAACTCAACGTTTTTCCTTTTTCAGTTAACACTCAACCGCTCCAAAGTCAACTTTTCGTTCAGCCGTTTTCAACGATTTTTTTTTTGAGTCACTTCTCAGAAGTCGTTTTCACAGACAGATCCTTATCACATCATCGATATTCCACTTCGTTTACACATCGTTTTTTCGCCTCTTCGAGAGCTTTAAAATCTCATTTTTTGGAAGGAATCCAGGCAGTTTTTTTTTGGGTCGAAAGCGTTGATTTGATCGTTACACTTGTTGAAAGTCCGGCTACAACCGCGTGCACTTTTATCCCGTTCTTGGGGGCGACGAGAGATCAACAGGATCTCGCTGAATGAGTTTGTTATACCCGGCTGGTTTTGGGGTTGGAAAATTTTAGTTTTTAAAAGAAATTGCGAACAGTACGACAGGTCTACATACGTTTAATACAGCGTAAAATGCAAAAAAAAAAATTTTTTTTTGAAAAATCTCAAGGTTATGTTTGGCATAAATTTTGCTGACAGGGGAAGTACTCCAAGTGCGACGCTCAGATTTTCTTTAAATTTTGCACACACGTCGGGTATGGACTAAATCTCAATTCCTGAAAGTTTTAGCTCGCGCCTTGCGGGCGCCGCCGAGATATCGAACGATTTTTGCCGCCGAGAGAGCACGCTAAACGTGGAGAGCGGTCAGAGAGAAAAGCGCTTTTTGGCCATAACTTTGGCAGTTTCGTGCGGAAAAATTTGATTTTTTGTAGAAACATTATCCTTTACGGTTGAAATAGGCATGAAACTTTTTGTGCCGAAATTCGGCAAAAGGTGTCAACTTTTCGCCGACTTTTGATCTAAAAATCTCGGTTGTTTCTGCAAAGCGCGAGCTAGGATTCTCGCATATATCTTATAAAAAATTATTTTAAATTTGTGCCAAGTTTCATCGAAACCTGAGCGTCGCACTTGGAGTACTTCCTCTGTGAGATTTGGGGCAAATTAAAACTGTAATTTTTTAAAGCTTACATTATTTTTTAGCTCGCATTATGCAGAAATTATGGATATTTTTAAGACGCGCTTTGCAGAGACTTGCGCTTAACCGAAAATTAATGGTATTTTCCTTCGAAAAATGCCTAAAAATTAAAATTCATCAGTCTGTCGGGAAAATAATGAGCACTCTGTCGCGTCGAAAATCGCATCGCCGCCGAGAAAATGAATTGTTTCGTGGAGGAAATCGGATTGCTTTTCAGTTCAGCGACGCATCGAAATTGTGGTTATTATTTTCCCGACGCTCTGATATCTCGATTTTTTTGACTGCAACTTTACAAGATAATTTTTCCATAAAAAACCGATTTTTTCATATAATAACTTTTTATTTGTCCACTTCCAAAAATCGATTATTATTTTCGGACTGGAGACCTGAAGTCGGCAAACTTCCGTATTTTACACCACAAAACTCTCGACCTTACAACAAGACTGTAATCCGATATTCTTAGTCATCGAATTCCGGAATTTCCGTCGCCGCTCTATGAGACATCTTGGTTTACTTTTCCAATACATTTCTCCCTCTATTCAGATGTTTGCACTCTTAGTCATCACATCTAACACCCTGCTTACAAAAGCCCACAAGTCATTTCTCTCCCTCTGTTCTTTGGTTTTACATCTTTTGAAAGGATTTTTTTAGATTTAAAAAAATTTACATTTAAAGCGTCCGTATTTTACACAATTTTTTCTTTGCCAAACGCGTCAAATTTAAAACTTTTTTCGCCCAAAAAATCGCCCTTTCCCTAAACTACAAGAACTGTGACAACTAATCGCGAAATACTATAGTAGTGTTCGTTATAGAAGGATTTCGTTTTCCAAAGGTCTACATCAGTCTGTCGGTAAAATAATGTGGATTCGTTGCGCCTTGGAATCGCCCATCATCGCTTTGCGACGGCTGGAGATTTGGTGCGCGACTGCGCTCAGGCAGAAATTTAACTGCGAAAAATCCACATTATTTTCCCGCCAGACTTATAGAGCCCACCCAACTCTTACTGGACCTCAAGACGTCCTTCGTCATAGCCAGATTTTGTTCAACGGTGGTTTGTTGGACAAAGGGCATACAAAAAACGAAATCTCTGTACAACAAACCTCTGGACAGTTCCAGAGGTCCCAGGAATCGTTTTTAGGCCAAAATGAACCCTCCTTCGACGAGACGTTTCTATCAGCCTGTCGGGAAAATAATGAGCATTCTGTTGTATCGAAAATCGCATCGCCGCTGAGAAAACGACTTGTGTCATTCAGCGACGAGATCGGCCCAACGACATTGTGCTCATTATTTTCCCGACAGATTGATAGAAGTGTCTCGTCGAAGGAGGGTTCAGTTTGGCCTAAAAACGACTCCTGTGACCTCTGGAACTGTCCGTTACAGAGCGGTTTTGCTGTACAGAGGTTTGTCCTTCAGAAAATTTTGCGAGATCTCTCTATAACAACAATTTTTGAGGTTTCAAGACGCTATTTTTCACTAATTATTGTAGGTAAGCCCTACAAAGCCCGAAGAAATTTTCCAGTCTCTACCAATAACAAATAATTTTTTTCGTCCTTTGCGATCCATTTTACAAGTTGCTGCAAGCAAAAGTGAAAAAAAAAAATAAATCAAAAACATCTCGTTTTTTCCCCCTAAATCACATTCCTGCCCCAATTCCCCATTAGCATCATATGTTGTCTCCCCCATTGCCGACTAAACATCACATGCCCTCCTTTACACATTTCCTTCGAACTCAATTTCTGCAATTTTCTCGTCCCGAAAAGATGCCCGCAGGCAGTTCCATCGGTGTGAAAACATTTCCGAAGAGTGGGCGCCTCTCAGTCGGCCACTTGGAGGAGGAAGAGAAATCTCCGACCAAGACAGAGAAAAAATCCCTTTCGATTTGGCCAAAAACGCCGATTTTACACTTAAAAGAGAGAGTGGAATGGAGTTGGGGCCTCCCATTCAAGTGATCCTTCAGACCGACTTTAGTTGTTTTTTAGTGATTAGAAGGTGTACAGTAAGGGAGGGGGAAGGCAAAACGAACGTCTTTTTGGAGGGATTTGCTTGAATTTCTAACCTTTTATCAGTCTGTCGGGAAAATAATGTGGATTTACCAGACTGTCTAGAAAATAGTGTGGATTTATCAGTCTGTCGGGAAAATAATATGGATTTACCAGACTGCCTAGAAAATAGTGCGGATTTATCAGTCTGTCGGGAAAATAGTGTGGATTTATCAGTCCGTCGGGAAAACAAGGTGGATTTATCCGTCTGTCGGGAAAATAATGTGGAATTATCAGTCTCTCGGCAAAATAACGTGGATTTATCAGTCTGTCTAGAAAATAAAGTGGATTTATTAGTCCGTCGGGAAAATAATGTGGATTTATCAGTCTGCCGGGAAAATAAAGCAAAATTTGTCGCCTATTCGCAGTCGCGTACTAAATTTACAGTCGCGACAAGTCGTCGCAAAGCGACAGTGAGCGATTCCAAGGCGCAAAATCGACATTATTTTCCAGACAGACTGATAGATCCACATTATTTTCCCGACATACTGATAAATCCACATTATTTTCCAGACAGAGTGATAAATCGGCATTATTTTCCAGACAGACTGATAAATCCACATTATTTTCCCGACAGAATCGACTGCTAATGTAATAAATACATTTACCTGAGTACTTTATTTCAAATGTCGTCACAATTTTCATTTTTAAATCAATGTTTACCATCTTCAGTATAAAAGATTCCCAACTTGGCGCGCCTTTTCCCCTTTATTTTTGGGATTTTAATTACATTTTAGTGGCCGTTCGGGTGTGCTTTTGCTCACATTGAGGGTCGAATGAGTCTTCGACTTTCTCTCAAGGGCTGTTGCACTTTTTTCAGGATTTTTTTTTATTTTAGAATGTTATTTTCCAGCGTTTTTTGTGAATTATCAACAATTTTGCCCGCAATTTTTTTTTCGTTAGGGTAGCCGATGACGTGAATCTCAAAAATTCAGCTAATTCTTTCTAATCTTCACTTTTTTTAGATAGTGCTATAAGTAATCACTTTTACATGGACATTTTTTCGCTTTCGCAGAGCGAATTCAGTCTGTCGAGAAAATAATGAGCGCAAGTTTGATGCGCCAATCGCATCGCTGAAGTGAAAAGCAATATGATTTCGCCGCGACACAATTCATTTTCTCGGCGGGGATGCGATTTTCGATGCGACAGAGTGCTCATTATTTTCCCGACAGGCTGATAATACCCCTTCAGGTCTCAGGGAGCATAGAGATATTTTTTGGAGGATCCTTCCGTACCCAACGCAATTTTTTTTGCCTTCTGCACCCTTCTAGCCCTTTCGGAAAGTCGCCGGACTGAAATCAGCGACACGCACTGTGCGAAAGCAAAATTTCGCTTTGCACCGTGCAATAGGCTTTTTTCGGGTGTCGCTGGCACCTTGACTTTTTTTCGCACAGTGCAGACGCCAAAAATCACTCCAGCGACTTTCCGGAAGAACAAGTATGTATTTTTTCCCGTTAACTTGACCTTTTCTGTATCACTTTCCGATCCCATGACCCGGGGAATGCGATAATTTCCCGTGATTTCCGTCGATTGCCCGTTATTCTCTCCAAACATTTCCATCCCACACTAATTTCGATCGCATTTCAGCCTATCCCTGTTGCACACAAAGGACAGCGTGCACAGTCATCGTTAAACCGTCAAATCCGCGGACGCTTACACCCACACGTTAATCGAAGCATCTTGGTTTTTTGTTTTCGCGACGGCCCCATTTGTATATTGGCCTTTAATTTTTCGCCCGTTTTTTACATTCAGCATTTTTTGCGGTGGCCGCTTTTAAGATCTAAAGGCTGATCGGAGTCCGGATGGTTTGGAAATTTCGCCATTTTTTTGTTTAAAAAATTTTTGTAAGCAAAAAATTTGTGGGAAAAGTGTTGGGGAGGGGGCAAAGGCCGCGGTGCGGATTTCACAATACGACTACTGTAGGGGCAAAAGCAAGACAATGTTGTCAAATATAGGCTCAAAAGCATTTAGAGGACTTGATTGCTATCACGACGAACGTAAAAATGATCCAAGCCAACCTTCAGGTTTTTTTCAAATTTGGTAAAAATAGCCTAAGCAGGCTATTTTTTCAAGTTTCAAGCCCTGGGATCTATTCTTCCCCGTCACAGCCGAATCATTGAACAAAATTGTCTGACGAGAGACTATGGAAACCTAGGGGAGACAGTCATATCAGTCTGTCGGGAAAATAACGGCGGTTTTTTTCAGGTTGATAAAAAGATGTTGAACCCTAAAAAATCACTTTTCAACAAAAAACATCAGGCAGCTTAGAATACTCTTTGGCTAAGCATGGCTGCAAACCGGGCCGGCCCGGCCCGGCCCGGGCCTGCGGGCCGGGCCTAAATCTCGAAGCCCGGCCCGGGCCCGGGCTTGGAAAATTTGGAAAGCCCGGCCCGGTTCGGCCCGGAAAATTTTTGTACTAGGCTGGAAAGAAACAAAGCAGGAAATGAAGGGAAAATTATGGCACATTTTCGCAAAATGTAAAGAATAATTTAGCAAAACCTATACATAGTGCTATTGCCGCTCGACTATTTTTATAAATTTCTAAGTCGCCATAAATTGTCTTACCGTATGGTTACAAAAAATCATAAAATTTTGTGTATAGTCACCCAAATTTTAGCAAAAATATTTTATCACAGATATTTTATCGGATTTGAAAAAACCTACAAGCGTATTGCGCATTTTTTAAAATTTTTCCTTTTTCTCTTTCTAAAAAAAAACACAAGTATTCGTAGGGTTTGTGGTTATACTTTTGTTTTGCCCCGATTGACTTGATTTTTGGCATGGTGGTTCTTTTAGATGCTCTCTTTGAGTATTTGAAAAAAAATTTCGAAATTTTCAATTTTGAGTGACCTATGACGTCATGAAATGTCGAAACTTTGAGCTACCATATCTCGCTTCGTTTTATAGGTATCGACTTGATTTTTGGTTTTGTCGCGTATGGTACATAATGGGACAATCACTGTCGAGATTTTTTCGAAATTTCAAATTTTACGAAAAAAATCTCAAAAAATGACCTTTTTTCGTAAACGTTCGACGCGTCCAGCTTTATTGAAATGCAAGCTTCTACAGGTCCATATCGGGAAAGCAAATTCATAACTAAGAGATATCTCGATGTATGTGTAGATACGGCCATGTACAAAGTTACACTTCCAGAAAACCCCGTCATGATGACGGATTTTCTGGATTTTTTCAATTCCATTAAATTCTACGTACCAAACTTCGTATTTGGTCGTGCCTTTCTTTTTTGTAGTGAACTTCGTATTTTAGCCATGGCTTACTGTAGAAAATACGATTTGCACAGTGCAAAGTTCGACAAAATGGTTCTCGGCTCCCAGGTCGAAATTCAAAAAAATCACTCGCAAATCTTATTTTTTTTGCCCGAAGATTGCCCTCAATTGTTTTTGGACCTGTAGTCATCGTCATCTCTCAGAACCAGTTTCGCCAAAAAAAGTCGATTTTTCAAATTTTTCAAATTTTCAGTTTTTCAAATTTTTACCCCGGACGGTCAACAACAATGTCAAAAGTGCCCAACTATAGATTGTAGAGCTCGAAGAGCTCTACAATTTACAAGCTTACACCACGTTCGTATCTCTCGAATTACGGCCCCCAGAGCGGCCGGAAATTTCGGCCGAAAAATGGGCACCTTTTTCAAAAAGATCCCCTCAGGGCAACTAGCGATGTTTGAAAACTTGACTTCCTGGATGTGATAGTAGACAAACCAAACTACCATCATGCCAAGTTTCAGGTCGCTGCGTTCCGTATTCGCTGTGCACTGGGTCATCAAAAAAATTTCGAAATTTTGGCCGAATTTCGGCCCTCAGGGCTTCAGATGGAATTTTTTTGAATTTTTATTTGTTCTGCCGGGTTCAGTAGGTTAAACTGCTATAGAAACGACAATCGAATTCTAAAATACGACCAAGCTGCGAGAGGAATATTAGAATTACAAAATTTTTGGATTTTGCTTACTTTGGCGAAAGTAACATTATCTGAAAAACAAGGTCGAAATCGAAAAATCCCGCTCTCAGGTGCACTTCGTATTTAGACTTCGGAGAAGTATGCAAAACCTCAGTTGTAACATACAACTTTTTGGTAAGATATTTGGAACGAAAAAAAAATTTCAAAATTAACATAATCACAAAATCGACCAAAACTCAAAAATTTCCAACCAAAATTCGTCTAAAAGTTACATATTCGGAATCTCCACGTCATTTTGGATATAGTCGTATCTTTTTTCCCGGTACTTTTAGTGCAACAAGTGCCAGTTTTGAAAGAACGCCCACTTCCATGACCGAAAACACAAGAAAAGAGCGCGGCGAAGAGAGAGAGCGGGCAGAGAACTGTTTCCTTCTTCGTTTGGCGGGAGAAAAAAGAGAGTGAGAAAGGGGTGGAGGGTGATTAGACAAAGGTTTTCTCTTTCGATTTCGGTCAGAGATAAGACGGAGAGAGTGCTGAGTGTGAGGAGGGTGGTACGGAAACTGTCATCGTGACGCGTAATGACGGGAATTTCTGGATTTTTTTTGAGAATTTTTGTAAAATTATCTTTTTGGTCCTGGATTCTCGGGATTTGGCCGTTTTAGGGCCAAATTTGACGGGGATTTCGGGAAAAATATTGGATTTGGATAATTTTGAGTGCTGAGTCTATCTTTTCGAGGTTTTAGTTGATTTTTCCTTATTGTATGAGCTTCTGATCAAGTTTTGGTGGAAGGAAGATTGTTTTAGGTAAAAAAATGTAGTCTCGCGGCGGCCGTAGGCCGTCGCCTCATGCCGGCTCTTTAACCCGGCTAAGCGATCTGGGACTGACTTGGCGATTAGGGTAAGCTTAGCGATCTGGACTTTTTGACCTAAGACAAGGTCGGCTTGGCGTTTTGAACGCCGAAAGTTGCTACTAGGCTCAGTCTAACGCGTAGCGTTTTTCTGCCGCGGCCGGAGGCCGTCGGCAAAGCTTTGGTGAGCGTTTCTTCCGCAAAAGCGACTTTTCATCACAATTTATCTTCAAAAATGGCTCAAATCGTGCGCAAAGCAGCGAAACCGGGCGCAGGGTTGCCCGAGAGACGTGAGCAGCCGCAGGCTGCGAAGTCTCGAGCCCTAGTCTGCCAGCGTATTAACTATGAGGTCGCACTTTAGAATTTCTGAAATTTTTTTCAAATTGGCTTGAAAATCTTTTTTTTTTATTTGGGCGAGTGGTAAATACGGTCACTTTACGTTCGCTATCAGCGTTGTGTTCGAAAAAATGAAAAATTCTATCGAAAAAGCTTATTTTTTCCCTTTTTTCCGGGCAAAACTCAGACTTTAAAAAAACCGGGCCGGCCCGGGCCGGGCCGGGCCTGAAAATCGAAGCCCGGGGCCGGGCCGAGAAGTTAGTCGGCCCGGCCCGGGCCGGAAAATTTTGGAAAGCCCGGCCCGGAGCCATGCCTACTTTGGCGATATCCCACCTTCCCACCTAGGAAATTTACTGTAGAGCTCGGGATAGAATCCAGCGGCCAAAAACGCCTTCTACGGCAACTAGGAAACGCTCCTAACACTCATATCTTTGACCTCAGCTACTAGCCTTCCCGGAAAGTCGCTGGACTGAAATCAGCGACACGAACTGCGCGAAAACAAAGGTTTGTTTTGCACTGTGCAATTCGTTGATTTTTGCACCGTAGGCCTCTTTTGAATAGGCTTCTTTTGGCTGTCGCTCGCACCCTGACTTTTTGCGTACAGTGCAAACGCCGAAAATCAGTCCGGCGACTTTCTGTAAAGACTACTAGCCTGTGGAAACACTTTTACCTCAAAAATCTAAGTTTTGCCGTACACTTTTCCTATTTTTTCGCCAACCTCTGGTAACTCCCCCCTCAAGATACGCCCCTGTTCATTCTTAATCCCAGAAACTTTCCCTGACCTTTGCCCTCAATTTTACACTCTTTCTTCCCCAAAATAACCCTCCACTTTCCTCGTTCCTCCCAAAAAACGAACTGTTGATTCAACATTTCGAAATGTATCCATGGATACATTTGTAAATGTGAATTCCAAACCACATAAAGATGTAACTTCCTCTTCAGTCAAGGAATGATGTAATGACCTTATCCTGAGTGCAAACATTTCCCTTTTTTGCAAATTTACATTTTCTATCTATTCAATACGAATCATAAGAGAAATGTAATTATAATAACTGTTATTACGCTAATTGAGTTTATGGGATTTTATTAAAAGGATAGCTTTTATGTATTTTGAGGTTTTTACAGTCAAACGAATCGCATTTTTCTGATCGTCTCTGAATTTTCTAGCCTTCAAAAATCATTGAATATCTCAACTGTTGCTGCAAAGTGCGAGCTAACATTTTCTGCAATTAATTTGTGCCCCATTTGAACTACATACGCGAAATTTTGAAAAAATTTTGGTATTTATCTTAGGATACCTGACTTGCAATTCTAACCTCTATATCAGTCTGTCGGGAAAATAATGAGCACAATGTCGCAGCCTAATCCCGTCGAATTGGAACAAAATTTGATTTTTTCCGCGACACAATTCATTTGCTCCGCGGCGATGCGATTTTCGACAAAACAGAGTGCTCATTATTTTCCCGACAGACTGATATTTACACCCAGCGATTTGTCTGATTTTTGCACCTAATAGTACATCAGATCGTTCAGACCAAAAAAAAAATTCCTCCGGCTCTTTTTGCACTTTACCGATTCATCCGCCAGTCTGTATTTACAATGTTATTTTTCCCGATCATTCTGCAGAAGACCAGAGGAACTTTCCGCTCACATATAATCTAATGTAAACACAACGGCCTTCCCTGAATTTCACAACTTTTTCCGCCGATACAAACCATTTGTTGGACTTTTTGTGTGGCGGGGAAATCGCTTCCAGACCGGGCCCCCGACATGTCGTTGATAATATCAAGTTTTGATTGGGAAAAGGGGGGCATTTGTGAGGACTGGGGAGTCTAGTGGGTGAAGCCCATTTACAGTTGAGCCTCTGTACAAAGAATCGAATGGGACCAAAAAATTATTCGTTATAAAAGAATTTCGTTGCACGGAGAAGCATCTACGCCTAAAATTGCTTCAATCGGCTTCGATATACCCTAATTTCGGCCTAAAATTTCTTTAGGACCTTCAAAACTGTCCGTTAAAGCCACATCTCGTTGTATGAGAATTCGTTGTAAAGAGGTTACACCGTATTTCTAAATGCTCTAAAAAATACAGTGGACCCTCGCTACAACGGACTCCCATACAGCAAAATCTGGCTTTAACGGACAAACTTGAAGGTCCAAAGGAAATTTAAGGCCAAAATTAGGCTATAACGAGGCCAATTGAAGCAATTTCTGGTCAAAATGCTTCTCCGTACAACGAAACTCCTCTATAACGAATAATTTTTTAGTCCCGTACGATTAGTCGCAACAAGAGACAAGTTTTCACTTTATCGTAATAACATTTTATATCCTCATTTTCCCATTGGTGGTGTCATATCAGTCTGTCGGGAAAATAATGTGGATTTATAGAGCCTTGGAATCGCCCGTCGGCGCTTTGCGACGGCCAGCGGAGGCTCTGAATTTGGTGAGCGACCGGGCAAGACATGTTTCCAAGGCGAGACATCTTACTGCGACAAATCCACATTATTTTCTCGACAGACTGATACACGACATTACGCCCACCCTTTCCTAACCTAATGTAAACCCAAAATAAAAACTCCGGGACCAATAAGAAACCTCCTTTCCTACAAATCCGTACACCCGCCTCGCGAATGTAACTATAGACATCACTCAAAGCGCGTTCGATTGCTATCTGAAAAAATGTTATTCAATATTCGAACAAAGGGGGGCAGAAGCGGAGGACCGCGCGACTTAAATCAACAACTCGGAGTTTTGAGTTTTACTGCGCTACGCAATTGTAAACTCGAGTCGTTTTGGACGCGACGGTGTAGTTTTGCAAAGTTTTTGGCTGTTATTTCTCGAGTTACTTGTAAATTCGGGTGGTTCTCGAAATTTGGAGTTCATATTTTCTGTTGTAGCGCTGAATTTTTATATTTTTTATGAGCAATCCTCAAAGATCTCCTCCTTGCCGAGTGCAAACTTGTTTACACCGCATTGAAGACCTTTTCATCCAAATTTACGACATTTTTACGACCACCGTTTATTCACCTGCCCTCTAAACGTTGCCCCCTCTCCGACCGTGATCGCTTTTACCGCGCCATAAGTTTCGGCGAACCCCCAAAGCCGCGTAAACCGCGGCCTTGATGACAATTTGCCGTGATGATTCATGGGATGTAATCCGCCGATCGCCTTCCCTCTTCTACCCCTCCCTTCGCATACCCTCCGTCTCGGGCTGGGGCGGTGGTAATGACGAGAAGTGGTGGTGGGGTAGAGACCTTCGTTTTGAGGGAGAAGCCGAAAAAAAAACCGATTTCCCCCTCCGATCGCAGCGAAAATGTAAGAGCGCTGAGGGCGGCGGCGGGGTGTGTAAGAGGCGGTGTGTGGAGGGGGGCTGGCTGTGTGTATTTGTAGGCGAGGGCGATCTCCCGAGTGGTGAGTCTGTAAAAACAAGCAGGCCCCCGCCGTCTTTCCGCCCGTCGCCCTCACACCCATAAGCCCGTTTGCGTCGACTATCGATTGTTGGGGCGATCCGGAAGTGTAGCACACTTGGACCGCGCCAGCGACGTTGAGTCAGCGCCCCCCTGCGAACAGGACTTTTGATTTTTTGCGGCATGGGAAACCAAGGGCGGGACGGGATTTTTTGAGTTTAAAATAGGACAGGATGTAGATTTAAAATGTCTAGAGAGCGAGTTAAAAAGAAAGTCCTCTTTTTTGACCAGCTGATCAGTTAGTTTCCCTCTTCCTCTATTTCTAATCAAAAAACAAGGAAAAAAACGAAATGTCTTGATTTTTAAAGGAAGAACAAGTAATATTTCACTATACTACTTCGAATTTAAAGTTTTTTCTCTGCGCAATCTCGCGATAACGTATTTTATCATCATTTTTGTCGGTTTAACAAATTTCTCCGAATTTTTAGCCGTTTCCTTATCAATTTCCCTCATCTTTTTGATTTTTTAGCCCGGAAATTTACTTACAATCATGTACATACCAGATATTTTTGATTACGTTAAAACCCCTTTCACAGCTGACCAAACGACATGAAAAACCGCAAATCCAGATTTATCTCTCTCGCTTTTCATCTTCTTTTCATTTCCTGGTCATTCCTTTGATCAGCGACCAAAGAACATGTGTTATCTATGATGAATGTCATGTATCTTGCATAATTTTGCAGTCCAGCACGGGATGTCTTACATTTTGAAGGCTAAACTTTCAATAAACCAAAGTGATCATGTGCCATCGTATTTTAAAAACCTTAACAACATTTTTTAGAGTCTTTTCATAACTATTCACCTTATTTTAAGCAAAAAAGAGGCTAAAATGGCAACTATCTGCACTAGCCGATGCATTTTACAACCTTTAACCTCCGTTTCACCTCACATTTTGATCTCGCAGCATTTCCAGCAATCTTAAATTTAAAAAACTGTAATTTTACACCTTACATTACCTCAATAAGATGTAAAATTAAAATTTTTTAACGATTAAAATTCTACCGCGTGTTTTACATTTTCAATTAAAACATGGGTTAAAGGTGGCGTATTTTACATATATCCACCATTTCTTCCTAAGATACTCTTCAAAAACCTCAATTTCGGACCTCATTTTACCTAAAATAAGGTGGAACACAAAATTTTCCGAAAAACCAAAAACCGTTTCGTATTTTACACATTCCAACCACCGGTTTCCGATCACAAGCCCCGCTTACAGCCCCCACTAACACCAGCGACCGCACGTTTGTATCAGGCCGTACCAAAAAAGGGCGAGCGAAGCGAGAGTTCCGTTTTCCCGCTTTTGTTGTCTTTTATAAATTGTATTTTTCTCGTTCCAATTGCGGTCACTACCTGATTTCGTGGCGATTGAGGCAAAAACTTTTGCGGATACAGCTTTACTTTTTATTAAAAAATTAAAAATATTTTTTTTTATTTACACTTGGAATTCCGTGTAAAACTAACGTAGGGTAGGTGTAACATAGTTCAAAATGAGGGAAATTTGTTGTATCACACTTTATACACCTTACTGAAATCTTTAATCTTTCTTTTTTCTCATTTTTTAAGTGAAATTACCTAAAATTACCTTGTTTTAGCCATGGATAAGGTATTTTTTGGAAAATTCTTGATTTTTCCTCATTTTTATCCGTTTTCCCCCGATTTTTTTTGTTTATCATAAAGATTATGGTATATTACATCTGTATTTAGCAATTTTCCATCTTCTAACTTTACAGTTCTTTCCATATTTCACTTCTAAAATAAGGATTTTTAGGTCAAAGATAAAAACACGTATTTTACAAAAAAAATCCCAAATTGTCTACTACACCTTTCCCAACGCACTTTACGTCCATCAGCACACCGTAATCTGTTTAATTGATCGGACTGATGTCGAAATCTCTCTCTCCCCGCTCGCTTTTTTATCTTATAGACAAAACTGATGCACTTTAGCCGATAAAAATTGATTTGCCCCACAGATCAGAGAGTTGTGAAGTGTGTGGTGTTTATAAATCGAAAATGTTTGGATTTATTAATTTTTGATCGAAATGCGGACAATTTTTGATAATTTTGAACAGCTGTTGCCTAGTGTAATATAAAAATTTTGCTAAATCTGTCTATTTTATATCTGACTTAGTGTAATTAATCGTATTTTAAATTGCGATAACTTTTTTCTACTTTTAGAGCGTTCTTTATTAATTTTTAGACTTTTTTTCCATCTAATGTCTAGTGTAATATAAAAAATTGTCTAATTTTCCAAAATAAACCTTCTCTAGTATTTCAACACCTCTATGATTGATTTAAAAACTACAAATTGCGTATTTTACCAGCTTTACAACATTGTTTTACCTCAATTTCCATATTCAACTTACCTTTATTGCCAATGAATAATATCCCGCCAAATTTGAGGCAAAACTCCTTGAATCCATTGACAATTCACTTCTTTTTGGCCAGTAGAACACCTAGATTTACCGCGAATTTCTATCAAAAAAAATATTTATTCTTTTTCCTTTTGACATTTCGTCCCAGTCAATAATTTTTGTGACATTTCGTCAAAATCATGGTTTTTTTTATTTACATCGATTGTAATGGATGTAATGGGGCTGTAATTACGTTTGAAAATGGGTTTGGGTATTTTTAAATAGATTTATGTTATATTAGAAAGGATTTTGGTATTTTATTGTTAAATTTTTGAATATTTGGAAATTTTTTGTCGGTTTTTGGATGGAAATTGAAAATAATGTCTTTTGTTGTGTATCCAAGAACTTGATTTGACCCTGAAATTGCGAGAAAATTCCAAAATTTTATCTAAAACTTGCTCTTCGAACTTTGTTTATCGAGATGTCATGTTTACTATAATGTTTTCGATTTCTCTCTAATTCCGATCATTTCTAGGATGAATTGGGAGTCCAAAGTCTATTTCCTGACATTGGTCCGGGACAATCGGTACAAACTCTTCTCGCACCTGAACAATCAACTAAACGACGCGGCCAAGGAGGAGAACTGGCGAAAGATCTTCGAACAATGTGTTGCGTACGGCTGTAACGGGCTGCGATCAGTGGACTTTTTGCGCAAAACCACATGGCAGAACTTGCGTCGGCGGTTCGAGCACAAATTCGAGAAATCCGCGACAGATCCGACGGTGGAATTCGATCAACTCGACGAACTGATAAGGGAGGCGTTGGGCCGTGGAAACGAGAAGCTGGACCGCTCGATTTTCGAGCAGTTCAGTCTGGAAAACTTGTCGGACATCCAGAACCACTCCCCCAATTCGATCTTCGCCCCACATTTGGACTTGAATGCGAGCAGCAGCGAAGAGTCCTCCCAGATCACCACCAACGACATACATGACAAGAAAGACGAGCTGTTGCTGAGTCTGGAGAGCCTCACCAAACAGGTATGCAGCGATAATGTTTGGAGCGTCCAGAGAGAGTTTTGTTTTTGCAGGGAACGTCCGGAAATTTGACCCCGCCCCCGTGGTTCGGCCGTTTTTTTTAATGGAGCCGTGGGTCGATTTTATGCAAAGTTTTTGAATTTTCTTTTTGTTATTATTCAATTTCAAGATTCCGGACGTTCTCTGCAATGGTATTCTACGATTTTTTTGGGGGTTTTTTTGAAAGATTTGATTTTTTCAGTTTTTCAAAAAAAATTTTTGATGTTTTTGATCGAAATTATAATAATATCAAAATTAGAATGTGTAAAAAATTATTTGGAAGATTCAAAAATACGATTTCTATAGAAATTTTTAATAATTTTGAGAATTTTCGACAAAAAATTTGGAATTTTAGCGATTTTTCTGAATTTTATGCAATTTTCCGCTTATTTTTTGACATTTTTCTTTTTAATTTTTTTAGCTTTGTCATTTTAAATTTGTTTCTCGTGATTTTCCCGAGATGAAATTTTATATAATTTTCATTTTTTTTTATTAATCATCACCTTTTTTTCAGATAAATCAGAAGCAAGAAGAGGATCAGCAACTGCAGAACGGTCAAAACGACCTGGAAGTGGACACCTCGCCGCCCACCCTTCGCGTCGCCCCCATTCCCACGCCAACGCCCGCCTTCTCGAACGCGTCGTCGTTGAAGCGGCGCCGCCTGTCGCACGTCATCTTCGACAAGATGAACGGGATCACGCCGCTCGAAAAGATGGACCTGAATCAGTTGGAGCGCGAGAAGTTGATCGCCCAGATCAAGTGGCTCGAAGCCGACACGGAGCTGAAGCAGGTCCAGAAACGCAACGCCGAACTGGAGACGGAAATGAAACAGCTGCAGTACCTGAAGCTGCAGAAGGAAAGCCTGACCGAAATGGGCTTGATGTAGCTGACGCGGAGTGTCACAGCTATTGCGCATGATTTCACAGGCCTTCAGGCTTATTTCTACTCAATTTTGAGGATAGGAGAAGTTTGTTACACTAATCCAAATTGAATTTTTTTGGGATCTTTAGTATTTTTTTGAGATTATTCGAATTTTTTAATTCAGCAAAGTGTGATTTCTAAAGATGGAAAATGGTATACTGGCATACTGTAGCTCACTCAGAATCTTTTTTGAGCTTGTTACAGTACCCTGTTTTTTCATTTTCCCCGATTTTTTGACGTTTTTTCCAATTTTTCCCACAAAAAATCGATTTCCCAAAAAAAAATCATTTTGGATTACTGTAGCATCCCCCTTATCCCCTCAATTCTCTAAAATACGCCTTAATTCCCGCTCTTCTTACAGAACTTATCAATTTCTCCCCCGTTCTTTGCCATAAGCCGACTTATTTTGTTTTTTCTTCCAACTACAGTACCCCTCGCCTTGAAAATGCCAAAAAAGAGTGTTGTCAGCGTCCCTGCTGTTGCCTTAATTCTATATTCCAAACTTGTTTGTTCCCAAACCGATTACTGTAACCTCGAAAGGAGTGCTTTAATTTCTTGGGTTACTGTAACATTTTTTTTCTCGAACGGTTCGCAGACTTAGCCGAAACAAACTCGCTATATCAACCCGCAATTTCTGGTTTTTGGATTTAATTTTTATGGTCTCGACAACTTTCACACAGACTTTCTTTTCCTACTGTAAATGACTACTGTAATATTTCACTTGGAATTTTGATTGCACATCAATTTTTGCATAATTTCGATATCGTCTAAGATGGTGGAGATGAAAATTGGGGATTTCTCGGGGCTTAGTCTTTCCAAAAATTATGTCATCATGACGAACATTTTTTAAATTGTGAAAACGGAGTATTTTTCCATAAAACTGCTGAAAATTCTCAAAATTTTTCAAATTACGTAATTATGACCCATCCTTGATGTTTCCAAAAAATATGTCATTATGACGCATTTTTTGAAACTTGAAAAATCCCTTCGATTTTCATTTCCCTCCATTTCTCTCACATTTCTCGACCATTTTTTTCCAGTTTTCTCTCTCTGATCTGATATCCGATTACAATGTCATGGCTGAACACAGATGTTACACCTGTCCTTTCAACGAATCTGTAGGCTTTAAAAAATCTTGATTCCCACTCCCCCACTCCATCGAACATATATGTATATCTCCCGAATATCCCGCTATTTTTGCGTAGAATTGTTGAGATTTTCTTTGTTTGTTAATATCCATATTACACACGACTTGAAGAGTTTTGTTTTTGAAGACACATATTCAGTTTTAATTATTTTTTTATTACTTGAAATGTTCAATAAATGAATTCTGCTAAGGAGGTGAAAAATTGTTTTGGCGGAAATTTTTGGTGACTCTTTAAAAAATTACATCGTGTTACGTGGCGGAAGCATGGTCGTAACGACCGAAATTATGTTTACGGTATACCTTTATGCATTTCCGTTCGTCTCTGTTACGTAGTTTGAAGATCGTCCTTTTCTTCTCCCGGGCATGGTGTATAGACTGTTATTGGATGGAAATGATTCATCAGCCCTTTCTTCGTTGACGAAAACGTGAACGGAGAGAATTATCTGGATATTTTGGAAAAGGAAGTTGCTGCCGCAATTCGGCAATGGCCATCTCAGGTAAGTGACGTCTCGGGAACATATCGAAGTCTTTTTTGGGAGATTTTGGCGAGCCGAGTCTTAAGCTTGGCAAGTCTTGATTGCTTGAATCTTCAATTTAGCTTATGTTTTGGCCTAAACAAGGAGAATTTTTTTAGGTTTGTTGTTTTCAACAAGACGGAGCACCAGCTCATTACAATCTTTTAAAGGTCCGAGACTTTGTTAACGAAAAGTTTCCGCGCCGGTGGATCGGACGCACCAGCACTGTCAATCCCCTTCCGATTACTATATGGCCTTCAAACTCACCTGACTTGGCATCCGTGGATTACCGCGTCTGGGGCCACGTCAAGCCACGTGTTTATCGAGAGCGCCCTGAATCCTTGGAGGACTTGAAAAATCACATCCGCAGATTTTCCTTGTATGGTTTGATTTTTAAAATAAATTTTTGTTGATTATAATCGTGCGACTATATACCACTAAGATGCTCAACGCCCGTCGAAAGCTAAGGTCCTCTCTGCGCAACACGATGTAATTTTTAAAATAGATTCCAAATATCTTCGCCGGGAAATGAGCTTATTCCGTAGTCTGAAAACACAAGAGTTCAGCTTTCGAGGCAAGAAGAAATTGATGGATAGCAAAGGAGAGCTGAAAGGCACAACATTTTTTTCGTTGTTTCTTGAAGCACCCTGCACTCAAATTCCGTCAACGGTTTACGTACACTTGATCTTCATGATTACTTAACTTTTAACGACTCTGTTTTACTCGGTCGTAAACTAACCAAACGTGCTCTCCGCTACCATGCTCTTATCAAGTGTACGCAATAACATACGCTGTAATGTTTGTTTTTCACTTTACATCGGACACACATCAGACAACATACATTCGCTCGTATCACGGTCATAAATGGTTCAAGATTAATTGATCTTTTCCAATGCTTTCCTAGAAAGATGGTAGTGATCTGTCAGTCTTTTTATCGCTGAGAAATGTTTCTTATAAATTTTTGGTGTTTTGATCGGACGGTTATTGTCGAAACAGACGGTCCATTTGATGGGACGATAAAGGATTGGCATGTGATGCTTGTAAAAGAGCTGGTTATCAGTCAGTTGGGAAAACTGTGTGGATTTGTCGAAAATGGGTCGTTTTGGGCATGGTGCGGGGATGCCCATGCACTCTATGAAAATACCAATGACAGTCCGTGGGAAAGATAATGTGGATTCGTCACAGCAAAATATCTCGCCTCTACGACAATTCCTCCCTTCCCGACGCATTGATACCACTCTTTCGGGAAAATAATGGGCATAATGTGTCGCTGTGGCGATTTTTTCAGTCTTCTTTAAGGTAGACCTCGGCGTATACCTCTCGGCAAAAAGTCTACGCACTTTTGAAAAGGCGTGTTATTGACGCAGCAGACGGTCTTTTAATGGGACGATAAGAGATCGCATGTGATGAGTTTGTACTATAAAAAGTGGTAAACGTTTGCGTTGAAAATGAGGTCAAAATTTTAATTGAGGCAAAAAAGGGATGGGGATTAGAACTGTTTCGGTGGAGTCTAAATTAGAATACAGTAGAAACCCAAGCTTCCAAGTGCGACGCTCAGACTTTCTTTAAATTTTACACACCTTTTGATCCTATTTCCAACCTATCGTCACCCCTAATGTGACAAGCTCGGTCAGACGTCTTTTCTCCGGGGGAATACCCAGAAAACCGCATTGCCGTTCTTACAACTGACTACCGATTACATATTGGCTGGGTTTTGGGTCGACCTTGAACGATGCTTCCTTTCCTCTGCAATGATGAGGAAAGGAAGGAATTGGGAAGTGGAAGTTGATCTGTTACGCCGTACAAATTAACATTTGTTACGGTGGAAGAGCGGAGGAACTTGCAAAGAGACTGGGAGGTCGACTACCTACAGTAGAAGTCAAAAACCAATCTATAGATAGTATCAATTCTTGAAGATTTAGCTCGCGCTTTGCAGCCGCGGCCGAGAAATTCAACGATCTTTGCCACCGAGGGAGTACGCGAAACGCGGAGGTCAGAATTAAATGGACACATCGAGCAGAATGACTTTAACGCTAAAGTTGAAAGCCGCGTGTTAAAGCAAAAGAAAATCAAAATTTTCGCACGTTTCGTCAAAAACTGAGCGAAAGTTATCTGCTTGCTCTTACCGGCAAAAACAACATGTTTTTTTACAACCATATCTTTTTTGTTTTCTAATGGTTCTTTAACTTGACCAATGATTCAGAGCCAATCTTTGCTCTTCCTTACCCTCCCAGACATTCTCAACTCGGCTATTATCAGTCTGTCGGGAAAATAATGTAGATTTGTCGCAGTAAAATATCGGGTCTCGTCGCACAAAAATCTCGAGCCGTGACTAGTCGTCGCAAAGCGATTATGGGCAATTCTAAGGCGTAACAAATCCACATTATTTTCCCGACAGAATGATCGCACAAACTCCAAACCCTAACTTGTATTGGCCTCCCTTTCAGGCCGGGGTCGGATAAAAAAATGGTAAGGGGGGACCAAGGTAATTTTGACGTTTTCCATGATGACCCCCAGGCGACTCCCCAGAATTTTTAGTCAGCTACGTCTCTGGTTTGTTGCGACACGGATGGCAAAATGAAAATCTCATCTTTCTCGGCCAGACTGATGATACTGTCCCCAGACGCTCCCACTCTTATTATTCCACTTTCCCAAAACATGACCTATTCTCAGCCCTCTCCAACCCCTCCCCCTCCAAACTTCAGCGCACTATCAATGCGGAAGAAGCGCTGACAGACCGTGCTTCTCGCGCCGATTGTTATAAGAAAAAGCCTAAAAAAAGTAGTGTGTTCGGTCCGGTTGTAAAATTGCTCGAAAGCCGGCGATAAGGCGGGTACAAAAGGGGGACTTTTTTGGTTTAAAAAGACGAGAAGGTGGTATTCCCTTCAAGGGCTGTAACAATATTAAAAACCAAGGCTTTTGGAGGCTACTACAATATAAAAAGCCGGCGTTCAGCGGGTTAGTTTGATCTTATCTTCATATTCTTGGAGTCTACTGGGATTTCCATCGCGTTGACTGCGTTTTAAAGCGCCGTTGAAAAGTCGTTGACGGAAGTTGAGGGTGGGAAAAAGCGTAGAAATTGGAACTATCCATGAACTAGTTGGAAGGAGAATTTTGACGCTACTACTGACTAAATTACTACCAATTATCTGTGATTTGACTACGCTGAAAACTACTGCAATTAGAGTTGTAGTGCTGGGAACACAACTTGGTGTTATACTGAGACTATCCGAGCTTTCATTGGCCAAGTGCTGGTAATTGGCTGTTGATTTGTGTGTTGACGGCCTGTTAATTGCAATCTACAACATCCCTGTGATCTTTTTATGGGTAAAATTGTAAGTTCTGTTGCTATATTTACAAGGGAAGTACTCTAATTGCGAAGCCCAGAGTTTCTTTAGATTCTACACAAATATAGGCTGCGTATTACTTCCTGAAAGTTTTAGCTTGCGCAAGCGCAGCCAAGATATTCAACAAAATTTGCGGTCGATAGAATCAAATGGAGTACGCCAAATGCGACGCTCAGATTTTCCTCATGTTAGATTTTGCGCACATGTTGGGTATAGGCCATATATCAATACTTGAAAATTTTAGCTCGCGCTTCGATAAGAGAGCCGAGATATTCATCGGTCTTTACGACCGAGACACTACGTGAAACGTGGTGAGCGGTCAGAGAGAAAAACATTTTTCGGCCATACCTTTACCAGTTTTGTGCCGAAGAAATTGACTTTTTGTGGAAGCATTACTTTATATGGTAGAAATAACTGCAAAACTTTTTGTGCCGAAATTCGTCATCCTCATTTACCGCATTTTTTCCAGCTTTCGATCTAGAAATCTCTTTACAAAGCGCAAGCAATGAGTCTCTTATATTTTTTCGAAAAAATGAATCTTAATTTTCGCCAAGTTTCTTCAAAATCTGAGAGTCGCACTTGAGCACTTTCTTTGTCAGTAATTTTGCAAAAGATTTTCAACCTACATCTTCCCTTTCTTTGTACCCATTTTTTCACAACTTTGAGCATCAAAAACTACTTTCCTTTTTGTCTCCAATCTTGCATTCCCATCGCTCGCGGAGCCTGCAGTCCCCTTGTTTTTCACTGTATTATCACTCAAGGTGATGGAAATTCGAAACGACGTTTGCAGAAGAAACTTTGGTTCACAAGTCTCATGTGCGACGCTAAGATTTTCTCTAAATTTAGCACAACCTTCGAGCATAGGCTACATATCAATTTTTAAGAATTTTAGCTCGCGCTTCGCAAGAGTAGCCGAGATCTAAAACGAGCTTTGCGGTCGAGAGAGTACGCGAAACGCGGAGAACGGTCAGAGAGAAAAACACTTTTTGGCTTTATCTTTTCCAGTTTTGTGCGGAAAAAATTGATTTTTAGTGGAAATACTTCTATTTACAGATAGAAATAGCAATGAAACTTTTCATGCCAAAATTCGCAAAAAAAAAATTCACATTTTTCTAAATTTTTGAGTGCCGTTGCAAAGCTACGACCGGCAACTGCAGCCCTCAAAAAATGCACATTATCTTCCCGACAGACTGATTGTAAAAATACGACTTTTTTCAGACCGTCTCCTGCCGCCTCGTCTTCTGTCCCAATGGCTTGGCCGAGCTGGACATTCAGACCACCGAGATCCGGGTGCCCGAACACAGCACGGTCAATCAAGTTCTGCGTGAGATCATGAACAGCAGGGAGTTCGAGAGGGAGTACTATTCGTTGTACGACTTCACCTACCTCAAGGACGACAAGTACGAACGCGGGTTTCTGTATCAGGATGTGGAAGAGGGCTCCTACTACATCTTCGCATTTCTACCTCAGACTTATTCTTATGTAAGTGTTATGAAAAGATTTATTTATATTGGCATGTCAATTTTTCTTGCGAAAAAAATATTTTGTACGAAAATTCGAGCTGCGCCCGAGACTTTTGAAAATTTTGGTGACATGTTATACGAAAGCTATTTAAGATCGATTTTTATGCGAAAAAAATCTCAGAGTTTTTGAAACAGCGTCTGTCGGGAAATAATGAGGGCCACAAGAAAATAATGATTGACTCGTCGCTGAAATGAAAAGCAATTTGATTTTCTCCGCGACACAATTCATTTTTTCAGCGGCTATTCGATTTTTGATGCGACAGAGTGCTCATTATTTTCCCGACAGACTGATGCCGCAAGTTTTGCCATAAATTTTTTTCATGTTGTTTACTACAACATGACCTCCAAAACACCTTCTTCCCAGCGGAAATGTCGCATCGATGACTAATTTATCTTTTACAATTTATGATCACATAGTAAAAGTGTAAAAACACATAAAAACTTTTACTTTCCGACCTAAATTTACCTATATCTTTCTCGTGATATGCTCATTATTTTCCCGACAGACTGATAGTACAGATCTTTGACTGCTATTTCACAAACTTCCTTTCCTAATTCCCTTCAATTCCAGTCCCTTTACCCCGATGGATCTCGTCGAATTCTGGACGAGCGCTACAGCACCAACGACTACGTGAAAGTCGTCCTCGAAGCGGTCCTGCACGGACGCACCGGACAAGAGTACGAGCTTCGGGTGCTGGACGAGCGAGGCGCCTGCGTTCGGGAGCATAAAAAGTTCACCTACTACACGATCGAGGACCGTGGGCTCGAGACGGCGCACTTTGTGCTCGAGGAGTTCCCGCTGGAGCGACGGATCGACTTGGAGACGGTGGCGCGCAACGCGCTGGACGAATTGATCATTGAGGCGCTCGATTTGCCGGAGGAAAAGTTCCCCGTCCTCTATCATTTCGTCATTGCGCAGCCGGAAATCATGGACGCGCAATATTTCACGCTGAAATGTCTGCGGGAGATCCCGCAGTTCGCGATTCTGCTGCGAATCATGGCCGAGGTGATTGGCGAAAAGGATTGGCGCTACTTCTTCAAGAGCATCGTCATGGTCCCCACCAGTCTGATCATGAGCTTCGAGGGACTGCCCATCGAGATTAAGAACACGAAGCCGAATCCCTTCAACTTTTACTACCTGATTAAACCGATCCGCAAGATCTCCGAGGACGCGCTGTGCCGAAGGCGCGCGGTCCGACGAAAATAAAGCTTTATATACTGATATTTTATCGGAGAGTCGATTTTTTGGTCATGCCAAATCTACCAGTCTGTTGGGAAAATAATGAGCGCTCTGTCGCATCGAAAATTGCGTCGCCGCCGAGAAAATGAATTGTCTCGCGGAGAAAATCAAGTTGCTTTTCACTTCAGCGACTTGGGAAGCAACGTTGTCCTCATTATTTTCCCGCCAGACTGATATCAGTCTGTCGGGAAAACAACGGCGGGTCGTTATTGAACTACGTCGCACGTCAAAATGAGGAGTCCGGTGACCGGAATAGACTCTTCGCTATCGGTTTTTTACACTTCGTCTTTTTCGCAGAGAAAGAGAGAAAAAACACGCAAACACGTACTCTCTCGCCCCAAAAATTCCCCATTTCTCCCCCGACGAAACGTTTTTTCGCGTCTTCTTTTGGCAATTTGCCAATCCACTCACCGGACTGTTTTGGCTTGTCTCAGTTTGACGTGCGTCGCTGCTTTGGCCCCAGCACTTTGCACAGCGCAAATTTTTCTCGAAATTATTTTATTTCTCCTGTCAAATGTGACACTTCGTTTGGACGAAACTCAAAAGTGGACGGGAAACATTTTCCCCTATTTTGGGTTGCCGCGGCGGCAATCGTGTCGCTGAGGTGAAAAGAAATTTGATCTTCTCCGCGACACAATTCATTTTCTCGGCGGCGATGCGATTTTCGATGCGACAAAATGCTCATTATTTTCCCGACAGGCTGATAGTAGGGGAAATCGCAATGATAAAAATGTACCGTTAACGTTTTTTGTCTCTTTTTATGGTCTTTTAGACGATTAAAAGCTCGTCACCGACGACGAGGTAATGAGGGATTCCCCGCCAAAATTCCGATACGATCAGCAGCGGCAACGAAGTTTTGAGTTTTTCAGGTGGGAAAAGGCAGATAATGCTTTTAATTGCGAGCTTAAGAAGGCGCGAGGGAAAGGGAAAGTTATTGTTTTTTCGTGTATAAAGTTGATGGGTTTAAGATGTAAAAGTTTTATTGAAATTTGCTCAACCCTTTGTACTACCCGATGCAAAAAGGTTTGATTATTTGTCGCGTCCACAAATTTTGTTGCCTGAAAAAAAACTCTTGACATATCTTTGCACTAGACATGGCTAGTGGGCCGGCCGAACGAGTTTTAAAGGCCCCGGGGCCGGGCCGACCTCTTCCGGCCCTCGGGCCGGGCCGACCGGGGGCCCCGCCAGGCCCCCAATCGGCCCCCAATGACAAAAATTCCCAGTCTCAAAGCGAAAATTAGGGTTGTCAATAAAAATAAAACGCACAGCCAAGAACCGATTGGGTTTTTTGAAGTACCTTAGGCAATGGTTGGTAATTTTTTGTTTCAAAAATTTATTGTCGGTTGTACAACCCCCCAGTCCAGTTCAGCCCCCTTGACCCAGTATAAACCCCTTCATCCAATCTGAAGCGCCTACTCGGGATTGGGTTCTCTCGGCTACGATCAACGGGGCCGAGAAAATTTGAAGGAGGCCGGGGCCGGGCCGACCTCTTCCGGCCCCCGGGCCGGGCCGCGATTTTCGGCCCGCCCCGGCCCCTCAGCCATGTCTACTTTGCACTATACGCTCGAAATCCCGAGGTAAATTTCTGGACTTTCCCCCCCCTGTAGTACAGAGTGGGCCATTCAAAATTTGGAATAAAAATGTCAAAGGTCAGTACGGGTACCTCCATAAACTTAGACAGGCCATATTTGGTGGTCAAAAAACGGGATGTCTCAGCTTTAATCTGATATAAATTTTATGGTAATTGGTGCGTTATTGGCGGAGAAATACGTCAAAAGAGTTGGTAGTTTTGGGTGGCCCACCCTGTACATAGACTTGAGAGAATTGTCATCAAAGAGTTTCGTTGTAGCCGAAAATTGACAAATGAGACTTTTAAAATTGTCCGTTGTAGACGATATTTTTTGCACAGAGGAAATGATATGTAGCCTGTGAAAAAAGTCTGTTCGAAATTCAAAGATAATCTGAGCGTCGCACTTAGAGTACCTTATGAATTTACTGTTGTGTAACATGTATTTTGCGCTGATTTTGATGAACAATTGTAAATTTCGCATAGTATTTTGTAGAAACTATAAAATTTCTCCGCGATATAATAATTTTACTTTGTGATATATTACATATACTACCATATAAAGATAATTTTATAATAATAAAATATATACAGCGGGGGACCGGGTCCAGTGGCAAAAACGTACCATTTTGCATCCGGGAAGTATCAAAAATGTGGCCAAATGCTTCCCTCACCAAGTAAAAAAATTTTCTTTTTGGAGTGGGAAGCATTTTGCCACATTTTTGATGCTTCCCGGATGCAAAATGGTACGTTTTTGATATTGGAACAGGTCCCCCACTGTATATTACTTGAATTTCCCATCATATATTAACCATATAATAACATTTATCCACATATCATGACGTCTATTACAATTTTTATTATTTTAATATAATACTTCGTATTCTCACAAATCACCCGATTCAGCCACAAAAACATTGACTAATTCTTCGCCGAGTTTTGTTATGTCATCATAAACCTCTTGGCAGTTGGCCAGAATGGTCACGCACACTCCTTTCGGCCCAGCCGGGGGTTTGGTTGAGCTCAAAGTTGTCGGTTTGAACAGCACCAACGAGCTGCAGCCAGTCGCGGCTCCGGTGTGGTAGCTGAAAAATGGGAAAATATAACGATCATAGAAAAATATAGAGTGATTTTTTATCATAGTGCAACTCTCTGTACAACAAATTGCAGGGTTCAAAGGGCTGATAAAAGATGTTGATAATATGTCATCAAATCGCATTTTACCAAACAGAAATGAGTAAAATTTTTAGGTCAAAAATTGGTGAGAACAAGACGTTTTTTGGCAAATTGGCTATTCTCTTGACGGCAAAGCTCGTTGAATATCGCGGCTGCCGCTGCAAAGCGAGAGCTAAAATTTTCAGCAGTTGATATGCGGTCCATGTCCGGCGGGCCCACACCTGCGGGCAACCACTTTGCGGGCAGCTTGAAAAACCACGGAGATTCTGCGGACATGTCTTGAAATCGGCCAAAATTTGCTTACAACTGGAAATTCAAACGATGGGATTGACAACTGGATGTTGCGGATTAAGTTTCCAGGTGTATAAGTGGCTTGAATAGCTGTCATAAGCTTATCCAGGCATTTTTTATCATTTTTTGAAAACAAAATCCCATAACTTTGAACGCAGTGGATGAATTGAATAGATTTTTGTACTTATCAGTGCCAAGGAGTTGTCAATGTACAATTTCTATCGTACTACGTAGATTACGGGAGGAAAATTGTAATTCTAATCAAAAAATGTCGGCTGGCCGCAAAGTGGTTGCCCGAAAGTGTCGCGACGCCCCATGTCCAATATATGTCAAAAGTTTTCAAAAAATCAGCGAGTCTCACACAGTACATCTCCCTTGGCAAACTTACAAGTATCCGGTTTGATTTTGTTTTGTCCCGGAAACTTGTTTGGTATCCGGAGTGACCATCCATCCGAGAGCGTAAAAATGCTTGTAGTCGTCGGTTCTATACTTCTCATTCAGGAATTCCTTCATGGTACTTTGAGTCAGGTATGCGCCAGGGACACCTAGAGAGCTGAAAAGAAAGGTTGCAAGAGGTTCCTCAGCGGGTCAAAAATTGTTCGCTTTTTTTTGTTTATAGGAGGGTTTTGTTGTACAGAACTTTTTTGGCTTAACACTGACTCTAGGGGCTTGCTCTAACAATAAGATTTGCTGAATATTTCCGTTGGAAAATGTGATCTACCTCCAAACAAAGACTTGGAGAAAACTCTTGAGGCCTCCAGAATTATCGTAGTTCCTCCGGAAAGTTGCCAAAAAAATGAAGCGACGCACTTTATTTTCTCGACAGCGATGCGATTTTTGCTGCGGCAGTTGTTCCTTATTTTCCCGACACACTGTTACTAGTCCTGCCAGAAAGTTGCCGGGCTGATTTTAGGCGTTTACACTGTGCAAAAAAGGTCAGGGTGAGACAGCGGGAAAATGCCCATTGCACGGTGCAAAAAGCAAGAAATTGCACAGTGCAAAGAACACTTTTGTTTTCGCACAGTGCGTGTCGCAGAAATCACTTCCGCGACTTTCCGGAAGGACTAGTATTCATTACAGACTGATTTTGATCTGACTGTAATGCATGTCCGAAATTGCAGATCGATTTTTTCATTTATCAGTCTGTCGGGAAAATAGTGACCACTATATCGCATCGAAAATCGCATCGCCGCTGAGAAAATGAATTGTATCGCGGAGAAAATCAAATTGCTTTTCACTTCAGCGGCGAAGCGAGATTTTTCTCATTATTTTCCCGACAGACTGATAATATTAAATAGCTCACCTAGCCAGCGCAACATTTGCCAATTTGAGTAGATCCTGACTAGTCGACAAGATCCCTCCGCCTGCATGTTTGTAAGAGACGTCCACTTCCGGCACGTTGACCAATTCATGCTTTCGATTTCTTCGATAGTATCGGGCTCTGTTCGAAATAATTTTGTCGTTCACATCCAAACAAGTGCTGTTCATGCCGAGATCGGTGAAAAGTTCGGAGGCCAATTTTTTGAACGATTTGCCGGAGGCTTTTTCCAGACACGCCGCGAGAAGGGCGAATCCATGAGTCGTGTAGCTGAAGTCGCCTAAAAAATGGGAAAATACGAAGGTACGACTATAAAAAATGAGTAAAATATAGCAGAACCTCTGCATAACGACTCGCAAGGTACCAAAAAATTTTTTTTTGTTATGTAAGGGTTTCGCTGTACGAAGATTCGGTTTGGCGTTTTATCAGTCTGTCGGGAAAATAATGAGCACAATTTTTTATGCCGCTCGCTGAACTGAAAAGCAATTTCATTTTCTCCGCGAAAAAATTCGTTTTCTCGGCGGCGATCTGATTTTCGATGCGACAGTGTGCTCATTATTTTCCCGACAGACTGATAATGTCGAAAAATTGACTTTTCAAAGCCGCAGAAATTGTTTGTTATAGAGAGGTTTTCTTATGGAGATCTCTAAAAACAAGTGCTCATTATTTTCCCGACAGACTGATAATGTCGAAAAATTGACTTTTCAAAGCCGCAGAAATTGTTTGTTATAGAGAGGTTTTCTTATGGAGATCTCTAAAAACAAGTGCTCATTATTTTCCCGACAGACTAAGGATGTTATAAAATTGACTTTTTGAAACCTTAAAAACTGTTTGTTATAGAAAGGTTTTATTATGGAGGTCTCTAAAAACAAGTGCCCATTATTTTCCCGACAGGCTGATGATGTTATAAAAATTGATTTTCAAGACCCTTGAAATTGGTCGTTATAGAGAGGTTTTGTTGTGGAGGTTTATAGAAATTTGGAAATTTTCCGTTAGGTTTCGTATAAACATCATATGAATACATAGTAAAAACTTTTATTTTAACTTAAAATTGACTTTCCCCGACCCTTGAAAGTGTTTGTTATAGAGAGTTTTTTCTGTAAAAAAGTGTCACAGGAAATTTTAGGCAATTTCAACTAATATATATGTAGGTAAAATACGGGGTTCCTAGTTTATTTTTTTAAGTACGACTTTTTCAACTTACCCGGTTTCTTGATTAAGTCATCATTTTTGAATAATTCCAAAGCCTCCGTCGTATTTTCGAAGCGTTTCCGAAGCAAGAATTCGTATTTTGGCTCCTTCTCATTATACGATTGGTATAACTCATCAATCGTTTTGGGATGGGGCTCGTCTGGAGAGGTCTCGGGATTCTGAAAAAAATATAAAGGCATTCTATGTGTGTTATAGGGAGGTTTCGCTGTGGAGGGTCTTACAGCGGGGTTATTGCCAAAAAAAGTTTTAAAAGCGTGTTTGAAACTTCGCTTTGTTTCATCTCTTACCTTATCATAATGCCGAATTCCGCCTCGATGTCCAAGCAACTGTCTAACCGTGATATCAACTTCTTTTCCGTCCCATTTCTTCTTCGGAAAGTCGGGGAGGTACTCCTGAAATATCATTTTCAAAGATAGGAATTGTGTTATCAACTTTAGTGGACCATACATGCAACTTACATAAATGGACTTCTCCAAGTCCAAAGCCCCATTATCGACCAATTTTGCGGCGATGGTTGCGGTCACCGGCTTGCTGATGCTCGCAATTCTCATGACGCTGTTTGAATGGCATTTGGACGAGTTCTCAACGTCCGCCAGCCCAAAACCTTGCGAATAAACCAGCCGGCCGTCGACGGAGACAGCGACGGTTGCGCCGGGAGTACCTGAGACCTTCTGAAAAATTGAAATTTTTTGTTGAAAAGCCTCTGTATAACGAACAATTTCAGCGGTCTTATAATTCAAATTTACGTCAAAAAATCTCTGTAGAGCAAAATCTCTCTATAACAAACACTTTTGTTTAAACCCCTCTACAACAAAAACTCTTTATAACAAACAATTTCATCGGTTTTAAACTTCAAATTTAGGTCAAAAAATCTCTGTAGAACAAGACCTCTCGATAACAAACATTTTTTTGAAGACCTCTCTACAGCAAAAACTCTTTATAAAAAACAATTTCGACTCTCTAAAAATCCAATTTTGGGGTGAAAAAACTTCTTTAAAGCAAAACCTCTCTATAACAAACATCTTTTTGAAAACTCTCTACATCAAAAACTCTCTATAACAAATAATTTCAGTTCCCTTAAAAGTCAATTTTTAGGGTAAAAACCTCTCTACAACAAAACCTCTCGATAACAAACATTTTTAAAAAATCTTTCTGTAACAAAAACTCTCTATAACAAACATTTTCAGCTCTCTAAAAATGCCCCTTTTGCCTGAAAAACCCTGTCTACAACAAAACCTTTCTATAACAAACAATTTAAAAAAAATTTATTTTGGTTTTTTTCGATTCGTTATACAGAGATTCCACGGTATTCTAGACCACTTACCATCCATCGTTCCACCAACTCCGTTGCTTTTTGTGCCCTTTTTGTTTCAACGGAATACGAACTCTCCCGAAATTGCCCTTGAAAACCGTTGGTTTGAGAGATGCCAACCAAAGAGGCGGCTGCCAAGCTGACTCCAAGCGTTTTCGACCAGGTCATCGCGAAATTTTGGTCGAAAATGCGATTTCGACGAGGAATTTGGACCTAAAATTAGTCGAGCCTTGGGCTGAAAATAGAAGGACACAAGAATTTTTGATAAAAAAGAAACGAAAAAAGAGCAGAGAAAAAAGCAAACGCTTTTTAATTTTTACAAGGAGAAGAGAAATTGAGCGTTTTTTTGGTTGATCAGCGCTTATCCGGCGCTACGACTTTTCGGGTCAACGACAGTTCGAATTGACGATGCTTTGGGTTGCCTACGGCTTGTCGCTGAATGCAACAAAAAACAGGGGGAGGCTAGGAGAAGGCTCAGTTAGCCATAGCTAATTATAAGACAAGAAAAAGTCTCCGCCGAGCATCCAACGGCTCTCCCCGGCCTTATAAGAACCTCCAACAACTTTTTTCGGCTCTCCGCCTGTCCTAGCTCACGCACGGCAACCCAGGGGGTCTCCGCGGAAAAATGTCGACAAAAGCGGCTTATTTTCGGTAAAAAAGCCGTGAACATAGAAAAATGGAAAAAAACAAACCTAGAACTACCATTGCGACCACCATTGTGACTACTGTTACGTTGGAGTTGTTCCATTTCATCCAGTCGAGTCCTCGACTGGATTTATTTTAATTTTACGGTCGAAGGAGTCGATGCCTGTTTTCTCTCCATTTTTGTTTTGCAGATGCAATTTTCTGTCATTTTGACACTGAAGATCGTCGGCTTTGGCCCATCCGGCGTGTCTTGCAAACTTTTCAGACCTTTGCAAGGTTTATCATGGCCAATCTGAACCGTTCCCGCGAGACTCCGCCCGTTTTTTCTTTTACTTAGGATCATATTTGAACTTGGCTTCCATTTTCTATTGATGATCAAACGTCATGTGGGCTCAAATTGCATTACATAACTACAAGAAAGTTACACAAGATTTGCTACAACAACATCCTCAATGATTGGAAATGTAAGCCATAAAGATTTTACAAAAAAAATATAATATACAATCATGATAACAGTTTGAAGGTTAGTAAAATTTGAAATACAATATAAAACCTCGGTACATCCTCCTCAATGTACTGTTAGTTAATTAAATACTGCTATTATCAATGTTTCTTGTGACATTGTTGATGAATGACCAGCAGGCCTTAAACATGAGGAAGATCGTCTCCATCCCATGTCTGGAGATGATGTGGAATCTAACGTATGGGGAGGAAATCCCAGACGATTATATGGAAAAGGTCCACAACAAACTACTGGAGATGTTTGCGAAAGGCGTCAAAATACACAATGGATTAAAATACTATGGAAATACATACTAAAAATGACAAATTATCGACAATATAGACTCGGGTGTTTTTTAAATGTCAGACACCATTTTCAAAATGAGACTTATAAATTTTGTTGATACGAACAACCAAGGCACAAACACCTCTGGAATTTGAGTTCCTGAATCTGAGCTCGGTAGAGGACGTCATTTTCATGGGCGTAATATATGTAGTACAACCCCAACTCATACATAATTTGTTCGATTTTTATTTTTAGTCAAACTGCTGAAACTATGATCTCTGGGGACCCTTCGGCTCAACCCAATCAAATTGAGACCATCCTATGGCTTGATTATCTTTATGGTCCGTATATCGAAAGAACCGACCCGGGGATTGAGGATACTGAAGCATTCACCTATACGAATCGACGCCCGTAAGGGCCAGCGTCAGAGCTCTGCTGGACGCATACCAGGATGGTAAGCGGAACCCACCAGTACCGTTAACATCGCAACGGTACCCATGTGTGTAACCCAAACTACAATGACTTAATCTACTATATAAGCTGCCCTCGAAATCATCGAGGAAGAGCTTCCACTCTCTTTATACTCTTGTAGTTATTCTCTCTAATAAACTTTATCTAACTCTCTAAAGTCGACCATTACAAAAAGATAGTGCTGGTTGAAAGGGGATGGTTTTAGCCAAGGTCTTGTCTCCGCGGTTCACCTTGTTGATTTGGCATTGGGAACAAGAGCTGATGTACTGTTTGATGTCGCGAACCATTCCGTCCCAGAATACGCATTTTTTGAGGTTTGCAATACTTTTCTGTAGACCTTGATTCCACGATGACCACCTTGAAGGTGGTCATCGTGGAAATCAGTTAATATTTTTGTCCTTAATTCTTTGGGAATGTAAATGCGGGAAAAATCCCTTTTTTGTAATGATGCAAAACATCATCAATAAATCGAAAATTTTTGAGTTTTAGTTTAAATAATTTAAGACGTCCTTTAGTAAGTTCCGGAAAATTTTTGTTGTTGATTGCGTTCGCAATTTCTATGCAGATGGGATCGGTTGGTTGAGCGGTTTTAACCGTTCTTTTTCTAGTGAGAATATGGAAATAATAAACATGGAACGGATCGTAAAGTAATTCAAGTATAGAATTTTCAATCGTGAAATTTACAGTGTCATAGCGCATGCGACAGCCGTAATACCATGCAGATATCCCAGAGATGCCTTAACCAGAGTCTATGAGGTTCCAGCGAATGCGAGGCATCATTATCGTCGACGAGATCAAAGCCCTAACGTCCAAATCAAGAAAACAACTCTTCAATCTCGTAAGTTTTTGCGTAAAATTTTTGTCTTTCAAGTGAAACCGCTGGACCCAAAAAAAACTTAAACCTTCACCATTGTGTCGCAATGTCGGGACAAACATTCAACTTTTTTGTTTGACTTTAAATCATTTTTTACCTAGCACCGAAAAAACGTAATTGATTTGCGTTTTCCTTGATGAAGTCTCCGCTTTTGTCAACAATATTTGCCGATAACGCTCAGCGTTGCGCGATGAAACGCCCGCTAAAGAAACCCCTCAAACCGAAAGTTTGCCTATGCAATTTAATACTATAACAGTTCATAAAACAATTTTTTGCCGGCGTCCTAAATTTTCAGTCGGGGTTTGTCGTAGGCCTCGAAAGTCTCCGCAATAAACATGAAATGTAATGAAATATGTGTTAGAGGTAGGCTGGCGCCAAGCGTAAGTTTCCTAGGCCGTTGTTTAGGATAATCCCGTTTAGTAGATGGTCAATAAATTAGTTTTATTTATAGTTGTTGTAGATGGCTTTTGTGGGGCCTGTAAGGCGGACGAATAAGGCTTTTAGGGAGGTTAGCGGGTTCGGCAGGACTCGCTAGGTCGTAGAGCCGTAAATAATACTACTAATTTACCCTAGTTTCGACAACATGTAGCACTCAATAAACAGAATGGAAATTTCCTATCGTCATATTACTAAGCTAATTTAAATGCACTATCAAAACCTAACGGATGAACCGCTATGGCTAAAGTCGCCTTTTCAAAGTTCATAGAAATCGATAAGGATAATGATTATATATACTCCCCGTACAATGTTTTGACCCCCCTCCTAACTCGGTCCAAGGTGTACTAATTCGGACCAAATTTGGTATGTAGTATACTCACAGGCTAGTAACAAAAAATAACATAGCAGGACGTACCTTATAGTTGAATTTCAAAAGCTAGGGGCAATTTTCAAAAATCACCTTAAAAAATCGAGGAAAAAGTTTTGACCCCCCTTAACAAAAAGTTAGATATCGCCAGTGGATGCCACGCAAACTTATTGTAATCGACGTCCCATACCTGAATACAGGTTAATATATGGTTTTCCGTTGAATGCTTCGTTGCATTTGAGGATTCAACGCGTTAAACCGTTTTTGATGCAGAGCTGCCCAAAATTGTAAAAATCTTGTCCTAGCGCTTTCCTAGAGCTCTACATTGGGTTTATATTATGTGCTTTAGACCTGTATTTACCTTCTCCTTTCAATAAAAGTGCATGGTGGCCTGGCGGTGTAGATTCGGCAGATACCCTCTTGTCATGCCCAGCCTTGATGAGCCATTTGCTCTTTGACTCAAGGTCGAGATGTGGTCGTTAGGTCCTTAGTGTAATCCTGAGACTCCTAGTTACTCTCAGTAATGTAAAATGTTTTGATTTGACACGTTTTGTAATGGGTTTCATTCACCTTAACCTTGACTTTGCCGTTACTGTAGATAACCCCGAGTACTACTACATCCCCAACTCCCATTTGGCGTTTCATACGTCTCAAATGAGTATGGTGGGTGCTGTAGCGTCATAAATTACCTGGTCCATCAAATGAAAGCCGTTTTTGGTGGCTAAAAATCCATTTGAAAAACGCGGGTTTTTCGTTAAGGTGCAGATCGGCGAAGTTGCGCCTGCAAACCATAGGAGACCGAGTCAGCCGGAGTTTATTCTTTGCTTGAGAGTAACTAGGAGTCTCAGGATTACACTAAGGACCTAACGACCACATCTCGACCTTGAGTCAAAGAGCAAATGGCTCATCAAGGCTGGGCATGACAAGAGGGTATCTGCCGAATCTACACCGCCAGGCCACCATGCACTTTTATTGAAAGGAGAAGGTAAATACAGGTCTAAAGCACATAATATAAACCCAATGTAGAGCTCTAGGAAAGCGCTAGGGCAAGATTTTTACAATTTTGGGCAGCTCTGCATCAAAAACGGTTTAACGCGTTGAATCCTCAAATGCAACGAAGCATTCAACGGAAAACCATATATTAACCTGTATTCAGGTATGGGACGTCGATTACAATAAGTTTGCGTGGCATCCACTGGCGATATCTAACTTTTTGTTAAGGGGGGTCAAAACTTTTTCCTCGATTTTTTAAGGTGATTTTTGAAAATTGCCCCTAGCTTTTGAAATTCAACTATAAGGTACGTCCTGCTATGTCATTTTTTGTTACTAGCCTGTGAGTATACTACATACCAAATTTGGTCCGAATTAGTACACTTTGGACGGAGTTAGGAGGGGGGTCAAAACATTGTACGGGGAGTATAGCATACCGTCCTTGGACATAACGGAGGATTAGTGTTATGTCTAAATTTGACGGTATCAGTTGTTATGTGTCATTAAACAACCCGCCCATCTTCTGGTTAAGCTCATTGGGAATGGGACTCCGTACCTCGTGATTTGTGAACAGTAACAGGCCGTGTTGCCTGGAGTATTACAGAAATGGACTCTGCCTTCCGCACTTATTCCACTCTTCCCGACTATTACAGCGAAACTGCACAAAATCTCCAGACAAAAGCGAAAAATTGAACCTCGAAGGTAACCGTGTGGCATCGATAACTCTGTTCGTAAGTATCATTTTTTCAGATGACTCTGTTCGTAAGTATCATTTTTTCAGATGATGCAAAATTGGCCATTCTGGCCACAGTGGAAACAGTCGATCTTCCGCCCGCCGGCCACCCCGGCGACCGCTATCTTCTCAACGTTCGACCCCAGTAAGTTATCATTTTAAAGATAAGTACGTAAACTACAGCCCCGGCCCAAATTGGCGTACATGCCAACCAACAATTGGCCACCCCGTAAACCTACATCCGGTTCCACACCTTTCGACGTGGAGCGCAGATCAGCCGGCCGGGCATCCATCGGCCGCTGTAGGGCTTGGGAAATGGGTAGATTAGCAGGTCCGGCAGGGCTCGCGAGGTTGCAGAGCCACGTAGGAGTATGGTAGTTTAATGGGAACGCAGTTGGGTCCTTCCTCCAGCCGATTCCAGGTCCCTACTACTTCCGCTAGTATCAGTGGGACAACCTCCCAACTGATCAACTCCCCAAACGCCGAATCCAACAGTTACAGTCGATAGTTTATTGACAGGCCGCGAGCACAATACAAATAAGATACCAACAGATCCAATATTCCAGCGGGGCCAAACGCACGACCGCTTTCTAACCTTCCATTCCAACCAACTCCCTCTGACTGATTCCTCCTTCCGTCCACGTTCCTCTCTCACATTAGGCTGCTCGTTATCGTTGCGGGACCAAATGAGAGCCCAGATGCGGCTGGCTCCACACGCCCCTCCCATAGGTTGACGGCGTCCTCGACGTCACGTTGAGTTGACGTTGCTCGGTGCTGATTGTCACTGGCTTGATTTGACTTGAACTGGTTGGACCGGGCTCGAACTGGCGGGAAATGGCTTGACTGGGCTTGATGTGAATTGAACTGGCGCGACACGTGTTGACATGAAACGAGAGTAAAGTTAATGTAAAAGTCCCTAAAATCCCTAAAATATCCTAGATACCCCATGGCTCCCCCCTCAATAACTAAACGACGTCCCGGCGTTTTCAGAAAGCTTTTTCGCATTCCTGAAACAGGCCAACATGTCATCTGAGTTGACTTTTTACCGGAACGTAATAAATAAATAGAGAACTTTTGAATCAAAAACAGAAATACCTTCAAAATAATACAACAAATTACAATAAAATACGGTATTCCCACAATAAAATAGCAATTTACAATACATTTTGCCATACAGGTCCACATAGTATCGAAAGATTTGAATTTTGTGCCCTTTCCTTTGATTTTCTGGTAAGGTGACGTGATATCTGTCTCAGAGTTTGAGTTTTTAGTCTTTTCATTCCTTTCCAGATCACTAGAATTCATAATTTTGCGGTTTGAGAAGTTTTCGTGACCAAAATTTTCGAATATCTCCTTAAACTTGCATGCTTTCCCTTCGATTCGCGAATAATTTGCTAATCCGGCCGAGGTTTGTTGGTTCAATGCACCATTCAAACATTGAGTTTCTTGAGCAAATTTAAATTTACATCCTTTGGCGGGTAGAAACGAGCTAGAAAAGCGATTGTAGTCTTCGTAATTTTCCGAAATTTGCTTATTCTGACCAAGGGTAAGACTTGACATCAACTGGAAAACACATGACTCTGCTAAATTCGCACAATCACTCTCAACTTTCGGGAGATTTGCATCAAGTTCCGAACATTTCTTTCTTATAGGGTCATCTTTTAACCATTCAGCGTAGAGAGAATCATCCAAAATTTCCATAAAATCAATACTGTCATCATACTTCTCTTTGTTCCAGCTCATGAATACGCTTTTTGACAATTCTGAGGTATAATCCGTCTGGTAATTGGCTTTTGTGTGCGATAATGGTGCTTCTGGTTTGTAAAACAACTCTTCGAAATCTCCATTTTCAAATCCTGAATGATCTTCACCTTTCTCTTCGATGTTGCTATCGGATTCACAAGGTTTCTTACTTTGACATGGCTCATTAGTGGCCGCAAACTTCTCATTGTCTATCTTCACGATCTTTCTTACCTCAGTATTTCTTTTATATCTTTCCATTAGTTGCCGATAACATCGTAAAAGTTCGTCAAAGTTTTCGTCGTAAGCATCTGTCGGATCAATAATTTCTTTTGGATCACTGCTGCATGTTAAGTCTGGGTGTTTATCATGAACAATAGGTGATGAGTTGTTCAAATCAGACTGAGAAAGATCACTTTGACACTGTTCTTGAGATTCTGGAAGGTTTTTTGAAGATAAAACACATTCTCGTTTCTTCTTGAAGCAACTCTTTTCGAGATGATTCGGTTTTCCACAGAAATTACAATGTAAATCAAGTTTTTTGATGTCCGATGGCTGATGTTTCTGAAGTTGGAACGCCTTATAGGCCTCGTCTTGAGATGGTAGAGAGTCTCGAATCAAGATTTGGTCATAATGAGGAAATGTCGAAAGGTAATCTATAACAAAGTCTTTCTCATACCCGAATTCTTCCATGAGTGGATCCATAATGTCTCCGAAATACTCCGTATTCTTGTTCAGAGCTTGATAGAAGTCCAAGATTCTTCCTCGAAGTCGTTTCTCCAACACTTTACAACGGTATTCAAGATGTAGGTCCTCTGTGGCAACGAAGAGGTTATATAGAATGTCATAGATGAACTCTTCTTTCTCTTCACCAGTTATGTAAGACATTCGGCCGTTTCTCAAGAGGTAAATTTGTTCAAATGTTAATGTATTCGTGATGTGTGTATCTGATAATGCTTTCTTGATGCTTTCTCGATAGAATTCAGTCTTTTCTACACGCGAATCACAATCAGAATAGTTTTGATAAGGCAAGGAAGGAATAGAAGGCAATTTCAGCGAAAGATTCGACATTTCTCGAAGATTTTTCTGCATTTTAGGTACCAAATTTACTAAATCAACATCGGTCGCACAAACTTCGTTTTTATTCACCTGCATTCTCTTTTCTAAACGTGGAACAACAAATTTTCAAACAACTTATCCTTATTTCCTTTAGGTCTCGAAATTGTACCAGGTCCGCTGGGTTTTTTCGATATTACACTTGATAGGTTGGCCAAGATTCACGGGGTTCCTGCAATTAAACTTCAGTAACACAATTCAAACGAGTTCTCTGTTCTTTCACAACAAATTATAATCAATTACAACCAAAAATTCTTCGGATTTCAACAAAATTTCAAAGTCCACGACACAAGATCAAAGTTCTAGATCAACAACGATTAAATAGGTCCAAACGACACAGAAATAACCACACAGCTAGCGAATCAACCAAACGCAGTTTCCCAACAAAATTTCCAAGTAGTTCAAGCCTCTCAAAGACGTATATTGCGTCAAAAATCGTCAAGTTCACCTAAAATAATATCCAAAAATCGCAAATTTCTCAATTTCTCGTCAAAATTCTTCAAACAAAAGGGTCGTAATAGCTTATTCTCGCTATAAATAGTCTCACCTCGCTCAATAATCAGGAATGTTGTGAGTGTATGGCCGCAAAAGTATCAATTATATTATACTTGGCCAGGAGTCGAAATTTTCCAAATTCTTGCGGAAATTCGCTCCAAAGTGGGTAAGTATTCTTTTACCACGCAAGATCTTTGTTCTTCTCACAGACCTGCAGCTGTTTTGACCACGGATTTCTTAGGATCAAAACAGTTTTTCCTTCCGAGTTTACCTTTCTTTGGGCTCGTCAGGTCCGAATTTACACAATTTCTTGCAGTGTAAATTCGGTTTCAACCTCACTCTAAGTTCTTACGGTGAGGCTGAATCAGATAAGACCGTGATTTCTTTTGGTCAATATCTGAGTTCGTCGGACTGATTTCTTATGCCTCCGAACACTTCTCTCAGAATTATAGATCGAGAGGCCGAGATTTAGGTAATAATTCTTTTACCCTCGAGAGAATCAAATGTTTGAAATCACTCGGCAGATAGACCGAAATTTCTTCGAGTCGGATCTATCTGATCTCGTTGTAACCTAAAAATCGAACGAAACAAGGAAAAAAACCACCAAAATCCAACGCAAATCGAGTCCAACGTGTTCGAAGTGTCGTCGTTCCGTAGTGGTCGCCAAATGGGAACGCAGTTGGGTCCTTCCTCCAGCCGATTCCAGGTCCCTACTACTTCCGCTAGTATCAGTGGGACAACCTCCCAACTGATCAACTCCCCAAACGCCGAATCCAACAGTTACAGTCGATAGTTTATTGACAGGCCGCGAGCACAATACAAATAAGATACCAACAGATCCAATATTCCAGCGGGGCCAAACGCACGACCGCTTTCTAACCTTCCATTCCAACCAACTCCCTCTGACTGATTCCTCCTTCCGTCCACGTTCCTCTCTCACATTAGGCTGCTCGTTATCGTTGCGGGACCAAATGAGAGCCCAGATGCGGCTGGCTCCACAGTTTGTAAGTAATACTAATTTTCATCCATGAATTGATGCGATCCCCACATCCTTTCCGCATCTCATTACCGTTCTGGTTCATAGATGTATGGATCCTATAAGCGGATTCGGCGCCAAAAAGAAGCCGTCTATATCACCCATCTACATCTGATGTTGCTCAGGTCCTATAAATAGTATTGTATAATATAACGGTGGGTCCAGCTGGTGTTTATGTATCTGCCTGCCCGTCTACATGATCATGCTGCTCGCAAAAACCACAATGCATTCAGAAACTGCTATGCCGAGTTGTTGTGTTGTTGCGTTCTTCATGGAAACAAATGTGGAATGCTTGATGTTGGTGTGGTTTGTTAAGCCGTATCACAAGTAATGCCCAAGAATTTTGAAAATTTTACGGTCCAAGAGATCCGCCACAAACCTCTGTACATTAAATCTCAAGAGACAAATTTGGGATTCGTTGATGTTATTTTAGATGTTTGCCTGTAACCCCGTTAATAAATCGTTTTTTACGGAAACTGGCAATATTGAAAATGAAATCAAAAGTTGATTGTTTATATTACATAACATTACATAATAATATTACATCGAAGTAGTTATAGGCTACAAAAATGAGCCAGGGGGGAACCGGAAGTGATAGAGTAGGGGAAAGGAGGAGAGTCAGACAGTGAGAGAGGCGAGAGAGTGTTGAGAGGAGGAGAGTCAGACAGCGAGAGAGGCAAGAGAATGTGGAGGGAGAGAGTCAGACGGTGAGAGAGTGTGTAGAGGAAGGAGAGTGGGCGGAGCTTGTGATAAAATCATTAATAGTTGAAATAAAATTATTTTTCCAGCAATTCCGAGTTTTCAACAAGAAGATGTGCAACTTTTTGCAGTTATGCGGAAAATATTTTGTTTCCGGAAATATTAAACATTAAAGGGACGCCAAGTATTTCAAAAAAACAAAATGCGCAATATAAATATTGTTGTAAAAATGTTTTGCAAAGTTTCAAAAAACTTGCAAAAAGTTTAAAATAATTTGCAGACACTTGCAAAAGTTTTACGATTTATGACCGACGTAATGTGGTTTTACGAACGAAAGGAATGTACAGTAAGAAAAGACGAAAATACCGTAATCCTTAGCAGTCAACCGCACAGAACAGTGCAACTGAAGCTAAATGACTTTAGGCTATTTTGAGCTGATGACTCTATGATGTTGATTGATGACTTGTACTTTGTACCAGGATGCAAAAACGCGACAACTTATAGTTTGTAGTCTTTGCATCCGGAGCTTGATTAATCACAAATAAAATTTGCAAATTCAAAACGCGGCAACTTATACTATTTCTACCTTCGCTGTACGATCAGTCAGTGCCTGTGCCTTTCTGCTGTGCGGCGGTCCGCGTCGTTCTCTCCGAAGATTGCGAAATCTACGCGTCGTTACTGTACTTTGTCTATTTAAGGAGTTTAGTTTTCAGCACTGGTCAAGTTTGGTATCATGCAATTTGTCCCAAAAACCTCAACTCGAGTGTCCAAGAAGACAAAAAGAGATGTAAGTTTTTAAATTTAAATTCGTATTTTTTGTTTTAGGTATCAGAGGCTGTCATCGGAGAGAAGGAAAACATTCCGCCCGAAATTGTTGTTCAGCTGCCCGCTACTCAGACTCCTCAACAAGGTCAAGGGATGATATCACAGCAAAGTAAAGCAATGAATCAGACTCCTCAACAAGGGCAGGGAATGAATCCACAAACCCAAAAGGTAGCTCCTCAGAATGCCCAAGGAACTCAGGATGTGTTGAAGAGAAAGTTGCCGTCCCGTGCCAATGAAGCCAAACCCGCTAAATCAATGGACCAGTAGGTTTTAAAATTTTTCTGACTTTGTTCACTCTAGGTGGGTGGTCAAGCGCTGCAAGCTCAATGTTGAGGCCAATAAAGTCGAATCCGTGACCCTGTTCCTGCGGTCAGCCATGGTCCCCTTCCTACAGCAATCAATTACGTTCCGCAACGAAGCCCTGTTCCAGCGCCTCGCGGCGTTGGTGGTCGGAGAGGTAGGTAGAAAATGTGCATATGTTTGGAAAATGAAAAAAAAAATACGCACATTTTTTACTTATAGGTCATCGAGGTGAAGGACTACAAGGCCTACAATACATATGTCACAATTTTTGGAGAAGGTGATGTGAACACAACCGTCCAGTTCCAAAACTCCGCTGACGAAGAGGAAGATATGCTTATTTAAGCACGTCAAAAAATAATGTCACAGAAATAATCCCAACCTTTTAAAATAAAAATCGTGCTGTCCGATGGAGGTTATTGATTCGGCAGAGATAAAATTTCGTTCCCCATTCGGAATGGTGGTTTCGGGGAGTAGTAGCAGTGGAAAAACAGTATTCACCATGAAGCTCATCGACCAGGCAGCATCTCTGATTTCCCCGCCTCCGCCAGACGTTTTGTATTCATATGGACAGTACGGCGACCACATTAGAGCCCTCGAACAAAAAGGAATAAAAACAATGCAAGGGGTGCCGGGCGAAGAAACGCTGCGCAATTTGAGGCCCCACTCTCTCCTTGTTCTGGATGATCAGATGAGTGCAGTGGACGAAAAGTGGTTGGTTGATGTTTTTGCGAAAAAGTCACACCACATGCTGTTCAACGTCATCTTTTTGACACAAGATGCGTTTGAGAAATCGTTGAAAACCGTGAGGATGAATGCACAGTATCTTGTCCTGCTAAAAGCTCCAAATTCCCAACTCCATGTCCGAGTTTTGGGCTCGCACTTGTTTCCTCGCAAGCGTGGATTTGTTGAGGCATACAATGACGCAACAGAGAAGCCCTACTCCTACCTGTTGATCGATCTGCATCCGCGAACCAAAGACACGCTGCGTCTTCGTGCAAACATTTTCCACGGCGAAATGACCACGATTTATCAGTTATAGGGTGTGACAAAATTTCTGAACTTGAGAATAAATTGGAGAAAATGATTCAAGTATTTGTTGCATTGATTTTCCTCCATTAATTACAATCTTTCCAGTCGTGAAAACCAAACAGGTAATTCCATTTTTTCTGTAGAAAAGGCCGGGAAAAATTTCGGGTTCGTAGAAAAAGTCGTGCGGACAAATATTCCTGAGGCCGTTCAAATCAATTTCACTGCCCATGTTCGAGGTTGCGACAAGGTTGACGATTTTGAATCCGTGTGGTCGCGACTCCATGTCATAATGTTGAAGTAAATCGCATAACGAGACAACGGTTTTGCGAGCCAATTTTTCCGTCTTCACTCCGGTAATAACACACTTTCCCGTCCGGAACAAGAGAACCGTAGCACCATTTAAGCGCACAATTGCTCCGTTGAACTTCGTCTTGTTGAATTTGACTTGTTCACAGCGATTCGACAGCTCCAAAAGGTCGAGTTCGCGGCCTGCAACTTTCATAGAAAAGACAAAAAGAACCCACCGACACTTGCTACCGAAACAATATTTCTGAGGACAATTTCGAAATCCATTCGTAGATCAAAAAAAGTATTTAAGCAAAACACGCGCGCACAACACTACTCGACTTAAATAATGGTGCATGTAAATTTTGATCCACTAAAGCCGTTCAATTTTGATCAATTTGGAGCTGGCGCCTTTGAAGGCCGACTCTACCAGCGAGGATTTGGCAGGCAAACAGGCCGCGGACTCGGAAATGTACTCTCATCATTTTGGCGTTTTCTGTCACCCGTTCTGCGCGACATTGGAAAAGATGTGGGAAAGGAAGCTCTGCATACCAGCAGTAAAATGCTAAACAACCTGGCAGAATCCAATAGCACAAATGAAGTGAAGGGCGTCTTGAGGGAAGGACTTTCGTCTGGTGCTCGCAACATTCTTCGCAAGACCTCGACAAGACTTGCCCAACAAAGTGGTAGTGGGGTGAAACGCCGAGGACGCCCTCCGAAACTTGGACAGCCACAAATGAAACGACAGAGAAAAGATATTTTTGGAAGTTTTTAAATCTATTTAAGGAATAAACTTTCGTGTTTTTGACTCCGTCTATAGTCACTGTTGAAAAGATGAAAAAATCGACGCCCGTAGTGTGGACACGGTCAGCTCGGCCCTCGACACCTTCTCCCTTCCGCCAACAAATATTTCCGTGGGAACGTCAAGAATCAATGAAATTCTCACCCTCAACCCCATCGAAACGCCGCCATACCGTTTTCGAATCGAGTCGGGGCAGAGTTTTGTTGATCTGAGCAAGGTGGGGGAAGTTGTTTTTTTCTAAAACTGTTGATTCTGTAGGTGTATTTGGTGACTACGATGCGTCTCACGAAAATGAATGCCGAGGGAGAGGTGGAAAATATCACGGCGGCGGATCCTGTGGCACCGATTAACGCAATCGGAGCCACCTTCATCTCCAACATGAAGGTCATTCTGAATGGGCAAGAGATCTACAACTCCAACGGTCTGAACAGCTACAAGACCTATCTCGACCTCTTGTTGACCTACCCAAAAACCTCGGTTGACAGCTACTTGTCTGCGGTTGGGTGGTATCACACAAAGGCGCAGGACGACGTGAATGACCCCGGCTTCCAGGCGCGTCGGGCCCTCTTTGTGGACGGAGATGCGCAGTTTGTGACAAAAATATTCAGCCCCTTGTTCACACAATCGCGCTACCTCTGCAATCACTCCACACTAGAGTTGGAGATTGAGCCCGCAAAGGAGCAGTATTGTATTGTCGCACCGAACGCTAACGACCAAAATGCGTACAGTTTGGCAATTATCAGCTGCAAACTCTACACAAAAACCCTGGATCTGACGGACGGCGTAGGAGTGGGCTGGAACGCCGCCCTTCTCAAGCAGCCGGCCTTATACCCGATTCGTCAGGCAGAAATGAAGCATTTCTTTGTCTCTCCTACACAGACTGAATACGTTGCCACACTGTTCACGGAGCAAATTCCGCGGCGTATAACCATGGGACTCATCCGGAACGCCTCGTTCAGCCCAGCATCCCGGAATTCTCCATTTAAATTTGTGCATGGAAATGTTAGAAGTATTACAGTGTCCGCAAATGGCCAAAACTACCCTAGCGCAGGGTATCAGATGAATTTTGCGGAAAATCAATATATTCGCGCCTTCCACGACCTTCACGAGAATGTTGGATACGCATTTGCGAACGAAAGCATGTCCATCGACAGAAACATGTTCAAGAATGGCAACGCCTTGTACGTCTTCAATTTGACCACAGACCAAGAGGATGGAAATTCGTTTGATTTGATTCGTCGTGGTGTAGTGACTGTAAAGATCCAATTCACCGAAGCCGTGCCGGCCGGAGGATATGTCCTGATCGTTGCGGCCGACCACGACCGTGTTCTGATGGTTGATTCTTCACGTTCGGTGAATACCGACCTTACCCCTTGAACCCTTGTATTGAAAGTTCAAATAAATTTTTTTTCAACCCCTAAAAATTCAAAAGTTATTTAAGCCCTAAGCCTTGGAGCTGTGAAAAAATATGGAAAACTTGGAAAATAATTTGGAATTTTTGCGCCGATTGTCAAGAGTAAAGTCCGGCGACCGCAGACGTAAACTTGTTGCACAACTGGATCGTGCCGAATTGGAGTTCCTGGTGGAGATTTGCTACAATCTGGTAAAGGGTGAAATCCCTCTGACCAAACGGCAAAAATCCAATCTGCTGCCTTTGGTGGGATTGGTCAGAGAGGTGGCGAGGAAGCGTAGCGTTGCGTCGGCACGTCGGGTGCTGCAGGAAGGAGCGGGCTTGCCACTGTCTCCCGTTTTGATCCCTGCAATTTCGTTTCTTGCCGAGCTCCTGCTTCGCCGCTCATAATGGCAATGAAGAAAATGGTCGTTGTGCCCCGGGAAATGTACGACGGACTTTTGCGCGCATCAAACCCCCAAACAGTGGATGGATTTGCCGACTATCTGATCGATGACGCCCTGGCACCAACGCGCCGGTCCTTTGAGAAGAATGCTCTGTTGAACCGCCGACTTCCGGGCTACCTCAGACATAAACGCAAATTGGAAGAGAAACCCCTTATTGTCACACTGAAAAATGGAGACGAACCCATGTGGTTGCCCAACGACGACTTGCACACAGCGCGAGAGCGCTCTCCCCCTAGGGAAGCCGCGGAGCGGCTTGGGTTTGCGCCCCTAGGGGAGGCCGCGGAGCGGCCAGGGTTTGCGCCCCAGGGGGAGGCCGCGGAGCGGCCCGGGTTTGCGCCCTTGCGAGGGTCCGCTTCGCGGCCCGAGCTTGAGCCCCGGCGAGGGTCCGCTTCGCGGCCCGAGCTTGAGCCCCGGCGAGGGTCCGCTCCGCGGCCCGAGCTTGAGCCACGGCGAGGGTCCGCTCCGCGGCCCGAGCTTGAGTCCCCCCGCATGGTTGGCCCCACTGTGAGGGGCCAACCATCGCCCGCCAACGACGACGCCGGAGCCACACCACGAGGCAGGCCAATGATGCGAACACCCCCAATGCCAAGGATGTCGATACATCGTCGTTTTCAACAGCGCCGAGACGCGTTCAACACCTTGAATCGATTAATCTCCGCCGATCCGTCAAAATTTGGTGTCGACGAAAATGGAGGCATTCTGCTTCAAGGCGGAAATTCGGTGCGGGACAGTAATTATCAGCGAATCCTCAATCGCTGGTTGGAAGAGGACCTGTCCAACAAGAGGGGAGAGAAGGCCTTCCGCGAAAAGCTTCTGGCCGATCCCGCCACCAGGCGGTTTGCCGAGACCCTGCTTCGACTCGACAGTCCTCCCACCGCACTCAAGGCCGGTCAGCGCCGACGTGAACAAGGCGGAAGTGGATTGTTCAAGATTCGCAAATGGTCATTCCGCAAAATGCCAAAAGTCTATTAAAGGCCTTGATTGATTAGGGTTTTTTTGTTGGATTGATTTATTATGACAGATATCGACCCAACCTCGATAATAAACAGTTTGCCCAAGTCCTGCGACAAGTACACAGACATTGTTTTTTGTGTTGTATTTGTGGGATTTTTGCTCATGTTTTTTGGACTTGTGCTCTTCAAAGAGTGGAGACGCCATGAACACAAACCAGCTGGACAACCACCTACGCAGTCTGCTGCCTCACGTTTCTAGTGGAGTGTACAGCATTGACACAATTCCCTCAATTCTCCCCAAACCGCATGCCTGCATTATCAATCTGGACCCGAGCCACGAACAAGGAAGTCATTGGGTCGCCGTTTTTTCGCACTTTTCCAAAAGCCTGTATTTTGACAGTTTTGGCTGTGACCCTCCACCGGAGATTGGGCAACGATTTGCGCCCCTTCACGCATGGTCCACTCCCGTCCAAGGGCTTTTCTCCGACTGTTGTGGCCACATGTGCCTGATATTTCTGTTTATGGCTTCCAGAAATGCCTCTCTGCCTTCGATTCGACGAACCCTCGCATTGATCAGTGACACGGACGCCAAGAAAATTATAAACAAAAAAATTTTATTCACCGTCTAAATCATAACCAAAGGGATAAACTCGTAAATCATGAACATAGCCTTTTGTGTTGCATGCCTTGTAGACCTTGGTCGAATGTACAGTACGCACTTTTTGCTCCCGCATTGAAGGCCGGAACTGCACGGTTGGAATCGGCTGTTGATGATGTCGTTGGTTGTCGAGAACCATTTCCTTGAATCGATCGAATGCCAGACATTGTTTGGCCTGGCGGGTCATCGTAAAACCTCTGATGCAGCTTTTGTAGCTGATTTCTTCGGGGTTGGTCTTGCTGCGAAGCTTGAGGAAGTATTGTTTCGGGCCTCCGGCGACAAACTCCAAAATTTCATGGTCGGGGAACTCGTTCTTCCATTCGCCCAAGAAGGACCCTGTTTGAATTGGGGGCTGGCCTCGGTGGTGTCGAATTAATAGAGAATCCAAAAAGTAAAGATTTTTTCACATTCTTGGACTTACCCGTGTCGTGGTACAAGACGACGGCCCCTGCCTTTTCACATTGCCTCATCCCCTCGTAGAGGTAGAGGCGTGCCGCTGCTGTCGTCCATAATGGGACAAAGATATTATTAAAGTCCAAGTCCTGCACATATTCCTCCTTGGGTTTGAGGAAGAACATCATCGTTGTTTCGTTGATGATCGTTGTCCGCAATACCTGATGACTATCATCCATCATCAGACGAACATAGTCCTCTGGGCTCTTGCATATCTCGATCTGAAAAAAACGAGAAACAAAAGAAAAAATTAGGACTTACGCGAGTCAATCGACTCCTCATCGAAAACTTCCCCCAGAAACTATTGAGGATAATCTTGGAGTTGAAACGCATTGCTGCGTTCAACGCCAAGTCCTCCTTCCTCATCAGGAAGCCATAGCGGCGCTGGGCTTCCGCGATGAACTCCTCAATCTGTTCATCGTTTCGGCCTTCCGGGCCGCTTGCCTCCATCTTCTTCTTGTAGTATCGGAGCACGGGGGCTCTGAACAGTTCCGAGTCCATTTTCTCGAACTCGATCTTCTCCATGATGTGAGTGACTCTGTAGCCCGCGTCGTCCAGGGCCACAGCCAACTCCAAACTGGTGACGGTGGTGATGAAGCCTCGCTCCTCATCCGAGTGCTCACAACGAGCCTCATGCTTTCCCACGAACGAACGGCCAGCAAACTTGTTCGCACACTTGTAGCACAACGGGTAGATTAAAGTCTTCTGAATTCGGGTGGGAATCACGGGGTAGTAGCATTTTCGGGGAGGGATGACAAAGACCTTGTAGATTCCATGCATTTGGCCGCAGTCGGCGAACATTTGGGCTGCGCTTCGCCAGTCGACGGCTCTGTTCAAGGGGATCACTTTAACTCTTCCGGTGGGCATTGCCTTGTTCACAAGGGTCGAGGGATAAAGCGAGTTGCTGTCGTAGTAGCCGATCTCGTATCGATCATTGGAGTCGGCCCACAATGACAGTGCGGCTGTTCTTCCTCCGGCAAAGGCTTCACGGGGATGAGCCGGTGCGGCATTCTGAATTTCGTCTTCAAAAAATTCCTGCATTTCTTCATTCTCCAACAACTCAGCCTTGATCTCGCATTCCCAGTATTCCACCACATCATATCCGGCGTTACGGAGCAGTTGGACTCTCTTTTCATTTTGTTTTCGTGTATCTTGGCGAGTCTTTCCATTCGGCAAAACCGTATCCGCGTTTGGGACACATTTCTCGCATCCGTGCCAAACGCAACCATTGTATTCGATGATCAAGTTTTTGCCGCCGTCAATTCCTTCAACATATCCGTCTACCGAAAATCGACGTTGTTTCCTCTTCTCAGGATCCCATACCCGGACCGTTTTCTCTCCATTCGGGCAGTCTCTGAACTGTAGGTTGGAAAAGTATTTTTTGCGAATCCATCGCAAAAATTTCAAGCCCGTCCTACTTTGGTTGATTTTTGAGCCAAATGCGGATTCGTTTTGAATAATAAGTGTGTTCTCCGGCAAATCAGACATTCGGAAATCTCTCATCACGCTGCCCGCCAAAGTGCAGCTGTAATACCACACATCGTCGGTGGGATGACCACGGATTATCCGGCATTCACGCCTGTGACTAGCAATCGCGTTGGCCAAAACTTTCACGTCAATGATACAGTATTTTTTGAGTTCCTCTTTAAAATTGAAGAGTTTGCCACTGTTCTCTTGATACCATTGATCGAATTTTTGTTTTTTGGCGTCTTCCATGTCGTCATATCTAAACGACAGAATAAACCACTTTCTCAAAAACTCACTGATATGCCGACTTTGGAGGCAAAGGTCCTTCATATTCGTAATTGCATTCCTTGTTCCAGCAGTGGGGGAAGTCGCCCTTTCCTTCCACACCCAACTCTTCAGGCAGTGGATAGACTTGCGGGAGTTTGGCCAACTTCATTGGAAGATGGTTTAAAGAGTCGACCAGTATAATCTTTCCAAATTTTCTACCCCCATTTACGGTAATTTTGTACATTTTTTCGCCGTTGGCAATAATACTCGGCCGACGATGCGCTATAACAAACAAGATGCATTTTTTATAGAAATTACTTACAATTATCCTTGAAAATGGCTCTCAACAATAGGGTGAAATCAAAACGCCCTCCATTATGGGCGACCGCTAGTGTTGTCTCCCCTTTGGCTGTTATCTCCTTCAGATATTTCCACATTTCCATTACAGGATCAACGGTTGCTAAAACGACTTGTCAACCCGTGGAGAAACTTACAGTCTTCTGGCGTTGAATACCATTGAATGCTATTGGGACAGGCACGACAGGATCCATCCGATTTCATCCACTCTCCGGAATTCATGCGCTCATTGCACATAGTCATTAAGGCGGCAAAATTGACACAATGGTCAAAGACTCCATCACCAATTTCATCTTCTTGGCGTGTTTCAAAATCAAACGCGACAACTTTGTAGACGGGCTCCTCTTCAGGGGGCTCAAGCGGTTTAATGAAACAATCACCGTCTTCTTTGTGGTATGAGTAGCACTTGAAGCAGTAGACGTAGCCACATTGATGTTCCTCATGTCTCTGGGCGTAGCGTTTCTTACACTTTTGGCAGGTTGCGTATTGACGACACATTCGCCTCTGGTGAACCACATAACAATCATTGTTCGGGAAGAATCCATTACATTGGTCACAATATTTAGCTCTTCCAACATGAACACAAGGACCTTGTCCAACTCTTCCGCAAAAACAACACTTATCCACACATGAAGCTCGGTGCTCTTGTTGATGTGAGTATGTGCTCAAACATTTATAACACACATTTCTGGCTCCAAAGAATTTTGTCGGCTTTATGATCGGATCAAAATGCTCACGTTCCTCATCAAAGAAAATTGGAATTATAGTCTTGGCTTGAATTCCAACTCTTCGGCTAACGCTTGGATACAGGGGAAGGTCGTGAAAGTTCTCGGTTGCGTGAACAACCACTTGAAATGGCGCCAAATCTCGGTATTGATTGTTCAGGTAGGCCTCAATTCGCATGATCACCAATTGAAACGCATCTCTCTCAGGATTTTTGATTTTGGTGGCCTCCATCATTGCTTGGTAGTAGTTTTTGTATGTGTCGCTGGCTTTGTTTTGGTCGGCAATTCTTTGCATCATTCGGGCGGGTCGAGGCATGTTTGGAAGTTTATAAAGCAATCCACAAATGATGGAAAGTGGCAGACATTCTCCTTTCGTGTTTACCAAATGATAAAGCCCATTTGCAAAGCCACCGACACCTTGCCTGTCGGCTCCTCCGCTAATCGTTGAACAGACTGTGCATTTGATGGTAATGGGCTTTTCGAACAAATTTGCGGTTTTTGACGACTGTTGCACTTTTTCGAAACGGGTGAAAATTCTGCGTACATCAAAATCGTTTTCTGGCACAAACCCTGAATAAATTCCGCTCTCGAGGGCCTCCGACTCAATGCCCAAATTGACATGTGTTATTCTACGGTTGGGTCGTGCTTCAAGAGCTAAAAGCAACAATAAAAAATTTTTTTTTTTTTTTTTAGGAACTTACTTTTTTCAATTGTGTCGTCAACCACGCTTTGCAAGAGACGGACAAGTTCTTCTTCATAGTCGGCGGCGTCTGCATTTGCTTCCACAGTGACAACCCCTTGATAGCGGCTTTCAGGGAAGTAGTTACTCGAATGTAGGCTTGATTGCAATCGTCGAAATATTCCTTGGCCCTGTTGTGCTCGTCCTTCCAACGACGGTGAAGCCTGCTCGGGGTCGTGGTCTCGGTGGCCCTCTGGAGTGATGACTCGTCGCCTGACACGAGCTCCTTGCCTCTCTTGAGAACGACTCGCCCGAACTGGTATTTCTGGTTGACTTAAAAAATCCCACTCCTCGAGACATTCTTGTAATTCTCTCAGTGTTGGGTTTAATCGCGTTTCCGCATCATCAAAGTCTTCAGGGGTGGGGCTATAGATTTCCATTTCTTCTTCAACTTGTAGCTCATACATTGGTTCCTCATGACTATAAAGAAAAGATGTTTCACCATTCGCATAGTAATTTGGCCTTGTAAAATGCGATTGCCGGATCACGTGGGGCTGGAGGTCAAGTCGCGCTTGTTTAGGAGGTGCAGGTAAAAAAGCGCTCGACATGTTGTTTTATTCCTAAAAATGTTATTTAAGAAAAGCAATTGTTTACGTTTTCAAAAATGTCGGCGTCAACGTTTCACGTAATTTGTCCGAGTTCGGATAAATCATTTGACGATAATCTGGCATGTGATTACAAAATCCTGCTTCCTAAACCTTTGAGTTTTGACGACGATTATGTATGTGGACTACAAAGCATAACGTTTCCCTACACTTGGCCTTCACTTGGTGCTCTCGAAAATCAATTTATTCGACTCTATACCCACGACAACAAAGTATTAAAACTTATCATCCCCAAAGGCACCTACTCGGACGTTGAAACCCTAATCGATGCCCTCAACCAGTACATAAAAACCGCCCTGCCTGACTATAGAGGAAACTTTCGGAAGAGAAGAAACGTGGAGGAAAAAAGTGATGCCATGGCAAAATCAGGCGCTTTAAATGCTGTTGCCACAACGGACGCGGCGTCGCCAATGCCTCAGGCACCTACAGCGGAGAAGGACGCACCACCGCCACCCGTGGAGGTAAACGTTCCCGTTGTGCCAGACACTCCGCCACCACCACCTCCTCCGCCATCAGGATTCGGCCGCGGGATAATCGAAGACGACTTGATAATAAAATTCAATCAATCTACAAAGCGTGTCGAAGTTGGAATTAATCATGAATCAATTCAAAGAATCTCATTTTCTCCTCAACTAGGCTATACACTCGGGTTTGATCCGAGGGCAGTAATCATGAACGGAGCCAATGCAATTTACACACCCGACCTGAGTGGAGGAATTTCGCAACTTTACGTCTACGCCGAAGGTCTTACAGAAAACATAATTGTTGGTCGGCATCTCACACCTCTTCTTCGAATTGTTACTGTAAAAGGAAAGCCGGGACAAATGTGCGAGATGATTTATGACTCTCCCCTCTTCCTAAACGTACCCCGAAGATCGGTCAGCATGTTGCATATACAAATCAGAACAATGGATGGAAAACTTGTGCCTTTTGAGTACGGAAACGTCACGTGTACCTTGTTATTTAAGCGAAAAATCCCTTTTTAAACAAATAAACATGGCTTTGAAAATTTATCATGATTTAAACAATCCATCATGCTATACGGGACCCTCCACTATTACGCGAATTACCGGTGGTAGATATGAAGATGTCTATAAGCAGTTGGCCAGTGATGAATCCTACAATCTACATAAACCCTTGATTCGAAGATTCAAACGCCTGAAGACAATTCCTCGTGGCCTTTTCACCGATCTTCAGGCTGACGTTGCCGATTTTCGACGCCTTTCGCGCTTCAACAAAGGTTACAAATATTGCCTGTTATGTGTGGATGTGATGTCTCGCAAATTCTTTGCATGCCCACTAAAACAAAAAGGTGCAATGGATATCAAAGAAGCGTTCGTAAAAATATTTGAGGAAATGCCCCATCCACCCGAAGTTGTGTTCACCGACAACGGAAAGGAATTCAAGAATTCTACGCTCAAATCTTATTTCACAAAAGAGGGAACTGAAATTTATCACAGTGGCAATATCGAAACAAAGGCCAGTATTGCTGAACGAGGAATACGAACCGTTAAACAAAGACTGTATAAATACATGACTGCACATAATTCAAAACGTTGGATTGATGCTCTTCCCCTCATCATCAAAGCAATCAATCAATCCCTCAATCGAACCCTTGGCATGCGACCAATTGACGTGACAAATGAAAACTGGTATGACCTTTGGAAAAGACTATATAGTCGACTGCCGAAAAAAGAAATGCCCCCTCTTATTGTGCCCGGAGATCACGTCCGCATCTCACTTCCTCCTCAGGCCTTCAAAAAGGGATACACTGTCAATTTCACGAAAGAGATTTTCCAAGTTCATCAAGTCCTGAATTCGACTCCGCGCACATTCGTGCTCAAGGATCAAGAAGGAGAGATTTTGGAGGGGCGTTTCTACCTTAACGAACTCTCGCTTGTTACACAATAATTTTTTTAATCAGAATGAAGAGAATAACAGTTCAAATAAAGCATTGACAGTTTTCCTTTTTTTTTAATATTTAATTACCGTATAGTCGAAGGCGGAACCTGATTTTTTTTCGCTTTGGTCACTCATTTTTTCTAGAATTTTCTCCATTGGATAAACGCGATCAAAGTACTCTTACAAGAAGAGAGATGGGTACCCCACACAACCGCGCGCGAGACGGCCTCAAAAGACGACTGACCGCACGAAGAGGGAGAGACCCCACGTTGAAGTCATCAATCAACATCATAGAGTCATCAGCTCAAAATAGCCTAAAGTCATTTAGCTTCAGTTGCACTGTTCTGTGCGGTTGACTGCTAAGGATTACGGTATTTTCGTCTTTTCTTACTGTACATTCCTTTCGTTCGTAAAACCACATTACGTCGGTCATAAATCGTAAAACTTTTGCAAGTGTCTGCAAATTATTTTAAACTTTTTGCAAGTTTTTTGAAACTTTGCAAAACATTTTTACAACAATATTTATATTGCGCATTTTGTTTTTTTGAAATACTTGGCGTCCCTTTAATGTTTAATATTTCCGGAAACAAAATATTTTCCGCATAACTGCAAAAAGTTGCACATCTTCTTGTTGAAAACTCGGAATTGCTGGAAAAATAATTTTATTTCAACTATTAATGATTTTATCACAAGCTCCGCCCACTCTCCTTCCTCTACACACTCTCTCACCGTCTGACTCTCTCCCTCCACATTCTCTTGCCTCTCTCGCTGTCTGACTCTCCTCCTCTCAACACTCTCTCGCCTCTCTCACTGTCTGACTCTCCTCCTTTCCCCTACTCTATCACTTCCGGTTCCCCCCTGGCTCATTTTTGTAGCCTATAACTACTCATCGAAACATAATCACATTACTTTTTGAAGAAGGCAAAAGTCATGTTACTTATAGTTCCAGTTTGTTTGTTATGTATTGTGCCCAAGGACGATTGTTTCGAAAATTGCGGCTCGGCCCTCTAAGTCTATTCTACTAATAAATCGCTGGTATTAGCTAACTAAGAGCCCTAAAAAATTTAAAAATCGAAGAAACGGCTGTCAATTGGGCCCACCTTTACCATTACTTTTTACTACAAAAAATGTCCCTTTTGTTTCCTTAGGTTTAATACACACTACAACCTATCCTTTTTTGCTAGTGAGTTCAGTTTGCCGGCCGTTACAAATTTGCTTGTGGTTGGTCACAAGCGGCTTTAAACCATGTCTACTCGGGGGTTGGGTCCGCTGAGGGCACATAGGCGTGAAGATTCAGAAAAAAGGTACTCTAATGGAGACCAAGGGGTTTTTCCAGCCAAAGATTTTTTTTCCTTTGCCAAAAATCATATGGTGAGAGGGGATCAAGACGAATTTTTTTTTGGGTTTTGCCAAAAAATGATATGGTAAGAGGAGATCAAAGCGGATTTTTATGAATGACTTTTGTTCGGTTGCCAAAAAATTATATGGTAAAAGAGGGTAGCAAAGCGAACTTTTTATTATGACTTTTTCGCAAAGCGGAATTTTTATTTGCCAAGAAATTTTCCGGAAAAATCCGCCTTGGTCCCCCCTAACCATATTAACTTTTTCTCAAGATGCCCTCTTCGCCAAGGTGGCTTCTTTGAACAGGTGCCTTCTTAGCCAAGATGACCTCTTTGCAATGGTGCACCTTTCATTAAGTGCCCTCTTTGGAGAAAATCCTATACGGGCTCTAAACATGCTAAACATCTCCCACGGAAACCCCGCCCCTTTTCTTTGCTTTTTGGTTCCACTTTTCTTTTTTGTTTCCCCAACTACTGTCCTGCGGCCGCCGAGTTGGCGGGCAGGTGTGAAGTAATGGGCCTCACGTCTAAACTTGCAATTTTTGGATTTGGAAATGCTAATATCTGCGGAAGAGCTGCCCTCCCCCCAACTTCTCAGCCTGTATCATTGCTTTTGCAGCGGAATTTTTGTGCTGACAACAGGTGTGGTGATGTTCACGCTGGCAGTTATGGCAATGTGTAAGTTTGAAGGCAACTGACGAAGCAAACTTTTGCTCACGCTTTGCGCGCGGAGCTGAGATATTGGACAATAGTTGCGGCCGAGATTGCACGCAAAACGCGGTAAGCGTCTCACAGGAAAAAACACTTTTTGGCCATATCTGGTTCCTGCGGAAAAAACTGATTTTTTATACAGCCCCTTTGGTAGGAAGAAGTATAAAACTTTTCGTGCAAAAACTCTCAAAAAGAGTAAAATTTTTGCCAAGTTTCGACCTAGTATATAGCCTAACAAAGATGTGGCCAAAAAATTCTTTCTTCGCCTTTCGCGTACTCTCTCGGCTGCAAAAAAAAATCTGCGCATTGCATTTTGAGCATGTTTCCTTTGATAATGAAAAGGTTCCAAAAATCCTAATCAACCTTTATTTTTAGCGTCCACAAATTCCATGAAGGTCTATCATTACTACTTGGTCTCCACAATTATTTGGTAAGCCCAAGGGGCCAGTACTGCCATCAGTCTGTCGGGAAAATAATGAGTTGAATGTTGCTGCGCCCAGCGCGTCTCGGAAATGAAAAGCAACTTGATTTTTCCACGACACATTTCATTTTCTCGGCGGCGATGCGTTTTCAATGCGACAGAGTGGTCATTATTTTCCCGACACATTGATCCTTCCCACTGACAGCACTGCAAACTTTTTCAGGTCCTACCTCTGCGACGTGACGTTTAGCGCGATGGGAATGCTATCGCTTCAACCCCTGCCATGCCTTGCGTTTCAAGGAGTACTAGGGCAATTTATCCACTCACGACCTTTGATTTTCTCCTCCGCCGCAATGTTGATTGGCTGTGGGCGGTGTGCGGCGTTGATTCTGCAATGCTGCTATCGAATCTTCCAACCATCCCCGCCGCAGATGATGTTCTACCAGTTCTTCTCCAAGATTCTGAACGATCACTTCGTCTACACCTCGTACATATTGATGTTCGTGCTGTACGCGGTTATTTGGGTGAGTTATGGGGTCGATTACATTTTTTGTATCATCAAGCGAAGGATACGGGGGAGGCTGTTTATGTCTGAGTGGATTGTATTTTAACTGTAAGGTTTTCTGAATGGTATTACTAAATCTTGAACCTTTTTTGCTGTACATATTACTGAGATTGCCTACAAGTGGAGGCCTCCAAGAACAACGCTCGGGGCTTGTTGAGATTTTGCACACATTTTGCGGATGGGTCACGCATCAATTCTTGAAAATTTTAGCTCGCACTTTGCAGGTAAGGGCCAGATATCAACAATCTTTGCGGCCGAGAGGTAGACAAAACGTGGAGAGTGGTCAGAGAGAAAAAACACTTTTTTGGCCAGTTTTTTTGCCAATTTTGTGCGGAGAAAGTTTTTTTTTGGGAAACATAACCTTCTGCAGTTGACATAGGGACTCCAAAAAATCTTTTTTTGGCCGATTTCTTGGCCAGTTTGGCATTATTTTCGATCAAAGTCCGAATTTTCTGAGACGAGTTTTGATCACTAGAAACTAGAAGTAAAACTTCAAAATAATTTTTCCGGTAAATCTTGTGACGAAAAGGCAACATGAAGAGCTCGAAGAGCGCTCTCTCAGTTCCACATGTCCTCTACCTTGACGACAAAATGACGTCCAAAAAGGTGCGCTAATTTAGCAGTCGGAAAACCACGTTTTTACCAGCTGTTTCTTCTTGTCTATTCTATGACACCATCCTAAAAATTTCCTAAATAATCAATGCTATTCTCTGTTCTCGTTTTTTGCCTGATCCCGTGACAAAAAACGTACCATTTTGCATCCGGGAAGCATCAAAAATGTGGCAAAATGCTTCCCTCTCCAAGTGAAAAAAAAACATTGTTTTGAAGGGCGTTTTCCCTCACAAAAAGAACAGGCTTTTGAAATCGGAGTTTTTCCACTTTTAGATGAAGGTATTTTGCCACATTTTTTGATACCTCCCGGATGCAAGGTGGTACGTTTTTTGCCACTTGATCATGTCCCCCACTGTATAACAACCTTTTCAGGGTCCAATGTGGCTGTGGTTTCCCGACCAAAAACTCCAAAAGCAACTCCTTCTGGAAGCCGACCCAAATATTGTGCAAATCTACGACCGTCTCCCCAACATTGTTTGCATTTCGTACGGGACCAGTTTCGGGACCGCTATCTGGACACCGCTCGGGTTTGTGATCGCCGTACCGACCATCGTGTTGTGGCTGGTCTACAAGGTGTACAAGCAAATCCAAAGCGGGAATGCGCCCGAACGCACGGTCCATCTGCACATGATGCTCCTGAAATCGCTTGTAGCGCAACTTGTTGTTCTTGGCGTCTTTCTTTGTCTTCCTGCCTACATTTTACTGCTGCTCCCTTCGGCTGGCGTTCGAGGGGCGCCAACCATCTCCATTTGTTGTATTATCGTCTACTTCATGGAGACCAACGTGGAATGTCTGATGTTGGTGTGGTTTGTGAAGCCGTACAGGGAATGTTGCCTGCAAATATGGAGGTACGGAATGGGTCCAAAGGGACGGTCGGTGATTCAAGTGCAGTCGGGCACGTCGTTGAATTAGCATCGCTTTTAAAGTGTTTTTTCATACGCATATTATGTCTTTCATTCTTTATTCATTGCAATCAAATATCCAGGCTATTTGGCCCACCTAGTACAACATGGAGAAAGACTGAAAAATTAGAATGATCTGCGATAGAAAAGCTTCGTTGTTCAGAGGTTCATCTCTCCTAAAAGCGAGTTTTGTTACAGCTAAAATTGTCGTTATATAGAGTTTTCGCCTTCTTGTACAATGCGAAAAAAGATCCAGTGGTCCAATGAACTTCGATCGCATCTGGGAAGCATTCAAAACGCCACATAATACCTCCTTCTGTAAACGAAAATAGCGGTCTATTGAAGTGCCACTGTACCCAGACCCTCACTGTGCATATATATCAATTATTAAACTTCCTGTCTCAGAAGCACATGTTTACTTCGTTACGGATTCAATAATGATTTCATAGTCATGGAGGCGCCTGAAAATTTATGTCAAGTATTCTGAAACAGGCTATAACCATCTATATTTTGTATATGTATAGTTCAAGTGCCAATGTCATTTGACACAAAACTTCTCGGCGCCTTATCAGACTGTGAAGTGAAGTTTTTGCTTATAAACATCCATCGCCGTAATCCATCATTTTGTATGCCGTCCCATGTCAAAAAAATTTTAACACTACCTCTATGTTGTTGACACTTTCTTTACTTGTTATGCGCATTTTTTATTTTGAAATAAACAAAATAAAGAAGAACAGAAGATGGCATAATATTTATTTTGTTTTTTGCATGCTCTATCGTTTCTTGAAATTAAGATATTGTACATGACTTTTGTTCTGGTCGCATTATAAGATAATAAATAATTCCTCAATTCACCGAGCACCTGGAGCCGTTGCCCACATTCCCCGGTGAATGATGAGGTATTGTTTGGCGAAAGGCTGGAAAGGGTGCCATTTTATGTGTTATCAGTCTGCCGGGAAAGTAACGTGGATTTGTCGTGTGTTGATATTGCCCATCATCGGTTTTGCGATAGCTAGGAGATCTGGTGCACGACTGGCAATTGTGAGACGCGAGGCAAAGCATTTTGGCGCGAAAAATCCACATTATTTTCCCGACCGACTGATATAGTATGCGTCAAGTCCTGAAGGCTTATTGAGCCGTTAAATGCTGCTCTCACCCGATGAACTTCCATCGTCCGAAGCCCTCAACTTCTACGTCATTTATTGCCAAGTCATCTTTTGCGTGACGACCGTAGTTGTAATCTTCACACTAGTCGTCATGACCATATGTAAGTCATCTATTAGCAATATTTATTGTAAAATCTAGCTTCAACCCAGTCCATGAGAGTCTATCACTACTATTTGGTCACCGAGATTGTATGGTCGTACCTATGCGACGCGATTTGCAGGGCCTCAACGTTGCTCTCCATGCAGCCTCTACCGTGTCTGGCGTTTCTCGGCCGGCTGGCCCCGCTGGCCAGCTCACGGCCCCGTTTAATCGCGGCGGTCGCAATTTTCATCCTCAGCGGTCGGTCGGCAGCGATTGGCCTGCAATGTTTCTATCGGGTCTTCCAATCTGTGCCTCCGCAAATGCCAGCATATCGGTTCTTGCATCGAATGCTGAACGACTACGCTTGGATGACATTTTTTGCGATGACTTTTATCGCCTTTGCCTGCATTTGGGTGAGTTTATTAGAACGGTTCTATCAGTCTGTCGGGAAAAATATGCATTCTGTTGCATCGAAAATTAAATTCTTTTCGCTGCAGCAACGCTATTTTGCTGCGACGACCGTCACTATTTTCCCGACAGAGATACGGACCTTATCGCCCGACTATTAACAGAGATTTCTTTCAGGGTCCCATGTCCATGTCCTTTCCCGATCAAGACGCCCAGAAGCAACTCCTCCTCGCCGCCGACCCAACATTGGATTATCTGTACGCCCGTCTACCGCACATCATCTGCTTTACCACCGGCACTCACATCGACGGGAGCTTGTCTACAGCCGTAGCACTGCTGATCGCGATCCCGTGCCTCGGCAGTGCGTTGATCTTCGCGGTTCATCGACAGGTGCGGCGCAGCAAACGGCCCGAGCGCACCATCCATCTGCACATGATGCTGCTGCGGTCGTTGATCATCCAGGCCGGCGTTTTGTACGTCTTCATCGTCTTGCCCGCCTATGTGTTGGTGCTGTCGCCAATGCTCGGCGTGAGGGCCGCACCGCAACTGTCAGTCTACATCGCGGTTGTCTACTATCTCGAGACGAATGTCGAGTGTCTGATGCTGTTGTGGTGTGTGAAGCCCTACAGAGAGGGTGGGTGGCAGATTTTGCGGATTGCTACAAGAACATCGAAGCCGGTTCAAGTGCGATCCCGGTCGTCAACAAATTGATCGTTATTTCGCTTGCAATATCACTTTTATCAGTCTGTCGGGAAAATAATGTGGATAATATCGCTGTTCCAATTGCGTCGCTGAAGTGAAAAGCAATTTGATTTTGCCGCAACACAATGCACTTCCTCGGCGGCAGTGTGATTTTCAATACAAAAGGGTGCGGTAATTCAACGCCACGTGCGATGTCACGGTCCGAGCAGAATTTGGAGGCCGCAAAAAATTCCCATGGCTTCTTGCCGCGAGTATTAGATCCATTTCCCGGTGCCTATTGTTAATACTAGTCTGTCGGAAAAATAATGTGGAGTTGTCGCGCGACTTGGGCTTTGGTGCGCGACCGTGGCGAGACGAGAGCTTTTCCGCGACAAATCCACATTATTTTCCCGACAGACTAATATTTCGATTGCATCGTGCAATATGTCAAAAGCACACTGCAGGAAACCCCTGCAACAGAAAAGTCAACACCTCTTGGAAAAGCGTAATAAGTCCTTGTTCATTCATGCCACGTGTTAACATTACATAAATAATTCCACAGCTCACAAAACCTTTTGCAAGTCTTTATTCAGAAACCAGGAGTAGGTTATGCATAGACAAATGTAAATAAATGACGAGTGCATTGCAAAAAATAAAATACCCGTTAAGAATGTGCGCAATAAAAGGGTGATGACAATGATATGCAACTTAAAAAATAAGATACTGTGGAACATCTGCAATTTGATTTTGCCGCGACACAATTCATTTTCTAACATGTCTTCGCACGCGGTCGGCGTCACTTGTAGAAAGATGTCTTCGCACGCGGTCGGCGTCACTTGTGTGTACTATAGGATGGTCTTTAATTCGATGAAGACCTGACCAGAAGCGAAGGGATCTCTGCCTTTCCAATTCGAAAAACCCGCAAACATCCTTCTCTGTACGGCTTCACACACCACAATAACATGAGACATTCCATATTGGTCTCCAGAAAATAGACAACCGCGCAGCACATGGACAATTTCGGCGCCGACCTCATCCCGAACATCGGCAAGAGGATTAAAATGTACGCTGGCACAACAATGAACATGAACAAGACAAAAGCTTGTATGGCCAAGGATCGTAGCAGCATCAAATGCAAATGGATCGTCTTTTCAGGGCGTTTGCTCCGCTTCAATTGTCGATAGAGCAAATAAACCATAAAAATCCCAATAGCGGGGATGAGGATCAGCAGTGCTATTGCCATGGTCAAACTGCCGCCTATCCGCGTGCCACCGGCAAAACAAATAATATGCGGAAGACGAGTGTATATCGTTTGCAATGTTGGGTCGGTGTCGAGGAGCAGTTGCTTTTGCTGGTCTTGGTCGGGAAAGAAAATTGACATCGGTACCTGTAAAAATGTATAATATATTTGTCACCAAATCCAACGATTTTCGCGGCCGAGAGGGTACGCAAAACTGGGAGAACGATAAAGGGGATAGTGCTTTTTGGACATATCTTTTTAGCCGACCTCTCACCCGTAATTTTTGGTCAGCTACAGGCAGGCTTTTTCAAACTTTCCCAACCCGATTGTCACCTCTAATTGTGGAGTCAGACTCTAAGCACTTCCCCTGTTAGAGACGGCCACACACTAGGCGGGCCAAGCAGACTTCTCATGTGCCTGCATAGTGCACGGCCACGCTAAAACCCTGTCGAACGGCGACAAGTAAAGCTTATGGTTTGCTTAAGGCTTCACTCACCCAAAGAGTGGCAAAAACGATCATCGTGAACACAAGAAAGGCCAAGACAACGTAGTCGTTGAACAGTCTATACAAAACCCGATATGCTGACATTTGCGGTGGAACCGATTGGAAGACCCGATAGAAACATTGCAAACATATCGCTGCCGACCGACCACTGATGATGAAAATTGCCACCGCCGCGATTACGCGCGGCTGTGAGCTGGCAAACGGACTCAGTCCGCCAAGAAACGCTAGGCAGGGTAGAGGCTGCATGGCAATCAACGCCGAGCCGCTGCAAATCGCGTCGCATAGGTAGGACCATACAATCTCGTTGACCAAATAGTAGTGATAGACTCTCATGGACTGGGTGGAAGCTAGATTTTAAAATAAATATTGCTAATAGATGACTTACATATGGTCATGACGACTAATGTGAAGATTACAACTATTGTCGTCACACAAAAAATAACTTGACAATAAACGACGTAGAAGTTGAGGGCTTCTGGCGATGGAAATTCATCCGGTGAGAGCAGCATTTAGCGGCTCAATGGACGTTCAGAACTTTGAGCATTATAAAATATAGCACATTGACCCGCGTATCGAAAAACAATCCCTCATCTTTTTGGTGGAATGTAGCGAACGGATTCAGGCGTTCGATGAATTATGGAATTATTTATTATCTTGTAATGCGACGCGAGCAAAAGTCATGTACAATATTGGATTCAAAGCGGAGAGAGACCATGAAACAACCCATATATAAAAACATGTGGCCTCTAGTGGCCACATATTTGGCAGGGACTAGGGAGCATCGTGGGCGGATTAGAGGGAAATCGAAGTGTATTTGAGGTCTAGACTAGGTTTTTGCAATAGATTATTGCCACACGGCGATTCATACAGCTCCAAGGCTCAGCCCCCATATGATGGAGGATCAGTCGCAGAGAGGTAAGATAGGGGTGTTTGGACGACCGCTCTTCTGGGGGTAGACACAAAAAAGGTGTCGGAGAGACTGTTAGAGCTCGAACACAGAACAAGGAATGATATGAGACTTTTGGTGACGATGTGTTCCTTTTATATGACTTGACTTATGCAAATTTCCCTGAGAATTGTGGAGACTTTTCTCGACAACAATATACGTACTAATTCTCGCTTTCTCGGTTTCTAGCCGAGAAAGTTAAGTTTCCAGAAAAAAATAATTTTTTACGCGCGTAGCTGGCAAGAACATCGCCAAAAAGTGTTTTTACCGCCGGAGCGTGAAAATAGACCTTACGAAAAGAAAAACTGTTTTGTTCCTGTTGGTGCACCTGAGAAGTAGACGATACAAAAAGACACAGTGACAATACAATAAAGAGAAAAATATTATATACTCCCCGCCAAAAGTTTTGACCCCCCTTCTAACTCGGCCCAAAGTGTACCAATTTGGACCAAATTTGGTACGTAGTCTTCTGACAACCTTGTAGTAAAAAATATCATAGTAGGAAAAACCATATAGCTGTATTTCAAAATCCAGGGACAATTTTCAAAAATCACCTCAAAAAAACGGGACAAAAGTTTTGACCCCCCTGCAAAAAAATGAAATATCGCCAGCGGAGGCAACCAGAACCTTTTTTAACCGGTATCCCGTACCTGAACATGGGTTAATAAATGCTTTTTTGTTGAATGCTTCGTTGCATTTGAGGATGCAACGCGTTAAACTGATTTTGATGTAGAGCTGCCGAAAATGGTAAAAATCTTGTACTGGCGCTTTCCAAAAATTTCAAATTATATTCACATCATGTGGTTTTGACGTTTTATAACTTGCATTAATCTTTTCCTTTCGAAAAAAGTCCATGATGGCCTAGCAGAAACGATTCAGCCGATATCCAGTTGTCATGGTCAGCCTTGGTGAGCCAGTTGCTCTTTGACTAAAGGTCTAGATGTCGTCGCTAGGTCCTCAATCTAATCCTGAGACTCCTATTTACTCTCAGCAAGGTAAAAGGTTTCGATTTGACACGTTTTGGAATGGGTTTCATTCACCTTAATCATAAGTTTGCCGTTACTGTAGATGCCCCCGAGTACGATGCCATCCCCACCGCCCATTTGGCGTTCCATACGTCTCAAATTAGTATGGCGGGTGCTGTAGCGTCCTAAATTACCTGGCCCATCAAATGAAAGCCGTTTTTGGCCGCAAAAGAACCATTTGAAAAACGCGGGTTTTTCTTTAAGGTGCAGATCGGTAAAGTTGCATCTACAAACCATTTGGGATCATGTCAGCGGGGGTTTATTCTTGTTTTGAGAGTAGACACAAGTCTCAGGATTAGATTGAGGACCTAGCGACCACATCTAGACCTTTAGTCAAAGAGCAACTGGCTCACCAAGGCTGACCATTACAACTGGATATCGGCTGAATCGATTCTGCTAGGCCATCATGGACTTTTTTCGAAAGGAAAAGATTAATGCAAGTTATAAAACGTCAAAACCACATGATGTGAATATAATTTGAAATTTTTGGAAAGCGCCAGTACAAGATTTTTACCATTTTCGGCAGCTCTACATCAAAATCAGTTTAACGCGTTGCATCCTCAAATGCAACGAAGCATTCAACAAAAAAGCATTTATTAACCCATGTTCAGGTACGGGATACCGGTTAAAAAAGGTTCTGGTTGCCTCCGCTGGCGATATTTCATTTTTTTGCAGGGGGGTCAAAACTTTTGTCCCGTTTTTTTGAGGTGATTTTTGAAAATTGTCCCTGGATTTTGAAATACAGCTATATGGTTTTTCCTACTATGATATTTTTTACTACAAGGTTGTCAGAAGACTACGTACCAAATTTGGTCCAAATTGGTACACTTTGGGCCGAGTTAGAAGGGGGGTCAAAACTTTTGGCGGGGAGTATACTTACATTGTTTTCTTCATATGCGACAATATTTTGTCTTGACTGACAGAGGATAAGATGATTGGGAAATGCTACGACGCCGTTTTGAAAGTGCGTAGACTTTTTCGCAAGCTTTCCGAAATATGCAATTGACCTTTATCATCGTGCAATTGAAAAATCACACTGTCGGGAAAATAATGTGGATTTTCATAGTGTGCCGCAAAAAAATCTACGCACTTTTGAACAGGCGCAATATTAATTGCACGAAGAACGGGACACATTTTTCAGCGTGCACCATCTTTGCCTGCAGCCTGCGCGTTTGATATTACCACTACAAACACGCATTTATTGCAGCCATGGTTATCGAAAAATCAGGGAACTGTTTAAAAAGGCAGCTGAATTAAAAGAATATTGCTAATAATAGGAGAGCACGTGCATTAACTGTACAGACAACGTGTGAATTGCAACTTTTAAAATAGCAACAAAGACTTTAAAGCTAGTGTTTTATCAGTCTGTCGGGAAAATAATGAAAACTCTGTCGCATCGAAAATAGCATCGTCGCCGAGAAAATGAATTATGCCCCGAAGATCAAAATGCTTTTGACTTCGCGACCGGCGCAGCGACATTGTGCTCATTATTCTCCCGACAGACTGATTTAACAGAAAATATCTCTAGCCTATGAATACGCCGAAGTTATTACTGTCGTTAGCGACACGCCCTTCCTACGCCAGCCAAATCGCAGGATATGCCGACATTGCTCTCTGTACGGCCTCACAAACCACAACAACATCAGACATTCCACATTGGTCTCCATGAAATAGAAGGTGACGCAGTAGACCGAGAGTCTCGGAGCGCCATGCACCCCGAAGGACGGAAGCAACAGCAAGGTGTAGGCGGGAAGGCAGATGAACAGGGTGAGGACGAGAATCTGCACAATCAACGACCGCAACAACATCCGATGCAGATGGTTGGTCTTCTGGAGGTGTTTGTTTTTCCTCACCTGCTTGTACACTCCGTACACCATGCCCGCTACGAAAATTGGGACGATAATGGCGAGTATGAGTGGGATCCAGAGGCTGGTGCCCACGTCCGTGCCATATGTGACGCATTGAATGTGGGGGAAACGTTCGTAGACGTCGGCCATGATAGGGACCGACTCCAAGAGGAGTTGTTTTTGAACGTCTTGGTCCGGAAATGTCAGCAGCATGGGACCCTGTAAATGAGTGGATTGGAAAAGCCCATACTCGGGTGTCTGTCGGGAAAATAATGAGCACAATATCGCTGCGCCGAGTCCGGTGAACAGGTTGGCAATCCGCAAAAAAAACCGAAAAAACTTTTAGTCGGGGAAGAAATGGGGATTTTTTACGGCGAGAGAGTACGTTTTTTCGCGTCTTTTATTCTGACTTCTTTGTGAAATCAAGACGAAGTGTAAAAAACCGATAGCGAAGAGTCTATTCCGGTCACCGGACTCCTCAGTGTGACGTGCATCGCTGAAGTAAAAAAAATTGATTTTCCCCGCGACACAATTCATTCTCTCATCGGCGGGCGACTTTAAATGCAACATTATGCTCATTATTTTCCCGACAGACTGATATTACGAGGTTTGTAAAAGAAGCAAGGTATCTGTTGGGTTCTCACCCAAGTTCCCAGGAAATTTGAATAAGCTAGAAAGTATAAATACAACAGACAATCCCAATATCTTTTAATTCTGCCTCCGGATTCCGGTTGCGTGTGTGCGCTTCATTTCGTCCCAATAAACCCTATACTCTTTCTCCTTTGGATTAGTGACCACCTCCCCCTCCTCCAAGCGCTTCACGACCTTATATGGGGCTGAAAGATCGCTCGACTCGTCACAGCCGCGCACCAAATAAAATCTTCTCTAGCCGCGGCAAGTCACCGTAAAGCGATGATGGGCGATTCCAATCCACATTATTTTCCCGACAGACCGTACAGTCGGCATTTTCGATAGGCGGTCATAGCCTGTTTTTTCAGAGTTTCGAGAATCATCTATCAGTCTATTAGTCATCTATTAGGGGTATCTATCAGTTTGTCGGGAAAATAATGAGCACAATGTCGCTGCGCCGATCGTGTCGCTGAAGTGAAAAGCAATTTGATTTTCACGCGACACAAGGCCGATGCGACATTATGCTCATTATTTTCATGAGAGAGTGATATATTTTGAGCACATACCCAGATGCAAGCGTAGACCATGAGTAATATCAAAAAGTACGTGATCACGAAGTGATCATGGAAGAACCTATAGAAAAGTGGATAAGACATCATCTGTGGTCGGACGGCTTGCAAGATCCGATAAATGCATTGTATGATGATAGCGGCACACCGACTGGAGACGATCAACACTGCCGTTGATGCCGCCGTCAATGGATGCGAACTAATTGAAGGGCCCATAACACCAAGAAATGCTAAACATGGCAGTGGTTGCAGCGAAATGAATGCAATGGCACTGAACATGGCGTCACAGAGGTAGGAGCTGCAAATTGGTACTGACATCTCACCCTGAAGGATGTAGATCACTTACAGCGCTACGCTTGAGACCAAGTAGTAATGGTAGACCTTCATCGACTGTGTGGAGGCTAAAATACTGTTGCAAAGTTAACACGGCCACTTACACATCAACATCACCGCTAATGTAAATATTACTATCGTGGTTGTGAACACAAAGAAGATGCGGCAACAACTAGTATAGATGACTGTCATCTCTTGCGGCGGCAGCTCTTCCGCCGAAAGTGACATTTCGTATGTCGAATAAACAGAGAAGGGCCAACATACAATACTCGCTCCACCTGTTTTGCAGCGATATTTTTGGCTCTTTCAAAAGAGCGGGTGGGGTTCTAGGTAGATTCGGAAATGTATTGTGAATTAGCATACATACAAAGTTTTCAATAGTGACGTAAACCCAGTTTTTATTCTAGTAAAGATGATGTTATGTTTGTTTTTAATTTTGTATTTTTAACATCATTGTGTCTGGAAAATAGTGAAGTCTCTGTCACTGCGCCAATCGCGTCGCTGAAGTGAAAACCAATTTTATGTTGCCGCAACGGAGTTCATTTCCTCGGCGGCGGTGCGACTTTCGATGTGACAGAGTGTTCATTATTTTCCCGACAGACTGATAGTACTTTCGTAAAGTGCATGGACATTTGGTACGGGCCGCACCATGCACAAAAACACCCCGTTTTGCATTGCTTTTTTTTGATCTTTGAGCATTGAAATATCCCTGCGACATAAGCATGTTTCACTACGTGGCTGCAGAAGTACCAGAAATTCGCATAGTGCAAGGAAAGAGGGAAAAAAGAAATGCACTGTGCGTTGGCGATAACCGCAGGAAAAAGTTCGCGATGCCTTGTGCAAAAGAGAAGAAATGTCCATGCATTTTATAAAAATACTAATGGGGTCTTCAACTAATTTGTTGAGCTACCATCTTCATCAAAGCACTTTTTAAAAGTAAAGAAAACCGCCTACGTTCATGTCACTGCTCAGTGGAACTGCGTGATCGCACCGTTAAGAAGAATTGATTCTTTCGGCAGAGTAGATCTCTAAACAGCCTGGCGCAGCACACTCTGTACGGCTTCACAAAATACAGAGTCATCACACATTCAATATTTGTCTCCAAAAAACAAACCGCCGCACAACACATTGACAATTTCGGAGCTGCTCTCATCCCAATGGCCGGAAAGAAGAGTAGAGCGTATGCGGGAAGGCATAGAAATACGAGCAACACCGTTATTTGGACAAGCAGTGAGCGTAGCAGCATTGTGTGCAGCTTTATCGTCTTTTCCGGCTGGCTACTGCGCTTCGTTAGCCAGGACACCCACACGAGGATGGAGATTCCGCTGGCCGGTACGGCGATGACAAAAAGCGTCACAAACCACAATGAGTTGCCGGTGGCGGGGCCGTACGCGAAGCACACTGTATGCGGGAAGCGTTGAAGGATGGCGCTAAACGAAGGATCGATGCTGAGCAGGATGCTCCGTTGACGCTGTTGGTCGGGGAATGACAGCCACATTGGTCCCTACAAGCAAGGGTTTGAGATGAGGCTATGGATTTTTCTTATTCCAAATTAGCCAAGTCTTTCTCACTGGGATGGTCAACTCTTCCTCTCAATTTTTTGGCAGGACTTATATATGTAAATAAACTGCTTGCTTGACGATTCTTCGTGTGTCAACAGGACGCTTTGCCTTCTACTTTTCGAGTTATTGTAACGTCGATATATGGAATCACACAAGCAGTCCATCATATTACCATTGATAAAAAAACTGAGGGGAACAGTTGACCACCCAGGGAGGAAGACTTGGCTCCCCCAGGTACAATGCCTCACCCAGACCCCAGCATATCCAACCATGGTCAGGAGCAGGAAATTTAACACAGCGTAGTCATGCAACAGGTTGTGCGTAATCTGATAGAAGATGGTGTAGGGCGGAACCGACTGGCCGATACGGTAAACGCCTTGAAGCCAAACCGCCACACATCGCATACTGACTATGAACATCGCCAATGAAGCAACTGATTTAGGGTACACATCGGCGTAGGGACCCAAAACCCCTATAAACGAAACACAGGGCAGCGGCTGGAGTGTGATCAGCGCGGCAGCAGTTAAGATCAAATCGCAAATGTATGAGCTGCAAACAGTGTCCCATTTATGGATTGATTTGCAAGATTTGGTCCGGAAGAGACCTAACAAAAAGGGCGCGTGGGCAAAGGGGGCAACTCAAAGAGGGTACCACAAGGAAAAATATTGTATGGTAAGGTTGCGGCGAGCAACCATACCATTTTTGATGACTTTTTGGCTTACCCAATTGCCAAAAAATGATACGGTAAAAGGGGGCCAAGGCGAAATGTTCAAGCTTGATCACAATCCGCCTTGATTCCCGCCTCACCATACCATTTCTTCCTCAAAGCAGTCTCTTCAAAAAGGTTAGATGCCCTCATCGCCAAGGTGCTTTCTTCGCCCAGGTGTCCACTTTGGAGACCAACCATTATCAAAAATTTGCACCCACAACAGTCTGTCTTACCAGTTTACTTACCATATAACCTCTGTGAGCATGTAGTAATGATATGTTTTGATTGATCTCACGGAAGCTAAAAATAAAGGTTTTTTGGAGCAAACAGAGCTAACCTTGAGTCATTACGACCAACGTGACCGCCACAACGGCTGAAGTAAAAACAAAGACGAGCCTGCAAGCCAGTCGGTATAGAGCTTCAATTTCCGGCGGCGGCAGTTCGTCCGGATAAAGTAACATGGCCTAAAAAGGCAATGCTACTAAAACCTGGAGATGTATGGTTAGTGCACCTGTCCGGCAGTGTGTTACAGATGATTTATTTATTAAATCACATTTATTTATTCCGTCAAAAAGCATACGTATTGGCAAGGTTTTACACAGAGTACAACTGACTACTTCTCCAATCGGCAAGAATCCCAAGATTTCTTGACACCGTTTCCCATAATACTGTTGCCTAGCCAATTAACGGAGCAGCATTACGTGCATTTGAATCGTCTCCTCCAAACGTCTGCTCCGCTTCATTTACCGGCCAATAATGAAGATCATGGCGGCGAAGCCGGTCGGAAACAACTGTCACGACAAGCTGAATGTCGTGTTGGTGCAGTAGGCAATGGAGACAATTTTAGGGAGCTTGGGGCCAAAAATCATATCCAATTATAATAGGTATCCACTGCCAGAACAATTTCTCATTGTTGCAGTTTTGACCGGGAACCAGTGCCCATATGAAGCCCTAAATTTGATGACATTGTAAAAACTACTAATGCAAGATCTCACCGAAAAAAAGAAATAAGATGGTGGACTGAAAAAACCGAGGAGTTCAATAAATTGTATGTCCGTGCGCCTGAGGTTATGTAGATTGAAAGTTTGTAACATCTCCGCGAATAGTCGTACAAGGTCAGAAAATAGCAAACAGCTTGACGTGATGGCAGTTCCCTCGGTGATATCAGAATTGGGATTTTAAAACATGAAAAGCATAATATTAAGAGCACGTGTTCCATTACACCTGTTTCAGCAATGCCCAGCCACTCTTAAGCAGTTAGACTATGCGAATATGTGGACACAGTCGTCAGCGACTTTCCAGACTTGAGAATTCTCAGCATTCTTTGCAAGGTCGTGCGGTACGGTCGGACAAACCACAGAAGCATAAAGCATTCGATGTTCGCGTCAACGAACACGATTTGTATGCAAACCATGCCCACTTTGGGAAGCGGAGTGGGCAGGAAATACGGCAATACGAACATGATCTGCAACGGCAAGCACAGAACAGTAATTAACACAAGGACTTGCGCCGCAAATGACTTGAGCAGCATGAGATGCAAGAGTTTCGTCTTTTCCGGCCGTTTGCTGCATTTGATTTGATGATGTGTAAAGAAGAGCATGTAAATCGTAAAGGAGGCGGTGAATACCAATAAAATAGCAATAGAGAGCAATGCCGGGCCAGTCTCTGTTCCCGGAGCGAAGCAGAGAATATGAGGCATTCGTTGGAGTAGAGGCTCGATTTCAGGATCAGTCATGATTAACAGTTGGCGTTGAGCCGCTTGCTCAGGGAAGTTGATCAGCATGGGCACCTGGAATGCTTAATTTTTGTGGACTGCAGAAAATGATGATTTTATTGTTCTGTCGGGAAAATAATGAGACCAATATCGCATCGTATCTCCGCCGAGAAAATGAATTGTGCCGAGACAAAATCAAATTGCTTTTCACTTCAGCGAGACGATCGGCACAGCGACATTGTGCTCATTATTTTCCCGACAGACTGATACTAAATCTTAGAGCCGGCTTTTCGGGTCAGCACAGAATCGATCGATACAAGGCGTAGGGCAGGTGGAGACAAAAAAAGGTTTTAAGAGGCGCCTACAAGGCCTGGAAAAGCCGTTGGGTGCTCGGCGAAGGCCAGGCGAAAGCCTGTGGAGACTTGGCGAAGACATGCAATATGTCCACTTTGTCTAATTTTAGCCATTGCTAACCCTAGGCTGTTTTTTTTTCATTATCTTCCCCACAAGGAAAATCGTATTATAGTTCTAATTGGAAAGTTTCGGTTGCCCATGTGGTTGCCCGCAACAGTCGTGGCGCCACCGGACAGCACTTTTCTGGATCAATGGGTCATTTAATCACATTGGCTAGAAATTACAGCGCTTGAATCAATCAATTGCTTCAAGCAGCTGGGTACCAAAGGGTCCGCAATCTATTTTTTTATACTTTTTAATTGTTTGCCTTAATTTGTGTTGTAAATTCGTAATGTTTTGACCTTTTTAGGACAGAAGTGCTTCCATAGTTGAAAATTACTATATACCTCCGCATTTCGCGTTCTCTCCAAAGATCGCGGAATATCTCGGCTACGCTGTAAAGAGCAAGCTACAACGTTCGAGATTTAATATAAGGTAGTATAGCCAACGTATACGCGAAGCTTACAAAAAGTCTGAGCATTGCATTTGGGGTACTTGACTTGTAAATAAAAAGGAACCTTCACGCTGTCTGAATAGCCTTTTTGCAACCATAATTTGAGCCCCATCCCACAACAATCCGAACTCAAACTTCAGCCTTACCCATATCATCGCATAGATCACCGCCAACGAACCGCAGAAGCCTATGACAGGATGGTCGGTTGTCATCAGCTTCATCGGCTTGTACAGCCTCGATTGTGGATGCAGCGATTGGGAGATGCGATAAAATAACTCGAATCCAACAATCACCATCCGGCCGGTGGTGAAGAATGCGACGATACCGAAAAACGCCTTTTCGTTTTGTGTGATTGCGGCGCCAAACGCGTAGAAGGTGAGACATGGCAGAGGGAGGATCTCAATAACTCCAACTGCACTCCAGAGCGAGTCGGAGATGGTTGACCTATGGAGAGAGAGGGCTCAAAGAGGTCGTATAGCTTACCATGTGATTGCGGAGAGCAGATAGTAGTGGTAGAGTTTCACGTTGATTGTTTGGGCTGAAAAGGTGCCAAATTCAATATGTATTAAATCTAAGCGAAGAGTCCTGTTTTTTGGATCTTCAGAATGAAAGGTGACATGTTATACGATGATTTTTTTTGTTTGAATTTTCAAAATGAATGGTGACATGTTATACGATGATTTTTTTTGACTTATTAGAACGAAAGGTGACACGTTATACGATGAAATTTTTTTTGATTTTTCACGATAAAAGATGACATTTTATACGATGGAAAATTCTCTTCAAATTTTGAAAATCTAAGGTGACATGTTATACGATGAAGAGCCAAAAAAAGCGAAGAGTCAATAAAAATTTTCCAGGCTCGTTTTCCGAGCTGCGCCCGACCATTTCCAATGAAATTCCGGAAAGGAAACCGGCCCAAGTTTTTGAATTTTCAAAATGAAAGGAAACATGTTATGCGATGGACAATTTTTTTTCGTTTTCAATATGAGAAGTGACATGCTATACGATGAAAGTTTTTACAGCTTTGAATGCCCAATTTTAGCAATAAAAATTTCCCACAACCACTTACATTTCATCATGACAGTCAACGTAAACGCCACCACCACAATCTTCACAACAAATGCGATATTGCATGCTGTCGCGAAGAGCTCAAGCTGTACGTCGGACGGGAAATTCTCGGCCGAAAGCAGCATGAATTGCGTTTTTTGAAAGCGAATGGCATTTCACAAACACCTGTCCGCATTCCTAATATTAAATAAGGTTTTTCGGCGTTAAAGTGACATAATTCGTAGGCAATTTTGGCTCAAAGAACGTCGTAATTAAATTTATAATTTATTTGTAAATAGCGCAAATATTCGTACACTTCGTATATAGGGGATATTTACTCGTCTTTCTTTCCAGCGTACACCTTGGACACCCGGTATCGCAACACGCCAGTCCCTTTGCCCAGCAGATAGTCCAGACGCACGTTCAGCCGCAGGAACTCGTAGAGCGAGAGGAAGTTGTTCTGGCGCTTGTAGACGCCCGGATAGCGCTCAAAGACCCGCTGGATGGCCTTGGTCGCTTCGGGGAGATGATAGTGGGGGATCTTGGTGAAGAAGAGATGGTGAACCACGTGACCTGAAAAGGATGTTGCAAGCGTTTGATTCAAATTTTTTTTGGCTAATAAGGCTGTCGGGAAAATAATGAGAAAATTTTCGTTGCGCTGATCATGTCGCTGAAGTGAATAGAAACTTGGTTTTGCCGCGACATAATTCATTTTTCTCGGTGGTGATGCGATCTTCGGTGCGACGGAGTGCTCATTATTTTCCCAACAGACTGATAAGCCCTGAAAATTTCTCGCGGCCACGAATGGTGTCGCAGAAAATTTCTAGAGCTTTTTGCCCACTCAATGAAAACATAAAAAATAGTTTTTCTTTTCTTGGCGGCGATGCAATTTTCGATATAACGTTGTGTTCATTATTTTCCCGACTGACATTTGGTGCAAGTAGTCTAAATTGTTTCTTGCCGGAAATAAATCACTAATAGGGATTTTTTTCAAACCAATGTTTACCTCATGTACAAGGTCGGAGATGGGGCCACTGCGTCGATAAAGTACGGTAGATCCGAACGTAACACCCTTTCTAATACTGCATAGAACACGAGAAATGGCATTAAGCGCAGGTTGGTTCAAAACCGGAAGAAAAACTCGCAAATTTCCAAGTGGAACCAAAAACCTGGGACACCCAAAAATTTTTTAAAAATTGCCATAACGTCAGAGAACTGGCGTCAAATGGGATCAAACTTTGCATAGCTTACTCTTGAAGGTTGATTAACGCTTGTGTAAAATTTCATGACATTTGAGAAGAAACCCTCCGAGATATGATCAAAAAATGGGGTGGAACCAAAAACCTCTGACGCACTGTAAAGGAGCGGTCACTTTGCACTTTTTTGGTTTCCGCACTGGGCATCGAAAATATCGCTGCGACATAAGCGAGTTTCAACCGCGTCGCACGGCAACCCAGGAAGTCTCCCGCCTTGTTTCGACACTTCGCACACCTAGTATCCATCGAATTTACACGAAATGTCACAAAAGAATTTTTCGTTGGATTTTCCGGCCAAAAAATATTTTTCTCGTAATTATTTTATTTCTTTTGCGAATTTTGACACTTCGTTTGGACGGAACTCAAAAGTGGGTGGGAGACATTTTTCTTCTACAGGGTGTTCCTAGAATTATGGAAAAAACTATTCATTAATAACTTTGTGCTCGGTGGTCCAATCCAAAAAATTTTTTTTGCATTTTACAGGAAAACCTTTGAGTTTTTAGAATCAAGAAAAAATTTTTTCATTGATCGGCGGAGACTCCGGTAATCCTCCTTGAATTCGGCGGAGTGCTTTTTTCACAAACGAGGCTGCAAATTGTTGTATGTGTGAAGTAAATGGGCGGGAGAGGATTCAATAGATACAATATGACATTTGTTTCAAATTTTTTTCATTCGGCGGAGACATTTTTTAACCTCGGCGGACAATTTTTCTTCGACTTTTGAGAGTCAAAATTGGCTAAAATCAAAACGTAGGTATTCCTGGTGGCATGGCGCCTAAATACGACTTATTACGTCTTCGGCCTACTGAGAGAAGAAAAAAAGGCAATTCGGCGGAGAAATCGGCGGAGAAAAAAATGAACCCATTTTACAGCCTCGTTTGTGAAAAAAGCACTCCGCCGAATTCAAGGCGGATTACGGAAGTCTCCGCCGATAAAACGAAAAAATCTTTTTTGATTCTAAAAACTCCAAGGGTTTTCTGCAAAATGCAAAAAAAAATTTTCGGATTGGACCACCGAGCATAAAGTTATTAACGAATAGTTTTTTCCACAATTCTTGGAACACCCTGTATTTCGGGTTGCCGTGCACCGCCTTTTGCCAGCTTAATCCTCAAACACTCACCATCCGTAATATGATGCATCAATGTGTCTATATACATTCCGTACGTCCTGTCGATGGTCTGTGTCTGACCTCTGACAAAACTCCACTCCGAATCCTCATAAACCTCAATCTCTTCGTCCTGATGTTGCAGATATGTCACCATGATCAGCCAAAGGCCTTGGAAAAGGAGTGGGACCACGTAGTACTTTGTGTATCTGTACACATTGTAGTCGCAGACGACAAATGCCCCGTAGGCGCATGCAAAACACGCCGCAACACTGATGGCGCACTTGATTTGATCGGCGTGCGTTTTGAAGAGCCTGGAGAAGGGGTAGTAGTGGGAGCCATCCGGGATTCCCATCACAAGGTAGAGAGCGTTCCATCTGAAGATTTATTTATATATATTTTTTTTTTTTTTTTTAATTTTGAGCTCGAGCTCTGCAGAAACAATCGAGGTTTTTAGAAAAAAAGTCGTCGCAGCGACGCTTCCGACGCACTGTGCGAAAACCAAAAAGTAAAAATGCACGATGCAAAAATGGGATTTTTTGTGCACAGTGGGGGCCGCGGCAAAATGTCCATGCACTTTATGAAAATCGGGAAAAATAACGAGCACTCTGTTGCATCAAAAATCTGTCATCGCAGCGGAGAAAATGATCAGTATCGCGGCAAACTATCGTTTTTCACTTTAGCGACGCGATCGGCGCGGCGACATCACGCTCATTATTTTCCCGACAGACTGATACCATTCCAGAGTTCCGTCTGTCTTTCCCTCCTCACGCACCTGATGAATCCCGAAAGTGGGAATTTGTTGAAGTTCTGGAAGACCCAATGTCTGTTGAAGTGGTACTCCTCCGTGACCCACGGATGACTGTGGTCCTTCTCCAAATGCGCCGTATACTGATGATGTTGGCGATGCGACTTTTGCCATGGCCAATATGGCACCATCAATGGCGCGTGCGCAACATGACCCAAGATATCGTTGAGTATCACCGACTCGGAGAAGGTCCCATGGCCACAATCGTGGCCAACAACAAACAACGAGAACATGAACATTCCCATGATGTAGTACCTATAATTTGATGGTAAAATGCGAGACTTTTAAAAGTTTCGATAACTTGGAAAAGGTTTTAAACTTCTTTATCTTACCATGACAACAGCCCGAACCACCCAAAGTATTGTTCAACGTAGGGGACGACAAGATATAGGCCGGCGATGACAGCAAAGTCCCAAAGCAAGAAGAATGTGGATTTTTTCCAATCCTTTTCGAAACATTCCGCCGGAATGGCGTTGCGAAGCTCCGTCAAGGTCGGTAGATTTGGCTTGGACACCTGAAAAGTCAATGCCAATAGACAAAGTTTAAAAGAGAAGTGCCCCAAGTCACTACGCTCAGATTTTATTTAAGTTCAGCGCACACTTTGTACATAGGCCACACATCAATTCTTAAAATTTTTAGCTTGCGCTTTGCAGCAAGAGGGCGTTGCCTGCAAGTGTTTCGACACCACCTCACGACCTCTCCCAGCTCTCTTCTGGACCACTGGGTCATTTAATCACTTTGACTAGCGATTACAACGCTTGAATCAATCAATTACTTCAAACAGCTGGGTACCAAAGGGTCCGCAATCTATTGTTTATACTTTTTAATTTGTGTTGTAAATTCGTAATGTTTTGACCTTTGTAGGTCAGAAGTTTATAGTTGAAAATTACTTCCTGACAGAACTGTTTACGAAAAACAAATAACAATCAGAAAAGGTGGGGGGTTCAGAAGATTGGTCACCGCCCAAAGATCAAAACTCTTGGGAAAATGAACGGGGATTTCATCTGATTGTTTTGACCGGCTGAGGACATTTTATACAATGAAAAGGTGGCTAGAGACAGCTTAGTTTAGGCTTAGTCCAAGCTTAGATTAGCGCTTAGGCTTATTGTTAGGCTTCTAGTTTTTTCCTGGGCACAGCTCGCATTGATTTCTAATTTTTGAAATTTTTAAGGCCTGCTCCGGGCCGTTTAATTTTGCGGCCCGGCCCAACTTGCGCCCGTGCCAGCAAGTTGATAAATGCGTGCGGCTTTGAGGGGGAATATTTCGGCCATGATTAGCGATTAGAGGGCCTCGAGATTAGATGACACACGGTGTACTGCCCGATTTTCAGGCCTGGCCAGGGTCGGGCCGGCCCGGTTTGAAAAAGCTAGGATTTTCCGAGAGTTCTCAAAAAAGTGGCGAAATTCGAAAAAAAAAATATCGAAAAAATTTTCAAAGTTACATCAAAAAGTCTAAAACAATGACCGGTCTGCTCCAAATGTAATATGGCAAGAATTTCTGGCATCCAAAAAACATCCGGCTAGCACGTTTTCCACAGAATGAAAGTTTGCAGACTCAATAAATTACACAAAAAATTTTCACCGGGCCGACCGGGCCAGGCCTTCGTAATTTTCGTGGCCCGGATTGCAGTCATGCTTACTCTAGATCCCACTAGGATAAGGAGAAAACCAATTTTTCCGGAACTTTTTGCCCAACGGACTTCTTCGGCATTTACGCTTCAAACATTTGTCCACAATCGCCTTCATAGCCACCAAAAACATTCGCCTACCTTCTCCTCCACATTATTGTTCTGTTCCAGCGCACGGGGTACCGTAATCTCTTCGTCGATTTGATTCGGATACGCCGCCACCATAATTCAACGCCTCGCGGTGTATACGACTAATTGTCGACCCGCTTCGAGCGTCTTTTTAAAGTGCGGTGATCGCCGGGGCGGTAATCGTACTTTGATCGTTTCGCCACACATGTACGTTTTAACTCGATGATTAAGTGCGTGAAACTGAAAGTGGGAGCCGCAGAAAAGGGGGTTGTGCTCTTCAACTGATAGTGAGGGGGTTTTTTTAGACGTTGAAAAAATTTACAGTGCTCCAGCCTTGTTTGGAAAAATGCGGTCAATCCTATGCGGAACACAGTGCAAGGGCCTGGAAATTGATTTTTATAGCGAGGTTTTACCTTTACAAACTCTATTTTGGCTTAAAGTAGCGTTTGAGGCACTGCGACTTTGTTACCGAAAGATTTCGTTGTACCGGGATTTGTAGACAGAACTCTGGCTATTTTAAATTTAGTAAGCCACAATTATGATGTTTATGGGTCGTTATGGAGACGTTCCGTTTTAGCGAGCTCCATTTCGGCCTAGAATAGGCTTTTGAGGCACTATGACTTTGTTATAGAAAGGGTTTGTTGTACATAGGCCTGTAAGCAGAACTCTAAATATTTCAAATTTAATAACCCTCAATTATGATGTTCATGGTACAATTCGTTGAAAAAAGAAGATTTTCTTACAATTTGGATCTTCTTTTTTTTAATAAGTAGAACGCGAACTGATAAGCCTCCATTTTTTGTGGAATTTATACCTTCCACTACGGTAACTTCCGTAACGCACGAGTTAGACACTCTCATATGTCTTGGAAATTAAGCAGTGGAATTTTTGTACAGCTAACTCCCTTAGAACAAAACTTGTCTGTAAATTTATGAAACAAGTTGATAAATCCCAAGAGCCAACTTTGAGACGAGCCGGGCCGGCCACTTTCGGCCTAGTGAAAAAGCCTGGGTTTTGGCCTAGAGCCGGCCCGGCAAATTGAACTTACCATCAGTCTGTCGGAAAAATAATGAGCACTGCGTTGAAGTGAAAGGCAATTTAATTTTTCCGCGACACAATTCATGTTCTCGGCCGCGATACGACTTTCGTGCTCGACAGACTGATAGCAAAAAGAATACAAATTGTAGTATTTTATTCAAGAAATGAAGGGAACTTTTTTTATAAATTTGCCTAATTACAGTCAAAGGAAAGGTGGGTTGTATTAGCAGCCGTTTTTTGTTTTGTGTTTATTACGGCTTTTTTCCAGTAAATAGCAATACTAGTCCTCCCTGAAAACCGCCGGGCTGATTTTTGGCGTTCGAACTGTACGAAAAAAGTCAGGGTGCGTGCAGCAGCTCAAAAAATCCTATCGGTCCGTCGGGAAAAAAACGGCGGATCGTCGCGCCTCCGAATCGCCCATCATCGCTTTGCGACTGCAAGCCGCGGCTTGGGATTTGGTGCGCGACAGCGGCGAGGCGAGACATTTTGATGCGACGATCCGCCGTTATTTTTCCGACAGACGGATATTGCACGGTGCAAAAAAGAAGAAATTACACAGTGCAAAGAAAGCTGTTTGCGCACTGTGCATGTCGCCAATTTCAGTCCGGCGACTTTCCGGAACGCCTGCTACGTCTTTTCAAAAGTGCGTAGACTTTTTATCGCAAGCTTTCCGCATTGTGCAGTTAACCTTGTGCACCGTGCAATTGAAAACTCTCAGCGACTTATATACCGATAGTGGTATCGGTATATCAAAATGCACTAGCGGGCATGGGAAACCGATTTTCCAGCAAGGTCGAGCGCCAATTTTTGGCCGGACCACGAGCCATCTCTAAGAATCTTTTCATAAAAAAAACTCTCTCTTAAAAAACATTTTTTTATTTTTAGAGATATGCCTTACACCGTCTTCTTAACTGTAGTCCACATTTTCTTTAAGCCGCATCAAAATTCATGCCGTATAACAAAGCCTTCACTATAACAAACAAGTTTTTTTTGGGCAGCATTCTTCCTGTGACATATCACTTTGCACTTTTCCCAATTGTTTATTTTTCTTTACTTATTTGTCACAAATCATACACTTCGCCAGACGTGGAATCGCGGAGCCATGTGTGGTCCGCGGCGCTGTGGTCTCATTCTGGCCTGCTACAAAGACAGGACCAGTGATAGGGGCGAGCCAGGTGGTCTCGCCGACAACTTTATCAAAAATGATTTATCGCCCGCTTCCCGTTGCGAAGAGGACACCGTTATCATGGAATTGTAATAATTTGGCGAAAAGGGCAAACAGATTTGGGAGTGTTGTAGGTTGATCATGATGCAGAAATGGAGAAAAGTGCAACCGTTCCTTTTTCTTCGTTTTTTTAATGGCCTTGAAATTGCAAGAAAATTATCGGTTTGTAGTTTTTTTATTTTTTTAAGTTATGCTTTCTGCAAAAATAAAAAACGATCTCTGTCTGGGAAATGATATAGGATGTAACGAAGAAGTGCAAAAAAGAGGGTACACTGCAATTGAAGGACGATACGACGATTGGGGAATACGCAATGTGATTGCCCATCCTCGAGTTTTCAAATCAATTTTAACCTCTTGGATAGCTGCAAAGAGCACAAAAATATTCGCAAAAACTTTCTGCAATATTTCTTGAAACACACTGTATGAGTTTGTCGGGAAAATAATGTGCAGTGTCGCATCGGCAATCGCATCGCCGCCAAGAAAATTAATTGTGTCGCGGAGAAAATGGAATTGCAATCGGCAAAGCGTGACTGTGCTCAGTATTTTTCCCGATGAACTCCTCTAGTAACAGAGGAGTTCAGGAACGAAGGTTCCTTGCAATTCAGAGATGATAAGACGGTCAAAGAGTAAAATAGAATGTAGCTTGTGTCTCGATGTGAGTTCTTGACCTCTCAGAAATTCGCAGAAAAAAAGTTGCCTTGAAACGAAGAATTTGAATGGAATGGAAATGAAATTAAAAAAATTAGGATTTCATAATGTTACACCTTGTGCTGTGATTGTCATCCTCATTTGATGTCCTACCGGAGACAAAAAGTCGATGCGGAACCAATCGCTTATCAAGAATTTGTAAGAAACATAAAAGTGCAGAACTGATTTTTTGAACCATCAACAATTTTCAAAAAAAAGTTGCCTTGAAACGAAGAATTTGAGCGAAAAAATAAAAAAAAGGGAGAAAACGGCGCAGAGGCGAATGGGGATTTTGCTAATCATGGGCCTGGCTTTAGGATTGAGGCCGAAGAGGCTGGCTTTTTGGATTTTCAAAATGACAGGTGACATGTTATACGATGAAAAAATTTCTTCAAGTCTTCAAAAAAGGAGGGTGACATGTTATACGATGATTTTTTTCAAATTTTCAAGAAATTTTTAAAATGACAGGTGACAGGTTATACGATGAAAAAATTTCTTCAAGTCTTCAAAAGGGAGGGTGACATGTTATACGATGGAAATTTTTTCTCAAGTTTTCATCACAAAAAGGTGGCATGTTATATGAAGAAATCTCCTCAAATTTTCAAAATGAAAGCTGACATTTTACACGATAAAAAACTTTCTTCAAATTTTCAAAAATTTTCGAGATGAAAGGCGAGAATTTCAAAAAAAATCAGTAAAATTTTTTCTTCGTATAAAATTTCATTGAAATTAAAAAAAAATGGCCGACCTTAAAAAAAGTAAAAAAGTGTCCAAATTAACCTTGGACTCAATTTAAAACCAAAGGTACCAAAAGCTTCCTACAGTAATTGCAATTTGCGCCTTCCGAAACGTTTAATCGATTAATCAGAATGTTTGATTAATGGAATGTTGCTGCGTTGTAATACATTGTGTTTCTAATGCGAAACAGTCTGTTCCGGCCTGATCCAATTGAACTTCGCCTTCTTCTGCGCGGTTTTTTGCCTTACGATTTGTCGTGTGCATTACAATTTGTCGATTCTTTGAGCTCGAGGGCAGGTTGTAGAGAACGGTTTGGTGTAACAAAGTCGACAAATTCGATGGTGATTTTAATTTAATTTGGACTAAAAATACGTTTCTGAGCGAAACCTTTGATGCTTGGTGTTTGGCATTTATTTATTCAACCAAAGTTAAATTTCCACTTTCAGAGAAAATTTTACAGTGTGATTTATAGGCATATATCAGTCTGTCGGGAAAGTAATGTGGGTTTCTCCCCAAATTGAAGCAAATTTTTCATCGTATAACATGTCACCTTTCATTAGGAAATTTTTTTTAAATCATCTAGAAAATTTAAAAAAATCATCGTATAACATGTCACCTTTTTTTGAAAACTTGAAGGAATTTTTTCATCGTATAACATGTCACCTTTCATTACGAAATTTTTTCTATATAAAATCATCGTATAATATGACACCTTTAATTCGAAAATATTTAAAAATCATCGTATAACATGTCACCTTTTTTTGAAAACTTGAAGGGTTTTTTCATCGTATAACATGTCACTTTTCATTATGAAATTTTTTTTTAAACAGTTTGCTACGAGAAGCCCACATTATTTTCCCGGCAGAATAATACCACGAATGCTCCAAGCTCAGATTTTGATGAAACGTGTCGATTTGGGCGGGGAAATGTGGTCAATTCAATGTTTCAAGCGTGATTGAACTTGTTAGGAACAAAAAGTCATAAGATATGTGTGGAGTCAGTGCGATTTTTCGATTTATTCCGGAACATCGCGCTGTGTAAATTGTACTTCATAAGAAATATAATATTATCAGCATGTCGGGAAAATAGTATGCATTTTTTCGCATAGAAAATTGCATCGCTGTCAAGAAAATGAATTGTGTCGCGGAGAAAATCAAATTTCTTTTCGCTTGCGAAAAGAAAATATCATGATTTTCGATGCGACATAGTGCTCATTATTTCCCCGGCAGGCTGATAAATCTCCAAATCCCAAAAAAAAGAAAAGAAATTTTTTTATTTTCCACTAATTTTACAAGTTCAATCTCCTTCAAAAACCCTAAAAAATCTCATTCTTTATTGACTTTTTCTTCAGGCTCATGGGCAGTGCCGTCTTCCTTGAGGAAATGGCAGCGGAATCGGCGGACACCCTCCGGCTTCGCGTCCGCGCTCCAAATCTCGCGCACCGGCTTCGCGGTCTCGTCGCTGGGCATGTGGTAGATGGCGATGAAGTGGACGCCTTTGGGGATGGTCTTGGACTGGAAGAAAATTCTCAGCGTGACGGTTTCGTTGGGACTGATGAAGCCGAGGGGCGGATTCAGACGGAAGAAATCGGTCGACGTGCATTTGCACTGAAAAGAAGAGAGAAAATGAGGAGGAGAATTGGGAGGTAACAAAACTTTGGTGACAAAAAAAACGCAAAAAATTGCTTTTTCTGCTCAAAAAAAATATTTTTTTACAAAAAATCCCATTTTTAACTCATTTTTAACACCACAAAGACCCGCTCCAGCCGCTACCTTGAAAGTCTGACGCTTGGCAGTTGGATTACTGAGCTTCATTTCGTACACGACGGGTCCCTCGGTGATCTTGTTGCTCTTGAATTCGATGGGCCCATCGGGCTCGGCCTTGATCTTGAATTCCGGCTCGCCCGGCCTGTTCGGAAGCACTCCTGGTGGTCGAGCTGGAAATAAAAATTAAAATCAATGCATACCCTGTCGTTTTTGACCAAAAATTTCAAAATTTTCCCAGAAAAAAATTGAAATTTCATTCAAAAAAATAACTAATCTCAAGGATAATATCAGAAAAAATATGATGACAAAAAAATTTTTTAAGCTCCAAAAAAATCGTGAATTTCAAACATGCAGGGCAACATAGTATGTTGTCGAAACTTACACATGATTCAATGAAACAGCAGCTCAACAACGGACCGCTCAATCAGATCCACAGCCAAAAAGTGAGAAGAGAAATTTTTGATTTCTCATTTTTGAAAACGTGACCACGCGTGGTAAAATCGTCCGAAAATTTGAATAATCGAAATTTAGTCCATTCTTTTTGATTTTATTTTTTGATTTAAAAATGCACGTACAGAAATGTCAGTCTGTCGGGAAAATAATGTGGATTCGTCGCGCCTCACCCATCAGCATGACACCGCGATCAGCGCAGCGACATTGTGTTCATTATTTTCCCGACGGACTGATAAATACGTTTTTTTGTCGCATGATCCTCGGGGCTGTTGAAAGAACCGGCTATGACCGAATACATATTGAAAATGCCGGAGCTTCTGATAAGATAAACGCAATTTCATTATTTTTTATAAATAAATTATTTTATGGGCTTTCAAGGCGATTTCAAATACAATTCGAGCCCTTGAAATTATACAAAAATACGGATGTTTTTTGAATTTCGCAAACAACTCCATGATAAAGCGTAAAATCCGGACGCAAAAATTGAATTATTGTGAAAAAAGATCCGGTCAACATTAAAGACCGCGGTGTATATAAGATCTGTCGCTCTGCTGATACAATAAGCAGGATGAAAACGGCTTTAATTACCTCTGTATTTGTGTTGGTCAACGCCTACGGGCTGTTCATTGACCAGAAGTTTGAATGGAAAAAAGTGAAGTCATTGGACGGTAAGAAAGCTGATGAATGGATCGATGGTTTAACCGTGACTGAAGCGACAAAGACCGCGTTGAAGTTGGCGACAAAACTTGGAGAAAAATTCAACGAAGACGAGGATTTCGGAAAGTTCTACGACCATATTCTGAAGTACGTTTGATCAAAAATTCTTTGGGGAAAGCCGTTTTTGCCCCAATTCCTTTGGGCGGTGGAAATTTGGAAAGCGACCGGTCTAGCCGACTTGTTTTTGGGTTGAAAAAGCCCGTCAAGCCACAAGACCGATCCCAAAAAATCGGCCTGGACCGATCACTTTCCAGATTTCCCCTCCTAGGCCAGCAGAGCCCTAAAGGGTCATGTCTAGGTGGCCAAAGTTCGGCTTTGTGGACATCTGGAAAGCGTTTGGTCCAGGCCGATTTGGTTTGGGACCGACATGAAAAAACGTCTAGCCACATGTCAGGCCCCAAAAAAATCGGCCTGAACTGTCATTGACCGTCACAGGTTTAATGAACAATTATCCCATTCTTTTTTCAGATTCAACAAAAACTATGGATCCGAAGCTGAAGTCGCACACCGTTTCGAAGTCATCAAGAGTTCATTGAGAGACATTGAAAAGTATCAACATGCCAATCCTGAAGCCAAGTATGGGCTGACAGCACTCTCTGATCTGACTAAAGAGGAGTTCCATAAACACTACGCAAATCTTCAAAAGAAGGATTTGGAGGCGTTGTTCCCAAAGAACAAGAATAATAGTGGGTCCTTATCAGCTTGTCGGGAAAGTAATGAGCACGACGCAGCATTGACGAAGAAGGCACAGCGAAAATGCGCTCATCATTTCCCCAACAGACTGATAGTAAATATTTTTATACGCAAATTGTTTTAGGACCAACAAATAGCTCGAAAAAACTTCTTGCGCCTGACAGCCACGACTGGAGAGCGGAGGGCAAAGTTTCGGGCGTCAAGGACCAAAAACAATGCGGCTCCTGCTACGCGTTCGCCTCTGTGGGTGCGATCGAAAGCATGCATGCCATCCGCAGAGGAGATTTATTCGATTTGAGTGTTCAACAGGCGATCTCTTGTAGCGACAATAGCGGATGCGGTGGAGGGAACCCTGGGACTGTGCTTCAATATTTCGTAGACAACGGAATCACGACTTGGGACAGTTTTCCGTACACGTCCGGTGATGATCAGCAAGTGCCGCCATGTGAGCCAGGCGACTCTGTGACGCAGTTAGACGGAATGAATCAACTGAACGGCAATGATGAGGACGGATTAAAGGAGTCTATATTCAACAACGGACCAATTGTGTCCAGCAAGTTTAAGTGCCAGGCTATCAGTCTGTCGGGAAAATAATGAGGATTTGTCGCAGTAAAATGTCTCGCCTCGTCGCAGTCGCGCACCAAATCCCCAGACGCGGCTATCCGTCGCAAACCGATGATCGGCGATTCTAAAGCGCGACAAATCGACATTCTTTTCCCAACAGACTGCTAAGCTAACAAAAAGAAATACAATCAAAATTTCAGCAGTTGACGCAAGCCCTCTACAGCATTATGAAGGCGGAATAATCCATTACCAGGTTGGCAGCAACAACATAAATCACGCTGTTCTCACCGTTGGCTACGATAATGAAAATGGAGACGACTATTATTTGATCAAGAATTCGTGGGGCGATGGATTTGGCGAAGGTGGCTATTTCCGATGCGGAAGGAATCAGAATGACATGAACATTGCGCTGTACAATTGCGCCGCATACATTAACTAATAGTCAAATACATACGTATGCATTTCTGTAAAGCTTCATTCTGTTTTAAGAATAAACGAATATTGTTGTATAATCGTAAGTACAAAGAGTTATATATGACCTGGCACAACATTCCAGTCTGGTGTCCAAATTGAAACCTGTGCTGTGGATGAGGTCGTCGTTGATGAACCCCGGTTCGGGAAAACGACGTTTCATCGGAAAGTATAACATCACCCCCGACTAACATCATCCTTCCGAGGAAGGCGTTGTTTCCTGTGTGGGTTTTTCTACAGTTCATGTTTAGACTATAATAAAATGTGCACCAATCTCTGAGGGTTCCTGAATCGTGGTTCCCAAGCAAAGAAAATACAATTACAATATCCTGAAAGTGGTGTTAGGCTCGTTTCTACATTATTACTTACTGATGGAATGTGACTCCCGAAAGAACAGTGCGGCGATATTTCAGGGCTTCTCGTAAAGTCGGAAAAAATGAAGACGCGGCATCTGATTTAGTACCTTCGACGAGGAGATTTGGATGAGCTTGCTGGACATCGGTAAACGGAGTTGTTTCGAATGGCGTAGCAAACTGTAGCATAATCCAGTCATAGCTGGCGATGAACACCACCGTGCTCCAAGGATGTCCCAACTCGTGATTGTTGGTAATGGTGTTCGTCCGGGATTGAAATTGTTCCTTGATTCTGGAACTTTTCTTCGGAAACTCTCCATAGAATATTCTCGAACCCCGGGAAAAAACTGTGGAAACAGTTGACACCTGGCAACATCTCTCTCTCTCTCTTACTTTTTGAATTCAAAAATTACATCGAGTTGAAATGTAAGATTCGATGGAATCTACACGTGACGCCAAAAACAAGACTGTCATTTATTCAAAATTTCTCAAAGCTTTTGAATTTTTGTCTTTGTGTCAAAAATGGAATAAAATACTTTCTGGCAGTAGCTTCGATACGGTCGGACAAACCATAACAACAGCAGGCATTCCAAATCCCCTTCAAGAATCGCGGTGGGCATTAAATACACCGTTAATCTGGGTACAGAACGGAGCCCAACGAACGGGGAGAACATCATAATTAGCAACGGAAAGCACAGAAACACGTACAGCAGAGCAATTTGGGCGATAAACGCCTTCAGTAACATCTGATGCATGGCCAGCGTCTTTTCCGGCGCTCGGCTTTGCATCGCGCGGCGATGAATAAAGTAAATCGTGCAGGGAGTGACGGTGGCCAGAAAGATTATAATAACGCTGATAACAAGCAGGCCGTTGCCATTGCCATTCACTTTCGCAAAGCATAACATACGAGGAGAGCGCTTAAGAAAGCGATCAAGTCGAAGGCTTAGCAGCGCGATCAATTGCCGTTGGTGCGGCTGGTCGGGGAAGGTAACGAGAATTGGGACCTGAAAGCACATTGATGCAATCAAAAAGCTGCTCATTATTTTCCCGACACTGATAATACAAAAACATCAAAAAAACGCCAAAGCGCTTACCCAAACAATCCCGTATATTGCTGCTAACGTTGCAAAAAACGACAACACCGGATGCTCGGTAGTAATAAACTGTGAAGGCTTGTAGAGCTTCGATTGTGGATGCAGAAACTGCGATATTCTGAAAAGCAGTTGAAACGCGATTGCGACAAGTCTTCCGGTCGTTAGAAAAGCTGCAGTGCCGAAAAATAAGGCCTCGTTTTCGGTTAAGGATGAGCCAAATCCGAAGAAGGCGAAGCAAGGGGTTGGCAACAGGTCGATCGTGCCTACAGATGTCCAGACGACGCTTGAGGCGAATGACCTAAAAGGTAATCGAATAAAGGGGTGGCGCTTACCAGAGAACAGTCGAGACGATATATTTGTGGTACAACTTCATCGACTTTGTAGAGGCTGAAAAAATGCTTGTTTTCAGCTCATTATGCAAGCAGTTGTACAGGGGGACTGCTGCAAAGATTGCAAGAGCAAAACTTTTCTAAATCAGCCTGTCGGGAAAATAATGTGGATTTGACGCATCAAAATATCTTGCCCCGTCGCAGTCAACCAAATCTCAAGCCACGGCTATCCCGCGCAAAGCGATGATGGGGATTCCAAGGCGCGACAAATCCACATTATTTTCCCGACAGGCTGATACTACATCATTTTTTGCTCAAAACATTACTTTTAGGACGGTTGAAATTATTTGTTGTAAGAAAAAGTGTCGTTAGACATATAATTTCGTTATACAGAGGTTGTACTCCACTTACCGTTCGTCATCACGAGCAGCGTCGGAATTATGAGACATGTCTTGAACGGCAACATAATCTTCCCCGATAAATTATAGTAGAACAGCATGTTCTCCGTTGGGAATTCATCCGGTGAATTAAGCATTCGGAAAGCGCACAAAATTTTAAAATTTATTGTATGTTACGCATTTCCAATGTTTCGTCGACATCGCCGCCTCCCACGAAAAATTGGTTTTGTAGGGGTGCCCACAATTTTTGAATTTTTCTTGTTTCTTTTGGAAATAGGGGACAAAAACATGTTTTGTTGTGCACAGACATGGCTCTCGGGCCGGCCGGAGGCAGAATTGAAACGGGCCGGGACCGGTTGCCTTGTAAATGGAGCTTAGTAGAGAAAAAGCAAATTGTAGTGAAATTAAAGAAATGAAGGGAAATTTTTCTGTACATGTAAAAGATGATGGTCGAAGTAAAGAAGAGTATCAGTCCGTCGGAAAAATAATGTGCACTTCGTCAGCTGAAAAATCGCATCGCCGCCGAGGAAATGAATTGTGTCGCGGAGAAGAAAATCAAATTGATTTTCAGTTCAGCGACGCAGCGACATTGTACTCATTATGTTCCCGACAGACTGTATGCAACCGTGTTGTCTAGTTCGCGTATTTTTTGGAGGTTTAGTCAGCTAATACCAATTTTTGTTGTTCTAAATAAAATTCGCTAACAGGTCTAGACGGCCAGTTTCAAATTTTTTTTGCCAGCGGTTTTCGTTCCGGCGTGGGAGTCATGTCTCTCATTGGAGTCCGCAATTTAGTTTTTCACTGTTAGTACCTCCTTTCAGAGGCTGGGGTTGAGAAAAAGGGTAGGCAAGGTAATTTTTACAGGTATCTGTGGCCCAAAAATATCAGTCGGTCGGGAAAATAATGAGCGGAATGTCAATGCACCGATCGGGTTGCTGAAGTGAAAAGCGATTTGCTTTTACCACGACACAATTCATTTTCTCATCAGCGATGCGATTTTCGATGTCACAGAGTGGTCATTATTTTCCCGACCGACTGATAAATGATAAATTAAAATTAACACAACACTAAAAGCAATATTTTGGCATAGGACGGGAGTTTTATTCGACCGCAACTCTTACACTGTATCTGTACAAGTAATATTACAGTAATATTACAAATAATACAAACTTAAATTATCGCTTATGTCTGCTGAAGGGCGGCCTCGTTGTCTTTCTCCTTCTTTTTCGCCAACAACGCCTTCAGCTTGGCCTCGGATTCGCCGAGTTCCGTGATCGCCGCGTTCTCATCCACCCGTCGCTGCATAAGCTTCTGCACATTGTTCACCGCCTCCGCCAGATCGATTAGCATTTCGCTGGCGGGGTCGAGGGCTTCCGCTTTCCGGGCCATCAACTTCTTTTGCAGACGTTCCTTGGCAGTCGACTTGTTGAAAGGCATCGGAGATGCTGACTTTATTGGCTATAAGGCACCTAAATTAACAAAAAAAGTTCAAAAATTCCAAAAACAGCCGGAAAACTCGAACGCAAAATTGAAAACCAAAAACTCCTCGAGACGAAAAAGAAAGCCCCCGGGGGGTTTTCGACATTTTATGTTCGCTTTGGCCCAATCGATCCGGACTTTTTTTTGGGTTTTAAAGCCACGGGATTAGAAAAGGTGACCTCTTGTTTTTAGGCGCAAAAGTTCAGTCGGAAAAAGTGAAAACTCCCCATCTAGAACAAGCTTGTCATTTGACGGATTAATAAATGATGCAAGGGATATTTGTCGAACAAAAGACATACGTGAAAACGTCATTTATGCGGAGAATCCGCATTTTTCGATTGTTTTCGTGTAATGAGGGATGAATCATAATCGGATATTGGTTGAGAAGAACGCTCATAACAGCTGGACCGTCGTAATGTAACTTTTGAAGCGTAACGAGTACAAAAAGATTGCAAAAAACATGTTTAATCTCCAGTACAATATTCAAATCGTTGAAAATGAAAATATTGATGTATGTGCTATATAGAAAATGCGCCTAAATGAGCTTTATATGTTTAGAACACGTAGTAAAACATATTCCTTTCTGTTTTTCGCGATTTCAACGATCAATTCCCTAATTTACTTGCTTTCGTATAAAATGTCCCCCGCAGGCTGCAGAATCTTTGATCTTTAAAAATCCGCGAGCTGCGTCCGATATGACGAAAGAATTTTTTGGAAGGCAGCGTTTTCCGCACGTCAGACGGCTTTCTCGGTTCGAAAAGTTCCGCATGCAACGTATTCGCATTCAGAGTCAAACTCACCTGCTTGTACATACACTTTTTTCGCTTTACCTCATGTTAATTATGTTATGTTAGACCTGACTCCAATAATTATTATGTGAAACGTGGAGATTTTGAGAATTGATGGTGTATTATTAGTTATATTTGTTTGGAGAACGTCTGGGAGGGTGGGGGATCAATGGGGAGTGGAGGTTTGCGGGTGGTTTTGTCGATATTGCTCTATATTGTTTTAGATGAATAGACGGTGGGGATTGTCTGCGTTGAATGTTTTGGGTATTGTTCTAGATATCGGTAGGTGTATTGCGACAGAAAATAGCAGAATTTTGCGGTTAGATATTGTTTTCGCTTCATGCGGACGAGAATTTTATATTATCCATCAAACACATAGGTGCTCAGGAAATTTTGATTTTTGGTGGCTGAAACTGTATCGCTTTTTGTGAAACTGTTGTAACTTGTTTATTACAACACACCCTTGCTTTTTATTCCCATTTTCGCTTATTATCTCCTCGTGGTTTTGTCGGTTCTATCGATTTTTTCTCTCCAACGTTATTCATTGCAAATTTCAGCCGGCTTTTTTTCGAGTTGACTCAAAAAGCGCCCTCCAAACGTTTTGATGGTTCCCTAGACAGCTATGTCAACTATCCATTATAAATTCCACTCATGTGTCACTTATACAACAATTACCTTCGATGATCTTCATGTTCGAGTCAATGAGCTGAAGAAAGCCATCTATGAGAAGGAGAATCTATCTCCAGAGCAGTTTGATTTGCTCGTCGAGAATGCGCATACCAAGCGAGTCTACAGCGATGATCAGATTGTGCCAAGGAACTCGTCGGTGATTGTCAGGCGATGCCCGAGAGAAAACACCAAAGCACCTAAAGTGCAGTAAGTTTTTTTGATTATTTCTTTGTGTTTTTCTAAGTTTAGGTGTAAAGAATGAGTTGGAATTGCAAGATAAAGGAATTTTCTTGCTTCTAATAACCTTTTTTTGAGTTATTGGGCGATGAATTGAGTAGTTATACTCATCACGAACATCAGCTGTTTTGATGCCTAAACTAATATTTTCAGTGATCAAAGCACCTCGGGAATCGTTGGAAAAGCCCCCCAACAGACTGCTCCTGACCTCAGCTTTATTGACTCGGTAAGTTCCCTCATTTGAACTCCACGAATATTGAATTATATTGTTTTAGATCGACTTCTCCAAAATGACCGAGCAAGAGCGCCTAGCACACATCAAGAAGGTCTCATCGGAAAAATATGCTCAGCAAAAGTATGTTGCATATTCATTTGTGATTTCTTTTGCGTTTAGGGTCGAATAGAAAGGCGTTTTGAGGAAGTTTTATATTACTTTATGTAGTAATATCAAAGTTTTGGGCAAAAATTGTTGATGGCTTGTCTAACCCGCTTCATCTTTCAGCTTCCGTCGAACCACGAACGCGTCTGCCTTCTCGGAGCCTCCACCGCCCAACTACACATGCAATCGCTGCAGCCGGACCGGCCATTGGTACAGGGACTGCCCATTGGTAACAAAACTTTCTCTGATATTGGACTTGATTCCCGCCCGTTTATGCTCTCACTTCCCCATATAGCGCGGGTTTTTTCATTTTGGCTGGAATCCCGATGATTGTCGGATTGATATTCGACTTTATTGGCCTGATGGAAAAACCCGCGGCCCGGACGAATGAGAGGCGAAAAGAGTGAGATACGCTGTGAAATGAATGCATCTCGAGTTAATAAATGTTATTAAGCTTTGCAATCCGCAACAATAAGTTCACTTTTTTTGAATTTTCAGCCGTTTTAACCGTGATTTTCAGCTGATTTGGGGGCGATTTTGGGTGTTTTTTGGGAAATGTGTAGTGATTGGTGTGGGTTTTGGGTTAAATTGGAGGTTTTGTGGGGTGTAATAGGTTTCCTGGATATTTTTATGCAATTTTTAAAGGATTGGGGATCCGAAAAAAATTGTGATTGACATTATTTTAGATGACCTTGATAAAAATTTTTTTGATTTTTATGAAAATTTTACTTTTGTTTAAAAAGTATTTGACGGTAATGTAGAGTTTATTGGGTGTGTTGAGACTACTGGTGCAGATTTTTTGTTTATTTTGAGGTTTAATTTTGAGCTTGTTTTAGGGTGTTTATTTATTATTTTTTTTTTGGAATTTTCCACAAATATTATTAGGAATATGAATTTAAAACGGTATGCATGGGGCTTAAAAGGGTTTTTTTGGTATGTCTTGCCTTTGACCGGCTTCAAAATTTTTAAAAAATTTAATGAGAAGTAAAAATTTTGACTTGCCATCGATTGCGGCATGCATCAACAGCGATCCAGAAAAGGATAAAACCACTACAGGCTACGCAAACTTGTCGAGCAATTTCAAATTTTATAAAGTCTGCCCTAGTCATACCGAATATGGCCAAGTCTTTTCGGACTTGACCATATTTGGTATGCCCGGGACAGATTTTGTAAAATTTGAAATTATTCGACAAGTTTGGATAGCCCGTAGTCGTTTTATCCTCTTCTGGATCGCTGTCGATGCGATGCCGCAATCCAAAGAAACGAAAGTTTGACTTGAAAAATGGGTTAAAGAAGTCACGGTTTTCTTGGTCTCGGATGTGTTTGACAGGCATAAAGATCATTCTGGTAAACGGTAACAGGGTCATTGAGTATTATGTAGCAAATAGTTCGCAGGGAGAAGTCTGGACCAAGGAGGAATGAGTATTTCTGGTTGATTTTTCAAAATTTTGGATGACTGTCTAAAATAAGGTCGAAAAAGTTGGGTAACAGAAAACATTCAAGGTCTAACTACAAAAATTAAAGAGTAATGGTCATGAAATTCTGGATGCTACAGAAAAGTACCAACTCCTTGGTCCGTCCCGCCAGATTTTTCCGAGACTCCATCCTAAACCTCGTTTCAGGTGAATATCCGGCGAACCACCGGAATTCCCATGGAAGAACTGGTGGAAACGACGGCCGACGACCCTCACGCCATGCTCCATCCGTCCGGCAAGTTCATGGTGCAACGCATGCACATGGCCGCGAGAATTACATCAAAAGCGAAGCATCCCCAACTCGGACTCACTTCCTCACCAAATATCGATGAAACGGGACAATCGCCGCGGCCGCAGGAAGAACCAATACCCGAGGAATTGCAGTGCCCTTTGTGCAAGGAGTTGTTGAAGGTAAGAGAGCGGGTTTTGGGCGGGGTGAGGGGGGATTTTTGATGACTTTTTTGGTGAGCTATAGTGATGTAAAACAATGTGAAAAAAGTGGAAAGTGAGGTCATTTTTTTTGATTAAAATGGAAATTAGAAAGAAAGAAGAGAGCATTTACGGTAATAATATGAAGTTTTGAGTTGATTGAAGGGCTAGTTTTGACGTGGCAAGCATTTTAATGAGATATACTTTCTGTGGTTTTATGACAAGTTGATGGTTCCAATGCAAAAAAATAATCTTGGTAATGAGCCAGAAATTAGTTGGAAGGCATTTACGTTCTTTTTCAATTTCATTTTTACCATTTGAAGGTAAAAATCAGACATTAATTATATTATCCATGACAAAAAAAATCAAAAAATTTGCTCAGAAAACTGTGTTTTTTGGTTTTTCATTGAAAATGAATGCAACAATGTCTTGCAACGTATTTTACTCGAATATTTATTTTGCCAACCATTTTTTAAAATTTTATCATCCGTTTTCAGGAAGCCGTCCTAACCGTGTGCTGCGGCCAAAGTTTCTGCATGTCCTGCATGATGCAGGTGATAATGTCGGACGACACGCGCTGCCCAGGCCAAGACTGCTCCTCGGAAATCACGAACAACTCGATTGTCGAAAACAAACAACTTCGCCGCGCCGTGGAAAAGTATCGCTTGGCCAAGTCCCAACCCACGCAGAAACCAGTGAATATGGACGCGATTGCGAGCACCTTGCCCGTGCCTTTGATCCCACATGGTGATAGTAGTCTTGTGGATGACGCTCAGGACAAGGTAGGCTAAAATACGAGGGATTTTTGGGGGTTTTTGGAGAATTTTTGGGATTTTTTGGGGTTAAAATGATAATTTAGGGAAATTTTTTTTATTTTGTCGTATTTTAGCACTCATCGCAATTCCCGAGGACTCATATGGGCTTGAATAACCGCTCCGGAGCAACTCCCACCTCACAAACGAATGGAAATTCCATTATGAACATTAGTCCCGCATTGAATACTGTTGGTAAGTTGATGATTTTAAAGGTGATTTATACTATTCTAAGTGGTCATATAGAAGTGTTAGGTGGAAAAAAAAAGATTGTTCTGTTTTATTCAAGCCATAGTTTTTGAGAAAACATTGAAAATTTTGAAAATTTGTCCATTTTTTGTCATGGATAATATAATTGGTGCCAAAATTTTACGATTTGGTAGGCAAATTTTGTTATAAGATGAGCGTTGAGGTCTGTAATGTATAACGGTAGCATCAATTTTAATTTCAGCATCAACTAACTCCCAGCCATTGAAATTGCCAACGGTCGATCTCACCAAAATGCTCCCCACCCCGAAACCAGTCATCCCACCGGCTCAACCGTAAGTTTGCTGACGATTTAGAGCTCGATTTTGTGGCCTAAAATTGGATTTTTTTGTATCTTACCCATAAATGCTTTTGATTTTGAGATTTTTGGATATCAAGTTATTTTTTTAGTCTCGTTAACAATGTCGCCCCAATTTCCACACCAACCATTGACCACATAGCTCCAAAAGCACGCCCAAAACTCGATGATACTGCTCCGCCAGGAACGTTGGAGGAGAGCACGGAGAATGACGTGGAAAACGACGGAGACGCCCGAGAAAGAGAGGAAAAGAAGAAAAGCAACGATATCAACAAATTGTGGGAGAGTTTACTGCAAAGGGATGAGGTAAGTGGTGTGAAATTGAAGGCAGAGGGATATGAAGCGGGTTGGGAGGGGTATTTTTGGCGGGCGGGGTAAGGGGAGACCAAAATTTGAGGGTCAGTTTGATGACTAAAGTAAGGTTTTTTTGAACTGGTGAAGGATTTTAGTGAGGACAAAAATATCCAGGACGATTTTGTAGGGCATAAAAAGAGGTTTGGAGAGTATGGCGAGACGGGATTTTAGTAAAATTGTATATTTTTTTTTTTTTTTTTTTGATTTTTTTTTATTTTTAGCCATCAAATGTCAAGTCAAAGTCGAATAAATTGGACCCAAAACTCCCGTTGGTTGATAAAAAGCCAAGGGAACGCCAAGACACGGCCTCATCGACGTCCTCGGACAAGAAACCGACGAAGAAACGAACCCCTTCACCAGAATCAGAGGCCAAAAACGCCGCCTTATCAGCGCTACTGGGCGTCTCGGATAAAATTACGGAGAAGATTGCGCCACTTGGAGGCGGTTCAGTCATCGATCCGATCACTGGTAGGGGTTTTGAATAGTTTTTTGGGATTTTTTTATGTTGTTGTAGGTATTGATGAATTTTTAAAAGGAAATTACTTCTATGGGGTATGGAGTTATAGGTCGAGACATGTAGCAAAAAAAATCGCAAATTTTTTTGATTCAGAATATGTAAAAATTGGCTGCCCAATTTTGGTTTGTAAAAATGAAAAAATCCTCAGAACTTTTCTCGCAACACCACGCAAATGCCTTTTTGACCAAGTTTTTACCAATCAAAATGCTTTGTTTTGAGCTAAAGTAAGCCCTGGCATCTTGACAAGCCTTAAAAATATCAAGTTTGATTAATACTACAATGCCCTTTTTTTACCTTGGAACTACTAATTAAGGTGTAGTATTAATCAAATTTGATATTTTTAAGGCTTGTCAGGATGCCAGGGATTACTTTAGCTCCAAACAAAGCGTTTGAATTGGTAAAAATTTGGTTAAAAAGACGTTTGCGTGGTGTTGCGAGAAAGGTTCTGAGGGGTTTTTCGACCTTACAAACCAAAATTGGGCAGCTAATTTTTACGTTTTCTGAATCAGAAAAATTTTGCGATTTTTTTGATATACGTCTCGACCTGTAACCCCATACCCCATAGAAGTATTTTACTTGTTAAATTAGGTATATATGTGTGTGTTTTTGGCAAAAGATTTGTATTTTTAGGCCGTCCAACGCTCGGAGGAGCCTCGAAGCTGAGTAGCCGAACAAGGAAACGCTCGAAAAGCCCTCTGGCGACGAGAAGGTCCAATCGCTCCAGGTCTCCCCGAGTCTCGAAACGAAAACCGGAACGCCAACGAGAGGAATCGAAAAAGGACAGAGATTCCAGAAGGCGAAGATCGAGATCCCCAGAACGAAGGCGAAGCAACAAGGAGAAGTCCAAATCGCCGAGGAAACGATCTCACCGACGAAAACGTTCGAGAACCCCGGAGGATGACGAACGAAAAGAGACGCCAGAGAAAAAGAGACGCCAACGGAAGGAATCGCAACCTCAAATTGAGAAGGAGGAGGAAGCTGGCAAATGTAAGAAGTGGTTTTGAGATTTTTTGGAGCGTCTGAGAGCTGTTTTGAAATGATTTTTGGTGATATATAGGTCATGGAGAATATAATTTTTGATTTTTTTTTTTTAATTTTGCGATTCCAGCCGACACTCCGACCAAATTGACCGCCGAGGAAAACGAAATCGACAATGTGATCCAAGAAACGAAAGAGAAACTCAGAACTTTTTCGGCGACAACTTCGGAGACGGATAAGTCGTCTCCAAGCGAAAAAATGGAAATCCCCTCGGAAAAAGTGGAAGAAGTCTTTGAAAAGGATGAGGAAATGGAAAAAGAAAAGCCTGAAGAAGAAGAGAAAGAATTAGAAAAGCCTCCGCAAAAAGTGTCGAGTCCGAAATTCATCGATGAAACGAAATTGATCGACTCTTTCCGGCCGGTGGAGGAAATTGAAAAAGAAAATGGAAAAGAGAAGCCAAAGGTAAAAGAATTGTTGATGAAATGTATGAGTGGGGCATTATAGAGGATTTGAAGGGTATTTTTGGAGGAATTGAAGGGTTATAGAAGCTGAAATTGAGCTTTGAATATGAATAGATGTCATGGATAATATAAGGTGAAAAAATAATGATTTTGGGATGAAATAGGATTGATTTAGTAAGAACTAGATGTAGAAGGGCTTGATTGAGTATTTGAATGGTTTAGTTTGAGGGATTTGGATTTGTAGTAGGCATAGAAATGCAAAAATTCTGACCTCATAGATAATATAATTTGATGTTGGGTATGGACTGAAAATTGCTGGAATTGGAAAAGTAAAGACAAAAAAGACATGTGATTGGCTTTTTTTGAGAGATCTGGAAATTTTTGGGGCTTGCAACAGAATGCCAAGAAATTTTTTTTGATTTTGGAAATTTTCGGATTTTTTAAAATTTTTGGACTTGAGAGTAAAAGTGATGATTGAAAATTGATTTTTATAGGTTTTTAGGAAATTTTGAGATTTTTTTAAACAGTTGACAGTTGATTTTTAGAGATTTTTTACTAAAATTTTAATTTTTTAGGAAGAACCCAAACATCACGAATATGAGAATGAAATCGCCCTAGAAGAGGAGGAGGACGAAGAAAATGGCCACTCGCCCCGGTCGGATCATGAAAATAATAATGAGAAAAGGGAATCCGACTCCTCGGATTCTTCGGACGACGAAAAATCAGAGCGAAGGAAGAAAAAAGCGGACCGAAAGTTGTCGAGAGAAGAGCGCAAATCCGAAAAGAAGAAGAAAAAGAAGCACAAGAAGCACCACAAAGACGACAGAGAACACAAAAAGAAGAAGAAACGAGAGCGGGAGGAGAAATCGACCGAATCCCGCAAAAGACGGCGCTCCAGCTCCGATTCCGACGACGAATCCACGAAAAAGAAGAAGAAAAAGCACAAGAAACGCGATAAATAATCCGAATATTTAATTTATTTAGTCCTAGAAACGATAAATGTTTATTTTTTTGTCCGATTTTGCCCAATTTTTGTAGAAAATGAGTAGAAATCCACTCTTTTTTTATTGTTATCGCTGTTTTTTGATGTTTTTTGGATAGTTTTGGATGATTTGACGTCAAGTCTAATGTTTTTGATATGGCATTTGAATGAGAGTTAGAGATCCTAACTAATTATTATATGTTTTATTGAATTTGTTGTCTGAATTCGCTTCTTTGGTAGTTTTCAAGCTGTTTTAGCAGGAAATTTGACGGTTTTTCGTAGTTTTTGTTGATTTTCAACCGAATTGTTCGACTTTTTATTGGTAGAAAAATAAAGCGGGTAAAATATAAGTCAAGTGGAATGTTTTGAAAGAAAATTTGAACGAATTTAAAGCTAGGATAAGCAAGACATGAGAGAAATAACGTGAAGAAGCGAATTGCGCGGAATGCAATCGAAAGTGGAAAGGGAAAGCAATGTGTACGCCCATAGCCCGTTGAAAGCACGCCATCCCGTCCGATCTGGCAAGTTAAGCAACGGTGCGCTTGATTAGTACTTGGATCGGAGACGTCCTTGGAATCTCAAGTGGCGTACGCATTTTTGACTTTTTTGATTGGAATAAAGAAATCAGAACCGTATTTCAGATGGTATATCATGAATTAAAATACATTTGAATTGATATTTGTTCGACTTTTTAGTCAAACTTTCCAAAATTTTCTTTTTCAGCCACACTTTTCAGGAGCTGGAATCTCAAGCTAACCTTTAACTTGGGAAATTAAACCGAAGATAGAATGAAAGAGCCAGCTTACCTCTGATCCACCCTTTCCTTTTTGGCTGGGGAATTTGCGCTATTTCTGTGTGGTCTCTCCAAAAACATGATCTCTAATTTTTCTGTGTTAGTGACGTCATTATTGACTGAAATTTTCAAGAAAATCTCGAAAAGATAGCCACGGCCGTGGACTGGGTGGAATTGCAGGGAAAGGAATCAAAAGTGGAAAGGAAAGGGAGTGTGTACGCCCATAGCCCGTTGAAAGCACGCCATCCCGTCCGATCTGGCAAGTTAAGCAACGGTGCGCTTGATTAGTACTTGGATCGGAGACGTCCTTGGAATCTCACGTGGCGTACGCGTTTTCGACTTTTATGATTTGCATAAACAACTCAAAATCGTATTTTAGCTGAAATATCAGCAAGAAGCTGACCCGAAAACAAGATTTTTGAACAAATCTTTCAATTTGAAATCATATTTGTTCGACTTTTTAGTCAAACTTTCCAAAATTTTCTTGTTCAGCCACACTTTTCAGGAGCTGGAATCTCAAGCTAACCTTTAACTTGGGAAATTAATCCGAAGATAGAATGAAAGAGCCAGCTTACCTCTGATCCACCCTTTCCTTTTTGGCTGGGGAATTTACGCTAATTCTGTGTGGTCTCTCAATATCGGATGCTCTCGTTTTCTGCCTTTATTGCGTCATCTATTTCATAATTGAAGATGCAAATGTCATGAATTGAATTTTGATTCATGCGTATAATATTAACGGTGTGTAATTACCGTTAGTCACAGTCTGAATAATCAGAATTCTTGCGAATTTTTTTGTTCGGGTCTTCCGTTTTGAGATGACTCAAAGATCCTGCAATCGTCATCATGATGACCTGACACGCTTCTTGGGCTCTTTTCTTCATTTTGCTTTGCCGTTTTGAATTTACGGACAAGGCGCTCGAAGTGCGAAGCCCAATTTTTTTGCAATTTAAGCACTCCTCTTCTGTTTATGCCAGATATTAATTTTTGAAGATTTTAGTTCATGCTTTGAAGAAGCAGCCGGGATATTCAGCGCTAGTTTTCGGGAGTAACTACTGGAAATTTCACATAGTCTCTCCCTAATAAACAGCGTTGAATATCTCGGCTCGTCCAGCAAAGCACGAGCTAAAGTCTTCAAAAATTAATATCTGGCATAGATGGAAGATAAGTGACTAAATTACAAAAAATTTGAGCGCCGCATTTTGAGCATCTTCCCCGTAAATTCAAATGGCAAGGTAAAATGAGGAAAAGAGCCCAGGAAGCGTGTCAGGCCGTCATGATGACGCTTGCAGGATCTTTGAATCATCCAAAACGGATGCCCCGAACTAAAAAATCCGCAAGAATTCTGATTATTCAGACTGTGACTAACGGTAATTACGTACCGTTAATATTTTACGCATGAATCAAAATTCAATTCATGACATTTGCATCTTCAATTATGAAATCGATGACGTAATAAGGACAAAAAACGAGAGTAATACTAGCGGTAATTACACACCAACACTATTTTCGGTAAAAACGTACAGGTTTTTTATGCAATTTGCAAAAATTTTTTTTTATGAAATTTGCAAAAAATTTGTCGCATTTGCTAAGTTTCGATCCAAAAAATCTACGCCGTTTCTGCAAAGAGTGGGCTAGGAGTCTCGCATATTTTATATTTTTTTAGAAAAAAATCAATGTAAATTTGAGCCAAGTTACATTAAAATCTGAGCACTTGGGGTACTTCCCTTGTTAGAAAAAATTAACCCATATTTACCAAAGGAATTTTCCTTGGGTAAATTTACAAGGGAAGTACTCCAAGTGGGACGCTCAGATTTTCTTTAAATTTTGCACACACGTCGGGTATGGACTAAATATCAATTCCTGAAAGTTTTAGCTCGCGCTTTGCGGGCGCCGCCGAGATATCGAACGATTTTGCCGCCGAGAGAGCACGCTAAACGTGGAGAGCGGTCAGAGAGAAAGCACCTTATTGGCCATAACTTTGGCGGTTTCGAGCGGAAAAATTTGATTTTTTGTAGAAACATTATCCTTTACGTTTGAAATGGGCATGAAACTTTTCGAGCCGAAATTCGGCAAAAAGTCCTAAATTTTGGCCGACCTTTGATCTAAAAATCTCGGTTGTTTATGCTAAGCGCGAGCTAGAGTTCTCGCATATATCTTAGAAAAAATTGTTCTAAATTGGTGCCAAGTTTCATCAAAATCTGAGCGTCGCACTTGGAGTACTTCCCCTGTTAGTCCCCTTTATGATGAGAGGAATGTCGAGTGCTTTTAAGATGAGCAAATTTTTCGAGGCTATCCAGCTAGAATCAAGCGCATTCATAATTCCATTACATGTATTTCTGGTACTTTTCCGTGTCCTTCGCCTCTTCCACGACCAAACAACTTGCATGTATTATATTATAATACATGCAATTTCCCTCCCTGCGAGCTAAATTCTACTCGCGCGCTGGTTGCTCTGACCACCGGCCTGCGGGCGGTTCGCTAATCTCGAATGGGGCTATTTGAATATTTGCCTCCGAAAGCCGCGCACACACCTTTCCGCCCCTCCCCCCGCCCTTGCCTCACCGCACACGTGACTCACGAAAATTCGTGGGACAAAAGAGAAAAAAGACGGAATAGTCCGCTTTCCGCTGCGATTTTAACTATTCCCCCCTGAGGCAATCGTTTGTTTGTTTTTGTTTATTTCTGAGCCAAATTTAATCCCAGCGTTTTTTGGGCGAAAAAATTAAATTTTTTGGGGGATTGGAATTTTTATTGGAATTTTTTTTGGGGATTAGAGAAAAATGAGGTAGAATAAATAAGATTTTTCGAGTTTTTGCGCAATTTTTTTGTATTTTTTACCCGGAAATAAGGCTTTTTTCGATTTTTTTAGTATTTTCATAAAGTGCATGGACATTTTTTCTCTTTCGCACAGTGCATTTTGAACTTTTTCTCACGCTTTTCGCCAATGCACAGTGCATTTTTTCGAGACGATCAAAGAAAAAAAAAACGAAATTTTTTTGACCATCTCTTTGTGAAGTTCGCTGGGAAAAATTGAGTCTTTGACACAGCCTTTTTGCTCCACACTTGAAAAAGGGTATTGATTTTTCAGGCAAAACTTAAAAATCTCGATGTTTTATGCAATAAATCTTTTAAAAAATTTGATCTCAATTCGCGAAAATTTCATCAAATTCCAAGCACTTTTATTTTATCCATTTTTTTGGAAACACAAATATTACTTTTCAAAAGAGAAAACAAAACTTTTCCCGAGCTGAAGGTAAGCAAAGAAACTTTCCGAGAGCCCTGAAGGTGTTTGGAAAGTTCATGGGAAAGAGCCAAACATAAGATTCTTTGCGTTTTCCTTTCTATTCAAAGATTTTTTATTCTTTTTCAAAAAGTAATGCGAAAGTCTGGCACATGCAACTATCTCTCTATTAGTATTTTCATAAAGTGAATGGACATTTATTCTCTTTTTCATAGTGAAAATCTCAAAGGAGCCGTTTGCACTGTGCAAATATCATCCAAAGATTTTTTTCCTTTTTCCAAGAAACTGGATTTGATTTCTGCAAAGCGCGGGCTAAAAAAATCTCAAATACCTGTTAGGAAACTCTGGTTTCCGTAGATATACAGGGTGGTTCAGCTAAGTTCGCGGATGTAAAATGCTTATAACTTTTTATAGGATCGTTCAATTTTTATGAGCAATAGCTCACTTTATTCCTTAGTAGTTACCATTTTGTTTAAAAAAAAGATCATTAAAAATGATCAGTCATACGTCGAGTTATGACCCTTCAAAGTCAAACATGCTTTTTCACGTAAATTTTAAAAAAATTTACGGATTTTTTCGGATTTTCGGATTTTTTTGATTCCATCGTATTCTACGCAAAATTCTATGACTTCTGAAGCCCACTTACAATTTACAATTCTCGACCGGTCGAAAGTTATAAGCGATTTTCGAGATTTTTCGGAAATTTTCAGATTGAAGCGTGAAAAGGCAAGTTTGACTTTGAAGGGTCATAACTAGACGTAGGATTGATCATTTTTAATGATCTTTTTTTTCAACAAAATAGTAACTACTAAGGAATAAAATGAGCTATTGCTCATAAAAATTGAACAATCCTATAAAAAGTTATAAGCATTTTACATCCGCGAACTTAACTGAACCACCCTGTATTCTTTTTGTGACGCTCTTTTCGCCTAAACCCTCAAAAATTTGGTCTTTGAAACCAGCTCATGCTTCAAGAATTTTGTTCTCGAATAAACACAAAAAAATCGCATCAGTTTATTTTATTTGTCCTTATCACTTCTTTCCCCTCGTTTTCTTCCCCCCTCTCTTATTCATCCCGAAGAAATGGAAATTCCCTGCGCCTTTTTTTGACGACAAACCATTTTTGTTTGCGTATTTCCTACGTTTTTCCGTCACGGATCGTCGTAAACCAGGGTTGTTCTTGGCTGTAACTTTAGTGGAATTTTTGGATATCGAGGAATGGGGTTGATTTTGAGGGGTATTTTGGGAGTTCTTAACGTAATATTTTGAGTTTTGATATTGTTGAAATAGTCTCAAGGCCTTTAGAGAGAGTTATGTAATTTTTCTGAAAAAATCGGTTAATGGTGACGTCACTAATATAGAAAAATTAGAGAGTATGCTTTTTGAGAGGCCACACAGAGCTAGCGTAAATTCCCCAGCCAAAAAGGAAAGGGTGGATCAGAGGTAAGCTGGCTCTTTCATTCTATCTTCGGATTAATTTCCCAAGTTAAAGGTTAGCTTGAGATTCCAGCTCCTGAAAAGCGTGGCTGAACAAGAAAATTTTGGAAAGTTTGACTAAAAAGTCGAACAAATATCAATTCAAATGTATTTAATTCATGATATACCATCTAAAATACGGTTCTGATTTCTCTATTCAAATCAAAAAAGTCAAAAATGCGTACGCCACTTGAGATTCCAAGGACGTCTCCGATCCAAGTACTAATCAAGCGCACCGTTGCTTAACTTGCCAGATCGGACGGGATGGCGTGCTTTCAACGGGCTATGGGCGTACACACTGCCCTCTCTTTCCATTTTTGATTTCATTCCGCGCAATTCATTTCTGGACATTATTTCTCTTATATTTTGCTTATCCTAGGTTTAAATTCGTTCCAATCTGTTTCAAAACATTCCACTTGACTTTTTCATATTCCTATTTTTGATTTCTTCCAGACTTTATGTCCAATTACACTGCCAAAAATGCGCCTATGATGAAAGTTTCCTTCAAATTCGATGTCACCACCAACGGTTCGCACAACGGACTCCTCATCACGACGGGTATTCAAAATGGAGTCAACAGTCGAATTCAGCATTTCGGATTTGTTCAACCGCCTCAAATCCAAGAACTTCAACAAAGTTTGGCTGGGTCGACGATGAGTTTACCGGTAAGATAAAAAAATAAAAAAAATTAGGAACATTTTTAGCTTTTACTTTTCAAAAAGAGCTGAGATTTTGGGCGAAATTTGAAACAATTTAATTTTTTTTTTTTTTTTTTTTTTTTTTTGAATACTGATTTTTTAGAAACTTGATACAAATTAGTTTTTATTTCCGCAAAAAACTATTTTTTCCACGCAAAACAGCCAAAGATATGGTTGAAAATATTTTGAAAATCCTTTAGAATGCAATTGCGGCCCGGCCCCAATCCTCGTCCATTGGCGATGGCTATGACGTCACCGATTTCCGAGCCAGCTGCCGGACGCTTGACAATAAATTTGGCAGCACTACGACTGTAATGGAGCCGCTGCCAAGGACCGTTTCGCAAAATGCCGATGAATTTTTGAAGAATTTGGACTTCAAATTGAACACTTTTGAAAGGGTAAGGTCGAAAAAAAATTTTTTTTTTGGTATTTCTATGGTCTTTTTTATCAAAAAAAATAGTTTTTTTAAAATTTTTCGTTAATTTTTTTTTCAAAAATGAATTTTTTTTTATTTTTTCGATTATTTTTTCGCCAAAAAACTCCGAAAATTTCTGCATAACGCGAACCGCAAGCCTCAATTAAACACCAAAAAATTTTTCTTATTTCCAGGGTACTCCTCGAGAATATGTCCTCAAAGATTCGAATACGACCACCACAACTGTTGAGGTGTTCCGATCGGAAAACGACGGGCAAACCGACTTTTATCAGCTTCCGCCAGCCCCTGGAGATGATCAAAAAAGGTTCACCTACGTACCGGCGAAAGGACCTCCGTACGAAAAATTTAGCACGTAAGTCAATGCGAGAGAATTTCCAGCTTAGCTCAGAAAAAGACCGATTTTTAGGCCGAAATTTTACAAAAGATGCGACACTTTTTTGCGAATTTAGGCATGAAAAGTTTCATTTTTATTTCTACCGTAGAGGGTAATGTTTACACAAAAAATCATTTTTTTCCGCGCGAAACTGGCCAAGATATGACCAAAAAGTGGGATTTTTCTCTGACCGCTCTCCGCGTTTTGCTTACTCTCTCGGCCGAAAACATTGTTGATATCTCGGCCGGAGAGAGAGTACAAAAAAAAATGAGAACGGACGGCTAGACGGGAAAACGTTTTTTTTCCGATTTTTTTTGTTCAATAACTAGGAGACGAGTGATTTTTAATTATTTTAACGGCATTTTCAAAAAAAAATTTTTTTTTTTTTTTTTTTATTTTTTACCCATATTTTCCAGAACCGAAACCAAATTTGCCCCCAGGCCTGCGCGCAGTGTCAGCCCCACTAAAACCGTGCAGTGGAATGAGAACCCAGAGGTTTTCGAGATGAACTCCAATTACAGTGAACGGTCGACGGAAAAGAGGATTCGAGCCGAAGAAGAGGTCACAAGGACAATTTCTCCGACAGTGTGAGTTATTTTGATTAACTTTGACACTTTTACTTTTGTTTCTGGCCAATATCTTTGAGATTTTTTTGGGTTAGAAGGAGGCAAAAAATATGATATTTTTTTTTGATTTTTGGCTCGAATATATAAATACAGGGAGTTTTCGGCCAAAATAACATTTTTCGTCTGTCCGTCAGGCCGACTCTCCTCATTTTGCATGCTCTCTCGCGAAAAGATCATTCCCAAGGGAAGTCCCCAAAAGTGCGACGTTCAGATTTTGATTAAACTCGGCACATACTTAGAATAATTTTTTCTAAAATATATGCGAGAATCCTAGCTCGCGCTCTGCAGAAACGACCGAGTTTTTAAATCGAAATATGGAAAAAAAATTACAATTTTTTTTTCAAATTTTGACATGAAAATTTTTGTGTGTGTTTCTACTGTAGAGTGTGATGTTTCCACAAAAAATCTATTTTTTCCGCCCGAAATTAACAAAGATACGGCCAAAAAGTGAGAATTTTCTCTGACGGCTCTCCGCATTTCGCGTACTCTCTCGGCCGCAAACTTTCTCGGCTCTCACTGCAAAGAGCGAGCTAAAACTTTCAGAAATTGATATGTGGCCTATGTCTAATGTATGTGAAAGATTTAAAGAAAATCTGAGCGTCGCACTTGGGGTACCTTATAAGGAAAAGTCAAAAATTTTTGGATTTTTTTCGATTTTTTTTTACTGAATTTTTGTTTTTTAGCCCCTACACTGTCCAATCCCCAGCGCCCACCATCACTTCTCCGATCGAAATTCAGCGAACCACAGCGAAAAACGACGCAATTTCAACAATTACCACCCCCATTCCATCCACCACCACTCCCATTTCATCGATGGCGTATGCCGAAATCTCCCGGCCTAAGCCCGCGCCCAGAGCAGTGGATATGCTCGAACCGGCGACCAATTTGAATACCGAACGAAATCGAGCAGTTGGCTTCGATGAGGATGGATACGCCTACTTGACGCGAGGAAGCCAAACAAACCTCTCCGACCTGTACGCCCCCATTTTACAGTACTCGGGCGATGTGAAACCGGCCGAGTCGGTGGGCAGAGGCGTTGATGGGGATGTGAATAGAGCTGATGGAGGCTATGTCACGCCGAGAGGAGCCCGGGGCTATGGCGATGCGAGGTAAGGCCGAAATTCGGTAAAAAGTGTCAAATTTTCGTCGATTTTCGGTTTACAAATCTCGGCTGTTTCCGCAAAGCACGAGCCCGGATCGTCGTATATATTTTGGAAAAAATTGTTTAAATTTAAGCTAATTTTCATCAAAATCTGAGCGTCGCATTTGGGGTACTTCCCTTGTAAACCAGAAAGCGAAAACAATTTTGCGATTGGAGTACTTGTCTTGTTGGCGGACCGTTTTTATCAACAGACCTTTTTTACGCGGCCCTTTTTGTTCCCAACGCCACTATTCTCGTTGCAGAGCCAGCAGCAGTCGCGCTGACTCGCGTGGTTATACAACGCAGCCACCAACTTATCAATCTACCCGTCCACGTGATTCTCGACCCTATCAGACTCCATCTCAGCCGGCAAGAGATTCGCGAGGCTATCAAGGGAGTACAACATCTCTAACTGACCCCAGAGGCCGCAGAACTCCTTCAGTTCCAGTTGGCAGTCGGAATTACCGGCCTCAAGTCGACACTCGAGGCAACACATTGCCCAGTCGAAGTCCTCAAGGGTCGAGGGCATATAATCCTGATCAATATCCGAACTACTTCAACCAAAACCCGGATTGGCGCGGATACGTGGCTCGAACGCCAAGCCGAGAGAGTCTGGTGAATCGAGGCACGGACCCGGTCGACCAACGACAGCCACGGTCGTTGCATCGAACAAGACGAACAACCTCGGCCAGTCCTGATTATACACGGCCTAATTTGGTGTACTCGCCGAATCCGAATACGGGCAGGCAAAGTCGAAGTACACAGAGAAGCGGGAGGAGTTATAGAAGTTCGCGGGATGAGAGCGATATCCTCAGGCAATGGGAAAGAGAACTGTCGAGATCGCCGAGCCCGTGGAGGTAAGAGAAGGGCATAGCAAACAAATTTAGAGGCCGGGAGAGACATATACCGAAATGAACCTCCGTATAGCAAAAGTCTTTCATAACGAACGAAATTTTTGGTGTCTTGCGATTCGTTCTACCAGAGGTTCGACTGTGGATCTCTGTGCAAGGAGTTTAGCGAGCCCTAGGGAGTACTTCTAGCCATGTACAGTGGCGGACCTGATCCAGTTGCAAAAAACGTACAATTTCGAATCCGGGAAGTACTAGTCGGGACAAAAAGTCCTGATAATTTTGCACTGTGCGGATTTGAACGTTTTGGGTTGTCGCTGCAAAAATCGCGAAAAAAAGTGTTTTGCACGGTGCATTTGACCCGAAAAGTGCATTTGCACAGTGCATTTTGTTTGTTTTTGCCTTATTGTCGCGCGCGATTCCCATTTTTCGAAGCGACAAATCGTTTTTTCAGAGTGCGACAGAAACCGCGCAAAATCCGCACGGTGCAAAATTATCAGGACTTTTTGTCCCGACTAGTATCAAAAAATTTAGCAAAATGCCTCCCTCTGTGACTAAAAAAACTCCGTCTTGAAGGGCGCGCCTTTCCCTCACAAAAAAGACCCTATTGAAAACGGAGTTTTTCACTTGGAGAGGGACTTTGCTACATGTTTTGATACTTCCCGGATGCGAAATGGTACGTTTCTTGCCACTGGATCAGGTGCGCCACTGTATATGGTTAGAGGTATACTCCCTAGGGCGCGTTTAGAAATTTTGGGCGCTGCAAAGTCTTCGCCGCCCAAAGAATCCAGAAAATCCGGCATCATTGTAAAAGTTTTTAGTCTTGAATTTTTTTTGTGGGCACTCTAGAAAAGTACTCCTAGCCATATATATACAGCCGTTGTTTATGCCACTGGCCCACTTTAAATGCGTGTCATTATGACACATTTTTTGGACAGACACATATTTTGAAGTCTCGACACAGCGGACCCAAATTGACTTATAAAGACATATAACGACTTATTTGAACAGGTAATGACTTATAAGTCAAAATAACGTCAAAAAAGGAGGGGCTTATTTCTCTTTACTTATAAAAACAAATAAGAACTTATAATAACATATAAGTCACTTGCAAAGAAAACTTTTGAGCGCCAAATACGCTTTTTGCTTATTGCACGCGTGAGCTGGACTTAGAAATTCTAAATTTTTGGAACGTCGTAACGTGTTTCTACCTGATCGATCAAAGTAAGATGCTTTTAATCTGCCTTTTTTTGTTTTGCAAGAGTTTAGAGTGTTTAGATGAAAAGTCCCGAACGTAATAGCCTTCCCGTGCAGGGAGCATGCCAGCCTGAAGAAGATCCATCCCCAGAAGATGTATAAACATGCACGATCAACCAACGGATTGCTAAAGGATCCATTTGCTCAATTTTGGTAGGTGTTTTTTAACTGTTTTCCACATTTCAGAGGTCTCGAAAAAACTTCAAGACAAAGTTTTGTTATATTGTACTAGGTCCAGGTGAACCCGTTGGGTTTTAGATAACTACAAAAATGGTCATGGAGGAATCCAATGGACAATGTATACACGATGAATAGAAAGATGACATCCGGTAGCTTCAGGTATGGTTGATAACATTCACCTGGACCTAGTACAATATCGCAAATTTCATGTCTAAAAATTTTTCCGCCAGAAACCTTTTAGGCAGTTCAAATTCATCTGTTTTACTGTTAGTATGTAACGCATAAAAAATTGAGTTTAAGCCGAACTCATATTATAGTTTCCCGAAAAAAACTTTTTTCTAATATCTCCAAATATTTTCAGTGAAACCAGAAGCATTAGAAGCAATAATATACATCTACGGCCGCCTACAGAAGCGACGAACGCCCCATCAAAAAATCTCAGGTCCTTCGTGCATTGAAGTCTTATTCTACTTGTGCCGCTTAATTGTTTGAGTTATTGATTGAAATAAATGTTCATTTTTTGCACGGTGCGGTTATAAATAAAATGACTTATAAAAACATATATGAAATTATAAGTCAATTCAACAAGAGCGCACAGAGAACCCTTATAAAATCATATATGAACATATAAGTCATTTAAAATGACTTATAAGAACAGATAATGACTTATAAAAAAATCATTTCATTATAAGTCATTATATGTTTTTATAAGTCAATTTGGGTCCGCTGTGGAGCGATATATGCCATGTAGAGGCAGCTAGTTTCTTTGACAGACAGCCTAATTTCGCCTTTTCAGACGAGACGGAGCCAGAGGGCGCTCAATCTCCCAAGAGCCGTATCACTTGTACGAAACCCGTGATTGCTTGGGACGCGTTGTGGGAAAACTATAAGCTTGTATCTAAACCTCGTATAGCATTACAGAATGTCAAGACACTGCCGTGTAAATAAAAAAAAACTTCTTTTTTATTGGATTATCTTTTGGGTTCATGCAAAATTTTCACATTCAAAGAAGAACAGAGTGGGCCAAAAACAGAATGTTGTCCGCGTCCTCGGCCTCACATTTTTCGATAACGTTGTATTGGGGTTTCCAGTAACGAGTGAAGATTTTCTTGTTCAGTCTTCCTTCCAAGTCCAGTTTGCAGAAGCTAAAGAATATTTGCTTCAAAAAATTTTACAAAAATTGTGGTTAAAAATTTGCTGACCTTCCGGGATTGAGTTCTTCGCCGATATAAGACAGCGCAGCTAGCGTCTCAAGTAAGTTGAAATGTTTCTCCACCTGAGACCGAATCGGGTGTCCATGGATGGAGTTTTCACGTAGTTTCTGAAGCTCTTTTCGGCATGGCAGGCGGAAACGATGACTAAAAAGAGAGTTGAAAAAAGAGGAATGCGTGGTATCTCTGAATACAGTCAAATCTCTGCACACTGGATTGCAAGGGACCAAAAAAAGATACAGTGCAAGCTTGATACAAGTCGCTAACGTTTTTAAAAATTGCACTGCGAAGTTTCATCGCGCGACAGAAGTGGCGATAGAACTTTTTGGACTTCCGATTGTACCATGCACAGGAAGCGCTGTGAATTTTTCCTCCTCGCCGTATTCTGAGATGCGACAAGGCCTTTGCATCGTGTAGACATGTAAAGATTTTTTGAGCCGTCTAATATCAGTCTGTCGGGAAAATAATTTGGATTCGTCTCGCTTTGGAATCGCCCATCATCGCTTTTGCACCCACCAAATTGGGGATTTGCTGGGCGACTGCGACAAGGCCAACATTTTCGTGCGACAATCCCCCGTTATTTTCCCGACAGACTAATAGAAAGGCTCTCCTTATTGGGTCATAGTCTAAAATTTGACACTTCCTCCGAAACTTTCGTTATAAACAGGCCAATCGCGAGCTAAAACTTTTAGGAATTTTTGGGTGTGTAAAGGCTTGACTGAAGTCTTTGTATCACCTACTTCTCCTGGCAAGTGTCCTTGTACATGTCCAGCACATCATGTGCGGTATATCCTTTGGATGGGCCGTCCGTCTCCTCGATCAAGTCCAAAAATTGCGGTCCCAAGTTCCCGACAGCTACAATGTACTTGTCGCTGGAGTTGGCGAAGCAATGAAGCAGAGAAGGCTGTTTCGTCGCTCGAACAACCCCATAGAACGATGGGGATTGTTTGTGGCTGAACAGAATACGAGAAACTCCTTGAGTACCGAGATCGGGGTATTGTCTTCCAAAACAGTCCAACAGAGAGTCAACGGCGCCGGAGTGGTGGGAAGCGCTGAAAAAAGTTTGTATTAGAGGCGCTAGTAAGGGTATTAGTGTGTCAGAAAAGTAATGAGCACAATGTCGCTGCACTGATTGTGCCGCTGAAGTGAAAAGCAATGTGCAGACATGGCAGGGACCGGGCCGGGCTTTGGAAATTTCGCAAACGGATAGCTTTTCTGGGGCGGTTATTGAAGGCCTGAACCCAGTTTTTTGGAAGGTCTTTTCGGTGGGTTTTTTTCCGTGAAGTTTGATGAGCCATAACTCTGCCCTCTGGGTCCGTAAACACTTTGGAAGTCAGATTATTCTTACGCTGTCTGAGGCCTTCAACATCCACTAGATCCCCAGTAAGGATTACCATCTATACTAGAAATAGGTGCGTAAATTTTCATGAAGAATTATTATAGTTTTAATTTGTGCCAAGTTTGAGCAAAATCTGAGCGCCGCACATTAAGCACCTCTCTTTTAAAAAAAGTGGAGTAGTAGCCATTTACTCACAATGTTGGGACTTCCGGCTGAACGGCCAGCTCAGCTGTGGAATTGGCGTGAAGGTCAGTCAAGAGCGCCGTAACAAGAAGAGCCAGTTGATCAGCCATGTTGAAGTTTAACGTGGTTTTTTGGACAATTTCAGTTGTTTATATAGTCTATACAGCCCATGAATCAAAGTTTTTCTCTCGACTCTATGAATAAATTCAATTACATTTGGTTATTCATACTATGTGAACGTCTTCTTCAAAGACTAAGTTTGCGAAGAACGAAGAATCCTGTGGCCTGCAGCAATCGAATTTATTTACTTTTCCATTTAAATTTTTCAAAAAAAAACATTGGTTTAGAGGGGGAAGTGTTCAAAGTGCGACGCTCAGATTTTCTTTAACTTTTGCACATACGTTGACCATACACCACATATCGATTCCTGAAAATTTTAACTCACCCTTTGCAGGTACAGCCGAGATATTCAACAATCTTTGGGGCCGAGAGAGCACGCCAAATGTGGAGAGCGGTCAGAGAGAAAACAACACTTTTTAGGTCATATCTTTGCCATCTGCGTGCGGAAACACTTAATTTTTTGTGGAATCACTACTCTCTACATATTGGCAAAGATATAGCTAAAAATTGCTTTTTCTCTCTGATCGCACTCCGCATTTCGTGCACTCTCTCCACCGCAAAGATTTTTGAATCTCTCGGCTCTCCATGTAAAGCGTGAGCTAAAACTTTCAGCAATTGATATGTGGACTATTCCCAACATAAGTGCAAAACTTTAATTTTAAAAAAGAAAATTTGAGCGTTGCAATTAAGGGCAATTTTTAGCGTTTTAGAGCATCACCGCGTTCACCAAGAAGACCAGATTCTTTGCGTCGCTTTCAAAGCATTTTGTGATAATAGGGTCTCCGGCCTTCCAACCGTCTGTGTAAACGGTCGGGTTCAATTTGTCGGCCAGGTCGAAACTGCAGAACCTAAAAAAAGAGTTTTTATCAGAGCTGAGTACATCATGTTAGCTTTCAAAAAAGTTGCTAGTCCACTCACCTTCCCGGGTTGAACTGTTCGCCCAGAAAAGAAAAAGCGCCGTAGAACTCGAGCAGACGGTAATGACGGCGCAGAGCGTTTTCATTTATTCCACTAACCGTTCCTTCTTCCCACAGGCATGGAAGCGAGAAGCTGGGGCTGAAATTTGTCGGTGGACAACTTTAAACAAGGATTTTGGCCATTTTCACCGAAAGAAAGACTTGACCCAACTTTGAATCAAGTCTCTTCCTCATAGAAAAAATGGTGTCACAAAGTTAAAAAATCGTGAGATTGTCCTCAACAGTGGCGGATCTGATCCAGCGGCAAAAAACATCCCATTTAGCATCAACCAAATTGTCGCAAAGTACCTACCTTATCTAACAATTCTCCCTTTCTCCTTTTCCGTGAAAAAAAAAAATTTTCCGCAAGTACGGAAAGCCAAAAGAAAGAAAGAAGCGCAAAAACGCTCTTCAAAGCGTCGTTTTTTTTTGGTTTTAAAGCAAATAAAATCCTACGTGGTGTTGCAAATCTCATGGTAGACGTCGAGCACGTCGGCAGGCTCGTAGCCAGCGTCCTCCCGCGTAACGGGCGTCTTCCCATCCAATGCGAGTCTTGCGAACTCGCCGCCAACGTTTCCAACGGCGACTAGAAGACTGTCGTTCGCTTGGATCAGACATCTTCTCCATTCGTCCGATTCCGCCGTCTCGACCAACGAAATGAACGGGGGTTTATGTTTGTGGAGGAAAATATGGTAAACCACGTGTTTTGCGGTTATGTTTGCACCGTAAACGCAATCCACTAGGCCGCGAATTCCCTCTCTGCGCTCAGCGGGGCTGAAGTTTGAAAAAGGACGTTAAAGTCGCTGTCATCGCTTATTATCAGCATGTCGGGAAAATAACCCCCCACTCTGTCGCATCGAAAATCGCATCGCCGCTGAGAAAATGAATTGTGTCGCGGCAAAAAAAAATTGCTTTTCACTTCAGCGACGCGATCGGCGCAACGTCAGTAGGGTCATTATTTTCCCGACAGACTGATACTTACCAATACTTTTTTTTGCACTTACAACAATCTACATACCGCTTCCACTGGGTCCTCAGCGATTGGCGTTACAGTCGCTGCGGAGGCCGCTCCAACCAACACCAACAGAATTGCAATCATTTTTTGATTATGACCATTTCCGCTGCATCTTTGCGGTTTTATACCTCCAAAATCTTCATTATTCTATCTGATGACTCATTTTCGATTGCAAAATGGCATTTTGCATATTTGATCTTTTTTTTGAAAAATAATTAAAATGTGTTGGCTTGGTATTAACGCCGTTTCAAATCATCACTAATTGTTCTCTGCAAATCAATAGATTTTTGTAAAAAAACATAGGCGAAACACTTGTGCTAGGTGGGCCAAAAGGGTCTCGGCCCATTGCGGTCGTCGCCGCGAGGTGGCTTTGCCTAATAAACAGTCAGCACAGTGCGAATGAAAAAACCCAGTTTCAGCCCTTTTCAAAACCATATGAGATATTCAACGACCTTTGCGTAGGCATGGCTCCGGGCCTGTCAGATTCCACGGCGTCTGGAGTTATCCACAATGTGTCAACTCGATGGAATTTATGGAGAGAGTAGATATTCTGAGGCCTTTGCGGAGATATATTTTAATAAAATATGTATTTTATATATCCATTGTCAGAAAATCATAAATATTTTATCTTTTAGAATTTATTAAAATTTTTACATGTTCCAATTTATATTAAGCTACAAATATATACATATTACAAATTCACACAATCGAATAACGGTAATTCGGTGGGACTTTTCCGTTGACACCTGAGGCATTTCAGGAAGTGTTCGTCTTTCCTATTTTTGATCAGTTCTACCATGCAGCACTTACAGCTGACAACTTTTAGACACTGTAAGCAGTAAACTGAATCTCGGGTCTTTTCTTCGAGGCATATTGCGCATACGTCGTTTTCAAGGTGCGTCTTCTCCGAGCGCACCAAAAGTTTGTTGGCAGCACTGAAAAAATTGAAATTTAGAGATATATTAAGACGGGCATCTTATTCACATTGAAGTTCACACGAATTAATAAACTCACTTATGAATCATTGTTAAGATCATCGATCTTAATTCTGAGACTTCATCTTCCTCGTGAAATTCGAGGATCCATGTTTCCTCCAAAGAGTCGACCAATTCCTCAATGGTAGCGACTGTTTCATCATGTCGCTTCTTTTCCAAATCGGTCAACTCCACAAGTTCATCTTCCAGCATGTCGACAACTTCTTCAAAGCAAGTGGAAGTCGCTGGAGTAGAAGCATCGGAGGCCATTTTCCAAATTGAACGGTGTTACAAGGTCGATGAGGAGGTTACAAGTCGAGTGATTTGAAGCAGCTTTCTGCGGGCTTATATACCCTGTTCGTGGATTTTCTCTGTCGTAATCAGTCTTGATTTCTGACAGAGATTTTCTGATTGTTGGCTTATTTAAATTGAAATTTTCTGTCATTGGTCAAGGCAGAAAAAATGGACGTACAGTTTATTATAAAATTTTATTTTTCCAAGAAATCACAAAGAAATGGCAGTAAAAAAGATCGGATATTACAAATTATGTTACGTGACGGAGAAGCGGTAAGGCAAAAGCTGAAAGTAGAGGAAATACAGAGAACGTTGGCAAGGACTCGGAACTTGGTGGGAACGGACATTCACCTGGTTGTAGGAATGTGCGGCAGAGGCGGAAACGGTTGCGCGAGCCACGCCAGACTAGCTCAAAATAGGGGAGACTCATTTTTGATTCCCCTTGAAGGCCAACTCACCTGAACGCAAATCTCTTGTACCCGATCCGACTTCCGGATGGCAAAACTTCCACTAAACCATTGATCAATGGTGCCATTTCCCAAATGTTGAGAGTATTTTATAATATGTAATTTCCTTCGCGGATTCGATAATCGATAAACACGGTGATTGGCAGTGGCCAGGCATCGTCAACTCGGATCAAATATCGGACTTTTTGGCAGTGTTTTTGAATGAAAAAATTGAAAAGTTTGAAAAAATTTTCAAAAATTCCAATTTTAACAAGTAAAAAATAATATCACTTTTATTGATGACAAATAAGAACGTATTGATGGCATACAAGACCAAAATATTTAAAGAAAAGCACCCTGAGCCAGCGAGACGATGGCGGTATAATCTTCAGCGTCACATCCGGAAATGACGGGGTCATCACGATGAAAGTCGTTGGTAAAAACGTTGGGGTCCAGTCTCCCTTCCAGATCAAACTTGCACAATCTATATACATGTATATATAAGAAGCCCTCTGTGGTCAAACTCACCCCCTGCCGCCCAATTCAGCGCCAAGGTAAGAGAGAGCGCCGGTCAGCTCAACGACTCTGTGATGAGCCACAACTTCGGAGCGGTGATCACGGAACCCGTGTTCGGGCAAGAACTCCAAGTCTTTCAAGCAGGGCAACTTGAATTTTGGGCTGGAAAAACGGGATATCAGGCTGTCGGGAAAATAATGAGCGCTCTGTCGCTGCGAAAATCACGTTGCTGATGCGAAAAGCAATTCGATTTTCGTCGCAACACAATTCATTTTTTTCGATGCGATTTTCTCGCGACAGAGTGCTCATTATTTTCCCAACAAGCTAATATTTTCAGCCAAAAAAATTATCGCCTACTTATGACGACACGTTTCGTTGTAGGTCAAGAGAACAGCGGCCATGTCGAGGTGTTTTTCAGGCCATTGACGGTCATGAACAACCAGGGCTTTAGCCACATTTCCAAGCGCCACAACATGCTTGTCCTTCGAGTCGAAAAAGCAGGCCACAGCCGAAGATCCTTTGTCGATAGCCTTTACAGCAGTTTCCATCAGGTGGTAGACGACTGGATCAGGGTACAAGACCCGGTCATGTGGGTTCTCGCTTCTCCTGGCGAACTCGTCCAGCGTCTTCTCCGTTGATCCGTTCAAGAAGCATTGAATCAGTTTTCGGACGCCTTGCCGATGAGCGCTCGGGCTGAAAGCCGCAAATAATTAAGACTAGTCATTCCAGAAAATTGGTGATTTTTTTGCACGGTGCGGAGCGCGACAAATGTCCACGCACTTTATGAAAATACGTATATATTATGACTTACTAATGGCTGACGTATGTCACCAACTTCCAGTCATCCTCCGTCGGGGTACCTTCAAAGTCGTCGCCAAACGTTTGTTTCAAATATTCCGTGGAGTCGCATTCCACGACAACTAAATCATCATCGGCAAAGTCGTTCGTAAACAACTTGGGATTCAATTTTCCTTTCAAGCCGTAGTCGCACAGCCTATATAAAAAAATAAATTACAGCCTCCCATGGATTACCTACCCTTCACGAGTCAATTCGGAGCCAACGAAAGAGGTGGCGCTGAACAATTCGAGCAATCCGTAAAGTTTTTTGGCTTCTTCAACAATGTGCGGTTTGTTTCGAGTTTCAGCTCGGACGAAGTCCGCTTTGCATGTATTATGAATGCTAAACAGAAAACCCGAATTTATTGTCTGTGGGCCCCCTAGACAAGAAATGCGGAACTCTTGTCTCAAATTGCGCAATATGGTCCCCGAAATCCACAGGTCCCCGAAATCCCCAAATGAAAAGCCGCAAATGGCCCCAAGCGAAGGGTAGCGTGATTTTAGCGTAATTTGCAACGTGTTGGAAATTTCTTTTCCTGTTTTCACATCAAATCGATCGAAACAGTCGAAAAAATTCCACATTTCTTGGTGATTTTCAACCGAAAAACTGGTTTTCGGGGTAAAAGGGCCCTACTTCAAAATGTCGTAGCGACCTCAGTTTGCATTCTAAAATGTTGTTATTTCATAGACAAAAATTAATGTCGCTCAAAAATACATATTCCAAAAACGAAGTCTCTGCGCCGTCTCCTCCGAAAGTTAAAGCCTCCGACTTTCTACTATTCTCCTGGCCTCCGCCATACACCGGCGAACCGACTAAGAATGTGTCTTAGCCATAATCCTGCATTGAGTCCATTTCCGCTATTTTTTTTTTGGGCAACCACCAGGTGGCGAGCAAGTAAAGTTGAGAAGAAAAATTACCACGGGGTTGCTTTCTTTGTCGCAAAAATAAAAAGGTCTTACATTTTATTGCAATGATCTCTAACCTCTTCACGAAGATTTGCTAATATGTTTCGAACAAGCTCCTCTTTGAAGCCCAGCCTAACCATCCCCATCGTCAAGTGCCCTTGGGCAATGATGAATTTGTTTTCCGACTTGTCGAAGCATTCCTTGGCTTCCGAATACCCTTCGGCTCTTAGTCTTGCGTCGGAAATAAGGTAGATGGATGAAACGAGTTTCGGTCGGCGCCGTGGAAGCGACTCCAACACACTGCGCCGAGTTATGTTGACGGGAGTGTTGGCCAAGCATTCGAAGAGAGCGATCACATCTTCACGGTGTTCGGGGGCACTGAAAAAATGGAGTAATCCCACAAGGAAGGTACTTCTACAGGGTATGGATTTTCGCCCTTACAAACCAAAATTGAGCAGCTTCTTTTTACATATTCTGAATCAGAAAAATATTGCGATTTGTTTGACATATGCATCGACCTGTAACTCCACACCCCATAGAAGCATTTTCCTTGTCAAAAAAAACTTACAAATTCTCTCTGATTTCTTGGGCAATACTGCGGTCCACTTGATTCTTCGCTGGGAAGCCAACAAGGCTGGTGCTAGCAAGAGCAAGAGCACCAACATGATTGATGAATTCAAGGCAAAATTCCGAGCTTTTATAAGGAAAAGATGAGCTGACAAATCATCCAGAAATGAATCAATTTTTGATTGGATTCTGACGAATACAAAAAATTTTGCACGATGGTGCAAAAAATCGCAATCAACCCGGTATAAATTTTGGCTGCTGCTCTCAAACAAAATTGCGCATTTTCTGCGACGAGATGAGACATTTTGCTGCGACAAATCTATATTATTTTCCCGACATACTGATATTTGATTATTTTGAAGTATTGGAAATTAGTTAGAAACAACAAAAAATAGCCTTTATTTTACAATGCTGAACGATCTTTTCAGAGGAAGGCACCGCTCGCCAGGAAAATGGTGTTATCGAAGTTCTCGGCTTTACAAGTTTGAATTACCGGTTCTTTAGGATCAAACTTGCGCGTGAAAACGCTTGGATTCAGTCGTCCTTCCAGCTCGAATTTACACAACCTATACTCCGGGACTAAACTTTGGAACAGGCTAGATTTTCTTTGCGGCTTGAGATCGGAGTTTCATTTCTTTTCTGTTAGAATCGGAATGTATTAAAACCCGGAATGAATTCATAGCCGTATAAATCAGAATGCTCATATGAGCAAAACAAAAAATTCGTAAAAATAGGTGGGACAAAAGTTTGGAACAGGGTTGGTTTTCGTATTTTCAGATGTTGCGAGGAGTCAAGATCTCAACGACATACTGATTTTCATCGCTAAACTGAAAATGAAAAAAATTCTTATTGAGCCAGAAATTACGGCCAAATTTGCGAAAAAATTTATTTTTTGGGTTGGGTTACCCATTTTATCGTTCTAAAATGTCAATTATGGTCGCATAATCTCCTGCAGAAAGTCACATCCTCACATTGGCACCGTATACGCATAGTATAAATTATGAAAATTTTGAGCTTCAAATCGCTTCAAATCTTGGTCCTAAACAGGGCGGTAGAAAGTGTCCTACTGTGTTTGATATTCTGTATAAGTACTACTACACGGTTAACCGCACGTTTTATTATTTTCGCCTGAAACCCGCAAAACATCGATTTGCCGAGCAGGAGGACCCCTTTCAAGGACATATTTCTTGGTGATTTTTCTGGTTAATTTCAGCTTTAAAATAATCTCATTTATTGATGATAAATAAGAACGTATTGATAGTCAAAACATTTAAAGGAAGGCACCCTGAGCCAGCGAGACGATGGCGGTATAATCTTCTGCGTCACATCCGGAAATGACGGGGTCATCATGATAAAAGTCATTGGTAAAAACGCTGGGGTCCAGTCTTCCTTCCAGATCAAACTTGCAAAATCTATATACATGAACAAGAGCCCTTAGCTATAGTCGAACTCACCCTTTACCGCCCAATTCAGCGCCAAGGTAAGAGAGAGCGCCGGTCAGCTCAACGGCTCGGTGATGAGCCACAGCTTCGGAGCGGTGATCACGGAACCCGTTTTCGGGCAAGAACTCCAAGTCTTTCAAGCAGGGCAACTTGAATTTTGGGCTGGAAAAACGGGATATCAGTCTGTCGGGAAAGTAATGAGCACTCTGTCGCTGCGAAAATCACGTCGCTGATGAGAAAAGCAATTTGATTTTTTCCGCGGCACAATTCATTTTCTCGATGCGATTTTTGATGCGACTGAGTGGTCATTATTTTCCCAACAAACTGATATTTTCAGCCAAAAAATTATCGCCTACTTATGACGACACGTTTCGTTGTAGGTGAAGAGAACCCCGGCCAGGTCGAGCCGTTTTTCCGGCCACTGACGGTCATGAAGAATCAGCGCTTTGGCCACATTTCCAAGCGCCACAACATGCTTGTCCTTCGAGCCCAAAAAGCAGGCCGCAGCGGAAGGTCCTTTTTCGGTAGCGTATATAGCAGCTTCCAGCAGGTGGTAGACGACTGGATACTTGTAAAAGACAGGGTCGTGTGGGTCCTCGCTTCTCCTGGCGAATTCGTCCAGCGTCTTCTCCGTTGACCTGTTGAAGAAGCATTGAATCAGTTTTCGGACGCCTTGCCGATGAGCGCTCGGGCTGAAAACCGCAGATTATTAGTGCTAGTCGTTCTTATTATAACTTACTAATGGCTGACGTATGTCACCAACTTCCAGTCATCCTCCGTCGGGGTGCCTTCCAAGTCGTCGCCAAACTTTTGTTTCAAATATTCCGTGGAGTCGCATTCCACGACAACTAAATCGTCAGCGCCAAAGTCGTTCGTAAACAACTTTGGATTCAATTTTCCTTTCAATCCAAAGTCGCACAACCTAAGTTATTGTTTGTCCCAGGGATTACTGTCGCTCACCCTTCACGAGTCAACTCCAAACCAACGAAAGAGATGGCGCTGACTAATTTAGTAAACCGGAAGTCTTTTTCGATTCTTTGCACTTCGCTTCGACCTTCGCCTCGGATGAAATCTTCTTTACATGTGTTCTGAATGCTAAACAATAGAGTCAAACCTTTGTGGTTATAATTAAACTATCAGTCCGTCGGGAAAATAATGTCGTGTCAAAAATCGCGGCGCCGCAAAATCTTGATTTTTGGTGGAGACATTACACACTACGGTATAAATAACCGTAGCACATCCGCAATCATCATTTTCCCGACAGACCGACGTAAAGATCTTACGTTCTATTGCAATGATCTTTAACTTGTTCAAGAAGATTTTCAATCATTGCTCGAACAAAGTCCTCTTTGTGGCCCACGTTAACCATCTCGATCGTCAACTGCCCTAGGGCAATAATGAATTTGTTCTCCGACTTGTCGAAGCATTCCCTGGCTTCCGCATATTTTTCGGCTCTTAATCTTGCGTCGGAAATCAAGTAGATGAAGGAAATGGTCTTCGGTTTGGGCTGTGGAAGCGTGTCCATCACATTGCGCAGTGTTATGTTGACGGGAGTGTTGGCCAAGCATTCGAAGAGACGAATCACATCTTCGCGGTGCTCGGGAGCACTTAAAACGAGCAAAGGTGTTCGGGAATTTTTAACTGAGCTTTCTCCTTGCCACAGGGAGGCTAGGAGGAGGCCAGTTAACAGAAATAATATGTAAGATTGGCCACGTACTAGGACAGTTTATCACCAATTTTGAGGTATTTGACATGTACTGACATCAATAATATCTGGATAAAGTTAACGGATCTTCGTTTTTTGCCGCAAATTTTGATCTTTTATATTTTACAACAACTCGGGGTAGAGAAAACAAACGTTATATAGTAATAGTTACAATTAGAAAAAGTGGACGCATGTAAGCCTTCTCCAAGTCTCCGCCGAGCCTACGCCGAGCATCCGCCGCCCATCCAAGGGCTTTAGCAGGCCTCGTAGGCACCTCCTACAACCTCTCTCCGCCTGGTATCGATCGGGTTTATGCTGACCCGAACTGTTGTCGGCCAGAAAAAACTTACAAATACCGTCGGATTACATGGGCAAGACTGCTGTCCACTTGATTCTTCGCTTGAAACGCCAACAAGCCTGGTGCTAGCAAGACCAAGAACACCAACATGATTGACAAATTCAAATCGGAATGTCGAGCTTTTACAAGGAAAAGATGAGCTGACAAATCATCAAGAAATGAATCAATTCTTGATTGAATGTTGACGAATCAATTTTTGTTATTATGTTCTTATGTTTTGACGAATGGTACCCATTTTACACGTTGATATAAAAATGGCAAGCAAACCCGTGAAAATTTGAAGTATTGGAAATTGGTTTCTACGACGAGGAACAAAAAAATTGACTTTATTTTACAAAGCTGAACAATCTTTTCAGAGGAAGGCACCACTCGCCAGGAAGATGGTATTATCGAAGTCCCCGGCTTTACAAGTTTGAATTGCCGGTTCTTTAGGGTCAAACTTGCGCGTGAAAACGCTTGGATTCAGTCGTCCTTCCAGGTCGAATTTACACAACCTAAACCCGTGCATTTTGCTTCTTCGTCACTTACTCTCCTGGAATCAAATTAGCGACGACGTAGGACAAGGCTCCGGTCAGTTCAACCGCTCTGTAGTGCCGTTCCACATCTTTTCTTACAGTGTGTTGGTCCCGTACATTCTCACGAATGAACTGCAAGTCGTTTTTGCAGGGCAACGCAAATTTGTGGCTGAAAATGGGATGAAAATGCAATGAAATCTTCGGATAACGAATTGTTAGGGAGCTAAAAATTGATTCGCCGAAAAGTATTTGGTGGTTTATTTTGGACTACAGTGAGGAACCTGATCCAGTGGCAAAAAAAGTACCATTTTGCATCCGAAAAGTATCAAAAATGTAGCAAAATACCTCCATCTCCAAGTGAAAAAATTCGGGTTTCAAAAGCGCGCCCGTTGTTTTTGTGAGCATTTTGTCGCATTTTTTATACTTCCCGGATGCAAAATGATACGTTTTTTGTCACTAGATCAGGTCCCTAACTGTATATCAAATTGAGAAAATTTTCCATCCTATAAAATGTCCCCCCTACTGTAGGAGGAAATTTTGGACTAACAAGAAAAGTGTACTTGCAATACCCGATTACTCACTCTTTATGACACAGATCAGTGTAGGCCACAAAGAGCGGGAAAATTTTGGCTCTATTATCCACCTGAGGGCCGTAGTGCCCCTCCAACGCATTGAGCAAATTAAACAATGCCACAATGAACTTGTCGTTGGATTCCGTGAAGCATTTGGCCTGCCATGGCTCCAGATAACCGGGAATGATGAACTCGAATATGGGTGGTTCTGACTCCAGAACCAATGACGCGAATTTCTCCAATATTTCGGTCGAATTGAGGGCGGCACAACGCAGAAGGTCGGCGATGCCGTCACGATGCTGTGGAGCGCTGAAGGTGATAACGTCAAAGAAGTTAGTTTTCGGGAAAATAGCTGGGCGCATTGTGGCCATTGATACAAACTGCAGAGTAATTGAGATACTACATATTAGCACATGATAGCACAATTAAAAACTATCCCTTCACATGTTAATGCTGTTGATTTGGTGCCCGGTACTGCTCAAAAAACGTGTTTTAGCACTTGGTACTGTATAGTACGAAGTGGTACTATATAGCACTATCACTCTTGGGGACAAACCGTCTTGGGGATTCGTGCTTCCACGAAAAAAACCAATTCGTTCCGCACAAAATTGGCAAAGGTATAGACAAAAGGTATTTTCTCTGACCGCTCTCCGCGTTTCTCGTACTCTCTCGATCGCAAAGACCGTTGAATATCTCGGCTTTCCCAACAAAGCGCAAGCTAAAACTTTCAGGAATTGATATGTTGCCTATACCCAACATGTGTGCAAAATCAAAAGAAAATCTGAGCGTTGCACTTCGCACTCCCTTGTTATTTTTTCTTACAATTTCTCCAACAATTTGGTAAAGTTTCCATTTTCAACTTCAAGCGCATCACGGGACTCTTCATTTTTGACTTTCCGATCTGGGCTCGGAACAGCGGCAGCTGCAGCCACAAACAGTACGAAAAAAATCAGCATGATTTTAATTTTTGATTTGAAATTTGGGCTCTTTATACCATAACAGCTCTGTATCATCGACAAATCAAACCGGCTCAGATTTTTATTGCAAACACGTAGATGGGATGATGATTAAGAAATGGTTAGCAATCAATAAAATATCCTTGGAAGAGGTGCAAAAACTAGCGGGAAGGTCAAAAGCTCAATTTTTCGCGTCTAGACATGGCCCCCAGATCGCGCCGGCCCGGACCGACGCAAATTTGTGACGGACCGGACCTGAAAGTTGAAACATACTAGCAAAAAAATAAATTGTAGTATGTGTTGAAATTGAAAAAAAAAAAAAAAATTTTTTTGTCATTGTAAAAAATAATGGCCAAAGTAAAGTTAGGTTAAATTGGCATTCGGGTTTTTAGTTTTAAACTGTTTGTGAGGTTTTCGCTAACTTCAGTGGGGTCCAGTGGCAAAAAACGTACCATTTTGCATCTTGGAAGTATCCCAAAATGAAGCAAAATCCCTCCATCTCCAAGTGGAAATAACTCCGATTTCAAAAGCCCGCTCTTTTTGTGAGGGGAAGCCCTTCAAAACGAAGTTTTTTCACTTGGAAGGGGAGGTATTTATTTTGCTACATTTTTTGATACTTCCCGGATACAAAATGACACGTTTTTTTGTCACAAATTGGACCCTGTTTTTTTGCAACCCGTATTTTACAATCTCCAAATTTTTTTTAAAATTCTGATATTTGCATTTTTCAACTTCAGTGTTTTCAAAATGAAAACACCCTTTTATTTTCACTATTTTCACCACCAAAACGGTCGGCCGTACCGCTTCCGCTAAATGTCATGCGAACGAGTGGTGAGGTTCGACGGTTCGGAGTTGGACGACCTCATCTGCGACCTGCTCTGCTGCGGGCAGCACGGCCTGACGAAGACGGTGCGTGAGAGTGCGTTGGTGAAGATCTGCCACGGCGCGCTGGAGGTGTTCCGCGAACAGGAGATGATGGTGGAGCTGGACGGGCCGGTCAACGTTTGTGGCGACATTCATGGGCAATATGGGGACCTGTTGCGACTCTTCGACAAGTGCGGATTCCCGCCGGACTCGAATTATTTGTTTCTAGGTGGGTTTAGGGAGGGGGTTTTGAGGCGAAAAAATGGATTTTTAAAAAGAAAAATGAAAAAAAAATCGAAATATTTTCATAAAGTGCATGGACAAATCAAAATGCACTTTTGCGCAGTGCATTTTGAACATTCTCCCATACTTGTTGCCAGTGGAAAGAGAAGGGAGTGTGTACGCCCATAGCCCGTTGAAAGCACGCCATCCCGTCCGATCTGGCAAGTTAAGCAACGGTGCGCTTGATTAGTACTTGGATCGGAGACGTCCTTGGAATCTCAAGTGGCGTACGCATTTTTGACTTTTTTGATTTGAATAGAGAAATCAGAACCGTATTTCAGATGGTATATCATGAATTAAAATACATTTGAATTGATATTTTTGTTCGACTTTTTAGTCAAACTTCCCAAAATTTTCATGTTCAGCCACACTTTCAGGAGCTGGAATCTCAAGCTAACCTTTAACTTGGGAAATTAATCCGAAGATAGAATGAAAGAGCCAGCTTACCTCTGATCCACCCTTTCCTTTTTGGCTGGGGAATTTACGCTTTTTCTGTGTGGTCTCTCCAAAAGCATACTCTCTAATTTTTCTGTATTAATGACGTCACTATTGACTGAAATTTTCAAGAAAATCTCGAAAAAATAGCCACGGCCGTGGACTGGGTGGAATTGCAGGGAAAAGAATCAAAAGTGGAAAGGGAAGAGAGTGTGTACGCCCATAGCCCGTTGAAAGCACGCCATCCCGTCCGATCTGGCAAGTTAAGCAACGGTGCGCTTGATTAGTACTTGGATCGGAGACGTCCTTGGAATCTCAAGTGGCGTACGCATTTTTGACTTTTTTGATTTGAATAAAGAAATCAGAACCGTATTTTAGGTGGTACATCATGAATTAAAATACATTTGAATTGATATTTGTTCGACTTTTTTGTCAAACTTTCCAAAATTTTCTTTTTCAGCCACACTTTTCAGGAGCTGGAATCTCAAGCTAACCTTTAACTTGGGAAATTAATCCGAAGATAGAATGAAAGAGCCAGCTTACCTCTGATCTACCCTTTCCTTTTTGGCTGGGGAATTTAGGCTATTTCTGTGTGGTCTCTCAAAAAACATGATCCCTAATTTTTCTGTATTAGTGACGTCATTATTGACTGAAATTTTCAAGAAAGTCTCAAAAAAGTAGCCTCGGCCGTTTTTTGATCTGCACGCAATCGTATTTTACCAGGCAATCGAATAAATTTTAGCTTGATTACAAGGAACATTACTGAGTAAAAAGACATTTTTGGCTTTTTTGGTTTGATTAAACAACACAGATTCGTATTTTTCACGGAATTTCAGAAAGAAACTGACTCAAAAACAAGGTTTTTGAATGAATTTTTCAATTTGAAATCATATTTTTTCGACTTTCCAGTCAAACTTTTCCAAAAAATATGCCAAAAAATGAATATTTATGCAAATTTCATCAAAAATTTTTAGGCGACTATGTCGACAGAGGCCCGAACAGCATCGAGACGGTCTCGCTTCTGTTCTGCTACAAGCTCAAGTACCCGTACAATGTGTTTTTGTTGCGCGGCAACCACGAAACCAGGGCCGTCAACCAGATGTACGGCTTCAACGAGGAGTGCCAACGCCGCTACTCGGCGCGGCTGTACGCCGCCTTCAGCGACACCTTCAGCTATATGCCGCTGACGGCGCTGATTGGCGACCGCATTCTGTGCATGCACGGCGGGATCGCGCCGAACGCGCGGACCCTGGACCAGATGCGGAACATCAAGCGGCCGTTGGAGCCGGCCGGTCAGACCATCGAGATGGACCTGTTGTGGTCCGACCCGCTGCCCGGAATCAAGGGATTCATACCGAATAAGCGAGGAGCGAGCGTCTGCTTCGGAGAGGACGCGTTGAATGAGAAATTACAACTGATGGATGTGGACATGGTGGTGAGAGGACATCAGGTGGTCCAGGATGGGTAAGTTGGAAAAAAAAATAATTTTCTGGGATGGAGAAACGATAGGGGTATGAGAATATAGCCTAGACTAAATATCAGTCTGTCGGGAAAATAATGAGCTCAATGTCGCATCGCCCATCGTGTCGCTGAAGTGAAAAGCAATTTGATTTTCTCCGCGACACAATTCATTTCCTCCGCGGTTTTTGTTCGGCAGAAGGCTCATTATTTTCCCGACAGACTGATATTTTCGAGACCAAAAATTACAGTCTATCTCCGTCATAAATCAATTTTTGAAAATTTTAGCTCGAGCTTTGCAGATTGAGCCGAAGCACTCAACGGTCTTTGCAGGCAAGACATTATGGAAAATGAAGAAAGAAGGTCAGAAAAAAATTGGTTTTCTCTGGGCTTCCTTCCTCAAATTCCATAGTCTGTTGTCGCAAAGATCGTTGAATACTTCGGCTCAATCTGCAAAACGCGAGCTAAAATTTTCAAGAATTGCTTTGCGGTATAGGCAGAGCATGTTTGCGGAATTCAAAGGGCATACGATCGTCGCAACTAAACAATATCTCATAGGTGGCATGCTAGTCTGTTCGCAAAGTCGCTGGAGTGATGTTGGCGACATGCACTGCCATAAAAAACAATTTGCACTGTGCAATATGCTTTTTTGGACTGTCTCTCGCACGCTGACTTTTTTCGCACATTGCAAACACCAAAAAATCACTCCAGCGACTTTGCGAACGGACTATAGTGGCCGACCTTGTCCAGTAGCAAAAAACGTACCATTTTGCATCCGGGAAGTATCAAAAAATGTAGCAAAATACCTCCCTCTCCAAGTGAAAATACTCCGATTTCAAAAGCGCGCCCGCTCTTTCTGTGAGGGACGCTTCAAAACGGAGTTTTTTTTTAGTTGAAGAGGGAGGTATTTTGCTACATTTTTGATACTTCCTGGATGCAAAATGATAGGCTTTTTGCCATTGAATCAAGTCCGTCACTGTAGTATACATTTCAGCTTCGAATTCTTCGCGAACCGCAAATTGGTTACCGTTTTTTCGGCGCCCCACTACTGCGGACAGTTCAACAACGCCGGCGCGGTTATGAAAGTCACCGAAGACTTGCAATGCTCGTTCGTGCTGCTGAAGCCCTACATGATGGATGGAGAACGGGAGGACAAAGAGATCGACACGGTTGTGCCGGAGAGAGAACGTGTGGGTGATGGAAAAGAGCCAGACACGGGTATAATAATCGCGAGAGTGATCGTGCCAAAGAAGGACGAGAAGGAGGTCAAGGAAACGAAGCCGGAGCAAAAGAGTCCCAAAGTCGTGAAACCGCTTGGCTGTCAGGTAGGAAATGATCAAATCGAGGCAAAACTGGGTTGATTTCATCAAAGAAGTAGTAGAGAATGCAGAAAAACATAAAAGAAGACCAATGCGGATCAAAATTTATATTGTACTAGGTAAAAAAATTATATTATACTAGGTAAAATTTGATGCCGATGGGCCTGAAAACCTCTCTAAAATGATCTATAATCCTCTATAAATCCCTATTCAACACTGTTCACGTTGTTGAATGCCTAAAACAGTCAACATTTTCAAAAATTTTTTGAACGGTAGCTCATGGATAATATCGGTTAAGAAAGACGATTTTTGATCAAAAAACGTGAGATTTTTCTGCCTAGAATCATAGATCGTCTCATAATCTTTACGATTAGGACGACTTTGACCAAAATTTTTTTCAGAATCGCCTTTCCAAGGAAGAAAGACGCTCGGTCAAAGAGAAGGAGAGGAAGAAGATTGCCAAGAGGAAGTCGTCCGAGATTGTAGAGAAGAGGATTGTGAAAGAGAAGCCTTGGGAAGTCGCGGAGAGGAAGATGCTGAAGGAAAAGAAGAAAGTTGCACATCAGCCAAGTAGGTTTCCCCCAAATTTTTCCGGATTGGACGAAGTGTCAAATTTTGTGGCATTTTGTTAACATGATATTGGAAAGGGTGGAAACGGTACTGCGAGGCTTCGCGAAGCGAGAATAGTGATTTTAGAGTGATTTTTAGATTTTAGTAACCGGCTGACGCGTTTGCGAGCCGCAAGAATTTTGCGCCGCTCGTTTTTTTTGTTCGGAGGGATTTTGCGCCGCTCGAAAAAAGGTCCGCAGAATTTGACACCGCTCTAAAATCGCGAAAAAAAGACGCGAAACGCGCGAATAAAGCGAAAGACGTAACTGATAAATCAAATTTCGGTTTAGGTTGGCTAAAGGTTTTTTACGATTTCTTCTTTATGCCAAAACTGTTTCGAGATTGACAAACAATAACTGATATATCCATGGTTAGTAACCGTCACATAGCCCTTACAATACCAAGAAAAAGACGCGAAACAAAGGCGCGATAAAGTTTATACGTTGGCTAAAAAGTTTTTTAAAATTTTTCTCGGTACCAACTCGGTCTTTTTGGGACAGCTTAGCAAGGACAGCAATATGTAACTTGCAGTAGAGCTTGAGTACTGTTAAGTAGAGAGGCAACCAGGTCACAGCCTTTTCTAAGGTCTTATAACGGCATGTTGAAAAGGTCATATTTTGAGGTGGCATCTTATACAGCTCTTAAAGAGGTCTGAAACCCGTCGATTCTATAGCCCAACTAAATAGTGCATACTTTGGCCAGCAGCCGGCAGCGGGAAAAACGAAAACCGCCATTTGGGATACCGGGACGACGCGTCAAGCCATGTGACACAAAGATGTTAGTAAACAGTTGCCAAACATTTCGAATATGATCCACTTCCCCGACAGTTTCACAGCTTTAGCATTGACGAGTGTAACAGACATCAGTCCCATAATCTGGCGCACTGTCTTCAGGGCAGAAACTTTCATATATTTGAACATCCAAAAAATCTTTTAAGCCTAACTCCTTTGATAAGCCTGCTGAAGTCATCGTTCAGAATTGGTATTGTAAGGGCTATGTGACGGTTACTAATCATGGATATATCAGTTATTGTTTGTCAATCTCGAAACAGTTTTGGCATAAAGAAGAAATCGTAAAAAATTTAAGAAACTTTAGCCAACCTAAACCGAAATTTGATTTATCAGTTACGTCTTTCGCTTTATTCGCGCGTTTCGCGTCTTTTTTTCGCGATTTTAGAGCGGCGTCAAATTCTGCGGACCTTTTTTCGAGCGGCGCAAAATCCCTCCGAACAAAAAAAACGAGCGGCGCAAAATTCTTGCGGCTCGCAAACGCGTCAGCCTTAGTAACCTTTTAAAAAATTGACATTTAGTCCACATAGTATTGATTTTTTGAAAAACCTCGAAATTTGACGATCTACTTTTTAGATCATCCAGCGATACCTCAATTTGCTGAAAAGCCCGAAAAGGAGAGGACGTTTAGAGAATTAAAGAAGGCATCTATTCGGTTGCATCCCCTAGCGAATCCTCCGGCTCCAGCACCTACTCCAATACCAAGTCCACCTCCAGCAGCAACCGCTCCAGCTCATCCTCCATCAACTCGCCTGCCGCCACCTCAGTTTGAGCCTATTGACATCATCATTGAGCCGCAGATCAAGCTGGAGAAATATAAAAGCAAGCCGAAAGTTGCGGAGAAAAAGTTGGACATCGACGATGAATTTAATGAAATGGATAAACCTGATTTTGATGTGGATGAATACACGTCGCGGACTCAAATGGAGGAGGAAGAGGAAGAGGCCGAGGAAAATAAAAAGCAGGAGGACAAAAATGGATAAATTTGTGTTTCGGCATCATGGTGAATATAAAATTTGTCGAAATAAATGTCTCAAGATACAATATTGTTAGAATTATCTTTTTTACTTACCCCTAAATTGCTTATTGAGCTAATAAAAACTCAATTATCATCATTACCAGCCACTCTGTCGACCGGAGAAACACTTGACCCCAAATGATGAAAAGCGTCAACTCTCTCTCCCCAAATTATCCTTTTATTTTTTTGGCCCTCGCTCTCGAATTTCACTGTTTTTGAGGTTTCGATGCGCGATTATAATTGAATCATGGGCCTATTCGGGATCTTCGGCAAGAAACAGGTGACTTCTTTGGCGTGATATTGTACTTGATATAAATTTTACGAAGAAATCTATTTCCTATATTATTCATGGGTTCTTTGTGTTGTCTGGACGTTGTTTGTGGTTCGAGTGGTGTATAGAACGTTTATTATTATCGATTACATTAGTTTAATGTTGGTTTCAGGACAAAATGCCCGCCCGAGTGACAATTGATTGTCTTGGCGAGAAACTGGAGGTTTTGATTCAAAACGAAGAGGTTGAAGCGCAGGAAACGAGTGGCGAGGGTGCTACAGAGAGTGGAGAAGGTGCTGAAGTGCCGTTGAAGACGGTTGGAGAGCTGAGGCAAAGAATTGCGGACCATTTTCTGCTTGAACCTAATCAAATGAAGATTATTCATAGAGGTATTTCTTTTGATTGTCCCTTTTGAATTTAGGTCATTTTGGAGCTCAAGCAGGGTTTATTTTGTCCGTGCAAGAAATTTCACGACATTTGGTTTGGGTTAGATGTCATTTTTACGTTAATTACCTTATTTTAGGTAAGCTGATCGGAACAAACCCGGACGAGAAGCTAAGTGGCCTAAGGTTCAAGGACAAAGACGTCTGTAAGATCATGGGCAAGCCTCCAAAAGTTGATTCTGGCTGGAGTGCATTGTGCAGCTTCGAACGGACGTTCCTAGTCAAGCTCAATCAAACTTTCGAACAAAATGGAAAGGATCTCGACTTACTGGAAAAGAATTTCTTAGATGGCAAGTGTTTTATTCTCTTTTTTGTTCAATTTTTAGGTAAAAACCGGGACGAAATGATCTCAAAAACGGAGAAAACCCTCCGGGCTTTCAACCTAACTGCCGAAAAACATCTGGAAGCCATCGATGGGCTTCAGATTTACAGCGACGGGATAAGCGAAGACCAGAAGACGCGGAACCGCGAGAAGCGGAAGCAAATCATCGATGGGGTCCTCAAATTGTTGAACTTGAACGACAAGTACTTGGTTCGATTGGAGGACTACAAATTCCGAACTGAACATCCTGATGAAGGTCGTTGATCACTTGTTATTTTCTTAAATTTCATAAAAAAAAAGGTGTAAGTCTAGTCCGGTCTTGAGTTTCATTGGCCAGATTGATGTCTCCCACGTCTGGGTAGGTCTTTTATCAGTAATTATAATCAAATATCGCGGAAATTGTCAAATTTTTTGGCTGTTCCCGCCGATTTTTCCTATTTCTTCATTTTTCAAAGCTGTTTAAAGCTTTCTTCCGGTTCTAACGCTGCTATTCCAAAGTCTTTTAGCCTCTTCTGTCCGTTGCCATGCCTCAAAGTGGCGGCTTTAATAAAAATTTGACATTTTACACACAAAATGACCAGATTTGTCAAGTACAATATAAAATCACAACAATCATCTCACAAGTCTCGAAATTCCTTGTCTGTTTATTCGATATCACAGCGAAATAAATGCTAAAACTTCAATTACAATCGATGCAAAACAACAGAAAAAATTGAGCGGCGGATTTGGCGTAGAAATCTGAAAAATGCGGGCAAGAACTCGAATATCCGGAAGGAATTTGAGGTTCACAAACTTAATAAAGTGTAATGCGGCAAGATGGCAAGGGTTCTTAACTAAAATACGACTATGTTATTACAAAAATTGATAAATTTTGTCGGATTTTTATGGAAACATGGATAAAAATCAAAGACATAGCAGTGCTTGAGGGTTTTTGCGCCAACAAAATGCCTCTACTGTGCAGTGGAGGTCGGTTACTGGCTGAGTAGTCAAAAATTTGTGGTGGAATTAGTAAAAAATGGGGAGAAATTTCAAATTCGGCTAGAAAAGGTCGTTAGAGGCTAGAATACGAAAAATTCGCTAAAATAAACTGCTTAGAGGCCATTGTGGACACGTCCGTAGTAGGGCCAGTAGGCGTATGGGTTGTAGGAAACGGCCTGCAAGTCCTTGCTGGCCGCTCCATTGGCAGCGGCGGCGTTTTCGTTGGCCACCCGCTTGGTGTGCTTGACCGCCTTCCTCGAGTGAATGCAGGAAGCGCAAGTGGCGATGCACATAGGGATGGTGAAGATCAGAGTGGCAACAGCGGCGGCGAACGTAGCGAAGAGCGCAATAACGGCCCATAGACGGAAGTCCAAGCCGCAACGCATGTCACAGGCTGGGCGATCTTCCTTACTGACACGGTCGAAAAGACCGCCAGCGCAGTGGCCATAAGTGAAGTAGGTGAAATAGGCCTGAAAAAAAAGTTTTGTTGGGTAAGAAATTCATAGAAATAGAGGAAGGAAATGAAGTAAAACCTCAGACTTTTTATGAAACTTGGCTCAAAATTTTGCTCAACTCTTTGTCTTTCTTTATAAATGAAATAAATTTCTTAACCCGAGGTTGCTACAAGACTGAAAAACTTTTTGTTAGACATCCCTTCTTTATCAGCGGTATACAGTGGGGGACCTGATCCAGTGGCAAAAAATGTACCATTTTGCATCCGGGAAGTATCAAAAATGTGGCAAAATACCTCCCTCTCCAAGTGAAAAAATCCGATTTTATTAAGTGCGCCCGCTCTTTTTGTGAGGGAGAGGCACCCTTCAAAACGAAGTTTTTTCACTTGGAGAGGGAAGCATTTTGCCACATGTTTGATACTTACCGGATGCAAAATGGTACGTTTTTTGCCACTGGATCAGGTCCGCCACTATAGCTCGAGACTTCTAAATCTTTGTGTGTCCAGAAAGATGTGTCACGATGACACCTATTTGAAATGTGCCGATGGTATAAAGAACGGATGTATATGGTAGGAGTACTCATAAAAAATACTTGGCGTGCTCTGGGTAGTAGTCCTGGCCATATACAGCCGTTCTTCGTACCACTGGCACATTTTAAACGGGTGTCATCATGTTCTGGACACACGAAGATTTCGAAGTCTAGAGCTATACCACCGTTGAAAAAGGGATGTCTAACGAAAAGCTTGTCAGTCCTGTACCAACCTCGGGTTAAGAAATTTATTTCATTTATTCAGAAAGACACAGTGTTGAGCAAAACTCTGAACCAAGTTTCATAAAAAATCTGAGGTTTTGCTTCGCGCTAAGAAACTTTGTTTCGCTAAAGTAAACTCCATTATGCAAAAAGAACGCTCTAGGGTCATTGTTTTATTTTCGAAAAAAACTTACAGCAGCGCACTCATCCTCGCATCTTTGTTTTGATTCGTCATCGGAAGAGGTGAAGTATCTAAAAATGAATTTATAGCTGAGGCTGAGCTGATTTTGCAACAACAAATTCTTCTAGAAGTATCTTACCCTGCAGCACAAACGCAAGAATCTCCGTTCAGGATTTGGTTGGCTTTACAAGTCTCCTTGGCCGCAGCAAGGCCAAGAAGGACGAGGAAAAGCGAAAGTTTAAGCGTTGTTGACATTACTATAGACGATGTAGATTTTTAATACCCTGAAATTGCGGCACATTATGTTGTGAGAGTTAAAAGTGTTCTTTGGGTTACAAAAACACTTTAATCGAGGAAAAAATAGGTGATAAAGTAATGTGAGAAAAAGTTTCTGGCGGGGAAACATATCGGAATGTATCATAAATCGGGATTACTCATAAAGGTGTGAGGACTGTTGAAAAGTTGGCCAACTTTATTCCATTATTAGTAATTGGGGAGGTAAAGACAAATTTACCGCGTTAATTGATGAATGCGAAAATTAAACGATTGAAATTTCCCCCCACATTCCCCAAACATCAACTGTAACACGACTAAATTCTTAATCAATCAATTTTCTACCCAATTTGCTGTTCGAACAGCTAAACATGTAATTTCGACGACGGAATTCCTCGTCTGTTTCCACGCGCTGTTCCTTGGAACAAACCCTTTTTTGCGCAATCGTTTCGAGCGCGCGCAAAAAATAGTCGAAACACGACATAATCGACTCAAAAGGGTGGGAGGACTCGAGCGGAAGTTGCGGGTGAAAACATGGGTAAAATGGAGGGAGAAAAAACGTTGAAACGAGGGTTTTTAATTTGCAGATTAGAGTCAATCTCGAGGTTTTCCACATGCGGATTTTATGGGTGACGGACCGTGAAATACCTAGTTACAGAGGGGACCTGATCCAGTGGCAAAAAACGTACCATTTTGCATCCGGGAAGGATCAAAAATGTGGCAAAATGCTTCCCTCTCCAAGTGAAAAAACTTCTTTTTGAAGGGTCCCTCACAAAAAGAGCGGGCGCGCTTTTGTAAGCGGAGTTTTTTCACTTGGAGAGGGAAGCATTTTGCCACTTTTTTGATACTTCCCGGATGCAAAATCGTACGTTTTTTGCCACTGGTCCCCCACTGTAAGCAGCCCTTAAATTAAGTTAAACTAGGCTAAGTGAACCCAATTTTTCCCACCTGCAATCATGGCATAAGTACAAGTTTACAAACTTTACCGAAGATTGGGGAAACATCGAGCCGAGGAATTCGTTCCTCCCTCTTTGATTCTTCCCGATTTTCGATCGCTCAACCCAACAAAGTATCAAAAAATAAGGCGGTAAACGGTCGGCGGGTCAGTTTAAAATTTGGCTTCTACCCGACAACTTGTCAAAGAATCGGTCTAGTGACCATAAACTGTACTTTTCAGGGTAAACAGAGATTTCAACACTTTGCCGTCTTCACGTAAATTGAGAAATTTTTGGGAAGTGGTGTCGTGGTAAATAACAGAGGGAGTTGGAGGTATGGTTAAGGGTGGGAACGGTGCGAAAATTGCTGTTAGGTAGAGTAAGTATAGTTGTTGTTGGAATATGGGCCAGGCGATGGAAATATAAATGATTCCATAAGTCTTGAATGAGTTTTGGGCCAATATGGACTTGTAAAGTTAATGACATTGATAATAGGTAGAATTTTTCCTGCGTTCAATTTATAGTCAGCCCTTGGTAGAATGAATCGCAAAGTCCAGAAAATTAATTCGTTTTATAGAAGCGTTTTGTCGTACGGCAGTTAATTTTAGCATAAAGTTGAGGAATGCGACCTTTAAAATTGCTCGTCATATTCAGGTTTTGTTGTAAAAAATTTCAATGTACAGAGATTCTGCTATGTATTGTCAGAAAAAACGTCAAAAATCGGTCCGGCGACTTGCCGGACAAACTAATAACGCACAAGTTTAGTTTTCCCAGAAAAGACCAACGCAAACTGTTTTGTCTGGCCCCGCCGAAAAAAGACCCAAACCCGCCTGTCGGCGAACGGTTCACAATTGCGGAATGTAAGCCAATTTAGATGTGTATCATTGAAAAAAGACTGAAGCCCGCGACCCCGCGAGAATTGGCGTGATTTCCATTTTCCTCATCGCTCTCTCGTTCCATTCCAAGGGTAACCTTCATCCCAACTACCCAATTTTTATGTTTTAAAATAAAAAAAAGGTGAACAAACAGGAAGGAACCTGTTCCTGTAGCCTTTTTTTTTTTTGAGTGATCCGTTCAAAATACGTGAACTTTCATGGCAGGCGTAAAAAATAGTCTCCTTTCCGCTTGAGGAGGGCAACAATAAATAAATTAGAAGTGGTTTGAAAAGGGAAGATTTGGGATGAGAAGAGTAAATAAGAAGAGTATGGTTGGAGAGTACCGTAGTGGAAAAATTGATGTTTTTTTTTGATTGTAAGGGGTATCTCGGTATGATTTGAGTAAAAACGCTTGTAAAGGACCCTGAAATTGACCTCCATACAGTGGCGGACCTGATCCAGTGGCAAGAAGCGTATCATTTTGCATCCGGGAAGTATCAAAAAACGTGGCAAAATGTCTCCCTCTCCAACTAAAAAAACTCCGTTTTGAAGAGTGCCTTCCTCAAAAAGAGCGGGCGCACTTTTGAAACTGTAGTTTTTTCACTTGGAGAGGGAGGTATTTTGCTACATTTTGATGCTTCCCGGATGCAAAATGGCACGTTTTCTGCCACTGGATCAGGTCCGCCACTGTAGGGATTTTGCGAAGACGTCAAAAGGTCGTTTTGTATACAGTTTCCCATTACAACGTGGTTGGACATTATGGAAAACCGACATCACCGTAATCAGGCCCCTAGTCTAACTCTACGAAACCCTAAAGTTATAACTGAACCCGTAAAGGAACTTATGTTACGTTAGCACCTTTTCTCCCACCTCCTTCCCATACCTCTGCTCCTATCAAGGAAATCACAAAGAGTTTTATGGATATCCATAAGCCTTTCCCAGTCGAATTCGGGACCCTTTTCCTCCTCGACGGTTTTATTAAAAAGCGATTGGGTTGAGTGATTTTTTACTCGCCCCAACCGTTCCGAGGTTAAAGGGGATCTAGCCATTGCGCAAGCTTCGCTCTGGGAATTAAAAAACACAATGGTTGTAAAAAATGCGTTGGGTGTTTACAAAACGCGGGCTAAAATTGGAATTTAGTGAGGTTTTTTGGGACTAAAGTGGGGGTGGATTTGGCAGGTACTAGGGTAATTGAGAGAGGGATGACATCGCAAATCACATCCTGCAGACGAGAAAAAATGGATTTGTTAACCAAAAATGGTGTTTTTGGTAACAAACGGAAACAGTGTTACTGCCGGCGAAGTATTCGGCGAATTTATCATTTTTGCGCACTTTTTTTGGAACCAGAACTTTTGATAAACAATGTTGGAGTTGAATGAAATTGGAGGTCTTGTAAGATCCCCGTCGCATGCTACATTAAGCTTTGATTGGCCTCTGTATACACCACAGCTTTTTCATGGCCACGGACCTGTTCTTGTTGACAAAACGGTCCGAAAGTGATAAAGGAGATCCCAATTTTTTTTACGGTTCTGTGATAGGTTTTGCTATCAAATTTGAGTTCTCCTTTATCACTTTTTGGACCTTTTTTTTTGGCGGGAACAGGTCCATGGCCCTGAAAAAGCTGTGGTTTATACGGAAGTCAATCAAAGCTTGAAACAGCATGCTGTGGGGATCCTACAGACCTCCGATTTCATTCAAGTCCAACATTGTTTATTGAAACTTCTAATTCCAAAAAAAACGCGAAAATGATCAATTCGCCGAATACTTTTTCGGCAGTAGAGCTGCTTTCGTTTGTTATCTAAAAACACCATCTTTGGCTAATAAATCCATGTTTTCTTGTCTACTAGGATGTTATTTTCGATGTCACCCCTCTCTCAATTCCTCTACTACTTTCCAAATCCACTTCCACTTTTTCAGTCCTAAATATTCGGGATCCTACAGGACCTCCAATTTCGTCAGTGATGTCTGGTGAAATTTTTGGCCCATATTGATGTAAAACTAGACCGCGTAGAATAGGCATACTAGTTGGCCCTTCCGGAGTCGTTCTAGAAGTCAGAGAGGTTTCATTGTAACTTTTTACTGGCCTATCATTTGCCCACCCATACTGCCACTACTCCATAAGGAAGTAGGACTCTTCCAACCTTTGTCACCTCATTAGTAATCACTTCAAAACACTTTCGAAAATACGATTACTCCACCCGTAAGGGCATTCAACCTTACCGAACTTGCCCTCAACCCCCGTTTTACCTCGCCCCTCATTAACCCCCCGCGAATTCCAGCGTTACTTCGCTGTTGTACTGTGTTTACTACCCCTTGCACAATTCGCGAATTAACGCCGAAAAAACCGCTCGTTAACGGGACCGAGAGTTGAGTCATTAATTAAGTCGAGCAAACAATTCCGGCGCATTTCCCCCTGCCCTGCGGGCATTGACCAAATTCAAGGTCGTTTTGTCAATAAACCCGACCGAGGAATCGCCAAGTGACCTCTATCATAAGTCGATAAAAAAAAATGGAATTTTTAAACGCCGAATCGTCTTTCAGGGTTGATTGAAAAACGTCGCCAACGGTTGAAATTTGACCGTCAAAATGGCGACAATGAAAATTCGACCATGAAAAATTGGGGGGTGATTAAGAGACAGAGTATGTAAGGTAGTAATTTTAAGCTTGAAAGATGTGTAACCAACCGCTGTATCAAGTAATATCATTTATTTTCTGTACAAATATACAAGTTCTTCGAAGTTTTGAGCAAAATTCTCGAGGTTTTCCGGCCGTACGGCAAACATTGGCTAACTGGCTAGCTGAGGGTGTCAAGTACAATATAAGTATCACAAATTCAGAGGTTCAGGCGTGGAAAAAATTGAGAAAACTGTCATAGAGTATTTTGAACGAATTGTAAATTGTTCGGAGTCATTTTGTGGCCTTCAAAAAGTATCAAAATGAACTTTTCAGAATTTTTCGGTAAAAATTCCAAATTTCGTTCAAATTATAACAAAAATCGCCGCTAAAAATTCCCGAACTACTCTCAAAATATACTCTATTCAATTTCCTTCAAATCTCTCCAAAATTTTCCCCATTTCCCCTTACAACTAGTTGACAATGTACTGCTTTACATCATGCACAAAGTCAGCAATGATAGGTATTTTAGCCGACAAACTTGAATGAATTATCCTCGTAATCTCTTTGTACGCCTCTTCATCGGTGAGTTGGAGATGGAATCGCTCTAGAATTGTTTGCACGGCCTTGTCTTTTTCCACCGTTACGTCCGGGATACCCGCATCCAGCATGAGGGAGAACAAGTTGATAATCAGGTTGGCGTGGCGGCGGATAATGCAAAAAGCCGTCGTGCAATAGTCGATGAAATGTTTGAAATGGACGCTGGAATAAAAATTTGGGTAAAACTGTAAAGAAATCGAGAGCAATAAGTGGCGCGGCTCTTTGCCAAGTAGAATATCGAAAAACTCTGATACCAAATATGTTATACATACAAAATGGGGTTATCTGAGGATTCAGGGAAAAAAATAAGGCGGGCGCACACTTGCGGGCAACCACTTTGCGGGCAACCAGTTTGCGGGCAAATTTTTTGCGGACAGCCACTTTGCGGGCAGCCGACATTTGCGGCCAGCACCGGCATTTGCGGGCAGCCTGGGACGTTTGCGGGCAGGGTCGACACTTGCGGGCAGCCTGGGACAAGCCGACATTTGCGGGCAACCGGCACCTGAGGGTTACAGGGTGAACGTGGAAAAATTACTATGATATTTTGGAAATTTGCCGACATTTGCGGGCAGCCGACATTTGCGGGCAACCGGCACTTGATGATAACAAGGTAGAGGTGGAAAAATTACTTCGATATTTTGGAAGTTTTCCGACATTTGCGGGCAGGCAATACTTGCGGGAAACCGACATTTGCGGGCAACAGTTCCAAAAGTTGCTATACAGTCTGTGTGATTGTTTTTTCCTGTTGCCCGCAAATGTCGGCTGCCCGCAAGTGTCGGCTGCCCGCAAATGTCGGCAAATTTCCAAAATATCGCAGTAATATTTCCACCTCCACCCTGTAACCCTCAGGTGCCGGTTGCCCGCAAATGTCGGCTGCCCGTAAGTGTCGGTTGCCCGCAAGTGTCCCAGGCTGCCCGCAAGTGTCTCAGCTGCCCGCAAATGTTTCAGCTGCCCGCAAATGTGACCCCCAAATTTTGCCCGCAAAGTGGTTGCCCGCAAAAAATTTGCCCGCAAACTGGTTGCCCGCAAAATGGTTGCCCGCAAGTGTCGCGACGCCAAAAATAATTTTAAAATTTGGCCCAAAATTAAAGAAGTTATAGCCAATTCAAATCGGGCTACGAATTTGGTACACCCTGTACAATTTCGAAAATCAAATTCAACGGTCGTGTTTTACCCTATTCCCTTCTACTACGCTTTTTTCAAAAGTGCGTAGACTTTATAAAAATCATCGTTTTTCGATGGCAATCATAGCCCCACGCACGTCAAACTGAGGAGTCCGGTGACCCGAATAGACTCTTCGCTATTGGTTTTTTACACTTCGTCTTGATTTCGCAGAGAAAGAGAGAAAAAAGACGCGCAAAAGCGTACTCTCTCGCCCCAAAAATTCCCCATTTCTTCCCCGACAAAGCGTTTGTTCGCGTCTTTTTTTGGCAAATTACCAATTCATGGACTGTTTTAACTTATTTCAGTTTGCCACGTCAAAAAAGAATCCTCCATAAAATTGAAAAAAACAAGGAATCTCGGATCGTTGATTTTTGCCACAGAATTATCGAGTTGGAAGAATTATTTTTCTCTTCAAAAGAATATTTTTCTCGAAAAAACGTTTTCTCTGAGAAAGTTTTCTTGTTTGACTCGATAATTCGGCGACATTTCGTCAAAAATCAATGATCCCGAGATTCCTCGTTTTTTCACTTTTTTGACGTGAGCCTCCCCAAAATCTTCTCTCACCTCTCCTGTCCTCCCATGCAATTGATCATTTCGGTGGTCAGTTTCATGGGCGGCGGCATTGGTTTGGGGTCTCTGCCCAGAATGTACCCAAAGTCCACATGGAACATGCGGCCGTTCTCTCGGAGCAGTAAATTATGCATGTGTCGGTCGCCGATTCCGAGGATGTAACAGATAATGGAGTAGCCGGCGCAGGATCGTACGTAATTCTCCATGACAGCGGCTTCTATTCCATATGGGCCGGTTGCAGATGGCCGGTATTGCCGGAGGGTGTCCTGAAACCGTCGTGAAACATAACTCAAAAACGTTTTTGCGATCGAAACTACAGTGGGGGGACCTGATCCAGTGGCAAAAAAGTACCATTTTACATCCGGGAAGTATCAAAAATGTGGCAAAATGCTTCCCTCTACAGGTGAAAAACACCGCTTTCAGAGGGGGAGGCATTTGGCCATATTTTTGATGCTTCCCGGATGCAAAATGGTACGTTTTTTGCCACCAGGTCCGTCACGGTAATGCGCATCACAAATTTATGCGAAATTAGGTACAAAAAAAGTAAAATCTCATTTTTTTCATCTGTTACTGCACTCTCCAATATACCACAATTATTTTTATACCGCCTATATGAAATACAGATAAACGAACAGTTCAATTCAGAGCCATTTTTTTTACATTTCCACCTTTTTTCCCCAAAAACTTCTAAAAACATCAAAATTTTTGGTGTGTATCAAATTTCACCGCATATTTATCCCAAATCATCCCTTTCCATTCCTTCATTCACTCTCTACCTCATTTTAATTATCATATTTTTTCCATTCCCACCTCTTTCCTACCTGAATATTCTTCAAGTCAGCGATGGGCGTGGCTTTCACAAACTGAACAAATCCATCCGATACCGATGTGGCCAGAACGGCGTATGGAGTTAAACATAGGTCTAGTTTTTCCTCTTTCCACAAATTATCCATGAGTCGGATCATTTGGAGGACCAGCTGGTCTTGTCTGAGATCGTCGCCTCTTTTGAAGATTGTCATATAGGCTTCGCCGCATTCGTAGGGCGGTGAGAATCCTCGCACTGTGGAGAAAGTGAGACGCATGGGCATGAGTTTTGACGAGAATAGCACCGTGGTTTCCGGTTGGACGTTTTTCACCTGAAAATTTTTAAAAACTTAGATTAATGTCTAGTGCAATATAAAAAATTGTGAAAAACAATGTCAAATACAAATATCTTTCAGCCAAATTTACAGAATAAAATATCTAGGCCCTAGTGGTCTCAAAAGCATCAATAACACTTAATAACCTCAAAAAAATTACCTTAAATTTGGTGTCAAGCATAATATAAAAAATATTCTAAAACAATGTAAAACCTATAAAAACAGCATCGCTATTAAAAATCCAGCCGCCTAAACCTCCATAAACATCAACAATCTTCTATTACCATCAAAAAAATCGCCTTCAATATCAGATGTCTACTACAATATAAAAATCACTCGCCTGGATTGCCGGATCTAATGGCAACGGTAGGCCTTTCAGATCCATGAGTTCTGGACAATTTGCCAGCCGTTTCTTCAAGAACTCCAGCTTTTTCACTCGGTTTCCACCTTCGCTTTGGACTTCTTTGGAGATCAATTTCAGGACTTCGACGAAAGTCCGCTGCCCCAAAATATTTTGGCGCGAGTGTCTGGCAACCGAGGATCCATTTTGTAGGGCATTTAGGAGTCTATCCAGCATCGTAGCGTAATAATTTGACATGTACGGATCTGTTGTTTCGTTGGCTTCAATTTCCACTTTCAAGTACCTGAAATAATATAAATTATTGGTCAAAACCTTCAAGCAACTATTGAAAAAGCTGCTTTTATATTTCAGAAAGGATCACCAATAAACTATCAACTCACCAATAAAGGAAATTAGCGATTACAGCGTGTTGGCAGGCCTGATTTAGGAGATATGTTGTCATGTCTTCATTCCTTCCAAGGAAAAGTTCCAACGCGCTGTTGGTCTGATCGGCAGGGATAATTTGCGAGTCTGATACGTACATGGGGTCCGCTGCGCCTCCGTCTTCCTATAAACATCAATTTTATTGACCATTTCGAGCAAAAAATTATCAAAACTTTGGCTTTTTGTGGAAGCACCTTGTTTTTGGGGGAAAAATCGAAAAAATGATAAAATGAAGGTTATAACAAGACTTATTTTACCTCTCACAAGTTTCAGCTTGCTCTAGGATTCTTAATTTTCCATAAACCATCACTTAAATTCTTCAAAATCTATAAAACTTTAACTAAATTACATCATCCATCCATCAACCCCTACTACAATATAAAAATCTCCACAACTCCCAAATTTTTCCCCTTCAAACCATTTCTCCCTTACATTTACGCATTCTATGCTGTCCTTTGACTTTTTCATCTCATCATTCTTCACATTCGCTTCGTATCTTATGGATTGGACCAATTGTGGCAAGTACAGTAGCAAAATTTGAGGTGGTGTGTTTTGAAGTCTCGAAACGGCGTACCTTCGTACGAACGGGTGGGTAAATGAAGGTCCAAGGAGTTCGAGGGCATCACAAGCGTCAATTGGGGCCCAGTCGCTGAGGACTTCGATGGCTTGTTTCACTTCCAATCGCTCGTTCCAATTCACGGAGCGGGCGAACTTCGTGAGGGCGTGGGGATTGCTTTTGAGCCAGAAGCGGAACTTCCAGATGGTGTCGCGCTCCTCCATGGTCATTGGCTGGGAACTTGGCATCTGGAAATTTTGGAATTCGATTATTTTTTTTGGAAAAATTTCAAAATTTACAAATTTTCAAAAATCCGAAAATTCAAAAATTTCCTCCGAAAAATCAGACAGATACCCTCAAATTTCTTAAAAATGTCCTTCAAAGTCACCAAAACCCCCAAATCCTCCTAAAAATTTCAAAAAATGGCAAAAATTTCAAAATTCCAAAAAAAAAAATCCCCCCTTACCCTGATAATTGCCTCCAAATTATCCTTGATGACGGCATTCGGCTGAAGTCTCTTGTCGATGTCGCCGGCTCGGGCATTTCTCGTCAGCATGTGATGCTTGGTTTCGCAGAGATTCTCCATTCCCATTTCGGGGTCAAGTCTTCCGCTCGACTTCATCGCAATCATTTCGTTTTGGATGTCGGGTACGTAAAATACGACTTGATATGGGGTCACGTCGTCATGCCCGTAAATTGTCGCCATCTCCAGCGATATGTACAGGGATCGGTCTTCAATTCTGGCCTAAAAAATTTTTTTTTTAAATGGACTTTGATGTGTAAGATAAGGCGTAAAAATATAAGACTTGGAGTTGGACGATTGGGGAAACCGAAAATTATTATTTTTCTTCGACCCAAGTGTGAAATTAGGATAATCAAGGGTGCTGATTTCGAAAATGGCATTCATTTTTTTGATTTTTACTTTTTTCCTTAAGTAGTATTGTAAAGTAGTAATTTTTTGAATTTTTTTTATAAATACTCGATTTAGGGGTTTTCGATGGTGCTGATTTCGAAAATCTTATTCATTTGTTCTGATTTGAAAGCAGCACCATCGAAAACCAAATCGAGTATAATATTTATGAAAAGAAAAATAAAAAAAATACTACTTTACAGTATTACTCAAGGAAAAAAGTAAAGATAAAAAAAAATGAATGTCATTTTCAAAATTATCACAACCGATTATCCTAATTTCACGCTTTCATCGAAGAAAAATAATACTTTTCTTTTTCCCCAATCGTCTTTTCCCCCAATCTTCCCTTTCCCCAATCACCCCGGTTCCTTTTCTTACATCCTCTTTCATTCGCTCCAGCTTGATGAAGGTGACTTGATCCAGCCAGTCGACTGGATGGATATAATTTTGTTTGTACATCTTCTCCTTTTTTAGGTACTCTCGAATTCCACTGGATTTGGGGAGTTTGTTCGAATCCGAGGGCTCATCAAACTTCGGCTCGGGGAGTTCTTTGGGCTGGGCTTCTGGAAGGGCTCAACTTCAGGGGGGAAATTTTAATTTTATTAAAAAAAAATTTTTTTTTGAAAAATTTTTTTGAGAAAACTATTGTTAAAAACATATCTAAACCGATTAAAAACTAGTCCAAGACTATCCAAAATCACTCTAAATATTCTAGAAAAGCTGTTTCTACGATTTTTTTGCCGTTTTCAGCAACAAAATTGCAAAAAATATCAAAACTTTGATCAAGACCTCATGTATAAGGTCAACGGTAGTCTCTAAAACAAATTTTTGGCCTCAAATTCCTCTCTTCGCCTCGTCAAACCTTCTTTCTCCCATTTATAACCACTTTCACACTCAGGCTCAACTCACTTTGCAGCCGCACATCAAATTGCCCATCTCTGAGGACCCCTCTTTTACTAAACAAATATTTCGAGGCCTGCGCAACAAATTGAGGCTCCACATCGTTGCCCACATCCCACAGGGTCAGATGTAGCATGGCGTCTCTGGAGAGCTCGGAATAGGTCAATGGGAGTTGGATCCATTCGTTCCATCGCTGCAGTTCCCGATTGTTGGGGGCTTGTGTTGGAGCCGGTTTGTAGGCCGTGCACACCTCTCTCCCGACTTTTCTTTGATTACAATACAACTGAAAATACATATTCTTTATAATGAATCACATTCTTATCAAAAATTTAGAGTAGAACATCAAAAATTTTTTTAAAACTTAAAAACTTTGATTTTTCTCTCATGGATAACATAAATTGCCAAATAAATACTCAAACTCACCGTCAATTTCAAAAACATTTCGCCGGAGTATGTGTCAGATCTTTGTACATGCCCGAAAAGTGAAACTACCCGTATCCGAAGCGGCACATCCAGCTCGGAACTACATACATAAAGGAAGTCCTTACCCATCTGAAGTAAGGTCAAATTGTAATCAAAATCAAATGAAAATAAAGCTTCAATTACTGCTAAAATACTCTAAATGCAATACTTATCAAATTACAATATCAAAAATCTCAGTAATCATCTGTTTTCAACAGTTTCTTTCATAGAATTCGCAAATTTTTGGGTGGAAACCAAAAATATTCAATTTATTTACTGACGAGTACAAATATTGGCCTAATCAACTACGCCTGAGGGTTTAACGATACAAATATTCGGCCTGAATGTTCGCTGCGAGTTCAGGTTCCCATCGGTCGCCGTTCAGCAAGAGCTTTTCCTTGTTGTAGAGGAGTTCTTCGTGGGTTTCGGTGGAATACTCAAAGTTCGGGCCCTGAAATTGGATCAAACATGTTCTGATCATAATTAGGAAAGTCTATTTGTCTTATGGACATTTAATTTAGGCCAAACCGACAAGAAATACAATAAAATTGAAAAAAATCGCAATTTTGGGCTAAAATAGGGTCGGAAATGTCGATTTCTCATAATAAATGAGCGAAGTAAGCCATTCTATCCATTGATAATTATACAGCAACCTAAAAACCAACAAAAAAACATGAAATCAACTTACTTCAACGATAGCATCGACGGGACAAGCCTCTTGACAAAGGCCACAATAGATGCATTTGGTCATGTCGATATCATATCGAGTGGTACGTCGACTGCCGTCAGCTCGAGTCTCTGTTTCAATCGTAATGGCCTGAAAACAAAATATACACCATCAGCCAGTCGAAAATCTTTTAAAATTTCGCCGATATTATCCATGACCTACCTGAGCAGGACAAATCGCCTCACACAATTTGCAAGCAATGCATCGCTCTTCACCGGACGGATAACGACGAAGCGCATGCTCTCCGCGGAATCTGGCGGACAATGGACCTTTCTCGAAGGGGTAGTTGATGGTAGCCGGCTCCATGAAAACGTGACCAAACATCACACCAAAGCCTCGAACAAGTTCAGTAAACATTACTGAATGATAGGCCTGCTCCAAATCTCCCTTCAGAGAGCCATCAGTGGTTGGTTGGGCCCCAACGTAACCTAGAACAAAGAAATTTTTTATTTTGCATGTGGAACAACAAGTTTCAGGTTGAGGCCTTCAACCAACCTGTTTTGATAGTAGCTTTTCCCAGTATTAGCTACTAAGAGGACTGTTCTACCTTTTCCAACCTTAAAATCGAAAAAAATCTCAATTTTTTCATGGATGCTATCGAAAATTATATTATAGTAGAGCAAAAGTTAAAAAGTCATTCGTAAAGCCCAAATAAAGCCCGAATCGACCTGAAACTGGTACTAATAGTTCGACAGGCTTAGAATCTCGCTTTCCAACACCTTTTCCTAAATACCAAAATACTAAATCAAAGAACTCACGGTAATTATTCCGAGTTTGAGCCACTTGTGAACTTCCGGCCGCTTTATGCAAGACCTGGCCGCGTCGCAACGCAACGGACAGTGCATTCATCCTGAAAACATTTAGCAACAATACATTGTCGTTTTATCTATCAAACAAGCCGAGTTCTCGTGAAAAACATGTTAAACATTATCAAAAAAATCTAGAATAATATCAACTCCAAAGAATTTTGAAATTCACGTGAAAATACATCATGCTCATCAAAAAAAGTAGTTGAGATACCTTGGAAGAACCCCGAGATCGACTCGTGTTGAAAGTACACAAAAAAAATCCAGAAAAAAGAAAAATAAGAAAGTGCAGCTCGCGCCCGATATCAGTGCAGTCTGCGGTGACATTTTATACGACAGATATGTTATAATTATTTGTTTGTTTTTCGGCTGGAAATTAGTGCTCAAGAAGGTGATGAATTCGCATCCTGACTTTTCGGGTTCACGACACTTCGGGTCAACACAAAATTGACACGAAATTGCATAAGCTGTGGTCATAACAATATTTTTGCTGATTCCAGACAGGTCTTCGCCAAGTCTGCTCGGCAGAGACATGGCGAAGACTTGCAATATGTCCATTTTTTCTTATTTTAGCTATTTCTAACGTTAGTTTCCTTTACCTTGAGTGATTTTAACATATGAAAGACCAAAATTTGCGGCCAAAAACGAATATCTGTAACTTTTATCTAGATATTGTTGATGTGAGTACATGTAAAATACCTCAAAATAAGTGATAAGCTATCCAAGAACCCGATCAATCTAATTATTTCTTCTAACTAAGCCTTCTCATAGCCTTTCCCATGAATAGAACGACGAACCGACGCGATCCATAGTATCGTTTGCCCCGAACTTTCGCTGACCCGAAAAGTCGTAGCGCCGAAATTTTGGTCCTTTATATGCTACAATTACTCCGGGTAAAGAAAAATAACGTTAGTAATAGCCAAAATTGGATTTTAAAATAGGATTTAAAGTACGCGCGACGCCATAACTAGGGATACACTTGGCCAATTATAAAATAATTCCCGCCGGGACCCAAAGCAAATTTGAAATTATTCGTGTGTACGGTAGAAAAATATTTTTTGTTGGAGGACGAGACATTTTCTTGTTTTGTTGATAGTACTGCAAGGTATTTGGTAAGTCGAGTGTGTGTATTTTGTTTGATTTTGTTGATTTTTGTGTAATAAAGATATAACTTTGTCCATTTATTGTTTATGTGCCGCATTACGGTTTCAAGGCCGAATTATTACCTTTCTGGCGGCTCCGGTTTTAGCTATCGCAACACGGAAGATAATCTCTGCCCAATCGTTGGTCCGGAACAAAGAGGTATGTTGTTTTTGCTAATTTTGAGGTGTGTTTTTGGTTTTAGAACAAAAAGTTACCTGTTTTTCTCTGAAATCTTTGGGAGAATCACTTTTCGGTCAATAAGGGCCTAATTTTTTGTTGTTTTTAATACTAAGGGTGCTTTTCAGTGGATTTCACTGTACCAACCAACGAAGAACAGCATGGTTAACACAGAGAAGGATGGCCCACTGGCAGATGAGGCGTCAGAAAGAAAGGAGAAGGCCCTCAAAACATGCGAAACTAATGGAATAGCCATTGTGAACAAAGGAAATGCCATCAAAAAACTGGAATGGGTATTCGCGGTCATAGATCCGCAATATCAGGATAATATCAAATTATGTAAATGTATATCTGAATTTCATTTATCGTAATGAACTTGAATGCTCTCTTGGTTTAATTAATTGTCCTTTGATGGTTTACGACGAACAGGTCTCTTGTTCTAACGCTGATTTTCTGGGCCGTGTTAGTTTCCTTTACCCCATTTTGGCCGCCGATGTTTTACGTTTGGCAGTATTGGATTATAAGTCAAATAAGAGGTGTTTCCAAAAATTTTTTGTGTTCACAAAGATAACACGTCAAGCTACTGGAAATCAAGATTAAAACTTTCAATTCATTTAAATCAACGTGTTTATAACAAAAATAGAACAAATAACAACAAATTTACTGTTTTTCAGTCTCAATATTAAAAATAAAATTGGAGCCAAATACATTTTCCATCTTATCCATGTTAAAAATGTCGTCCACCGAATTCCCCATTTCTGTATCATTAACCAGCGTTTTACAGCCTACATCACTTTTCCTTTTTTCACAATGGCTATTCTATTAGTTTCGCATGTTTTGAGGGCCTTCTCCTTTCTTTCTGACGCCTCATCTGCCAGTGGGCCATCCTTCTCTGTGTTAACCATGCTGTTCTTCGTTGGTTGGTACAGTGAAATCCACTGAAAAGCACCCTTAGTATTAAAAACAACAAAAAATTAGGCCCTTATTGACCGAAAAGTGATTCTCCCAAAGATTGCAGAGAAAAACAGGTAACTTTTTGTTCTAAAACCAAAAACACACCTCAAAATTAGCAAAAACAACATACCTCTTTGTTCCGGACCAACGATTGGGCAGAGATTATCTTCCGTGTTGCGATAGCTAAAACCGGAGCCGCCAGAAAGGTAATAATTCGGCCTTGAAACCGTAATGCGGCACATAAACAATAAATGGACAAAGTTATATCTTTATTACACAAAAATCAACAAAATCAAACAAAATACACACACTCGACTTACCAAATACCTTGCAGTACTATCAACAAAACAAGAAAATGTCTCGTCCTCCAACAAAAAATATTTTTCTACCGTACACACGAATAATTTCAAATTTGCTTTGGGTCCCGGCGGGAATTATTTTATAATTGGCCAAGTGTATCCCTAGTTATGGCGTCGCGCGTACTTTAAGCTATATTCACCGAGAGAAAGACTTGACCCAACTTTGAGTCAAGTCTTTTCCTCGCAGAAAAAACGGTGTTATAAAAGTAAAAAAATCCTGAATTTGTTGTTTATGTAAATTTTAGGTAGAATTTTAGCTATTTTCATCAAGAGAAAGACTTGACCCAACTTTGAGTCAAGTCTTTTCCTCGCAGAAAAAACGGTGTCATAAAGACAAAAAAATCTGAATTTGCTCTCTATGTAAATTTTACGCTAAAATTTTAGCTATTTTCATCAGACTTGACCAGCCGGTGGCCTTCCGTAAAGACTACTCTTTAAGTCGAACAACTGTGGAACATTGCCAATTTTTTATGCAAAAAGTTAAAACAAAACAACGAACTTTAATTTTTATTTTGAATGTATTCCGGACAGGTGTATATCCCTCTCCGCAGAGTCATACGCTAAAGCTTTTCTGAATTCCAAACACCACTCCGATGCTGCTACTGCCCAGCGAATTGCCTTCGGATGCGCTAATAGCGGCCTACTTGCTCTTGGAAAAGATTACATTCAGCTTTACAACAATTCTAGTCGCCTTCACATTGTTTGTCATGCGGAAATGTGAGTTGAGAATGGGAATTAAAGGCATTCCAGACTTGCAGCGTCGGTCAGTGCCATCAAAAAATATCACTACTATTTGATGAACGAAATTTTTTGGTAGGTACGATTTTACCGCTTGTATGGGTTCTGTCGGGTAAATGACGAGCACAATGTCGCTGAAGTGATTTTTTTATGTAATTTTTTGAAATTTTTCTAAAAATACTGGATTTAGGGGTTTTCGAGGGTGCTGATTTCGAATTTCGGGTTCATTTTTTCTGAACTTTATTAGTTTTCCTTAAGCAGTAGTGTTAAAAAGTAATTTTTGGAAAATTTTCAAAAAATTACTTTTTAACGTTACTACTTACGGAAAAAAGTAACTATCAAAAAAACGATCATCATTTTCGAAATCAGCACCCTCGAAAACCCCTAAATCCACTATTTTTAGAAAAATTTCAAAAAATTACTTTTTAACGTTACTATTTGCGGAAAAAAGTAACTATCAAAAAAACGATCATCAGAAATCAGCACCCTCGAAAACCCCTAAATCCACTATTTTTAGAAAAATTTCAAAAAATTACTTTTTAACATTACTACTTAAGCAAAAAAGTAAGAATCGGAAAAAACGAATATGATTTTTCGAATCTACGCCATCGATTACCCTATTTTTGACCTTTCCGTCCTTCGTGCGGGGAAACATCGAAAGAGACCCCCGATTCCGGGGTCTCTTTCAACTCGGGGTCTCTTTCGGGGAAAACCAGTAAAATACCTCAATATTATTCTTTTGTAGCGCCATATTTTCAGGTCTTTCTTGTCAGACGCCGCGTTCTTTGCAGCGGGCCAAGTGGTCCTCTTCCCATTGCCCTGCTTGTTCTTCGTGGGGCCCGCCGATTTTCTCTCAACGACTACGCTACTCTCCGTAATGGTACTAACAGTCGGCGGAAGGGGCATTGCGATGATCTTCCAATTTTTCTACCGGGTATCGCAATCCATCTCGCCGCAGTCTGTTTTGTACTTCAATTGGAACGGAGTGCGCGACAGACATTGGGTCGCCGTTTTTCTGCTCTTGTGGATTGGCGCTTGCGTTGCAGTTGTGGTAGGTTGGAAATGAGTTCGGCACGTCAATCCAGCTCATTTCCTGAACCGTTTCGAAACTTCGTATCGTTTTCATTGATTGAAAAGAGAGACGAAATGTCGCGAAATTATCGACACTTTTCTCGCCCGAAATAATTGCTTTTTCTCGAAAAGGAAAAAGAAAGATACGAAAATGGTTTTATCGGATTGTGGCATTTCGTTTTGAACGAATCACCAAAAAGGGGCGGGAAATTTTTTCTTCTATTTTGGATTGACGTGTTCGGCCCTTGCAAACCAAAATTGGGCAGCTAATTTTTACAAATTCTGAATCAGAAACATTTTTCGATTTTTTTGATGTATGTCTCCACCTGTAACTCCATCCCCATAGAAGTACTTTCCTTGTGAAAAAAAAATCTGCCCTGGAGATTTTGACTTTATATCCGGGGTTCCTTGTTTTGATGCTTAGTACTCTTCAAAAACACGTTTTAAAGGCTTGGTGCTATTTAGCACTGCCTGATAGTAAATAGTACGAGGTGAAAATTTGACCGCTAGTACTAAATAGCACCAAGTCTCAATGGCGTTGGTTTCAAAAATGACATTCATTTTTGTGCCTAGTACTGCTATTTTCACCTCGTACTATATATACTATATACTATATATATGTACTAAATGCACCAGTCTTTAAAACGAGTATTAACAATCAAAACAACACCATTAACGCAAACATCCCCGAATTCTCAATGTCATGTCTTGTATTTCTTGTATAAAGTCGATTAATCATGTCTTGTCTAACGTCGACTAACTTTTCAGCTCCCCTCCTACTTCAGCATCCCCGACCAAGCCGAGGAGCGTTTGCTTCTGATCAGCGCGGATCCCCAATTGGCCGACGCTTTCCGCCGCTTCCCTCAGTCCTTCTGCTTTGCGCATGGCACCACACTGAGCACCTCGCTCACCACCCTAATCATCGTGGTGATTGGGGTGCCGGTGTTCGGTGCGTTTATGTTATTTGCGATCTACCACCAAATCAAGTCATCGAATTGGTCGCAAAAGGCGGTCCGCCTGCATATGATGCTGCTCCTCTCGTTGGTCGCGCAAGCCGTGGCCATAACAATATTTCTGCTGATCCCGGTGTACACGGTGATGATATCACCGTTTTTTGGGGTCCGCAACATGCCGCGGATCTCGGTTTATTGCTCCATGTTCGTGTTGGGCCACACGTTCGTCGACTGTCTGATTGTGTTGTGGTTTGTGAAGCCGTATCGGATGGCGTGCTTCCGGCTGTTGAATGGGCGGAAAATTCGCGGCGAAGAGTCGTCCGAGAATTCGCGACACAATACCATCATCCCACAGCGACAACAGCCGGCTCTTTGCGTTACGCAACGGCGTCCGCAGAGAGCGGTGTTACAGTGACAATTCGGATTCTTATTATACAATGGGGGCCCTGATCCATTGGCAAAAAACGTACCATTTTGCATCCGGGAAGTATTAAAAATATGGCAAAATGCTTCCTTCTCAAAGTGAAAAAACTCCGATTTCAAAAGTGAGCTCGCTATTTTTGTGAGGGAAACTCTTCAAAACGGTTTTTTCACTTGGAGAGGGAAGCATTTTGCCACATTTTTGATACTTCCCGGTGGCGAAATGGTACGTTTTTTTGCCACTGGATCAGATCTCCCACTATTGCTATTGATCATCGAAAATTTAGAAATAAAAATGTATATTGAAAACAGTTCATTTGGGATAGAAACATCGTATTTAAAACAGCACTTTTCATTACGCTAACAAGGGAACTACCCCAAGTGCGACGCTCAGATTTTCTTTAAATTTTGCACACACGTCCGTCATGCACCAAATATCAATTCCTGAAAGTTTTAGCTTGCGCTTTCCAAGCGCCGCCGAGATATTGAGCGATCTTTGCCGCCGAGAGAGTACACTAAACACGGAGAGTAGTCAGAGAAAAACCACTTTTTTGATCATAACTTTGCTAGTTTCGCGCGAAAAAAATGTTTTTTTGCAGAAACATTACCCTCTATGGTAGAAATAGGCATGAAACTTTTTGTGCGGAAATTCGGCAAAAAGTGTCAAATTTTCGCCAACTTTCGCGCTAAAAATCTCGGTTGTTTTTGCTAAGCGCGAGCTAGAATTCTCGCATATATTTAAAAAAAAATTATTCTAAATTTGTGCCAAGCTTGATCAAAATCTGAGCGTTTGGAGTGCTTCTCCCGTAAACCCATTTTTCATCACCCTTTTCCAACGTGAAAACACCTTTCATCGTATAAAATGGTCCGCGCAGTCTGCAGTTTCCCGCGCGGCAGCTCTCGAAGTAAAAATTCTCTCGATAAAATGTGGCAGTAAGGTGTATTCACCACTTTCTCTCCCTTATTTTGTCGTAATTTTTTTACGAATTCTTGATTCGCTTTCCATTTTTTTCCGATCTCATGAATAATATAAAAACTCGCCCATTCCGAATTTGTAAAACCCGGCGGCGGCTGTAAAGTCGAAAGCAAAATAGAAGTGAATCATTTCGCGCTCGAATGTTTATCAATCGACTCAATTGCGACTTTCATAGCCCGCTCTTTATCAGTCTTGTGGGTTTTTTGTACAGTACAATATTATTTTTGAGATTGTTGGCGGAAACAAAGGTTATTTTGCGACAAGTCGTGAGGAATTTGAATAGAGAAGGAGTGGGCGCTTCCCTGCTTATCAGTTCGGGGTGTTTGCGTTGCTGGGAACGGTTCGGATCTAGTTATATTGTTTTAGACAGCTACTGTTTGGAAAATTGAGCATAACTTTTTTTGTAGGGATCAAAATGCGAAGCAATTTGATGCAGTTATTTTTTGAGGGCTTTGATCGGAAAGAAGTAAGAAGTTCGGAAGTTTTCCGCTCCTTCGGATTCTTATTATGTTGTACTAGAGATCAGATCAGATTTGGGTTGTTTCAAGCGTTCCTGGGGGTTGAAACCAGATGTGCATGACCTACATAGTATTTTGAAGTCCTCGATCTCAAAAACAAACTATTTCTGCTCGTTATGTAGAGTTATGACCAAGTGATGACTTGAGGGAACAGTTGACCCAACACTTGAAATTGGGCCAAGTCTTTCTTTTCGGTTGGTTCGTGATTAATTTGAAGTGGAAATCAATTTTCGACTGGTTGAATAGTCTTTGAGGGCCTGTAAAACATTATTTTTCCTCTTTCATCCAATTTTGGGCGGGTTTATTTTTTGAGCCATCAATTTATATTATCCTTGTCAATTTCCTCGTAATTCCACTCAAATTTTTTCTAAATTTTGATGTTTGCTCCAGAATGAAACGTTAAGCCCGCATAAAGATGCGTATCGGACATCGGGGTCATCAAAAATATATTGTTCCATCCATTTTTTCTGCTTTCTGGGCCTTTTCCGAACCCTAAAAAGATTTCGGGGTTTCCATTCCGAAAAACGAAAATTTTTGTCCACTTTCAGGACGTCGGAAAAAGGAGGAGAAGAGGGAGTGGAATACATTATAAGAACTGAACGACAGTTAGGAAAAACGCGGCCAATTCTGCGCGCTTCTGGACCCGATTTTTTGGCCTGGTACAATATCGCGGAAGTCGAGGTAAGAGCGAGTTGGTCTTTGAAACATCTTTCTTACAGTTTTAGAGCTCAGAATAGTGGAATAGAAACTGACTTTACGTTTAAATCTTCTCGAGGGAATTATTTTCCTTTCAGCTACCGGAATTATAAAGTTTTTGTTGTTTTGATGTGGAATATGCGGTTTTGTGGGTATAAAAAGCCTTCTTGACCGAGAATAGAGCCTGGTTTTGCTCGTTCGCGATGACTCATCTAGGTTCAGGGTGGTTTTCTCACAGTTTTTGGCAAAACTTACCTTACTTTAGATGTCTAATGTGCTTTTTGATTTTAGGCGTCTAAAGCGAGCTTTTCTAAGAGGAAAGCACTTTTAATCTATAAAGCAGACTATTTCCTTGATATTAGATGACAAATGCGTTAGATTAGAGCGCAAATTTAGTAAGATTCTATCAAAAATTACCTTAATTTAGGTGTTTTCTGGGAACATGAAAAATTTCCATTTTTTACGTTGGATTCTCGAATTTTCAGCTGATCCATCCCTTCAACACTGCCCAAACTTCCCAGTCGACCTCAATTTCCACCGATTTCGAATCGAATTCCCCATAAACGAACCTGCTTCGCCCGGCCGAATGTCGTCCAGCTCGTCGCGCGATTCGCTGGACGTTGCAACGGTGAGTCAGCCCGCCTTTCTTTCGCTTTTTGTGTTCGACTTTTAGACGCGAGAGGGGATATTAGTCAGAGACGACGGGGACGGTTCTCCCCCCTTCGTTCGTCTCCTTTAAAGAGTTCAATTGCTTTTTTTTTGAATACCAAGTTCGAAGTGGAGGTCTGCCCCCACAACACTCTTGTTTTGCGGATTTCTTGCGAACCTTGGAGTGGAGACGGAGGAGGTTCGCGCACATCCCATCCGGAGCGAAATCCCGTCGAAATTACGAATTTTCCGATAGTTTTCTTGGAGCCGAACGATAATTGCTGTTATCCTTTTCGCTTTGGCGAAGTTTAAATGAGGCCAACCTCCAAACCCCGCGTGAGGGGTTTGGAGGTTGGCCTCGGTTCGAATTAAGGGATTTGGCGCGACGCCAGGGATAATCCCTCCGGAAACGGCCGAAAATAGAAGTTTTCTTTGGGAAAAAAGGAGTATTGGAGAAAAAATGGGTTTCAGAATTGAGTAAAAGTAGTATATAGCTGTCTTGAGTCGTCTGCGGTTCTTATTGAAGATTTTGATGCAAGTATTAGCGGATGCGATGTTAGTTTTAACGGACGAATTTCAATTTTATAAGGGGTTGATGTTATTTTAGATGAAATTGATGAAAAATCCACAAAATTTTGATCTTATTTTTTTGCCAAATTGGTTGTAACCAGCTAGAACTTGGAGAATAAAACTGGAATCAATATGATTTACTCTGTCTGATCAGAAAATTTTTTAAAATTTATCTTCTTTTAGACGATTGCTTTTAATTTTACGAAATGTTGGTCGAATTTTGCTTTAACCTTCAAGGTTTTGCAATGAACTAGCTTATAGTATCCCCAGCCTTACATATCGTCTATTTTTATTTCTCTAAACCTTTCAAATTCCCTTATCTTATCGTTTTTATCATCGGAGGTCATATTTCTTTCCTTTTGTTTTGCTGTATTTTTATTCGAATTCAGAGACCTTCGACGCGTTTGTTATTTCAAACGAAACCTTTGGGATGTTTTCAATGACCTATAAACAAAACAATCGGGGATTCGGAAAAGGCTCGAATTGAGGCGAAATGATCAAACTTTTTTGAAAAAAGTTGAATGTAGAAAGAGGTTTAGCGAAGAGTGGCGAGTTTGTTTTTGTAGTAAAGGGCGTTGTCTTAGTGTGTGTGAAACGCCGAGGTTGATTAGAGTTTAGAGAAGGTCGTTCGAAGTCATTTTCTATGGTATACTTGACGATCAGTATGTTGAACATGGTTTTTGTCAAATTTTTATGATTGATTAGCCCGTTTTGTTATGGATTACTGCGCCTTGGAGTCTGTTCCGTCCTTCTTTTTCAATAAAGCATCCGAAAGCGAATGCGGTGACACTCAGAATGCCCTGTTTTTTTTATGGTTGCTTCAATAATTTATTCTTATCATGAGTCAATCTGTTCGCCAGATTCGCCATTTCTCATAGGATCGAAACGCTTCGACGGAATGAAGTTTCACTTGATTTACAAGCAATTTGCAGATGGCTTTAGTGGAATTGAACGTTTAGGATATTGGTTTAGGGCATAAAGGTAGTTTTTGAAGCAAAAAATGGAAGATTACGACGCTTCGAATCGTTCCGGGCTTTTTGAATGACATGTTTGCCCTTTGTAAAGCCGTTCCCTGTTTATGGCCCGTGCACTCTGCGAAACGATGATTTCACAGTTCATCGGGCCCAGCAGTTAGTTTCGCGTTTTTTTTATATTTACTCTGAAATGGAATGAGTCATTGACCTCAATGGCCCGTTTTACTATCCCTTGGGAAGTGGTTTTTGTTTGAATTGCTAAATCAACCTGAAAGAAGAGAACCTTAGGGTGCGGTTAGGGAGGAAAAAACGGCTTCGTTCCAAGGGATCTATTGTCGGATAAATTGTGTGGAGTATGAGATTTTTGTTTCAAAGTTTGTAGACTACAAAACACGGGCTATTGGGAGTACTGAGGCTTTTTGATGCAGATTTATCGGGAATGAGAGGTAAAGTTAGGCCGATTTTGAGGTAATGGTATTATCTATGAGGCAACCAAGTGGAATTTTCAAGAATCAAATGGTTAATGAAATGGAATGCTGCTAGAATAGTATGTTATGACATCTATTTATTCTTTAGCTTTCCATTTTATTTATCATTGGATTTTTGAAAATTCCACTTGGTCCCCCCTTACCTCCCCTTTTAAAATTTTTTTTCCGATGAAAGCAAAAAAGTGATTATGAATTCGATTCCCTCACATTGCTACTAGAATTTTAATTAGCCTTTTCGATTGTTTATTTCAGGCCCGTTTTCGAATATTTTTTGGGGAAGGCCTATTCTTTGATTTATTGCCCCAAAATCGTCTTCAACTATACGTTCTCTATTTATTTTGTGAACATTTTCGCTGCATTCTCTTGCTAAGTGATGATGGACAAATTTCAGCCCGGTGGGAACGTTGCCCGACTGATCAACCGCCTCAGCAAGGACATCAACGGCCCTCCAATGTCGGTCCCGGTGAAAAGAGGTGAGGTTTTCCAAAATTTATTGTTGATTTTTAGGAAGAGACGTGATCAAGATAGATCGAGGCGTCTAGATCGTTTTGGAAGAAGTTTAGCGCTGTTTGAAGACAATTTCTTAGCGAAAATCTTGTGCTGTTTTGGGGCAATGTTTAAAATTTTTGAGTGCTTGCCTAAAATAATGTAATTCTTCCAAATTGGGCCTCTAAAACTAAATTTCTTCGTTTGCAGAATCCTCCAAAGCCTTGGCCAGGGTCAGGTATAGCTATGACGCCGCTCAGGACGACGAGCTCAATCTCTGCGAGAACGATGTGATTGAAGTCCTCGAGGACGTCGAGGATGGATGGGCGCGGGGAAAATTGAACGGGCGAATTGGTCTCTTCCCGACTAATTTTGTCACCTACACCGTACCGGTGGCAAATCGATGTAGGTTTTTGCTGGGTTTTATTGTTTTGGTACGATTCAAGACGAGATTTTATAATTTTATATTGTACTTGGCAAGAGATGAGATTTTGGTGGAAATTTTGGGATTTTGGGGTTTAAATGTCCATTTGTGAGTGGTATAAGATGAGTATTGCAGTGACATACACGAACGCCATCGCAGAGTCCGCCTCCGAACGCCCACAACAGTTCAAGCGCGAGGAAAGCGAGAAAAATCGCCCCAAAACGGCTCAAAAACCACTTTCGGACAGTGTAACCTCATCAAGAAGCATCACATCATCGAATAAATTGAGCAGCTCAACTTCAAGTACCTCCAGTACAAAAGGTAAGGGCTTTTGATTGGATTTTTTGTTGGTTTAGGTCAGAAATTGGAGGGAATTTGAGGATTTTTGATCCTTTTGGGTAGAATACGACGTTTTTGTGGGGCTTGTGATGTGAAGATGCTTTCAGAATACGGCAGAGTCCTTTATGACTACCCTGCCGAACACCCGGACGAGCTGGAACTGAAGGAAGGAGACGTTGTTGTGGTCCTGAACAAGAAAACCGCCGACGAAGGCTGGTACGAAGGCGAAATCAACGGAAGGAAGGGGGTATTCCCAGAAAATTATATCAAACTGATGAGCAGCAACGAACGACCGGTCGAGCCGACGAACCCAACCCCACCGGTTCTGCCGGCCAAGCCGAACAAACCGCTGGTTGGAGCGAAACCATCCAATGGAGATAGTGGACAGGTGAGTTCAGACGCTTGGGAGTGAATCAGAAGAGGATAGAAGGAAGTGTATGGATATTTCAGGAAAATTTTGCCAATTTAGGACCTTATTTTAGGTGAAAAGTTGATTTTTGAAAAAAAAATTGAGAAAAGATTTTATATTGTTTTGGGTGAAATTTGATGGGAAATGGAGTAAAAGTAGGAGAAGAGGGTAATGCAGAGATTTTTTGCTGAAGAAATTTTGGACTAGCAGGCACTTTAATTTTTTGGAGAATTTTAAAATTTTTGGAAAAAAATTTTGAGGTCCAAAATCAACAAGACATTTTCAGAAATCCCCCGTCCAACCCTCCCCACCCTCGAACGGGTCCACCTCCATACCCACAAAGCCATCCGACCTCATCCGCGAACGCCAGTCCACCATCCAATCCGAGAACAAGGCGCCCGAAGGCCCGACCTCAACCTCAGCCCCCGTCAAAACCGCGCTCGAGGAGCGGAAGTCGGTGGTGGCGGGCCTCCAGTCCAAGCTCTTCCCGCAAGGCAAACTCCCACCCCATCGGCCGGCCTTCACGTCCCACAGTAATGCCATGACGTCATCCGTGCACGGTGCGCTTCGGGAAGAGAAGCCGGACATTGTCCCGATTTCACGACATTCCATCATGGATCCGACGCGAGTGTCGCCGGAAAAGAACGACGAGGAACCGCTGGTTGAGGGAAAGACGGGACAACTGGAGCCGTTGACGAAGACCCGCCCAAAAATGGCCGGAAAGAGACCGCCGTCCAGTCAGTTTAGGCAATCCAAATTGGTAAGGTTTTAATGGAAGTTTGCGGCGAATTTGGAGGATTTGTGGGAGAATGGCGGTTATAGAGAGGTTTGGAAAAAACGCGAAGCTTTGAAGATTATTTTTGAGACATGATTTATATTGTACTTGACTGTTAGAGAAGAACTCATCGAATTTGTGAATTTTTGGAATTTTCTTTCTGTATTTTGGTCAAAATCGAATGGATAGTGGTGTAAAAGACTTGTAGGGACTGGAAAGGTCAATGCAGAGCAAGTTTTTTTTATGGATTTTTTTATTTCGCCGTTTTTCAGTCCCTCCCCCTCGAACCGACGGCGGTCGAGTCCGAGGAACCCATCGATTCGCCGCAAACCCCGGTGGAATCAGTAGCCATATCATCGGGCCCGGCCACAACAGTCTTTCCGCCCGGCCCTCAAACCTCGACCAGCACCGTCCGCCAATCCTCGCCCTCCACCCGACCTCAGGAAGTTCAAAATGTTGTGAAGGAGTTGGCGTCGGTCACACAAACCGTCAAGGATCGAAACTGTAAGAATGGATAGTCGGAGGAGTATGTGGAGGGTAGACTCGGTTTCACAGAGCTATTTTGGTTTAGTGAGAACGAAAAATGGAAAACGGGAGGAGCTTGAGAGGTATAGAGGGAAAATGAAAATTGCTCTCGTCTTGAGATACTATTGCTGAGGCTGGATGGGGTTTTGAGAAGAGTATGCAATGAAGAACTTATAAGAGATTTTCGGCAAGGGCTGATTGAAAAGTATGGCAAGAGGAGGCAGATATATTGTTTTAGTTTGCTTTTGATAAACTTTTATGTTTTTATCGCTGTTGCAGGAAGAAATAGGTCTGGAAAGGGCTATTGAAGAGTTGGTAATATTTTTTATGATGAATCAAAAAAAGGTGCGGGAAGGGGAGACCATTTTTTTCAGCTTACGGACAAGGGACATAAAATTACTTACAGTGGGGGACCTGATCCCGTGGCAAAAAACGTGCCATTTTGCATACGGGAAGTATCAGAAATGCGGAAAAATACCTCCCTCTCCAAGTGAAAAAACTCCGATTTCAAAAGCGCCTTCAAAACGAAGTTTTTTCACTTGGGCCGGGAGACATTTTGCCACATTTTTGATGCTTCCCGGATGCAAAATGGTACGTTTTTTGCCACTGGATCGGCTCCGTCACTGTAGATATGACTCAAAATTACATTTTGGGCGTGTTTTTGTTAACTCTTTCTTGTTGGACTCTGCGGTAGTGATTTCCGTGCGATTTCAGCGCCCAAGCCCACCAAATCCCACTCCAGCGATCCGATCACATCATCCGAATTCGAGCAATTCCGCCTCGAAATCCTCGGCCGCCTCCGATGCCTCGAAGACAAAGTGGACAAGCTGCTGCGGCAAGAGAAGCTCTAAAATCAGACTGGTGTGTAAATATTCACTCAACACTGTCCAACGACTAGTTATACTGTCCATGTTCTCTTCCCCACATTCATGTCCTAATTTATAAGTAAACGTTTCCTACTGCTTAACCATGAAAGTTATAGCCAATTAAAATCCGGCCGAAGAAATTTGCCGCACCCTATAAAAACCCTAAAGATGCGAAAACCGAAGTTGATTTGAAAAATCAGTATGAATTGAGGGAAACACGGTAAACATGGGAGAAAGGCGTGGATTGACTGCCTTGCGGCCTCGAGACTGATCACATAAAGGCCAGAAACGAGCTTGAAACCTACAGAAACAGGTACGCTCCACTGCGGGTCGGGTCAAGTTTTTTTCATGGGGTGGTCAAGTCTTTCCCCTAATATTATTTTTTCCCCGAAATTCAGACTGTTATATGGGAGGTTAATCAAGGTAAATCTGGTCAGTTCTTGTTGATTATTTCAAGAACAAGTCTTATTCTATTTTTAGAAATCAAATTTGATTGAATTACGGTGTGGGTTTGCCTCAATTTTTAGCATTCTTTGGGGGTATGTATTCTATACCTAAATGATCAATTGTGAGACAGTTTCAAGTCTGATTTACGATATCGTTTCCATTTCACCTTCGGACGTACGCCACCTGTCCAATAAAGGTAAGTAACTGTGAATCTGGTAGTCCGTTTTTTAGTAATTAAAGATTTTGTATATTATACTAGGTACTTTTGAAGATTTTTGTTGAGATTTGCCAAGTTTTCGGCCTGGATTAGATTATTTAGCGTAATATTGGTCTCTAGTGCCTATAAAAACGTAAGTGGACAGGTTTCTCCTTCTCTTTTAGACTTTTTCTTTGTGTCCAATGTTGATGCAGATTTTAGGTAGAGATGAAATTCAACGCCCAAACTATGCGGAATTTTCATAAAAATCAAAGAAAATACTTTCGAGGATCATCAAGCGAAGCAAAAATGTGTTTGAGACCAATCTAGCGTTTTTTTCAGGCGGATGTTATACATGATCCCTGTAACGTATAACGTCTGGATCACATCTGTGAAGACCTCTGGTGATGGAAAACGTGGTTAGGACAGTAAAATTAATATGTTGGACGTGATTTTGAGGGAAAACCAGGCAAATCCCGTACAAAATTTTCTGAATAACCTAGAATAATATACAAAATCTTTCATTACTAAAAAACGGACTACCAGATTCACAGTTACTTACCTTTATTGGACAGGTGGCGTACGTCCGAAGGTGAAATGGAAACGATATCGTAAATCAGACTTGAAACTGTCTCACAATTGATCATTTAGGTATAGAATACATACCCCCAAAGAATGCTAAAAATTGAGGCAAACCCACACCGTAATTCAATCAAATTTGATTTCTAAAAATAGAATAAGACTTGTTCTTGAAATAATCAACAAGAACTGACCAGATTTACCTTGATTAACCTCCGATATAACAGTCTGAATTTCGGGGAAAAAATAATATTAGGGGAAAGACTTGACCACCACATGAAAAAAACTTGACCCGACCCGCAGTGCGCTCCCCTTGGTCCCACCTTGTTGCGCCCCGCCTCTAAAAAGTAAAATGGTCGCCCAAAATAATCTAAAGGCTCTTGTTGGCCAGAACAATCGAAATAATATCCTAAAACGCCAAACCTCCGACTTGGCTATCCATGATATCATGGATAATATCACAAAGCCCAGACGCAAATCAAATACAAAAATTCAGGACGCAAAGCAATTAAAAAAAATTTTATTCGTCTAAAAACATAGTAATAAATGTGGACAAATCATGGACTTATATTCGGCCTCCAATGTCTGAACTCGGAAAAGGTACGTAGAATGTTAAATTGTTGCAAGTATTGGTAACTTTTAGCCAAAATACCTCCGCCTCATGCGCAGCGAGATGTTTGAATAGCTCACGTGGTGGACAAGCACAATAATGATGTGGCTAATGAAGTAAAAGAAGTCCCTTTTCATCGGCCTGCAAGATGGTACGTACGTTTCTTCTGTTTTGCGTTGTTGATTTAGGAAAGATTCAACCATCAGGCCTGAACCATCACAGTATTCCCGGTCATCGTCACACTGTGGTATAGCCGGAAGAACTGACTCTCTTCTGGAATCCTCGTAAACGACGGGCATTATTTTCACAGGATCTGCCAGGTCCGTCGAATGTCGGCGATGTTTCAGAAACACCATAGCTTTTGTGGCAATCTTACTACCAGATCTTCTATCTCTTCTTAGAAGCCTTTATTTTATTCATTAGATAGTCATTTATTATTTATTTATTTGATACCGAATGAAAAAGATTGTTAAAGTAAATTATATTGTCAAAACTTTTTCGCATTAGTAATAAAACATGTTTAAAACATTGTATATTTGAAAAAAAAACAGTGCTTTATTTACTAAATTCCAATATTTTAATTCGCCGTCTTCCTGGCTTTCCACGAAAAAAAAAAACAAAATCCTGCAGAAGTGGGCGGAGCCAATAGGCGGAAAGAGGCTCGACCCACACTCTTCCCCCACCTTGATGGCGGGAGCGTCTGCTCGAGACGCTTCCCGCCTCTCAGATTCTTCCCCAAATGGGGAGAGCACGTAAGCACACTCTTCCCAACCTGCAAAAAAGAGGCTCAAGCATTTTTTTCAAAAAAATTTCTTCAAAATGTAAAAATTAAAATATTTTCTACATTTCAGGCCTCTTTTCTTTCAAGTTCAGGAAAAGATTCTGCGGACGGCTCCATTACGCTGTTCGAGGAGCACTGCAGCTGCAGGATGAGCCAGCATTTCTCCTTGGGTGTTCAACTCCTCTCAAAATTCTTTTTTTTTTGTCATGGTTAATATAATTTTTTTTTATGTTTTAATCTGCAGATATCGACAAGACAATCACTCCAAAAGTAAGTTGAACTAACCCTCTTTCTAAATATCCAACAATTTTTTGCCTTACAAAAGTTTATCCTTGCGTATTTGGACATTGTAGTAGGTGTGTAAATTTTGATGAATGCTCTTCGTTCTTGCGATTTTATGGACGAAATTAAATGCGGGAAACTGCAAAGGTGAGCCATTTGTAAACCGTCCCCAAAATAAATATTGTTTCGAACCCGGATTTGAAATGTTTTAGGGTCTGAGTGATCAAGTATACCTAAAATCTGAAAAAAAATTCAAAACCGACAATAGAAGGGAGGAAATCAATGCTACGACGTTAAGAATGTCAAAAGAAAGCTTTATTGCCCATTTAGGCCTTGTATGACGTAAAACTGTACCTGATTTCGCCCTTAAATTTACAACAGTACCTAGTGCAATATCGAAAAATCGAATTAAAAAAAACTGTAGGTCCTTTCATGCTGAAACAATTTTAGCACGAACAAGGCTCGACGCGTTTCTTTTATGGGGGAGACTTTCAAACTTCGTTCATAAAATCGCAAGAACGAAGAGCATTCATCAAGCTTTGAGTCCTTCAGATGTAAACTTACCAACAGTAAAACGCTCACTTTCCGGAACATCGCACAGTATCAGTCTGTCGGGAAAATAACGTCGGATCGTCGCCCCTCGGAATCGCCCATCATCGCTTTGCGACTGCAAGCTGCGGCTTGAGATTTGGTGCGCGACAGCGGCGAGGCGAGACACTTTGATGCGACGATCCGCCGTTATTTTTCCGACAGACTGATAGAAAGGCGCCCTGAAATGTAGAAAATATTTGAATTTTTACATTTTGACGACCAATTTCTCTCAAAAGATAAAAAAAATTTCGAAAAAATATCGAAACGAACAAAAAATCTCGAAAATTCTAAAAATTTACATGTTTGCGTCCGAAATTTGCATAAACCCCACGAAGAGTCAACGTAGCCCTCCTCCCTCACTCTTTCATTCAGTATCCAAACGTGTTGACTTTCGGTACAGTCGTGTTCCAAGCGTTCATCCGTTCTCAAAGGAATTTTGCGCCAAGGAATGGCAGACCGTGACGATTTCGTCAAAAAAGCGTTGGCCTTCGTGCTGCAATGCACCGCCATTTACCAGGGCTTGCAGCCGGACGTTGCTATCCTCGATGTGGTGACTGCGGATGGTGGAAAGGTGGTCAAATACCACTACAATGGGAGCGCGGAGCCAGAGATGTGAGTTTGAAGGGGTAAACTGGCGGTCCGAAAAGTCGCCGGGTCGGGTTTTGGATTTTGCACTGTGCGAAAGTCAGAGAGCGAGCGACAGCCGAGAAGAGCGATTTGCACCGTGCAAGTGGTGCATTTTGGGCTGTCGCTCGCACCCTGCCTTTTTTGCACGGTGCAAACGTCAAAAATTTTGCCTGGAGTTGCTCGTCCAAGCTTACTCGAAGTCGAGGTCGGGCTTGGCCGACAACAACCTGGCCCTGATTTTAAATTGTTTTAAATATTACGTGTTTAATTTAGTACGACCTACGAGCTCAATGGTTTCGGCGAGACCATCAGTAATCTTCAAGTTCAAATGATGGAAAAAGACGGCAAACTGGTTCTGGCTGGTCAAGTGAACGCTGGTGATAAGTCAGTCCTTTTTTACTTCAGCGATTTATCGTGTGATGAATTTTCAGATGCCGGCCTTTTGTCCTCGAAGGAAGCGAGCTGAAGCCGCTAGCCCCCTTCGTTGCTTGCAAGAATGAGGTTTCTTACATGATGAATGAAAAGTTTTACGTTATAAGGTGTGCAAGTGACCCGCGTAATCCTCCAAATTCCATCACCACAGACCTTAAAGGAACTCTAATCCCGGATGAAATGAAGGCAGGCCAAAATGCACTTCCCTGCCAGTTAGACCTTGCGGTGAGCCAACAGCACAAGGTTTTAGCGTTTGACAAATCAGGCTGTATGGCAGTCCGTGATGATATCACGAAATGGAAGACAGCTGAGGAATGCAAGAAGAATACGATTGCTTTGACTGAGGGAACGATGTCAGACCTCTATTCGTTGGTGAGTTATAACAATTTTTTCCTTTATTGATGTTCCCTCTTTACCCAACCGCTTTTCTTTTCAGTATTACTTGTGGTTGGTCTTCAAGGGTGATTGTAAAGCTGAAGCCGACGCCCTCAGTTCATTCAAGGATAAGTTCTTGATCAATACCTACGTCAAACTTCAGGCGAGTTTGGTGGAAACTTCGACGTAAGTTTTCAAACATTGCATTTTGGGGCTGCGAGGTTTTGGGTCGACGAGAGTTCGGGTCGAGGAGAGGGCTTAGTCGACAAAAATTACACGGTTGACCGGGTCCTAGGGTAGTCCGTCACCTATTTTGAGGTATTTTTCGCGTATTACTGCAATGAAGCCAGATAAAGTTTTCGGATCTTTGCTTTTGCCTTTTCTATGCCACAATAGCACAGGGTCAAGAGAGCGAAGGTTCGCAATAGCTAAACTTAAAGGGGAAGTACCTCAAGTGCGACGCTCAGATTTTTTTTGCACACACGTCAGTCATGAACTAGATATCAATCGCTGAAAGTTTTAGCTCGCGCTTTTCCAGCTCCGCCGATTGAACGATTTTACTTTTGTTTCTTGCGTTAAAAATTTTTTTTGGAGCATCCGACGGCTTTTCCAGGCCTCGCACGCACCTCCCACCATCTTTTTGCGGGTCTCCGCCGGCCCGAAAGATGCCGTGTTGACCCGAACTGTCGTCGGGACGAAAAACGCGTGTATTTTTGGACTTTTATATAATTGTACACCCGTTTCAGCGCTGGAAATGACACGGAAAGTACAGAGAACTTGGGACTAATTATTGGTGGTGGCGTGAGCGCGGTTGCGGTCCTGATCCTGAGCGTGGTGGCTGGTGTCCTCTGTTTCCTCTACGTAAGCTTTTGAAGTTTCTGAATTCGTATTTCGTACAAGTTTGCAAGTAGAGTGGCATTTTTTTCAGAGAAGGGGAAAGTTGTGCTGCAAACGCAAGCGCCTGGCTGAAGCGGAAGCCCGAGGCCGCAACAACAATAAAAAGACCGACGACAAGAAGGGAGACGAATCAGCCATGTCTGCCGCTGGAAGCACCTCCAAGGGCGTTTCGAACGGCCACAAAACACCTAACGACTCGAAGCTATTTATCGATAAAAAGCCTCAACAAACATCCGAACAAAAAAACCCCCCCGCCGCCGCTGATGAAGCACAAGAAGAAAAAACCGCCACCGCCGATGGAGAACCGGCACAATAGTCCACATTTATTAGTATAGTATTTTAGGAGAATAAAAATTTTTGTAATGGATTTGCATTCTGTGGGCTTTGTTTTTTTTCCGTCGGATCATGGGTAGCCAAGCCGGAGGTTTGGCGTTTTAGGATATTATTTCGATTGTTCTGGCCAAGCAGGAGCCTTTAGATCATTTTGGGCGACCATATTTTACTTTTTAGAGGCAGGGCGCAACAAGGTGGGACCAAGGGGAGCACGCCTGTTTCTGCAGGGTCCAATTTCCTATTCGAATTCTGAATCGAATAATTCGACCGAAAGTGCAAAATTTCAATTTTCGGGAAAATCGTCATTGTCGACAAAAAATATTTTGGAAGGAGGTCGGTCGGGCGATTATCGCGGTTGAGAAAAAATTCTAAATACAAGTCAAAATACATGAAATTAAATACACCTGAGGCTACGAACGTTATCTCCTGGAGGTTTTCTGACATTTTCAATAACGATATTTGACGAAAAGGAGGATTTTTTCGGTTCCAAGTGCGACGCTCATGTCAGTAACTTTTAAAAAGTTTTTTACAGATTGAAGCTTCTCATAACGAAAAATTTGTGCTGATATTCAGCTATCCTAGTACAACAGATATAAAAAGTATCAAAAGATTCTGAGATGGTTTTTTTTTTTTGGAAATCTCCGGGCAATCCTTCAAGTTGCAAAACTCTGTTAAATTCTTCACACGTCCATAGTCCAAATAGCAATTCCTTTGTTAGTTCTAAACTTTTTTAACTTTTGTGGAAATACTATATAATACTACGCCGTTTCAAAAGTGCGTTGACTTTTTGTCGCAAGCTTTCCGCACTGTGCGGTTTTTGATCTTTTGCACTGTGAAAGTCAAAAATCGCCGCGGTGCAAGGTTTTTCAACTTCGTCGCCACGAATTTTGCGAGCGTGACAAGCATTTCACAGTGAAAAAAGTTGAAGAATGCACTGTGAGCCGCAAAAAAAGTCCATGCTTGAAACGGCGTAGCAGCAAGTTTTAAGGATAGAAAAATAAATACCCCCTCCTCGTATTTTAGGGACTTATCGCGGTTATACGCCATTCATGGCACATTTTTCCCATTTTTTCAAAATGTTTGCAATTGAAAAAACATGGAAATTTCAAATTTCCAGAGATCCCGGACAGCAATCAAGCAACCGAACCCCGGACCAAAAATTGCTCCCAAATGACGATTTTCCCAAAAATTGGAATTTTGCACTTTCGGTCGAATTATTCGATTCAGAATTCGAATAGGAAATTGGACCCAGGTCTCAAGCTCGTTTCTGGCCCTTGTGTGAACATTCTAGCGGCCGCAAGGCTGTCAATCCACGCCTTTCTCCCATATTTACCGTGTTTCCCTCAATTCATACAGGTTTTTCAAATCCACTTCGATCCCTTCATTTTTAGGGTTTTTATTTTTTTGTTTTTTACATTTTTTCAGCAATCAAATAGACATAGCATACAACAAAGTAGAGTGTTAAGGCCGGAGATCAACAACATACAACAAAAAAAAAGTTTTTATCAGATTATTCAAATTTCTTCATTTTTTTGGGGTTTTCTTGAAAATTTCGCGATTCTACACGTGCTAACAAGGCGTAGGCGGACAAAATATAGGTACCATGTGAGGGCTAGGAGACTACTTGAGAAATGACAAAATAGAAATGAAGGTCGGAAATTCTGCTTTTCTCTGCGAAAAATTGAAAAAAAAAGTTAAATTTTAAAAAAAAATACCAGTATTTGGCCAGAATAGATAAACAAAGGCCGATGAGAGGGGAGTTCTTCCTGAAGCTACCATAATTTAGGCTCACAACTCAATCAGAAGCCAAAAATTTGGTTTTTTTGACAAAAAACGTCATGTGTAATATAATTTTGATCAAAGGCGGTATCAAAACCCCAATTTTTGCATCAAATTCCGTTCGAAACTTCAAGTCATGGCTTCTAAATTACAGTAGACATCAAGGGGTCCCAATTTTTTTCTATTTTATAACTTATTTGAGCATAAATTTTGAAAACTTTGGAAAAATAGACAAGACTTTGGCCCCGAGTGCTCCGCTTTTCGCATCCACTTTCTACTTCTTTAGGGCGTAGAGGATGAGCTGGCTTATGACGCGGCCCTGTCGTTTATGTTTGGCGTTCCCTTCGCGCGAGATAAACTCCACCAAATCGGCGCTGCACTGTTCCAGCGTCACCTTGAACATGTCGAACTTGACGACCGGGCTGTCCTCCAGGCTGACCGCAATATTTTCCAGGTAGTTTAATTTCACATCCGTCTCCTCTTCGAGTCTTTGGCCGAGGTTTTGCACCAGGCTGAGCAGCACATTCGGTGGGAATATCAGCTTGGAGTCCGTGAACAAGGTCTCGGGGTTCAATTTGTTGCAAAGGAACATGATGCCGGCGTAGTCGTTGCGGCTGGTCACCTAGAACCTCATCATTTATCAAAAAAAAAGTCATCAAAAATTTTTTTGGCGAGGAAAGTGCTTCTATGGGGTATGGAGTTACAGGTCGAGAGATACATCAAAAAAACCGAAAAATTTTTCTGATTCAGAATATCTAAAAACTAGCTGCCGAATTTTGGTCTGTCAGGCGAAAAACCCCTCAGAACTTTCCTCGCAACACCACGCAAATGCCTATTTGAGCAAGTTTTTACAAATTCAAAAGTTTTGTTTTGAGCTAAAGTAAACCCTGCCATCCTGACAAGCCTTAAAATATCAAACTTGATTAGTACTACAATGCCCTTTTTTACATTGGAACTGTTAATTAAGGTGTAGTATTAATCAAATTTGAGATTTTAAGGCTTGTCTATAATTGATGCCAGGGTTTACTTTAGCTGGAAACAAAGCTTTTGAATTAGTAAAAACTTGGTCAAAAAGGCATTTGCGTGGTGTTGCGAGAAAAGTTCTGAGGGGTTTTTCGTCCTTACAAACCAAAATTGGGCAGCTAATTTTTACATATTCCGAATCACAAAAATTTTGCGATTTTTTTGATATATGTCTCGACCTGTAACTCCATACCTCATTGAAGTTCTTTCGTTGTAAAATCAAAGCAATCCCAAAAAAAATTCAAAACTTTCTTACAAATTCAAACGCCTTGATGACTTGATTTTGTTCGATCATTCGGGTTAGGACGTTGTAATCCGGTACGATTGGAGTGACTGCATGCGACTGGGTGCGCTGTACTTGCTCGATGAATTCCTGGAGCCCATCCCGGAACTTTTCATTCAGCTGATGGAGCAGCTGGCTGCAAATCTGTTCCACGGCTGGCACCAACAGCTGCGAGAGGACCGACTTCACCGTCTCCACCACTCTCGTGTTCGACATTTCCATGGTCGACTGCAGCGAGACGGCGTTATCGTTCAGGGTCTGTTCCACGATCCGTTGCACGTCCACTCGGAGGTCGGTGTTCATGCGTTTCACGGTGTGTTCGATGTGCTCGTCGCGGGTTCGCATCTCATTCGCTGAAATTTTTTAGGATCAAAAGGGTTATCTTCTTCGAAAAATAAAATTTTCGTCCAATTGGACTCGAAACTTTCAAAAAAAAAATCAAAAAACCATCTAATAACCAGCTGCGCTATGGCGCCACAACCGTAGTAGTAAATTCCAAGGGTCACTAAACCCATATCTATATCAATTTCACAGCAAAAAAAGATATTTTCCACAAAAATAAAACTTTTTCTCCATCTGGACTCGAACTTTCAACAAAAAAATCAAAAAACCACCAAACGACCTGTTCCGACGTTGTCTCAGAGCCCTAGCAATGAAGCCGAGGGGCCAATAAACCCTTATCTCTACCAAAAACGCTTAATCATCCATCTCAAAAACCATTTTTTTACAAGGAAAGTGCTTCTATGGGGTATGGAGTTAGAGGTCGAGATATGTATCAAAAAACCGCAAAATTTTCCTGATTCAGAATATGCAAGAATTGGCTGCCTAATTTTGGTTTGTAAGGACAAAAAACCCCCCCAGAACTTTCCTCGCAACACCACGCAAACGCCTTTTTGACCAAGTTTTTACCAATTCAAAAGCTTTGTTTGGAGCTAAAGTAAACCCTGGCATCTTGACAAGCGTTAAAATACCAAATTTGATTAATACTACAATGCAACTTTTTTACATTGGAACTACTATTAAGGTGTAGTATTAAGCAAATTTGATATTTTAAGGCTTGTCAGGGTTCACTTTAGCTCAAAACAAAGCTTTTGAATTGGTAAAAACTTGATCAAAAAGGCATTTGCGTGGTGCTGCGAGAAATTTCTGACGGTTTTTTCATCCTTACAAACCAAAATTGGGCAGTTAATTTTTACACATTCTGAATCAAAAAGATTTTGCAATTTTTTGATACATGTCTCGACCTGTCACTCCATACCCATAAAAGTATTTGCTTGTCAAATTCACACATTCATCTACCATCCCAGAACCTACAAATTTTCTCCAGCACATCCGCCAAGTTGTCGGTCTGTTCTCGGCGCAGGTCCGCATTGTCTTTGTGGACCTTTTCCAACTGAATGTTCATATCATTCAGGCGTTTCTCGGTCGAATTGTTCTTTTCGGTGATGGCTTGGAGCAACTTTCGCAACTGTCTTAGCTCCGTGTGGACGGCGGGGTCGGCGCTGCTGTTGAAGCTGGGGAGGGTCTCATCACGGGGGCTGCGGACCTCGTTCGAGGCGGCGGAGCTGGTGCGGAGCCGTTGGCTGGAGAGCATGAGTTGTTTCGTTTGCTCGGCCAGCTTCTCGCCGATGATGCGGGCGCCGGTCTCCGGATCCTCGTTCAGGGCAATGTCGAGCGCCTTCTCCACTTCCACCTTGATCTCCACCAGGGATCGGTTGGTGATTGCGGCGAATGTGGCGCACACTTTGGAGGCCTTGAAGCTTTCGTCGTCGAGGAGAAGGTCTTCTGAAAAATTCAGGTAAGGCTCGTTTCAAATCCTCCGAATTCCAATCCCAAACACTGCGAAATTCGCTTTTCCGCATTCATCTGTCTCGTCCACCGCCAAACGGATGACTAATTTCTCTTCCAAACCCCAGAATTCCAGACATTTTTGTAAAAATCGCAAAAATTTCCGGAAAATCCGTGGATAATCAAGCTGCAACCCGCAAAACACAAAAATTTTTTGCGCGTCGCTTTAGATGAGGGCATCTACCAACCTTTGCACCTCATATTCATTGCATCATACTTGCGAAAACAATAAAAATTTATAATTTTCTGTCGTTCTAACGCCAAAAATGCGTTAATCCAAAATCTTACCCGTTTCCGCGCTGACATCATCCTCCAAGCCACACGGTGCGACACAAATTATCTGTTGATGGAAGGAGATTTGTGAGCAGGCCACAAAGTACGGCTGAATTCCTGGGAAGGCGGGAGCGAGTTCCAGAACGAAGAGGTTCTAAAGTAATATAAGGTCAAAAACTGACATCAAACTATATTCAACTTCGCTTAATCTACTCAAATCTTCTATTATTCACCTCAATCCTTCTAATCACTCAAAAAAAACCTAAATTTCACAAAAATTTATATTGTACTAGCCTACCGAGGTTTCATAATCCGCCAGATAGATGAATCTCGCTGTTGGGTCGATTGTGGCGTCCAGTTTGGATGTTCCCGACTCGAATCGCAACTTCCCCACGCATTCCCAGTTATAACACGAATAAATCCCCAGTCTTCTTCCATTGTCGCTGATCAGAACCACATATTTCCAATATGGACCGTCCGAATTGTTGCCGTTTCGTTGCAGATTGTCGAGGAAGAGCATGTCATTGACGTAGAGATTCTATAAACATCATTTTTGGGTCAAAAAATTTCGAAAAAATCAATTGAATATACAGGGTGGTTCAGTCGAAGCTTCCATCCTTATTTCAGGTATTTCTCCGCCAATAATGCACCAATTTCTATAAAATTTGTATCAAATTGAAGCTGAGGTACCCTATTTTTTGTCCACCAAATATGACGTGCCCAAGTTTACGGAGGCCTCCGTACTGATCCTTGGCATTTTCACTCCAAATTTTGCAGCCCGAAATCGGCGAAACTTAGAAAATTTTTCCAAGTTTCACCGATTTGGGGCTCCAAAATTTGGAATGAAAATGTCAAAGATCAGTACGGGAGCCTCCGTAAACTTGGGCACGTCATATTAGGTGAACAAAAAATAGGGTACCTCAGCTTCAATTTGATGTAAATTTTATGGAAATTGTTGCATTATTGGCGGAGAAATACTTGAAATAAGGATGGAAGCTTCGGCTGAACTTCCCTGTACATGCAATTGATTTTTTTCTCTGATGAAAAAAATCTCGCTTTGGAAATATTTGGAATTTTTGATTTTTTCGAAATTGAACCATCCTATAAAATCACCCCATTTTTTGAGGTCCTTACCTTCAACGGATGCAAATTGTGAGCCTCTCTGCCCTGGTGATTCTCCAAAATATAAAAAATAAATTCCCCTGAAGTTGTGGTCACCGCGCAAGCCGTGGCGTCCGGCGAAATCCGCACCGCTGATATGTTGGATTCGGTTTGGATTTGGATGAAGCACTCCGAATTCACATCCAACTCCTCGATTTTGACCTCAAGAAGACCGAATTCTTTCTTGATGGCATGAAGAAAGAAGATCTCCACCGTTTTGTTGTAATATACGGCCAGAACGTGCGTGGAGACGGTTTCGTCTTCCATGTAGGTGCACCAGACAATCTTTGGGTTGGGTGCTTCGAAGTGATTTGGTCTGATTATGTTTAGGTATTTTGTTCTGAAAGAAATTATATTATTTTAGGGAAGGTGTGGTGAAATTTTTCTAGAATCAAAATTTTTGATGTTACAATCAAAAAAGTGCCGATTTTATGGCTTAAATAGAAGAATCATGCCTTTAATTAATAGATAAAGGTGATTTACAATCGCGCTTACTGCAAAGATATAATTTTTTCGGCAAAATTCCAGAATCGGACACCTTGATGTCCAAATCAATATAAAAAAGGTGATTTTTGTGCCTACGAAAGCCTAAAAGCCAATAAAAACGAATCCAAACGACTTACAGTTCATTCCCATCATCTGAGACATGATAAATATATAAGTTAGCATTCTTGTCCAACACTGCCAAATATCCGGCATGATCGGCAAACAGAATATCCACAACCGGCTGTCTGAAGTCCTTGATCAGATGTCTGGCACGCGACTCTCTCTCCATTACGCGGATAGCTTCGCCGGTCTGCTCGTTGAACAGTCTGTAGGCCACCAACTTCTGTCTCGCGCTGAGAATACGACCATCGTAGACGGTCTTGGGATCCCATTTGTACTCGCAAAGCACTTTGGAATTGGATTTGTCGGAGTCACGGTCGCGTTTCTCGTCATCCGAAGCCAGAAGAAGCACGTTGCGACCCACGGTGAAGGAGCGAAGAGTGCCGTTTGACGGCAAAGACCTAAACGAACAGAATTTATATTTTCCATGTTGGAGATGATAGATGCTTAATTTTAAGATAGGTAAAGTAAGATTTCAGCAAAAATTTCAGATCTCAGAGGTAAAATAAGCCATAGAATACTACTAGAAGATCTAAAATTATAGTGATTATCTTATACCAACACCAAAAATTTAGAAACCCATATTTTAGTTGGCTAACGTAATATTGTTTCGATTATTCCTGTGTTCCTAAACCACGAAGCAACAAAAGGCCAAATCAGACTTACACCTTCTCCGTGACCGTCTCCACCGACCCAGTACTCATGGCGTTCTTCTCCACTTTGACCAGAGAAAACCCCCTTCTCAACAGAACACACCCAAATTCGAGATGGCGATTTATCTGGAAGCACACAGCACCTAAAACGTATTCCCACGCGCAACACCTTTCACAACATCCCACAAACGAAACGAGGAGGCGAACGAAATATAAGATTTTTTGCGGAAAAACGCCTCGGGTCTTCGGATTGCTCGCCTAGTATAATGTCAAGAATAAAAAAACGAGGAGAACCAAGGTTAGCGAATCGGACGCTCTTTGCAAAAACACTGACCGATAAAAAACAAGTGCAGATACACCTTTGCTGCAAGCTGCGTCCGAGAATTCGGATGTACAAAACTTGGAAAATCCACTCGCGACCTGCGCCCTAACCGCCTTTTTCGTTCACCAAAACCAACGAGACCAAGTCGATAAATAAAATGGTGGACTTTGTAGCATAAGACTTGGTAAATTGATAACGTTTCGTTAGAAAATCATAGGAACTGAAGAAATTCAAGGATTATTCAATTTTTTCTCCAACTTTCTTTAAGAAATTGCAGGCGGCGGCGTGATTTTATACGAAAGGCCTTTGTCCCGAGACGAAAAATTTGTTGGCATTTTGTTTTAGCCAATACTGTAGGATAAATAAAACACTTGCCCACTTTTTTGACAAAGTCTTTTACAGTGCAACAAGATCAAATTCAGAAGTTTTTAGGGGTAATTGTGAGTTTTACAGTTTGTTTTTGAATTTTAGGTATCAAATTTGATGTTGGGCATGGTTTTTTGGAGTTTTGTCGGGTTTTATGGCTTATTTTGGACGGGTTTTTGTTGCTGCAGAAGTTTGAGATTTTTTGGGAGTGAAAAGACTAAAATAGGATCAGTTATTCCATGATTTTTTGAGAATTAAATTTAGGCTTGTCATGTGTAATCTAAGTTTCGCAATATTTCCGTTTTTTTGTTGGTAAAATTGGAAAGTACGGATTCCTCTTGCAGTTATATGTTGATTCTCGAGTTTTGAGAATGCGTGATCTATTTTTTCCAATGTTTTTTACGTTCTCTTATTCTAGGTTTACAATGGCCGGAAAGAAGACGCCAACACTTCCCAGAAACAGCGAGATCGCTCCCGGAATCAGTCGATTCTCGGCTGGCCGTCTCTTCCACAAGCGCGGTCTGTGGAAGAAGCTTGAAAAGCCCCTGCCCAAGAAGGAAACCGCTCCCAAAGGCACTTTGACCGAGACCAAGAAGGTCGGTGGAAGCAAGAACGGAGGTCAACGTGTTGTGCCAAAGCGCAAGACCGGTCGTTTCGTTTCGCAGGTTGAGACCCGACCCAAACACAACGCCCGCAAGGCCAAGCTCCCCAAACTCCGAGCCTCCATCACTCCCGGAACCGTCCTCATTGTTTTGGCTGGACGTCACCGTGGAAAGCGTGTGGTCTTCCTGAAGCAGCTCGAATCCGGTCTTCTGTTGGTCTCTGGTGAGTTTTTTTCTTCTATTTTGTTGGATTTTAGGCCGTTACATTAGACATGGGATATTGATATAGAACGGGTTTCGTTTTTGGAAGTATAAAACAAATTTTTATGCTGATGAACAAGATCGGAAAATGAATCCATAATTCAGGCTCAAAACAGAAATTGAGGTTTCCTGATATTATAGTGGTTAGATTTGTTTTATATTTTTTTGGCCTAGAAATGAAGTTATTATAATTTTAGGCCCTCTCCGATACAACGGAACCCCTCTCCGCCGTATCGCTCAGGCCTTCGTGATCGCCACCAAAACCAAGATCGACATCTCATCGGTGAAGCTGCCTGAAAACCTGACCGACGAGTACTTCAAGCGAACCACCGAGAAGAAGCCCAAGGAAGAGGGCAACATCTTTGTCCAAACCAAGACCCAATACACCGTCACCGACCAGAGAAAGAAGGACCAGAAGACCGTGGACGCCTCTCTCATCGCCGCCATCAAGAAGAGCAAGGACGCCAAGTTCCTCAAGGCCTACCTGGCCACGCCGTTCAGCATCCAGAAGGGAGAAAAAGTGCACAACCTCGTCTTCTAAGTTTTATGTTGATATTATTTGCTGGTTGTTATAAAAGTTGTTGTTCTCGGTTTGATACTCGGCATTTTAAAATATCATTTTGATAATTCGAGGAAGCCAAAATTTCAGTTTTTATTCGAAATCAGTGTGGTTTAGCCGGTTGCGGAGTCTCATCATCGTCCTCGTCCATGGTGCGGATAAATTTCCTGCCGGTTGTGGTGCACGGTTCCTTGGCCTCTTTCGGTTTCAACTGCATGAAGCTCAGCTCCAAATCCTTGCCGACTTGAGCGACGGCGCCGTAATTCGGAGTGTCGGGATGATAGCGAGCGGCGGAGAACACGGTGACCAGCGAACGGTTGGCGAAAAAGGCGTACCCATATTCCACCACCTAAACCAAGCCAAATTATCCACCAAATCTTGACGTACCTGATGCGCTCGAATGACCACATCAATGTCCAGCCGTCTGCACATGTTCTTCACCACATCAGCTCCAAAGTAATAGGAGACGCCTCGCATCTCATTCTTCTGGAACCCCTTGATTCCGTACTCGGGATCAGCCCAGAGCAGGTCCTGCTCGATCGAGTCCTTTTCGAGCGTCAACTTGCCGCGCTGTATCCGCCGAATGTCGTCCAGCGTCTTGAGCAGCGGCGACAGGCCGCCGTGCATGCACAGGATTCGCTTCCCCACGATGGCAGCCAGCGGCATGTGGGAGAAGACCTCGTTGAACTTGACGTACAGATTGTCACCATCGAGGCGGAACCGGGAACGCAGCTCAGCACGGAACCCGTAGACTCTGAAAATTCACATTTTTATATTATACTAGGCAAAAGTGGAGGGGCTGAAGTTTGAAGGAGTATAACTCAATTCCTATGCTAGCTAATGGTCTGAAACTTTCAGCAATGCCTTATAGCGCCACTTGCTTCCTATATTTCAAGTTTCACCCATATCCGAGATCAAAATTGATCATCATCAACTTCTTCAACCTTACACATGACTAACATCAGAAACCCAATTTTCTCTCAAATTTAGCCTTCAAATCGCCAAAAAAAACCAACCTGTTGATGTTCTTCAGCTCATGGTTTCCTCTGAGCAGGAACGTGTTGTCCGGATATCGGATCTTGAACATGAACAACAACATGATCACCTCCAACGAATGGCGTCCTCGGTCCACGTAGTCGCCCAAGAACAGATAACTCTTTTTGAATGGGAGTCCCACCGACTAAAACACGAGATCTTCTCATTTGTAATCAAAAAAAATTGAAAGTCATTAAAAAAATTCATGTAACAGAAGACGTTTTTTTTTGCGAATTTCGATATGAAAAGTTGCGTACTTATTTCTACTGTAGAGTGTAACATTTCCACAAAAAATCAATTTTTTCCGCGCGAAACCGGCAAAGATACGGCCAAAAAAAGTGTTTTCGTCTGACCACTCTCCGCATTTCGCGTACTCTCTTGGCCGCAAAGATCGTTCAATATCTCGGCTGCGGCTGCAAAGCGCGAGCTAAAACTTTCAGAGATTGATATGTGGCTCATGTCTAACGTATTCGCAAAATTTGAAAAAAATCTGAGCATTACACTTGGCGACCTTATACTGAAAAACAACAAAAAAATTTACGTTAAAAATGTTCATGAGGTCGGTGAACTGTCCGTGAATGTCTCCACAGATGTTCATTGGGGGTCGGACCTCCAACAGAGACGGTTGTTTCATGAACGAGGCCTTGGCCTGCTCCAGAACCTCGTAAATTTCGTCAATGTTGTAGTCCATGCGAGACGGAGGGCCTTGAAAATGCTGGGTAATCAGCGCTTTGATGTTCAGTGGTTGCTTTGCAAAGTCCTGAAAAGTGGATTCCTCGGCATTGCAGTGGGTTACAAGTGGTTTTTTCCGGGGCTGTTTTTGATGACTTTACCTTATTTTAGGTGTTTTTGATGACAAATGGTGGCCAAAAAAAAGCCAACTTAGGTGTTCAAATGGTTTTCTGTGGGCCCTACTGTATTCTCAGAGACTTAAAGCTACATTAAAAAGCGATTTTTCACATTTTTTGAGCAAATTTTATTGAATTTACCTTATTTTATGTCGATTTTTGAGAGAAAAAGATGAATAAAACCATGCATCGCAATGCAAACCCTACCAAATTTCTCAAGCAAGAATTGAGACTTGTCAGAACAGAATTTCCTATAAAACCATTGCATTCTTCATCGGCCTACGCACATTCCTCGTGATTTTTCTCCAAAAACCCGCAAAAAATCGCAAAAACTCCAAAAAAATTGGAAATTTTTGCCCAACTTCATGGATTTCAGGACACCCCAGCTCACCCTGGCGCTTTTCAAGGGGGTCCCGCAGCTGACCGGCTCCTTCAGGTCCTCGGAAGTGGCCGAACCGTCCTTGGACAAGGGCACGTCCTTCGTCGGCGGATCATTTTGATCCACGCGCTTCCGGAACGACTTCTGCCGCTCTTCCGTTGTTAGTTCCTTCTTGTCCTCGAGCGGCGCAGGCTGGCTCATGGCCCCAACCGACTGTGTGATGAGTGAAAATCTCTCGCGAAATGATTTTTGGAAAAATTCGAAATGTTTTCGAAAAATCTGAGAAGTTTGCACTTTGAGGGCAAAAAATTTTTGATTTTTAGTTGTGTTTGAGCTTTTGAAAAGGTACTTGTCGATTCTAAGCACAATCCGACGAAATTCCCCTAAAGGCACTATATTTCATAATTCTTCGTATAAAATGTCACCGCAGACTGCAAATGGCAGGGCGCAGCGTGCAATTGGCGGATATTATTTTAGATTGGGAAGGAATTGCAACTTCGACTGTTTTATCAACATGGCCAGCCGTTTTTTTGCATAAATTAGGCTGAGAAACAATCTGGCAAGCTGAATCACTGTTTTCCAACAGAATTTTTTATTATTTTACCTTTTTTTCATGATGTATTGTGGAAACAACGACACCAATGGCCCGAGATTCTTTCTGGTGTAAGTAGCCCTCCTGTGTTTGATGATAGAACTGCTTTAGAAGCTTTTGTTCAACTTTATTTATCTTATTTTAGGTTTGGAGGGACTCCTCCGAGACCTGGCATGCTGCCACTTCAACCCCCCGCCGATCGGACCTCCAGATCTCAGAAGGCCAATGTGGGGTAGTTGTCCAGGTCCGGCGATGGGTCCAGAATCATTTGGGGCCAGAATTCCCTTTCTTCCGTCCGCCGATCTTCAAAAGACCTCTGATGAATAATTTCCCCATTGGTAAGTTGTTTTAGCCTTCTTTTTGTGGAGTTTTAGGTGTAAGGGGGAGTCCGGGATCGTAATAAGAATTGTGAAGTCTTTTTGAGACTGGCTTTCAGGGGTTTATTTCAAATTTTTAGCAATTTTTTGGAGGTATAGGAGTTTTTGATCATGGATAATATTAATTGGTCATTTCTCCTTAATATTTTTCGATCTGTGGCTGAAGGTATATATTGGATGATAGATCATGATCGGAGAAGATACATTTTACTTTTTTAATTAAGATTCTAGCCAAAGTTTTTGTTCTTTTCACCGCCATCCCTCTGTTTTCGAGATCCTCGCATTCAGTTGCAAAAAATGACCTCACTTCGTCTTGCAGCTGTTTCATATTTTGGTCTTTTGACTTTTGGCCAACTCCTGATTGATCAAAACTCGTGAGACAAAGCACCGAGATTTTGTCGAAGGTCACGCTGTTCCCACGTTTTCCCACACCGCGGGCGACTTGTTTTTTATAATTTATGATCGGATTCGGCGATAAGCGCCCACATTTCGCCATCGGAAATCTGATTTTAAGGACGATTTTTTATTGGCTGTGTCATGGATAATATAATTTTTGCGGAAATTTGACAAATTTCGTTCGTTTAATTTGTTATCGATGATAGTATATGTCGTTTAAAGGTATTTTGAGGTGTTCTTAAAACGATTACACCGAGAATTCCCGATTATCCATGTGAAAAATGGCTCCGGTGCGGAGGCTTCAAGGAAAGTGGACGGACTGAAATTCGACAGAAATAAATTGGACAGTTTGTGGAAATTGGACAGGGGGAGATTGGACAGAGTGAAGTTGGACAGGTTTTTTTCACTGCAAGAAATAATTAAATAGTGAAATTTGCAGCGAAAAAATCTGTTAAATTTCACTCTGTCCAATTCTTACCTGACCAATTTTCATACTGTCCAATTTATTTCTGTCGATTTTCACTCTGTCCACTTTCCCTGAAGCCTCTGCACCGGAGCCATTTTTCACATGGACAATGGGGAATTCTCGGTGTAATCGACATTAAGAACAACTCAAAATGCCTTTACACGACATTTGCTATCGTTGATGACAAATTAAATCAGCGAAATTGGTCAAAGTTCTCAAAAATTATATTATCCATGACATGGCCGATCCAGACATATGGACCTGGAAAATTTAAGGGCTAAATTTTTGTTTATGAAATTTTTTTGGATGTGGCAAGGGCTGACCTGGATTTTTCGATTTTTGACGATCGAAAGTTGAATGAAGAAGTCTGCTTGCAAAGTATTGCTAATAATGATGCAACAAAGTGGGTTCTCTCAAAAAAAGGCAGAGAAGTAATAGGTTTTATGATCATTTATTTTTAATAGGTTTTATGATCATTTAAATTTTAAAACAGCTTTTTTGTAAGGGTCGAGCTAGCTGTGCACATGAAACAGGATGTCGCAGCAGAGTCGTGAAACGGTAACCATAGGTTTCCCTAATCACGAATATTAGATTTCAGAAAAAATTTTTTTGATTATTGGCCTACTTTAGGTGTACTGTAGCTTTCCCGCATTTCCAGGATCTCGGCTACAAGACGTCGGATTGTATCCGGACCTTCTCTGAATTATAGAATGGACAATTCTAAGCATCTTTCATGTTGGGCACTTTTTCCTATCTGTGCCGGAAGTATTCTAAAAATTTGCATAATTGTCAGAAAATTCACATTTTTCAAATTTTATAGAAAAATTTGCATAATGGCATGACATTTCTATTACCCTAAAAGATGCTCCGTGATGTGGCAATTCAAACGGTATATAGATCACCGCAAGGGGTTCTGCCTATGTTGCAAACGGGTCGTCTAAATGTTGGATCATCAGGAATTTAATTTTTCTGAACGTCAAATTTTGTCAAAAAAATGTGGTGTTTGGTATAACCAAAGATTGTATTGGACTTCAAAGTGGTTCTAAAGTAAAAATATGTAATTTTATGACAAAATAATGTTATAAATCTTTAAAAGACGATTTCTGAGTCAGTGGACATAGGAAAAAATCAATTTTGAGATTTTTGCATTAAAACGACCGTCTATAGATGCTAAGCAAAAGCGAAGGACGTTTTTTGCCAAATCCTCCATTAAGATATATTTTTTTACAATTTACTGTTTTTTAAGTAATCGCTTATAGTTGTCGTATTTTAGCTCTGAATACAACAATTTTAAGCTTACTGATGTTTTCGACCATTACTAACACGACGGAGCTATTATTTTTTTTAGTTTCCTACTGTAACTTCCCGTGATACAGTATTGGCCGAAAAAAACGGCCGTAAAATCCTTGTTTCTAAAAACCCCCAGCTGATTTTTTGATATGTTAATCAGCGTAAAATTCTGCTCTAGATGCAATCAAAAAAAGTGCAAAAAGTGGTACGACAAATTTCGTGGTGTAGTGGTTAGTGGGCGGGACTACCATTCCAGCGTCCCGGGTTCGATTCCGGCTGGGTGCAAATGTCAAAAAAAATGCCGCAAATCAATTTTTTAATTACCTATTTTTTCTTTGGAACCACTTTGAAGTCTAATACAATCTTTGGTCATACCAAACATCAAATTGTTTCGACAAAATTTGACTTTAATTCCTGATGATCCAATATTTAGACGACCCGTTTGCAACATAGGCAGAACCCCTTGCGGTGATCTATATACCGTTTGAATTTCCACATTACGGAGCATCTTTTAGAGCAATAAAAATGTCATGCCATTATGCAAATTTTTCTATAAAATTTGAAAAATGTAAATTTTTTGACAATTATGCAAATTTTTAGAATACTTCCGGCACAGATAGGAAAAAGTACCCAACATGAAAGATGCTTAGAATTGTCCATTCTATAATTCAGAGAAGGTCCGGATACAATCCGACCTCTTGTAGCCGAGATCCTGGAAATGCGGGAAAGCTACAGTACACCTAAAGTAGGCCAATAATCAAAAAAAATTTTTCTGAAATTTAATACTCGTGATTAAGGCAACCTATGGTTACTGTTTCACGGCTCTGCTGCGACATCCTGTTTCATGTGCACAAGGCAAATCTGAAAGCTCGAGTCTTTCGCAAAACCTGTTTTAAGCGATTTTGTGTAATTTTCTAGCGATTTTTTGAAAAAATTTTGTACTTTTATGATCACATGTCTTTATTGATCTATAGACTTTTCGAACTTGAGTAGCCGCCCGCATCAGACGTCTCGACGAATTTCTCACGGGGTTTCGAGTTTAATTCGACAAATTTCTCACATGGATAATATAAATGTCTGGTGACGGAACGGGAAAATGGGGTAAATTTGAAAGAAAATGTGGGGAATAAGGAGCAGAAAGTTTTTTGAAATCAATTCTGGGGATTTTTGGACTTGTAAAATACACTTCGAAAACTTGTTAATAAACCTTATGAAAAATGAAGTCTTCGAAACAATATCCACTGCGAAATCTGGAAAAAAGTAGGTAAAGGGGGGACCAAGGTAAGTTTCGTAGTAGAAACTACCTGTGGCCCAAAAAAAAATAAATAGAAAATTCGAGTTTTCCTTTTTGGATTTTTCTTATTCGTGTGATGCGCATTCGTGTGGCGCATATTCGGGTGATGGATTTTCGGGGTGGATGAATTCTCGGCTGATGAAGTAATAAATACTGTACTGATGGTTACTAAATATGGCATAACACTGTAAAAATTTTTTATTTTTTGCGGTTTTTTTGATAGGGGATTTGAATAATACTGCAGAAAATTTTTAATTTTTTTATGTCAGTAGCCAACTGTACAATATTTACTTCATCAGCCGAGAATTCATCCACCCCAAAAATCCATATGCGCCACCCGAATGCGCATCACACGAATAAGAAAAATCCAAAAAGGAAAACTCGAATTTTCTGTTTTTTTGGCCACAGGTAGTTTCTACTACGAAACTTACCTTGTTCTCTCCTTACCTACTTTTTTTCCAGATTTCGCAGTGGATGTTCTTTCGAAGACCTCATTTTTCATGACGTTGATTAACAGGTTTTCGAAGCGTATTTTACAAATCCAAAATCCCCGGAATTGATTTCAAAAAACTTTCCGCTCCTATTCTCCACGTTTTCTTTCAAATTTACCCCGTTTTCCGCTTCCGTCGTCAAACATTTATATTGTCCATGTGACAAATTTGTCGAATTAAACTCGAAACCCCGTGAGAAATTCGTCAAGACGTCTGATGCGGGCGGCTAATATTGTTTCGGAGACCTTTTTTTATGAGGTTTCTGAGCAAGTTTTCGGGGCGTATTTTAAAAATCCAAAAATCCCCAGAATTGATTTCAAAAAACTTTCCGCTTCTTTCTTTGAACATCCATCACCCAAATATGAATTTAAGCAGAAAGTTGAAGTTTTCGAAATTTGACGCTGCAAAAAAAGATTCAGACGAGTGTTTTATGAACTGTTAGACCTGATATTGTCTTTTTCAGACTGTAACTCCGTCTGAATTGGACTTTGAAGAGCAAATTGATGAAATCTTTAGTACTTATGTTAGTACGGGACGAGTCTGGTCAGAATGTCGAATTGGACTACTAATCGGCCGAAAAACCCGACGGAAATGAGCGAATAAGAGAATAATTAAGTCGTGGAATATGGACACCATAAACGATGGGGGAAAATGTGAGTTTAGATTGAAAGTTTGGAAATATATTGTACTAGGTGAGGTTGAAGATAATTTTCGATTTTTTTTGGTCATTTCTTTAGACGAAGTGGAAGTTTATGAACGGAAAGAGACAACATAGAGTCTGCTATGTTCAGTTAGTTCAGAAGTTAACTGATCTTTGCTTAATATACTTTTAGATTTTGAGTTTTGAATTTAGGTCATGATGAATATAATTTTTGGGTTTTTTTGTAATTTATTTTTTTCGGGTAAGATTTTTTGAGTTTTATTTGGAAAATATAGAGTTTACTTGATATAATGAATAATGATTTTACGAGGTATTTCCTTTTTATTACGTTAAATTTTACGTTTTAATTGTTTTCCCTTCAGGGCGAAGTGGTCATCCAAGACGCGAAGAAGAGATAGAAATTTTTGCCCAAAACACGGACGATGAAATACTGGAAGAGGCATAGGATCTCATATCAAGCAATACATTCAGGAAAATCGATTTTGGGTGCAGAAATTGGTGCATAAGGTATTTTTAGGTATAGTTATTATAATATGCTTGTTTATTTCCCACGTTTTAAGATAATAAAGTCTTATCATGCTGATTTAGCGAGTATTTGCGATGATCAGAGTGGTAGAAATACCAGAATATTTGAGTTGCCACTTATTTTTTGTTTTCGGAGGTTTTCGTGACGGGACCCGGCAGAAGGTGGGTGAAGGAGAATATAATGCATCTTTGTGTCGGAAAACATTATTTTGTGCGGTAAAATGATCTACTGAGCCAGTTTATTGTTTCTACCCAATTCCTACACTCGTATTTTACCATCCTGAAGTTGGTCTATGGCCGCACGGTGCGACTTTTTTTTGTAATTTTTCCCCGATTTTTAGCACATATCACCGCCAAAGCCTTTGAATGTCCGAACTGGTCCGGGCGCTGGCCGAAAAGCCGGACATCACCAAGCCACGATGGGACCAGAGCACGTTCGACGGCCGCGCCCGACACTTCTTCGCCGTTGTGAACCCGCTCAACATTTTTGTTACGAACGCTCAATTAGAGGAATGCCGACGGGTCGTCACTGAGTATAAGTAAGTCCTTACGAAAGACGCTTTAATTTGGCATACTTTTTTTTGGTTTTTGCTTCGTGAATTTTTGAGAAATTGAGATTAAAAAAAATTTCCAATTTTTTGTGACATGGAGAATATTTTGATAAAATCTGAGGGAAGTTTTGCTTTAGAGAAGGAAAAATTCCCGAGAACTTAACCGTGGAGCAGTTGTGGAGAGCCAAACAACTTTATGACTCCGCCTTTCATCCGGAAACGGGCGAAAAAATGCCCTTGATCGGCCGAATGTCGGCTCAAGTACCATGCAATACGATTATTACTGGTGGTCTACTTACCTTTTACAAGTGAGTTTACACTCTTTCCTATCGTTCGAAATCCTTTGAACGTTGTTTTGGCCGCTTTCTGAATGTTTTTGGCCGAGAGAAAGACTTGACCCAAATTGAGTCAAGTGTTCCTCTCGGTGGAATTGTTGGTAAATTGAAGTAAAATGCGATTTTAAGAGGAACCGCGGCTGTTTTGTTTTGGCAATGGCTGAATCAGACCTACAATGCGACAGTAAATTACACAAATCGTTCGGGTGAGCATGCAGTCACTGGAAATCAATTGCTGAAAGCGTATTGTTGCGCAACGGGCGGTGCGATGGCCTCGGCGTTAACTCTGAACTCATTGGCAAAGGTAAGAGTGATTTTTGGCAGAATATGGTGTTGTTTTTCCAACAGAATTTGAGATTTTTTTAACCAGGAAAATATTTCTATGGGGCATGGAGTTACAGGACGAGAAGTATATTAAAAAAATCGCAACATTCTACAGATTTATTTCTTCACAAAAATTTTTGTGTAAAAAAGAGTACTTCATGGAGATCCTAGATTTTGCCGAGTGAACTCAAGGCATTTGGGGGACCTGGGATGCGCTGGGAGGTGTCTGCGTTCGCTTGAGGGGTTTTATCCTTGTGTACTTCAAGACGTACCCGGTTAGGGCTGAAAATAAATAATTAAAAAAAAATTTTAATAAAAAATAAAAAGAAAAAAACAAAAAAATAAAATTAAAGTTAAATAAAGCCTCACCCCGTCCATAGTCTTCAAAACCGCAGCCATACCGTCCGCAGGCTTGTCCCGGACCCTTGAGCTTTCCAACAATTTCCAACTTCTACTCAGTCTGCCATACGCAAGGGGGGGGGGCATGTCGTCCACCATGCCCATCCCCAGGCCGCGCAAGGCGGGCAGCGACTCGTGCCACAGCCGACGGGACGCCTTGAACTTCTTCACAAACAAACTCAAAGCCGACGATGATGAGCAGGCTGAAAAGGAATAGTCAACTTTTGCGCTTTTCTGGGCAAAACATGCAATTTCAAAGACAAATTTATAACACACTGGGCGCCACAAAGTCTATATTTTTGCACCGTGCGGACGCATGAATTTGCCGCTGCGCCGCCGGACTGCCGCAAGAAAAAAGCCGTTTTCCATTGCGCCGCAGCGAAATTTGAGACAGAAATTGCACGGTGCAAAAAAGTTTTGAAAAGGATCGCAAAACGATAAGAAGGCGAAATGCACTGTGAAAATGCTAACACTAAACTGTGCAGAAATGTCTAAGCTTATTGGCCCACCTATTAGTATTTAGCGCTATTTTCGTAAAGTGCGTAGACTTTTTTGCCTTTCGTCGCAAACTCAGCGTGCGCTGTTTTTCGCACAATGCAAACTCGAAAAAAGCAACTTGCACGGTGCACGTCAAACTGAGGAGTCCGGTGACCGGAATAGACCCTTCGCTATCGGTTTTTTACACTTCGTCTTGATTTCGCAGAGAAAGAGAGAAAAAAGACACGCAAAAGCGTACTCTCTCGCCCCAAACATTCCCCATTTCTCTCCCGAAAAAGCGTTTTTTCGCGCCTTTTTTTGGCAAATTGCCAATCCATTCACCGGACTGTTTTAGCTTATCTCAGTTTGACGTGCGGTGCAACTGTGCAAAAAGTTTTTTCGCCAGGCAAAAAAAGTCTACGCACTTTATGAAAATAGCCCAAAAAATAGCCGTCCCCCAACTTACTTTGAATTCCCTCGTCTTCGTGCTCGAACACCTTGAATTCGGCCAAGCTCGGCGTTTGACCATCGAAGAGAGCACTGCACGAGTTTAGCAGTGCTCAGACTGCGGCTCCGTTCATCTCGGTGAGGTGTTCCAAGGGAGTGGGACGAGAACACACTGACAAGGGAATGGTCTGAACTTCCCCCAGCGTTAAGGAAAATGACTATTACAGGTGGATAGAGCAGGTCGACTTTGGTAGAAAAAGGCAATTTCCAGCTGCAAAATAAGCACCGCCGACGAGGAAAATCGACCGAAAGTTCCGAAAAAATTTCCTCTTTCTCTTCCCTCGGAAAAGAAGAGGAGCATCCAGTGGTTCGGTTGGTCGAGTGGATAGAGCGTCCGCTCGATATCCTTTTGGGGGTTGGTTCGATTCCGGGGCAGCGCGAGTGGTTATGATAAGGCATCAGTGGCCAAGATAAACTCTTGTGGACCAAAAAAAATATTTTGCAATTGTTCAATTTTCTAGAGATCATAAAACACATAATAATAAAGGGTTTCTATGTAAATTTCTCCATTTTTTCTGTAAGATTCCAGAACGGTTCCAGTCATATTCAATAATTCACAAGAGTTTATCTTGGTCACTGAAGCCTTATCATAGCCACTCGCGCTGCCCCGGAATCGAACCAACCCCCAAAAGGATATCGAGCGGACGCTCTATCCACTCGACCAACCGAACCACTGGATGCTCCTCTTCTTTTCCGAGGGAAGAGAAAGAGGAAATTTTTTCGGAACTTTCGGTCGATTTTCCTCGTCGGCGGTGCTTATTTTGCAGCTGGAAATTGCCTTTTTCTACCAAAGTCGACCTGCTCTATCCACCTGTAATAGTCATTTTCCTTAACGCTGGCACGCCACGAAAAAAGTGGAAATAGAGAAATTCGCGGGAAAATGTTTTGCGACATTTCATACGCTGAAACCTTTTCAAGTAAATAACAAAAATGATTCCAAAATTCTAATAAACAACAATTTACGTGTGAAACCGGCGAGAAAGCATCGAAAGGCATCTAGGAGATGCACCCCAAACTTCTTAGATTGATCAAAGAAGAGAAAAGAAATTATATTGTACTAGGCAAAATTGGATCAAAATCGATGAATCTGACCGAATTCGAGCTCTTCCGGGGTTTGCAGGGCTTTGATCCTGCTACAACAGACCAATACTAAATTGAAATTCATCAAATCTTCTTTATGTCCACCTAAACATCAAACCAATAAGAATAATTAAAACTACATAAATTTTCGACTATCCATCGAATTTGTCGGATGCAATCTGAACTCGGAATTCAATCTCCACACCCATGGGTACATTATGCTGGCTTTCACATTCTACTTCAACATGGACCGGCTGAAATATCAATTATATTATTTTAGGTATAACCAGAGAAAATTATTAGCTCAATGGCCTAGAAAAACAAAAAAATCAAAAAGGCAACGTCACAAACTTACCTTGAAATGTTCTAAACGTCGTCTGCTTCCTCTGATCCAGCTTTGCTCACGCCTTCTCCAGTCCTTCCTTGCGTTTCTCCGTCAGTTCCTGCAAAATGGTACAATAATGAACCGACAAGTGCCCTTTTTCGATAGTAAAATTTCCAGATTTCTTCTTTATAACGTCCGCTAAGATGTCTCGCACAACACCACATGGCGATTAATCAAAAATCTGGGTGCAAAAAGAGAAATCCTACCTTTTCTGGAGACACCATCAGCTCTTGCAGAACGATGCAGTAATGAACCGACAATCGCCCTTTTTCAACTGTAAAACTTCCAGGTCTCTTCTTTATAACGTCCGCTAGGATGCCTCACACAAATCAGATCGGCTCCTTTGTACCTAAACCGGATGAGTAAAGAGAAATCCTACCTTTTCTGGAGACACCATCAGCTCCTGCAAAATGATGCAATAATGAACTGACAAGTGCCCTTTTTCTATAGTAAAATTTCCCGATTTCTTCTTTATAACGTCCGCTAAGATGTCTCACACAACACCACATGGCGATTAATCAAAAATCTGGGTGCAAAAAGAGAAATCCTACCTTTTCTGAAGACACGTCCATAGCTGCAGAATCAATGTTTGGGTCACAGCGCGGTGGGCCGGGCTCCATGGACTCATCCGTTACATTCAACACTTGAAACTCAAAGCAACGTAATTTTAAAGATAATATACTTCCCGAAATTGTTCCAAATCTCAGAGTTACAATACTATCTTACACAATATTCATTCCATCAAAAAAATCAAAAATATTGGGCGCAGCTCGAAATCTCTATTTCCAATTTTGCCTTACGTTTTTCGTGGCGTGCGCTGGGGGAAGTTCAGACCATTCCCTTGTGAGGAAATTCCACGAAACTCGTCGCCTTTATAGCGGGAAATCATGCAAACATTATGCAAATTTTTGGTGGGAAAAATTCCAAAATTGGTGGAGCGAAATTTGCATATTTGCATTTTTGGTCGACTTTTGAATATGAAAAAGGCGTTTAACTACAGTGTGGGACCTGATCCAGTCGCCAAAAATGTACCATTTTGCTTCCGGGAAGCATCAAAAATGTGGCAAAATGCTTCCCTCTCCAAATGAAAAAACGTCGTTTTGAAGGACGCGCTTTTGAAATCGGAGTTTTTTCACTTGGAGAGGGAAGCATTTTGCCACATTTTTGATACTTCCCGGATGCAAAATCGTACGTTTTTTGCCACTGGATCAGGGCCCCCACTGTACGTACATGACTGGATTTTGAGATCTAGCGCAAATTCCGAAAATTTTCAGAAACTACCTCCGGTTTATGGCCGCCTTGTCCCATTCTGCTCAATTGCGATCGCGAACGCGATCAACAATCCCATGATGAGGATCAAGGAATTCACGGACGGAATTACTTTGGAAGACGAAAGCGGCCGAAAAGTCGGCTCCTCAACGGCCGTCGCGAAGACGGCGATTGCTCAGGTCGTTGTCAGTCGAATCCTCATGGCCGTCCCTTATATGGGCAAGTTTTTTTCGATTTCTTCTAACAAGGAAACTACCCAAAATTCGGAAAAATGCACAAGAATAAAAATTTTTTTTGGAAAGTACTTGTATGGGGTATGGAGTTGCAGGTCGAGACATATATCAAAAAAATCGCAAAATTTTTCGGTTTCGGAATATGTAAAAATTTGCTGCCCAATTTTGGTTTGTAATGGTGAAAAATCCTCAGAATTTTTTTTTTGCAACACCACGAAAATGCCTTTTTGACCAAGTTTTTACCAATTCAAAAGCTTTGTTTGGAGCTAAAGTAAACCCTGGTATCTTGAAAAGCCTTAAAATATCAAATTTGATTAATACTACACCTTAATAGTGGTTCCAATGTACAAAAGGTTTTTTTATTTTTTGCAATGCCCCTTTTTTACATTGGCACTACTATTAAGCTGTAGAATTAATCAAATTTGGTATTTTAAGGCTTGTCAGGGTTTACTTCAGCTCAAAACAAAACTTTTGAATTGGCAAAAACTTGGTCAAAAAAGGCATTTGCGCGGTGTTGCGAGAAAGGTTCTGAGGGTTTTTTCGTCCTTACAAACCAAAATTGAGCAGCTAATTTTTACATATTCTAAATCAGAAAAATTTTGCGATTTTTTGATATATGTCTCGACCTGTAACTCCATACCCCCATGGAAGTACCTTCCTTGTAAAAAATTTTTTTGAATTTTGGAAGCTTTTGAAAAAATCTTTTTTTTTCGAAAGTTACAGTACCCTTGATGCTGAAATTGTTTTCAGTCCTCACCCCATTGGCCGTGAATTCCCTGGAGAAGCGGTGGGCGTGGTTCCGCGCTCGGCCCTTCCTCTCCGGCCCCTTCCAAACAGCCATGTGCGGCGTGATTCTGATGCTCTCCACGCCATTATGCTGCGCCATATTCCCGCAAAAAGCCCAAATCAAAGTCGGAGATCTCGAACCCGAGGTCAGAGACCAGATCCGCGCCCTGCCCAACCCGCCAGAGGTGGTTTATTACAACAAAGGCCTCTAGGCCTCATGGATAATATCCGCAACCGCTCAAAAGTCGACATAATGAACAAAACCCAAGCTCAAAAGTCATAATATTTACTTCCATGACATTTCAAACAGTTCAAAGTGCTTTAGCCTACAGGGTTACTGTAGTTTTTGCATTTATTATATTGTGATACAACAGGTAATAAACAGAGGTCTAATGGAACGGAACGCATGGAATTACTTGTTGTCATCTTTCAAAAATCTTCTAAACTCTCTAAAACAGAGTTTTTGCCCTCCTACATCGCTTTATGTACGTGTTTCCTGCCGCATTCCATACTTTCGATCATACGCGAACCGAAACTCCTCGGCGTAAAAGAAGCTCCCCATTAGCATTGCGTGAATGTTGTCTCGCCGCAGAATCAATCCGTTCGGCAGTGCGGAGAGGCAGCGATCGGTGATTGTCGAGCACATGCTTCGGGCATGGTCAACTTTGAGACATTTCGGGCATTGAATGTTCTCCGTCACATGGCTGAATCGGGCTTTTCGTTTTTTGTGCTGCTGAAAAAGGAGATGCGTGAAATCGGAAAAAGTGGTCGTCTATAAGGCTTTCATGAAATTCGGGCGTCTTGGCGTTTGCGCTACGAGAGGAACACTTGACCGATGGGTCAAGTCTTCCTCTGGCTTATGAATGGGGCCAATAGTGTGGCTCATATCATAAACAATGAATATTGGTCAAAAAGGAGCCCTCCTAGGACAGTTTGATACTGTCATTTACCTAAAATGACGAGTTCCCGTCAAGAGAAAAACTTGACTCAAGTGACAAGTTTTCCCCTTGTTAGAAACAGAGGTTTTTTATGGTCAGGCCATGTTCTTTGTGGCCGTGGCGGATCTACAAATCACTCTATTATGATCCGTTGAGCCTAAGTCCACCTAGACGCCCATTCCTTTCATAGGAGAACACTTGACCCATTGGGTCAAGTGTTCCCCTCGTTCGCAAACCAACTTACCGGCCAGCTCATATGAAAAGCGTCCAACGAGGACCCGTCTCGAATAAATTTGAACATCTCCTCGATATTGTTGAACGTGTCAACTGTCACTTCCGGATACCCCAAAAAGATGAGGTCCTTTACGTACGGCTGAACTTGGTCAAGAAACACCTGCAGCATCATGGGATACTTGTCGACGTACTTCTTTTTGACCTCTTCTGTCCCGAAAGTGGTCGTACTGAAAATGTTTCCAACTCTCCACGCATCACCTACCTATACAAGACGAACAAAATGTCGATCGGTCGCTCCCAATTCTTGACTACCGCCGAGAAAATCACGTCACTGTCGTTGGATAGACCGGGATCGCGGTAGAAGGGATGAAAGCCTCGCCTGGAAACCAGGGACATGTGGCTGTAAACGTCTCGGAAGTTCTCTTGCACTCCCATATACGTATCTCTGGCCACACTGTCGCCGATTATTAGGACTTCCTTGTTGCCGGAGCCCTGAAAATCGATCTTGATGTGGCTGGAAGCAATTTGGATGCATTTTGTTTACAGTTCTAGGTCAAATTTGATTTTTTTTGTCAGCGAGGGAAACACTTGTCCCAAGTTCTTAATTTTGGCCTTCTAAGTCTCAGAAAGACGTATGGATACCAAAGTAATGTCATAATTATGAAAAAATAGCTTTTTTGATTGTCGTAGAAATCGATTTCCTTGAGGGAAATATTTGACTCAGCAAGAAGAAGACTTGACCCAATTGTCAATTATACGAGCGAAATGGAAAAAACAAGTACTAAACACTTATTAAAGCCTCTCAAAAAAATTTTGAACGAAGTATACCCAATTTTCTATGAGAGAAACACTCGACCCACTAAGAGGAAGACTTGACCCAATGAGAGGGAGACTTGACTCAAAGTCGCTAAAATCATATGGAACCGAAACCAAAGTTGACTCATTGGATTTTGCGTGTTTTTAGAGCTGCCACAATGACAAAATGCTTTAAAATTGACATCTTTTTATATTCCACTTGCCTCAACTTGACAAACGTAATCGTAGAACCCCGAATCCTTCAAAACTTTCTTAAATTGCCCCCATTGCCGCTTCTTGCACTCCTTCGCGTTGTTGTCCAGGTAATCTCGCTGCTGCAGATTGAAAAACTCAATCTCTTTTCTCGTCATGTTGAGCGGGTTCTGGCGGTTTTGGTAAATTCCCTTCGCGTATTCTAGGAATCCCGTCTCATTGTACCTGAGTAATCGGGTACGATTTTGCGCGCCGACTTCGTCTTTTGGCACATCCTCGGTGGGGACGCTGAATTGAATGTACATTTGAAGTGAGAATATTGCACTCAAGAACAGGGTCAGCAGCAGAATTAATCTGCTCCATTTGGTTATATAGGATGAGATCTTCATAAACAAGTGTTCGACTAGACATCCACACATCAGTGAGAATGCGATGATGCATATCCCGCCTGAAAATTTTTAGTAATTGGCAAATTTTTGAATCAGTGAAAGACTTGACCCAATATGCTGAAAATGGTAAAATAACCTCTGGAAAAAGGATAAAACATGCTATTTCTTATTGCTAAACTAATTAGGCTTACGTAAGAATCTAGTGAAGCGTAAATTTTTTATCTAGAGTCAAGTCTTACGCTCATTATTGAATGAGAGAAAAACTTGACTCGAAACGAATAAAAGTTAATTTTTAGACAAAATAATATCGCTAAGTCAAGAAGAAATGTTTCAGCCTACTTCCACCACTTCCTATTTCACTTGCCAACCGAAAATCTGCCATTTTTGAATATTTGGGTCAAGTGTTTCCCTCAAAGATAAATTTGCCAAACAAATGTTCCGACTTACTGTCAAATTGGCTCACCGTCTTCCCCGTATTGTAATACTTTGACAGCTTTGCAATGGGCCAATGCACGAGGTAGATTGAGTACGACACATCTCCAATATACACCATGAACGGATGGGACAAAATCGTGTCGTCGTTGAGATAAATGAACAAACCAGCTAATAAAGTCGAAACTGCCCGCAAAACTACGGCATTTTGCATTACTTTTGAGAGCAACAGGACTGTAAGGGTTGCTGTAACAACAATTTTGGCAAGCCGAGTGCAAGTTGAGACTTCTGGCAGAAAAGTTTTGGTTTTTTGATTTTCCTCGGCATCTTCTGACAATAATATGTAGTCAGAGGCTTCTGCCTCCTTTTTCTTGATCGTGGAGAAGGCTGTGGCAAATCCAACCATGAATTGCCACATCCGCGAAGCCATGGACATGTGGGAGATATTAGTGTCTAAAGTAAGGTAAATTTAGCTGAAAAATTTTTTGAGCCTCATACAAAAATCGTTAGAAATCGTCTACAGTCTATTTCTAGTCAAGTTGAGACATTTTGTTACGAGAAAAAGACTTGACTCAAAAAGTGATTTTGAGTCAAGTCTTTCTCTCGGCATTGACATACGAAAAAATACAGAAAAGTGGATGGGAAATGTGTTTTCAGCCGTTGCAATGGCCGTTTACAGAATTTGTACGGTGGAGAAACACTTGACTCAAAATGAGTCAAGTCTTGCTCTCAAGATAAAATACGAAAAAATACGATGCGTTGATCATTAGAAAAGCCTTATGAGCTAAAAGTCAACTCACTTTCCAAAAAATACACTTGAAATCCGAAGGAGAACACGCAAATCGCCAACAATATTAACCATCCCACTGGTTTCGAGCGTTCTCTAAACCTCGTCAAAAGCCAAAAAATCCATGGCACAATCAGATAGAACTGCACCTCCACCGACAACGACCACGTATGCAGAAACAGTGGATATTGATTGTTGACCGCGAAATAGCCCGAAGCCGGCAAATTGAACATGTTGGACGCGAAAAGGGCGGCCGAAGTCGACTCGGAGATCATTGTCGGGTAGAAAGAATCGAGCAGAATTACGAATCCGGCCAGAAGAGTCGACACGATGATAAAATAGTAGGTGGGGAAGATTCGTTTGATTCGGCGAAAGTAGAATTTGTCGATTGAGGCGGAATTGAACTCGCCGGAGGACAAAATGGTGCACATTAGGAAGCCGGAGAGGACAAAGAATCTGAAACAGGACGAATATGAAGGGCTAAGTAGTCTTTTTGGGCAATGCAAGGCATTTTTCTATAGACCAGACCGAGAGAAACACTTGACCCAAACTTTGAGTCAAGTCTCTTCCTCGCAGAAAAACGGAGTAATAAAAATAGGACAATCCTAAATTTGCCCTTTTAAACAATTTTAAGCTAGGATTTTAGCTATTTTCACCGAAAGAAAGACTTGACCCAACTTTGAGTCAAGTCTTTCCTTCGCAGAGGAACGGTGTTAAAAAATAAAAAAATCCTAAAGTGTCCTTTTATGTAAATTTTAAACTATGATTTAGCTATTTTCACCGAGAGAAAGACTTGGCCCAACTTTGAGTCAAGTCTTTCCTTCGCAGAAAAAACGGTGCCATATAAAAAAAAACAATCCTACGTTTGTTATTTCTGTAAATTTTTAGCTATAATTTTGCTTTTTCATCAAGAGAAAGACTTGACCCAACTTTGAGTCAAGTCTCTTCCTCGCGGAAAAAACGGTGTCACAAAAATTAAACCATCCTAAGATTGTCCTCAACAGTGGCGGACCTGATCCAGTGGCAAAAAACGTACCATTTTGCATTCAGGAAGGAACCAAAATGTGGCAAAGTACCTCCATTCTCTAAGCCAAAAAAGCCACGCTTTGAAGAGCGCGCCTTTTCCTTCAGGAAGAGGGCGCCAGCTCCGAATGCATCCGACAAATTCGCACTCAAAAAACGCGCGCTTCTCTCCCTGATTTGGCGTTCCGCAGTTTCAGAATCTTATTGCTTTTTCACGGAAAGAGGAGAAGGAGAGAGGAGTAAAAAGCGCGCGCTTTTTGAGTACGAATATTGTCGGATGCATATCTCTTCGTGAAGGAAAGGGCGCGCTTTTCAAAGCGTAGTTTTTTGGTCTAGAGAAGGGAGGTATTTTGCGACATTTTGGCTCCTTCCTGGATGCAAAACGGTACGCTTTTTTGCCATTGGATCAGGTCCGCCACGGCATTTTAATGAGACTACTATTCAAAAAGAATTATCTCAAATTTTAAACCAGAATTTAAGCTATTTTCAGCCAGAGAAAGACTTGACCCATTCTGAGCCAACTGTTCCCCTTGGCAAAAAATCCAGCGAAACAAAAGTGAACCACATTTCAAATGCAAACAAACTTACATATCCACTCCCAAATAGCCATTGGGAAATAAATCCGGCCAAATATGGAACAAAAGGACCGCAAAGATGGCCAAAAATCGGAGGCCTTGAAGATCGTGGCGCTTTGAGTGTTTCTGCATTCTTGTCGGACTAAAATGTAAAATTGCAAGTCGAAACTCATGTGTCGAGGGCAAACTAATAATGAGCGACGATCAAATCTCCGAATTCGATAAGAAGTCAAGTCCGGAATTGAAAAAATGAAGGAAAGAACTGCGTCTCTCGGCAATCTCCTAAATCCGAGGCGAGATGTAGCTCTGCGAATTAGCGAGGGAATTTTTTGACGAGTGTCCCGAATTTTCGGCTCAACGACAGTTCGGGCCAACACAAAAGCGATCGATATGGGGCGTAGGGAGAGTGGATACACTAAAAAGTAGCAGGAGATGCCTTGGAGGCCTGGCAAACCCGCTGGATGGTTGGCGAACGCTCGGCGAAGGCTCGGCGGAGACTTGGCAAAGACTTGAAATATGTCCACTTTTTCTCCTAGGCCTCCCCCATGAATACAACGACGAAAAGAAACGATCCATAGTACCGTTGACCCGAATTTTGGCCCCTTATGTATGGACCAAATTTTGCGGTTGGTCCTTTATATATGGACCAAAATATCTGCTACAATAAATCGTTAGTATTGCTAAAATTAGATTTGAAACAAGGATTTTAGCCATATTCATCAAGAGAGAGACTTGACCCAACTTTGAGTCAAGTCTTTTCCTCGCAGAAAAACGGTGTCAAAAAATAAAGAATCGTGGAATTGTTGTTTATGTAAATTTTAGGTAGAATTTTAGTCATTTTCATCAAGAGAAAGACATGACCCAACTTTGAGTCAAGTCTTTTCCTCGTAGAAAAACGGTGTCAGAAAGTTTAAAAATACTAAATTTTCCGTTTATGTCATTTTTAAAGTGGGATTTTAGCCATTTTCATTAAAACAAAGACTTGACCAGTCTGAGTCAACTGTTCCCCTTGGCAAAAAATTTCGGAAAAACAAACGTAAACCCGGGCATCGTGCTTACAGAACGAACGCAGCACTTACAATAAAAATGTCAGACGTTTTTTGTAAAATTCCCGCTATTCCAAGATTACTGTAACATTTTGTGTTTTATAAAACATCATCTCTACAAAAAAATTAGCAGACATTTCGCCGTATGTGCCACCTTTTTAAATTTTGAACGGAGCCGGAGCTGCAAATTTGCCCTCGACTCCGGCTCTGGGAGCTAAGAGCGGAGCCGAAATTTTGACCGTGGCAATCTCTGGTGGTGAAGCTATTGGAATGGAGACCTCCTACGCACACCCGCGGGATATAAAGGACCAAAACACTATAGCCAGCGATTGCAGGACTGCTATACTAATCGGGCAGTGGATCCAGCCCACCGCACGTCAAACTGAGATAAGCTAAAACAGTCCGCTGAATGGATTGGCAATTTGCCAAAAAAAGACGCGAAAAAACGTTTTGTCGGGGAAGAAATGGGGAATTTTTGGGGCGAGAGAGTACGCTTTTGTGTGTCTTTTTTCTCCCTTTCTCTGCGAAATCATGACGAGGTGTAAAAAACCGATAGCGAAGGGTCTATTCCGGTCACCGGACTCCTCAGTTTGACGTCGTGACGTGCGCCGTTTACCTATTCCCAAGATCGAGTAAAGGGGCGGAGTCTGAACCCATAACTATATATGGATGGTTAGTTACAAATTTCATTTTTCATTCCGTTCAAAAGTGTGCAATTCAGTCCACGGAGGCACTTTAGACTAAAATTGGGGAATCAAGTCCATTTGGGCGCAGTTGCAATTCTAATCCGTTCTCCGGACTAAAATCAGCAAAGTCAGTTTACGGAACGAACAATTTTTTTTGTCCGCGGACTTAATTCAGCGATTTTGGTTTATCGAGCAAACTCTTCGGGGACAGTTGACCCCGGGGCTCAAAAAAAAATCAACTCCAAAAAATCCGAGCAAACAAATCAAGAAGTCCATGCATCGAATATCAGTGGACTATATTTCCGGAAACCTGTCCACACGACGGACTGATTTGCGTTTGTCTGAACGGCAAACCAAAAGTGGCGATTTTTGTTTGCACCACGGACAGAATTTCCCGATATTAGTCCAAAGTGCCTCCGTGGACTGAATTGCACACTTCTGAACCGAAAGAAAAATGAAATTTATAACTAACCACCCATATATCCACTCCCAAATAGCCATTGGGAAATAAATCCGGCCAAATATGGAAAACCAAAAAAATGGCCAAAAATCGGAGGCCTTGAAGGTCGTTGCGCTTGGAGGGGTTCTCCATTGGTGTCGGTCTAAAACCTTAACTGGAAACTCTGGTGTCGCGGATGAACTAATAACGCGCGATATGCGATTTCGATAAGAAATCAGGTCCGGAATTGGCGAAAAAATGAAAATTATGCCTCTCGGCAATCTCCGAAATCCGAGTTGAAATCGCAATTAAAACTCTACCCTCGTGGGCGAACCAATAACGAGCGACGAGTAATCCAAGTCCGGAATTGAAATAAAAAGAACTACATTTCTCGGCAATCTCCGCAATCTAAATTGAGATTTAGCTCTGCGAATTAGCGAGGGAAATTTTTGACGAGTCAAAATTCAGTTAATGGACTTTTCACGCGACCCGGTTTTTCGGGTCCACGACAGTTCGGGTCAACACAAAACCGGTCGATACGAGCTGTAGAGCAGGTGAAGACCCAAAAAAAAAAGGTTGAAGTAGGTGCTTACAAGGCCCGACAAAGCCGTTGGATGGGCGGCGGAGGCTCGGCGGAGACTGGGCGAAGACTTGCAATATGTCCACTTTTTCTAATTTCAGCTATTACTAACGTTAGTTTTCTTTACCCTGAGTTACTGTAACATGTAAAAGACCAAAATATGCGGCGAAAAAACGAAAATCCGTAACTTTTGTCTAGATATTATTGATGTGAGTACATGCAAAATACCTCAAAATAGGTGCTTTTTCCGGGCGCTACGACTTTTCGGGTCAGCGACAGTTTCGGTCAAAGATGTTATAGACAGCCTCTGTTAGTCGTTGTATGCATGGGGGAGGCTAGGAGAAGGCTTAGTTAGTAGAAATAATAAGATTGATCGGGTCCTAGGACAGCTTATCACCTAGTTTGAGGTATTTTACATGTACTCACATCAATAATATCTCGACAAAAGTTATGGATCTTCGTTTTCTGGTGCAAATTTTGGTCTTTTTTAAAAGACTTAAAAATATTACAATAACTCAGGGTAAAGAAAACTAACGTTAGCAATAGCTAAAATTAGAAAAAGTGGACATATTGCAAGTCTTCGCCCAGCCTCCGCCGAGCCTTCGCCGAGCGTCCAACGGCTTTGCTAGGCTTTGTAGGCACCTCCCAGATGAGACTTGGCTGAAACTTAGAATATATAGACTTGGCTGAAACTTAGAATATATAGACTTGGCTGAAATCTAGAATATATAGACTTGGCTGAAACTTAGAATATATAGAGTGTTAAATAATGCTAAATAATGAAAAGCCTTTTTCGAAGGGAGACTCAACCCACCCCCTCATGACTAAACCCGACAAAACAAAATTTTGGGAAACCCCCCAATGACGAAGTGGCCAAAGTGACATCATCTGAACAAATTGATTCTTGGCCTTGCTGCTAAAAATATGGATAACAAAACTTGGCCAAATCGAAAAAAATTTGGCCAAATCGAAAAAAATGTGGCCAAAATGAAAAGAAAATTGACCAAGTGAAAAAATGTGGCCAAACTGAAAAAAATTTGTTCAAATACAAATTTTCACCCAGAAAAACTCGCAAAAATATTGCAAAAAAGTTTTTTTCTCTAACCGTCTCTCATTTTACACACTCTCTCGCAAAAAAGATCGTTAAATATCTCCGCTTTCCTTGCGGAATATCAGCTCAAATTTTCCGAGCTTAACACTTGGCTTATATAAATGAGGAAGTTCGAGGATGGTATACCATGGTCCATGGTACCTCACTACAAAATATGAATGATCAGTTTTTTCAAAAGTTGTTTTTTCCAGGGATTATGGAAATTCCACGTCAAAAGATACTGTGTTCTGTTGTCAAACCAACGAATTTAACGCTGCAAATCCTTTCCGTTTAAGCGTAAAGGATTATCTTTACAAATTCATAAACCACGTAACAAAAACAATATGCGACAGCTATTCTGATGTCAGAAACTACTGTCAGAATATCAAATTGCGGCCTTCCAAAGGATTAACTTTCCTTTTCTGAGAAAATTTGACTCATTCCACGTTAGATTTACCTCAAAACTGGCAGAAGAAAACACATGACTCAATTTTTTTCAATTTGGTCAACTGTTTCTCTCGAAAAATTTCTTTGCGAAAACTTCCGCTCATTCGACAATTCTCGCCAAGTTTTGGTCGATAATGTCCTCTCCAACCCGCAATTGGTGCATTCCGTGGAAGAGAGCTCAGGAAGGACGGTCGTTTTTTCATCAGACATCATCTGGAGATAGTGTAACCTCGACAGAAGCATGGTGCATGGAGAAGATCGTGGAGCACGTGATCTACATGACCTGTTCAACAAGCATATCTTCCAAGCTATTCAGCAAGCTGAACAAGTGAGGGGTTTACTTCTTTCTCTCGATTTTAGGGTTGATTTTATGTTACAGTAGATGCTAATCTAAAATTATTCAATTTTCGATCATAAACAAAGGGATTTTCTCGGAAATTTGTCGGAAATGATGCAACATTCTCTTATGGAGATGATGAAACAGTTTTTTAGGTGATCAATTCACTTCCTCGTCGCATGAACATCAGGCCCAGGAGCAGAAGTGTTTCGTCCCAAACCGATTCGGATACCACGCTCTGCAGCAGGGGAATTGTCCCGGACGAGTACTCGTACAACTCTCCGAAGCGCTGCAGCAGTCCATGGAATAGTCCAGTTGTTTGCCGTGACAAGAGCCACAAGAGAGTAAGAATTTTTTTGAGTTTTTTCAAGTGTCATGTGTAAGATAAGTTTTGATCTTTCATGAAGCGATAGTTTTGATCTTTCATGAAGCCTATACATGTTGAAATGGGTGTCTGCGGCACCAATTTTCCATTGGTGACGTATTAAATTTCTACTCCTCAATCTAGATAATTTTTTTCATAAAGAAACTTTACTTTGTCGGCGAAACTTCAGATTTTGAAGGGTGATATCGGAATTTCCCCTTTGGCAGCTTGACTTTGAGTGAGGTTACATGGAATTCCATTCATTAGAAAGCTTAGAAAATCGTGCGCAGACTGGAACTAGTTGTTTTCCGAAATGCTGCGGGGTGCACGAGACAAATGATACATTATCTTATCCATCAAGTACAATATAATTTTTTAGCCGAGCATAGCATAGTTTTGCATCAGAGATTGACTCGAGCTGCCCTCTAACCTGTCATTGTTTCAGAAAACGCGCCGCAGTCATGATTTCAGCTCGAATTGTCCTTCTGATTGTCGCATTGACAAAGAGCCCTTGAGAAATGTGGTTCAAATGGCCAAGAGTTTGGATGACGAGCTGGTCACCAGAGATCATGTTGTCCGCTGTGATGACAAGACCTACCTGATGAGAGAACTGTTTCCGCGCAACGAGAATGATCGTCTGACTCCGGGTGAGATCCAAAGGTTGATCCGCAACAAGAACAAGATTGGTGATGAGTATGTTTTTTATTTATTTTTTTGTTCAAACTTTAGGATTTGATCGAATATGAGCTGATTGCTCTTTCTGCGAAGTTTTGTGGAGGTTGGAGGGAGGCTTATATTGTTTTGGTTCCCTTTTTTGGCAGGGATGTATAAGGTCGGAAATGAAAAAAATTTTTTGACCTTTTGCTTGGTGGTTTGCTAGAAGAAGCTATGATCATCTCTGCTGAAGTTCTACGACTGATCTCGTCAAGATATAAGGACCCTTTACGTCACTTTACCAACCTCATTTTAGGAAATGCCCATGTCCATACAAGTTCAAGCCAAAAACCGACACTGCGTCGGAGTACTCGGATTCCTCGTATGCTCAACGCTCCAGAAGAGTGGTGGCCGAATTGAGCCGTCGTATCAGGGGAAAGCGCGACAAAGAGCAGCAGAAATCGAAAAGCGAAGATTCCGACTCGGAGTATACGACGCTTTCCGGAGATGTTTCCGTAACTCAACTGGATGGTGACGTCACTGAAGTGAAATTGCCCTCCATCAAGGTTGGTTGCGAAGTTGCTTGAAGTTGATTTGACCCTATTTTGGATGTGGAAATGATATTGTTTTAGGTCCCGGACACGTTTGACGGAAACCTCAGATTTAGCGTGAACGTGAAGCTCAATGAGAAGAACCGAAAGCCCATCAACATCTTGAATGAGTTCGAAATGGTGAACCGCCAGATCCGGAGAATCTTCGTCGATGGAGAGGAGTTTGTCAGAAAGTAGATGAGGATATTATTGTAGATGGAAAATGAATGTTTACTTTGAAATAAAATGAATTTGGAGTAGTTTTAATAACGGAGGAAAGCGTTTCAAATCGGATGGAAAATTATTTGATATGGGCTGAGTTGGAAACGATATACGACGCAGCATGTTTTGCAAAAACTTTAATACAGTGGCGGACCTGATCCAGTGGCAAAAACGTATCGTTTTGCATCCGGGAAGTATCAAAAAATGTGGCAAAATGCCTCCCTCTCCAACGAAAAAACTCCGTTTTGAAGGGTTCCATCACAAAAAAGAGCGGGCGCGTTTTTGAAATCGGAGTTTTTTCACTTGGAGAGGGAGGTATTTTGCTACATTTTTTGATACTTCCCGGATGCAAAGTGGTACGTTTTTTGCCACTGGAACAGGACCGTCACTGTTGACTACAGACAATTATTTAAAAAAATTAGTTTACGAATAAGTGCCTTTGTTATGGTATAGATGAAAAGTTGACAACAATCGAAGACTCGAATTTGAGTTACTCCAGGTATCGGAGTCAAACACACGATTCAATATTTCTTCTAGTTTTACGAATCGCTTTCATAAATGGCGTTGATGACGCCGAGGAACAAATGGTCTAATGGAAACTCTTTTCCTCGAACCAATAGCATTTCGAGGTTCCTGAAATTAAAAAAATCCTGTGGAAACTTGCGATACTTCTTTTTTATCGAGGGTTTATGTAAATTTGAGCTTTTATGCACTTTATATGGACCGAGAAAGACTTGACTCATTTTAGAACTTTTTTGAATCGAGTGTTCCCCTCGAAGGAAATTAGCGGCAAACAGAAAGATCAAATAATATATCACTGCTTTCAATATATATCCTTCGAGGGGAACACTCGACTCAAAAAAGTCCAAAATGAGTCAAGTCTTCCTCGGTCCGAATAAAGTGGTAAAACTGGCAAATTTACATAAACAAAATAAAGAAGGTATTGCAAGTCTGCACAGGTTTTTTTTATTTCAGGAACCTCGAAATGCTATTGGCTCGAGGTAAAAGGGTTACCACGAGACCATTTGTTCCTCGACGTCATAAACGCCATTTATGAAAGTGATTCGTAAAGCTTAGAGGAGTATTGAATCGAGCGTTTGACTACGATACCTGGGGTACCTCAAATTTGATTCTTCCATTGTTTTCAACGTTTCATCTATACCATAACAGAGGCACTCACTTCCTTGTAAACTAATTTAAAAAAGTGTTCATAACCCATAATAATTTTTTGCAAAACATGCCGCATCGTTTATAGCTCTCGAATCATCACATATCAACAAATTTCCGTCCGATTCGATACGCTTTTTTCCATCAAAAAGAAAGGGTTTTGAAATTGAGAAGTCGATGGGTAAGATCGAAGCGAAAGAAGAGACAAACTCCCCCTTTCAGCGATTCATCTCTTCCCCACAAAGCGAACCCATCGATCCGTTCGCCCCATATGAGTGCCGAAAAGGGCCCAGAATGGTACAACGAGCGAGATCTGGACCTCATCAGCATGCTGGCGGCTTGTCGTGTGGGAAATTGTAATGAAGTGAAGAATTACATTGAACAAGGGGTCGATGTGGACGAAGCGGACGACGACGGCATCACAGCGCTTCAAATCGCTGCCGCTGAAGGGCATTACGCCATGGTAAGCGGGACTGGAAGCGAATTATATTATACTAGGTGATCAAGTATAATATTGCTCAAATTTCCTGGGTTTTCGCTGGTTTTACCCGTCATTTAGTTTATAAAATACCTCAAAAGTATCAATTATACTAGCTATACAATAAAATGCAAGTTTTTGCAGGCAGAAATGCTGATTCGCGAGCTTGGAGCTGATATTCATCTCGCTAACGTGACCGGCTTCACGCCCTTTCTGCACGCCTGCAGAGAGGGCCACTTGAACGTAGCCAAGTATTTGATACAGAATGGAGCCAGATCTGGCGATAAGACGCAAGTTTTGCCACTTTTTTGACTGAATGCAACAGTTGACTCAAATGCGTCAAGTGTTGCCTTATATTGTTTTAGAGACAGGGGTGGTCAGCGGACCCTATTTTTCCGATTTTCGGCCCGCGGCCCGGCCCGTCTAATTACCGGCCCGGCCCGGCCCGTCTAGTCTTTTTCCAGGCCCGGCCCGGCCCGGCCCGTGACGGGCCTGGCCCGGCCCGGCCCGGCCCGTGCAGGCCCGTTTATAGAGGGTTCTGCGAACTGCGCCCAAGCTTGGGATCTAAACTTAGGCAAAAAAGGCGTTGATATAGCTAGTAAAGGATCAATGTGATAGTTTTGTGGTTTTATAATGGAACTATAGACTTGTAAACGTTTTAGAACTTGAGAAACAGCAACTATAACAACATCAATTAATTTTCCCGGCGCGAAAACAATGAATGCCAACGGTTTGGCATTGTAATTTAGACGGGCCGGGCCGGGCCGGAAAAACCCCAGGCCCGCGGCCCGGCCCGGCCCGGCCCGTGACGGGCCCGGCCCGTTTGTAATTTTCCATTTTTGAGCCCGGCCGGCCCGTTTGGGCCGGGCCGGGCCGGCCCGTCACGGGCCGGCCCGGCCCACTGACCACCCCTGTTTAGAGAATTTTGGCCAAAAGTGTGCGACTTTTGGGCCAAAAATAGCGTATTCAATTATCATTGAAAGCTTTCAGACGGTTCAATGTGTCCGCTCTTGCGTTGGCAAGCGCTGGAGGCCATGTGGAAGTTGTGAATTTCCTCATTTCGCTGAAGCCGACCTGCGTGAAAGACGATGGTAAGCCCGTTTGATTTGTTGTCTTCACAATTTAGAGCTCAACTTGACGGCAATTTCCTTCAGAATCCCGCAAAGACGAGGCCGAAAGATCGCTCCAAACTTCAGCCCGGCCCATCCCTAAAATCGAAGAAGATCTCACGCCCACAGCGCTGATTGCTGCCGCTGCCCACTCCCAGGTCGCCACCGCCGAGGTCCTAGAAGCTCGAGGAGCAAATGTGAACCATGTTTTGCCGGGAGAAATCGGACTCACGGCTCTGCATGTCGCTGCAATCTGCGGAACCGTCCAAATTGTGCAATTCCTCCTCACAAAACGTGCAATCCCAAGCCAATTGGGAGGGAATAGCTTTGAGAAATGGTTGAAGTTCGTCAAGGACTACAATGCAGTGCAGATTCTGAGGCAGTTATTGCAAGGGAAGAGCCTTCGAGACAAGATGAACGACAAAAGTAAAGATTTCGACATTTTTCATGGAGAATTTTATAATTTTAGTTTTTTTGATGTCTAAAACAATATTTTTTGAGTGAAACTTGATTTCAAAAGAAAGCGTAGATCATCAGCTACATTTTGCACACAAAATTATGTTATTTTAGATCAAAATTCATCGAGTAATCTCAATTATTTTAGGCATAACCGAAATTTTGGACGAAAATGAACTCCCTTTGCTCATAAAATACCGAATGAACCTCCTCCTCAACGATAAAGTCGAAGATATCACCGCTCTGATGTACGCTGTAGCCTCGGGGAACCAAAATGCGGTAAGGTTTTCCCATTTTTCCCGAGATTTTATTGTTTTTCCGACGAAAAACGAGAAAAAAGTTTTCTCTTTTTATTTTTTCCCCGGCGAAACGAGAGAGAAATGAAAGAGAGCAGCCCGTGTCCGACCATAGCTCAGTTGGTAGAGCGGAGGACTGTAGTTCAAACGGAAATCCTTAGGTCGCTGGTTCGAATCCGGCTGGTCGGAATTGCTTTTTTCGCGATTTTTTTTGAGACTTTTGATTAAAAAGTTGTAAAAGTAATGTTCTTAACGTATTCTAAATTATATTTTGTTCAATTTTATGCTGTTTAAAGTCCTATTTCGGTTAAAAAGATGTGCTTTTCCTCAAAAAATTGAAGTTTTTTTTAAAATGTCAAGTATAATGTAAGTTTTAGGTCGTAGAATGCTGCAAGCCGGTCCCTGACGTCCTGTTACCGGAGAAGGCGGTCTCAGAAGACTTCAAGATTCGATATTTCCACAAGGAGATCAATGCCCAGGAGCCAAGTTATGGTCTAACAGCTTTGATGATGACTGTCGTAGCTCGGTAAGTTTTGATATAAAATATATTTAAATTGTTGTGTCATAATATAAAAAGAACTCAGAGTCTGTCACAGCATTTCGAGAAAGCATATTTTTCAATTTGCTAGCATTTTTATTATCTTATCCATTAGCGGATATCTGCCTTCAAAAAATCTCGAAATTTCAGAGATTTCGAGATGTTTCGAACAATTCTTGATGCCGGAGCTGATCCACACATCCGAACCAAAGCCCCCAACGAAAAACGCCGTCTCTCGGCACTCACATTGGCCCAAAAATTGGGATTTACCGAAGTGATCATCTACTATTTCAACAAAAATTTTGGAAATCATTCAAATTCTTCGGCAAGGTCAAGTCGAGACCAATTCATTCGGTCGACAAAAGATAGTTTCAAGAATACTAAAGAGGGATTGAGAGCGATCTTCAACAAGATCTCACAATTTGAGGAGGAACCGGCCGCCAAAGAACGTGGCCCCTCTCGAGCTGACTTTGAACTTTTAAAGCACAGCGCAGGCGTCGATTGGAGCAAACCGTTGCCGTTTTTGGACACGCAACAACTCTACTACTCTCATACTCCCTGCACTCGCCCAATCGAGCCAATCGGACACGATGGAAATGTGCAATTGTGCGTTAATTTGGTCAAGGTCAGCTTTTTGCCATGAATAATGTTTTTGATGATTCTGGAGTCAACCACTGGACTTGGGCTTTGTATTTTACAAATAAATATGACTGATTGTGTGTGTTTTTAGAATATCACGGAAAACTACCCATTGATTCAGCCACTCTTGCTCGGCGTCCCATTTGATGCGGACTACTCGGCATTCGAAAATTACTCAAACTCGGGACAAAACACGGCCGAGCCTCATAGTGTGGACTTGACTGCCGAACAAATGGTTCAGAAGTTTAGTCAGTACAACGCTTTCAATTTGAGTACTGCATCGGATCGAATGTTCCACCACAGTAAGATTTATTAAAAATTTTTTGGGATTTTTTGAAAATTTTTGAAGATTTTGCAGTTTTTGGCTGGATTTGTATATTTTTTGAATCAATTCTTTGAAAAAACACTTGTTAACATACGTGAAAATTGATAGCGAAGATTTTGGCTTGTTTGGATTTTTGAAATCTGGTCGACTTTCAGGAAGAATCGAGCAAAGAAGAAACTCGGATATTCGAACTTTTAGCGCCAGTGACAACCCATACGGAGTGATTGGGAACACCCTCTCCACTGACCGAATCAGTTACGATTCAGAGCCGAGATCTGTGGCCAGGTAGGGTGGTCTTATCGACTAGAAATTTTTGATGACTTTTTGAATTTTTTGATATAAATCATCAAAAAGAGTACTGGACTGTTAGGTAATTGCTGTAAAATGGACTGGGAGACATTGTTGTGAGCTTTACAGGTGTAGTTAGTGATTTTAGATGTAAAAATTTGAAATTTTGAGTGTGATTTGTCATGGATAATATAATGATTTTTTGGTTTAATTTTTTTTCCAGACGCAGTCCAGTCCTCCAAATCCCCCCTCCGAAGTCCGTTCATCGTCTTCAGAATCCTCAGTCAGCGCCCACGATGCGAAAACAGCTGCAAATTCAAGCCAGGCACAGTGCGAACGGGATAATTAGTAACCAGCTGAGATTACGCCAAAGACCCCCGCAAATTTCACTTTCAAGGAATGGATTCTCAGCGAGACCATCTATGGGTATGGAAAAATAATTTTTTCGGGTTTTACTTCTTCTTTTTTTTGGGTGTTACGCAAGTTTTTGCGAAATTTTGGAGGCGGATTTTTTACAAGAAAAGTACTCCTATGGGGTATGGAGTTACAGGTCGAGACATATATCAAAAAAATCACAAAATTTTTTGGTTTCGGAATATGTCAAAATTAGTTGCCCAATTTTGGTTTGGAAGGGTGGAAACCCCCTCAGAACTTTACTCGCAACACCACGCAAATGCCTTTTTGATCAAGTTTTTACTAATTCAAAAGTTTTGTTTTGAGCTAAAGTAAACCCTGACAAGCCTTAAAATATCAAATTTGATTAATACTACGTCTTAATAGTAGTTCCAATGTAAAAAAGGGGCATTGTAGTATTAATCAAATTTGATATTTTAAGGCTTTTTTCAAGATGCCAGGGTTTACTTTAGCTGGAAACAAAACCTTTGAATTTGTGAAAACTTGGTAAAAAAGGCATTTGCGTGGTGTTGCAAGAAAAGTTCTGCGGGTTGTTTCGCCCTTACAAACCAAAATCGGGCAGCTAATTTTTACATATTCTGAATCAGAAAAATTTTGCGATTTTTTTGATATCTGTCTCGACCTGCAACTCCATTCCCCATAGGAGTACTTTTCTTGTTAAATTTTTTTTTATTCTTGTGTTTTACGCAAGTTTTTGCGGAATTTTGGAGACCCAGATTAAAAAAAAATCGAATATTTTTCAAAACCAAAAAAAATTCAGACGTAATCCGAAAGGAGCTGCAAAACCACGGCATTAACTATGTGGACCGCTTCACCGATCAAGAGATCGACGCCAAAACTTTTATGGAATTGAGCCGCCGCGAGCTGTCTTCGATCGCTGACAACGAAGCCGACGCCGACAATATCCACAATGTGATTCTGAGTTTGCGCGCACGCTACAACCTGCAACCCAATACACCATAAACAGCAAATTTGTTGAGATTAAACAAGACTTGATATCAAATTTTATAAATTTTCGAGTTGATGTCTAGTACCGGAGTTGGGCGATTCGACCAACCACTTGACGGGGAAACAGTTTCAAATTTATTTCCTTTTCGCCTCGGCTTTTCACAAGTGGACAACAAAGTAAAAAACAAAAGTTTTTCCATGCCCTACTAGCTTACTTTTCAATATCTCCACATTATTTCAACTTTTTAACACATTTTATATTGTACTAGACATCGGAACTGGGACGATTGGGCAAACCGAAAAGTATTATTTTTCTAAAATGCAAGCGTGAAATTAGGATAATCGAGGGTTCTGATAAAAATTTCATTTTTTTTTTTTGATATTTACTTTTTTCCTTAAGTAGTACTGTAAAGTAGTGATTTTTTGAATTTTTTTATAAATACTCGATTTGGGGGGTTTCGGTGGTGCTGATTTCGAAAATCTTATTAATTTTTTCTGATCTGAAAGCAGCACCATCGAAAATCCCCAAATCGAGTATTCATGAAAAAATTAAAAAAACATTACTACTTTACAGTACTGCTTAAGGAAAAAAGTAAAGATCAAAAAATGAATGTCGTTTTCGAAATCAGCACCCTGGATTATCCTAATTTCGACACTTTCATCGAAGAAAAATAATACTTTTCAGTTTCCCCAATCGTCCCAGTTCCGATGTCTAGTACAATATAAAATGTGTTAAAAAGTTGAAGTAATGTGGAGATATTGAAAAGTAAGCTAGTAGGGCATGGAAAAACTTTTGTTTTTTACTTTGTTGTCCACTTGTGAAAAGCCGAGGCGAAAAGGAAATAAATTTGAAACTGTTTCCCCGTCAAGTGGTTGGTCTGGGAGAAACAATGAAAAAAAAAGATAAGAGCACTGACTATCCGAGAGCTTTACGATCAGTTCTGGCGCTATGAGGTAATTGTCCGTTATCAGTATGCGTTTTCACTCGATTTGGAAGGCTTTTAGAACAAGAAAAACGTATTTTTGGATAAGAAGGTTAATAGGGGTCATGAAATTTTTAAAATTGTTTTTTACACAGATTTTTTGGTAATTCTTTGTGTGTTTGAGTATTGTAAATGACAATCAGAGTGAGAAGAGTACATATTCTGTTTAATTTGATGAGCTGGGATCGTTAAAGCATCAATATTTTATCATTATGTTATACTTGATGTCAGATGGGTAGAGTAGTATCTGAGTGTTGAATAGGATAAATGATAGGCTTTAACGTGGTGTAGAAGGCATGTTTAGGCCTCTAGAGACATGAAAATGCTGTTGTATTAAAATTTACTATCTGGTTTTATCACTATATTACACTTGAGATTTGATGACTAAATAAAAATTTTCATCCGGGCCCTCTTACAAATAGGTCTCAAAGTGATAATTTTTGAATTGATAGACCCTACTCGATCTGAATTGTGTCGTTTCTCGCGGGGAAACCTTTATTTTACCAATATATTACACTTGATATCAGATGGATAAAGTAGTCATCTAAAGTAATATATGACGTCCGTCAGGTTTAGAAAATACTCTCGGAGCCTTTCTCATGGCTGTTTTATTACTGCTTCTCTTTGAACGTTTTGTTTTTCAACCCTGTTGTCTCATTTTTCAAGACTTCCGACCTGCGCAGTTCGTATTTTTCCAACGCCAGGCTCCGCGATTTGTTGACCTTTTTTGGGGAATTTCGAAACGACAAGCCAATTTTTGCAACAATGGGGCCTTGATAGAGAAGGCCGGTACCGCCGACGAGTTCATATTTCATTCGACTCGGCGTCCGATCGTTATCAGTTCGGAGGGAAAGGATGAATGACTCTGGGGTCGGGGCATTCGCAAAAATAGGTGGGCTAGCATTGAACATGCAGCTCCACACTTATTTTTTTGGTGGGGACAGCATTTTATTCAGATTTCGAGCTTTTTTTGGCAATCTGGAGCAATTTTTTGAGTTTTTATAGCCTGGATGGGGAAGATTGGTACGTATTTTAAGAACAGTCTCCTTCTCTGTAAGATCGGTTTCTGACAGTTGTATTTTGAAAGCCCAAAGATAAAAAACCTTCCCATATTTGTCAAATTCCACGGACTCATTGTGAAATCGAAAGTGGAAAGGGAGACGAGTGTGTACGCCCATAGCCCGTTGAAAGCACGCCATCCCGTCCGATCTGGCAAGTTAAGCAACGGTGCGCTTGATTAGTACTTGGATCGGAGACGTCCTTGGAATCTCAAGTGGCGTACGCATTTTTGACTTTTTTTGATCTGCATAGATAAATTAAAATTGTATTTTAAAAATGGTATGTCAGCAAGAAACTCAATTGAAAACAAGGTTTTTGAATGAATTTTTCAATTTGAAGTTATATTTGTTCGACTTTTTAGTCAAACTTTCCAAAATTTTTATGATCAGCCACACTTTTCAGGAGCTGGAATCTCAAGCTAACGTTTAACTTGGGAAATTAAACCAAAGATAGAATCGAAGGTCCAGCTTACCTCTGATCGACCATTTCCTTTTTGGCTGGGGAATTTACGCTATTTCTGTGTGGTCTCTCCAATAACATGTTCTCTAATTTTTCTGTATTAGTGACGTCATCATTGACTGAAATTTTCAAGAAAATCTCAAATAAAAAATTCGAAATTATTTTTTATTTCATTTATAATTAATTTTTCGCAAGTTAATTTTTTGATGATTTCTAAAATGTTGTTTAGAAACCCCCGCTGCAGTTTACCTCCATTTTCCCAAGCGACAAATAATTTGCCCGAGTCAAAATTGTTTCTTGCTTTATCGAATATTTTATTTTCCCCTCACCGCGACGCTCCTGATTAGCTGCAAATTAAAAGGGCCCCGCCGATTGGCAAGGTGCTGTCGTTGAAAGGACCGGTAATCAGGAGAGAAGGGGGCGCCAGCAAATACCGAAACTTCATTTACGGAAATTCGAAAATTTTGCGGGAAGAACAGTTCAATTGAAGAGTAAAAGACGTCATTTTGGTGCGAAGTTGAAAATTTTGAAATTTCCCAATGAACGTTTTTTCATGACGGCTTTATTTTTTTAACATTTCAATGTTTTTTTTGCTTTTGATTTTGTTAAAATTTTTCGGAAAAATTTAGTCAGTGATGATGGAATTATGTTAGAAAAATTAGAGAACATATTATTGGAGAGAACACACAGAAATAGCGTTAATTCCCCAGCCAAGAAGGAAAGGGTGGATCAGAGGTAAGCTGTCCCTTTCACTCTATCTTCGGATTAATTTCCCAAGTTAAAGGTTAGCTTGAGAGTCCAGCTCCTGAAAAGTGTGGCTGAACAAGAAAATTTTGGAAAGTTTGACTAAAAAGTCGAACAAATAGTCTTTCAAATTGAAAAATTCATTCAAAAATCTTGTTTTCGGGGCAGTTTCTTGCTGAAATACCATCTAAAATACGATTCTGATTTGTTTATTCAAATCAAAAAAGTCAAAAATGCGTACGCCGCTTGAGATTCCAAGGACGTCTCCGATCCAAGTACTAATCAAGCGCACCGTTGCTTAACTTGCCAGATCGGACGGGATGACGTGCTTTCAACGGGCTATGGGCGTACACGTTCTCCTTTCCCAAAAGGTTCGATTTATTTTGCCACCCGCTTTCCTAGGATGAAAAAGTCGATCTTATTTTACTATCTTTCTAGATTTTTTGTCTCTGTTGATCTTCTAGAGTCATAGGAGTCATACTTGTTCTAGCTCTTTCTTCTAGGAAATTTTGACAGCGATTAGTCACCATTTCTGCAGTTAGTGATTCAATGCTCACCCTTTAATTCACTTTTACTGTATTCGAATAAATTCCTCGTAGTAATCGATTACCTTCCCGCGAAGCCGCACCCATTCCCAAATCAATTGTTTTTTATGGTCGACTACATAAATTCATCAACGGTTTTAATCGATCCAAACGTCCGGCGTCGCAAATTCCATCGACGTCTTCCTTTCTTCCGTCGGAAATGAACTTTTTGCGCGAGAATTTGCAACCATTTCGTTGGGTTTGGTCTGCTGCGGGAAGTGGAGTGAGTTTTTGCAGGTAGGCTTTGTAGGGTATTCTAGGGTAGCTATAGGTTAGTGACTGGGTTATCATAAGACACCAAAGAAATGGCTTGTCATCGTCTTACGCTTTTTTCAAATTGAGTAGTAGAATTGAAACTATAATGTTTGCTGTAATGTTTGCGAAATTTCTAGCATCGTTTTCGCTGAAATTTCGGAGATTTGTACGGGATGTCATGTAGTCAGAATCAGAGATTGCGACGGCCAAAATTTTAACTCCCGCACGTCAAGAAAAAATAGAGCAAAAGCGCTCAACCAATGAAACATTCTTGGCGTTCTGTTTTATCTCAAAGATAATTTTTTGCCCCAAAATAACCTCAATACACATGGAAGATGGGGTAGAATGGGTTTATTGCATACGTAAATTTCAAGCTGGACTCCTGCTTAACCTCACCATATATGTTTCGTATAAACAATCGGTCGTCTTCTATCTGTTTGAAGCCTAAAGTAACAACGCCTAAAAGTTTGCCGATTTCTCCAAGAGTTTCCCTCGCCCTTTTTTGAAGTTTGATGGAAACATAGTCTGGAACAAGGCGGATTTTATGAGTCTAAAACGAAAAAAATCAAATGATTCAGATTTGAGATAGAAAATCTCTTTATTTTACGCAATATTTCGCCTTTCGTCTGACCTTGTTCAAAAAAACCGTCATTGAGACGGATTTTTGCCATGGCAATCTCTGGTTATAGAGGCTTATTGTTGTAGGGAGGTTTATTTCGGCCTAAATTCGAGTTTTGAGAGGTCTAAAATTGTTTGTTATAATCAGGTTTCACTCTGCCGGGGTTTGTTGTGCAGAGGTCCGACTGTATATTTCTTTCTCTATCTTTTTCCCTTCCAGTCTTTATACGTCATATACATGACGTTTTGGACGTGGAAACGGGTGGGGGTATTTTCTAATCATTGGTGGAATCCAATTTGTTTCTCCGCACATTCCATTTCATTAATCGAAGGGGGGAAGCGAGGAAAACTCAACGGGGGAAACGAATCGATATTAATTATGATCGCTTTCTTCGGACCGCCATTCCGCTTATCTTGATTCTTTCGGTTTGATCCCTCTTCCCCACCCGCTTTCATCTAGATCTTACACTTGCCGCACATACCACACCATTACACATCGGGGTCGATTTAATGCACATTCTCGGCTTTGTTCGCTGGTTTGGCATATTAGACACGAAGCGGGAGGACTGATAGCGCCGGAAAAGTTGTTTGTGTGTTGATAAAAGGGCCTGGCGCACGTTTCTGTTTAATCGAATTGAAGGCCTTCGGAAGGTATTGGTCTTTTTTGAAGGCTCATTGTAATCAATGTTTAGGTTGGGTTTTCTTTTTTCCTTTTTTTACCTCTGATTTTTCATTTCGTTGTTGTTGCTGTGGAAATGACGTTTCTTCATAATTTGTGGTCTCTGAGTTGTTTCTGTATGAATGACGTCATCGTCGACTAGGTGTTCTAGTAGGGTCTCTAAAAAGTAGTCTCGGTTGAAAAAGATTTTGTGTGGTCCCTCCAATAACGTGATCTCTAATTTTTCTTTTTTGGTGACGTCATCATTGACTGAAATTTTCAAGAAAATGTCGAAAAAGTAGCCCCGGCCGTGGACTGGGTGGAATTCGGAAAGGAATCAAAAGTGGAAAGAGAGAGGAGCGTGTACACCCATAGCCCGTTGAAAGCACGCCATCCCGTCCGATCTGGCAAGTTAAGCAACGGTGCGCTTGATTAGTACTTGGATCGGAGACGTCCTTGGAATCTCAAGTGGCGTACGCATTTTTGACTTTTTTGATTTGAATAAACAAGTCAGAACCGTATTTTAGCTGAATATCAGGAAGAAGAGCAAGATTTTTTCGCGTTTTTTTTTTTGATGAATCAGAAAAGTTTTTTTCGTTTGTCTTGCTTTTTTTTTACAAATTCCATCAACTTTTTTGCCGCTTTTCCTCCATGACGTAACCTCGACAGACGTGTATGTATAATAAACGATTACCTTGCCTCCTCCTCTTCTGCTCCTCCATCTTTGTCACGGGGCTGTCCTTTGCACAAAAGCCACCGAAATTCCCAAATTCTTTTGTGGTTTCAGTTGTCAACGTCGATCTTCATCACTCCGCCGAAACGGAAGAGACGAAGAAGCGGCGGCGGAAAATTCTAATTTGAAATCAATCGAGCGCGTTTCCCTTCGGGCGGGCTGGGGCGTGGTTAATTGGGGCCGGAGAGCGTAATCAAGGTTGATTTCGGAATCAGTTACCGCGACTTCAGCGGGCTCAGCGCAGGTGTGTGTGTGCGGGCTTTCGAATGCTTGGATACGGTAGGCTTGGAATTTTCGGAAGCGGCGTAAAGTTTGGGTTTCATATTGAGATAAAATACGAATTAAGTTAAGGTCATATAGGATGAATATTTCATAGTTTAGACGCTGAAAATACAGTCAACCCTTTTTCACAGCGAATCGCAAGGTTCGAGAAAATTTGTTCGTTATAAAAAGGTTTCATTGTATGGAGTTTGATTTTGGCCTAAAATGGACTCTTGAGACCCCCCAGAAATTGTTCGTTTTAGACAGGTTTTGTTATACAGAGGTTCAAGTGTATAGAATTAAATACAGTGAAACCTCTGTCACAACGAAACCCGTCTAAAACGAACAATTTCTGAGCGTCCGAAGAGTCGATTTTAGACCAAGATAATCTCCTTTACAACGAAACCTTTCTATAACAAACGAATTTTGGATCATTTGCGATTTGTTTCACAGAGGCCTGACTATGTATATTTTGCATAGAATGTGACGGAAAATTCAATATTTTTGTGAATTTTTTTTGAGATCTCTTTTCATTTTCTATATTCAAAGATTGCCGAAGAATGTTGGCGACGTCGGAAAATTGCACTCTTACAGGGGAAGTACAACAAGCGCAACGCCCCGATTTTGATGAAACTTGGCACAAATTTAGAACAATTTTTCCTAAAATATATGTGGGAATTCTAGATCGCGCATTGCAGAAACAATCCAGATTTCGGCGAATATTTGGCCGATTTACGATCTTTGCCGAATTTTGGCACAAAAATTTCTTACCTATTTCTACCATAGAGGGTAATGTTTCCACAAAAAGATCAATTTTTTCCGCACGAAACTAGCAAAGTTATGGCCAAAAAGTGTTTCTTTCTCTGACCGCACTCCGCGCTTAGTGTACTCTCTCGGCGGCAAAGACTGTTCAATATCTCGGCGGGGCCTGCAAAGCGCGAGCTAAGACTTTCAGGAATCGATATTTAGTTTATGCCCGACATGTGTGCAAAATTTAAAGAAAGTTTGAGCACTTGGGTTCATAGAAAAAAGAAAAAAATGATATTTTTAGTTTTCCGGAGTGAAATACGCCTTCTAGAAAGTCATATAGTTCTATAAAATAGAGTTTCTTAATAATCCACTGTTTTAATTTTGTCATGAAACCTTCTAGAACCTTGTGAAATTGAGAGATTTTTATATCCCAATGATGTAAAAAATCTTTTGTCTCGTAGAAGATAAGAGCTGGTAATTTCTCCAGCTCAAACCCTATCCACTTCCGTATCTTCGGGTGGGATAATCCGGGAAAAGTTTTGATGTCGAAAAACAAAAAATACAGTTGTAATGTCATATGTTTTTAGAATTGTAGCCAAGATTTTTGCATGATTTTTTTTTGATTTTTTGAGAAGTAAAGTACTTCTATGAGGTATGGAGGGACAGGTCGAGAGATATATCAAAAAAATCGCAAAATTTTTCTGATTCAGAATATGTAAAAAATAGCTGTCCAATTTTGGGTTGTAAGGGCGAAAAAACCCCTCAGAACTTTTCTCGCAACACCACGCAAAAGGCGGGCCCACACTTGTGGGCAACCACTTTTCGGGCAGCTTGAAAAACCTCGGAGGTTCTGCGGGCATGTTTTGAAATCAGCCAAAATTTGCTTCCAACTAGAAATTCCAACAATTGACAATTAGATGTTGCGGATTAAGTTTCCAGATGTATAAGTGGCTTGAATAGTTACCATATAAGCTTATCCAGGCATTTTTTACCATTTTTTGAAAACGAACTTCTATAACTTTGAACGCAGTGGATGAATTGAATAGATTTTTGTACTTATCATTACCAGAGAGTTGTTAATGTAAAATGTCTATCGTACTACATAGATTACGGGAGGGAAGTCGTAATTCTAATCAAAAAAATGTCGGCTGCCCGCAAGTGTCGCGACGCTCGCAAAAGCCTCTTTTTTATAGTGGAACTGTTAATTAAGGTGTTGTTTTAATCAAATTCGATATTTTAAGGCTTGTCAAGATGATGTCAGGGTTTACTTTAGCTCAAAACAAAGCTTTTGAATTGTTAAAAACTTGGTCAAAAAGGCATTTGCGTGGTGTTGCTAGAAAAGTTCTGAGGGGTTTTTCGCCCTTACAAACCAAAATTGGGCCGCAAATTTTTACACATTCTGAATCAGAAAAATTTTGCGATTTTTTTGATACATGTCTCGACCTGTAACTCTATACCCCATAGAAGTACTTTCATTGTGAAAAAAACTAGAATAACTTTGCCTTTTTGCTCTCAACCCCGTCTTAATTGCTTTTTACGACTAATTTATCATAAATCTATCCAAATATTTTCCTTTACGGTTAGTCAAGGGCAGATCGGAATCTCCGAAAATTTCTCGCCCACTCTGCGCAAATCACATTATCTGCGGGCTATAAGCGTAACATTTACGACGCTTATCGTCTTACAATATCTGAGGAGGCTGGCTGATTAAGAATGACCACTTTATAGCCATGAAAAAGTGATGATTGTGGCGGAAAATCGGGATTTTTTTGGTTTTATAGCCAAATTTCTATCAATTTTTGGGGAGAAATGACGATGGAACGTATTTTACAAGATTACTAATGCAACGAAACTAAGAATGAAACGATCTTTTTTGTCATCATTCATCTATCGCTTTGGTGATCTGGCCTTATGAGTGAGCAACTGCATCATAAAGCTAGATTATCAAAGCTATAAGAAGAATCATGACCTCTACTGAAATGATGGCTATTGTGTGCAAGTTTACGTTACGAAATGGCTGATCGTATTTTACAATAAAAAACCTTTGACTGATTGGAATATTGCATGGCAAGGAAACAAAAATGGAAAGAGAGAGGAAGGTGTACGCCCATAGCCCGTTGAAAGCACGCCATCCCGTCCGATCTGGCAAGTTAAGCAACGGTGCGCTTGATTAGTACTTGGATCGGAGACGTCCTTGGAATCTCAAGTGGCGTACGCATTTTTGACTTTTTTGATTTGAATAAACAAATCAGAACCGTATTTTAGCTGAAATATCAGTAAAAGAAAGTGACTCGAAAACGGTGTTTTGAATGAATTTCTCAATTTGAAACTTGGGTTGGGGAATTTACGCTGCTTTTGTGTGGTCACTCCACAAAAAATTCTCTCTAATTTTTCTGTATTAGTGACGTCATCATTAACTGAAATTTTCAAGAAAATCTCGAAAAAGTAGCCCGGCCGTCGATTTGCCAAGAAAAAATATATTTATTTAATTGCGATATATTGAGGTTTTTACATCAAAATGTTATCAAATATTACATATTTCTACCATTGGCTGACTAATATCAAATGGGTTCGCAGATTTTCTCCAACAAATCCATATTTGGGTCCAGCCATTGAGATTGCGCCACTAGGATTGTAACTTTCACTGGGACTTCGTACATGAAGACTGTTGCTTCGAAGGTTCGGCGTTCCAGACCTTCTTCAAAGTCGTCGTCATTGTTCAGCCAATCAAAGCGATCGGTTTGCAAAATACGTTGAAATTCGGACTTGCAATGGTCGAAGGTGTGGTTCTGCAAAGGTCGAGTTTTTTTTCAGTAGAAAAAAAATTAGGATTTTTAAACTTTTTGACACCGTTTTTTCTGCGAGGAAAAGACTTGACTCAAAGTTGGGTCAAGTCTTTCTCTTGATGAAAATACGTAAAAATCCTAGTTTAAAATTGACATAAAAGGAAAATTCAGGATTTTTTTTCACTTTTATGACACCGCTTTTCTGCGAGGAAAAGACTTGACTCAAAGTTGGGTCAAGTCTTTCTCTTGCTGAAAATAGCTAAAATTCTAGCTTAAAAGTTACGCAAACAACAAATTCAGGGTTTTTAAACTTTTTTACACCTTTTTTCTGCGAGGAAAAGACTTGACTCAAAGTTGGGTCAAGTCTTTCTCTTGCTGAAAATAGCTAAAATTCTACCTAAAATTTACATAAACAACAAATTCAGGGTTTTTAAACTTTTTTACACCTTTTTTCTGCGAGGAAAACACTTGACTCAAAGTTGGGTCAAGTCTTTCTCTCGGTGAATGTAGTTAAAATCCTATTTTAAAATCAAACTTACCTCGATCACAGTGCTGAATTCAAAGTCCATTACGATTCCGGAGGAGTTGATTTTCGACAATTGAATTCCTTCCGCCAGGTATTTGACTTTCGACATGACCAGTTCCAATTGTTGCAAATGCTTGGAAATTTTCTGAATAATATGGTATATATTAGTTACTGTGTGCGTATTTTAAAAATTTTGATGAAAGTCCCGCTTGAGGTAACTCTGTTATAACAATTTTTCTAACTTACTCTAGAATCGATAAGTAGCCGATATCTCAGCGCCAAATCTTTCAAGTTTGGGGCGGCTACCTTTAGCCCCTCCATAATTTGAGTGTATAGTTTTGTACTCGGTGGAGGTGAGGTCTCGATGCACTTGAAGCCAACTGTCAACGTCTCTAGAAGCGGCATTTCCGGGAGCGGCAAGTACTCGTAGAGAACGTTGAGGCCGGCCTGCGGAAGCTCCATGTTTTTGGCGGGGATGGCGAAAAATGGGCCTAAATCTGAAAATGAAAGCTTTTTGAAAGTGAAAAAACTGTGTGATGTATCACAATTTGCAAGGGTCAACAAGTATTTTTATAGAAGAGTATTGTATAGAGGCTCATTTTGGGAAGTGTTTTACAAGGGAAGTACAGCGGCGGACCTGGTCCATGGGCGAAAAACATACCGTTTCGCATCCAGGAAGTATCAAAAATGTGGCAAAATACCTCCCTCTCCAACTATTTAAAAAAAAAACTCCGTTTTCAAAGGCGCGTCTACTCTTTTTGTGAGGGAAAGCGCGCGCAGTTCAAACGAAGTTTTTTTAGTTGGAGGGCAAAGATACGGCAAAAAAATAGTTTTTCTCTGACCGCTCTCCGCATTTCGCGTACTCTCTCGCGCCGCAAAAATCGTTGAATATCTCTGCTTTGCCCGCAAAGCTCGAGCTAAAACTTTCGGGAATTCGTATGTAGCCTATGCCCAACATGTGCGAAAAATTTAAAGAAAATCTGCGCGTCTCACTTGTGGTAGCTCCTATGAAATTTTTTTTAGTTTTTCGACCTTTGGACCTCTGAAGTTGTTCGTTATAGGCGGCTATTGCTGTATGCGTTACAGATTTTCTACTATTATATATCCTACAATAAACCGTCTATTTTTTTATTGATCTTCATTGCGTATTCGGAAATCGTCTATTTTCCAAAACCTACATGGATTTCGTAGTGCGAACGTGGTTGGGACGTACGAAAATACTTGGACTTTTTCGAAGGTCTTGTCATCTTCGTAATGAATGAATGGCGGGACGTTTAGACCGGTAGCTGAGACTGTTGTCATATTTGGACTGAGCAAGTCGAGCAAGACCTTGTCGCATGTTCTGTTCGTGTAATTGAGGATTTCACAGTCGCGATTTGTATCTGAAAAGAATGGATTTTTTGATTTGTTGAATTTGCAAAACTTCCAAATTTTATCCATCAGTCTGTCGGGAAAATAATGTGTGTCTCAGTCGCATTCTCCCACAAAATCCCAAGCCATGGCTAGCCGTCGCAAAGCGATAATGGGCGATTCCAAGCGCGACGAATCCACATTATTTTCCCGACAGACTAATGTTCAAAGTTCTCAAAGTATCAGTCTGTCGGGAAAATAATAAGCACAATGTCGCAGCGCCGATCGCGCAGCGACATTGATTATTTTCCCGACAGACAAATACAGTGACGGACCTGATCCAGTGGCAAGAAACGTATAATTTTTCATCCGGGAAGTATCAAAAAATGTAGCAAAATGTCTCCCTCTCCAAGTGAAAAAACTCCGATTTCAAAAGTGCGCTCGCTTTTTTTTGTGAGGGCCCTTCAAAACGAAGTTTTTTCACTTGGAGAGGGAGGCATTTTGCCACATTTTTTGGGGCTTCCCGGATGCAAAAGGTACGTTTTTGCCAGGTTCGTCGCTTCAATTAGACGTTGAGGCCAAACCTTTTTCAGCTCAAAGCCAGCGATGTTTCGGCGATTTCAGTCGAAATTCCGGGGAATTTGTGCAGTGTAAACGGCTTTTCTTGAGGTTTTCACTGTCCGAAGACAAGAAAATGCACTGTGCGTTAGTGACAAGCGAAGAAAAAAGTTTCGAAATGCGAATTTTTCATCTGCTTTTTCTATTTTTAAAGCTGATTTATTACCCTAACAGTCATCTCCTTTCAAAGTATACAGGCAATCACTTGTTGATAAAACAATTTTCCCGATCCAGACAAGGAAAAACAACCTTTAAAAATCGAAGAGAACCATGATATCGGCGTTCTTCACTCATCAATTTATCGTAAAAAATGAAGTTCAAAGTATTCGGTTTAATTTTAGAAACCGAAAGAGTCCGTATTTGTCTGACCACAAATGGTGACAAGCGACAAAAGTGATTCCAAATTTTTCGCATCGATTTTACAAGGGAACGCTTTGAAGTTCGACGCTCAGATTTTGATGAGACTTGATACAAATTTAGAATGACTTTTTTAAAGGCTTATGCGGTGGCTCCTAGCTCGCGCTTTGCAGAAACGACTGAGATTTTTAGATCTAAACTGGACCGAAAAGTACCGTTTTTCAAATTAAAAAAAGCTTCATAGAGTGGCGGACCTGATCCAGTAGCAAAAAACGTACCATTTTGTATCCAGGAAGTATAAAAAATGTAGCAAAATACCTCCCTCTCTTTTCAAAAACTCGCTCTTCAAAACGGAGTTTTTTCACTTGGAGAGGGAGGCATTTTGTCACATTTTTTGATACCTCCCGGATGCAAAATGGTACGTTTTTTGCCATTGGATCAGATCCGTCACTAAAGCTCTATCTACCGTAGAGTGTAGTTTCGACAAAAAAAAATTTTTTTTTTCGCATGATAATGGCAAAGGTACGGCCAAAAAAATATTTTTTCTCTGACCGCTCTCCGCATTTCGCCTACTCTCTCGGCCGCAAAAATCGCTGAATATCTCGGCTGTTCCTGCATAGTGTGAGCTGAAACTTTCAGGAATTGATGTATGAAAATTGATTTTTTTTCGTGGAGACATTAGCTTCTACGGTAGAATATAACTTTTTGTGTCAAAATTCGTTAAAAAAACAGCCACTTTTTTGTCCAATTTCCATCTAAAAATCTCGGGAGTTTCTGCAAAGCGCGAGCTAGGAGTCTCGCATATATTATTTTAGAAAAAATATTCTGAATTTGTGCCTAGTTTCATCAAAATCTGACCGTCGAACTTCAAAGGCTTCCCTTGTAAAATCGATGCGAAGAATTTGGAATCACTTTTGTCGCTTGTCACCATTTGTTGTCAGGCAAATACGGACTTTTTCGGTTTCTAAAATTAAACCGAATACTTTGAACTTCATTTTTTACGATAAATTGATGAGTGAAGAACGCCGATATCTTCGTTCTCTTCGATTTTTAAAGGTTGTTTTTCCTTGTCTGGATCGGGAAAATTGTTTTATCAACAAGTTATTGAATGTATACTTTGAAAGGAGATGACTGTTAGGGTAATCAATCAGCTTTAAAAGCAGAAAAAGCAGATGAAAAATTCGCAATTCGAAACTTTTTCCTTCGCTTTTCACTAACGCACAGTGCATTTTCGGGTCTTCCGACAGTGAAAAAAACCTCAAGGAAAGCCGCTTACACTGTGCAAATTCCCCGGAATTTCGACTGAAATCGCCGAAACATCGCTGGCTTTGAGCTGAAAAAAGTTTGGCCTCAACGTCCAATTGAAGTGACGAACCTGGCAAAAACGTACCTTTTGCATCCGGGAAGCCTCAAAAAATGTAGCAAAATGCCTCCCTCTCCAATTAAAGACAACTCCGTTTTAAAGGCTCCCTCACAAGCGCGCTTTTGAAATCCGAGTTTTTTCACTTGGAGAGGGAGGCATTTTGATACATTTTTTGATACCTCCCGGATGCAAAATGGTACGTTTTTGCCAATGGATCACTGTATGTGACTTAGGGGATGTTCTTGCCAATTTTCAAAAATTTTAGCCCGCGTTTTGCAGACGGAGCCGAACTATTCAACCATCTTTGCAACAAGAGACTATGGGAAGTGAGGAGAGAATGCTATAGAAGAAACCAATTTTTCTCTGGCCTGCCTTCCTCATTTTCCATAATCTCTTGTCTGCAAAGACCGTTGAATACTTCGGCTCAGTCTGCAAGCCTCGACCTAAGATTTTCAAGGATTGATTTATGAGGAAGATAGACAAATTTTTGGTCTTCCAAATATCAGTCTGTCGGGAAAATAATGAGCTCTCTGTCGCAGCGAAATCGTGATCGCCGCCGAGAAAATGAATTATGTCGCGGAGAAAATCAAATAGTTTTTTGACTTGCGATGCGATTGTCGGTGCGACAGAGTGCTCATTATTTTCGCGACAGACTGCTACTACAAATTGAGCCCTAAAATTCAACAAAAAATCCCAAATTCGACCTACTTTTGAGCGCTCTCCCCACTTGATAGACCAATTTCATCCTCGGCCGAACCGCATGGCTGACGAAAATTTTGTAGCGCAGGTCTCGCACATGCTCATAGAGTCGATTTATCATCATTATTAGTAGTTTTCCATTCTCATTCGCTGTCCTCCATTCGTTGAACAGAGCGCAAAGCAATTCGGAGCCGCGAATTACTAATTCAACTTGAGATTTTTTGGAATTCTGCAGGAAAGGGAGGCATTTTATGTAGCGACGATGGAGGAACTGCAATTTGAGGGCGATTGAATGGGGTTTCAAGGGAGATTTGGGGAATTTTTATATTATTTTAGACGAGCGTTTTGATGGAAAAATAAAAGTTTTGGTGAAAAAATTACAATTTATGAATTGACGATGTAGGAAATTGAATTTAAAATAATTTGAATGATGATCAAAAGTGAAAAATCGCGAAAAAATATACAATTTTGTTTCCAAGAGCGAATAAAAATTCCGCAAAATACCTCCATTCCCTATTTTGCGGGATTTTTATTACCTCCTGGAAGCAAAATTGTGAATTTTTTGCGACTGGAGGTCCGTTGAGTAATATTGATAGATTTTTGAAAAAAAGTCTGATTTGTGGATGTTTTTGATCGTACATATTTTTTTTACAATTACACTACTGTCCACCACCATGTAAATTCACACCTATTTGGTTAATTTTGCCCCAAATCCAAAGAAATTACTCATTTCTTTGTCTTTGTTTCCCATTTCCACGAATCAAGCCAAAAGTGGAAAGGGAAGGGAGTGTGTACGCCCATAGCCCGTTGAAAGCACGCCATCCCGTCCGATCTGGCAAGTTAAGCAACGGTGCGCTTGATTAGTACTTGGATCGGAGACGTCCTTGGAATCTCAAGTGGCGTACGCATTTTTGACTTTTTTGATTTGAATAGACAATTCAGAATCGTATTTTATATGTTATTTCATGTCAAATGACCCCTTATTCAACTTCCTCGTCAACCAAAAAAATTTTAAAACCCCATCAAAACTTACAATGATCCGGACCAGAGTGGTGTTCACCACTCTCTCAAAGATCGGTTCTCCATTTCTGACGTAATGCTGAACGAAGAAACTGAGAATACGTTCGTTAAGCCTGGGGGCATTTGTCATTTTTCTGAAGGAAGAGCAAGGGTTACTGTAAAGTTACAACGAGAAAAGATGAACCGAGTGGAGTTGGAAAATTGATGGCCGTCATGATGACCGAGCTTTTGGAAAAAAATTTTAGAAAATGAAAAAATATGTCACCGCAGCTGGCAAAATACTTTATTTTTAAATATTTAAAAAATGGTATTCATCAAAATTTTAGATTAAAAAAATTTTTTTTTAAATACGAAAAAAAAATTATTTTCTTGAAAATTGAAGACGATTCCAAAAAATCCCGTCATTTCGACGAAATTTTTTTTTCAAAATAAAAATTTAGATATAAAAATGTTTTTTACAGCATTTTAATTTATATTAATTACAATTTACTATACAATTTATCGAGTTTTTACAAAAAAAATTCAAAAATTCCATTTTTTTCTCGGATAAAATTGAGAAATAAGAAAAAATTAATAAGAAAAACTTTTTTGTCAACCTCGAATGCCCGCAACATGAGAGATTCCTCCTCCCCAACCACAACAACACTGATTACAACACACGGAAATCTCTCAAAAAATTGTTTTTTTCGGGGGGCGTTTCGACTTTTAAAGGCGAATGGAGAAATTCTCTTTTTGTCATGCGATTTCTGATGGGGAAATTATGAAAGACCGTTGCACGTTATCGCTGGTTAAACCTCTCTCTCTTCGCTGTAGCGAAAAGATGAAATTTGAGGGGAAATGTTGGCTCTTACGCAAGTTTCGGGGAAATGTTTTGGAATAAGATTTTTTGAAAAAATTTTGATAAAAAACATCTCAAATGGTCGTATTTTAGTGAGTCAAGAAGTGTTGAAATTAAGTAAAAACTAAATTTAAATTCTGCCTGCGGAAAAATAGATTTAAAAAAAAAATTTTTTAATTGAAATTTTTTGCCAAATTTCAGCTAAAATAGCTGAAAAATCATAATAAAAGGGCGTATTTTAGAGAGTAATTGTGATATAAGACAATACGAAACAGATCTTTGTACTTTCCTACCGTTTACAAAACATACGATTTCTTCGAGGTAAACACAAATTACGAAAAAAGCAGTAATAAAAAACACCGACCCGCGTGGAAATCAGCTTTAAAATAAAGATAAAGCCTACAGTATTAACTTTTAAAAATTTTAAAATACGATTTCTGAAAACAATTCTTTAAAAAAATTCGCAAGGTGCAATCCAAAAAAAATTTTTTTTTGCACTGTGCAGAGCAATATTTTCACAAAATTTTTGCGCCATTCCCTTTCACAGGACATTATCCGCACATCTCAATTCAAAATTTTATCTATTTCGCACTGTGCATTCCAAAAATTGAAAATTTTTCGAACGCACAGTGCAAAAAAGCAAACTCGAAAAAACGTGTGTTCTACCGGTAAATTACGCGCCAAAAATATATGCAGAGCACAAAAGACAACACGAAAAATACTTTTCATACAAAAAGCATTCGAAAAGTTCGAGACCATAAAAGGAAATCGCCCTTTTTTCGGGGAAGAGAAGAGCGCACAGTGCGACGAAAAATCGCCCAGAGGGCGCAAAAAGCGCTGACCAAACCGGGGAAAAAGGTCGGGAAATGCGGGAAAAGAGCTCCGGAGAGTATTTAAATAACTTTTTATTCTTGCAATAAAACTAATTACACAAAATAATCGTCTAAAACCACAAGTTTGCATCATTTTTCGGCTGATATTCGATGCGTCGATAATCCGCGGTGCCGTCAAATTCGTCGTCAGAGTTGCGGAAACCCGCCACCGAGTTGGAAAAGTCTTCGGCTTCGGAATTCTCGTCCGTGTCGTCGCAGCGTTGCATGCGCATTTTGGGCTTGCGATTGCGGGTCCCGCGGCCCACAAACGGATCCTTCGGCTTTTCCGGCGGAGCGGGATGGATGAGGCGGACGAGGTGCTTGCCTTCGGGGGTGATCGTTCCATGGACTAAAAAATTTTTGGGGATCAGAAAAAAATTTGAGGCGAAATTTTTCGGAATGTTACTGTAGGTATAAAAAATGATACTTTAGATAAAAAAAACGATGGTTTTTTGAAAAATCTTGCTCCTTCTGGGGTCAGTGTTAGTTATAGAGGCCTTTATACACCTCTGCCTACAATTTCCGTCCATTTTCAAACAATTTTTTTTTATTTTTTCATCAAATCTATTTTTGAAAAAATTCAAATTTTTTCCACGAAAAAATCAGAAAAAAAAACTATAACACGCCCGCAAATACTACTAAAACTATAAACACGCCAGCCTGTACCTCTAAATACTCAAAAAATCTCGTTTTAAAAAATCCTAAACTTGCGTAAGAACAAAAAAAAAATCAAAAATTACCTTCCAAAACAATATCCAAAGTTCCCATGATGAGATCCTTGAAAGTGGAAGTGGATTTAAAGTCCAACAAGCGAGTGTCTTGCTCTAAAATTTCGAAAATCAAGCCAAAACATACCAACCCACCAATCAACGAGCATTTGAACGAAAGCGGGGCCGAAAACGAGGCCAAATCCGTCGGCATGGTGAACAACTCTTCGTGGGGGACAATCGCCGACGAGCCAATGTCAATAAGGTCCACTTGGAGCATCTCCATCCCCACCGTGTTGATGCGACATCGATGGAGTTGGCCTTGATGGCGGCAGACCGCGTAGCCACCTTGTACTGGCTAAAAAATTTATTTTCAATGGCCAAAACGTAAGTTAAATGTCAAATCCGTGATCAATATACTAGAATATACTCTTCGCGGTCAAATATTAGAGGATCGACCGGTCGAAAAAAATTTCGGAAAAAGTTGCGTAAGAACCAAAAAATTGGTCCTAATGCAAAATAAAAGGTTCTATTAGTATTTTCGTAAAGTTTATGGACATATTTCCCCTTTCGCACTGTGCATAAAGTGCGTCGGCGCCATAAATTTACACAGAAATCCATTGTGCGAAAGCGAAAAAATGTCCATGAACTTCATGACAATACCAAAAAACCTCTTATTTCGCACTATGACCAATTTTTTTTGTTCTTACGCAACTTTTCCCAAAACATTTTTCGACCGGTCGATACCCCAAAAATCGCCAAAATCACTCAAACCGCTTACATAATGGACCACATATCTCTGAATCTTCTCTTCCTGCGCGTCCAGCAAGTCTCTGAGGAAGCCCAATTTCCTAAAAATTCAAATCTCAAATTTCCGTCAACTAAAAACCACTTCAAAAACAAAAAAAAAACCTCCAAAATCCTCGACTCACGGCAAATCGAAACGTCGATGGACATGGAAAAAGATGGGTGAGATCGCGTTCAGGGGTTTGCATCGGACCCGCGCCCTCGGTTCGCCCATTGGAATCGTGGGCGGAGGCCTCGGGTGGGGAATCACGCGCTCATGAAGCGGGCAGATGCCGTAGCGGCCCGACGGCAGACTGTTGAGGATTCGCTGGAGGCACGGCAACGAGCAGGGCGGGTCGTCGAAGCGGCGGACAAAATGGCGTTCGTCATCAACGTCCGAATCGCTGCAAAACAAGAACAAAAAAAAACAAGTTGAGGGCGCAGCTCGGAAAAAAAAATGTTGCCAGAAAAAATCCGTCTCTCCTCAACTCACAGCGTGCTCAACGACGAAGAGTGGGACAGTCCGTTTACCGGCATCCAGACCGTTCTAACCGGCTGTCTTCCCATTGCCAAGACAGGCCTAGTTGCATTGTGCGGGGCGATCATGGCGCCAATCCCAAATCCCCTCAATGGCTTCGGAGCGGTGACCAACCGCCAGTAGGATCCCTTTTCGTGCGAATCGGAGGCACGCCATTCTCCGGCATGTCTGGCGGGTTCGAGATGATCCGGAAGGGGTTTCGCGCGCTGAAATTCAAGAATAATATGCTAAAATCGTGGCCTCACGGAGAAAAATTGATTTTAAAACGTCTAAAATCAGCGCGAAATAACTGCTGATGACAAAATGGGTCAACTCTTCCTTTAAAAGAGAAAATCATTTTTGAGGGGAAGACTTGACTCAAAGTCTTTCATGGTATTCCAAAATCCGTCTCACGACTTCAAAAGCAGAAGCTTGACTTCTAACTGTCTTAAAATGATGTCTTCTAACTATTCTGAGCCTAAACTTCCGTTCCACCCGCTAAACTTCCAAACGGGTCAAGTCTTCCTCTCCAAAGCCGAAACTGTCTTATTCGAGGGTACGACTTGACCCATTTCAAGAAATTTATCCACAATAAGCTAAAAACGTCTCCAGCTCTGCAAAATCACCTACCGACGCCAAATAGCCGGCCTTCATCATCGACGGGTTAACACGAGCCGACTGACCGCCCATAGGTCTCATGAATCCGTTGCATTGGTCCATGCCGCCCGCATGGAAGCTTTGAGTGGACGTGGAGTCGGTCATCAGCTAAAATACGGGGAAATATTCCTAGAATTCCTCGAAAATCCAGAAAAAAATCGAAAAGTATGAAAATCCCCTCAAAACTTTCAAAAAAACGTAAAAAATCCTAAAAAATCGCGAAAACCACCCAAAAACTCACGTCAAATCCATCGTTCAGGACCTTGGTCGGACGCTCATTGGGAAGTTGGTTGCCGCTGGCCGAGTTCTCAACCGGATCTTGTTCGTTTTCATGGCTCAACATGGTCAACAAGTTTGACTGCCCAATTGATCTGGACTCGTTGAAAATGGGAGTTTTCCAAAATTACCGTGGATTTTATATTCGAAATTTGCATAAATCTCAAGAGGAAAATTCACATAAAAACTGGCAAAACTCATTTTTCGAGGGGATTTTCAATCGAATTTCCAAAAAAACAAAAATATGCGAAATTCGCATTTAAAAAAATTTGCATAAATTTGCATATTTCTTCAAATTGTGTAGGAAATCAAATTTCCCATACTTATCGTCTCCCAGACAACTTTTCACGACTCCACAAACGTTTATAATCCTAAAATACGCTAAAATTTTACAAAAAATCTCCTTTTTCAACTATAACTTTAGTATTTATTAAACCCGTAAACCATCAAAAAAAATATAATTCAGAGCCTTTCACAGCCCGTTTGTTATAGAACATACATTATAATTAATCTTACTGTAAGAAAATTTAGCGACATTTTATACGAAAAAATCCGATATCTAGAATAATATTGTTGTCAGAAACCCAAACGAAAAAACGTAAATACCTGAGTAAAAAATAGCTAAGGTTACCGTACCTTAAGCATCTTGTAAATATTACATTATCCTCATCAAAAATTAGAGTTAAAAATTAAATTTTCGGATAAAAAATCTCATTTTTTTGACTTCACAAATTCAAAATACCATATGATGAGGATACTGTAGAGTCCCTAAATTATGTTGAGCGAGTAAAAATCCAATTAAATTTTTAAAAAATTCCAACCCAAAAAAAATCATCTTTAGTATTGTCCGTAGCGTTCCAGCCCCGAATTCGGAGGGTAGAAGGGTTGGCTGTGGTAAAATTCTTGGGGAGGATGATTGGGGATCGTGTACTGCATCTAAAATCAGAAAACTGTGTATAATTTCACCAAACCTAATTTCAGGGAAACACTTGACCCTAAATTCCAAATACAGTAAAAATGAGGGTTTCAAGGCCAAAAATGTTTCGATTTTACCGCAAAATGTGCGCTCACAATCAAATTTCACATTTTTACGAACCGGGTCAAGTCTTTCCCTCAAACTAAAAACTTTTATTTACGGCGGTAAACTTGACCCAAATTTTTCCAAATCACAACAACCGTATTTTAAACCTCTAAAGCACGAAAAATATAGTCTTACGGGAATCCTTTCACTCAATTTCATCCTTCAAGATCATCAAAAATCTCCAGAGAAACACTTGACCCAAAATTTCTTCAGAGAAACACTTGACTCATAGTTTCCAAATCTGTTCAAAACAACTCCAAACCGCTTACCGCTATTGGTGGAGGTGGAGGAGGGCCTGGGCTGTATATGGCTTCATACGGAGGGTGATTTAGATGAGGTGGGGGTTTCATTCGAGGTGAAGTGTAGACCATGGTGGGCGGTGGAACTGGACGCGAAAACTGCTGCGGTGGGAATGGCTGAGGGGGTAGGTTGATAAATTGGGGTTTGCTGATCGGATTCATGGGGAGCATGGGCGGTTGGTGGTAGCTGTGGACGTACTGGAAGCCGACCGGCATATTCGGGACCTAAAACAATAAAAAACCCTCAAAACACTTTACCTGAGGTTGCATGGGCTGTAGTGGGGCGTATGTGAAAATCGATGGCGCTGGACTTCCTCCATGAACATAGTCCGGCGGAGCGGAGGAGTTTTGGAAACGTCTGCTTTCGGGGGCGGAACGGAACGCCGAAGACCCCGAATTGAAGCCGGCTTTCCCGTATTGGCTCGGTTTCGAGCTGGGACGTCTGTCTTTGTCTCCATTCGCTTCAATTTTATCCACTTTCTCGGGTTTTTGAGGTTTTTCGATATTATCCTTGGTGTCTTTGGTCTTCTCCTCGTTTTGTACCTGCTTTTTCGATGAAACCTTCTCTCCTTTGCAGTTTTTATGTTCTTCAGGGTCTTTGTCTTTTTTCTGGACATCATTTTTGCTGTTATTTTTTCTTTCCGACCTCTTTTCGACCGATCTTTGACGTTGGCTTGAAACTGAATTTTGAAGGCTCTGCTTGGCCCAGGCCGGGTACATGATGTTGTGGGAGGTCTTGATAGGGCTGGGACTACTGTTTTCGTCTCCATTACCCTCAAATTTATTCAATTTCTCGGGGTTTTGAGGTTTTTCGATATTATCCTTGGTATCTTTGATCTTATCCTTATTTTCTCCCTGCTTTTCAGGTGAAACCTTCCCCGCTTTGCAGTTTTTTTGTTCTTCAGGGTCTTTGTCTTTCTTCTGGACATCATTTCTGCTTTCATTTTTGCTTTTATTTTTTCCATCCGACTTCTTTTCGACCGATCTTTGATGTTGGCTTGAAACCGAATTTTGAAGGCTCTGCTTGGCCCAGGCCGGGAACATGTTGCTCTGAAAAGCACTGATAGGCCCTCCTCGCATGTTGGTTGGGGGTTGAGGTGGTTTCGCGGCGGGTTGGGCACTTTTTACGCTTTCGTTGCGCAAGGGACGGGTGGTTTTTGATTCCGAGCCAATTTTTCCCTCATTTTTTGGTTGTTCCAAACCTCTTCGATCATAATCTCGACCGTTGTTGACGCTGTGCTCAGTTTTGTATGGGATTGGTCTTGGGTTCGCGGTCGGCTTTCTCAGCGCATAAATTTCTTTCACCTTCTTCGAGGAGTTCGAAGAAGCGGGCGGAGACTCCGGAAGCTGCGATTTATTTTCCACTGGGTCTTCGAAGCTATTCAGGTCCGATTCCTTGTCCAATTCTCTTCTAACTTCCCGCAATCTTTGCTCTCGTTTGTATTCTAAAAACGGAAATTGTTCGTCTAGTACAATATAAAGAAGTGTTCATACGACGCGCAGATTGGCTTCCAATTTTTTAAGAATGCTCTTTCCAACTCATACTTTAAAATTCCTAAAAATTCCAGTTCGTATCTTGCATGGATCGCTAAAATTTTCAACTAATTACCCTAACCTTCACATCTAAAATTCCCAGCGATTCCCAACAACTTTGAGCTAAAACATTCTCCAACGTCTCAAAATATCATAGTCTCAATATGCACCAAGTTTCATCAAAATCCACGCGTCAAATTTTGAGCACATCCCTGATGCTGTACTAGACAAAACAAAACCGAGAAAGGCCAAATACTCTTACGAAAACCTAAATTTGAAGAAACAAATCAAATCAGAACTTACCATGTATCTTTTCATAGACGTAACGCAAATATTCCCGTCTGTTTAGCGGGATTTCATTGAAACGGCGGGGGTTAGCTCCAGTGACCATTGTTACGCAAATTACACTCTGAAAACGTAATAATTTAGAGCGTTTATGGAAAAAATTACTCGACAAGACTATGAAAGGTAATTCCAGCAAAAAACAACCTAAAATTTATCATTTCCTGATATTATCCATGAGCCATAATCAAAAACGAAGAATAAGGAAAATTTACGGCTATACTGTAGAAAAATTTTTCTAAAACAGCCACCGAATACTCTATCAAACCTTGTTGATCATGCTCAGTTAAAAATTATAAAAGAAATCTTGAGTTATTGATGTTATCTATTAGACGAAGAAGGACATCGAGAACATGAAAAATATAACCCTGAAACATCAAAATTCTATATGAAAAGGATCATCGTGACCAGTAGAACACAATAACTCAGGACATGCGCAACAAACCACGTGAAAATGCATTGAATCTTAATTAACTTGTTTTAAACATCATGGATAATAAAACTTTGAATTTCCTAAGAACTAACAAAGAAAAAACATGTACCTAAAATTTCTATTACGCAGATCACAGCCTGGTGCAGCTCGGCAACACTCAAAAGCCCGTTCAACATCTCTAAATCCAGAAGAACACATCAAAAAAATTCACCTACCTCATACGGCTGGGAAGCTGGCCAAAGTCAGTGGTGAACGGGTTTTCTGGTATTACAGTTGTATCAAAGGTTAATTTCACGATCCTGAAATCCACAACATTAAAGATTTAGGCTGTTTCCTAAGAAAAAATGCCGAAATTCGAAGCGGACGGGATCAGATGTCAAGTGCAATATAAATTGAGAAAAACTATAATCTTCTGCCACAAAGACTAGTAAAATAGGCTAAATAGGACTCGGCAAACGTGATAGACGCTATTTATTCCAATCTAGAGAGCTTCAACACTACGTTTTCACCAAGATTTTTTGGCTTTCGGAAAAAATTTTCAAAAATACGTTGACCAAAAAATTACCGACGAAAAATAAATATTTATGGTGCAAAATGTCGCAAAATTTTTTAAGAATTTACTATACGATAACCGGACGAATACGACCAACGATTGCATTGTTTCCATTGATTCTTTATTTATCAAAAAAAACTTCAACTTTCTTCTATCACTGGAATATTTATTAACCCATTTAAATAGACAAAAAGAATACACTGGGAAGAATTTCTGGAGGGTCTACAGCCTGCATGATACACTAGACATCAGAAAACTGTTGTCGGATAACTGTAGAAACGAAATTTCGGTAGGCGACATTTTATACGAAAGATTCTGATCTCTAGTATAACATGGACTGTTTCGACCCAAACAAAGACTTTCGGGTTCTAATTTGCAAAACACACAAAGTTACAGCATTTTTAGAGTACTGTAAAAGCATTATCCTCCCAAAAAATTGAGCAAAAAATCTTTTTTCTTGGATTCGAAAAACAAAAATGAATTTTTTATATATGCGGAGGATACTGCTGGGTCCCTGAGTTAATTGAGTTCATAAAAAATCCAATCACAACATAAAATATATCAAAAATTTGGGAAAAACCATCATCCTTGATGTTGTTCTTGATGCTCCACGCTCGGATTAGGCGACGGTGTGGCGTAGAACTGTTGATTGGAGTAGAACTGTTGAGGTGGACTTGCGACCGAGTATTGAATCTAAAAATGGTAAAAATCAAGTGTAAAATCATCAAAATTGATACGAGGGAAACACTTGACCCAGAACTCCAAATACACCAAGAATTACAATTCGAATACCGAAAACTACAAAATTCGTTTGTAAAATGCCTTATCATGTCATCAATATCCTTTTACACCACTTTTTCAATTTGGGTCAAGTCTTCTCCTCAAAACCAAAAACTTCATTTACGGGGAAAAACTTGACTCAAACTGCCTCAAAATTTATAAATCGTCTAAAAAACTCCGCAATGTCTCCACCCCGTCTTATAACCACCCTCTTTTCTATATCATACCACTTTATAAACCTCCTAAAATTCTCAGAGAAACACTTGACCCATTTCGTCCAAAAACACTCAAATCTCCTCAAATTTCCTCCAAATCCACTTACCGGTACTTGCTGAGGATGCTGTGGAATGTACATTGGTTGATATGAGCGGTTTATATGGGGTTGGGGGATCATTTGAGGTTGCGCATACACCACAGCACCCGGCTGAACTTGGGCCGGAAATTGTTGAGATGGGTATGGCTGATAGGGTTGGGCCACATATTGCGGGGTGCCGATCGCATTCAAGGGCAGGATGGACTGTTGATGGAAGTTGTGGACGTATTGGAAGCCGGCCGGCAACGTGGCGACCTAAAATAAGGTAAATTTTGGTAAATTTGACGTGAAATAGGGTTGTAAACTGCATGAAATTCAGTGATATTTCCGTAGCTACCATGGCTACAACATATTCGAGCTAAAATTGAAGTAAACTCAACAAAAAACTTCAAAATTTTTTCTGCGAATTTCATGAAAAAGGCGAACCAAAAACAGGTCAAAAACCCCTTTAAAACTCTACAAACTGATTCCATCTATTCTACATCCTTTAATTAACTCATATTCTTCCTAAAAAACACCAGTTCCCCCTTTAAAATCCACCCACATTATTACTATCAGCCTTTTAAGACCCTCGAGTCCAATATCCCCTACTACAATATAAACGCTCACAACTCTCTCACCTGCGTCGGGATCTGCTGCATCGGTGCATAACTAACGATCATTGGTTGTTGAAACTCTTGGGTGAAATACTCCGGCGGAGCGGAGTGCAGCGGGGTGGAGTTTCGGGAGCTTCGAGTTTGAGGTCTCTCGGAGCCGGGACGGAATTCCGGGGCGGTCACATTGAAGCGGAACTTCCTCTCCTGGCTGGATTGGCTCTGTTCTGAGCCGGCTCGACTAGGTGACGCTTGTTTATCCTCAGTTTTGGGGGACTTTTCGGGTTCCGCGGGCTTTTCGATATTATCCTTGACATCTTTGGTATTTTCGGTCGTTTCCACTGGTTTTTCAGGGGTTTTATTTTTCGATTCCTCCTCCATATTCTCTTTTGGGGGCTCTTCCTTCTTCTGAACCATATCTTCAGTCTCGATTTTAGCCTCAATTTTCGTTTCGACCACTTTTTCCACCTGGACTGGAGCTGAATTTTCAGCCTTCTCCTTGGGCTGCGGGGTATTTCCCGTTGACACAGTGCTCTTGACATTCCCCAGAGGCTGAGTGAATGCGGATTGGGTTGGTTTCATGCTAGCTGGGAGAGTTCTGTTCCATTTCGTCCTATTCACATAGGTCCTCTCAATTTTCGGTTCTTTTTTCAGTTTCCCCTCATTTTTCAAGTTCTCCCCGCTGGCTAAGACCTTCTGCGGCGTGGTTCGATCCAATTTCGGTGGGTTCTGTGCATTCTCTTTCCCTACTTCTTCTTTCCTCTCAATTTTAGCGGTTGGTTTCGGTTTTTCGGCCGACTTCTTCAATGGCACGACTTTTGGAAGCTCTTTCGGAGTCGACTCCTTCCTCCAGGAGTTGGGCGCGGTTGGTGGCGAGGGTCGGAGTTGTTCTCGAGTCTCTGGAGGGTCTTCGAAGGCGGTGAGATCCGTCTCCTTGTCCAAATCCCGCTCCTCATCGTCGTTTTCGAGAAGTGCGTGGTACTTGCTCTCATCATTGCACTCGATCTCACGCGCAATCGCTTCAGCACGCCTTCGAGCAGCTTCGTCGCCGGTTGGCATTGCTCTGAATGCGAAATATTATTCTTTATCCATCAAAGTTTGAAAAGGTGTCATGGAGAATATAAATCGTGTTAAAAATCGGAGAAACCCTTCTTGAAGTGACCTAAACTTGGCAAGAAAAAGAAGATAAAAGTCCTTACGTGCTGTAGGTTTCAATCCCATTGAAGGTTGAGGTCACACCAAGCTTCTGATTTATGGCAAACATCTCTTCCACCGACCACCTCTTTTTCTCCTCATAATAAACGGATGGTAGCTCTATGTCGGGATCCGGCTGCCATTCCTCGAGCTCCTTGTCTTCCTCTATGACATCGTGATACTCGCGGTCAGTTTTGAATTCTAAAAAAGGCGAGTAAAATTATATTGTACTAGACAAAGTAGATCGAAGAAAATCAACACGAAACAGGTGGAACGGACAAAATAAGCACAACCGTCACTTACTGCTCGTTCTTCCATTGCCGCAATGCAAATATGCCAGTGAACTTAGTGGGATTTCCTTGCAACGGCGGGTCTTAGCTTGATCCACCATCGTCACTCCAAGCATACACTGAAAAGGCGAGATATTTTTCATTGCCATCAAAATATATTAATTTCTTGAGCTTCTCAGAACAAATCCTATCGAAAGAAAACATAAATTCCTCTTTTTAGATATTATCCATGAGCCGAAAATGAACCTCAAGAACAAGTCGAAAATAGGCGTAAACTAGCAAAAGTTTGTATCCATTCTCTCCATGTGACCTCGATAATACAAAACCATCACAACCCTCAAAAATTTAAGCGTCCTACAACCCGAAAAACCCCAGTCCATATTGGACCTCATGAATAATATAAAATTTTCATTCTCCCGGGTTTTCTAGCGAAAAAAAGGTCTCTACAGACGGATTAAGTTCAAGATCTGTCTTTCGCACCCATTAAAGAACATAAACCGTTGATCTTCGACCTAAAAGAAGAAGAAAACAATAAAAACATTCACCTACGTCATGCGGGTGGAAGGCCTGCAAAAGTGCGTGATGAACGGTACCTCTGGGATCACTGGCGTACACAAAGTAAACTTCACGACCCTGAAAAGAAAAACATGAAGAACCGAGCAGTATAACTCTAAATTAACCATCGAATCTAAATGAAAACACCAGGTGACTAGTGCAATATAAATTGTGCAAAAACCAAGTTTGAAAACACAAAAACAGAACAAGTGCACCTTAGCAAACACAACGGATGTTATTTATCCGGATTTATGGAGCTGGACCACGTGCTTCGCCAATCGTTTTTCGGATTTCGGACGAAAATTTTTGACATCAATTTTTCCGAAAAAAATCATCGATGAAAAATGAAATCTGTCGATGAAACAATTCATAAGCAACTTGAAAAGAAATCTTACAAACAAATTTGAATAGTTTATAAACTTCTCTTCATTTTACACGACAATTTCTGATGTTGCACTAGCTCCTGCGGCAAAATTTAAAATTTTTTGTCGCAAAGTACGTGACTCAAGAGAAATAACGAAAAAGTCCTCGAAATTGGCAAAATGAATTCGAAAATCGCTCACCAGCATCTCAAGGAGGTGTCGTTTCAGCTCCAGGCCGGGCCGAGACGGAAGTCGCATGGTGAAGGTCGAGTTTATTGGTTCCGGGATGGCTTTCGTCTGCGAGCCCGTCGAAATCTGATTTATTTTGATGTCCGTTTCGGGCTTGACGTGAGGGAAACGTTGAATTATTGCGACATGCTCTTGCACTATAATATCAGCTGCGTCCCGAAGCGAAAACAATGAATGCCAAAATTTCTTGGCATTCCGCTTTTGCCGGTTATACGGTACCGGTGACTTCTAAATTGCATTATAATCATCATAGCCAACATTTGTACATACTTTTAGACCATCTACAGCTATTTTTTACACTAAAGCACCAAGTGTAATATAACGTTTTCTTGTTTATAGCTTCTTTTAAATTAGTCAACAACTCTTAAGGGCATGGTAGACAAAAAAGTGGGGGAAAGGCAGCCAGAAACAACAAGAACCGTAGCAGACAGTAATAAGAGACCAGGATTACTCAAATGAAGACCTTTAAGGTGGATTCCCATGGTTAACGTAAATTTTTTGGGTTACTGTAATTTTTACAGTATCCTTTATGTGAAGAAAAGGATAAACTAACCCGGATAAGGCCAATGCTGCATACGGCAACCGATAAGTGCTTTAAAATCTCCGCAAAATCATCGAGAGGAAGAGTTGACCCAACACCGGGCAACCGGGTTTGGGTCAACTCTTCCTCTGGTCGGGAAAGTCCGAGAAATCGACCAAAAATCGAATCCATTTTGCAAAAAAAGACCAAGACAGGGGGTTTTACGAAGTAAATCAACCAACAATGACTTCCAAATAGTAGACATTCATTCGGGCGAAACAATAAAATATTATGATACGGTTCTGCGGCGTGCCCTGGTTTAGTCCGAGTCCTCCGCGGCTTCCACCGGCCGTTTGCCGTGGATGGCTTCGGAGGCGTCGGCTTCTTGGTCGAGGCCTTTGGGGGCGACCAGGCCCTCGTCGTCGCTGGCTTCGGAGCCCGAGTCGGAGGCGTTTTCTTCGTTGAGGCCGAGCAGTTCCATGCGTTTTTTGATCTCCTCCTCGTCGAGGTCGGTGACCACTTTGGGCTGAAAAATGGGGAAAAATTAATTTTCAAGCGATTAGAACAGATCATAACGATCAAAGAAGGTAAAAAAACGGGAAATTTTATAAAAAAGTAAAAAAAAATCGAAAAAAAATTTCTATTTCCATGATTCCTAAGGCACCCAGCTCTTCCAAACTTATCAAAATTTCATAAAAACCCTTCTCACATCTCACAAATTACAGTAACCTCTACTACAATCAATTTCCCAAATTTCCAAAATTTGGCAAGCTGCGCCCTGACCAATCTCCTTGATCCTCGACTCACCGGCATGACAAACTTGAAGGTTCCTCCTGAAGCCTCGATTGACTGTTTAATCTTGTCCAGGGCGTTGTTAACCGCCTCCATTCCCTCTTCCCGATCCGTGGTCTGGGCCGTGACAACAAACAAAGGAGCCGCAATCAGATTGATCTAAAAGCCAAATCACAAATCAAAAAGTGCTTCTACTCACCTTAATTGGCATTTGTTCCGTTGAGCACTTCTTTCCCTCCAACAATGCAGTTTTGACGGCTTCGATTCCGTCGTACGAAAAACAACTAACTTCAATGTCCGAGCGGATCTTCAAGGCCTGTGGCATCAGCTTCTTGCGGATCTCTTCCAAGAGCTTTTCCTTCACATCGTTACCAATTTCACACTCATCAAAGACAGTTGAGTCGCTAAAAGTGAATTTTTGAGTTATTGATGTCAAGTGTAATATCTGAGACAAAAATTCATGATACCTCGGAAAACAAGTTTTATCAGAGTTATTATTTCCCAATAATCCTTAAAAAGCTAATTGTCAATCTTATACTCTTGTACTCGACCTATAAAATCATCAATTCTCATTTGATGTCAAGTGTAGTATAATATACCGCAATCCCCCAAAATTTTCAAATAAAGTCATTTCTATACTCAATCAGCCCTGTCACCGCTTTTCAAGCCACTTAGACCACCTCTAACCTTCCACTTTACCATAAAAATCATCAATTTTTATCTGATGTCAAGTGTAATATAATATCTTTAGTGCCCAGAAATTCCACGAGAACTGACGTTTTCTAGTAACTACAAGTCATATCGAACACACTGCTACCAAAACCTCATCCGTCTCCATCCATTAACCCCTTCAAAACCTCAATCTAAACTTACGTCAAGGCCTTCTTGAAGATATCGTAAGCTCCGGCCTTTTTCTTGAGTTTCCGATCAAAATGCCAGGCAGTTTTCTCGTACAGCTGCTCCAGCTCCTCATTCGTGGTGTAGCCGAGCTGTTCGGCGATGTGTCGGAGGATGCTGTTGATGGCTTTGGCTCGAGCGAAGCGTTCTTCACATTGCAGAAGGTCCTTCGAATAAACCCGACGTTTCGACAAGTCAATGTATCCTGCAAAAAGATGCTTTATCATCCTCATCCTTCTGCATAGTTTCTCTAAAAGCAGAAAACAAAAAAAAATCGAAAAGATCTTACCTTTGTCCTTATCCACTCGGATTACCACCACACATTCGGAGCGACCGACGCGAATAAGTTTGTTCACCGACCGGATACGGCGTCTGGACAACTCGGACAGCAAGATCATACCGTCCTTGTTGTTGTACTCGGACAGTGTCACATATGCGCCCATTTCGGCGATTTTGTGGACCTTCACCACCACCGTGTCCTCCACTTCGGGGAATTCATTGGCATAGAAGCGACAGGTCAACGTCATGGCTGTCTGAATTGTAACCCTGCAATTTTTAGGCTCTAATAGACATAAAAATGCCATATTCGATGGATTAAAACCAACTCGACATCAAAAAATGACAAATTTTTGGAAAATTTTACATCAATATATTATACATGCCAAAAACGGGCTAAAAGTATTTGGATTCCAACCAAGTTGAAGTCAAATCACATCCACACCACAGTAATTCTATCTCGCAACTTTATTCAACATAACAAAACACTGTAAATAATGTTTGGATAGCCGAAGATCCACAATTATTACAAAAAATTAAACACAACAAGGGCCTAGAGTAGATCAAAATATGATAAGAGCTTTCATGAAGGGATTAGAATGCCTGTTTACGACATTAATTTAGCTGTTTTTGCATTTCCAGACAAAAAAAATATGAAAAATTACTAAAAATTGATCTAAAATAAGGTCGGAAATGCCAAAATCAGCCTCAAAAAGTCATTTGTAGCGCATCCAAATTCCCATGCAATCCAATTTATTGAGGTAGCCCAATGAGCGCGTTCATGTCCTTAGGCAAGTAGGCCACATTCTTCGATTTGGCCAAGACTTCCGCGATTTCTTCGGCGGCTTCGATTTTTCTCAGTTCAATGAGGCCGTCGCCGGCTTCAGCGAACGCTTGAGCAAGGAGTTTGGAGGCCTGAGCATCTCCCTCAGCCGTTGTGATAGCCGCCTTCTTCATCTGCTCGGCTTTTTCGACCAAATAACGGGCCTTTTCGGCTTCTTGTTGGGCGACTTGCTTCATTTCAACGGCTTGGGTGAACTCGCTACCGAAAGACAAGTGAGTCTAAAAGTAATTAACAGTTAGAGCAACCCTCCATCTTTGTTTTGATTTGAAGAAACGCTCATAAATCGTTGAAAATTCACATAAAATTGGCGATATTAACTTAGGTCAGTCAAATCGCCGTTTCACCGAGTAGATCACGGATTTACAACGAATACATTGCTGCAAACGCCGTAATATCTCTGTCTACTCTCAGCGCTTCTCGGTAACATCATTCCAGAAGTTAATTTGCCTAAAAATCGAAGAAAAATGTCAAAATCTTACAATTGAGATGTCATCAAGGAGAAGTCCGAATTGTTGGGCTCTCTTGGCCAACTCGATGGAGACCCGTTGGGAGACGCTTTCTCTCTGTGTGATCATCTCATGGGCATCGTATTGGGCCTAAAAATCGAAAACTTTATAAAGATTTTAAAAATTTATATTACAGTAGATGTCAAATTACAAAAACAGCTAAAAATAGGTGTTTAAACAGTAATTTCAAACCAAAATTAAGCCAAAAGAACCATAAGAGAATGTTTGAATTATAAGAGCACTTACAACGACAGCCTTGAGCACTTCATTTGTGATAGATGGCAAAACTCTTTCAGCATAGTCTTGTCCAATATTCAGGTAAATATTCGGCAGTTGGTTAGGCTCTGGTCTATGGAGAATACGAAGAGTGATTGAGACATTTTGCAAATCTGAAAAAAATAATCTAGCTCGAAAATTGACGAATTTTTTCGATCTTCACCTTGATCTTTGACGAAAAAATTGAAAATATCTAAACACAGAATTGACAAAGCTCCAAATCCTTACCTTTACTACCAGTGATGGTCGTTATAACTCTGGGTGTGGAGCGGATGTCGAAAACAATCGGCCGTTGGACCCACGGGATCAGAAAATGAGTCCCTTCCCCAACAATAAAGTCCTTGACTCCAGCGAACCGGTCGAAAATCACTGCTCTTTGTCCACCATCCACTAAAAACAACCGTTCATTAGAGTGCTTGCTGGACTTGATTTGATGGAAAATAGGCACAACAGCAGAGATAACGCCACCTTTCAAAATAACGCCTTTCCCTCGCCTAAAACGCCAAAAACAGAGAAAACTAAGGAAATTACCGTTATAAAGCGCTGATTGCGCTACGCCGCCGGCAACAGCCAACCCAACACCGATTTGTCCAAGCCGACTGAGAATTTTCTGGGCAACCGCGGACATTTTTCAACCTGAAATGTGCGGAAAACTAATGAAAAGCCGGCAATTTTAATGGTCAAAGATAATATAACTCGATTTCAATGTAAAAATAGGGTTTTCATGATTAAAGATACCCAAAAAGTTGGCAAACACGATGGAACTTTCTAGTTTTACATCATTTTCCCAAAAATAACAAAAAAATTTTCCCACTTTGGCATTATGTTTCAAATTTTGTTTTCGTGGTGGGACTCGCACTTCACTGCAGGAAATGGCCTACAAATTTACAGAAAACTGTGCAATGCGTTTTGAGTTTATTTTCATGAACAAACAACATCAAACAAAATATTTATATGATCTTACAGATATTTTCGATAAAAGTTGTCTACTGCAATATCTTTTACACAAAATTATTGAAAAAGTTATGGAAGGAACATAATGGGGCTGAAATTATCTGTTGGTGGATTGGTACATAATTTTCGGCAGCTGTTTGACGTGCATTCACATCCATTTTCCATGTAACTTTCTCCTCAAGAGTTCTTTATAGACGATGGCTCATTATATACCTCCGTAGCCCACAGTAGGGACAGCCTGATTCACCGTCAACCCTGAATCAATGCCCATAAGTGGACCTCAGAAATTTTGCCTAATCTTCATATGATTATATTGACTTTTTTGGCCTGATGATTGACTTTTCGAACCCAATGAACGGCGACCCAAAACATAACAAAAATGTCTCCCGCCCACTTTTGAGTTTCGTCCAAACGAAGTGTCACGATTGACAAAAAAAATAAAATAAAATAACTCCGCGGAAAAAAGATGTTTTGCGACAAGTGTTTCTGCCACACTATTGAATCTTATGTTCCATTTCTGCTCAATAATGGGTATTATCACACATTTCACCTTAGCGACAATATGTGGACTCCTTTGAATGGCTTGTGTTCCACTTCGACCACACGTTTACTTGCTAGTATGTTTGATACTGAATTTAAGTATTTTTGTCCGATTTATCGTCCTGTTTCTCATGTTCAATTGTATCACCGCACACCTTGTAAGTATGCATTATGTTTATTATGGTTTTTTAGCCGTTCATTGTTTCCGGCCATATTATTTCACAATTACTCTACTGCATACCGCACCTCGTAAGAATGAGGTTTTCTTTTCCTCCCTTCCAATCCATGTGGATGTCGTCGCGTTCAAGGCGCTGTTTGAATGCTGAACCTCCAGGAATTGATGTGGCCGAATAAATGATGCAACATCTGCAAAAGAGCTAAACATCGCAATTGGGGTTGTTAGCTATTTGCTTTAATTGCCTGTAATTGAAACAATCTTTTTCTATTAACATAATGAATTGGGAAATAAATTTTGACAAGTAGCCTCATAAAAGCTGCAAAATGAATACGGTGTGCATATTATTCAATTAATTAGTAGTCACAAGACAAGTCCGTATAAAGCCGACCTCTCTGATGCAGTATTCACAGTCGCCTTCTATTTGTCATATTTCTCACGAAGGATGTTGGCCTTGATTGTGTGGCTATCTGCGGTCGCCTTAAGACCGGCTTACGGTTTCTCACCGAGTAGTGCGTGTGTTCACAATGCGACTTACATGCCGAGCAGCGTTTACCCGTGCCCAGCGAACGAAACCTGCATCGAAGTTAACTTTACCAATTTTACGGAATACATGGAGGAATACCATGTAGGTCCTTTCACTTTGTTTAACGGCCGCAAATTTTTACAGGACCAGAACGAACCGTTATATTTCGCTTCGTATCATTCTAGTAAGTTAACAATACCGATCGCTATGATTTTAGAATACGACAACAACACTGGAAGGTTTACTCGCGGGCCTTTTTGCAAAGAGGGAGAAAGGAGGGCGTAAGTGCCACGGCAAGCGTTTATTTGTCTTCTTCAGAGTGTTGCCTTTTAGATGGATGACAAGTCATCGTATATACGGCTCCCAGAACCCTGAGCTCTTCCTTCACCTGATGAACGATCAAGTAGAAATTGTCACAATGGAAGAGTAGGGACGCATTTATCATCTAAACATTTGTCATCTATATAAATACCATTTTAGCGCGCCTTTAGCAAACGTTTCGAATGACCTGAAATATAGCATCGCAAGTCTATTATCCCCACAATTGGCGGACACCCAAGTAAAAAGCGCCTTTGTCTTCCAAAAATACCTTTTCTTAAACGCTACGACTGCGATAGACACAACCAAGCTAAGCAGCACATCCAACCTTAAAAAAGGAATAAATGACCAAGCCACCCACGAAACAAACAACACTGGCTTGATTGGACTAGCCGAAATCCCATCAGAACGTGTTAACTCCACAACCCTGCAGCAAATACGAGAGCACTGCTTTGTAGGTTTATTGCATCCCTAACGCCATACGAAACCGTCTAGAATCCGAACGAATATTGCGCTACCGATATAAGCAATGGTGAACTGTACGTTCATAATCGACCAATTGCTTACAAATTCAAAGACGTCCTTGTGGAAACCTATTGGTTCCAGTAAGTAAACGTGAGTTCGAAGATACTGTTTCAGACGCCACTGTGAAGTGCTTCCGATGTTTCGCATACGTCATCGCAAAATGCCGGGAAAGTGGGTTCCCACCTTCTAATGTTACACACAAAACTTTTAGCAAGGTATTTGACTTCCCAGAGGTCCAGGGGTTTATTACGCATAATGACAGTCTGGATTGGGGCGGTCGCAGAATGGACCGTCGCAGCATCATGCCAATCATACGTGGAAATGAGCCAATCTTTGAATTTATAAGCAAACACACCACAATGGCCCCACCATCGGCATCAACAGCACCTCCACCTTCAGCGGCGCCAATCCTGGGCGGGAATGTGCTAATTGAGGCGGCCAGCTCCGTTATACATTCAGCCAACGGCAGCAGTGTCGCCAAATATCTTCGTGTCTTGATTCCGTTTTGGTAAAGCATGGAACGTTTCATGAAATAAAATTTTAATGTTGCTGTTATCGTTGCATAGTGGATTTTGAAACTACCAATATGAGGTCCCGGGTTCGAGTCCGGGTGGATGCAAATCACGGGAAATTGGGCGGCAATGTATGGAGGTACCATACACGATTAAGCTTATCTTAATTTTGATAAGATTCTGACGGTTCTTTTGTGGAGAAAAGCCAAATATCGTATTTTACACTGCGTTTCCCGGCTCTTTTACAAGTTCATCTCGCTTTGAAAAACTGCTGCCTGATTGTTTATTGAAAATTAGGACTTAATTCAGTTCGCTTTTCTCTCTGGTTTTAACCGGGAATCCGATAGATCTGTATTCGAAGTAACGATGATCCAAGACAGCGCATCTACTGTAGAGGAAGGGTGTCCCAATCCTGAAGGCCCATCCGTTTTCTGACTTGTTCTCTTTGATCTTCAGGATACATTGCTCACCCGCGGTTACTTCCATCAAATCGTCGATTGGAATTCTGTAGTCAATGCCTTCGATATTGATGCTAACTTTGGAATTAACAGTGCAGCGAACAGACAATTTTCCATCCACATTCTTTGCGCCCAACTCTCTTACAAGGAGTTGAAAAACGCGGCTCGGCAAGTGGATAAAGTCAGTGTTGATGTCGAGACCCGCCTGCAAACAATTGTTCATGTTAATTTTAAACTGTATAAAACATAATGGAATGAGATGCTACCAAAAACACTAAAATGTTACCTAAAAACACAAAGTTTACCTAAAACCCTAAACCTAAAAGTACTGCTATACTTTTGCTAACTCTTCTGCACTACATGGTCTAGTACAGATGATACTACATTCTAAAGTAGAAACCTGTAATAAAACAGGGAGTTTCGTCCCCTTCTCGACGTACTGACTGTTTATAAGCTATAAAGATAAGATAGGGTGCGGGGACTCGTCCGCGACGAACACCCATAGCCACTTTATATTACTTTCCTACAAGCTCCTACTTCTACTAAAAAGGGAATTACTTGAGGTGCGACGCTCAGATTTAGATAAAAATCGGCATAGCTGAAGATTGGAATTTTCTTATTCGATTTCGAGCATCCTACCTTGCGCTTTGCAGAATCCGCCGAGAAAAGGGCCGGAATATCGAAAAAAATCTTCAAGTGCGAATCTTCCCTGATCCTTCTTGATCTTGGCGTTCCGTTTCAGGAGAAAAATATATTTTTCTCACAAGAAAAGTTTTCTTGATAACGTTAAAGAATACTTTGTTGTTTTTATGCGGAATATTGTGTTATTTTTACTTTTTTATACTCTGGACATAATTCTAGCGCTATTGCTTGGATTGTCGCCATCTGAGGGGTAAAATGTCTCGTCCTTTGACGAATTTATGCAGCTTTTCCTCTGCGGATGGGCAAATATGCTAGGGATCGCCTCGATTCGTCGTTGCATGCATGGGGAGGCTTGGAAACGCCTTAGTTAGTAGAAACAATAAGATTGATCGGGTACTGGATAAAGAAAACTAACGCTAGTAATAGCTAAAATTATTAAAAGTGGACATAGTGCAAGTCTTCGTCAAGCCTCTGCCATGCCTTCGCCGGGCGTCAGCGGACAATCCACCGGCATTGCCAGACCTCATGGGCACTTCCTACAACCTTTTTTTGGATATTCAGCAGCTCTACGCCCCGTATAGATCGATTTTGTATTGGTTGACCAGAACAGTCGTCAACCCGAAAAGTCGGGACGTGGCTACAAACAGTTCCACTCCGACACTTACTTTCCAGGATCCATTAATAGTTCTGTGACCGGCACTAAGTCGATCCACTCTGAACTCCCATCCTTCGGTGTGTACTCGAAGCGTGTGGAAAGGCCGAACGTATTCGCAATGATCAAAGTAAGACCCAACAATGACTGAGCTTTTGTTTTGATCCGGAGTCTTGTGCGAAGCCGGTCGGGAAATCTTGAGCGTTGTGAACGTATAGTCTCTGTTCTGGCTCCGAGGGATTAGTGAACGGAGGGGAGACTCTAGGATATATCCTTCTTTTCCAGGGCCTATTCCAAAGACTCCGTCGTACGGGAAATCTTTGTAGGACGACGGGAATCGGTCGGCGAGACCAAACATGACATATGGAGACGTAATGTTAGCGGGTTCGAGTTGTTTTATTTTGATGGGGCCGCTATAGCAGTCGGCGGAAATTTGGTCTCCTTGGAATGGAACATCGATATAGCCAAAGCCTAAAAACCGTTTTATTTTACAACGAAAGCGCTTCTATGGGGTATGGAGTTACAAGTCGAAACATATATCAAAAAATTTTTTTCTGATTCAGAATATGTGAGAATTAAAATACGATTTTAAAAAATACGGCTTAAAACGCGAGATTGTGCCTTTCACTTACACTGATTTAGACCCCTCGTATAAGGGTCAAGCGTGCTCTTCTTTTCGCAAAGGTCCTTGGGGCATGATTGATTTGGAATCCACAAAGCAGAGACGGTTGTATCAAAGACTACGGAGAATTGTTGTTCTCCAACTGAGATGTTCCCCACGTAGGCGTAGAAGTCCCCTCGTGATGCTTTTTCCAACTGGATCTCAAGCCCAAAAGCAAGATGAACAACAAGTACTGGGAGCAGAAGGCCTTTCATCACGAGTTTGTTAAGATTTCTTTTTAACACTCCCTTATATAGTCATGTTTTTGCTGATAACCTATCTTAATCTTTGTCTATGCGTGTGCTTCTAATTGTCACTCCTTTAGCTGAGCACGGGAATGTAGGTTTGGTATTGACGTAAAAGCACTTAGAGCTATATAGTCTGTACGCGTATCTATAAAAATGAGCTGTAGCTTTTCGACATTGTGTTGAAAAGCAATGATCAACTGAGTTCTTTTGGCTTGCCGTGTTCTTGATTCCAAGCTAAAATTGATTCGATTTTCTGATAAAATATGATTGCATGCCGCCTACATGCAGATGAAAAAAGTCGGAAATGCGTACGCCACTTGAGATTCCAAGGACGTCTCCGATCTAGACATGGCTCGGGGGCCGGGCCGCGATTTTCGGCCGGAAGAGGTCGGCCCGGCCCCGGTCCTTTCAAATTTCTCGGCCCGGCCCGGCCCCCTGTTGGTCAGATTTGTGATGGCAAGTGATGGCCAAATCCCTTTTCTGGATTTGGCTTTCTCTTGCCAAATCCTTTTGTATTTGATTGTCCTCCGAGCTCTGGCTCGGCCACAGATTTTCCCGCCATTTCAAATTGCCCAGAGTTACAAAGTCAAGATGCTTAGCAAAAAGGAAATGTCATCACATATAATCAGCTAGTGTTTTGTATTTTTAAGAGAAGGTCTTGTGAATTGTTTGGAGTAAAGCCTTGAGTGTACTGTACTAACGGTTGTTTCCACTGGTTTTCCTTATCAGTCATAACTGACGGGTAGTTCCGTTGTCGAATAATGGACCGGCACCTCTCTCCCGGGTTGTTCATTCATTCCCAACCGTTAGAGTCGGCCAACCATCAACCTCCCGGCCTAAGAGAGGCATCTTCATTCCGAGAACTACCTCGGCGACGCCATTCACGGCAGTCGTCGGGGTAAGTATATCGGAAATCTTTTCTGTCCGCCTTTATTTTCGACCGAGTCTGATCAGCTCGGCAAAGTCGAACAAATATCGATTCAAATGTATTTTAATTCATGATGTACCATCTAAAATACGGTTCTGATTTCTTTATTCAAATCAAAAAAGTCAAAAACTATTTTTTCGAGATTTTCTTGAAAATTTCAGTCAATAGTGACGTCATTAATACAGAAAAATTAGAGAGTATGCTTTTGGAGAGACCACACAGAAAAAGCGTAAATTCCCCAGCCAAAAAGGAAAGGGTGGATCAGAGGTAAGCTGGCTCTTTCATTCTATCTTCGGATTAATTTCCCAAGTTAAAGGTTAGCTTGAGATTCCAGCTCCTGAAAAGTGTGGCTGAACAAGAAAATTTTGGAAAGTTTGACTAAACAGTCGAACAAATATTGATTCAAATGTATTTTAATTCATGATATATACTGCCCGACAATTAAAAGTGAAGTCTCGATTCTGAGCCCGATATTGCCCTGAGGCACAAGATGTTCCCCCAGGCCTCTTCGGTACCCTACGCCGATACAGAGTGCCAATTTTCATACAAGTGCACTTAAAACGCACTGTGCAACGGGCGATTGAAAAATTTTTGGGCGACAATTAAAAGTGAAGTCTTTAATTTTTGGACTTACCTGACCTTTTGAGGGATCTGTTGGGACGGAAACCGTGCAGAGACATAGTCAAGGTTACAGTGAAGAGCCCTAGACACAATTTACGAAAATTGTCCGAATTTTATGGTACCATTTCCCGGCATCAAGACGCGGGGTTTAGGTGCCACAAAACGGGGCCTTTAGTCACTATTTATTGTAAGACTGGTAATTTTATGATGCTGAGTGGATTTGCTGACTATCTTCAAACAAATAATGCTGCGAGTTTGTCAAATTTTGGCCCGCTTCAAAGCGTGCTTATCGACAACGGTACTAGTCAAGGAGAATATCGATGCAATTTCGAAAGATGAGATGCAAAATCAGCGCAAATTTTGTCTTGTACTTTTCGATTACCCTCTTAGCAGCTAAAAGCAGCGTTGTTTGCTTGGAGGTGCGTACATACCCCTTTTTTTACCATACACTTTACTTAACTTGGTATATACGCATTTTTCGCATAACTCGATGCAGCGAAATTGAAATTAATGATGTTGTTTTTGACTAATTTATATCCAGAAAAATCATGTGAAGGGGTTTTGGGCCATTAAAACCCAAACCATGGCGTTACACTTCGGTTATGGACGGTAAATTTCAGCAACTTTAGGAAACCGTTGTGATACCCGCTATTGTTGTCTCTAAAAGGAGCGATAACATAAAAAGTAAAGTTTTTTAGGAAAGAAGGATGTCTATCCACCCCGATCCTACTATCAAACCGAGAGGGGTACTGGTTCCTGCTACGGTATAAGTCAAAATAGGCACCTAGCCGTTATCCATATCAACAAGAACGCTTTGAAGCGCACCAAAACTTGACATACTCGCAGCATTGTTTGGACGAACAATGTCACAAGATGCACTCGGCATCATAAAATTACCAGTCTTACAACAAATAGTGCCTAAAGGCCCTGTTTTGTGGCACCTAAACCCCGCGTCTTGATGCCGGGAAATGGTACCATAAAATTCGGACAATTTTCGTAAATTGTGTCTAGGGCTCTTCACTGTAACCTTGACTATGTCTCTGCACGGTTTCCGTCCCAACAGATCCCTCAAAAGGTCAGGTAAGTCCAAAAATTAAAAACTTCACTTTTAATTGTCGCCCAAAAATTTTTCAATCGCCCGTTGCACAGTGCGTTTTAAGTGCACATGTATGAAAATTGGCACTCTGTATCGGCGTAGGGTACCGAAGAAGCCTAGGGGAACACCTTGTGCCTCAGGGCAATATCGGGCTCAGAATCGAGACTTCACTTTTAATTGTCGGGCAGTATACCATGTAAAATACGGTTCTGATTTCTCTATTCAAATCAAAAAAGTCAAAAATGCGTACGCCACTTGAGATTCCAAGGACGTCTCCGATCCAAGTACTAATCAAGCGCACCGTTGCTTAACTTGCCAGATCGGACGGGATGGCGTGCTTTCAACGGGCTATGGGCGTACACACTCCCTTCCCTTTCCACTTTTGATTCCTTTCCCTGCAATTCCACCCAGTCCCCGGCCGAGGCTACCTTTTCGAGATTTTTTTGAAATTTTCAGTCAATAATGACGTCATTAATACAGAAAAATTAGAGATCATGCCTTTGGAGAGACCCCACAGAAATAGCGTAAATTCCCCAGCCAAAAAGGAAAGGGTCGAACAGAGGTAAGCTGGCCCTTCCATTCTATCTTCGGATTAATTTCCCAAGTTAAAGGTTAGCTTGAGATTCCAGCTCCTGAAAAGTGTGGCTGAACAAGAAAATTTTGGAAAGTTTGACTAAAAAGTCGAACAAATATCGATTCAAATGTATTTTAATTCATGATATACCATCTAAAATACGGTTCTGATTCCCCTTCTGAATGCAAAAGAATGTGTCATTATCTGTCTGTCCGCTTATTTTTGTCTGTCCGGTCTGAGTGAAGCCAAATGATTCTCATTTTGAAAAAATTCAAAGCAAAAAATCGGTCAATTTCGGAAATTCGTGGGAAAATTCAAATTCATTTCTCAATTTCGGAATCAAAAATCAGTCTGTGAAAAAGTGAGTGTGGTTTGCGGTCGGCTTCTTTCCCTCCGTGTGCAATGTGCAATTTTGTGCAAAATATGTTTCTGATGGTGCGAACTGAGGGCAAACCATAAATGGAGTGGTCCGCGGGATACCGGAGCGTCACAAGGTAATACCAAGTACAGTTTTTACGCAAAATGCAATTCTCTGCATGTGCAGTGTGCAATTTTTTTAATCTTTGCGAATTCTGTCTCTGACCATGCGAACTGGAGAATGGCACACGCTCAATTTCGGAATCAAAAATCTGTCTGTGAGAAAGTGAGTGTGGTGCGCGGTCGGTTCTCTGCGTGTGCAATATGCAAAAGTTTTGCAATTTCTATCTCTGACTGTTCGAAATGGAGGTAAACCATACGCGAGGGGGTCCGTAGGGCCCCCGAGTGTCGCAAGGTAAGACCAACGACAGTTGTTAGTCATGGGAGGGTGCCGAAGGCGCCCGACCCTCAAATTGCAATTCTCTGCATGTGCAGTATGCATTTTTTTGTAATCTTTGCGAATTCTGTCTCTGAGTGTGCGAACTGGAAGCAAACTATAAGCGAGGGGGTCCGTAGGGCCCCCGAGCGTCTTAGTGTAAAATCAGCGACAGTTTGTACTCATGGGAGGGTGCCGAAGGCGCCCGACCCTCAAATTGCATCTAAAATTTTCAAAAAAAATCTGAATAAAGGTTTGCTGAATCTGCCAGAATGGAGGGGTCCCGCAGGGACCCCCGACATTCTGGTCCCCTTTATGAATGCAAAAGAACGTTTTTCTGTCTGTCTGTCATTCCGAAGCCAATCTATTCTCATTTTGAAAAATTCGAGGCAAAAAATCGGTCTCAATCTTGGGAAAATGGGAAAATTCAAAATCATTTTCAAAGTTTTGGTTTGCGGAGCAGTCAGTCGCAAAAATGTGAGTGCGCGGTGCGGTCGGTTTCGAGTGCAGGTGAGTGGTGCAGAGTGGGGTAATTTCGCATATTTTGGGCTTGGTATGTGGTTCTGTGATAGAAATTTTAGGAATTTTGTTTTTTAGGGAAAGTGATGAATTTGGGTTAGGGTTTTGATGAAAATTCTTTGGTTTGCGGAGCAGTCAGTCGCAAAAATGTGAGTGCGGAATGCGGTCGGGTTTGGAGTGCAAGTGAGTGGTGCAGAGTTGGGGAACTTTGCATATTTTGGATTGGGTAAGTGGTACTGTGATAGGAATTTTTGGAATTTTATTTTTTAGGGAAAGTGATGAATCTGAGTTAGGGCATTGATGAAAAGTTAGGAATTTTAGGAACTTTTTCACATGCGAGGGGGCCGCAGGCCCCCGAGCCTTTCAGGTAATAGGTATTCTTCTTTCATTTATGTTTTAGTATTCAGTATGAGACATGGCACCGCATGCGAGGGGCCGCAGGCCCCGAGCCTTTTGAGAAATCTCAAAAAGTTTAGTTTTTTAAAAATTTTAAAAAGCAATTGTAAAAAGAAGTAAAAGCACCAGAAATAGGGGGGCCCGAAGGGACCCCCTAATTTCTGGTCCCCTTTCTTAATGTAAAAGAATGAATCTTTTTCTGTCTGTCATTCCGAAGCCAATCTATTCTCATTTTCAAAAATTCGAGGCAAAAAATCGGTCTCGGTTGTGGGAATTTTTGAAAAAATTCAAAATCATTTTCAAAGTTTTGGTTTGCGGAGCAGTCAGTCGGTAAAATGCGAGTGTGGAGTGCGGTCGGGTTCGAGTGCAGGTGAGTGGTGCAGAGTGGGGTGCCTTTGCATGTTTTGGGTTGTGTACGTGACACGAAGTTAGGAGTTTGGATACTTTTCCGCATGCGAGGGGGCCGCAGGCCCCCGAGCCTTCCAGTCAAGTCTTCACAGCACTCAGTATGAGACGTGGCACCGCATGCGAGGGGCCGCAGGCCCCGAGCCTTTTAAAAATTTCAAAAGGAATCATAAGGCTTAGGGAAAATTCAAAAGCAAGAGTAAAAGAACAAGCAAAAGTACCAGAAATTGGGGGGCCCGAAGGGACCCCCTAATTTCTGGTTTCTTTATTCAAAGCAAAAAAGTCAAAAATGCGTACGCCACTTGAGATTCCAAGGACGTCTCCGATCCAAGTACTAATCAAGCGCACCGTTGCTTAACTTGCCAGATCGGACGGGATGGCGTGCTTTCAACGGGCTATGGGCGTACACACTCCCTTCCCTTTCCACTTTTGATTCCTTTCCCTGCAATTCCACCCAGTCCCCGGCCGAGGCTACCTTTTCGAGATTTTTTTGAAATTTTCAGTCAATAATGACGTCATGAATACAGAAAAATTAGAGATCATGCCTTTGGAGAGACCCCACAGAAATAGCGTAAATTCCCCAGCCAAAAAGGAAAGGGTCGAACAGAGGTAAGCTGGCACGCCAATTTGTCTAAACATAAAAAACGGAAAAAAAATTGATCGAGTCAAGTCTCTCCCTGGCCATTTTGGACAACTGTTCCTCCCCGCAGGAACACGGTAATAAAACGACAGAAAATAACGGTATCAATGCAGAAAGAATCAGAATATGCAGAATCAATGCAGAGAAATCAAAAAGTGCACAAAAAAGACAGACAAAAAAAATTTCTGCCTAGTTTGGCGGCCTTTCCCAAAAGATATATTTTAGTGTGTCAATTTGGATGAACGGTAACTTTTTTTGAGGGGTGAAAGTTTAGGATGTTTTCTTATGAAATTGTAGCAAATTGCTTCAGCTTTCTAATGGTACTTCGATTTTTATCATATCGTCGCTTTACGTGGAGGTACGCTTCAAATACTGAAATTAAGGATTTTTTAATTTAGATGAAATCGAATAGATTTTCACAATCATGCTACGCGCGAGTCTCCGCATCAGCGGAGAGGAGAGAGGAGAAGAAACGAAGACGACAGGAAATGGCCCAGTTGTTGGTCGAGAGAAAAAGACTCAAAACTCTGGAAGATAATGGCAATGTTACGGTACCCCAGGACGACCAAAAATTCGAAGTTTCCTCTGGATCGGTAAGATTAAACGTGGGATTTTCTTCATTTTAGGATCGTTTATGCTTTCAAGCATGGGCTTTCAGAATCCGCAAAAATTTCGAAAATCGGACATTTAATTTTCGAGAAAATTTCGATTTAATTTTTTTGCCGGAGGGGGGTTTTTTTTGAAAAACATGATTTTAATTGGTTTTATGGTTTCAGAATGTCCTTGAAAACGTCACCAACATAACTCCGATGAGAATCAAACTCTAGGACACGAGGCCACGTTTTTTCCCAGGAAGACAACGACGAAAACTCGGATATTACAGTACCCCAGGATGAAGAAAACTTTGGTGTTTTAATTTTCGAGAAAATTTCGATTTAATTTTTTTGCCGGTGGGGGTTTTTTTTGAAAAACTTGATTTTATACGTTTTTGGTTTCAGAACGTGCTTGGAAACAAACCCCATCACGAATACGTACTGCAGGTCCCAAAATCGACAGGAGAGGGCAGCCACCGCCATAGCCCCAGGACAAAAATTGGGGAATTTACAATAAAAATTAAATAAAGCAATTTTGGAAATAATTTTTCAGTTTATCGCTCATAAATAATGTTAAAAAGGTGTGAGATCTGAGGAAACTAAAATTATTACCCTACTAGCAATTTAAACCGGTTTTTGAGGCAAAAGGCGGTTTCAAAGTGCTTTCGTATAATATGGCATCAATATTTTCAGAAGTATGGGGCGCAGCTCCAGCTTTTGACAGAAATATATTTTTTCCAAAATCAAATTGGCGTGAAGCTGGCCCTTCCATTCTATCTTCGGATTAATTTCCCAAGTTAAAGGTTAGCTTGAGATTCCAGCTCCTGAAAAGTGTGGCTGAA